>OY757022.1:128871142-130148532 GCA_963580285.1 Lucinisca nassula | reverse complement strand
CTGCTGGGCATACACAGACCCATTTTCCCACGTAACCTGTGTTTAAAGTCAATGATCTTCATTTAAAAACGAATCTTTGCAGGGTAAAAACCTTTAGTGCTTCATGCCAAGTGTCAATGCCGCTGAAAGTTTTGTTCCAGACAAGATGAGTTTCAAAGTGTTTTACATACATGGGCGTAGCGGCCATCTTTGCATTTAGCCCAGAATACGGGAACAAACTTTCGTTCCCCATCCAATGAAGGTCTCGTCTGAATTTGGCTTCCAATGCAATTTTAAAATGGCTGACTTATGGGTGGGCGGACGATCGGACTAAGAAAATTTATTAAGGGGAACCACACCCTCCCTAGTGAGCCTCTATCTAGCCATTCGAATGGAAGGTGTGTCATAATTGCATATCTATTTATATAGTGTGTCACATGTTTTTGAATATTTATTATTTTACCTGGCAATCACCGTCAAATAGACAATTTTCTCCAAATAATCACTGCCTTTCCTGACTGTCGCAGAGGCATGCAACTAGCTGGAGAAGGCGGCGGACGGTCAGGACTAAAGCTTTCCCACAGTGATGTACGGGCTAAAATGAGTATTAAAAGCAAGAAACAAATAAAATCAATGATTCAGATTTTCTGAACGGAGTTTTTATTTTAGTACCTTAAAAGCCCACAATACAATTATTTCACAACATTTGAGGTAATGAAAAAATCGTATTTGCAAATAATAACCCGAACAGATTTCTAATCAGATGTAGTTCTTGTTGATGTAAGAATATGAAAGCAAAAGATTTTTATTCGAAAGTCATCGTTTTAGTAATTAATTACATTTTTATTTCCTTGGTTTTGCACAAAAATGATATCTTGATCCATAGAACCACATCCTGTAAAACACTATCATAGGATTGTGGCTCAAGGTTGCCTTTAGGTACTGCAACAGAGGAATTTCGTGTAAAATACCTAAATAGTACTGAAAATTAATAATTCCCCCTAAAAATGTCATTATCTTTAAATTCAGTGTACGGTATCCAAAAGTGACAAGTTCTACCAATTTCAAATTGGTAACATGCTCATTGGTTGGCGAGGTGGTGAAATTTCATGCGTTTAGCTTTCAGAATGACTGGCCTTCTTCAGTAATTTTGTCCATAACTAAATTATTACTTTATTTAATTTCATTCATACAATTTATAACAAATTATGCAATCACTGCACCAAAGTTCCACTGTTTTAGTCAGTGTGCATACACGATGGGTGCTTTGATGCTGGAATTAAATAAAAGAAAAAAAAACACATTTGAAATAAAGACAAAAACAGTTTATCCCCAAATATGAACTGAAGGACTGAAAGAAGCCTGTTCAGCGCCATCAACTTTGTCCAAACGGCGAGGATTGCGGCCGCGTAAAATCGATTTAAGCCCCCCCCCCCACACCCCATCCCACACCCCCACACCGGCACACACCTCCACCACCACATCCACCAGTGAAATTCATTTCACTAACCGTTCCAAGGCGGTTCTTCTGTTGCGGTTTGTTTTTGTTATAGTTTGTCTTTGAATGTATGCATCGCTTATATTTGGGTTTTGGATAGCCAATTGGCCATTTTGTGGGAAGGTGACTGTCCTTTTGGCTTTCTGCTATTGGTGTTTCCATTAAGGCCTTGTTATTTCATGTCTGTGTTTCCTTCCCTTTTGTGTATCTGATTGGAGCTGTGGGTTAATTGTATCGATTCCTTCTTCCCATGACTTCACTAGCATATATATGGTTTTACGTGATTAGTTAATTGGTTCACATGAGCCACCATAAACAAACAAGTGGGTTTTGGACAGGTGAACTACTGGACAAAATAATGTTTAAATTTCTCTAATTCACTGAATGATCTGCTGTGCCACTTACTGACCAGTGTGTAGGCTGGTCAAAACTCATAAAAGTTCAATGTGTTTACTAAGTTTTGATGTAAAAAGTTTCAAAAAGCCTCTTTCTTTTTATCTTGTTTACCATTGCTGGGCTCGAACAACACAAACCGGACAATGTTGGGCGTAAAAACTAGTGTGGAAATGAATGCATACTATTCATAAATTAACGACAAAGATATGTTGGAAAGTACGTGAAATTAGTTGCAAGACAGTTTAAAATATGAATATTGCATTTTAAATTAAAAACAGTAGTGTACTATTGTTATGTTTGCAAAATTAGTTCAAAGGCGTATGAATACTCGTATTTTCAAAGGCACAGGGATATTGCTTATGCAAGAAAGCATTTACTGTAATAACCGGTGGTACCTTCAAACATGCAAAGCTGTCCCCTATATTTTTCTTTTGCAAATGTATTGAGGAACCTTAATACATATTTATTATGGCCACTCATTCTTCAAGAGACATTTATTTCAAATGTTTAGGAATTATTTATATCATCATATCTTTTTGACTCCACCTTTTGTGTTTAGCCCTTTGGTTCCAACGGTTTTTGAGCTGTAATTGATGCATGTATGAAATAATATTTACATGCGTTAAGGATTTGTTCGTTTGTTTGTTTGATTTGGAGTTAACGTCCCCGTCAACACTGAGTAGGTCATTATGGGGACATTGCATCCATTTTGTGGGACCTTTACCCGACACTGAGATGAAATGACATCTCAAGCTCTGTCGCCCAATGAAACCAATAGGGTTTATAGGCATGGGTGGTCCGACTCGCGCCGCTTTGCCTGGGCAGGCTTAGATCCTCTAAGTGGTTTACCAGTATTCGTGTGGGGTCGGTTTCAGCTCTGCTAGAAAGCATCATGCAGCCTATCTAATTTTTCAAGCCCCGATGGGCGGGGGCCGGCGATAAGGATTTAAGATATTTCTTGCCAACATATCACCGAATGACACTTATACTAACAGTTCTAACAGGTTTATTCTCTATTTGGTACTGTTTTTTTTTATCATATGACGTCGCGTCTGAGAGTGTAATAACGCCATGTAATAAATTCGATAATCCACTTGTGGATTAAATATGCAAATTTGTTAGATACACCCCGTAACGTTACATGTACGACGTCTTTAACGACGTCGCGTTTACTAATGGCGGAATATTGACATTTTGTACAATTTTTGAATAAAATTCGTTTAAAATGTCCATGATATGATAAATAGAATCTTGCATTCGTGATCATGTATTATTGGATTTATTAAACTCGTTGAGGAAAAGGCATAACATGCTCGGCAAAGCCTCGCATTTTATCCATTTTCCTCAACTCGTTTAATAAATTCAATAATACATGAACACTCATGTAAGATCCTCTATGTAGTCATTCTTCATCTCATTTCATAGTCGTTTTTCAAGTTCAGTTAGCTCATCGTAAATGAGCTATATTATTTTTATTACGTATGCCATAACTATTGCAATCCAATCTATTCTGGTGGAAGTTCAGCGTACTAACGACCATACATGAATATGGTTGAAATGTAAGTATGTTGGATTGTCTCAATATGCCCCCCCCCCCCCCCCCCCCCGCCCAAGCTATACATCAGTGTCATCATAAGCAAACTGTTGGTGTTTTTCATATCGGCATTTCTTAATCTTCCACCTTGTATACAGCAGGAGTCCATTTCAAAATTTAGGGGTGTCAGGTTGTGTTTTCTTCAAAAAACTATTTGGAAATTGGCTGAAATTTTTCCAACAGTGTAGGCCCTAATCAGGGCCTGCACTGTTTGTCAACTACCCATTTTGGGGTTTCCGGTACTAAATAGGTTAATGTAACATACTTCAAAGCTGACGTCAACTGAGACTCTCTCTCTCTTTCTCTCTCTCTCTCTCTCTCTCTCTCTCTCTCTCTCTCTCTCTCTCTCTCTTGTTTTGGCTATATATTACAAACTAAAACAAACAAACAAACAAACAAAAAAACATATAAAACGATCATTTCAATATTATCACAGAGGATGACTTTCATATAAGCATCCTGCTTGTCATCAAATCCTATACCAAGTATTTTATGTGTTGACTGGGGCGTTAAAAGCCCCCGCCCATAGGGGCTTGAAGAAATATATGGGCTGCATGATGCTTCCACGCAGAGCTGAATCCGGCCCGCACACTAGTACTGGTAAACCGCTGAGAGGATCTAAGCCTGTCCAGGAACCGCGGTGCGAGGCGGACCGTCCATGCTAATAAACCCTATTGGTTTCATTGGGCGACAGGGCTTGAGACGTCATTTCATCTCAATGTCGGGTAAAAGTCCCATAAAATTGGAAGCAACGTTTCCAAAATGACCTTTACAGTGTTGACGGGGACGTTAAACCTCAAATCAAACAAAGACGGGGGCGTTAAATCTCAAATCAATCAAACAAACAAACAACCAGGTATAGGTAACTTTACTAACGAATAATACAATTATGTTTAAACCAAACATGGTTGAAAAGTGCATTCAATTGACTCAAACAAATACAACTAGATAACCGATAGTGTTTGCCTGATCCTCCTTTTTTCAGTTAATTGATTGATTCATTCATTCATTCATTCATTTATTCATTCATTCATTCATTCGGGTTTAACGACACGTCAACCTCTGTTGGTCATTCTGTGTCGTCTCCCAGAGAAAGGGAGAAAAGAGATAGAAGATATAGTAGAGGAGATGAAAGTGAGAGGCAGAGGAGAAAGTGGAAAATGAATGGAAGTGTAGAAACAGAAGAAATAACAACACTCCCCCTCTACCCTTACCTGCTGCAAGGAGAGCAGGCCTTGTCTAACTGTAAGCAAGTATCAGTTGGACGCCCCCGTGACGCAAGATACACGTCACCTTTGCCTCACTCAACCACCCCTAAGAGAAAGTAGAGGAAATGAAAGTGTGGACAGGGGAGAAAGCGGAAAATGAAAGGAAGTGTAGAAACAGAAGAAATAATGATACCCCCTCTACCCCTACCTGCTGCAAGCACAGCAGACCTTGGACGTGAACAAGTCCGTGAAATGAAAAGCCCCTTAACCCAACTTTATATTGAAAAAACTGGGGTTTATGGGGGTATATGTATTTTTCTTATTTCTTCCCCAAGACATAGGTTGTGGGTACTCTTTAGAACCGCCTCGTTGAGGCGGTTCCAATGACCACCAACAACCTATGTTTGCAGCATTACTAAGAAAAATATTCCGGATTTTCATCAGAAAAGTAGCCATTTTGGAGGTGTGAAAAATTGCACTATGCTGCACGGGTGTGTTATCGTAATGAAGTGACGCAAGATACCACGGCACCCAACCAGTTTAATTGGAATGCTTATTAGGATGCAATACTCGTTCGGCTTTAGTTCATAGCAACAGATAATTTAGGTATTTTCTGTTAAATGAAGAATACATGTATTTTTTGTGAATTATCCATAAATCCCTATGTTGTGGGTATTCGTTAGAACCGCCTCGGTTCTAAGGAATGCCCATAAAATAGGATTATATGGAGAAATAAGGAACGGTTTTTGTCTGAACTTCACCGTAATCCCATCTATTGCTATGGATCTTTCCTCAATTGCTCTGAAATAATAATAATTGCTGTTAGTGCGACACACTTATACAGTGAATTTCCGCTATTAAGACAACCTGAAATTAAGACTAATTCTGCTTTAAAAAGCTTATTTAGAAGGGTGCAGTTATCCTTTCTTCGAATTTCCTGCATACAATGTCCTCTGGTCAGGGACCACGTTTGAAACTGTTCAAAAGTGGTCTTAAAGACCACTTTTGAACAGTCCCAAATGTGGTCTTAAAATAGGAATTTTACTGTATATGTCCTCAATGAGGCAGTTCACACGAACACTAACAAACTTCGTTTTGAAACAATAGTATGAAAAAATAACACCTGGTTTACAAGCATTACGAAAACTCGCCTATATAATCTTGACCTCCTTGATCCCCACTTTTATAAAAATAAAACTGGGGTTTGCAGGGGTAAACCTTATTTTTTCTTATTTCTATCATAATTTTTTTTATTATTATTTTCGTTTTTTCGGCGATAAAGTTCTCAAGGTATTTGTATATGCGTGTTTTCGTACTGGGTGTTAGCTAGCAAAATGTTGCATTTTATGTGTTTCAGATTAAGATGAATGCAGTATATTTTCTGCTTCTCGCTAGTTTTATTAACTTTTCATCGTGCCAGTATGTATCAGCACAGAGGAAGAATGTTGGTTGTAAAAAAACTGGACTTAGGCCTGGGGATGCGGTTCACTGTCCTGGAGGTTTTAAATGGAGTTGCCATAAAGCAGGCCTGGAAAATATAACCGACTTCCCGAAGTACAACAGTTCTAGCAAACTCTGTGTAGTAGATCTCAGCAATAACAATTTACAAAGCATCTACAACAACTCTTTTGCAAATCTAACGGACTTACTTTGGTTGCAGTTATATGACAACAACATTGCCTGGATTGATTCAGATGCGTTTGTCGGTCTAAATAAGCTGTTGTGGTTAGAACTTCAGAGAAATCCTCTACTCTACACCAGCTCCTTTGGTACCAATGTCTTTAGCCCATTAATAAGCTTGGAGTTTCTTAACATCAAGAGCAATCGGCACTTTGGTACACAGTTGTATAATGGGCTTGCACAGCTTCTTCAGCCATTAAGAAGACTACAAGAGTTATCTTTAAGCGGATGCCCAGAGTGTACGTTTGGAAAAGGATTTGAAAATTTAACCAGTCTCAGAAATGTATGCTTGTCTGGTGGTGCCAAAACAAACAACAATAAACAAGAAGTTTGCAATATGAATGTACTACTTAACTCAACATTTGATCATTTGTCACAGGTTCAGCGTCTGTCCATGGCATCCTGTCGTATCAGTAAAGTAGAAACTGGAGCATTTTCAAATTTGAAAGATCTAAACTATTTAGATATGTCGTATAACCAGGATCTAACATTTGATGAGCTAGCAAACCTTCTAAAAAGTTTAAAAAATACTTCAGTTGAAGTCCTAAATGTAAATTTTATCCATCCGCCATTTGAAAAAGGAACTGTTTTAAAGAAAGAGAATATAGAGCCAATAAAAGATTTAAAGAAACTGAGCAATCTATATATGGATCTAAACAAAATTGAAGTTATAGAAGAGGAGGTATTTGCATTAATCCCAAGTTCAGTCTATGTATTAACATTGTCTGCGAACAGGCTAACGTATGGAAAGTATACTAGAAAAATTGAAAGTATGAAGCACATTGGATACCTCGACCTTTCTCGCCAACATCTCAACTACGATCCATTTTATAAGGGTCCAGACAAACACAGAAAGTATCAAGTTCCCTTTCACAGCTTCAAAAGTAATCAACCAGACTCTGGACATAAAGCATGCGGTCACGCTGAAAGTAAAAACAAGGTTTTGGATGGCGAAACAAATTCAAGAGAGTTTAGACCTAGTGTAGAAACATCATTCAGCAACAAAAACAACAACAATAACACAAAAGTAAAAGAATATGCCGTACAAAATGGTCATAGCGATACAAGTTTTAACTGTACTGAATGCCTTTTAAGATGTTCTTTTGACAAAACAATTGCAGGCTGTTTCTGTCCGCCGCCAAATATTAAGCAACTTATATGGAAGAAAAGTTTTTTGAACTTTAATCTGTATTCCTTCATTGTCTGTTTGTCGCCTCCAATCGAAATATTGGATATGTCCTTTAACCTCATCTATAAGTGGATTGGTCCGATATATGGCATTGAACAGCTTAAGGACTTAGATCTAGCAGCAAACTTCTGTAATAATCTTTCTTCATATTTCTTTGATACCATGCCGAACTTGGTGAAACTAAATATATCGCAAAACTTCCTAGGCCAGAGTCTACATCCTGCGACAGAAGATGCTGGCAAACATTTTAAAGCTCTAACAAAGTTAGAAAATTTGGATCTGAGTGATAACAGAATAACCGCGCTTTCTAGCAACATATTTTCAAAACTAGGGCGTTTAAAATATTTGAATTTAAGCACAAACATGCTTTCTCAGTGGAATGTCATGTTATCGTCGGAAAATCTGAGAAAACTGGACCTGTCCGATAATAAACTGGAGACACTACCAGAGACAGCTCGAAATTACCTCGACAATTTAGCCAACTCGGAAGACGTTCTAAATGGAACTAACAATGTTACTGTATATTTAGGTGGCAATCCTATTCAATGTAATTGTGACAACAGACCTTTTTTGAGGTGGTTATCCGATTCCCCGGTAAAATTCAGGTTTCGTACATCTGATGAGTGTCATCTGCAGAATGGACAAAGAGAACCGTTGTCTGATGCTAAAGTTGCCTTTTCTACCATAGTTAATCATTTGGACGTAGACTGTGTGCCCTACGTTTATATAGCAGTTTCTATATTTATTTTTATCCTGACTATTGCATTATGCCTCACTGTGTACCGGTTTCGCTGGAAACTGAGACATTTCTATTACAGTAGATACAGGAGACACCGCACCAGGGGTTATGATCGTTTATTTGAAAAGTGTGCATTTGTATCTTACGCAAGCACAGAGGGATACTTTATAAAGAGTAAATTTGTCCCGGCCATAGAAACGGATGCTACGAATATTAATCTCTGGATAGCAGACAGAGATTCGCAAGCTGGGGCTTCAATAGCTGAGAATGTGACACATGCAATTTACTCCTGCAGGAAAACTGTGGTGATACTTTCAAAGGGCTACTTAAAAGAGAACTGGTGCAATTATGAAATGAATATGGCGCGAATAGAATCCATCGAAACAAAACGGAAGCTGTTTATAATAGTTCTGTACGATGACGTTTCTCCGAAAGAAATTCCTTTAGACTATCTCCGCCTGCTTAAAAGCGAGAAATCAATTGAGTATCCAACTCATCCACAAAACCTTGATACTTTCTGGGCATCTTTGATCACGGCGATTCAAGGGGAATAGTTCATAACCGTGTAGGCATTGTCGTTGTGTTTTTTTTTATTTTAGTGCATTTACAAAAAGAACAGATAAGTGGCCAAATTATAAACTGTTATAGTTAGTACAGTACCTAATACAGTCTATTGTTTTGCTAAAAATGTGAGCAGTTTTTGCATGTGCACATTTGGAAAAGCTGCTAACACTTTTTTTCTGCAAAAATATTATAATACTTCCTTATTTAATGACCTATCTTTTAACAATTCGTGAACAAACAAACTGTCCCCGCCACCCCCGATGTCGTTTAGCATAACGTTAAATACAACGGTATTAGATATTAAACAGTTACTATTTGGACAACTAACTAACGGGCTAATTGCATGGCTGAATGTGAATCGGGATATGTTTAACAGACGGGACAACGGTATTACCATTTTGTGTTAGGTCGTTTTGGAAATAGAAAGACCCTTAAAAAGCCTTTTAGGATGACCCTTGCAAATTTTACAATAACGGAATTGCATTAAGAGTGGTTAGCCCGATCTTTCTCGTTATTTTATTCGATTCATTATGTTGGGTTTGCATATATAGAGGATCCTACACGAGTGGTCATTTCAAATGGAATTTATAAAACGAGCTTCAGCGAGCTTTATAAATTTCATATGTAATGACCACCAGTCTAAAATTCTGTTTATCATATGACCACTTTAAATTGGGTTTTACCGCCTTTAAATTTGACATTTGTCCACAAAAAACCGCATGGTTGGCATGGACGTCGTCATGACGTTACTTAATCCCGCCAAAGTGTTATTACACAATTTTTATTATATGACGTTATCCACTCCTTATCAACGACGTCATATGATAAGAACTTTTCTGTTATAAGGTCATCTTGTCATTGTGAACCTTTCGTTCATAAGGTTAGATTGCCATATTGAGCCTTACTTTAATCATGTTAGGGTGTAATATTGAACATTTCTTTCATTAGGTTAGATTGTAATATGGAACTTTTCTTTCACTAGGTTAAATTGTAATAATGAACCTTTCTTTCACTATGTTAGATTGTCATATTGAACCTTACTTTAATTAAGTTAGATTGTAATATTGAACCTTTCTTTCACTAGGTTAAATTGTAATATTGACCCTTTCTTTCACTATGTTAGATTGTCATATTGAACCTTACTTTAGTTAAGTTAGATTGTAATATTGAACCTTTCTTTTGTCGCCGGGTGAGCATCAGGTGTTGAAATGAGACACAGACAATGGATTTCTGAGGGTTGTTTATATACAAGAAAGGGTGTCCTACAAACAAACAAACACGATTGACAATACACTATCTACAGGACAACACAAATGGTTACTGCTTTATCTATTCAGCAGTACATTAATAATATATCCACCGATATTAACATGGATAAGTGACAGGGATTACATTACAGGACAATATAAACAGAAAACAGTGAATGACAGGACACACTCTGCTGGGATCGTTTGGTTTGGTTTTACGGCCCTTTCAAGATTATTTCACTCATATCGAGCCAACCCTGAATCAGGCGGCGAAAACCGGAGTACCTGGAGAAAAACCACTGGACCTTCCGTTGCAGTAAGTGGTGTCTTACATATGACCCAAGCGAGGCTCGAACCACTGCGGCGAGAGACCTAATGGTCAAGAGTCAGCGCTCTTAGCCACCAGATCACAGAGGCCTGTCCTCTGCTAGGATAAAATGCATGGATGAGTGGGGATTTATGGTTGTGAATACACCCGTATAGGCCCCCCCCCCCCCCCCCCCCGAGCTAGATAAAAGGTTGACAATGAAAATAACAGTTTGGTGGGGAAACTCTGATACATGTGAAGAATTTCATGGCAATGAAATTCTAACACAGGCCGAGTACATTGTGACCTATTAAAGCACTCAAGAATATAGCTATAGAATAAGCTAGACAAGTGACCATCGCAGCTTATACTGCATTGTTGTAAATGCAAACAATATGACAGAAATCCAATAGTTGAGCATGAGCAAGAGCAGTAATATGTAGCTAAAGCAAAATGGCAAATTATGAAATATGCTCAATGTTCAGAATAAAGAACTATGGAAATAACAATTGAATAAACAGGTTACAGAACAAGAAATTCATACCTGGCTATGACATCTTCCTATCATATAAATGTAAAACAATGACTGTCTATAGCAGTTGTAAAAATGATGGTACCTGGGCGAGTACATGTAAGTGACTACTCGCAAGGCCCTCTTCAGTCCAACTGAATTCAGGCGGTAAAATTTGTGGTGCGAAGTGTGCAAAAATTCACATGCGGGGTTAGAAAGTTAGAATAGCCAACCATACAAAAGCATTCACCCTGGCAACGCTCAAAACATTAAAATGATAGGTAAAAACAAGAATTTTACCGTTGTTAAATGTTGTACGTGTTCAAATGTCAAATTTTGGCAGCAAGGTCACGGACGAAAAAAAGACTAGTAACCTTATTGCCGTGTATCTGTAACACGACAACTAAAAAGCGAAACGTACCGAAAAACTACATCTATGACACTTTCACTAGGTTAGACTGTAATATTGAACCTTTCTTTCACTATGTTAGATTGTAATATTGAACCTTTCTTTCACTATATTAGATTGTAATATTGAACCTTACTTTCACTAGGTTAGATTGTCATATTGAACCTTTCTTTCACTAGGTTAGATTGTAATATTGAACCTTTCTTTCACTATGTTAGATTCTAATATTGAACCTCACTTTAATTATGTTGGAGTGTAATATTGAACCTTTCTCTCACAAGTTAGATTGTAATATTGAACCTTTCTTTCACAGTTAGATTGTCATATTGAACCTTACCTTAATTAAGTTAGATTGTCATATTGAACCTTTCATTATGTTAGATCGTCATACTGAATCGTTCTTTCATTATGTAAGATTGTCATATTGAACCTTTCTTTCATTATATTAGATCGACATACTGAATCGTTCTTTCATTATGTAAGATTGTCATATTTAACCTTTCTGTCATTATGTTAGATCGACATACTGAATCGTTCTTTCATTCTGTAAGATTGTCATATTTAACCTTTCTTTCATTATGTTAGATCGACATACTGAATCGTTCTTCCAATAATTTGCATTGTCATTTTCATCATAATGTCATTACGTAACACTGTCATACTGAACCTTTGATTGTCATATTTAACCTTTCTTTCATTATGTTAGATTGTCATATTGAACCTTTCTGTCATTATGTTAGATTGCCATATTGAACCTTTCTTTTGTTATGTTAGATTGTCATACTGAACCTTTCTTTCAATATGTTAGATTGTCATATTGAACCTTTCTGTCATTAAGTTAGATTGACATATGAATCGTTCTTTCATTATGTTAGATGATCATATTGAACCTTTTGTTAAGTGTAGGGAGGGATATGACAGAGCGATAAAATTCAGCTTTAGAAAGTTCTGCTTTGTTCCGTCTCTTATATATAAATTTTGCTTTTGGAACTACCTGTCCGATAATTAAAATGTACTGACATAAATCTAGCCTGAGAATATATAGAATTTTCCTGGGGGACTACTTTGTCCAAATGGTTGTTAAAAATGAGTAGGTAAACAACAATGAATAAAGAGTAATTAATCTGATTACAAACGGCTGGTCTCAACTATCCCCAGCCTCTTCCAAGCTTAGCCTAGCTTGTTTTCTTATCATTGAATACCTTCCAGCGTCCAGCAATGTTGATCCGGTAATCTCGTTAGTGTGCCCGCGATTATTACTGCTCACAATTACGGATAGCTACTAGGAGGAATTAAATTCACTGTTCACGTCCCCGCAACTCTACTAGGTTAATTATTTGCAAGGGCATACTATTAAAGCCTTACTAAATCGAACTGCCTGCTGTTATATCGATGTTGCTTCTCTGACAACAAGAAACAGACTAACTCGCCGTGAATGAATGACATTATTTGTAAGGTAACCGGGCGCTAGAAGCACATAGGAGCTACCCCCAGTTCGCCGACTGGGATTAGTTATTGGTACTGCTCTTTTCCACAGGCTGCCAATGTGCCGACTCCTGCCAATTCGACAGTTATCAGCTAGCCTGTGGGGAGTGAAGTGACTTTTTTCGCGGAGGTTGTGGAAAGTAGGTCATTCCCGCTTTCCAATTCCCCCGCTCAAGATGCCTTGGAGGCACAAATCGCACCCACTGTGAAGCGTTTGCCCTGTAAATTGAGCAGTCCTCTGACGATTTTTGAATTTTGGATGCGAATACGGACCAATATTCGGGCTCTGGAATGTGGTGACACTCTGCCAATTTCGGCTGCAAAATGTGCCAGTGCACTGCCCTTTGTCTGACCTTGGAAAAAGCTTTGCATGCATTATCGGGTTTTGGCTTCCATTAGACTCTACCCCTACCCCTGACATGGTAGAGAAAACGCCTTCGGGCATGGTGCTTGTTAAAGGGTGATAATGCATGAAATTTTGAATTTTGAACGGCGATTCAAAGTGAGTCAGGAAGGGTTACTATTAGACCACCAATTCCGACTATTGCAAAATGTCCTATTACCCGAGCTCTGTGTAGAGTTGTGTGGTTGTTGGAAAGGCGATGTTGAGGCTAACCAGCCATTATGCAATTCCGCTCTTGATTAATTTTGATAGGTCATCCTAAATGGCATTTTAATGGTCTTTCTATTTCCAAATCCCTAGCAAAGGTTGGTTATTAACTTATTACCGCTGCCCCGCCTATTAAATTATTATGCGCGTGACCTTATCCGGGTGAGTGTGCTCCGTTCAGACAAGCTACTGTGCCTTCGCTTTGCATAAGTCCAGATATTCATTAGATGGGTACTCATGCGGGGGGCTTCGGCGAGGCCCTTCACTGGGTACCCACGTGATGCCATCTCTGCAGATTATTCTACATGAGATGTTGGGGATTAGAGATCCCCGTGTACCTGAAAGGGAAGGTGTGGTTAGTTATTTGGGGGCCCCAAGGGAGTGTTTAGGCTACAATTGTCGGGTTAGGGTTGGCTCTGGTACGTATCCGCGCACCATTCGGGTAGCAACATAGGTGCTATCCGCCGTAGCTTGGCTCCGTACCATGTGACAAGTTTCCGATTGGGGTCCCAACTGTAACTGTGGAAGAGAAAATAATGATATTAATTCGCTGCCGGTTAGTGCTGAAAGACAAAAACCACCTGCCCTGTTTCTGTGGCTTCGGTTTTGTCACGTCTTTTGCGCATGAGGTCGCGTTCAAAAGGGTAAAAGCAAGTACCCATTGATCGCGGTCCGACCCTTACCGGTAATGCCGCTGTTTCAAAATTGGGAAGACAGGTGGCTTGGTTATTTCATTTTAGGCAAAAAATTAAGAAATCTCCCCTGGGGCTGCTTCCCCTGTATCAGTACGGAACCTAGGCGGAACCCTCCTAAGTGCAAAGCCCATGGGCTGCAACCTCGCCGTACGAAAAACTCGCTCTTTTATACTACCAGAGACTGGTTTCCGGCGCAAAGAATGGTACCCGTCACTAATGGTATGAAAGTCGATGATCCGCTAAACGCTCGCGAATATGGAAATCAAGCGCCTGTATGATTTACCGGTACTTGTGCAATTTCCTTACCTATTCTAAGATGACAACTTATTTATTAGTTATTTGTATAAGGTTTGGATCAACTGTCATCTATTTCAATGCCACACAAGCCTTTTAACGATCTTTCTACTTGGAAAATTATGAAACAACGTACCCGGAAAAGATCAGTTTCATTCGCGACGGGTCGCTTAGAACGTAAACCAAAGTGATTGACGTTTTGTCATGATTTAAATAGACAAGTTATATTAAAATAAACGGAGCTTAGATGTGTACCAGATTGTTAATTTCGAGGTTTTTAGGACCGTAAATCTTATTGAAACCATTTCTTTATCTATTATCTCATGCATAAGCGATCTTGTTCCCCAATGCTGGCACACACCAAATACATTGGGGTATTGATAAAAATATGCTTTATCAACGACGGCGCCACACTTTCTTTCATTATGTTAGACCGACATACTGAATCATTCTTTCTTTATGTTAGATTGTCATATTGCACCTTTCTTTCGTTATGTTAGATCGACATACTGAATCGTTCTTTCATTATGTAAGTGTAACCGAACCGTCCTGTGACGAGTGAGTGCTCAGGACCCCGCGCACTATAGAGTAAACCCTATAGTGCGCCTCTGATCCTGGTCACTATATATCAAATGCTCAGTACTGATACAGTCAGTCACCAAAATAAACTGGCTGTGACCATCCTGTACCACCCTAAGCACAAGAATTAGAACCCAACGGCTAGCCAGCTCCCTGGCCAGAAGGTGGATCCCCGCATTGGAAGTGGTTACGACTTCCTAAGTTCGTACACTGGGTGGAGCGGACGAGTGCTCTGAGCCAAATAAAGGACAACAGTTTCTGTATGAATATATTAATGTACAAAATGGCACATGAAAACAGCGTAGAATTTCAACAAGTGTAAACACAAAATATGGCAGTTCCTAGAATAGACTATGGTACTTATCAGGTAAATATCTCATATTGTGGGGTTCAGTGAATCTGGGTCAATTGTGGGTGCAACGAGATCCACAAGGCAAGGTCAAACTATCTCTTTCCAGACACTCCGGTATTCATCCACCTCTACCAAAGATCAGCCCAAAATAAGTGAAAGGGTCTTGAATGACCGTAAAATAAAGACTATAAGGCAGAGACTAGATTAAGTATCCATAAATGTGTGTCCTAACAAGCAACTTGGTTCATTTCAATCCACCACTAATACATTGCATTTTAGAAAAGTACTGATCGAGTCCCTCATTTCAGACAAATAGCAAGATAAGACTAGATGATGTTTAAACTAGAAGGAAATAATATTACATCTTCTTCTAAGATACCCTTCCACAATTAAACAGCATTCTCACATATCTGCATTATTGCATCGTGATATACGGACTCCCTTTTCATTCTGCAAGAATGTGTTACAAGGGGTACGTCTTACCCAGGGAAGAAAGTAACTACCCGCACGGGAAGTGTGAACTAGGTCCCTATTCACCGGTACTCGAAGCCCTTCCTCTCACTGTGCGGCAGTGGAAATGTCAATGTAAACACTTATTTTTAGAATTTGGGTAGTATCACGTCCCAAGATAGATGGATACAACATATATAATTAGTCTTTTAAAAGGTATGGATGAATTGTAATTTGGATAATAAAAGTGGAAAATGAAGGTATTTCTTTATCTTTAAATAATAAGGAAGAACCAAACCACCATTTCAAAGCAAAACGATTTAATTAACACGAAGCAGGAAAACTGTCGCCAAAGCACACCAAGGGAAGCTACCCCCGGTCTGCAGAATAGAATGGACTATTTCCGGACGACAACTGTCCAACTTCGTGAATTTCCGGAAATTTCCGGAAGGTAAAACATGGCTTCCAGACGAGAGCTACAAATGTGCTTAGAAGCAAGTAAGTAAGTAAGCGAGTGAGTGAGTTTTAGTTTTACGTCCCACCAACAGCTAAGGTCATACGGAGACGGTACCTCGGTTTAAAGACTCATCCGAAAGTCTGAAGTAAGTAAGTAAGATTTATTTGTGTACATACATGTCACATCACATAAAACAATTCTAATTGATACACTTAAAACAATTTATATTGCACAGAATCACAGACTTTGACAATTAGCAAAAAATGACTATTTAAGATATCAAATATCCTAGCACAATTAAGACAATAAAATAGAACATATCACAAGATATTACTAATTTAATACAATTTAAAAATGTACTATTTGATATACATATATATACATATATATACATACACATATACATATATATATATATATATATATATATATATATATATATATATTTGAGAGTTAAGACAATGTATATACACAGGATAGCCCATAAAGTTATAAAATAAAGCGGTGACTTCGTTCAGAAATTTATGCGTATCTCACGGGTAATGTAAGTTGATTATAAGAGTGTACGATGGAAAAACAAATATATAAATGAAATATATTTACCAGAATCTCGTATCACATAGGGAAATGGAAAGAAGCTTGGCAGAAAATAGACGCACTATAGGCGGTGTACATTAATTCGGACAGTGCGAATCTGGACAAAATTTACCAAAATAAATATTGCGGTCTAATATCAACATTCCGGTCGTAGAAACAGGAGTGTTGACATAGATACATGTAACTTAAACCCAAATCTGCCACATTCCATCTTCCTAGGGATAAAAAAAAATCATAATTTGATTTTTTTTTGTTTGTTAAATTAATAAGATGAAGACTAAATACATGAAGTCATTACATAAAACACTTAAAGCACATAACTTTCAGGACAAGATCACATACAATTAGGAAAAATGAATGAATAAATGAAATCTTCAGAAAACAATGCTCATGTACTTTCATAGCATAACAAAATAATGCAAAATCCTTAGAAATAACTTATTCATTTCTGTTTCACAGATGACTGAAGAAGTTCCGGGGAATCTGCTGCAGGACCCGCGGACACAGAACAACCGTCCCAACAGATAATTATCCATCGGACCAGACAGTTCAGCCGCAGAAAATGCAAACAGCTCACACAGAATTGATAGAAAAAAATAAGGCAGAGAAATTCTTGACAATATCATCAGTCATCAAGCTCAACCGAACTGAACAAAATGAAATGGAACAAAACACAAAAATGCCAGATAACATCCTATGTAGAAGCAAAATGTGCAGACTCAAAAGACTCCAGTATATCGCTCTGTGACACATGAGCTCTGTTAAATGCGGAATAGTCTTGTCGCTTTTTACGCTGTTCCTCACGCTTATGCTGGGAAAACTCAGAGTCCTTCTCAACATCTGATACAGAAAACACAACAGAGGGAGCTATAGGCACAGTAACAAAGCCGGGATCAATAAACTTAGGATTTGGCACTTTCACATGAGAGAATGTCACAGACTGCTTTTTATGCACTTTTTTATGGCTACACTTATTATTCTTAGCCAGTTTATGCTTGCAAACAGAGCATTCATACTTAATGGTATAATGTCTGTGAATCTTCACAAAATGGTCTATAAACTGGGCGTATGTAACAAACAACTTCGTCTCAGAACAATGCGGTACATGGCAACACATGCCTAAACGCGGCCACTGGAAATTGGCATCTGAAGCAAACGCCGCCTCCTCCCTCTCATCTACCATGACTTCCAGCTCAAGCTCCATTGCTCATTCAATTCTGAATGTTTTTTCTGAAGATAAACGAACAACAGAATCGAATAATAATGGCAGAGACACAATGAAAAGCCCCTCTCTCCACGTCATACTCCCTTCAGTGGACATAATGTTCAGCAATGGACAAATACCCAGCAAAGGGAGAAAACTGGAAAGAGAGCTTAAGAAACTTCGACTCTAACATTTTCCACATGCTCATGATCAAGACTTAAAATGAGCAGGAGCAAATTCCAATACATAAAACATGTACAATGACAAACTGTGGCAACATGGAGGTGACTGATTTGAACATGTCATTTAAAGATGTGTAATATTAAGGCATTTATGATGTTTTTTCCAACATGGAATATGAAAACACATTGAACATCGATGTGCTGACACAAAACATTTAACAAAACGTGACAATATTTACATAACTTCCCATGTAGAAGTTACTGAGTTCCCAAGATATGCATTCCCCAAAGCTGTATTTAACAAAGTATTATATTACGGTGAATAAAAATCACGGGGTTTGATAACACGGCCCGCCCGGGTCCTCACGGGAGTTTTAGGGACA
Organism: Lucinisca nassula; assembly: GCA_963580285.1. Classification (NCBI taxonomy): domain Eukaryota; kingdom Metazoa; phylum Mollusca; class Bivalvia; order Lucinida; family Lucinidae; genus Lucinisca; species Lucinisca nassula. The sequence goes on along the minus strand of OY757022.1, from coordinate 130,129,923 downwards.
GGGATGGGTTCGGGCTCATATGCTAACAGTGACTCTTCAATTTGTTCAGAATCCATATCAAGGTCAGTCATTTCATGGCTGCGGCCATGACCTTCAGTTATATCCAAGTCATCTTGACCTTGTTCATAATCTGGGTAATCGTTTTGCATTAACGAGTCAAATTGACACTGGATCGTGTCAGAGTCATCTTCTTGTGTATTTCCGTTTCGCCCCATTTGAATATTCTTTCCCTCATGATCCACCCACGGGGAAGGACTATGTTAACCAACGTATGGCTTTATATTATCTATATGAATGGATATGATAGGACCGGTAGGACTTTTCTGCAATGCATAGGTTACATCTGATATCTTCTTAACTATTAAGTAGGGTCCCACCCAACCTAACTCCAATTTCTTTCCAGCAAATGGGGGAAAAAATCTCAAAACAAAACTACCCACTGAATATTGATTCTCAGTAGCCCCAATGTCATAGTAACGTTTCTGACGTTTAGCGGCTACTTTCAGATTCTCTTGAACTGTCTGGAAACTTATTCTCAAAGCTGACTGAAGCCATTCAACATAATGTACAGGACAATCTATGTCTATATTATCTGGGGGAGGACCATACATCAGATCAACTGGGCACTTAATTTCTTGACCGTACATCATCAAATTTGGTGTACATTTTGTGGAAGTTTGTTCTGATGCCCTATAAGCCATGAGTAAATATGGCAAATAATCGTCCCAATTAGTCTTGTTCTCTGAACAAAATATGGCCAACATTTGTTTCATTGTACGGTTAAATCTTTCAATAATTGCATCACTTTGGGGTCTGTAGGGGGTTGTCCTTGTCTTTTTTATGCCCAATAACCTGCATACTTCCTGAAAAAGAGCAGACTCAAATTCGGGACCCATATCAGAATGCAACTGTTCCATGCACCCATAGCGGCAAATGACTTGGGTTACAAGTACGTCTGCCACTGTTAAAGCAGTATGATTGGGTACCGTGAAGGCTTCCATGTACTTGGTAAAATAGTCCCCGATAACAACAATATATTCATTGCCATTTTCTGTAACTGGGAGGGGTCCAAATATATCAAGGGCCACTACCTGAAAACGACGGGTAACTTTTATCTGTTTTAATGGATATTTACCAACCCCGGGGCCTGGTTTTCCTTGAGCACATAAATCACAAGAGGTTCACCATCGTTTTATGGTATCAGTCAGGTTAGGCCAATAAAACCTTCTCTTTATTAGCTGTACAGTTTTATCTCGACCAAAATGTCCTGCAGTACATTTAGTATGAAGTTCCAAAAATATTTCTTTTCTCAAGGACTCTGGAGTTACTAAAGTTAAGTGAACCTGTCCATTTATGCCTTCATACTCTTTATACAAAACTCTATCCTGAATAACTAGGGAATCCCAATGTTGAAATAGAGACTTAGTGTCTCGGGAACATGTATTAGTTATTTCTTTGGGATGTTTATCATTATTTTCCTTACTCTGCAGGACAATAGCTATATCCGAGTCTCTTAACTGTAACTCTCGTAATTCCTCCTTTGTCTTATATTCTAACCAGTTGGGAAGGGGAGCTTCATTTGAGTCGGCCGCGTTAGATGAGGAAGACCCCTCGGCGCGAGAAGTGCTTAAGGCACTACATACGGTCGCGTCCTCATCTGTAGACTGCACAAGGGTGAGTGGCAGGTAGGGGTCAATTCCCTGTCCACCTGAACACGGGCTCAGGGGTACGGCAGGAATTTTCTTACCGCAGTCTACACATTCTGCGTTCTTACATTTGCGAGGAGGAATTCTCGATAATGCATCCACATGTTGCATTTGACGCGCTTTCTTATGTATGATATTAAAATCATACGTGCCAAGTATTGTCAGCCAGCGACTCAGCATCCCGTCGGCATCTTTAAAATTCTTTATCCAAGTTAAACTAGCATGATCGGTGTGAATGTCAAAGTTACGACCCATTAAATAATGCTTAAAGTAACGGACAAAATACACCACTGCATATAGTTCACGCATAGTTGTACAATAATTCTGTTGAGACTTAGTCAAGGTTTTGCTTGCATAAGCTATAACGACTTCTTTGTCTTCTTGCTTTTGGGACAATATTGCTCCAATCCCATATAGGGAAGCGTCAGTCTGTAATATGAACTTGCCAAAAGTGGTTGGATATGATAGCAAAGGTGGTGAGGTCAAGCGATGTTTGAGCTCATTAAAAGAGTCTTCGCATTTTTGATCCCACTTAAATTTTACTCTTTTCTTTGTCAGCTGGTTTAGTGGGTATGCTATCTCAGCACAGTTTGGAATATAAGCACGTTAAAAATTGACCAACCCTAAGAATGATTTTATTTCTTTACTTGTGGTGGGCTGCGGCCAATTAAGTACAGTTTCAGTCTTTTCTGGGTCACACATTTTTCCATCTTCAGTAGCTATATGACCTAAAAAGGACACTTGCCTTTGAAAAAACTTGCATTTAGATGGTTTAAGCTTTAGATTGGCACACCTCAATCTTGAAAATACTGTTCTAAGATTGTTTAATGTAGTTTGAAAATCTGAGCCAAATATGATTACATCATCTAAGTAGCAAATGCATTTTTCCCACTGAAGGTTCCCCAATACACGCTCCATTACACGTTCAAACGTGGCACCCGCATTACACAAGCCAAACGATAGAACTAGGAAATGGAATAGACCACGAGTTGGGGTCGAAAATGCTGTAAGTTTCTTTGACTTTGGGTCCATGTTTAACTGCCAATACCCAGAGGCCAAATCTATTGTATTGTAACATTTTGAGCCAGATAAAGTGTCAAAAATCTGCCTTATGTTTGGTAAGGGGTATGCATCCTTGACTGTTACCGAGTTAAGGCCCCTAAAATCTATGGCAAACCTGTAAGTTCCATCAGATTTTTTAACTAAACATATTGGAGCAGACCACGGGCTGTCACTGGGCTCAATTATTTATTGTTCTAACATTTTGTCAAGTTCTGTGTCTATTATTTCTCTCTGGGCCAGAGGACATTTTCTGGGCGGTATCTTAATGGGTTTTGCATTGCCCACATCAATAGAGTGAGAAGCTATATCTGTTCTACCCAAATGACCATCAGGACCCACAAAAATGTCCTGAAATTCAGCCAGAAGGCCACTAAATTGTTGCTTTTCTTCTGCACTTAATTCTTCGGAGACATTTTCTACTAGAGATCGTAAATGTTCAGGCAGCTGTTCATTAGATGTAGCTTGTTGCTGCTGAAAATAGACATCTTCAATAGGACACACATGTCCTAGGATATCTCCAGGTTTTAATTTGATCTGCTTGTCAGTAATGCTCATGACCGATATCGGTGAAGAACCTGATTGATTTACTAGTGACTTAGCGACAAACAACCCCCTTTTTTGATTACCTAAGGAGGGTTCTATCATGTGTAATTCTTCATACAAAGGGTAATTAATTTTTCCCGTCACGAAAACCTCGGACACAGGTGGAATGTTTATGTTCTCAGTAACTAATATGTTGGCTACTTGAGATGAGTGAAGCTTAAAAAGTTTGATTACTCCAGCTTTTGTTCTCCAGGTCAAATTTTTCCACTTCAAATATTTACCTTCGGAATCTATGAAGTCTTGACCTACAATCCCCATGTTTCCTTCAATGTTAGCAACCAGAAATTTCCAGTTGTATGTTTTTACCTCAGTTTCAAACCTGAATGTAGCCTCACCTAACAATTCTAACTCAGAACCGTTAGCTGTCTTAAGGTTTGCATCAACAGGGGTCAACCTAGGTTTGTTTGAAGAAATTTGATCATAAGTATTTCTAGACAAAATACTTACTGGAGACCCAGTATCAAATAACAAAGGGATCTGTAAGTCCTCTGTTTTAGCATGAAAGTACCAACATGCATTTGATACACAACTGATAGTAAGGGGCTGATTTAAAGTATCTTTCCTAACAGTATTAGGGCCACAGTCTATATTACTGTGCGTTTTACCTTTAGTGAAAGAACTTCTTTGTTCATTTTCTAACTTACCATAAGTTTGCTTCAAGTCACTATTATTTGATCCAGTTATGTTACTGTATACTTGCTGTTTAAAATTTAATTGTTCATGTTTAGTCAAACAATCTTCATTTTGAGTATCTCTTTGAGCAGGAGTACCACAAGTACTTTGACACTGCTCAACGGCACCATCAAGTGTTTTGTTTGGCCTAGTCGGAAGTGATTGAATATCACAATATATATTTTGAGTACCACTTTGAGCAGGAGTACCACAAGCACTTTGACACTGCTCAACGGCACTAACATGTGTTCTATTTGATCCAACTGACAGTGGTTGCATGCTATTCTGGTTAAAAAACAACTCCCTATTTGCATTACTGTCATCACTGTTTAATGTATTTCGATTACATTTACATGCAGCTTGTCCACTGCTATGAAAGGTAATCGTCTCTCTTACTCCTATATTTTCCATGTCAGGATTGGCGGTTTTACTGGACAAAGAGCTCTCAGTACTTTGATTAAAAGTTGACTGATCACCACAGTTGTTGTCCAAATGTATAGCTTGTAATGGGGCTATAATTGAAAATTGAGTGGAGTCATTATTTAAAACTGGCCTCTTGTGATTTATGGCTGCGCTATCGGCCTCTAGTGCAACCCCGTGGAGTTTTCCTGCTGTTCTTGTTTTACAGGGCAGCGTGATATTATATGACCTTCTTGGTGACAAAAATGACAGGTGATCTTTTTATAAGATCTATTACCTTGCTGGTGTTCCGTCTTATTTCCTTGACTAGCCTTAAGGGTAGGAATGTTTGATCGGGATTCAGTGTCTTGTATTACATTTGAAGTATCTTGATATGGTTTTTGAACCTGATCTGATCTACCCATAACAGACTCGTAGTTATGTGCATATTTTAGAACCTCTTGAATCAACGCACTAGCATTTGCTTGGCACATATTCAAGTTAAGCTTCAAATAAGTTTTACATTCCTTATTACTTATCCCCTCTATGAACTGTTCTGTGATTAATCTATAATATATATCTCCCTTTTCATTCGGGTAAGCCCTTTCAGCTAGATATTGCAATTCCTGCATGAATCGATCAAGGGTTTCATTTGCATTTCGGCGCCTTCGCCTAAATTTCACCCTGTACAAAGACTCATTAGAAGTGATTCCAAACCTATTGGCCAAAGCCCCTTTTAAAAGGTCGAAATCTTTAGTGACTTTCAACTGCAATGTGTCGGCGAACTCTAAAGCACTGCCCCTCAAGTTAACTAAAAGGCGTTTGCATTTTTCTGAACTGTCCCAGTTATTTATGTCGGCCACTTTTTCAAACAAAGAAATGAAAGTATCACACTTTTCTTTACCGTTATAAGTTGGTGAGTCTACCTTATTCTTATGACATGTGTGGTACTCATAGGTAGAGAGAGAGGTTGTTGAAGTGGGTGGGGTAGTAATACCAGTTAAATCAATTAAATCCTGATTAGATCTTGGGACTGTATAAGGGGGCATAGGAGTCTCTGACAAATGGGAAGTGAAAGTATTTCCAATCACATTACCCTCGAAAGGATTTCCAGTCACATTACCCTCAAAAGGATTTCCGGTCACATTACCCTCGAAAGCATTTGTCCCATTTCTAGGGCCATGGGATAAAACGGGGTTATTATTCCCATAGATATTTGCGCCCCCGGAAATGTTATCGCTTGAAGAGGTAAAAGTAACACTACGTGTAGGTATAGTACCTGAGGGTATACCAAAGGACATCGGATGCCGGATTGTCCCAGGGTTGGGTGTGGAATAACCACCTAGACGATATTGTGGTCCACAAGTAAATGAGTCGCTATGAATAGGTGTCAAGGGGTTTTGAAAGGAGGGGTATCTATTATAAGGGCTTGAAAATGACTGGAATCCCCAGGCGGGCGTGCTTATTACCCGTGGAATGAAATCGAAGGGTGTCCTTAATTCCATTATGTGAAATGAACCAAAATGCCTGTACTATTGACTCAGAACAACTATTGGACGCTCCACCCTACTCGCAGCGCCAAAATGTAACCGAACCGTCCTGTGACGAGTGAGTGCTCAGGACCCCGCGCACTATAGAGTAAACCCTATAGTGCGCCTCTGATCCTGGTCACTATATATCAAATGCTCAGTACTGATACAGTCAGTCACAAAAATAAACTGGCTGTGACCATCCTGTACCACCCTAAGCACAAGAATTAGAACCCAACGGCTAGCCAGCTCCCTGGCCAGAAGGTGGATCCCCGCATTGGAAGTGGTTACGACTTCCTAAGTTCGTACACTGGGTGGAGCGGACGAGTGCTCTGAGCCAAATAAAGGACAACAGTTTCTGTATGAATATATTAATGTACAAAATGGCACATGAAAACAGCATAGAATTTTAACAAGTGTAAACACAAAATATGGCAGTTCCTAGAATAGACTAAGGTACTTATCAGGTAAATATCTCATATTGTGGGGTTCAGTGAATCTGGGTCAATTGTGGGTGCAACGAGATCCACAAGGCAAGGTCAAACTATCTCTTTCCAGACACTCCGGTATTCATCCACCTCTACCAAAGATCAGCCCAAAATAAGTGAAAGGGTCTTGAATGACCGTAAAATAAAGACTATAAGGCAAAGACTAGATTAAGTATCCATAAATGTGTGTCCTAACAAGCAACTTGGTTCATTTCAATCCACCACTAATACATTGCATTTTAGAAAAGTACTGATCGAGTCCCTCATTTCAGACAAATAGCAAGATAAGACCAGATGATGTTTAAACTAGAAGGAAATAATATTACATCTTCTTCTAAGATACCCTTCCACAATTAAACAGCATTCTCACATATCTGCATTATTGCATCATGAGATACGGACTCCCTTTTCATTCTGCAAGAATGTGTTACAAGGGGGTACGTCTTACCCAGGGAAGAAAGTAACTACCCGCACGGGAAGTGTGAACTAGGTCCCTATTCACCGGTACTCGAAGCCCTTCCTCTCACTGTGCAGCAGTGGAAATGTCAATGTAAACACTTATTTTTAGAATTTGGGTAGTATCACGTCCCAAGATAGATGGATACAACATATATAATTAGTCTTTTAAAAGGTATGGATGAATTGTAATTTGGATAATAAAAGTGGAAAATGAAGGTATTTCTTTATCTTTAAAGAATAAGGAAGAACCAAACCACCATTTCAAAGCAAAACGATTTAATTAACACGAAGCAGGAAAACTGTCGCCAAAGCACACCAAGGGAAGCTACCCCCGGTCTGCAGAATAGATTGGACTATTTCCGGACGACAACTGTCCAACTTCGTGAATTTCCGGAAATTTCCGGAAGGTAAAACATGGCTTCCAGACGAGAGCTACAAATGTGCTTAGAAGTAAGTAAGTAAGTAAGTAAGTAAGATTTATTTGTGTACATACATGTCACATCACATAAAGCAATTCTAATTGATACACTTAAAACAATTTATATTGCACAGAATCACAGACTTTGACAATTAGCAAAAAATGACTATTTAAGATATCAAATATCCTAGCACAATTAAGACAATAAAATAGAACATATCACAAGATATTACTAATTTAATACAATTTAAAAATGTACTATTTGATATACATATATATACATATATATACATACACATATACATACATATATATATATATATATATATATATATATATATATATTTGAGAGTTAAGACAATGTATATACTCAGGATAGCCCATAAAGTTATAAAATAAAGCGGTGACTTCGTTCAGAAATTTATGCGTATCTCACGGGTAATGTAAGTTGATTATAAGAGTGTACGATGGAAAAACAAAATGGAAAAACAAATATATAAATGAAATATATTTACCAGAATCTCGTATCACATGGGGAAATGGAAAGAAGCTTGGCAGAAAATAGACGCACTATAGGCGGTGTACATTAATTCGGACAGTGCGAATCTGGACAAAATTTACCAAAATAAATATTGCGGTCTAATATCAACATTCCGATCATAGAAACAGGAGTGTTGACATAGATACATGTAACTTAAACCCAAATCTGCCACATAAGATTGTCATATTTAACCTTTCTATCATTATGTTAGATCGACATACTGAATCGCTCTTTCATTATGTTAGATTGTCATATTGAACCTTTCTTTCATTATGTCAGATCGACATACTGAATCGTTCTTTCATTATGTTAGATCATCATATTGAACCTTTCTTTCATTATGTTAGGCTGACATACTGAATCGTTCTTTCATTATGTTAGATTGTTATATTGAACCTTTCTTTCGTTATGTTAGATCGACATACTGAATCGTTCTTTCAGTTTGTTACATTGTCATATTGAACCTTTCTTTCATTATGTTAGATTGTCATATTGAACCTTTCTTTCATTATGTTAGATTGTCATATTGAACGAACCTTTCTTTCATTATGTTAGATTGACATACTGAATCGTTCTTTCATTATGTTAGATTGTCATATTGAACCTTTCTTTCATTATGTTAGATCGACATACTGAATCGTCCTTTCATTATGTTAGATTGTCATATTGAACCTTTCTTTCATTATGTTAGATTGTCATATTGAACCTTTCTTTCATTATGTTAGATTGTCATATTGAACCTTTCTTTCATTATGTTAGATCGACATACTGAATCGTCCTTTCATTATGTTAGATTGTCATAGTGAACCTTTCTTTCGTTATGTTAGATCGCTATACTGTATCGTTCTTTAGTTATGTTAGATTATCATATTGAACCTTTCTTTCATTATGTTAGACCGACATACTCAATCGTTCTTTCATTATGTTAGATTGTCATATTGAACCTTTCATTATGTTAGATCGACACACTGAATCGTTCTTTCCTTTTGTTAGATTGTCATATTGAACCTTTCTTTGATTATGTTAGATTGTCATTTTGAACCTTTCTTTCATTATTTTAGATTGTCATATTGGACTCACCTTTCTTTCATTATGTTGGATCGACATACTGAATCGTTCTTTCATTAATTTGCATTGTAATTTTCACTATTATTTCATTACGTAAGATTGTCATACTGAACCGTTGATTGTCATATTGAACCTTTCTTTCATGACATACATGTAGTGAATCTTTCTTGTTAGATTGTTATATCGAACCTCTCTTGGGCTGGCACACTGAATCTTTCTGCATTATTCAATGTGTTACATTGACCTACTGCAGCTTTCTTTCTTTAACCCATTTACTACAGAAAGCCCTAAAGGGGTACCCTGGCAAACAGTGCAGGCCCAGATCAGACGCCACAAAACGCGGCGTCTGATCAGGGCCTCCACCTTTTTTGCTAAAAGTTCAGTCATTTTCAAAATAGAGTTTGAAGAAAACACAACCTGACACCCCTAAATTTTGAAATGGACCCTTTCCATATATAAGGAGGAAGATTCCATTTGCTACAAAAAGGGTTAAGTAAGATTGGCATGGTGAATCCTTCTTCCATCAGTTTACATTGCACATTGACCATAGTGGCATTAGGTTAGATAGTCAATGGCACTTAGTCCACCACGTTTCTAACGCACGAAGACAATCTTATGACGTTGTAAACTAATGCGCAAGGAACGTGGCTGACTAAGAACCGTTGGCTTGCGAAGATGAAATGAAAAATTGGAGTGAAGTCAATGATCAGGAATCGATACAGTTAACCCACACCTCCCATCAGAGACACCAAGGGGAAAGAAACACAAACATTAAATAACGAGACCCTATAATGGCGGAGAGCCAAAAGACAGTTACTTTCCCACAAAATGGCCAACTGGCCATTCAGTTCCGCACAGTGTGGTCAGCATATTTGTGCCTGTTCGCTACGTGGATAGTATACGATGGCTCTATTTTCTGTGTCTGAAAATTCAAGACATTGCTGGTCTGTGGAGCTGAGCAGACGGTCTTGTATCTTTCCTGGTCGTAAACTCAGAACACAGGGCAGATGTACTATGTACAATAAAACTTCGATGGCTCGAACACCGATGGCTCGTTTACCATGGCTGAGTCGAACACGTTCTTGAGTACCGAGGAGATGTCTCTGAATAAGAAATTTGAGGGAACATTAAGGATATCTTGCAAATGTATACTGTGTGTACTCATTAGAATCGCCTCTTGAGGCGATTCTAATGAGTACATACAGCATACATTTGTATTATAGAACACCCAATATTACCCCATTCTGTCTCCTGGAAGTAGCCCACAGTGGCTCGAACTACCCCTGTCACGGACAGATTTTCTTGCTCCCAAAGGTTTTCAAGCCAATGAAGTTCGATTGTACTTTGTACCAGAACGAGAAAAAAATTATGCATTTTTCAGCGCATCGCTCCCTAACTGATGGAGCTCTTTTGTAATGACACTTTCAAAACAGGAATCGATACAACTAGCCCACACCTCCCATCATCAGAGACATCAAGGGGAAAGAAACACAAAATAAAATAAGTAGACCCCATTGGAAACATTAATAGCGGAAAACCAAAAGAACAGTTACTTTCCCACAAAAAGGCCAAACAGACAACTATGCAAACTACCCACAGGCTCTTGACGTTAATGCGACGTCGGATCGACTTGCATGCAACGTTATGATATTACTGCAACGTCACACCAACGCCGGTGCAACGTCATGAGGTTTATGCAACGTCACATTTAGTCGGTGACACGTAATGAAGTTTACGTAACGTCACATCTATGTCGGTGCAAGGTCATGACGTTTATGTAATGTCACATCTATGTCAGTGAAACATTATGAAGGTTATGTAACGTCCCATCTTTAGAGTTGCATCGGATGACGTTGCACCGGCGTTGGTTTGACGTTGCCCCAGCGACCTCTGCCTGCTGGGTATCTCAGCGGGGCAGCTTCGTACCAATATTGTTGTAACGCCATTAAGTTGCATCGAATGTAACCTTGCTTAAATGTCATGTAGATTCTGTGATATGTACGTGTGTGCAACGTCGTATCAGCATCAATACAACCTCATGGCGCTAATGCGACGTTGCTTAGACGTAATTTTGTCGCCTGGTAGATTCTGGCCAGAACCGCATCATTAAGATCAGTGAGTGAGTGAGTGTTTTGAGTTTTACGTCTCACCAACAGCTAAGGTCATACGGTGACGGGACCTCGGTTTAAAGACTCATCCGACAGTCTGGAGAAGCCCGGGATCGTTCCTGCGACCCCTGGTTTACAAGGCGAGAAGCATAACCACTACATCACGCAGGCTCCATCAAGATCAGTGTCATTTGTCATCCTGTTAATGATTTTGATTGAACTCTACTATAGATATGTCTAGTTTCAAAGCACGAATCCAGCAGGCACATGACGTAATTTTCACGTCACATCAACGTCCGTGCAACGCCATGGCTTTTATGCAACGTCACATCCACGTCGGTGCAACGTCGTGACGTTGCACCGACGTTGATTTGACGTTGCCCTTGCGATGAGAGCCTGCTGGGAACCTCTTCAGAAACTCTGGAGACTAAGATATAGTTCCCATTTAGCAAACAATGCCTGGAAAACCAACATCATATCGTTGTCGGCCTGACGTTTGCCCGCTGTTTGTTGCTATAGCTGGGTTAATAGTTGTTTATTGTATATATGTACATAATTATATAGATGGCAAATATAATACTAGTACAAATGCATGGTTGGGTGTTTGTTGATGTTACGTCCATGTCAACATTATGGAGACGTTGCTTGACTTTTACCCGACATTGAGATGAAATGACATCTCAAGCCCTGCCCCCCAAAACAAATAAAAATGGTTTAGGCTCAGACCATCTAAGCGTTTTACCAGTACCTTGTGCGGTGGGTATCAGCTCTGCGTGGAAGCATCATGCAGCCTAATCTATTTCACCAAGCCCAGGTGGGCGGGGCACCCATGAATGGGTGTACTTTTCTGCAAACGTTTATACATCGAATGGGTGAGATTGAAAACCGGTACAGGTAGCAAAGTCGGATAACATTCCATAACACACCCCAGATTCAAATAATAACTGTTATTTTTGTTGTTGTTGTTGTTGTTATGGTTTTACGGCCCAGTCAACAGATAAGACCACATCGGTCCGACCAGTTACCATCGCTGTTCCTGGACCGACTTAGACCATCTAAGCGGTTTACCAATACTTATTAAGGTCGTATCCCTCGTCCCTCGACAGTGACTGCCAACAGCCGGTGGGTCAGGGGCCGAGTCCACAAGCAACCGTTCATCTAAAGCCGTCTCACAAGAGATTGGACATAAGAAAAAGGAAATACATGTATAAGACAGAGTAGAAGAAAAAAACTAAAAAGAGCATTGGGTTAATTTGCTATACATTACGAAAACACGCCTATACAAATACATTGTAAACTTTACCGCCGAAAAATTAAAAGCGTCGCTAACACTGCATGATACCCCACCACTGCAGGCCAATATTGTTAAATCCATGACCACAATAGGCTTCCTTAAGTGTTCTATCAAGGTATTCCATATAGTGTAGCAGCTATGGGTCAATCAAAGGCTTGAGAAGCCTCAAAGTCTGTGAATTACAGGGTGTCTGGTCTGGATCTACACTATTTGCCAGTGCCCAACATTTGTATGTGGAGAAACACCACTATAGCACTTAACATATAACATTTGAAATTATTATCTGATTTTCGTCTGAGATGTCTCTCTGACAAAACATTCTGTACTGGTACGTGTGTTTTTCTGCTTCTGACATATATGTGCATAGTAGAAGCATTCTTTTAAAGCTCAAACACTGAGGTTTTCCTGGTGATGGTTTTATATCTGCTTCAAACATCGATTGTAGGTGCTCATTAGAATGAAGAGGTTCTAATGAGTACCCGGGGCACAATCCTTGTTTAAGAAGAGATATAAGAAGAATAAAGTTTGCCCTGCAGACCCTATTTTTCTCTGAAAAAGGTCGGTTTATGGGGGTGTCACGTTAATTACATAGGTTTCTTGACCTTGTTTGCTCTTTAAATTGAGATCTTGTAAACCACACGAATGATGCTGGATTACATTATGCTGGTGAGTTGTCAGATATTTGAGTGTGTTGAGCTGTATAAAATTTAGAACAGGGTGCTGTCAGTACACTGTTTGTTAAAAACTCGGATTCAGAATTGTTACTTTCATTTGGAAGAGCCTTGTGTTATCAGCTTGTCAGCGAGTGTGGACTGTCCGTACAGCTGGCAGACTATCTTGTAGTATTATTGACTCAAAGTTGCCCTTTATATTAAAATGAAGGTCTCCCTGCTTCCCATGGTCTTGATTCTTTGGTTCACCCTTTGGAAATTAAGTAACAGAACCCAACCGGATGATGGAAATCAGGAATGCAGGATTGCAAAAGAGCAACACTGCGATAAAACTTCTCAGTACTTGGCTGTAACTAGGAAGCTAGGAAACAAACGACGTTCGGAGGGCTTACGCAACTTTAAGTCCTCAGGTGGAACAAATTTGGTCATTCTATTGATCCTGGCCGGAGACATTGAAACTAACCCCGGTCCAAGATTTCGCTGTGGGCTGTGCAAAAAATATTGCAAAGACTCTCAGAAATGGGTAGAATGTGAGGACTGTGAAAAGCATTTTCATGCCTCGTGTTCTAAATTGGATGAAAACCAATTGCTAGAGCTTGAAATTGGAATTGGAACTTGGTATTGCAAAGATTGCAAGGCAGACTGTGGCCTTTGCAGTGGTGATGTTCTAAATGAGCATAAGGCAGTTCAGTGTGACCAGTGTGAAATGTGGATTCACACTGATTGCGCTTTCCTTTCAGACGCCGAGTATGGCAAACTGGTTAACTCGAGTTGTTCATGGATATGCCCGAAGTGCGAGTTTTTTAATTTTTCTGACTCGTTCTTCAGCGAACCTATAGAACTGGAAGAAAGAAATAAATTTGAACCTCTGTCAAAGGAGAAAGGCGGAGAAAGGAGTTAAATCTCCGAATACTGACATGAGAAAGCCGAATTTTGTAAAAGGTTTGAAACTTTGCAGTATTAACATTAACGGTTTAAGAGGAAAGATACTTGAACTTTTAGCTTTCCTTGATACTCACCAACCACATATTGTTGCTATTCAGGAAACAAAGCTTGACCGTTCAATTATGACTTCGGAGCTTTTCCCTGAAACTTGCGAATACAGTGTCTACAGAAAAGATAGAAACACTCATGGCGGCGGGGTGATGTTGCTCGTTCACAGAGATATCCCTCATATGCCATTCATGGAACTGGAAAACGATTCAGAATCTGTCTGGGTTAAGGTTTTTGCAAACAAAACTTCCCACTTTATTGCAAGTTGGTATCGACCACCTAACGACACTGTCGAAAACTTCCACTTATTTAAAGATCAGCTTGATCGCATTAAGTCTCAGAATAAGGGTAAAAAACTTCCTGCAGTACATGTCTTAGGCGACTTCAACTTCAGAGAGATTGTTTGGCCAGATAGGCTCAGCAAACAAGGCACGATGCTGAGTCCGTCAGAGGGACAGGTGTTGGTCGACATCATGAATGATCATGGCTTGGAACAGGTTGTTGACTTCCCTACTCGAGATAGAAACACTTTGGATTTGATTCTTACAACTTTGCCAGGACAGTTTGGGGATATTCAATCCCCGGACAAACTAAGTGATCATGATATTGTCTCTGGATTTTTGAAAATCTTCATACCACCTATAAAGAAACCTCGTAGAAAGGTGTACTTATATCAAAAGGGTGACTATGAAACTATGAGGAAGGATGCCCTAAAATTTGCAAGAGAGAAATACTTTAATGGTCATTCAGACGCTCGGTCTGTCCAGGAGAACTTTGATTTGATAAAGTCTTTCATTCAAGCTTCGTCCGAAAATCATATCCCCTCCAAAACTAGCAGGTCTGTATCTTCAATTCCTTGGACCACACCAGAAATAAGAAGAAAAATTCGGAGAAATAAGATTCATGCTAAGGCAAAAAAGTCGGGAAGTGGTAAACTCAGAGCAAAATTTGAAAACTTGAGACGAGAAATTAAAAATGACATCAAAAATCAGCATGATCAGTATGTAAATAACTTGGTAGGTGATGTAAAGGCGAATCCCAGAGACTTCTACAGATATATCAATAGCCAGAAGAAAGATAGGCAAGGTATCCCACCCCTTGTGAGGGAACGGGGTCGCTGAATCGGACTCTGAAAGGGCAGAGGAATTGGTTGGTCAATTCAATGATGCATTTAATAAAACTGAGTTCAACGAGGTTCCATTGACTGGAAGATCGGCCCCTTTCATGGAAAATATTGTTGTATCCTCTGCGGGAGTGATCAAATTACTTAAAGGCTTGTACCCTTCTAAAGCTTTAGGGCCTGATGAGCTTCATCCTAGAGTCCTGAAGGAACTAGCAAACGAGTTAGGTCCAGTTTTTGCTCATCTTTTCCAACAATCTCTCGATACGGGTGAAATTCCCAAAGAATGGCTCCTAGCGAACATCTGTCCACTTTTCAAAAAAGGGGACAGGGCTCTTGCTCGTAATTATCGCCCGGTGTCACTGACATGTGTTCTATGTAAATTGCTTGAACACATAGTCTGCTCAAACATCATGGCCCACTTGGATGAACATAAACTTTTGTCAGACAGACAACATGCATTTAGGAAAAGGCATAGTTGCGAAACTCAGTTGAGCACGGTTATTAATGATTGGGCAAAAATCCTGGACAAAGGGGGGCAGGTGGACACATTTATTCTGGACTTTGAGAAGGCTTTTGACACCCCTCCTCATGAACTACTTAAATCCAAATTATTTGGTTATGGAATTGGTGGGAAGACTCTTAAATGGATAGATTCCTTCCTTTGCTACAGAAAACAGCGTGTTGTTGTTAATGGTGAATCTTCAGTATGGGCGCCAGTTTTGTCTGGAGTCCCACAAGGGACCGTTGTTGGTCCTCTATTGTTCTCCCTGTACATCAATGATATTTCCACTGATATTGACTCAGAAATAAGACTGTTCGCAGATGACTGTGTTTGTTACCGGGAAATTAGGGATACAGATGACTCACTGAAACTTCAGGCTGACATAGATAGATTAGGATGTTGGGCCAGAAAATGGGGCATGAGATTTCAACCAGTTAAATGCAATATTATGCAGATAACAAGGAAGAGATCTAATAAAGTTGAGGCTTCTTACACCTTAGAGGGAACGGTCCTCGAAAATGTGAATTCCATTAAATACCTTGGTGTGACAATCACTCACGATTTGAGATGGAATACACACATTAGCAATATGTGTACAAAGGCGAAAAGAACACTTGGTTTCCTGAGGCGAAATCTTCATCAGTGTCCTCAGGATGTGAAAGAAACAGCATACAGGGGACTTGTTCGCCCAATCTTGGAATATGGTAGTTGCATCTGGGACCCAAGCGGAGTGGTCCTAAATGAAGATATTGAAAAAGTTCAGAATAGAGCTGCTAGATTTGTAACTGGAAATTATTGCTTTGAAACTGGGGACATGACTGGAATTCTGGGAAAATTAAGATGGGAGTCTCTCAGGAAAAGGAGAAGAGACAGTAGGCTCATACTCTTATACAAAGGTCTAAAGGGTGCTGCCAGCATTCCAACAGATGACCTTGTTCCCCCAGCTAGGCATTGTAGAAAACACCATTCAATGACGTTTCAGACCCTTACTGCAAGAACGGATATTTATAAAGAATCGTTTTTCCCCCGAACCATTAGAGATTGGAATGCCCTTCCCGATTCTATTATTTTGACGGCTGAAGGTGCTGAGGATTGTGTAGCTAAGTTTACATCTTTGGTTAGAGCTAGGGACTAACTTCCCATATCACAGGTCCTGGTGTATGAATGTCATTTGACGTGTCACCAGTAACAATTCTGATTCTGATTCTGATACATGTTTATAAAGCAATTATGAGCTGCAACATTTAATCAGATTACCGGGTCATTCATACTAGGATTGTACTTTCTCATTCAGCATACATAACACAGCTGTGTTGATAACATAATAATTGTACTATTTATCAATGGTTTCATGACCTACAATCTTAACCCTCCTCTTGCTGAATATTCAGTTTAGCCACACCGATTTCTGACTGTGAACTAATCAGATTACTTGATGTAATTTATTCCTTGAAATTCATAAATTGAATGTCAAACAGTGTAGATCCTGATCAAAAGCCATCTGATCTGGATCTACACTGTTTCCAAAGATATGGGTTGTTGTGAATAGCATGATAAGAGTTAATTAGGCAGGAACTACATTTTGTGCGGAGGATTTGCAGTAGTCCTGAGGCTTTTGTTTGTTTGTTTGATTTGAGGTTTAACGCCCCCGTCAACACTGTAATGGTCATTTTGGAGACGTTGCGCGATAGCTACTATGCTTCTAAAAAACCACTCAATAGATGGTGGATGAGAAGGGTCATCGAGCGACGACTACACTCTGTGAATTCACAGACTAAAAACCATTTCTTACATAGAAAATAAATACAAAAACTATTTCATGGAAATTGGTAAAAAACGTAACTCTGCCAAATGTTAATTCATTTTGTCCACTAACCATCCCAACCATGCTTCTATAAATGGTCTATATATCTATGAATTCTATCCAAATATTCCATCAATTAAAGGAATAAACAATTTAATGAGAATTGTTAACGACCATAACTCAGACATATATTCCATTAAGTTAAGGAATAAGAGCCCAAAAAGCATTTAATGGGACTTGTAAACGGTCATAAAAGTCTATTAAGTTAATTTATCATATGACGTCGCGTCTGAGAGTGTAAAAACGGCATGCATTATTTTCAATAATCCACTAGTGGATTAAATATGCAAATTAGCTAGATACGTTCCGTAACGTTACATTTAGGACGTCCTTAACGGCGTCGCGTTTACTAATGGCGGAATATTGACATTTTCGTAAACAATCGTGAATAAAATGCGTTTTAAATGTCATATGATAAATAGAATCTTGCATTCGTGCTCATGTATTATTGAATTTATTAAACTCGTTGAGGAAAAGGGATAAAATGCTCGGCAAAGCCTCGCATTTTATCCCTTTTCCTCAACTCGTTTAATAAATTCAATAATACATGAACACTCATGTAAGATCCTCTATGTATTTTGCAAATTAACAATACTAAACATTCCTCCCTTAGTGGTCTATATATCTGTGAAGTTTCGTCCATATATTACCTTTATTAATGGAATAAGTGATAAAACAAGAGGCCCATGGGCCACTATGCTCACCAGAGCTCAGGTGGGCATTGCCCATCCTGCCCAATGGCAGCCATATATTTTAACATGATATCATTTTAATCCACCAAATGAACCCCCATGTCCAAATGAGCACCCATGTGGACTCAGCATCTGAAAAGTTAGGCCTTTTATGAAGTAGAGGGGGTGGGGCATGGACCCAATGGAGCCCTGGTTGGTATCACTAAATGCGTCTTATCATAAGAAACAAAAATATATATGGTTTAGCAGTGGGGATCTGTAAGGCCTCTTTAACAGTTGAGGGGTTGGGACATGCCCTGTTGATCCCAGGAAAGCCCAAACTGTTGTCCCTAAATGTGTCTTATCATAAGGACCAAGTATATATATGGTTCAGTGCTGGGAATCTGACCGGTTTCAGAGATTTGAGGCCCTTTTATGAAATAGGAATGGCCCCTGCGGACCCCGCTACAGTAGGTGTGCTAATAATAAGGAACAAGAACATATATGATTATGGGGTGGGGATTTGAATGGTTTCTGAAATATAAAGCCTTTTATGAAATGGAAGGGCGGGGCACATTGCCTCAGCACAAAGAGACCTCCAGGTTGGTGTGATTGAACGAGTCTTATCATAAGGAACAAGTATATGGTTTAGGGGTGGGGATCTGAACTATTTCTGATATATATGGCTTTTAATGAAGTAAAGCGGTGTGGCATGGCCTGGGCGTGCCCCGGGGACTCCCAAGCTGGTGTCACTGAATGCGTCTTATCATAAGAAAGATGAATATATATGGTTTAGGGTGGGGCTAAGAACATTCTCTGAGATATAAGGCCTTATGTGAAGTGGAGGGGTGGGGCAAGGCCCAGGGAGACTCCCAGGTTGGTGTCAATGAATGTGTCTTATCATAAGGAACAAGACTATATATGGTTAAGGGGTGGCCATCTGTAGGGTTTCCGAGATATTGTGATATTATGAAATGGAGGGGGTGGGGCATGGCCCCAGCATATCCCTGGGAACCCCCAGGTTGGTGTTACTGAATGCGTCTTATCATAATGAACAAGAATATATATGGTTTAGGGGTGGGGATCTGAACAGTTTCTGAAATATATGGCCTTTTTTGAAGTGGAGGGGTGGGGCAAGGCCCCAGCGCATCTTTGAGGACCCCCAGGTTGGTGTCAATGAATGTGTCTTATCATAAGAAGCAAGCATATATATGGTTTATGGGCGGGGATCTGTAAGGTTTCCGAGATATTGGGCCTTTTATCAAATGGAGGGGGTGGGGCATGGCCCCGGTGCATCCAGGGGACTCCCAGGTTGATGTCACTGAATGGGTCTTATCAAAAGGAACAAGAATATATATGGTTTAGGGGTGGGAATCTGAATGGTTTCCGAGATATTGGGCCTTTTATAAAGTTGAGGGGGTGGGGCCTGACCTGTGCACATTCCTGACGACCCCCAGGTTGGTGTTACTGAATGCGTCTTATCAATAGGAACAAGAATATATATGGTTTAGGGGTGGGGATCTGAACAGTTTCTGAGATATATGGCCTTTTGTGAAGTAGAGGGGTGGGGCAAGGCCCCAGCGCATCTCTGAGCACCCCCCCAGGTTGGTGTCAATGAATGTGTCTTATCATAAGAAGCACGCATATATATGGTTTAGGGGCGGGGATCTGTAAGGTTTACGAGATATTGGGCCTTTTATGAAATGGAGGGGGTGGGGCATGGCCCCGGCGCATCCAGGGGACTCCCAGGTTGATGTCACCGAATGGGTCTTATCATAAGGAACAAGAATATATATGGTTTAGGGGTGGGGATCTGAATGGTTTCCAGAAATTGGGCCTTTTATTTAGTGGAGGGGGTGGGGCATGACCTCGGCGCATCCCTGAGGACCCCAAGGTTGGTGTTACTAAATGCGTCTTATCAATAGGAACAAGAATATATATGGTTTAGGGGTCGGGATCTGAATGGTTTCTGAGATATATGGCCTTTTATGAAGTGGAGGGGGTGGGGCATGGCCCCGGCACAACCTGGGGGACCCTCAGGTTGGCATAAAAGCATATGGCTGAAAGAATTTTACTCAAGAAACATTTCTATAAAAGTTTTATCCAAATATCTGCAATGACTTGGCAGTAAATGCCATTTTTCAATTTTCCCCATTATAAGTCTATGGAAACACTAAGTTGCCATAGCAACCAAACTAATGGGCCGATTTTCATAAAAAACACAAACTTTCAATCCCCCTGCCCAAGGATGCTACAGATAAAATTTGGGCTGAATCGGTCCAGTGGCTTCAGAGAAGAAGATGTTTGAAAGTGTTGACGTCAGACGACGACGACGACAACGACGACAACGACGACGACGACGACGCCGGACAACTGCCTATCCTATAAGCTCCCCCGGAGCCTTTGGCTCTGGTGAGCTAAAAAACAAAAAACATTTAATGGAAATTGTTAACGACAATAACTCTATCAAATGTTAAAATATTTATGCCATGAGCAATTCCCAAACCACTATTCCTAATACCGATACATATATATACAAATTTCTATCCAATTATTCCTTAAAATAAACGAAAAAGAGTCCAAAAACCATTGAATGGAAATTGTTAACGGCAATAACTCTGTCAAATGTTAACGCATTTTGCATATAAAGAATCCAAAACCTGCTTCTTATGGTGGTCTATATATCAGTGAAGCTTCATACATATATTCCATTTTGTAAAGGAATAAGTGCCTAAATACTATTTAATGGGAATTGTTAACGCGCATAACTCCGTTAATAGTCAACATGTTTTGCTCATTAACAATTCCAAACCACTCATACTCAATACCAATGTATATACAAAATTTGAAGAAAATCCGTGAAAAAATGTTCAAGTTATTGATCGGGAACGCCCAAAAACCCTTATTTTGAACTAAAAAGGGCCGTAACTCTGTCAGATGTTGACAGATTTTGCCCGTTAACAATCCCATACCACTCACTCCCGGTATAAACATGTATGCAAAATGTGAAAAAAAAATTCCGTGAAAAATTACTCAAGTTATCGATCGGAAATGGTGCGGACGGACGGACGTAGGGACGGACGGACAGACACTAGACGGTATATTATAATACCCCACTATCGTGTGGTGGGGTATAAAAACGAAACTTGTAAGGTGAAAAATTGTGATATTTTTTTTCTTATTTCTGCTCTAAAATATAGATTGCGGGTAATCGTTGGGACCGCCTATATGGGGCGCCGTTTAACTATTGAATGCGTATTTATAGATATCCATTATTATTTATGGATATCCATAAATCGAACTGAATTAATGATATCCATAAATCGGATAATGGATATCCATTATTCGATTTATTGATATCCATAAATTGAATTATGGATATCCATTTTTCGGCTGATTTATGGATATCCGTAAATCAAATTTTGGATATCCATAAATCGAATTATGGATATCCATAAATCGATTTTTGGATATCATTAATTTAGATCGACATATGGATATCCATAAATCAAATTATGGATATCCTTAATTCGAATTATGGATATCCATTATTCGGATGATTTATGGATATCCATAAATCGAATTATGGATATCCATAATTCAACTCTGCAAATAAACTAAATAAATAATGACTGCTCCCTTTGCAAAAAAAAAACTCGACTATTCGCGTCAGGTTTACGATTTGGGTGTGTAATAAAAGCCAGTATGGAGGTGGAGGTAATGTAGGGTAGGCTTAGTGGTGGCCTATGGTGAAGGAGAGATATGTTTTGTTTGATTTGAGGTTTAACGTCCCCTTCACTACGTATTAGGTCATTTTGGAGATGTCGCATCCAATTATGTTGGGCATTAAGCCTTCACTGGAATGAAATGACATCTCAATCCCGCCGGCCTCGATAGCTCAGTCGGATGCGTGTCTGACTGGTGATCAGCGGGACGCAGGTTCGATACTTGCCAGGGTCGGCAACATTCTTTTGTGAAGATTGATCATGAAATACTTTCTACGGTCATTCTCTCCCGTTTGCTGATTCAAGACGGGCAGTTGTCAGTTTCTGGCGAAAGAATGTGCACTGTACTGGTTAACTGCTTACGTATAAGCCTGCCCAGAAAAAGTGTGGATAGGTAAACTGACCGGGACAAAATGACCTAAATTAGTGTTGACTGGGCCGTTAAACTCAAATACAAACAAACAAACCTCTCAATCCCTGTCGCCCATTGACTCGCACGGCTGTTTTGACAGGCTAAGGCCTTCTAAACGGTTTACCAGTACTCTCAGCTCATGCAGCCAAATCTATTTCTCCAAGCCACAATGGACGGGGGCCAGGACGTATATCTGAATCTGCCTGGTACTCCATACATCTCAAGTAAGTATTATATGGATATTTGTTAATACTATATACACAGTGGAATTCTGCTATTAAGACCACCTAAAATTAAGACTAATTCTGCTTTAAAAAGCTTATTTAGAAGGGTGCAGTTATTCTTTCTTCGTGAACTATTCACACAATGTCCTCTGGTCAGGTACCACCTTTGGAACTGTTCAAAAGTGGTCTTAATATGGGAATTTTACCGTATAACGACCATTTGCATTTTCTCCCGAAAGCATGTCTTACGTCCGACTTTCAGTGTCCTTAGGCGCGCAGGCCTCATAGAGGTGATTCCAGAAGGACAGGATGCGTTGGCCGGAATCTCCAGATCTTACGGCTGGTTCCGATATTTAACTGCACACATGGCGGGCGTTCAGCGTATGGCGTCCGTTGCTTTGGAAGCCTTACGGGCTGAAAAGGCTGCACGGTAGAGAGGTCCCTTTGACTGGCCATCATCTCCCAGCGATGATGAAGACCTTAACGATTTTTACATTAAACAATCACGTGTCTAAGGGAGAAATCATTAAACCAAAAGGTTTGGCGGTGATTTATGGATATCCATAATTCGAATTATGGATATCCATAAATCGATCTGAATTATAGATATCCATAAATCGATTTATGGATATCTATAAATACGGATTAAATAGTAAAACGGCGCCCCATACGCCTCATCATATTTTAGAGCAGAAAGAAGAAAAATAAGATTTACCCCTGCACAAGGTTTATCCCAGTTTTTTCTGTATAAAAGTGGGGTTCAAGGGGGCCAAAATCATATAGGCGTGTTTTCGTGATGTATAAAAAAACACCACCACCCTCACGCCATTCCGCACGTGCTGTAGGCACAACAGGTCCTTGAAGCAGTAGAGCGCACAGGTACTGAAAGCAACACAGCACCTTTCACACAAACTCCTATGTTGCAACTAGGCATAAGGTTTTGTTTGTTTGATTTGAGGTTTAACGTCCCCGTCAACACTGTAAAGGTCATTTTGGAGACGTTGCTTCCAATTTTGTGGGACTTTTACCCGATATTGAGATGAAATGACATCTCAAGCCCTGTCGCCCAATGAAACCAATAGTGTTTTTTAGCATGGACCTGACCCCTCGCACCACGGTTCCTGGACAGGCTTAGATCCTCTAAGCAGGCATAAGGTTATTTTGCACTTTTTGTTGTTGTTGTTTTGGTTTGGTTTTACGGCCCTTTCAAGATTATTTCACTCATATCGAGCCGATCATTAATCAGAGGTGGGCGAAAACAGGAGTACCTATTTTGCACTTTATATGAGAGCTCATGCATTATTGAATTTATTAAACGAATTGAAGAAAAGGGGCAAAATGCGAGGCTGTGCCGAGCATTTGATCCCTTTTCCTCAACGAGTTTAATAAATTCAGTAATGCATGAGCACGAAATCAAGATTATATTTTTCATATGACATTTAAAACGCATTTAATTCACGATTTTTAACAAAATCGTCAATATTCCACAACCATTGAACGCGACGTCGTTAAGAGACGTCGTACGTTCACCGTTGTGGGGCGTGTCTAACCAATTTGCATATTCATTCCACTAGTGGATTACCGAATTTATCATATGACTTCGCGTTTGAGAGTGTAATAACGCCGTGTAATGAATTCGATAATTCATGCAAATTAGAAAGATATGCCCCGTACCTTACATATACCGCGCCATTAACGACGTCGCGTTTACTATATAATGACGGAATATTGACATTTTCGTCAAAAAAGGTGAATAAAATTTATTTTAAATGTCATATGATAAATAGACCGGCCCCGATAGCTCAGTTGGAAGAGTGTCCGCTCCGGGGAACGGGAGATCACGGGTTCGATCCCGGGCCGCGACATACCATAGTCGTTAAAAATGGTACTAGCTGCTCCTCGCTTGGCACTCAGATTTACGGGGTAGAGCTAGGACTGGTCGACCCAGTGTCAGGATAATGTGACTGGGTGAGGTATCATGTAATGTGTCTGGGACATGATACTTCAGTGAGGCAGCATTTTAAAGGTGAGCATTGAGCTCCCTGTCGCAACCAGCCACCGTCGTGATATGGCTGAAAAATTGTTGAAAGCGACGTTAAACCCGCCGAATACACACACACACATATGATAAATAGAATCTTGCATTTGTGTTCATGTATAACTTAATTTATTAAACTCATTGAGGAAAAGGGATAAAATGCTCGGCGAAGCCTCGCATTTTATCCCTTTTCCTCAACGAGTTTAATAAGTTCAATAAATACGAACACTCATGTAAGATCCTCTGTTTATTGCATGGTGTCATTACATTCCCAGGCGCGAAGTCATATGATAAAGCCTGATGGTCTAGTGTACAAGCCATTCTGGGCCACACCATGCGTAAAGCGGTCTTAAACATATATTCATATTAAAGACTCAAATCAGCCTCCTTACTTACACAGTTAATATGAAATAAAGGCACTGCCTTTTGAGCAAACACACTCATTTACAACACTTAAGTTTTTAAAAATTTACTTCTTTAGTTAATTAAAAACATACCGGTAGTGCTAGATTGGTAGCTCAGTGGTTAGTGCACTTGCCTCTGATTCTAGAGGCCTCAGGTTCGATTCACAGCAGCGACAATAAAGTTTGTGTCTAAATATGTTCCGTTGGCAACAGTTGTAGGGACGAATGCCACAAAGTGCAAGGAGAATCATCCCGTATGACAGTTAAAGAGCCTTATCGTAATTTCATGATTCTCGCCCGGGCGTTCGTCCTGCAAATCGAGTGTATGTACACCTGCGAGTAATGGTCAAATGGGACCTATAGCAATAATACTAGATAGATAGATAGTCACGCTAGCAAGTCCTTGGTTAACCGCCTATATACAGATGCAGATGGTTTTTATGTGGGGTACTTAACACCATACTTAATATTTCTTATATCTACTCCTTATCAAAATTAGCGGAGTCATTGACACCATTCTTGTATGGTATTTTCAGTATTTTGGCAGTACTTTCTATGCGTTCCCCCAACTGAGATCATTTGCATCTTGTCTGGCAGACCAAAAGTACAGATGTCAAAAGAGGCTGTCGTGCAAAAGCCAGCTTACTTTGACCAAAGTCCAGACCAGACCTTGCAGCAGGAATAGATGAAGGTCAACAGATAGACAACGCAGCTCTGGACAAAGTTCCACATAAAAGGCTTGAGTACTGTCAAGCTCAGAAATGCCAGCATGCAACCACTGTAAGTGGATCCAGAGCTCCCTTTCCAACAGGGGCTAACCAGACCTGGTCAAGGCCAGTTTGCACTTTTGCCCCAGCTGTATCCGGTGTCCCTCAAGGTGCAATGCTCGGACATTTATTATTCTGCCCATGCGTAAATTACCTGCCACAGAAAGTCAGCTCTGGAGCTGACCTTCTTGCTAATGACCTTCTTTTATATCACCAACTCTCAAGCATGACATATACTGCAGAATTTCACAGGGAACTTGAAAGACTACAGCAATGTCCATAATGGAATTCAGACTGGCAAAAGTCTTTTCAACCCAACCAAATGTGCGGCAGTCAGGGTAATAAAACGGAGCACATTGCCAAGAACTGTCAGTCTAAAAGACTTCAGAAACATGTCATGGGCAACTGCAAAAAAAAAAAAAAAAAGCTGCCAGAGGAACATAAGCAGCTGTTCTGAAGATGTTAAAGCATGATGGAAGAGACCATTATTAGACTTATCCTGGATTATGCCACATCAGTATGGGATTCACATTTTGTATCCAGCGGCTGGAGACGGTGCATCGGTGAGTAGCTCGGTTTGTCAGAGGTGACTAACCACACAACCAGCATTACTTCCCGAGTGATGCAACACTTTGGCCGGCAAACTCACCAGCATTGACATCTTGTATCAAAGTTGTGGTTGCATCTCTCCGGGCTAAGTGGACATCCATGTTCGCAGTGCCTCCAACCCGAAAGGAGCGAACTGTATAGGATACTCCTGCGAAAACATCTGCCAGCTCTCCTTCAGACTTATTTGACGTCACTACAGCTGTTGTCTGGGAATGTGTGGCGGCCGTAAAAAGTCTCCCTGGCGTACATCATAGTGTACTTTATATTTTCTTGTCCTTTGGGATCATTGATTCCATTGTGGAATTTTGAAAATATTTGAGGGTCATTGATGAGGCCTAAATGGCCGAAACTAGATAGTCTGGCCCAGGAAACATGTACACTCTATATTTTCCCGTTTTATGTTGTATTCCTTGCTTCCAATCTAGAACATATTTAACGTCACTACAGCTGTTGTTTATGAATGTGTGGCGGCCGTAAAAAGTCTCCCTATCCTACATCATAGTGTAGTTTATATTTTCTTGTCCTTTGGGATGATTGATTCCATAGTGGAATTTTGAAAATATTTGAGGGTCACTGACGAGGCCTAAATGGCCGAAACTAGCTAGTCTGGCCCAGAAAACATGTACACTCCATATTTTCCCGTTTCGTGGTGTATTCCTTGCTTCCAAAGGATAACCCTTTCTAGAACATATTTAAGGACAAACTTCCACAGAGTATTATCACATTAGGGATCATTGAGGGCTCCAAGAGGGATCGTGCAAGTCTTCCCTAAACTACGTAAAACTGTCTTTCAAAGTTTTTTATTTGTTCTGTTGTGAGGCAAAGGTGTCGCTTGCATCACTGGGGAGTCCAACTGATATTGACTTACATTCTGGCAAGGCCTGCTGTCCTTGCAGCAGGTAGGGTAGAGGTTAGGGCGTTGTTACTTATGTTTCTACACTTTATTCATTTTCCCCCTTCTGCCCTGTGCCTCCCTCTCTTCCCCTCTACTACCACTTCTATCTCTCTTATCTCTTTCTCTGAGAAACGACAGAAAATAGTTAGAGCTTCACCGCCGCTTTGCACATAGCCTAATTATGATGATGCCCAAATGTTTTTTCCTGTGTGCACTTCATGGGAAGAAAATTAGATAGGGTAACTCAGTTAGTTTGCAGCATGGATACTTTAAAGTATTCTGAAGCACTAGCGCTAGGCTATGGGATTTGGGGCTCATCATCGCTTTGTAAATCTTGGGAAGGTAGAAATCAGCAGGTAGCCAGATAGCTCATTGTGTCTCTTACTATTCCCAGAACTTTATTGTATACCCGGAGTAAATTTGTGAAAAAGTTTTAATTGCTTGTCCAGGTGAGAACATCATAGTTGCGGTAAATCCTTCGGTAAATCTCCGGTAAATCGTTGGTCCAAGCCCGGTGCTGTGTTTTACCGGCTAATACGTGACGTAGTTTCGAAACTTTCCCGCTGTCAAACTTCAGCGTTTGATGCAACAGTCTTTGAAAAGAACTTTTTTTTAAATTATTTCGACGTTTTTTTGTGTTTCTGTTGTAATGGAACTTTACTCTTTTTTTGGTTTTGAGAAGCAATTTTGGATATGAATACAATTCTCATGAACTTTGTAAAGATGGCGGATTATCGCGAGAAATTGAACGAGATTCCAGGCGAGATTTGGGTGCCTAAGTATGTTGTTCCAGCCTCTCTACAGTAAAGCAGCTATTATCATCACGAAAACACGCCTTTATGATTTTTACGATCTTGAACACCACTTTTATATAGTAAAACTGGGGTTTACAAGGGTAAACCTTATTTTTCTTATATCTGCTCAAGATATAGATTGTGGGTACTCGTTAGAACCGCCTCATCGAGGCGGCTCTAACGAGTGATGAGGCGGTTCTAACGAGTGCCTACAATCTATATTTTGAGCAGAAATAAGAAATCACATAATTGTCCTTAGTTTACAATGTATTTGTATAGATGTGTTTTCATATTGTACATCCTTCTCAGCGGCCCCCGCCCATCAGGGCTTGAAGAAATAGATGGGCTGCATGATGCTTCCACGCAGAGCTGAAACTGACCCTCACACGAGCACTGGTAAACGGCTTAGAGGTTCTAAGCCTGCCCAGGCAAAACAGTGCGAGTGTCGGACTGCCCATGCTTATAAATCCTATTGGTTTCATTGGGCTGCAGGGCTTGAGATGTCATTTCATCTCAATGTCGGGTAAAAGTCCCACAAAATTGGAAGCAACGTCTCCAAAATGACCTTTACAGTGTTTACGGGGACGTTCAACCTCAAACAAACAAACAAAACAGCCTTCTCACTCTGTGCGAAGAAACTTTACATCAAGGGGCAACCAAGTAGCACACAGCAAAGGCTCAGATCAGCCAGCGCATCTGCGCATGCTGGTTGGAGTCTTCCTTGAGTGCGCATGCTCGAAGACCTTTTCCGCTTGGTGTGGCCCATTTAGACTTTCTTGGTGAGTGACAAGCCCGATCTTGTGCGAACAAGTTATGTTTTGTAAACAAGATTTTATGTTGTGCGGACAAGATAATAAGTTGTGCCAACAAGATATTATCTTGTGCGCACAAAGATATTATCTTGTCTTGTGCGGACAAGATAATTTCTTGTGCGCACAAGATATCATGTTTGCACAAGATATTATTTTGTGCGCACATCTTGTGCAGACAACTTTTAAAATAAAACTAGCATGCCCCTTCCCGGGTTCCGTACACTTCCCGGGTTCGTTTCCGACTTAACATTGTCATGTAAGAACAACTGGGGTTCTATTGTTAAATAAGTAGGGGAAGTTATTTTACAGCTTCGTTGGTTTAATGTTTTCCTGATTGTTAAATGAATTGTTAAATAAGCTAGTAGGGGGAAGTTATGTTACTTTCTGTATTGCTTTGCACTTTAATGTTTTGTTGAATGCGCTCTCTCTCTCTCTCTCTCTGCTATTTGTTGTGTTTTTCTTAGGACAAGTTAGCCAAGCCAATGTAGGGGCTTACAAAATTTTCTGCATTTTTTTTTCTCAAAAATGACTTTTTCTCAATCCCTTTAGGTCAGTTGTTTATAAATGGGCCCGAAGCTACTGAGTGCGGTAGCTTTGCGTCGCTGATGTCCACGTGGCTATCGTTGATTAATAGGAAATCCAGGAAACGGTTATTTATAGCCCCACTATTCTTGTCGTTGTGAAGTAAGAATGCTGTGTAAAGTGTTATTTGTAAAACCTACAATGGGCATATGTCACTACCCTGCATGCACATGACGTAATTGTGACGTCATATCAATGTCGGTGCAACGTCATGAAGTTTATGCAACGTCACATCAACGTCATGACGTTGCACCGACGTTGATTTGACGTTGTCCTAGCGACGTGTGCCTGCTAGGTACGAAAACACACCTATTCAAATATATTCAAAATTTACAAATAAAAAAATGAAAATTTTCCAATTAAAAAAAATTCTTAGATTTTTTTAATATTTCTGCTCAAAACATAGTTGGTGGGAACTCGTTAGAATCGCCTCCGAAATATGGAAAATAATGTATACCCCCTTTACTATATAAAACTGGGGTTTAAGATGGGGTGGTTTATAGTAAATACATGGTTAGTGTCTTTAATAATATAATATAATCGCTGAACCTTAGACAATTTTAAAGGGGTTAGCTTTAGCGAGCCCCTAAAAAATTGTCGCGGCGAACCGATTATATTTTATTATTAAACAGCTTTTTCTTTTTCTCCTATTACTGCTACTCGCTCACATCTGAGCATTACGAGCAGGATTTCCTGGGTGGTAACCAGTACTTTCTGTTTTCTTTCTTTTTTTAAGCAATGTGGATGAAGTGCCTTGCTCAAGGGCACAACACTTTGATCAGCGTGAGACTCGAACCCGCAACCTCTTGATCACTAATCTGATGCGCTACCACTGCACCAAAGCGCTCCACTTTTATACCGCAATTCAAAACAATCAAGAGGTTTTGCAATAAGTAAGCAAATTTAAGCAAAAAAGACAGTGCCATTCATTCCCATGACGCGCACACGTAGTATGGGAGACCGGGGCTAGTTGGTCCGTGGGGCAAGTTGGTCCAAGCGCAATTTCTCTGAACTGAGAAGGGTCATAGCAAAATGATTTGGCTCAATGGAATCCTTGATCGTGACAGACTTTCTGAAGAAAATTAGATGGCGATAAAAAAGGCGTACAAATTTTAGAGAACAAAAACTGACTTTGTACCACAAAAGTGATTTTATCACGTGGAATCATTTGATTTTCTTTTCTTTGTGTAACAAATAACATGCAAATGTTATACTTTTCCCGAAAGCTCATCTTCTACGGTATTCAAATGAGTGTATTTGGTGTTTCTAAATTCAATGACGTTCCTGTCATTTGTGAAGATCTACCAGACTCTAGGTTCGGGGTAAGTTGGTCCTTTCGCGACGGGGTAAGTTGGTCCGTCGAAAAAGCATATAAATTTATCAGAACCTGGCATTTTCTGAATGAAAAACAGCAGCAAGTTATTCAACAAGTGGCATAAGTTTAATTTGTAGATCCAATGTGGTCTTCGTACCTTTATAGTGGTCCAAAGTAGATAAAATTGGTATCAAAATAAACATGGGCATCTTATCTCCACAATGAGACCTATTATCCTTTTCTAAACCATGTACTTTTTGCACCAGGGCAACTCGAATACCACTAGGGTCAGTCACATTTTGATCTATCTGGATCGCGATATATTTTAGCAGTTTTTGACTCCGTTCACTGTGCCACAGATACGGAGAGTGAAAACCCGGCTTCAGTTATGAAGCGTAATCATTTCTATCTATCTATCTTCTTATACTGAGTCGGTCATATTTGGCCATTACCTCAGTTGGGTGCGTAGCTAAATTTAGAATTTAGCTGAGAAAAAAAAAAAAAAAAAAAAAAAAAAGAGAAGTCACTGGATGAGTCCTTAAAACTATTTACAATCTGAATAACAGAGGTATACTAAAACGCATACCTCTGAGTCTCAATCTTACACTGTATGGGCTTTGAACTCCTCTGCAGTCTTAGCATTCACCACAGAAGAGGGAAGACTATTCCACTGGGGAATAGTCCTAGGGAAGAAGGAATTTTTCAGGGCATCACTGTAGGACTGGTACCTGTGATACTGTGAGTTGTTTACTTTTGATGCCCTTGTTCGAGTTGAAACTGTCACAGGGGTCAAGTATTTATCTTTATTAACGGCCACTGTACCTGAATGTATCTTATAGAAGAAGGTTAAAGAGGACTGCTCACGACGGGCCTCTAGGGACGGCCATTCTAGCTCGTTAAGCATGTCACCGACGCTGCTTCTATTGCGCCATCGTCGGCAGGTCCATCGAGCAGCTGTCCTCTGCACCTTCTCCACCTGCTGAATCTGAGTTTTAACATAGGGATGCCAAATGGGTGATGCATATTCTAGCTGAGGGCGAACCAATGTTTTATATGCAACATCCTTTGTCTGCCTAGGTGCAAAAGCCAAGTTTCGTCTAAGAAATCCTAAAGTCCTAGTTGCTTTTGATGTAATTTCAGAAACGTGTTGACCCCAATCAAGATCATCAGTGATGGTGATACCAAGATATTTGGCGGATTGAACCTGCTCCAAGATTTGCTGGTGTAGTTTATAGTCAAACTTAATTTGTTTGTCAGGAGGGTGTCGCGACACCCTCATTGAATGACATTTGGCCACATTGAACTTCATCTGCCAATCGGCCTCCCACTGTGCTAGTTGGTTCAGGTCATCTTGTAGAATAAGACAGTCAGAAGAAGAATATATATTCCTATAAAGGACACAATCATCAGCAAACAAACGGACAGATGACCTGATGTTATCAGGGAGATCATTAATGAATACCAAGAAAAGGACCGGTCCAAGGACCGAACCTTGGGGGACACCAGATAAAACAGGGACTGGATCAGACGCTTGGCCATCAAGTACAACTTGTTGTGAGCGCCCTGAGAGCCATGAGCTAATCCACCTGTGTGTGGATCCTCTTATCCCATAGTAATCCAATTTATACAATAGCCTCCTGTGAGGTACCTTGTCAAAGGCCTTAGCGAAGTCCATGATAATCAAGTCAGTCTGTTTGTGGCCACGGTTTGTGGCCCCATCCAGATTGCTCACAATGTCATGGTAAAACTGAACTAATTGAGTTTCGCAAGACCTTTGACTTCGGAAACCATGTTGACAGTCAGCAAGAATGCTCTCTAAGGCTAGGTGCTTGTTGATGTTACTAACTATTATATGCTCCAGGGTTTTGCAACAGATGCATGTTAGCGACACTGGTCTATAATTTGCTGCATCGTATTTTTCTCCTTTTTTATAGACCGGGGTAACATTAGCTTGTCGCCAGTCATCTGGTACAGTGCCCTGGGCGAGTGATTCATTGAAGATAAAGGCCAGCACAGGTGAAATTTCAGCACCACATTCTTTAAGCACCCTGGCATTCAGGTCATCCGGCCCAGATGCCTTATGTATTTTGAGCTTACCTAACAGTTTGGCGACCCCGTTTGGGTCAACTGTTATGTCCCCCATTGAGGGGAACTGACTATTACCTTTAGTTGGTAGCTCACCATCAGTTTCACGCGTAAATGCAGATTGAAACTGTTTGTTACATATGTTGGCCTTATCGCGCGAATCTGTTTTGAGAATACCGTTATCTCTTAACGAAGTGATCCCAAAGGCTTCCTTTTTCAGGGACTTTACAAATGACCAAAACTTTTTTACTTTACCATTCTTCTGGGGACTGTCGGGATCTGTATTATCATCCTCAAAGGTAAAGATGCTGGAAACATGCTTCCAATATGCATCTCTTATTACCTTTTGTACATGTGCTCTGAACCTTTTGTAATGGCTCTTAACGTCAGGGCTACTAGACTTACGAGCACGAAAGTACATTCGATTGCGTCTTCTAATTAGATGCTTGATCGTGTTGTCGATCCAAGGCGCACTAAACTTTGTTTTGGTCATTTTCGTTGGAATAAACCTTTCCATAGCCGCAGTTAATTCGGTCTTAAAATTGACCCACATGTCGTTAACTGACATGTGCGAAAGGTCAGAGGAAAGGAACGAATCTCTAAATCGCGCCATATGGTCTCGCAGACCATCCATATCCGCACGTTTATATAGATATATTTTACGCGGGGCTTGTCTGATTCGTTTTGCTTTTATGTCGTATTCAATAAGGACTATGTCGTGATCGGCTTTGCCGATCGGGGGCATCCCCTTAACTCGATTAACTGGGGATGGTGAATTTGTAAATAATAGATCGAGGGTCTTCTCTTGACGGGTGGGTATATTAATTACTTGGGCTAGGCAGTGTTCTTTGATTATATCTAAAAGCTGTTGCTGTGTCTGCCTTTTAGATACCCCATGGGGCACCTGCATGTTGCACCATTCAATGTCACCACAATTGAAGTCTCCGCCAACCAAAATATGGGCATTTGCATTTGACATTATCCTAGACAAAGATGAATTAAAAGCCTCAAGATATTCTGGGTCAATCTGATCTGGGGGGCGATAAAAGGAACCAAGGTACAGAGTCCTACATCCAATAATGTTCAATTTACACCAAACTAATTCACATTTGGTGTCCAACTCCGGAGTTTCTGTACAGAGTAGGTCTCGCTTGAAAGCCACAAAGACACCTCCATGTGCATCCCCAACTCTGTCTTTCCGGATAGCCTCAAAAGATTCTGGAAAAATTTCTGAGTTTTTAATTTCTGGGGTTAGCCAGGACTCATTGCCCAAAATGATGTCCGGCTTAGCTGAGTCGATAATAGTATGAAGTTCAGCCCTTTTGTTCTTTATTGACTGACAATTCATAATCAATATTCTGAGGGGGTGGTTAAGGACCGCCTTTTTGGTCTTCATTTTAGCTTCTTTTGACTGCTGCACAATGGGCGAAGAAGCTGCCGTGGGCGGGCCAATATTGTCTGGTATCGGACTGTCAGGCTCGGACAGGGTAGATAACGGTTCAAATTGGTTATGGGTGTCAATAGAAGATAAAGTGTCAAACAGAGATGTGGAAAAGTTTGGCATTCCACATTTCATGCATTCCCATGCTACGTTCATATTCGATGATCTGTTATATAGACTATACATAGTTGATGACATGCCTTGACAGTCTATGTGATACCAGATATTGCAAGTGTCACAACAAATTCCTCGGTCTTCCCAACCAACACTTCTTTGACAAAGTCCACAGGGAAAATGTGAGCTGTCATTTAGGGAAATTGGACCAGGATTTGATTCCACGTCCCAAGCATTACCTATTATAACTGTAAATATATACAGGTAAAAAAGTTTGTTTGAACCAGGAAATCCCTTCATCCTTACCGATTTCTTTAAGATAGATACCGTGCAAATGTGGGGCAAATGATGTGCAAAGTTATACTCGTTTGCTGTTGTACCACATGTATCCATATACACTGGGAAAAAGTCAACGGGGATTTCCTGTTGATCCTGTCCGCTATAGATGGAGAAGGATGCTAGACGTGTTGCCAACAGCAGGCAACAAACTCCAAATAGGAGGTCAAACACAAAATGACTCATATTTCATAGGTTGTATGGTGACTTTATGGTAGTTGAAGGGCAATTTATACTAAGTGGTGTCTAGGAAAATTTTCTCTGCTGGGCAATATCTGCAAAAATCACACAAAAACTTAATGAAATTTAATGTTTACCTTTGTGGTTCAATCCGCCGCGAAACCGGAACCAGTTACGTTTCGGTGCAAAACTAAAAAATACCTATGCCAAATTATCCGGGATTCGTTTGAAGTGCAAATCAACAAAAACAAAACAAAATGCTGAAATAAAACAAGTTACTGGAGAAGTTAACAAAGTTATGAGTAAAAAGTTAAAGAACTCATCCAGGGTATTCCTTAAAACTCCAAAATAATCCAAAAAGTTTCCCGGAAAAACAGGAACAGCACGTACAACCGCGCGCATGCGCACCCCCCGCGCATTGAATGTCATAAAATTGCTTTCTTACCAACATACATTGCAAACTCATATCATAAAACTGTGATTTCCAGACTTCAGTAGAACGACAGCCATTTTCACGCACTTAGTGACATGTTTACATAAAGCGCCTCAATGACGCGGAATGATGTGCCAAAATTGAAGCGACCTCTGATAAAGGCGCGAAAATTAAGGGACGTAACTACGTAAAACGATGTTTTTTGTTCTTCGTTCTATTCTAGAGAAGACTGTAAAATCTTCTGAATGCGCGAGATTAGAGCATCCAAATTATTTCCGTCACTTATAATAGTAAATTGTTATTAGCTTCCGATGAATACAGATTTTTATTACCTCAGCAGGATTGTCAGGATCGATTGGTTTTTGGTCGATTCATCATTGTAAGAAGGACGGCGGTGTATCATTTTGAGAATCCTTACAGTAACTTACTCATTTGCATACCGCATGCTTAAACTATATTCAGCCAAGAAATTCCACAAACGTTCATTTTTCTGTTTAATATTTTGTAATTTATTATTTTTCAAACATTAACTTAGGAGTTATTCTTTAGTTGCATCTTACATCTTTATTTTAATAAATAACCAATGGTAAATCACGAGGAAGACAACAACAAAAAAGAGGCTCCATTGGGGGTATTTGGATACTGTTTGGAGTGTGTAAAAATATTACTACATGAGATTTATTCCGTTAATGCTCTCTAATTGACCTATGTCTCTAAAGTGACAAAAATGTGGCCTCAAATGCAAAAATATCCAATTTAGCCCAGGCTGCAAGAATGACAGAATAACAGCTTGCTGGAAGACCGGTCTCATCTCTGAATAGGGATGAAACAACATTATTTAGGAAAATGATAAATTCATGGTAAATCTAAAAAAATGTGGTCTCACTCCTATGTAGAGAAGAAAATTTGGTCTCACCTCAAATAACATACTAAAATAAAAATCAAAAATGACTTCCTTTAAGAGCAATGAAAACATTCAAAAGAAAGAAGATTGGTCATACTACGTAGTTTCGGCTAATAAAGCCTCATCAGTGACCCTGTAATGATCCGGCAAAGAAAGCCAGAGGAAACATACTGCAATTTTGCGAATTTCGAATAGGCAGTCGACCCAAAGACCGACATATATCAAAATGGGGTCCAAATAATTAAAAACCTGTCTAGAATATGAGTCTAAACCAATAATTTATTTCCGATTTCTCAGAATATTCACGCCGATCTCAAAGGACCAAAAGTAAAATATAAACTGCACTATGGTTGATGTACGGGGAGACGTTTTACGGCCGCCACACGGCACAACACCAGCTGCAGTGAAGGCAAATAAAAATCAAAAATGAGTTCCTTTAAGAGCAATGAAAACATTCAAAAGAAAGAAGATTGGTCATACTACGTAGTTTCGGCTAATAAAGCCTCATCAGTGACCCTGTAATGATCCGGCAAAGAAAGCCAGAGGAAACATACTGCAATTTTGCGAATTTCGAATAGGCAGTCGACCCAAAGACCGACATAAATCAAAATGGGGTCCAAATAATTAAAAACCTGTCTAGAATATGAGTCTAAACCAATAATTTATTTCCGATTTCTCAGAATATTCACGCTGATCTCAAAGGACCAAAAGTAAAATATAAACTGCACTATGGTTGATGTACGGGGAGACGTTTTACGGCCGCCACACGGCACAACACCAGCTGCAGTGAAGCCTGGGCTGAAGGAATGTGGTCTCATCTCTATATAGGGATGAGACCACATTATTAAGGAAAATGATAAATTCATGGCAAATCTAAAAAATGTGGTCTCACTTCTATATAGAGAAGAAAATGTGGTCTCAC
Source organism: Lucinisca nassula (assembly GCA_963580285.1). NCBI lineage: Eukaryota > Metazoa > Mollusca > Bivalvia > Lucinida > Lucinidae > Lucinisca > Lucinisca nassula. Next base: position 130,092,760 of record OY757022.1, on the reverse strand, counting down.
CTTAAATCACATACTAAAATCCTGGGCTGAGGGAATGTGGTCTCATCTCTTTATAGGGATGAGACTACATTATTTAGGAAAATGATAAATTCATGGCAAATCTAAAAAATGTGGTCTCACTCCTTATATAGAATAGAAAATGTGGTCTCACCCTAAATAACATACAAAAAGCCTGGGCTGGGACGAGACCACAATATTTAGGAAAATGATAAATTCATGGAGAAGAAAAAAGCCTGTGCTGAAGGATTGTGGTCTTAATAATTTGGTCACCCATTAAAAAAACTCAAGTTGATCCCTATTATTATAGACGGATCCAATGTTTTGACACGTGACCTTGTTTACTTGTCAATGCGCATGCGCAAAACTACTTTTCCTTTTGATAACGATCTTTCGTGGTTGGCAAAAAAGCCGCTGGTTCCATATAAACACATTGTAAATAGGTTTAATATTATTGGCATATTTTCGTTAACTGTTACAGAAATTGATCGAATTACACTTTAAATGAGTAGATAAATACATTCTTGACTTCATTCCAGCATCTTCCGCATTTTTTGTCATTTGTTTTGCACATTTTTATTACAAATAATCAAGACCATCCCGCCTCGTTACCTGCCTAAGTTTAACAGGTAATTATCATCAAAACATCCTCAAATAGTCTAGAAACCAATAATTACTAGCTAAGACATGTCTGTTTTAAAAGTTTAAAGGTTAATTTTGTCGTTTCGATTCCAAACAAAATACAAGTTTACAGAAAATAACATCACATTTACAATGGCGACAAACGACCAAAGACGTTTTTTGCCCACCACCGGTAAGTCCCGTCAAATAGTATTATTGAGTGATGACGTAGTGTTTGGATGTGTCTATTAGACACGCTACATACACGGAATGAATCTAATTTTGATAATGATTTGGGTCCAATTATTCTGTATGTTAATTAGGATATACCTGCGCATCCCTCTAAAATGAATCCAGAAATCCCATTGGTGGAAGCTAAACATCTTGTTGTGCTTTAGAATGCTTACAGCACCCTTCAAAAATTTATGAATGAATGGTCACGTTGTCTCTTTGATCCAAGTTAGTGGACGCTTGCATGTTCGTAACGCCCAGAGAGCTAAATTTTGCATTAGATTGTAAAATGTAGACATTTTAAAGAATTTACCGTCATCATCAGATGAACAGTATCTCTAGTTAAGTATTTTGTTAAAGATAAATTGGAAATTACAATGAAATATAGTTGCCAAGTCATGCAAATTAGAGAAAAACAGTTGCTACCCCCTTGCACTAGAAAGCAAAATGGCGGAGCAGAAGCGGAAAAATTTCCATACCCTACCTCAGTTCATCCGATCCTAGCCAACCATCCTTCTTCCTAGGCTATCATTTTTCTTTGTGATATTAGAGATGAGATATTGAAGTTTGTTTTAAGACCTTATATGGTGTAATTCACCTTCTTATAAGGCAGGGGACCACATTGGACCTACAAATTAAACTTTTACCCAACAAGTTACATAGTACCAAAATGGTTCTGAGAAATAGATATTGGTCCCAGCTGTTGAAGACAAATCATAATCTTAGGACCAACTAGCCCCAGTCTACTCTACTTTCACTTGCCTTTTCCTCGCTTTAGCTGGCATACACGCTGCTGCAAAGTGGTTGGGTTTACCGCAAATGTCACAAGATTTCCCGTATGCGGGACACAATTCTTTCTTCCGTGGATGTGTTCGATCGCAATAACTACAAGTTCTGTTTTCAGTCTCTTCATAATGGGATCTTTTGTTTCTTGCTTATTTTTGCTACACCATCAGTGTCGCTTTTACCTGCGTAGATGTGTCTTCTAGTACCTGCATTTCTGCTAGTGTCTGTTGCAGTGTCCATTTCTTGTGCAAAACCTTTCGGGCTAGCACCGCATTATCCGTTGTTTGTATTATATGTTCTAGTATTCTTTCATCTAAATCAGGAAATTCACAGTTTGCCGCCTTTTCGCGTAATCGAGCTACATAAGATACTGTACTTTCCCCGACAATTGGTCTCATTTTCAAGAAAACATAGCGTGCATAATGAGCATTTTCTTGGGCGCATAATAATCAGTCAGTTTTCTCTTTAGTTCAGAATAGACACCCCCTTCTGTGGGATCCTGTAAACTTTTCTCTAATCCTCTTAGTTCTGCACCTCCGTATATCAGCATGGCATCCTTTTTGCCATCGGTCACACTGATTCGGAAAAACCTCATTTCTCTTTCAAGCTCTTCAAGCCATTCCTACCATTTATCGCCCGTTGCTATGTGTTCATCTATCACAGTAAACGGATTTATTCTGAGATTTCTTCCTCCTTCAGCCATGCTAGCGTCTGATGCTGTTCAGAGTGTCTACTTTCCTTTTTCCTAGTAATATGAGTAGAGTTGACTAATCGGAGCTGAAAAGATAATCGATTATCAGTTCTGTCATTGCAATCGATAATCGATTAGTAATCGTTAAGGTTTGTGTCATAATATTACCTGTCTGGCTTTCTGTCTGAGCATGACTCTTACCATATGTTGCACTTTACCATAGAGAGGCCTGAGCAAACAGTGTAGACCCAGATGAGATGCCGCAGAATGCGGCATCTCATCAGGGTCTGCACTGTTTGCCACTTCATCCAGTTATTTTAGGCATAACTTTGGGTAATAAATTGTACCTATACAGTAATCGATTAAAAGCAAATCAGAAATGATAATCATTTTTGTGGAAGTTATCGATTGATTAATCGATTATACGATTAATCGTGTCAGCCTTAAATATGAGTCCTTTATCCTCGTCGTCAATGTTGTGTCTGTTAATTAATGAACAAGTTCCATGTTTCTTACAATAACTGTTGTTATATGAATGACGTTAGCGACGTGGCGTAGATGCGACGTTACGTAGCGTAAATAAAGTGTCTAAATGACGGTATTAAAAATACATGGTTAGTGTCTTTAATAATAAAATATAATCGGTGAGCCTTAGACAGTTTTATAGGGTCGAGCTTTAGCTTTAGTATTTAGTATTAGTATTAAAAAGACAGCAGACAGTGTGGCATGACGTCAACGAGTGCAAAATTTCTGACGTCACCGCGCCACAAAAAACGAAGAAATCACGGACGCTCGAATAAAAGTTTCTATGTGCTTTACTTTCTGTATGAAAATCTGCAAATAAATAGTTTATTTCAGCTTTATAAATTATTTTCGAGGTTAAGTTACAGTGCGCAACGGGCCATTCAAACCAGGAAGCCGACTCACTATGCTATACAAGGTCACATATGACCTTGTTGTATGGCAAGCCATTTTACTATTTATTATGGAATGTAGATATCTTATTTATTATATAAGATATCTTATATATAATATTAGATATCGTATTTATAATAAAAGATATCTTATATATAAGATATCTTATATAAATAAATATCTTATTAGCATATAGGACATCTGATATGTTATATAAGATATCTTATATAGTAGATACGATATCTGTTATGTTATATATCGTATATGCTATATTAGATATCTTATATGGGATATAAGATATCTAATAAAGGATATAAGATATCTAGTATGGTATATAAGATATCTTATTTACCAAAATATATAAGATATCTGATATGCTAAATAAGATATCTAATATAGCATATAAGATATCTTATATAACATATCAGATATCTTATATATTATATAAGATATATAATATATGAGATATCTTATATAACATATCATATATCTTATATATTATATAAGATATATAAGATATCTTATTTAATAAAGGAAATAAGATATCTCATATGTTATATAAGATATCTGATATATTATATAAGATATCTTATATGTTATATTAGATATCTTATTTGGTATATTAGATATCTTATTTAGCATATCAGATATCTTATATATTCCGACGGGCCTCCGTGGCCTAGTGGATAAGAGCGCTGACTCTTAGTCATTAGGTCTCTCACCGCCGTAGGTTCGAGCCTCGCTCGGGCCACGTGTGAGACGCCAAGTTCTGCAACGGAAGGTCAGGTGGTTTTTCTCCGGGTACTCCGGTTTTCGCCCACCTCTGATTAACGATCGGCTCGATATGAGTGAAATAATCTTGAAAGAGCCGTAAAACCCAAACCAAAAAAAAAAAAAAAAAAAAAAAATCTTATATATTCCAGTAAATAATATATCTCATATCCTATATCAAATATCTTATTTAATATATTAGATATCTTATATAGCATATAAGATATTTAATATTATATATAAGATATCTTATTTACCTAAATATATAAGATATCTTATTTGACAAATAAGATATCTAATATATTTTACAAAAAAAATAATGAAGTCTCCCCCAAACTGCCAACGGATGACTACCCCCATTTATGCCTAACATGCCATGACCCATTTTGTACCGGAAACCCTGGCAAACAGTGCAGGTCCAGATCAGATCAGGGCCTACTCTATTTGTAAAACGTTCAGCTATTTTCAAATTACACAACCTCTTATCATGTGTCATACCTAATTTTCGAAATGGGCTCCTGCCATATATATGGAGGAAAAATTGAACTAATTATGCGAAAAGTAGAGGCAGAAACCAGGCTGAATATATGCACAGTCTGGTGATAGTCTTTGTTTTTATTTTTGTCAAAATACATATAACTAGAAGTGCTTGGCATAACTCAAGTTTGAAGTTCGATTAACACTTCGACTATCTTGTAAGGGAGGGTTATTAAATTATACAAACAAAAGCAAGTTGGATTTATTCTCTCTCTCTCTCAAAAAGGAAAAAAAATAGACTTTTATCTGATCGCACCTGTTGTGGAACCCCGTTTTATGTACGATTACAGTTTATAGTCCTCATGGAGAGACGTGATATCTTAAACTGTCTTATTTAGTATTTAGTATATTAGATATCTTATATAGCATATAAGATATCTTATATGTTTTAGTAAATAAGATATCTTATATGTTATATAAGATATCTTATTTAACATATAAGATATCTTATTTACCATATAAGATATCTTACATATGATATCAGATATCTGAATTGCAGAATTAAATAAGATATCTCATATAGGATATAAGATATCTACTTTAGGATATAAGATATCTTAATTGTTATACCAGATATCTTATATGAGGTATAAGATATCTTATATAGGATATAGGATATAAGATATCTTATATCCTATATAAGATATCTGATATAATATATCAGATATCTACATTCCATAATAAACAGTAAAATTGCTTGCCATATTGTTGCCATTCCTGCAACAGAATACCTCATTCCACATATCAGGAGGGACTCTAGACAAAACCACCCTTTGGTATACAGACTCATCACTACCCCTACAAACTACTACGAATTTTCCTTCTTTCCCAGAACCATTTTTTATTGGAATTCTCCCTTTATTAGGTAAGTTACTAGAAATCCAGGCCAAAATCATGTATGCCTGGGTTAAAAAGGGGCGTGATAGCTCAGTATTAATGCACTTGCCTCTGATGCTAGAGGCCCCCGGTTCGATCCCCGGAGGCGGTGATTATATCGGTGTCCGAACACGAGTGCAAAGTTTCTGACGTCACCCCGCTACAAAGACGTAGGAAACAACATGGACGCTCGAATAAAAGTTTCTCAGCGCTTTACATTCTGTATGAAAATCTACAAATAAGTAGCTCAGTTGGTAGAGTGTCCGCTCCGGGGAACGGGAGGTCACGGGTTCGATCCGAGGCCGCGACATACCAAAGTCGTTAAAAATGGTACTAGTTGCTCCTCGCTTGGCACTCAGATTTACGAGGTAGAGCTAGGACTGGTCGACCCAGTGTCAGATAATGTGACTGGGTGTGGTATCATGTAATGTGTCTGGGACATGATACTTCAGTGAGGCAGCACTATAAAAGTGAGCATTGATCTCCCTGTCGCAACCAGACACCGTCGTGATATGACTGAAAAATTGTTGAAAGCGACGTTAAACCCGAATTCACACACAATTAGCTTTAGAAATTATTTTCCAGGTTGAGACTCAACTACAGTAGCAGTGCGCAGTTATTCCAACGGGCCATTCAAACCAGGAAAGGTCGAGAAGGTAAGAATTTAGCTGAATGTTTTGAAAATCTGTTCAAATAAATATTGCAAAGATTTTAAGTTGCAGTTTCGTTGTTTTCCCATGTAGAACAGGCTGCATGTTATTGTTTACACTTGTAAATTAGTGACCTGAAAAGTAGGTCCGGTCTATAAACAGTCACTAGACCCATCATGGCCCACTTGGACGAACATAAACTTTTGTCTGACAGAAAACATGCATTTAGGAAAAGGCACAGTTGTGAAACTCAGCTAAGCACAGTTATTAATGACTGGGCAAAAATCTTGGACAAAGGGGGACAGGTGGACACATTTATTCTGGACCTCGAGAAGGCTTTTGACACCCCTCCTCATGAACTACTTAAATCTAAGTTATTTGGTTATGGAATTGGGGGAAAGACCCTCAAATGGATAGATTCCTTTCTTTGCTACAGAAAACAGCGGGTTGTTGTTAATGGTGAATCAAATCAGCTGATGGATTTGGGAGACCCAAAAATAGGTGATTCAGCTTAGGAAGCGCAATAGATTTTATTACTGCAATTTTTCCAATTGGTGTTAAAATTCTTCTTGTCCATGCTTTGAAAACTGACTCAACTTCCTCTAGTTTTGTTTCATAATTAATACCGACAACTTCTGCTAATCTGGTGGACATGGTGATCCCTAAAAGTTTAAAGTTACCTTTCTCCCAATGTAAGTTATGCTCTTCGCAAAGAATCGGTTCTGAATTTTTCATTGATCCAAACCATATAACAGACGTCTTGTCAACATTAACGCCAAGGCCGGAAATTTCCGCATAGAATTTTAAAACAATAAGAGCCTGTTCAAGAGACTGTCTTGAGCCATTCAAAATAAACGATGTGTCATCTGCATACTGAGATATTACAAATTCTTTATTTCTTACTTTTATGCCCTTAATAAGATTATTATTTCTTACCATTATGGCCAAAATTTCCACACACAATAAGAACAGGTATGGAGAAATTGGATCGCCTTGTCGGCACCCTCGCTGTAAATTAAACCATTGTGATTGATGGCCATTTATTTGGACACATGATTTTGTGTTTTTATATAGGATATTTATCCACTGTTTAAAGTTTTTTCCGAAATTAAAAATGTCAAAGACACTATCAATAAAAGTCCATGACACAGAATCAAAGGCCTTTTCGACATCTACTAAAAGCAAAAGTCCAGGTATGTTTTCCTGCTCTGTATAAAAAATAAGTCATATATCAGACGGATATTTTCCCCAATATATCTTCCAGCCATGAATCCTGTTTGGTCCTCATTTATCAAATGTGGTAACACCTTTTTGAGTCTATTGGCCAAACATGTAGAAGCTAGTTTGTATGTACAATTCAGCAAAGAAATAGGTCTCCAATTTTTTAACAACTGTCTATTTTTGTTCTGTTTAGGGATGCAAGTGATAATTCCTTCTTTCTGAGTAACTGAAAGTTCCTTAACATCAAAGCTATAATTAATGGATCTTAACAGAAAAATACCAATATCCTGCCAGAAAAATTTAAAAAAAATTCCACTGTGAACCCATCTGAACCTGGACTCTTGTTATTTTTAGAACTTTTTAAAGAAAATAGCAGTTCATCATATTTTATTTTTCCTTCCAAACGTTTTTGCATATCATTATTTAAAACAGGAACATTGTGATTTAATTTCTCTTTAAGATTCAAAATCTTAACTGGCCTTTCGGAATAGAGGTTTTTATAAAAAGTCATGGTTTCTTGAAGAATGGCATCTTGGTCTGAAATGACCGCGCCAGAATCTGTAATAAGACTTGGCATACATTTGGAAATGAAGTTGCGATTTTCCATATTACAGAAATATTTAGTTACTTTCTCGCCTTCATCTATCCATTTAGCTTTACTTCTTAATTTAACCCCCTCCATCTTCTTTTTCCTCATATCTTCCAGTTTCCGTTTTAATTCGGTTAATTCATCTTGGTTCAATGTAGTCTGAGCCTCTAAAGTTTTAACGTCACTTAATAATTTTTCTTCCTCCTTATTTTCCTGTTTTTTTTTTGTTTTTTTTTTTTTTCAAGTAGGATAAATAGGATATGGTTTTACCTCGGATCTCCATTAATAAGACCTCAAGAAAAAGGTGATCATTAATGTCTAATAACAATTCTTCATTCAATATTTCTTTAATAGGTAGGTTTATGTTTTGATCTATTGAAGCATATTGTTGTTTTACTGTCCCAATCAGGTTTTTTATTTCTGTCACATACTGTATGTCTTTCAGTAAAGAATTATTAAATTTCCAATAGGAACGCCCCCTTTGAAACTTATTAAATTTCAGGGAGAGGAGAATTATTGAGTGGTCTGTTCGATAACTCGGTAGAATATCTGTTTCCTCCACATCAGGAAAAAGATCTTCCTGAATAAGGAAAAAATCTAGTCTAGCTCTTTTGTTACTGTTAGGCTTAGTCCATGTATACTGTAATTTATCTGCATTAAGCTCCCTCCAGATGTCAGTTAGTCCACATTCGGTAATAGTATTTAAGACTTCTTGCCTTGCATTTGGATTGTTAATATTTCTGTAGTTTTGAGAATCCTTCACAGGGTTTATCACTAGGTTGAAGTCACCTGCTAAGATTACACTGTTACCATATCTATTAATATCGTTTTTAATATTTTGGTAAAAGTCGGGAGTATCCCTATTTGGTCCATAAATGTTTATTAAAGTTAAACGTCTTTCATTTATTGATACATCAAGAATAAGTTTATTTCCATTTGGATCGCTAGCCACATTATGTAATTTAAACTCAAAATTATTATTAAACAAAATAGCTACCCCACGTGACTCTGAGCTATAGCTCGAGAAGTAACATTCGAAACCCCATTGGGACCTTACATAGTTCTCATCCTTTTTAGTAAAATGTGTGTCCTGCAGAAAATAGACCGAAAAATTTTTTTTTGCTTTAGAAAATTTAATACATCACTCCTTTTTTCAGCGAGTTGGGCACCTCGAAGGTTAATTGAAACAAAAGTTATCTTATCGGCCATACATTTTAAATAACAAATAAGAGGTAATACAATAATGAGTCGCATACACTATACTGCCAGCACCGTGACAGTTGTCCTCCCTTATGATCCACTTTATGTCCCCACCAGATCTGCTGACAAAAAGACTATATAAAACATGGACAAATTTGACGCTATACAAAAACATTCTATGTGATCAGGTCAAAGGGAGAAATCACCTATGCGATTGTCAAGACAAGGAAATAATTACAACATTTGTGGTAAGAAACCAAAACAAACAAACACAAGGAATTGCAGACGATACAAGACTACTTTATGTGTGGTAAAGGTTGCACTCGAGATATTAACATACCCAACTTTTGTCTGTAGATAAATTAAAAATCATGGGTAAATGTAGGCACTACGGAGAAGACCGATATTTTCTAAAAAAAAAAAAAAAAAAGACGTCTAGCTCTGGGCCATAATAACCCTGAGCTGAGGTCCAACATAAATTCTATCAATCAATGATGTAGGTTCTACCGATATGTCAAGGTTTTTTTTTTTTTTTTTTCAGAAATAGCCACAGTGATCTTGATCCCGTGCCTAGGACGCTCAGTCCACATTGCTAGAAGGGTCCCCGCGCATCTGGGCTTGAAGAAATATATGGGCTGCACGATGCATCCACGCAGAGCTGAAACCGACCCGCATACGAGTACTGGTAAGCCGCTTGCAATAAAGAGATTTAATGGAAAACCACTAAAACCGGTAGAAGTTTTAAAACAAGGAAACGCAAGATATCACGAAAACAATGAAAAAGCAGAAATCTTAGCACAACACTACCGGAAAGTCTGCAGTAACGAAAATTTAGACCCAAAGTTTAGGCGCATTAGGGAAACGCAGGACCCAATGATTGAGCAGGCCGTTCAAGACGCCGATCGCGCTGGCCAGTGCCGTGCATACAATGCGAACGTCTCCCATAGGGAGCTACAGAGCGCGCTTAATAAGAAAAAGAGCACCGCCCCCGGGGCAGACACCGTTCACTACGACAAGTTAAAAAATCTACCAGAAAAGGGAAAAAATCAACTTCTCGCACTAATAAATAAATCTTGGAACGAGGGGACTCTCCCTACACAATGGAAGGAGAGCACCATCGTTCCAATATTAAAACCAGACAAGGACCCCCCACGAGCCGAAATCGTATAGGCCGATTTCACTCACATCAACCATTTGTAAAATCATGGAAACCATGGTAGCATCTAGATTAACAGAACACATTGAGAAAAACAACCTCTTAGCAAACGAACAATCAGGTTTTAGAAAACATAGATCTACCATTGATCAAATCACCAGACTGGAATCCGCCATCCGAAAGGCAAAACTAATGAAACACTCACTGGTAGCGATATTTTTGGATTTAGAAAAAGCTTTCGACCTACTATGGACTAGGGGGGTCCTCCTAAAACTAAACAAATTCGGAATTCAAGGAAAAATGTTAGCCTGGATCAGAGACTTTTTGACTGATAGAAAAATGAACGTAAAAATAGGTAGCGAGGTGTCCGGTTTTTATGAATGCGAGAACGGTTCCCCCCAGGGGTCGGTGCTATCTCCTATCCTTTTCAACCTATTAATGAACACACTGCAGGAAACACTTAATGCATTACCGCTGGAAATATCCATGTTCGCGGGTGACGGCTTAGTATGGAAAACCGCGAAAAAAACGAAAAGTGCCATTCCTGCATTACAAAAAGCGTTAAATGCCATACATGATTGGGCTACAAACTGGGGCTTCAAATTGTCAACTGAAAAAACAACAGTGGTAGTTTACAATAGAAATTTCGCAGATACAAAGGGCATGCCCAGGCTGACGTATGACGGGAAGGAAATAAAGTACGCCGGTCATGCCAAATTCCTGGGCATGTACTTTGACAGCAATCTAACATGGAGACTGCACATTGAAAACCTGGTGTCCAGGTCCCAGCGGGACCTAAATGTGCTAAGGGCGGTCTAGGGGGCAAACTTTGGAGCAGACAAGAAAACCCTGATCAAAATGTACACATCACTCATAAGAAGCAAAATTGATTATGGCTGCCAAGCATACGCGTCTGCGGCGCCCTCACACCTGAAAAAAACTAGATAGCATACAGGCCACAGCCCTCCGAATCGCTACTGGGGCATACAGGGGATCGCGGAACCTGGACCTGGAGATTGAATTCAGCGTCATGCCCCTGCACCTGCGGAGGGATGAACTGCAACTCAAGTACTGGGCCCGCTTAAGCAGTCTTAGGGAAAGTTTCCCCATAAACGAAATGATCGCCGACACGCCCAATCATGTTAAAAGAGATAGGTTAAGAGGAAAGATCCCCTATATTATGAAAGTCCAGGACCTAATTAAAAACCATGACCTCGAGCAGGTCAAAACAGCGGAAAAAACATATCCGGAAGTTTTTAACTTAAGAAGCCTATGCGCAAAAACAACACTAACGGGTGTCAAAAAGAAAAATGAAACATCACAGAAAAAATGCAATGAGATCGCAGAATCACACATCAGTGAAAACTATAAGCAAGCGCTTAAAATTTTCTCTGATGGAAGCAAAGATGCTGACAAAAAAGAAACGGGGTGTGCTTTCACAATACCCGAATTAAACTTCGACCGAAAATTCAAACTTAACCAGCACCTCACAGTCTACACTGCAGAACTTATAGTCATACAAAAAGCTTTGGAATGGATACAGGAACAAAAACCCGATAGTGTTGTTATACTAACAGACTCATTAAGCTCAATACAAAGCATAAACTCTGGGAATAGCACTACAAGACCGGATATACTGCAGGACATTCATATCCTAATACACACAATTCTAAAACAAGGTATTACCCTGAACATAGATTGGATCCCCTACCAGTGCAACGTGCAGGGGAATGAGCGCGCAGACACACTGGCCAAAAAAGCTCTGACCCGGGGAAAGGCACTTGACTACCTCCCCACCCCACAAGAAGTATACGCAATCATTAAGGCAAGCATCAAAAAGGAATGGGCGCGCATATGGCAGGGACAACACGGCTTTAGACACTCGATCTGTCAGTCCTTGACCCCGAAATTGGTACAATATAGCGACAGCCGAAAGCTCGATCGCATATATACACGACTAAGACTCGGGGTCAACGGACTAAATGCACACAACATCTTCTATAGCGAGGCCGATCCATTATGCGGGCACTGTGGCGGGGTGGAGTGTGTTCAACACTACCTCGCAGAGTGCCCCGCACACGGCCCCGCCAGAAGGGAACTAAAGGGAGAACTGACAACATTAGGATACCAAGGGGCGGTTTCTCTGCTCAATCTAAATTCACAGGAAATGAGGGACGCGGTCTTCAAATTCTTTGAGAAAACAAACTACCTGGACAAAATATAGGGAAAAACTAAGGGCGCAGACTAAATTTAATCGCATTGTACCGTAAAACACACCCTGTACGAGAATACATACTTTAAACCAAAATCTCTAGAGACCCGAGTTCAGAACAGTAAAAATAAATATTCTAACCGCACCTTAGACGCTACGAACCAAAAAGGGCCGTAGTGATCAAAGGGCGGCCATCTCACAGCGAAAAGGGGAACAAAGTCAACGATAGGCGCTGTGGTTGCGGCCTCGGCTTTGCACTTAGGAGTGCCTATCGGTGACAGCGATCCCTGGACCACTGTGAGAAGACCATAGCAGAACGGGGCATGGACCCACCACAAGGAAAATCCATAGCCCCGACCCACCCTCCAGAGGGGGTGTGGCAAGCGAGAAGTTAAGACAAGGTGTAGCGTTGTGGTTGCGGCCCACTGGCTTTGCACTTATGAACGCTTCACCAAAGCCCTAGCTGATCAGGAGCCACACAGCCCGAAAGAGGACCACACGAAAGCACGCCGGGACTGGGCATGGATCCACCACAAGGAAAATCCATCGCTCAGCCCCTCCTGAGGGGGTGAGGCAAACGGGAAGTCAGAACGAGACGTAGCGCTGTGGTTGCGGTCCTTGGGCTTTGCACTTAGGAGCGCTGCGTCAAAATCCTGGCTGATCGAGAGCCACACAACCCAAAGGAGAACGGCACAACAGCACACTAGCAAACAAAGCCTCTCCTTCAGGAACGCATATAGAAAAGTGGGACAGAAATAAGAAACAAGACGCCTTATCACAGCTTTTTCTTTCTTTTTTCGCAACTTTCGCTTTCGAATAAAGGATGTACATTATAAGGTTACCCAAACGGAATGACCTGGGGCCCTAAAAAGGGCCTTATGCATACCACCACGACTGAAAACCCGCATCTCGCCTGGTATATCATACAGCCCTCCGTACTGCCCTTGTCGCATAACATAAAAATCACCAAAAAACAGCAAATTGTGCAATGACCGTAATAAAGACAGACGGTCAAGATGGTCACATATCAATACAGACAAGTGTAATTAACTAACTAACTAGGGCATGACTTAGCGCGACCTGAAGGAAGGCTTTTAACACACACAACCACCCACGCGAAATTAAAACAACATACAACCACACTAGATAGGTAGATATAGCGATAGTTGTAGGATAGGAATACAGTAGAGAGGATAGTGTAGAAAAGAGAGATCAAAAGCCTGGAGTTAGAAAGGGAAGAAGAGTTTTCTCAAAAAAGCGATTTCAAACATTTTTATTTGTGTAAATATGAAACATTATAAACAAGATCGCATAAGAGCACTCGACTGCGCACGTGCGCAGGCGGACGCTTGTATGCGACCTACATGAATATATAACAATTTGCACTAACCACTTTGACTAAAGAGATTGGCAAACGTTGTCTCGGGTCCCCAAACGGCTAGGCAAGAATACTTTTTTCTACTATGGTGCCTTCCTACATGTAGGATGCGATAATGATATGCAAACATGGCGACACAAAATGACCCTCCTGCGGTCCCACAGAATACGGCATCCTGCGTCGGGGAGGGCATCACTTTTTCTTAACTTCAAACGAAAAAGCATAAAAGGGGATTGACCTACTTTCCACATCCTCCGCGATAGAGGTCACCCACCAACTAAAATAAATAGGAATTTGGGCCCGAGACGGCGGAAGCCAACAAACCATGTTACTATGTTATATGTTGTATGTACAGAATAAACAAAAAAAAAACCACACACAAATATAATCTTCAAGCACAGACTTGCAGGTACAAAAATTGTCCTTCCCAGCAACTGTGGGCGGATGGGCCTGTCCCAAAAAGGACAACACCACAAACGAGATCGGCAAACGTTGTCTCGGGTCCCCAAATGGCTAGGCAGGAATATACTTTCCTCCTATGGTGCCTTCCTTCACGTAGGATGCGTTAATGATATGCAAACATGGCGACTGACCCACTTATGGTCCCGCAGAGTGCGGCATCCTACGTCGAGGAAGGCATCACTTTTTCTTAACTTAAAACGGCAAATGCATAAAAAGGGATTGACCTACTTTGTACATCCTCCGCGATAGAAGTCACTGACTAACAAAATAAATACGAATTCAAGCCCGAGACCGCGTAGGCCGGCACTTCATGTTATTATGTTACATATTGTATGTACAGATAAACAAAAAAAAAACCACAAAATATAACCCACTAGCACAATCTTGCAGGTACAAAAAACTGTCATCCCCAGCTACTGTGAGCGGGTGGGCTTTCTCTAGAACGGACAACACCACCTTTAAGGCACAAGAAAAACAAACAAAAAAGGTCCGTGGCGGGGTAAGCACATCCGTCCGCATATATACTTAAAAAATAGACCAATCAACAAGCTGGGGAAACAGACCAAATAATGTAAAAATGTACATACGTTACATAAGTATACAAAAATCAAATAAAAAAAATAAAAAACAAAAATACAAATATCAAAATGGACCCTTTCCTGCTCTGACATGGTTCGGCATATTGACAAGCAAAAAATTATAACGTCGAGTAGAAGACAAAATGAACCGACTGCAGCGGACTTACGATAGACGGGGCTGGAGCCGAGCGATGGTCTCCCCATTCACCGGCAACGTGGAATGGGGATACCACCGAACGGCTACGGTGAAGTGCCAGAATGGATTCGTTCCCTGGGACCCCACCAGCTGACGACCCGTGACACGGGGAAACTGGAAACAACAACAACAGACGGCGTTGCCCGGGCCGCGACATACCAAAGTCGTTAAAAATGGTACTAGCTGCTCCTCGTTTGGCACTCAGATTTACGGGGTAGAGCTAGGACTGGTCGATCCAGTGTCAGGATAATGTGACTGGGTGTGGTATCGTGTAATGTGTCTGGGACATGATACTTCAGTGAGGCAGCACTATAAACGTGAGCATTGAGCTCCCTGTCGCAACCAGACACCGTCGTGATATGACTGAAAAATTGTTGAAAGCGACGTTAAACCCGAATTCACACACACACACACACACACACACACACACACACACACATACTTGTAAAGTGAACAGATCGGGGAAGTCTGCCTGTAACCTACCAAACGCGGAGGTAGCTTAGCTTCGGTATTTTCGGTAAAAATGATATATTTAGCATAAAATAGATTTGTTCAATTAGAATTTGAAATTTTATCATTAAAACTCTCCTATATTTAAAACCTCTTGAAATGTGAATTGTTACTACCAAAGCGGGGAAACACATTTTTATACACACATGTGAAATGTTTACTACAAAACGGGCTACCTACAAACTGGGGTTACACAATCCGAACACACAACAAAACGAGGAGAACTTTTCTTTCTAATTTATTAACACAATTTAAATTCAGACAAGATCAAATTATTCATCCTTTTAAATGCTAGACATGTGGGTATGCAATCTATCTAGTTCTCAGACTGGGTTGGAAGTTCATGTTGTGCCCAAAATTATACATATAAATTAATCGCTTTAATTGCTATCTTCAGATTGCAAATACGCAGACTGATCAACGTTTTGCTTGCATGTCACCCATAGGCATTACTGAAAGGCTATACGTACAAGAAAAATATTTAAAAAAAAAAGAGATTTTAACGTATCAGGGATGAACAATTTGAATCCACACACCGAAACGAGGAGTTATAAGGATACACACCCAAACGAGGAGATCATTAAACACATTTTGAATACGCAAAACCAAATGCGGAGTTAATATTTTTGCTTTGGTAGCACTTAAATTCAACACAAAATAGTATGATTTCAATTATTGAGTAAATGTCCTATATACCTACTTAAGGTCCATTAGTGTTCTGATCTTCCACTGTGGAATTTTGAAAATTTTGAGGGTCACTGGTGAGGCTTAATAGTCCGAAACTTGCTAGTCCCGCCCAGAAAATTCTTGTCCACTCGACGGTTTTCAGTCCTGTGTTGTCGATCTTACCTTTCAATCGAGTTTATTTAATTTCAACACCGAAGGCGGTCGTAATAAGGCTCTCCGTCCTTTATCATAGTGTGGGTTATATTATCTAGTCCTTAGTTTGTTTGTTTGATCTGAGGTATAACGTCCCCGTCAACACTGTAAAGGTCATTTTGGAGACGTTGCTTCCAATTTTGTTGGACTTTTACCCGACATTGAGATGTAATGACATCTCAAGCCCTGCCGCCCAATGAGTGAGTGAGTTTTAGTTTTACGTCCCACCAACAGCTAAGGTCATACGGAGACGGGACCTCGGTTTAAAGACTCATCCGAAAGTCTGGAGAAGCCCGGGATCGATCCTGCGATCCCTGGTTTACAAGGCGAGTAGCGTAACCACTGTACCACGGAGGCTTCTAATGCCGCCGCCCAATGAAACCAATAGGATTAATGAGCATGGACGGTCCGACTCGCACCGCTTTGCCTGGGCAGGCTTAGATCCTCTAAGCGGTTAACCAGTACTCTATCTTGTGCGGGTCGGTTTCGGCTCTGCGTGGAAGAATCCTGCAACCCATATATTTCTTCAAACCCCGATGAGCGGGGGCCGGTATTATCTAGTCCTTTGGGATCATTGATACAACTGTGGAATTTTGAAAATTTTGAGGGTCACAAGTGACGATTTATTTCTGTGTTGTCGTCCTCGCTTCCAAAGTTTTACCTTTCCACAGAACATATTGTTCTGATTTTCTACAACTGAGCGTGGTCTTTATATACACTTGGTAAACCAGGCTTTGTGATAGTATGCTAGATTTTCTATGGCTATTTACGTTTTACGGAAATCATTCTTGCCCCGGCCCATCGGGGTTTGAAGAAGTAAATGGGCGGCATGGGGCTTCCACGAGGATTTTTTTTTTTTTGTTTTTTGGTTTTGGTTTTACGGCCCTTTCAAGATTATTTCACTCATATCGAGCCGATCGTTAATCAGAGGTGGGCGAAAACCGGAGTACCCGGAGAAAAACCACCTGACCTTCCGTTGCAGAACCACGCAGAACTAAACCTGACCGCACAGAAGTACTGGTAAACTGCTTAGAGGATCTAAGCCTGCCCAGGAAAAGCGGTGCGAGTCAAACTGCCCATGCTTTTAAACCATATTGGTTCATTGGCCTACAGGGCTTCAGATGTCATTTCATCTCAATGTCGGGTAAAAGTCCCACAAAATTGGAAGCAACGTCTCCAAATGACATATGCAGTGTTAACGGGGACGTTAAACCTAAAATCAAATTCAGTGGGAAAGATATTGTAACCATTACATTTACGCAAGCAGACGTACATGATTCTAATGAAACCACAATTAATAGAAAAGAAAATCTGTATACCGTACTGTTTTGTATCACTAATTATTGCACCCATTCGTCTCCTACAACATCTCGTTCATCGCTCCTCATTAGTTAAAGGATAGTAAAAAATCTGTCTAAGAACTTTCTCCCCTAATAATACACGTACGTATGCAATGCTTCGACTAATCCTTACTTCATTTTCAGTTAATGTCTTGTTTTCCATTGGCCCTATGCTTAACAATACATTAACATGTCCACAAAGTTACAAATCCAGGTGAACACTATATTATGAAGTAAACGGTGATGTTTTCTGGAGAATACATTATTTTTCTATTTCTTTTTAAACATTAGATGTTCAGACGAGTACAGATAATTTTGTCCATTTCTTCTTAAACATGCACATCAAGTACTCATAACAGCGATCTTATTAAGAAGAATTTTACGAGCATAACATGCTTGAAGCATAACTCATAACAATAAAACTAACTTTTCTCTTGAAAATTTACAACAACGAAGTAATGCATATTATCATATGACGTCGCGTCTGAAAATGTAATAACGTCATGTATTGAATTGGGTTGTTATCCACTAGTGGGTTAAATATGCAAATTACTTAGATATGTCGTACGACGTCCTTTACAACGTCGCGTTTACTTGTGGTGGAATATTTTTTTTGTATGTTCCTTTAAAAAAAAAAAAAAAAAAACACGTAAAAATGCGTTTTAAGTGTGTTATGATAACTAGAATCTGGCATTCGTGTTAATGTATTATTGAACCGTTTAAACTCGTGGAAAAGAAGGGATAAAATGCTCAGTACAGCCTCGCATTTAATAACTTTAATAATACACGAACACTCGCGTGATTCGCTATTTATCTAACAGGTGTGTCTACTTGATGCAGACCATATTGCAATGTGCATGTACCCGTTCCGCAATGAATAAAAGTGTTCAACAATATAATCACATGTACATGTAATAGTAGTTAAAACCCCGGCCATCTCAGTTTTTATGTTGTTACACGTTATTTTTGCATGTGCACAGATTGTTTTTCCTATTTCTGCTTAAAACATAGATATCAGGTACTATTTAGAGCATTCTTATTTAGAGGCTCTAACGATAACCAAAAACAATCTGTTTGAAGCATGAAACGCAAAGATATCACTTTAACTCCTGTGCAATGTGTCACATACGGCCCCCGCCAATAGGGGCTTGAAGAAATATATGGACTGCATGATGCTTCCACGCAGAGCTGAATCCGGCCCGCACACAAGTACTGATAAACCGCTTAGAGGATCTAAGCCTGTCCAGGAACCGCGGTGCGAGGCGGACCGTCCATACTAATAAACCATATTGGTTTCATTGAGCGACAGGGCTTGAGATGTCATTTCATCTCAATGTCGGTAAAAAGTCCCACAAAATTGGAAGCAAAGTCTCCAAAATGACCTTTACAGTGTTGACGGGGACGTTAAACCTCAAATCAAACAAACGAACAAAACAATGTGTCACCTTACACCGACAATGTTAATATGTGCATGAGACCGCACCTAGCATAGGAATAAACATACCTAACATAATGTAGTTAAACCCCATTAAACCACACTTCATGTGGAAAAGGTGATGTTTGCAGGGGGTTTATACCATTGTTCCTAATTCTGTTTAAAACCTAGATTTCGAGCACTCATTAGAGTTACTTTTTAATGCGCATTTAGCATGCACAAATATCCAATCTTTGAAGCATAAATAACATTGTGTTTCACATAGATGAACATATTTAACATTTACATGTCAATGTAGTTAAAACCCCAGTAAATTATTCTTCATGTAGTAAAAAGCGATGCTTACAGGGGGATTTATAATTGTTCCTATCTCTGCTTAAAACATAAGTATCGGATGCGCATCAGTGTCATCTCGTGTGTTTTCTAACTTGCATAAAAATCTATGTTTGAAGTATAAATCATAAAAAATGAAACTTCATTTTCCTGAAAAACTCTCTGGAGAAAAACCCTCAATGTTACAACAGTGAAATGATACATGCCACCCCATAACGAAGACTATGTATACATGTACATGAGATGCTGCACAGAATCATAAAAATGTAACAATACATAAACATGTCACCGTAGTTTTAACACCGGTAAACCCCACTTCAGGTAGTTACCTCTTTATGTAGAAAAAAGTATTGAATGCAGGGTAGGAACTTTTCCTATTTTATCAAAAACCCGTAGATGAGTTAAATCATAAAAATCACACTGTTTTGTTTTTCTTTTTGCCAATAGTACAGCAATGAAATAAAACAGCGTTAATGCAAAACAATGTTTACGTGCACCTGAAAATGCGCAAAGAATTATACATACCTAAAATACATTAACATATGAATGTAGATCTAGTTTAAACCGCGGTAAATCCCATTTATGCATTAAAATGTGATATTTTTTCCTATTTCTGCATCAAACATTGATATCGGGTACGTATAAACTCCTATTCAAGCACTTATAACGTGCCAAAATATCTGTGTCTGAAGGATAAACCAGAAAAAATAACAATCTTCTTCTTCTTCTTCTTCTTCTTCTTCTTCTTCTTCTTCTTCTTCTTCTTCTTCTTCAACGATGAAAACCGACAGAATGTAATAACTGCAATGCCGGAGCAAAGAAATGTTTAACTCCCATAGGCCTGATCAGGTATGCAGGGAATCAGGCATCAACCGACCTCACTTTAATAAAAGTTTAGGTAAGTCTTAGGGCATCTTAATACGTGAGTCGTTACAGAGTCAGAGACCCAACCCGCCGGCTTGCAATCAAAAACGGAAGCAAAGTTATTTGAGGGTAGCTGATGAGGCCTTATTGGCCGAAACTAGCTAGTCTGGCCAGAAAAACGTGTACACTCCATTCTGTTCAGTTCTACAGTTATTTACGAACATGCAATCATTGCAAGCTTATATATTTATGAATTTATATACTCAGACACCATACAATTCTGGTTCCGACAGGCCTTGTTCCAGAAAAGAATTAAGTCCGACATTGAATTCTGAAATTAAATCAAAATGACGTCTAAGAAACTAAGAAAAGACTTGCGAAGTTTATGATATTAATTACCCTGGTTAAGAAGTTTAGCAGTTAAAATTCTTATGGGTGTTGATGTCAGTCAGTTACAAGGCTAGGCACTTTGGCAAATCGAATTACAGTGTAAGTTTTATTATTAAGCTCCGTCTGATGCCACAAGAGCAACATCACCATCCACGGACAGAACAGTTATTTCAAAATACATGTAATCATATTTATCGGAAATGTTGCATGAAGCAAACCCATCGAAAGTAGAGAATACAAAGGCGGGATTCAGGTATCGGAAGAACTATGTGTATTCAGTTGAAGTTCGACTGATCAAGCCATCGAAAAATGCATTTCTTACCTTACATGTAAGATGGAGGGAATGTCATTTCAATTAAATCATTATTTTTTTTTCTTTAAAACAATCATGAGGTATAGTATTTTAAAGCGCGGGAAATTCATACGTTGACAGACTACCTGCACGAAAACGTCCGAATTTCAGTTTATTTAAATCTCATTAGTAATTTTAACAGACAGAAATACAGCATCAAGACAAAACATTCTGGTACAGTTTCATGAATAGTTATTCAAAACCTGTGGCCTGTAGATTGTGAACAAGGTTTCACTATCTACACACGGGTTATCGGTACCATAAACGACGCAAAGCCTTTTCAAAATCTTATAGACGTCATTCTGATTTAATTTCAAAATTCAATGTTGGACTTAAATCTCTTCTGCAACAATGTCTATCGGAACCCGAATTTTATGTGGACTTAGTATACAAATTCCGAAAAATATATAACCGCAATGACTTCAGCGCCCAATTTCGTAAAATCGTTCTTCGATATAAAAAGATTGGGTACAGCATAAATGTTATACGACAGACTGCATGCATGGTTATTAACCTAATCACGGTTGACAACTTTGCTTCCCTCTTTAATTGGACGCCGGTGGGTCAGGCCTCAGATTCTATGACGGTTCCAGTGTAAAGGCTGATTGAGAATTAGACATATCTAATTCAAGGTAATGTTGACTCGGGCCCGATGCTCTATCTCTAGTCGGGCCCATCGGAGTATATCTGTTGGTTTTCTTTTGCTCCAGCATTTCAGTGGTTTCTTGCTGTCGAGTCCTCACCGTTGTTTCATCTCTGTAGCTGTATGATCATTTGTGTTCACGGAGATGTTGCACTGATGAGTTAGGAGGCCTTCATGCGGACTGAACAAATTATTTGTCTAAATCTCGACGGCGAGGATTGTGGCCACGTGAAATGGATTTAACCCCCCCCCCCCCCCAGGGGAATTCGTGTCCGCTAACCGCTCCAAGGCGGTTCTTCTGTCGCGGTTTATTTTTTTATGGTTTGTTTTTGTGGTGTTTGTGATGCTTGTATTATTTTATTTTGGATAGCCTATTGGCCATTTTGTGGGAAAGTAACTGTCCTTTTGGCTTTCCGCTATTGAGGTTTCCATTAGGTCTGTTGTTTCATGTTTGTGCTTCTTTCCCTTTGGTGTCTCTGATGGGAGCTGTGGGTTGATTGTACCGATTCCTGATCATTGCCTTCACTTTTATTGTTCAAAGCACTCTGACCCAACATATCTTATATTCAAATTTGACCGAGATATCAGCATGGAAAGCATTACGATAAAGTTTCATGTCAACTGAAGCAAAGTGAACAATGTTTTACAGAAATTTCACCTAGTGACCTAGTTTTTAACCGGACAAGACCTTTCGAACTTGTCCTTATTTCATCAGGACAAACATTCTGGAAAAGTTTCGTCGTAACTGTAGTACAACTGTAGGCTGTTTTTGTTTGTTTGAGTTTGAGTTTAAGGGTCAAGTTAACACTATTAAGGTCATTTTTGAGCCTGTCAGTTTGTCCATTCTTTTCCTAGGTAGGCTTATACGTTACCGGTTAACCCCTACAGTGCTCACTCAATCACCAGAAACTGAAAACTGCCCTTCTTGCCTCAGCGGAAGAGAGTGAATGACCGTAGAAAAATTTCATGATCAATCTCCACGAAATGATGTTGCCGACCATGGCAGGTATCGAACCCGCGCCCCCCTGATCATCAATCAGACGCGCATCAGACAGAGCTACCGAGGTCAGCACAACTATGGTTGTAGCGGATGAAAATCGTAAAGGTTGACGACGGTCGACGCACGACTCTCTTACCACGGACACAGGGTGACAGCTATAGCTCACTTGTGCACTTCGTGCTAATGTGAGCAAAAATATGATCTGTTAATTAGAAATATTAATTAGTATATAATATCTTATTTCAGGGCCCCCGCCCATAGGGGCTTGAAGAAATATATGGGCTGCATGATGCTTCCACGCAGAGCTGATTCCCGCCCGCACACCAGTACTGGTAAACCGCTTAGAGGATCTAAGCCTGTCCAGGAACCGCGGTGCGAGGCGGACCGTCCATGCAAATAAACCCTATTCTTTTCATATGGCGACAGGACTTGAGATGTCATTTCATCTCAATGTCGGGTAAAAGTCCCACAAAATTGGAAGCAACGTCTCAAAAACGACCTTTACAGTGTTGACGAGGACGTTAAACCTCCAAATCAAACAAACAAACAAAATATCTTATTTCAAAAGAAATATTGATAGATCTAGTAGAGATAAGGATAAAGAAGATGATCATAAAGGGAATTTCTTATTAAACAACAACTGCAACACTACTACTACAACAACATCTTCTAAATATTGATGTTTAGGAGGTAGACTTAAGAAAACAAAAGCGACCGGTAAAGGCGCCTGATGTTCTGTCTTTGGTCGGGCCCCTCGGAGTCTAACTGTTGGTTTTCTTTTGCTCCAGCAATTCTGTTGTTGTATGCTGTCGAGTGCTCAACCTTGTTTCATCTCTGTGTTTTTTGATGTGTATGTTCTCGGAGATGTTACACCGATAAGTTAGGAAGCCTTCATGCGGACTAAACAAAATTGGTGTATACCACGACAGAGGTAAGGGCGAGGATTATGGCTATGTAAAATCGTTTTAAGCCCCCCCCCCCCCCCCCCCAGTGGAATTCATTCTTTCCACTGACCGTTTCAAGGCGGTTCTTCTGTTGCGGTTTATTTATGTTGTTGTTTGTTACTTTCTGTGTGTGTCTCTTGTGTCTTTTTGTTTTGGATGGCCATTTTGTGGGAAAGTAACTGTGGCCTTCCTTTGTTTAGGTTTCCATTATGGTCTGGTCGCTTCATGTTTGTGTTTCTTTCCCTTTGGTGTCTTTGATGGGTGGAGTAAGTTAATTGTATCGATTCCTGATCTTTGTTTTACTTTTACTTTAAAACATTACAATAGCATTCCCGTTCGCTAAAATGGCGTTTGCCATGTCTTAAAACAAGCATTTTCCCAGGATATTTTTTCTTTCTTTCTTTCTTTTTTTTTTTTTTTTTTTTTTTGTCATCGCGAAAACAAGCCTATATACTTTTACCCCAATTAAACCCCATTTAAGATAGTAAAACTAGGGTTTATAGAGTTTCACAATATTGTTCGTATCTCTGCCCAAAAACAGATAGATAGGCCAACCGCAATCAGGCATTCTTGTAACTTGATAAAGGCGGTCGAATAACTGCACGCTATAGTCGGTAGTGACCTATAATAACAGGATTATTGACCTATAATACGTCTTGCGACCGTTTATAGTCCGGGCCTCCTTTTAAGGTCCATAATTTGCAAGTGTAAACAATAACATGCAACCTTTAATAGACGGGAAAACAACGAAACTGCAAGTTAAAATCTTTGTAATATCTGCTTAAACATATTTTCAGCTAGATTCTTATCTTCTCGGGCTTTCCTGGTTTGAATGGTCTGTTGGAATATAGTAAATATATTGTTAGTTTTAACAATAAAAAAGACCCTAATCATGTATTTAGTTCATACCGAATTTCAAATTTTCGCCCCCGCCCATAGGGGCTTGAAGAAATATATGGGCTGCACGATGCTTCCACGCAGAGCTGAATCCGGCCCGCACACTAGTACTGGTAAACCGCTTAGAGGTTCTAAGCCTGTCCAGGAACCGCGGTGCGAGGCGGACCGTCCATGCTAATAAACCCTATTGGTTTCATTGGGCGACAGGGCTTGAGATGTCATTTCATCTCAATCTCGGGTAAAAGTCCCACAAAATTGGAAGCAACGTCTCCAAAATGACCTTTACAGTGTTGACGGGGACGTTAAACCTCAAATCAAACAAAAACCGAATTTCAAAACAAACAACGGTTTTGCAATAATTTAGCAAATTTAAGCAAAAAAAAAAAAAAAAGACAACAGACAGTGTTGCATGTTAAACGACATTCAGTGTTATGACGCGCACACGTAGTATAACGTGACTTTAAATAGCCCGAAATTTCTGCCGTACTACGCAGGAAACAACATGGACGCTCGAATAAAAGTTTCCATATATGAAAATCTGCAAATAAATAGTTTATTTTAGTTTTATAAATTATTTTCGAGGTTGAGACGCAACCACAGTACCTTCGCGCACTCATTCCAACGGACCATTCAAACCAGGAAAGCCAGAGAAAGTAAGAATTTAGCTGAAATTTCTGAAAATCTGTTTAAATAAATATTGTAAAAATTAAAACTTGCAGTTTCGTTATTTTCTCGTGTATAAAAGGTTGTATGTTATTGTTTACGCTTGCAAATTAGGGACCTGAAAAGTAGGTCCGGTCTATTAACCAGGCGTATTATAGGTCAGTAGAAGGTATTATAGGTCACTGCCGATTATAGCGAGCAGTTATTTGACCCCTTTTATTAGGTTACTAGAATGCCTGATTGCGGTATAAAATTGCACACTGCTACTGCGGTTGCGTCTGAACCTCAACAATAGGTTCTAAAACTAAAATAAACTATTTATTTGCAGAATTATACACAGGATGTAAAGCTCTGAGAAACTTTTATGCACTCGTCCATGTTTTTTACGTCTTAGTGGCGCGGTGACGTCAGAAGATTTGCAATCTTTGACGTCACGGTATACTACGTGTGCGCGCCATGGCACCATCTGTCCTTTATTATGCCATACTGTCTGCTGTCTTTTTAGGGTAAATTTGCTAAAGTATTGCAAAGCCCCTTGATTGTTTTGAATTGCGGTATAAACTAAATACATGATAAGTGTATAATCATCAGTAGTTCGCCGCAAAATTTTCATAGGGGCTCGCTGAAGCTCGCCACTTTTAAATTTTCTAAGGCTCACATATTAGATTTTATTATTAAAGGCACTAACCATGTATTTAGTATATACAGGGTTCGGCCCCCGCCCATCGGGGCTTGAAGAAATAAATGGGCTGCACGATGCTTCCCCGACCGCAGACGAGTACTGGTTAACCACTTAGAGGCAAAGCGGTGCGAGTCGGACCGTCCATGCTTATAAACCCTATATATTCAGTGTTGAAGGGGACGTTAAACCTCAAATCAATCAAACAAAACTATATTCAGGGTACTTGTTGGAACCGCCTTCTTGCACGTTTCCATAATTTGTTTGGAGCAAAACCGTTAAAAATATCAGAATTTTTTGCTCGAAAATTTTCATTTGTGGGTGATGAAATTTTCAATGTATTTGAATAGGTAACCGGTCATTTCGTACCCAAGTCGTTTCGTACCCTAGTCATTTCGTACCATTTTGGTCATTTCGTACCTGATTTTTGGTCATTTCGTACCCACTAACAACCATTTCGTACCCAAGTCATTTCGTAACCGTTTTGATCATTTCGTATCGGGTACGAATTGACCAAAATTGGTACGAAATGACTTTAGCACCAAGTCTTTTGGTAATATCGTACCTGGTACATACTGTGTTGTGTTGGACGGACAGACTGAGGGTTGGACGGGGCTAATAATAGTTCGTCTGTCATTACTGACAATGACCAATCTTAATCATATTTGGGAAATGCTTATGGCCGCTGCTTCGCCGCTCGCCCACCGCCACAGGGCTTTTGGAGTTTCATGCATATGTGTGCCTGCAGTGACTGTGAGTATATGATTATGATGGCATGCGCTGTGAATTGGATTATAGTGAGGGAGAGGCGCGCAAAGTCAAACCCACCCTCTCGTCCTGACCAAGCTGGATCCTGGGGCAAGACAGTGTCGAGACATCTGGAGCTTAGCCCGGATGCAGTGGATGACCATGGCTTCTCCAGTGCCTTGTCATGCTCTTCATGCTCCACGACACATTTGGATAGTTGAATCAGAAATATCTTCCGCCCCAGCTTCCGAAGCAGACTTTACATAGCTGGAACAGGCAAATCCAGATTATGTAGGTTTTTGCTTGGAGTCGCTTCTCCTAGATTGATTGCCTGCCAGGGCTTGAGAGCACCATCTATCCCTTGTAGTCGCAGAAGAACCACACTGAGTTCCACACCTTCCATGTGCACATCCAGAATGATCAAGCACCAAGACAGGGTTTCGTTGGACGACCACTGCTGTGCACAAAGTGACGCGAGACCAGTCTGCCCAATCTGCCCAATAGGGGGTGACAGTATTTAGTTAGTCCCCCCGCCCACGCCAGCTTTGTTTAGAGACCTATCAACCCCTTGATGGGTCGCCCCCCCCCCCCCCCCCCCACACACACACCCGTCCCAATGTGTCGAGTCCCACCTGCTTTGTTTGTTTTGTTTGATTTGAGGTTTAACGTCCCCGTCAACACTGTAAAGGTCATTTTGGAGACGTTGCTTCCAATTTTGTGGGACTTTTACCCGACATTGAGATGAAATGACTTCTCAAGCCCTGTCGCCCAATGAAACCATTAGGGTTTATTAGCATGGACGGTCTAAAAATGGAACAGGAAAAGCCCTGGCCGTCATCTGTTGTATTGCTTCAAAGATAAAGTGTTAATTACAGCATAAAACAGTGGGATTCTTTTAAACTTTTGGGGAATTCTAATGTAAGATAATGGGAGAAACACCGATATGCTGCCAGATGTGAAATTTCGTATTACGAAAATGATATACTACTCAAAGTTTGATAGGGATCACTTTTTTAATGCAAAATAATTTTTGGATGAATTAATCAGCTGAATCCAAATTTGATACATAATGATAGAACACGTATCCTTCACAAAACCTAGTGATTAATTTTGTCAACTGGTACTGCATTCAAGCGTGACAACAGCAACCGTCTTGGCACCCCCAAAATTTGCCGTTACACGAAGGGATTTGGACAACTGATTTTTCACAAATTTCCAAATTTGTTTAGACAAACGTGCTTAATAACGTGTATGGCGTCCACGGGCATCAATTACAGTACGACATCGCCTGCTGAGTCTGTATCCGGTTTTGTTGAATCAGCTTTCATTCAGCAACCAATGCATCTTTGAGCTCCAGTAAAGTCCTCGGATGCACAGGTCGGGCTGAAACAGCACGCTGACCAAAGCATGTCCTGTGCATGCTCAATCGGATTCAAGTCCGGTGACCGAGTAGGCCAGTCCATACGAACGATTGTCTCACGTTCCAGATAGAAATCAGTGACGTTGGCACGGTTTGGACGGGCATTATCGGCCATCAGAATAAAGTCCGGGCCGATAGCATCTGCATATGGTCTCACAAACTCATCAAGAATATCATTACAGTACCTCACTGCCATTAACGTTCCGTTTTCAACGACGTACAAGTCAGTTTTAACGTTCACGCTTATCCCAGCCCAAACCATGACTGATCCCTTTCCATAGCGACCATGCTCTGCCACATCCAAGTCATCGAATCGCTCTTAAGACATTCGCAACACTAAGTGACGTTAATAAGTGAAGTTTAGGCAGAATCTGGACTCCTCATTAAACAGTACTGGCGTCAAGTCACGAACCGTCCACCTGACGTGAGTTCTAGCAAAGTCCAACCGGTCTAGCACGTGCTGTCTCGTCGACGGAACACTTACAGTAGGCCTCATGGCATTAAGTCCGAACTCGTGGAGCCCGTTTCTGACAGTTTGTGTAAAAATTCGTACTCCAGTTCCGTTCCTAAGCTCGTTATGCAAACGCGTAGCGTTCAGGAACCGTTGACGCCGATACTGAATCAACAAGAAACGGCCCTGACGTTGAGTTGTAACACTTTCTCGACCCCGCCATGTCTGTGTGGAGGATTTCCATGGGTAAGATGCCGACTCCACATTCGGGAAACCACGCTCTGAGACACATTCAGAAGCCCAGCAACACGACGTTGAGAGACGCCAGATTCCAACATTCCGACGCCACGATTCATTTCTTCGGGGCTCAGACGGTTTCTTGATTGTCCTCTAGGCATTTTAGTGCTTCACAAACTCAAATGAAGTCCATTTTACGCTTTGTAAAGGAAAACTGACAAGTTTGATTGGTCTGTTGGAAAGCAGTGCTACGCAAGATTTTGGGGGTGCATGAATTCATTTGCGAAGTATGAGACGTGTGCACTTTGATATGTGCTGAACTGCACATGAGTTTCTGTTTAAGATATTTACCAATATACCGAGTTCAAATTCTGTCAAGAAATTTTAAATTTTCAGTGCAAAATTTGGTATATAAAAAGTGATCCCTATCAAACTTTGAGTAGTATATATTGTACATACGATCTCTCTCTCTCTCTCTCTCTCTCTCTCTCTCTCTCTCTCTCTCTCTCTCAGCGTAAATTACAGTTTGTCGTTAAATGACGCTACGTCAACCGACATGTAGCGTGTCAACAACATCGTGTCTACATCAAACCAACTTCAAAGCGATGCATTGAATTTGACATTGCAACGTCGATGAAACGTCACAACATTTCGTTGGCGATAATACGGCGTTGCTTAATAAAATATCATTTGCCAAATGCTCGGACCCATAAAGACTTAGTGGGATTGAAACATTAAATTCAAAACAAACGTAGAACACCTTTTCAGAGCATAAGAATGTTAAACACTCCTTCGCAAGTGCAAGATTTTACAGTAAAATCTGGTAGATTTGTAGATTGGTTCAACCTGCCCAGCCCTTAGGTCTACATTAACCCATTTGGTTCCGGAAACCCCAAAAGGGGTAAGTGACAAACAGTGCAGGCCCAGATCAGACGCCGCAGAACGCAAAAAGTTCGGCCATTTTCCAAATGAATTTTGAAGAAAACACAACCTGACACCCCTAAATTTTGAAAATGACTCCTGCTATATATAAGGAGGAAGATTCCATTTTGGTACAAAAAGGGTTATGGGCTTCTCAGACAAACCATCTCAACAGTCACGTGCCATTGAAGTGAGTTGGAGTGGTTGTCGACAGCATGACGTCGAGCCAACGTTGATTCGACGCCCGTCTGTAAGTCCACTCATTTTTTTTTTTCGACTGTCAGTATGTTTATTTGTCTGTCTAACAGTCCGTCCGTTCGTCTGTTAGTCAGTCATTCAGTCTGTGTATCGTCTGTCTGTCTACTGCAAGTTTGTCAGTCAAACCCCCCTCTCTCTCTCTCTATCTCTTCCTTCTCTCTCTCTCTCTCTCTCTCTCTCTCTCTCATGTCAACGGTCATGTGAGAGTGAAGTGAGTTGGAGTGGGTGTCGACGGCATGACGTCGAACCAACATTGACTCAAAGCTCCTCCATTTTCGTCAATTAAAAACGGATTTAGGATAAATGAATTTCGGTAATCGTAATGAAAGTAAAGTATCATTCTTTCCTTCTCGAGGCATTATTTCAATGAAAACGGGTATATTTTCTCTCAAAATGTCTGAATATTTTTAGGATTTTAAATTCCGCCAATACATTTGAATAGTGATGGCCGTTTCAATTGACGGTCAGTACTTTGCGCATGCGCAAGAATGGCGTCATAAACGGAATTTCTAAAACCTCCTTTAAGTAGAAAGAAAGACTGATTTGAAGTGGTCTGTTCAGTATTCCGGTCTATATGGGGCAGGTTAAACAAAGAGACTGTTGATAAAAGTTAATACTTGTGTTCTGATTGTCTACGCCCATGGGCGTAGACATTATAGAGATTGAGTTTGCCACGGAAGTACAGCCATTAGTTACCCACAGTGCAGGTTGACCTTTCCATTCTTTTGCAACACAACAAGTATAAGCTTTCACAAGAAGAAAAGAGCAGCCTATAGCAAGTGTAAGCTTTCACACAAAAAGGGCCGGCGGGCAGAGCTCTGGCGCAGAATTGCTATTACATTTCTACAAGCCTATATTTGCTGTCATCATGTACAGGCTAATACAAAAAATATACATCTACAAACTCTCGATCACGACGGACCACTGCCTATCCTATAAGCTACTCAGCAGCCTTCGGCTTTGGTGAGATAAAAAAAACTTACCTCGCCGTTAGCAAACTTTTAGGTATAATCTTCAATTAGTCTTCTATAAAGTCTAACTTCTCCAACAGTTTTCGTTTTCAAGTATTCAATTTGAAAGATGTCACAAGCATACATGTGCCTTTTTAGAGATGAAGAAGTACTTCTTGACAATATTACAGCATTTTTAGACATTATACTTCAGTCGGCAGGATGGCAAATTAGAATATTGCCAAAGACAGTTAATTGTATAAAACACTTTTCTGGGATTCACATTTAATATGTGCTAAGCGTAGACCTAGCTTTTTGTAAAAGCTATACTTGTTTTACCTACCTTTCGTTTAAATCATGTGACAGTTGCATCAGAAAATTGGAAAAACACACTTTGACGTGTTTGCTAAAATTAGATCCAATTACACTCAGCCAATCAAGTGCGCGTGACGTCAATCCAATCCACAAACGACACATCATCACAACCAGACAGAGATGAAAGAAAAGTGCAGGAATGTGAAATTTACAGTTTTTATAACAAAATCGAATCCGCACTAGGCGGTATCACCTAATTTCCCTAAAGGTATCGACTTAGGACCTATGAAGATGTCTGCTTTGCCACAGAAAACGATTGTAATCACTTCTCTGCCAAACCAGACTGCGAGAACTCTGCTTTATGAAGACAATATGGACGACATTTACGGTGACAGCGGGGGGCCAAGGAAACGGCGACGGCTGACCAATCTTACACCTGAAGAGAAAATGCTCAGGAGGTAAGCCTATTATTTATTTATTTTCCATAAACATTTTCTTTCTCTAGTCACTTCCAGTTCTATACGATAGTGTTGTCTCGCCTGCACCGTACCCTCCCACCATTTTTATTTTGTATTCTACAATCTACCTCTGTCCTCATCCACTGAGAGAACATGTACTTGCCTCTGATGCTAGAAGACCGCAGTTTGATTTCCGGCAATGGTAAGAAAATTGTGGTGTCCGAATATGCTCCATTGGCATGATTTGCAGAGATGATTTGATTCAAGGTTTAATGGGCGCTGTTTAATGTCCCCGTCAGCACTATACTGTACCCTCCTTCAGATCAGATGTTAACTGGAGGCCCTCATGCAGGGAGAACCACCCCCTGTGCTGGTGAAAGATCACTACCATGATAGGAATCAGAATTGTTACTGGTGACACGTCAAATGACATTCATACACCAGGCTTTCATCCTGTAAATCTGGAGTGTATTTAATTTGCACCTGCCGAAAATGTCCGGGAAGAAAGAAAAGAAACATAATATTGAAATTCAAGCTTTGTATCATGTGTCCCCCAACATTAGAAAACCTATCTTTGTGTCCAGGTAACCCTTATCTTGCTGTTCACGACAACCCCTATCTTTGGAAACAGTGTAGATCCAGATCAGATTCAGAAGCCATCTGATCAGGATCTACTCTGTTTGACATTCAATTTATGAATTTGTAGGAATAAATTACATCAAGTAATCTGATTGGTTCAAAGTCAGAAATGGGCGTGGCTAATCTGAATATTCAGCAAGAGAAGGGTTAAGACATAAACCGGTCTGCCCAGCCACAGGATCTTGTACTTGTAGTTAGGAACCCCTTGAAGCTGTAAAAAAAAAAAAAAAAACAACAGAAAATAGGGCTGAAGGTGAAGTCTCTTAAAACTTAAACTTGTTGAAAAAAAAACCCAGAAAATCGGAGTAGTTAGCCAAAGGCCATGTTTGAGATTGTCTTAGCAACATTTAAGGTGGTTTTTCAGACTGCAGTACTTCAGCTTTGCCCACCTCTGAGTCTGATTAACGATTTTCTTAGTGCAAGTAAGATCTTGACAGTTGTTAAACTCAAATCAGAAAGAAGTTGGGCGCATTGGGTAAGTCTTTGTAAAACTACGTCGACTGAAAGAAGTGGCTATCTAGAACTATATCAGAAACAGACCACGTAGATTTGCAGCCTGATCGGAGTCTTCACATGGGGCACATGTAATGCGCTTTTTTAACCCTTGACCTGCTGAATATTTATATATGCCACACCCACTGCTGATTATCAGCCAATCAGATTGCTTGATGCAAATTATTGCTACAAATTCATGATCTGAATGACATACAATACAGATCCGGATCAGATGATCTGGATCTACATTGTTTTAAAGATAAGACATATCCGGGCTCAGCAGGACAAGGGTTAATTCATTCTTTATTTCAGGAAGCTGAAAAACAGAGTTGCTGCACAAACTGCCAGAGACAGAAAAAAAGTACTCATGACAGACCTTGAATCTAGAGTTGCTCAGCTTGAGGCTGAAAACAAAAGACTGACAATGGAGAACAATGCCTTGAAGGCTAGAACTGGCTCACTCACCGTTGAGAATGTGACCCTGAAAGACAGACTGAGTGCCGTTGGTGGGACACCCAGCAAGACCGAGTCTGAGTCCGGATCAGCAGTATCCACTGACCCTCTGCCGCAGGGACAGGCTCAGACTCTGCCCAGCTGGACTGTCCAGTCTCTAATGACACTAGGGTATGTATTTAAAGAATTTCTTGTCGTTTTTTTTATCCGAAAGTACCAATACACTGTATTTTTCTTATTTCTGCATGAAAATGTAGTTGTCTGTACTCGTTAGAAGCGCCTCACTGGATTTTCCTTGTTTCTACACTACCTTAACACGTTTTGTACCAAATGGAATTTTCCTCCTTATAAATAGGAGTTTATTTCAAAATTTAGGGGTGTCCAGTTGTGTTTTCATTAAAATGGATTTGGAAAGTGACTAAACTTTTAACAAACAGTGGAGGCCCTGATCAGATGCCCCATTCTGCGGCATCTGATCTGGGCCTGCACTGGTTGACAGGATACCCGTTTTGGGGATTCCGGAACAAAATGGGTTATATAAGGACCAAGGGTCCATAACTCTTGGGAATTTTTATCCCTTGGTAGGTTTTCAAAAAATTAAAATACAGTATATAGGGAATATTGTAATTCAGGGCCATTTTCAAGATGCTGTGGACTGCCGGGCAAAAGGCTGTAACTCGGATTTGTCAAGCCCTGGGATGTGCATGTATATACCGTATTCGACCTATTTACCGCCCCGTGCGCTTAGTTTTTTCAATATTGTGGTGAAAAATCTACCTAATAAGCGCACACTCAATACGAAAAAAATACGGAAAAAAGCTTCTGATATGATTGTTTTATACAGTTGAATTTCAGCATAGGGGTTCACCATGTGCACCATATATACATAAGATTGTCTGGGTCAAAGATGCAGCAAAACTCAATATGAATTTGTCGGGAGGTTACTGTAAAGTGTGCGCTTGTGTATTTTTTCCAGAAAAAGCTTGGGTGTGCGCTTATAGGAGCATGTGCTGTAAATAGGTTGAATACGGTAAAATAGAACTGAACAATTGTTTTTTGTTCCAATGATTGATTGATTGTTTTGGCAACCTTGTGGGTCATTTTGTTTGCCGTCTCCCAGAGAAAGAGAGAAATGAGATAGTAGAGGGGATGAAAGTGAGGGACAGGGGAGAAAGAGGAAAACAAACAGAAGAAATGTCAAAATCTACTCGTACCATGCCTCTATGTGCTCCTTTGTGGGCTGAAAATTTGCAATAAATTCTTGTACATTATATTGTGACGCAAGGACAGCATGCCTCATTGAGCTGATGTGCAGAACCAATAAATAAACCATGCCGACTGAAGGTCACGGTCACAGTTGGTCACGAGTTAGCATTTTGTGTCCGTTCCATATCTCCTTTATCCCTGGAAGGATTTTCATTAAACTTTGGTCGAATATCACCCTCAGTGAGCTAATGTGCATAACCCATAAATAAACCATGCTGACTCAAGGTCAAGCCACTCAAGGCCACAGTTGAAGGTGACGAGTTTGAAACTTTGAATTTCATGTCCGTTCCACATCTCCTTTACCACATGGAAGGATTTTCATTAAACTTTGGTCGAATATCTCCCTCAGTGAGCGAATGTGCAGAACCCATAAATAAACCATGCTGACTCGAGGTCAAGGCCACAGTTGAAGGTGACGAGTTTGAAACTTTGAATTTCATGTCTGTTCCACATCTCCTTTACCCCAGGACAGATTTTCATTTAATTTTGGTCAAATATCCCCCTCAGTGAGCTAATGTGCAGAACCCATAAATAAACCATGCCAACTCAAGTTCAAAGTCACAGGTGAAGGTCACAAGGTTGAACCTTTGTATTAAAGAGCGGCTGGGGATGACTGCTTTCTTGTTCCAAAGAAATTACATCAAAATTAGGTGGCCATCTGGAACTGTTTAAACTTATTTCATTATAATTCTTTTCCCAGTGTGTCTTAAACCTATTGTTGCATCATTGCATTCATAGTCTGTTACATTGGTTCACCCAGAGAAAGGGAGAAATGAGATAGTAGAGGGGATGAAAGTGAGGAACAGGGGAGCCAATATGGCTGTCATCTTGGTCCCATGTTTGTAGGCTGTGACATGCAGAAGAGACGCAATTCAACCAGTGTTGTTGTAGCGAATTCACCAATAGTGTGATCCGGTTGTTAGACTAGGGCTGCGATATAGCTCCAGACATGAAACCCAGCAGGCACATGACGTAATTGTGACGTCACATGGACGTCGATGCAACGTCATGACGTTTATGCAACGTCACATCAACGTCGGTGCAACGTCTTGACGTTGCACCGACGTTGATTTGACATTGCCCCAGCGACGTGTGCCTGCTGGGAAATGATCATTAACCCATTTCCTGCGGGAAACCCCTAAATGGGTACCTTAGCAAACAGTGCAGGCCCAGATCAGACTGATAACGGCCTGCACTATTTGCTAACAGAATTTTGC
The DNA here is from genome assembly GCA_963580285.1 of Lucinisca nassula. Classification (NCBI taxonomy): domain Eukaryota; kingdom Metazoa; phylum Mollusca; class Bivalvia; order Lucinida; family Lucinidae; genus Lucinisca; species Lucinisca nassula. The sequence goes on along the minus strand of OY757022.1, from coordinate 130,056,937 downwards.
ATAAAAAATAGAACAAAAACAAATAAATTGGCCTGACACCCCTTATGACAAAGTGGACTTGTCCAACATATAGTAATGGAAGAGTCCACTAGTAAACAATGGGTTAACCCATATTGTACTGAATGGATTTCCCCGTTATATATAGCAGGAACCTATTTCGAAATTTAGGGGTGTCCAGTTGTATTATCTTAATATCTTTTTAGTGGATGTAACAGGGTTGTTTACAAACATGGAGTCTTCCCTCGTCCATAGGGGCTTGAAGAAATATATGGGCTGCATGATGCTTCTACGCAGAGCTGAAACTGACCTGCACACAAGTACTGGAAACAGCTTAGAGGATCTAAGCCTGCCCAGGCAAAGCGGTGCGAGTCTGCCCGTCCATGCTTATAAACCCTATTGGTTTCATTGGGCGACAGGGCTTGATATGTCATTTCATCTCAATGTCGGGGGAAAAAAGTCCCACAAAATTGGAAGCAATGTCTCCAAAATGACCTTTATAGTGTTGACGGGGACATTAAACCTCAAATCAAAACATGGTTTCTACTTTGGAACCCAACATTGCTGTTAGACGTACTGCATGATTTCAACATTTGTTGTATGACATTTGGCGGAGTTGTAATTAAGACTGCCACGATAAATCTGATAATCGATTAATCAATCGATAAATTCCACAAGAATGATTATCAGTACTGATTTGCTTGTAATCGATTATTTGATGAGTGTAATTTACTAACCAAAGTTGTGCCCAAAATAGCTGGATCAGTGTCAAACACTGCCGACCCTGATGAGACGCCACATTTTGCGGCATCTCATCTGGGTCTACACTGTTTGCTCAGGCGTGTCTGTTCAAATATACTTTTGGAAAGTACAACATATGCTGAGAGTCAGGCTCAGACAAAGCCAAACAGGTAAAATTATCAAATCTTCAGTGATTACAAATAGATTACCGATCACAATGTCATGACTGATAATTGATTATCTTTTCAGCTCCGATTAGCCAGCCCTAATTGTAATGCTTTAATTTTTCAGCCTGACGCTTTTGTTAGCCTGCTCCAAAGCCGACAGAAACAACAATCAACTACAACAAGACCACAAGCACAGTCAGTGCAGCAAAGCTCGAGAAGCAGTGTCGCCCTGCAGACCACAGCCACAAATGGACTGGTGGGGCCCACACCAAAAGAATTGGACGCCTTCAATGAACTGATACAGTTTGACCATGTGTATTATAAACCATCGCCACAGTCCAAGTCAGCTGCTCAGAATCAGGATGTAGTTCAAACAGTTAATACTGAAAGTGATAAATTGGTTCAGAAAGTGACTGAAAATGGATGCAAAAATGTGAAAATTATCATTACCTCAGATCCATCAAACTTGAAAAATGTGAAAAACATTGAAAACGGTATGTTAAACGAGAAAATTTTGACAATACCTAATATGATTTTAGATACAACTGTACTTCAGAAAGTATCAAATCTTGCTGACAGTCAGACTGATACTACTGTACCCATGACCACCCACATGGACACTCCGGCAAATACACAAGACAATGATTCAGATTTAATGGACCTGAACTTTGATCTATTGGAAGATCTTGAAAACATTATTAACGCTGATTTTGAGGGGCTTACTTCACCTGACAGAGACAGTTTATTGTCATCAGATCAGGATAATGTTATGATTGATCACTCAACAGAAAATGTCAAACAGTTCAAAGGAACAAAGAGAAAATCTTCAGACAATCGTACAGACTCTATTACTGACCTCACTGCTAATGTTCCATCACCATCCAAATCACTATCAGCCTATTCAGACTCTGATTACATGAGTGCTACTCCTTCCCCTTACAGTTCTCACGACATTGCCTCCCCTCTTGGTGATAATGAATCGTCTCCCTTGGGAGACGGCCTGTGGGAGGAGTCCTTTACAGAGCTATTTCCAGACTTAATGTAGTATCATACATGAGTGCTACTCCTTCCCCTTACAGTTCTCGCGACATTGCCTCCCTTCTTGGTTAGAGGATCTAAGCCTGTCCAGGAACCGCAGTGTGAGACCGACTGTCCGTGCTTATAAACCAATTGGTTTCATTGGGCGACAGGGCTTGAGTTGTCATTTCCTCTCAATGTCGGGTAAAAGTCTGGAAGCAATGTCTCCAAAATGACCTATACTGTGTTGACGGGGACGTTAAACCTCAAATCAAACAAACAAAGCCTCCCCTCTTGGTGATAATGAATCATCTCCCTTGGGAGACGGCCTTTGGGAGGAGTCCTTTATAGAGCTATTTCCAGACTTAATGTAGTATCATACGTGTGTGCTACTCTTCCCCTTACAGTTCTCACGACATTGCCTCCCGTCTTGGTGATAAGGAATCATCTCCCTTGGGAGAAAGCCTGTGGGAGGAGTCCTTTACAAGGCTTTTCCCAGACTTTAATAATGTAGTAGCTTGCAACATGATGACAGAGATAAGAAGCATAACAACAGATAAGGTATAAAGGATTTTTGTGATAATTGGAGGATAATTTTTGTCAATTCTCCATAAAACCTATGTTGTGGGTATTCATTAGAACTGCCTCGCGCGGTCGGTTCTAACGAGTAACCACAACATATGTAATTATGGAGAAATTGAATGATAGGTTTTATGGAGAATTGACAAAAACTATGTTGTGGGTATCCATTAGAACTGCCTCGCTGAGGCAGTTCTAATGAGTACCCACAACATAGGTTTTTATGGAGAAATAAGGAAAACTATCCTTTAGTAATCACAAAATCTTACTTAATATCAGTTGCTATGTAAAATAGTTGATTCTCAGCTCCAGATAAAGAAAAGCTATGCCGATGGAAGGATAAGTTTCCGTATTTCTTGTTAGAAACATATGTTGTGCTTATTGTTAAAACTGCCTCAGTGAGGCGATTCTAACAAGTAGGACTGAGCTCAAAATAAGACCTGTTTTTAACAGGAAAATGAAGATGAAAATGAAGACAAAGTGAGAGGCATATCAAAACCAGCATTTAGCTACATATATTTGGTAAGGAAACCCGGCTCCAGTACATAGGGGGAGTGAGTGTGAGTTTTACGTCAACAGCTAAGGTCATACGGAGACCAACCGGTACAAAGGGTACTGATGACGAATCGGGTCAACCTTAAGGAATATGTTGTTTAAAATTGCCTCTTAAATATATGTACAAGCTATACTTATAACCTGTATACAGATTTAAGAAAACCCATCCCAGAAATATTAATTCATAAATAGATCTTTACCTAGTTCTCAGGTTAAAAATCTCACTATGCCAGCATGAAATTCACTTTGCTCATTAATATTAAAATGCCAACAACTTATAGCATTTTGATATTTATGAGCAGAATCAACACCATCCTCTTTGGATATTAAAAATCCTCATGTTTGGGTGATTTTATGATAAAAAATTCATGCTCAGTGGCTGGGTTTAAAAGGTTTTTTTTTGTTTTTAACGTTGGGCTACATTCTCTGCAGAGGCAAGAAAAGGCATTCCCTCACTCCACCCAAAGATATTTATGTAGATCAAGGTCACTGCTCCACCGGAGGCTTGCAGATACAATAAAATCTTTCTTTTTTAAGCCATGAAGAAAGCAATGATTTTTTTTTTTTGCTTGTACATGGCTTACTGGTTCCTTGTAAAACTGCAAACCTTCATGGCTTAGCTCTTATCTTGCTGTTCACGACATCCCTTTTCTTTTCAGTGTAGATCCAGATCAAATGGACAGGATCTACACTGTTTGACATTCAGTTTATGATTTTGAAGGAATAAATTACATTAAGTACAGTAGAATTTCAATGGCTCGAACACCCCTGGCTCGGTTACCATGGCTGAGTCGAACCCTTTCTATAGTCCCTAGGGAATTTCGCTACATAAGAAATACTAAGGGAAAAGTTAGGCTAGTTTCGTTCCTTATCTTGCAAATGTATGTTGTGTGTACTCATTAGAATTGCCTCAACGAGGCGATTCTAATGAGTACACGCATCATACATTTTTGTCATAGAACATAGAAAAGAAGTCCCAAAATATCCCCTTTATGCCTCCTGAAAGTAACCCTCAGTGGCTCGAACTACCCCTGTCTCTAACAGAATTTCGTGGTCCCTAAGGTGTTCGAGCCATTGAAGATCAACTGTAATCTGATTGGTTCAATGTCAGAAATGGGTGTGGCTAAACTGAATATTCAGCAAGAGAAGGGTTAATACCCACCAAAAGAGACCAAGAAAATGTTATCAATGTCAGAGGATTTTTGTACATGTGTAATTTATTTGTGATGATTAATTTATGGCTATTATCCTGTTGTATGATGAGAATAAAATGTTTATGGCAAATTAACACATTCTTCTTTCAACAACCTTCCTGTCACAACAATAGTTAACTTGTTAATTAACCATTTCAGTCCCATACATCAAAGGTACAGGGGACCATATTATAGGACTATTATCCTGTTGTATGATGAGAATAAAATGTTTATGACAAAACAACACATCCTTCTTTCAACAACCTTCCTGTCACAACAATAGTTATTACCCATTTCAGTCCCATACATCAAAGGTACAGGGGACCATATTATAGGTAAATAAGGGTGTTTTTCCCTTATTTCTTCCTAGTCGTGGATAATTGTTAGAATGGCCTTGGTTTACTCTAAAACATATTTGGGATGATTGTTAAAATTGCATTGGTTTACTCAAGAAACAATGTAGATATTTGTTAGAATCGCCTCACCAAACAAAGGTGATTTCTACAGATATCAACTTGCTACATGTCTGTTTGAATATATCCATTACTGATGGAAGCCCCCCGCCCATAGGGGCTTGAATAAATATATGAGCTGCATGATGCTTCCACGCAGAACTGAATCCGGCCCACACACTAGTACTGGTAAACCGCTTAGAGGATCTAAGCCTGTCCAGGAACCGCGGTGCGAGGCGGACCATCCATGCTAATAAACCCTATTGGTTTCATTGGCCGACAGGGCTTGGGATGTCATTTCATCTCAATGTCGGGTAAAAGTCCCACAAAATTGGAAGCAACGCCTCCAAAATGACCTTTACAGTGTTGACGGGGACAAACCTCAAATCAAACAAACAAAAAACCATTACTGATGGTTAAGAGGACCGACTCAAAAATCAATAGGTCTTTCACCGCTGTGGTTCGCGCCTTGCTTGGGCCACATGAGAGATGCCGAGTTCTGCAACGGAAGGTCAGGTGTTTTTTTTTTTTTTTTTTTTACTGAAAAATGGTTTTTTTAGCTCGCCTGTATGAAGTACATGGAGAGCTATTGTTGTCAACTCGGATGGCGTGCGTGTGCTCGTGCTCGTGCGCGTTAAAGTTTTTCAAATGCTTATATCTCAACAGTCACTCATCACAGAGCACTCATATTTGGAACTTTAGTACCTGGGAGGGTCTTCTGATGTTCAAAGAGAACAGACCCCTGGGGTCATGCCCCGGGGTGGGCCTTGGGGTCAAAATCTAGAACACCTATGTAATACTGTGTTAAAGTTTTTGCAATGCTTATATCTCAGCAGTCACGCATCACAAAGCATTCATATTTACAACTTGGATACCTGGGAGTGTCTTCTGAGATTCCAAGACAACACACCCCTGGGTTCATGCCTGGGAGTTGGGATGGGGTGGGGCTAGGGGTCAAAATCTAGGACAACTTTGTAATTTGTTGTACACCTTTCCCTTATTCTAACAAGTTATAGACAGAATTGGTTATGCATCAGCCAACCAAGTGACATTTGTTCAAGTGTAAAAGGGTGAAGGTCATGGTGACCTATATTTCATGGTCCAGTGATTTTGCCTTTTATCTTGAAGACTATTTGTTGGAGAAATGTCATACCAGGGATATTAGTTCCATGTGACCCCATGATTGACCTCAAAATATATCTAGGTCACTGTGACCTATATTTCATGGTTGTGATTTTGACTATTTTCTCGAATACTATTTGATGGAGAAATGTCATACCTGGATTATTAGTTCCATGTGACCCGATAATTGACCCCAAAATATAACTAGATCAGTGTGACCTATATTTCATGGTTCAGTAATTTTGTCTTATCTCGAATACTTTTTGATGGAGAAATATCATACCTGGGTTATTAGTTCCATGTGACCCCATGATTGACCTCAAAATATAGCTAGGTCAGTGTGACCTATATTTCATGATTCAGTGATTTTGCCTTGATAATATCTTGAATATTATTTGATGGAGAAATCTCAAACCTGGGTTATTAGTCCCATGTGACCCCATGCTTGACCTCAAAATATGTCTAGGTCACTGTGACCTATATTTCATGGTTCAGTGATTTTGTCTATTATCTTGAATACTATTTGATGAAGAAATGTTACACCTGGATAACTTATTCAATGTGACCTAATTATTGTCCACAAAATAAATCCAGGCCATAGTGACCTTTATTTCATGGTTCAGTGATTTTCCCTATTATCTTTATCATTATTTGATGGAGAAATGTCATACCTATATCATGTGACCCCATGATTTACCTCAAAATATATCTAGGTCACTGTGACCTATATTTCATGGTTCAGTGATTTGCCTATTATCTTGAATACTTTTTCATGAAGAAACATCATGCCTGGATTATTTATCTCATGTCACCCCATGATTGACCTCGAAATTATGTCTTGGTCAGTGTGACCTAAATTTCATGATTCAGTGACTCTGCCAAATTGAATACTATTTTTTTTTAGAAACTTCAGTCCTGAATTATAAGTTCCATGTGACCAGGTGATTGACATGGAAATATATCTTGTTCATTGTGACCTATTTTCATGGTTCATTGATTTTGCCTCATAATTCATACACATTGTGATTCTGAAATGTAATATTTGGCATATATGTTCCATGTGACCTGATCACTGACCTCAAAATGTATCTAGGTGTGTGTGACCTATATTTCATGGTTCCGTAATTTTACCTTGTATCTTGAAGGCGCGAAACAGGCGAGCTATGCTGTCGCTATATGGCGACAGCTCTTGTTACATTTTAGCTCGCCTGAGCAGAAGGGAGAGCTGTTGTGATCGCTCACCGTCCGTCGTCCGTCCATCTGTTCGGGTCAACAAATCGGTACTTACATGTAGGTGGCTATAGCTGATGGACAGTTTACATGTATTTTAATGGGATTTATTCCATTAGACACTTAGAATTTTGGTTTATGTGGCTAAAATTTGGTCTGTGTGGCTACAAAACAGTCGTGTATTATTAAAGTATCATTTCTACTGATAGCCACAGTGAAAACGTCCTTCCGTCCACAATTTCTTTAAACGACATCTCATAAACCACGGAACAGATTTTGACTTAACTTGGCAGAAATGATCTTTGGGTGGTCCTCTCTCAAAGTTGTTCAAAGAATTCCATTCCATGCAGCTCTGTTGCCGTGGCAAGGAAAAGGAGAAAATAAGAAAAAAAAAAAACTTTAAAAATCTTCTTGTCTGAAATCAGAAGGCCCAGGTCTGTGATATTAAATATGAAGCTTCATCTAGTGGACCTCTACCAAGATTGTTCAAATTATAACACAGGGGCCAAAAATTCCCCTGCACGGGAGGCCACTGGTTTTACATAGGCTTATTTTGGGGAAAACCTATATTTCATGGTTCATTGACTTTGTGACTATTGCATCAACCCTTGCTTTCACCCTAATGTTCCTTTCCATTTCTCAAACTATTTGTGCTTCATTTGATACTTTGTACAAACTTGCACCTATGGATAGCAATTTTAATGCAAGCATCATTTGATCGTGACATGCATTTATGGTTCACTGACTTTGTAACCCAAGTTTTCACCCTATGTTCAAGCCCATTTATTGAGAACTTAACTTTAAGCCAAGGCTACACGATTCAAGAAAATATGCCAAAGCAAAAAGATGTACTTTTTCCAAAGCAGATCTAGGTGATTTTTCAAAATCATTTTTGTCCAATCTAAGAAAATTTTTGTATCCTGGCGGATCTTTGTAGATCTCACTCTGGGTTTTCTCCTTTCTCTTCTCGGTCTCAAAACTCAACTTGCAATTATTTTTATGCACACAAGATTTTCTTCCCCCATTGTTGTAACTATCTCCTGGTGTATCTTGGGGAAAATAAAATGGTTAGGTACGCTGAATGGCTCAATATGACCTAAAGTGCTGAAACTGTTAAGCTCCCTAAACCTTAGACTCCACCAGTATACAATGAGATAAGCTGCTCGCCATCTCTGTGTGGCATTAGTTGTTTGTGGTACATAAGTCAAACACAACCACCCAGTGTCCTCTCCTAAGAGACCATCTTTGGAACCATTCAAAAGTGGTCTTCAAGAGGACCAGACCACATTTGAAAAGCCCTATAGGTCATTCATCTTAATATATGTATTTGTATCGCACAATGAGCAAATCATTTCTGCAGGCTTCCATGAGCCATCAATGGCAAGGTCACAGGTCTCCGATTTGAAATAACTAGAAATGTGTCCAGACGACACAGATGCCCCCGCAAAGGGCCCCGCCTCACCCCTAAAATCCATGTTGCATCAAAATTTTCTAAATGTGTGACCTTGTCATCAGGAACCTTTGTGAGAAGTTATATTGAAATTGGTGAAAAAATGTAAGCGCTAGAGTAATGACAAAGTTTTTCTACAAATAGCCACCGCTAGAGCTATGTTGTGCGCGGGGATAATTAAGATTTTTTAAGTCTGTGACCTTGACCTTGAGCTCATGGGCATGGGTGGGGGTATTGCTGAATAAAACATTGTACCTATATCTATCATCATATGAACCAAAGCCATCATTTAAGTTAAGGTTCTACCAGGTACAAATACCTTAACTGGAGTCTTTAACATGGAAAATTTCTAAGTCCATGACCTTGACCGTGAGGCCATGAGCATGGGTGGGGGTATCGATGGATAAAACTTTGGTTATATATCTATAATCATACCAAATATGAACCAATTCCATCAAATGGTTTGGAAAATATGAGTTCTAAAATGTTCAAGTCTTCCTGTTACAAAAACCTTAACCTGAGTCTTTAACATTGAAAATTTCTAAGTCTGTGACCTTGACCGTGAGGTCACAGGCATGGGTGGGGGTATTGCTTAATAAAACTTTGGACCTATATCTATCATCATACCAAAGATGAATCAGTTCCATCAAGTGGTTAGGAAAATATGAGTTCTAAAAGTTCAGGCTCTACCTGTTACAAAAACTTTAACCTGAGGTTACAGGATCACGTACGTACGTACACACACACACACACACATACAGATGGACGTACACATGTACGCACGTGCGGAAAACCGAAAAACTATATGCCCCCGGCATTATATGATGCGGGGGCATAATCAGTGAAGAAATATAGGCACTAGAGCGAAGACAAAGTTTTTCTAAAAATAGCCACAGTGACCTTGACCTTGAGGCCACGACCTTGAAAGTAGTACTCGCTCGAGATATTTTTACAAGGAACATTTGTGTGAAGTTATATTGAAATCAGTGAAGAAATATAGGCGCTAGAGCGATGACAAAGTTTTTCTAAAAATAGCCACTGTGACCCTGACCTTGAAAGTGGAACTCGCTAGAGATATTGTCATAAGGAACATTTGTATGAAGTTATATTGAAATCAGTGAAGAAATGTAGCAACTAGAGCGATGACAAAGTTTTTGTAAAAATAGACATAGTGACCTTGTTGTAACTATCTCCTGGTGTATCTTGGGGAAAATAAAATGGTTAGGTACGCTGAATGGCTCAATATGACCTAAAGTGCTGAAACTGTTAAGCTCCCTAAACCTTAGACTCCACCAGTATACAATGAGATAAGCTGCTCGCCATCTCTGTGTGGCATTAGTTGTTTGTGGTACATAAGTCAAACACAACCATCCAGTGTCCTCTCCTAAGAGACCATCTTTGGAACCATTCAAAAGTGGTCTTCAAGAGGACCAGACCACTTTTGAAAAGCCCTATAGGTCATTCATCTTAATATATGAATTTGTATCGCACAATGAGCAAATCATTTCTGCAGGCTTCCATGAGCCATCAATGGCAAGGTCACAGGTCTCCGATTTGAAATAACTAGAAATGTGTCCAGACGACACAGATGCCCCCGCAAAGGGCCCCGCCTCACCCCTAAAATCCATGTTGCATCAAAATTTTCTAAATGTGTGACCTTGTCATCAGGAACCTTTGTGAGAAGTTATATTGAAATTGGTGAAAAAATGTAAGCGCTAGAGTAATGACAAAGTTTTTCTACAAATAGCCACAGTGACCTTGACCTTGAAAGTCGAACTCGCACGAGGTATTGTCATAAGGAACATTTGTGTGAAGTTATATTGAAATCAGTGAAGAAATGTAGTCGCTAGAGCGATGACAAAGTTTTTCTAAAAATAGCCACAGCGACCTTGACCTTGAAAGTCGAAATGGCTTGAGATATTGTCATAAGGAACATTTGTGTGAAGTTATATTGAAATCGGTGAAGAAATGTAAGCGCTAGAGCGATGACAAGGTTTTTCTAAAAATAGCCACAGTGACCTTGACCTTGAAAGTGGAACTTGCTAGAGATATTGTCATAAGGAACATTTGTGTGAAGTAATATTGAAATTGGTGAAAAAATGTAAGCGCTAGAGCAATGACAAAGTTTTTCTAAAAATAGCCACAGTGACCTTGACCTTGAAAGTCAAACTCGTTCGAGGTATTGTCATAAGGACCATTTGTGTGAAGTTATTTTGAAACCAGTGAAGAAATGCAGGTGCTAGAGCAATGACAACGTTTTTCTAAAAATAGCCACAGTGACCTTGACCTTGAAAGTGGAACTCGTTCGAGGTATTGTCATAAAGAACATTTGTGTGAAGTTATATTGAAATCAGTGAAGAAATATAGATGCTAGAGCTATGTTGTGCGCGGGGATAATTAAAATTTTTTAAGTCTGTGACCTTGACCTTGAGCTCATGGGCATGGGTGGGGGTATTGCTGAATAAAACATTGTACCTATATCTATCATCATATGAACCAAAGCCATCATTTAAGTTAAGGTTCTACCAGGTACAGAAGCCTCCGTGGTGTAGTGGTTACGCTACTCGCCTTGTAAACCAGGGGTCGCAGGATCGATCCCGGGCTTCTCCAGACTTTCGGATGAGTCTTTAAACCGAGGTCCCGTCTCCGTATGACCATAGCTGTTGGTGGGACGTAAAACTGAAACACTCAACTCACTCTACCAGGTACAAATACCTTAACTGGAGTCTTTAACATGGAAAATTTCTAAGTCCATGACCTTGACCGTGAGGCCATGGGCATGGGTGGGGGTATCGCTGAATAAAACTTTGGTCCTATATCTATAATCATACCAAATATGAACCAATTCCATCAAATGGTTTGGAAAATATGAGTTCTAAAATGTTCAAGTCTACCTGTTACAAAAACCTTAACCTGAGTCTTTAACATTGAAAATTTCTAAGTCTGTGACCTTGACCGTGAGGTCACAGGCATGAGTGGGGGTATTGCTTAATAAAACTTTGGACCTATATCTATCATCATACCAAAGATGAATCAGTTCCATCAAATGGTTAGGAAAATATGAGTTCTAAAAGTTCAGGCTCTACCTGTTACAAAAACTTTAACCTGAGGTTACAGGATCACGTACGTACGTACACACACACACATACAGACGGACGTACACATGTACGCACGTGCGGAAAACCGAAAAACTATATGCCCCCGGCATCATATGATGCGGGGGCATAATCAGTGAAGAAATATAGGCACTAGAGCGATTACAAAGTTTTTCTAAAAATAGCCACAGTGACCTTGACCTTGAGGCCACGACCTTGAAAGTAGTACTCGCTCGAGATATTTTTACAAGGAACATTTGTGTGAAGTTATATTGAAATCAGTGAAGAAATATAGGCGCTAGAGCGATGACAGTTTTTCTAAAAATAGCCACTGTGACCCTGACCTTGAAAGTGGAACTCGCTAGAGATATTGTCATAAGGAACATTTGTATGAAGTTATATTGAAATCAGTGAAGAAATGTAGCAACTAGAGCGATGACAAAGTTTTTGTAAAAATAGACATAGTGACCTTGACCTTGAAAGTCAGAATGGCTCAAGATATTGTCATAAGGAACATTTGTGTGAAGTTATATTGAAATTGGTCAAGAAATGTAAGCGCTAGAGCGATGACAAAGTTTTTTTTAAAAATAGCCACAGTGACCTTGACTTTGAGGCCATGACCTTGAAAGTCGAACACGCTCGAGATATTTTTATAAGGAATATTTGTGTGAAGTTATATTGAAATTGGTGAAGAAATGTAGGCGCTAAAGCGATGACAAAATTTTATGTCAAAATAGCCACAGTGACCTTGACGTTGAGGTGATGACCTTGAAAGTCAAACTCGCTCAAGATATTGTGATAAGGAAGATTTGTGTGAAGTTATATTGAAATTGGTGAAGAAATGTAGGCGCTAGAGCGATGACAAAGTTTTCCAAAAAAAAAAAAAATAACCAGAGTGACCTTGACCTTGAGGTCATGACCTTGAAAGTCGAACTAGCACATGATATTTGTATAAGGAACATTTGTGTGAAGTTATATTGAAATTGGTGGAACAAATACCTTAAGCAAAGTCTTAAACATTAAAAATTTTCTAAGTCTGTGACCTTGACAGTGAGGTCATGGGTATGGGTGGGGGTATTGCTGAATAAAGCATTGGACCTATATGTATCATCATACCCAATATGAATGAAATTCATTACACGGTTTGGAAAATATGAGCTGAAGTTCTACCTGGTACAAATACCTTAACCATTGGCTTAAACGTTAGAAATTTCTAAGTTCGTGACCTTGACCTTGAGGTCATGGGTATGGGTGGGGGTATTGCCGAATAAAGCATTGGACCTATATGTATCATCATACCCAATATGAATCAAATTCATTACACGGTTTGGAAAATATGAGCTGAAGTTCTACCTGGTACAAATACCTTAACCTTTGGCTTAAACGTTAGAAATTTCTAAGTTCGTGACCTTGACCTTGAGGTCATGGGTATGGGTGGGGGTAGTGCTGAATAAAAGTTTGGACCTATATCTGTCATCATACAAAATATTAACCAAATCTATTGTATGGTTTGGAAAATATGAGCTCAAGTTCTACCTTGTACAAAAACCTTAACCCGAGTCTAACAGGATTACGTACGTACGTACGTACACACTTTCGTACGTTCGGAAAACGTACGCACGTACCCACGGACGCACGTACGGAAAACCGAAAAACTCTATGCCCCCGGCATCATCCGATGCGGGGGCATAAAAACAGAAGTTGGTTGTAAAGTATTTCATCTTATTTAATATCATGGACATAATAAACAAAGTTAACAGGGGTGTAGCAACCTTCATACAAAAATGCAGTTAGGTACACATTACAAACGAAGAACAGAAAGAAGCCACAAAATAACATGGTAGCAGGAACCTAGCCCACTTCCACTATACAAATGCATTGTAAACTTAACCGCCGAAAAAACGAAAATTTTAAGATGAAAAATTGTGATATTTTTCTTATTTCTGCTCAAAATATAGATTGTGGTTACTCATTAGAACCGCCTCGTCGACTCGAGGCGGTATTTTGAGCAGAAATAAGAACAAGAGGCCCATGGGCCACTACGCTCACCAGAGGTCATGTGGTTTATACCATATACAGGCAAGGTGCCCATCTTGGTCATGTGACAACAATACCACAAATAATGTTTAATTGCCTCACCCCCATAGAAGCTTTTCATGTAATTTGGTTTCAATCAGCACAGCTCTTTTACTGGAGAAGATAAAAATACTGAATCTGTGCCATCCAAGACAAAGGTCATTAATGACCTTGACCTTTGGAATTGATAAACTTCCATCTTCCATTCAGCTAACTGCAAATATCATTTTTGATGTCACAGCCTACCAGGCAATCAGAAATATCCACTACTTTGCCATTTTTTCCATACAAATGTCTAAGTGACCAAATTTGACCTTGACATAAAACAGGTCAAGGTCAACCAAAGGTCATCATTTGAACAAACTTGGTAGGGCCAGAGTCCCTGATGCCATATATCAAGTTTCAAGATTATCGACCGTTTTTTGAGAAGATTTTTAAAGGTTTTTAGCTCCACTGGCCGAAGGCCAGCGGGGCTATTGTCATGGCCCTGTGTCCTCCGTGCGTCCGTGCGTTAACTTTTTCTTTAAACATCTTCTCCTCCTAAACTACTGGGCCAATTGTAACCAAACTTCACAGGAATGTTCCTTACATAGTCCTCTTCTAAATTCCTTCAAAGAATTTTGTTACACCCAGAACTCTGGTTGCCATGGCAACAAAACCAAAAAAAAAAAATAAAAAAAAATAAAAATCTTCTCCTCCAAAACCACCTGTTGGATTTCATTTTTATTTTGCATGACTGTTCCTTGGGTTGACCTCTTTCAGATTCCTTGAAGAAATTTTGATCCGACAAAAAACATGGCCGCCATGGGCGGGGCTTATTTTCCCTATTTAACATATAGTGTAATGCTAAAACATCTTCTCCTCCTAAACTATTGGGCCCATTGTAACCAAACTTCACAGGAATGTTCCTTACTAAGTCCTCTTCTAAATTCCTTCATAGAATTTTGTTACACCCAGAACTCTGGTTGCCATGGCAACAAAACAACACAAAATATTAAAACTCTTTAAAAATCTTCTCCTCCAAAACCACCTGTTGGATTTCATTTTTATTTTGCATGAATGTTCCTTGGGTGGACCCCTTTCAGATTCCTTGAAGAAATTTTGATCCGACAAAAAACATGGCAGCCATGGGCGGGGCTTATTTTCCCTATTTAACATATAGTGTAATGCTAAAACATCTTCTCCTCCTAAACTACTGGGCCAATTGTAACCAAACTTCACAGGAATGTTCCTTACTTAGTCCTCTTCTAAATTCCTTCAAAGAATTTTGTTACACCCAGAACTCTGGTTGCCATGGCAACAAAACCACACAAAAAATTAAAAATCTTTAAATATCTTCTCCTCCAAACCCACCTGTTGGATTTCATTATCCCCTCCCACAACATAGTTGTAAGGGGGGATATAGCATTTGTCTCCCGTACGTATGTACCTAAGTACGTACTTTTGTCATCGCTCTAGCGCCACGTACGTACATACTTTTGTCATCGCTCTAGCCCCACGTACGTACGTACGTACGTACTTTTGTCATCGCTCTAGCGCCTACATTTCTTGACCGATTTTAATATAACTTCACACAAACGTTCCTTACGACAATATCTGGAGCAAGATCGACGTTCAAGGTCATGACCTCAAGGTCAAGGTCACTGGCTATTTTTTGAAAAACTTTGTCATGGCTCTAGCGCCTACATTTCTCCCGCAATTTCAATATAACTTCAAACAAATGATCCTTATAAAAATATCTCGAGCGAGTTGGACTTTCAAGGTCATGACCTCAAGGTCAAGGTCACTGTGGCTATTTTTAGAAAAACATTGTCATCGCTCTAGCGCTTACATTTCTTCACCAATTTCAATATAACTTCACACAAATGATCCTTATAAAAATATCTTGAGTGAGTTCCACTTTCAAGGTCATGGCTTCAAGGTCAAGGTCACAGTGGCTATTTTAAGAAAAACTTTGTCATCGCTCTAGCTCCTACATTTCTTCACTGATTTCAATATAACTTCACACAAATGTTCCTTATGACAATTTCTTGAGCGAGTTGGACTTTCAAGGTCATGACCTCAAGGTCAAGGTCACTGTGGCTATTTTTAGAAAAACATTTCATCGCCCTAGCGCCTACATTTCTTCACCAATTTCAATATAACTTCACACAAATGTTCCATATAAAAATATCTCCAGCGAGTTCGACTTTCCAACTCATGGCCTCAAGGTCAGGGTCACTGTGGCTATTTTTAGAAAAAACGTCATCGCTCTATCGCCTATATTTCTTCACTGATTTCAATATAACTTCACACAAATGTTCCTTATGACAATATCTCAAGTGGGTTCGACTATCAATGTCAAGGCCTCAAGGTCAAGGTCACTGTGGCTATTTTTTAGAAAAACTTTGTCATCGCTCTAGCGTTTACATTTCTTCATCAATTTCAATATAACTTCATACAAATGTTCCTTATGACAATATCTCTAGCGAGTTCCACTTTCAAGGTCAAGGTCACTGTGTCTATTTTTAGAAAAACTTCGTCATCCCTCTAGCGCTTACATTTCTTCATCGATTTCAATATAACTTCACACAAATGTTCCTTATGACAATATCTCACCATTTCGACTTTCAAGGTCAAGGTCACTATGGCTATTTTTAGAAAACTTTGTTATCGCTCTAGCGCCTACATTTCTTCACTGATTTCAATATAACTTCACACAAATGTTGCTTATGACAATACCTCGAACGAGTTTGACTTTCAAGGTCAAGGTCACTGTGGCTATTTTTAGAAAAACTTTGTCATTGCTCTAGTGCTTACATTTTTTTCACCAATTTCAATATAACTTCACACAAATGTTTCTTATAACAATATCTCTAGTGAGTTCCACTTTCAAGGTCAAGGTCACTGTGGCTATTTTTAGAAAAACTTTGTCATGGCTCTAGCGCTTACATTTCTTCATCCATTTCAATATAACTTCACACAAATGTTCCTTATGACAATACCTCGAGCGAGTTTGACTTTCAAGGTCAAGGTCACTTTGGCTATTTTTAGAAAAACTTTGTCATTGCTCTAGTGACTACATTTCTTCACTGATTTCAATATCACTTCACACAAATGTTCCTTATGACAATATCTCGAGCTATTTAGACTTTCAAGGTCAAGGTCACTGTGGCTATTTTTAGAAAAACTTTGTCATCGCTCTAGCGCCTACATTTAATGATGGATTGTAATAGAACTTCACACAAATGTTTCTTATGATAATATCTCGACTTACTTCGACTTTCAAGGTCATGACCTCAAAGTCAAGGTCATTGTGGCTATCTTTAGAAAAACTTTGTCATCGCTCTACCGCCTACATTTATTAACAGATTTTAATATAACTTCACACAAAAGATGCTTATGATAATATCTTGAGCAAGATCTACTTTCGTGGTCATGGCCTCAAGTCAAGGTCACTATGGCTATTTTTAGAGAAACGTCATCACTCTAGAATGTACATTTATTGGAGGATTTTTAAACAAACTTTACACAAATGTTGCATATGATAATATCTCAAGCAAGTTGGACTTTTGCCATTTCAGTGTTTTCCACACACGAAGTTGTCTAGTGCGAGGGGATTTGTATTGCATGCGATGCCTTGTTTTTATTTTGCATGAATGTTCCTTGGGTGGACCTCTTTTAGATTCCTTGAAGAAATTTTGATCTGACAAAAAACATGGCCGCCATGGGCGGGGCTTATTTTCACTATTTAACTTATAACGTAATGCTAAAAAATCATTTTCTGCAAAAGTACTTGTGGGATTTCATTGTAATTTGCATGAATTGTCCTTGGGTGGACTGTTGTCAGATTCCTTGAAAAAAATTTGATCTTACAAAAAAACATGGCCGCCATGGGCGAGGCATATTTTCACTATATAACATATAGTGTAATGCTGAAAATATTTTCTGCAAAAGTTCTTGTTTTATTTCATAGTTATTTGGCATGCATGTTCCTTGGGTGGACCTCTGTCGGATTCCTTGAAGAAATTTTGATCCGACATAAAACATGACTGCAGTGGGTGGGGTTTATTTTCACTATATAACATGTAGTGTAATGTTAAAAAAGTCTTCTCTTCTTCAAAAGTTCTTGTTTATTTATTTATTTAAAAGTACTTTCCTGTATCTGAATTAATCTCCTCCAATTTTGCTGACTATCACATATCTATAGAGGTCCACCTACAAATTGTCATTCTAAAATTCAAAACATCAGAAATTTCACATGCCCATCACACTGGTGATAGAACTGATGTTTTCAACACAAACTCTATTTATACGACTTGATGTTTCAAAATAAATTAAAAATACTGAGGGAGATTGATTTATTAGACCTAATTATACTACAGTGTCAACAGTTCTCCAGATCCCTGAGGGTTAAAATGGCTTAGTTGAAAAGGGAGGCATACCGAATCCGACGGAGGAAAGGAAAAAATAAATAAATAAAGAAATAAAAACATAAATCTGTTCATTTTTTAGCTCCACTGGCCAAAGACCGGCGGGTCTTATGTTATATGTTATGGCCCTGTGTCTGTTGTGCGTCTGTGCGGTTGTGCATCCATGCGTTAACTTTTTTCTTTAAACATTTCCTCCTTAACTACTTGGTCGATTGTAACCAAACTTCACAGGAATGTTTCTCACATAGTCCTCTTCTGAATTCCTTCAAAGAATTTTGTTACATGCAGAACAAAATGGCATCGAAAGCAAAAAAAAAAAAAAAATTAAAAATCTTCTCCTCCAAAACTGCTCAATGGATTTTATTCTTATTTTGCATGAATGTTCCTTGGGTGGACCTCTGTCAGATTCCTTGAAGAAATTCGGATCAGGCAAAAAACATGGCCACCATGGCCATGCCCCACATGACTGCCATGGCCATGCCCCTTGGCTCATTAGCTTTCAAAGACTTATATGGGGAAAAGTTTTAAAAACCTTCTCCTCCAAAACCGCTCAACGTAATGGATTTCATTCTTACTTTGCATGAATGTTCCTTGGGTGGACCTCTGTCAGATTCCTTGAAGCAATTTTGATCAGACAAAAACATGGCCGCCATGGACACGTCCATTGGCTAATTAGCTTCCATAGACTCATAAAGGGATCTTTTTTTTTTTTAATCTTCTCTTTCAAAACCGCTAAATGGATTTCGTTCTTAATTTTCATGAATGTTCCTTGTGTCTACCATTGTCAGATTCATTGAAGAAATTTTGATCAGACAAAAAACATGGCCGCCATGGCCACCACCTTTGGCTCATTAGCTTCCATAGACAAACAAACGGAAAAACTTCTTCTCTGAAACCATAAAGCCTAAAGCTAAGACATTTACAGTAAAACCTGTCTTAGTGGCCACCTCTATTAAGCAAGCAACCTGTCTTAAGCAAGCAGGCATTCAGTTCCCAAGAAAGGCAGATGTGTTAAATTTCACCTGTATTAAGCAAGAACCTGTCTTAAGCATGCATATTTTGACTATCCCTTAGGCACTTGCTTAATACAGGTTGAACTGTAGTATATAGCAAAGTTATGTGGTCACCTACTAAGTTCTGCGAACTATTACTATTGAGTCCAAATTGGCAACGCCCCGGTGCTTAGTAGCTCCCATAGACTAATAATGACAAAATCTTGAAACTTTTCTCCTCTGAAACCATAAGGCCAAGAGCTTAGTATGTAGCAACTTGAAGTATTCATCTGCATAAATCCTGCCAACTATGCCCCTGGGGTCCAAATTGGCCACACCCTGAGGCCCATAAGCTCCCATAGACTTACTGGGAAAAACTGACAAAAATCTTCTCTGAAACCATCAGTGCCCAGAGCTTAGATATTAAGTATGCAGCAACGTCAAGTGGTCACTCAAATAAATCCTGCCAACAATACCCCTGGGGTAAAAAATTGGTCACGCCCAGAGGCATATTAGTTTCCATAGACTTATAATAGGAAAAACTTAAAAAAAAGTCTTCTTCTCTGAAACCATAAGGCCCAGAGCTTTAGATATTTAGAACGGAGCAATGCCAAATGGTCACTCACATAAATCCTGCCAACCATGGCTCTGGGGTCCAAAAAATATAGAATGGACATTCCTTGGGTGGATCACTTGTTTCTTTTTTACCCATTGCATGCGGGAAAACCCTAAATGGGTACCTTGGCAAACAGTGCTGGCCCAGATCAGACCCCACAGAACACCATGTCTGATCAGGGCCTGCACTATTTGCTAACAGAATTTTCCATCAAAAATAGAAAAAAAATAGGCCTGACACCCCTTATATGACAAATGGACTGGTCCAACATATAGCAATAGAAGAGTCCACTAGTATACCATTGGTTAATGTAATAAATATGACAATTGTCTGCAGTTAGCCGGTGGAGCGACAGGCCCTCTTTGGCCTCTTGTTACCATATATGGGCATGGTGGCCATATTGGTCATGTGACCCAATCCTCACAAACAAACTTTCCTTCCCTCATTCCATAGAGGCTCCACATATGATTTGGTTTGAATTGGCCCAGTAGTTTAAGTGAAGAGGAAGATAAAACTACTGAATCTGAGGCGTCCTGGGCAAAGGTCGGTAAATGACCTTGACCTTTCAAACTGATAAACTTCCATTCAGCTGACTGCAAAGACCATTTCTGATGCCACTAGCTAACATACAATCAGAAAAATCCACTGTTTTGCCATTTTTCCATACAAATGTCTAAGTGACCAAATTTGACCTTGAAGTAAAACAGGTCAAGGTCAACCAAAGGTCATCATTTGAACAAACTTGATAGGGCCAGTCCCCGATGCTGCATACCAAGTTTCAAGATCATCGGCCATTCGGTTCTTGAGAAGAAGATTTTTAAAGGTTTTTACCATATATGGGCATGGCAGCCATATTGGTCATGTGACCAAGTCCTCACGAACAAACTTTTCTTCCCTCATTCCATAGAGGCTCCACATGTAATTTGGTTTCAATTGGTCAAGTAGTTTAAGTGAAGAAGAAGTTAAAAATACTGAATCTGAGGCGTCCTGGACAAAGGTCAGTTAATGACCTTGACCTTTGGAACTGATAAACTTCCATTCAGCTGATTGCTATACCATTTCTGATGCCACTAGCTAATATACAATCAGAAAAAAATCACTGTTTTGCCATTTTTCCATACAGATGTCTACCAAAGGTCATCATTTGAACAAACTTGATAGGGCCAGAGTCCTCGATGCTGCATACCAAGTTTCAAGATCATCGGCCATTCGGTTCTTGAGAAGAAGATTTTTAAAGGTTTTTACCATATATGGGCATGGCAGCCATATTGGTCATGTGACTAAGTCCACACGAACAAACTTTTGTTCCCTCATTCCGAGGCTCCACATGTAATTTGGTTTCAATTTGTCAAGTAGTTTAAGTGAAGAAGTAGTTAAAAATACTGAATCTGAGGCGTCCTGGACAAAGGTCGGTTAATGACCTTGACCTTTGGAACTGATAAACTTCCATTCAGCTGATTGCTATACCATTTCTGATGCCATTAGCTAATATACAATCAGAAAAAATCAGTTTTGCCATTTTTCCATACAGATGTCTAAGTGACCAAATTTGACCTTGACGTAAAACAGGTCAAGGTCAACCTAAGGTCATCATTTGAACAAATTTGGTAGGGCCAGAGTCACTGATGCTGCATACCAAGTTTCAAGATCATCGGCTATTCGGTTCTTGAGAAGAAGATTTTTAAAGGTTTTTACCATATATGGGCATGGCGGCCATATTGGTCATGTGACACAGTCCTCCCGAACAAACTTTCGTTCCCCCTTCCCATAGAGGCTCCACATGTAATTTGGTTTTAATTGGCCAAGTAGTTTCAGAGGAGATGTTGTTTGAAAATGTTGACGACGCAGACGACGAAGGACGACGGACCAATGCCTATACTATAAGCTCCCCCGGAGCCTTCGGCTCTGGTGAGCTAAAAATACGGTTTACCCCTGTAAACCTCCGTTTTACTGTATAAAAGTGGGGTTCAAGGGGGTCAAAGTTATATAGGCATGTTTTCATGATCACACAGAGCTCTGCAAGCGTGGCATTTTATGTCTGTGGCAAGCAATAATATGGAGCACATATACTGACTCTTGTACAAGTCCTGGCCTCGTTAGCTCAGTCGGATGCATATCTCACTGGTGATCTGGAGGCTGCGGATTTGACACATTCCATCTTTCTTGGGAGTTTGATCATGAAATCTTTTTTCACTGCCATTCTCTGACTTCTGCTGATTCAAGAAGGACAGTTGTCATTTTCTTGTGAAAGAATGTGTACTTTACTGGTTAACTAAAGTATAATGCCCAATAATCCATATGTGACCTTGGCATAAAGTAGGTCAAGGTCAACCAAATGTCAAATTTGAACAACCTGCTAGGAATAGCAATTCTTGATGCCACGCACTCAACAGAATATGAGCATCCACTGTTTGCCTCTTTCACATCTTAAGTGTTCAAAGTCGCTTTTGATGTAACATAGGTCATGGTCAACCAAGGTCACCATTTGAACAAACTGGGTTAAGGCATGAGTACCCAATGCCAAGTTCATGGTCATCGACAACTGTCTGTTTCAATGTACTGTTATATTGTGATATTTATAGACATTCTAATTATAGTTAATAACGTCGTTTCCAAGGGACGTCGCTAACGTCATCTCAGTTACTACTGTAGAGCAGAGACAGAATAAATGCATTATCATGAGTCTTGTTGATTAATCGAGTGACACAACATTTTGGCGACGAGGATTAAAGGTCACATTTTGTCAGAACTGGTAAAAGTGGACAACTGATATACGCAAACTCCTAGGATGGCCAAAGGCGGACGCAATCTCAGGATAAATCCGTTTACTGTGGATGAAACTGACCACATAGCAACGGGGGAAAAATGGGATGAATGGCTGGAGGAGCTCGAGCGCGAAATGCGATTTTTCAGGATCAGCGACGCCACAGATAAGAAAGATGCAATGCTAATTTACGGTGGTGTCGAGATCAGGAGATTGGACAAGAGTCTGCAAGATCCGCGGGAAGGTGATGTATATACAAAATTGAAAGGAAAATTAACAGACTATTTTGCACCAAAAAAGAATGTGCATTATAACAGGTATTTGTTTCTTAAAATGAGACCCTACTCTGGTGAAAGTACTGTTTCATACGCAGCCAGGTTGCGCGAAAAGGCTATGATTTGTGAATTCCATGACTGTGACGAGCGTATTCTTGAGCATATTATACAGACGACTGACAACGCTGAGCTAGTGCGTAAAGTTTTGCACAAGAAATGGACATTAAAACAAACACTTGAGGAAATGCAGGTAGTGGAAGATACCTCAATGCAGGTGGAAGCTATGGGTCGACAAGATAGCAATAACGTGTCAAAGATTAAACAAAAGAAAAAAACGAGAAACAAAGTTCCAAATCCTGAACAGAGTAAGGACAATAAGAAACTGTGCAAATACTGTGGATGGTCGCATCCTATGCAAAAGAAACTTTGTCCTGCTTATGGGAAATATTGCTCCAAATGCGGCAAACCCAACCACTTCTCAACAGTCTGTATGTCAGATAAGGGACTAAGAGGGAAACCCAAGGGCTCGGTATCACATGACTCAAGAAGCGACGTCAAGAGAGCAACACATGAATCGGACACCGAAAGCACGGATAGTGATATTAATCCTGACATTGACTTCATAGAAGAATCAGTGAAACATATGAAAATAGGAAAGATAAAAATAAACAAGGTGAGCGATTATGAAAAAACAGTTCCAATCGTGATAAACGATGTCATCGTCCGCATGGAACCTGATAGCGGAGCGAATGTCAACGTGCTGGACGAACATCAGTACAAAGCCCTGAAATGCAAAACATTTGACAGTATTACACTCTTGGAAACCAACACCAAACTTAGCACACTCCAGAATGAACTGCATGTCTACGGTGAGTTCAAAGCCACCGCGCGTAACCAAACAAGAGGGACTGAAACAACTTTCGTTGTAGTGAAAGGCAAAATAAACTCGCCGCCGCTCCTAGGAAGGCGAGCACTTTTCGAGCTAGGCATGCTTGAGATACGACCAGATGGATCTCTGAAAGAAATAGAACAGACTGCAAAGTCGTTAAATCCGTTCTGGACAGCAGGGCAATATATGATATAGAGAAAATGCTGAAGCAGCACGATGAAGTATTCAAGGGTATTGGCAAAATCTATGACAAAAAGAACAACGAAGAATTCTTAGTCAAGTTCTCCATGCAACAAGACGCTACTCCAGTGGCCCAGAAACCACGCCGTGTTCCATACTATCTCCAGGAACCACTACGGAAATGGCTGGACGAATGCGTCAATGAGGACATATTTGAGAGAGTTGAGCCTGGTGACCCTGTGACGTGGTGCTCTCCACTAGTCATCCAACCAAAGCCTAGATACAGACATGTAAATAAAGAGACATTAGAACCGCATATGATAAGGGCCAGTGTGGACTTGAGAGTTCCCAATAAATACATGGAACGAAACAGAATCTTGCAAGCACCTGTTGTTGAAGATTTCACATGCAAATTTCATGATTGCAAAATATTCTCTAAAATGGACTTGAAACAAGGGTATCATCAACTGGTATTGCACCCAGATTCCAGAGCTGTTGCTACATTTAGTACGCCATGGGGAATATGAGACCAAAACGACTGATATTTGGTGCAAAGGCCTCTCAAGATTTGTTCGACGAGGCCATGTTTAGAATATTTGGAGACATTCCCTATTGCTTGAACCAAAGAGATGATATACTAATAGGGGGCGCCACTCTGGCCGATCACAACAAAACGTTGGAAACTGTACTTCAGCGGGCGAAAGATTTTGGAATCACGCTGAATAAAGACAAATGTCGATTCGGTGTACAAGAACTGGAATTTTATGGGTATCTATTCACTAGTGAAGGGCTGAAACCCACGGAAGAAAAAGTAAGGGCGGTTAAAGAGTGCAAACCGCCAGGATCCAGAGATGAGGTTAGAAGTTTTCTCGGTATGATAGGTTACCTATCAAAGTTTATTCCACGTTATGCCGTTTTGACAGCACCGCTGAGAAAACTAACCGGGCAAGATATTCCCTTTGCATGGGGCCCAAAGGAAGCAGAGGCATTTCAGACGCTGAAAAACAGCATCACCTGCGAGGATACGATGACGTTCTTCGACCCCAGAAAACCAATCATCGTGAGAACAGAGGCTAGTTTTCATGAAGGCTTATCAGCTATACTGTTCCAAAGAACAAGTAAGGGATTACAACCAGTCCATTATATTAGCAGATCAATGACGACTGCAGAAAAGCGATACAGCCAGAGAAAGACGCTTTGGCTGTGAAATGGGCGAAATCAAGGCTTGGCGTGTATTTGCTTGGAGCACCAAAATTCAAGATCATAACGTCGCATAAACCATTGATCCCAATGTTCAACAAAGCCTGCACAAAACTACCACCGAGAATTGAAAAATGGATCATGGAAATGCAGGACGTCGATTATGAGCTGATATATGAACCTGGAAAAGATGCGGCAGATCCATTGGACTATCTTTCCCGACATCCGCTTCCAGAAACGGAGAGTGATGACACAGAGAAAACAATCAAGATGATAATCAGTAATGAGCACGGAGTGGTAATGAAGAGTATAAAAGAGGCCACTACCAGTGACATTGTTCTTCAGGAGGTTTTGAAAATAATGAAAGAAAATAACTGGGAAAGAAATAAACACAGACCAGAAATAAAGCCATATTACCAAATTAAACATGAACTTTTCCGGGCAAAAGGACTGCTCTTGCGCTGCCGACAAATTGTGATACCAGAAAAATTGCAGAAATACGTTATTACAGCTGCCCACACTATGGGGCACTTTGGTATGACACGGACCAAGCAGATGCTACGAGCTAAGTACTGGTTTCCGCGGCTCAACGGCATGGTTGAAAATGTCATAGCCAGATGTTACCAGTGCCAACTAGCTACTACTGAGCACAAACAGGAGCCCATCAAGCCATCGGAGATACCAGAAAAAGCCTGGCATACTCTATCTATCGACTTCGGGGGTCCATACCCGGATGGTCACTACAACCTGGTAGTGATTGGCAAAGGAACACGATTTCCAGTTGTCGAGCAGACAACATCAACGTCAAGCAAGGTGACTTGTGGCAGACTCAGAGCAATATTCTCAATGCACGGCATACCACAGAGAATAGAAAGCGATAATGGACCACCTTTCAACTCCACAGACTTTAAACTGTTCGCCGAAGAAATGGGGTTCAAACACCATAGGGTAACCCCAGAACATCCACGGGCTAATGGAGAAGCAGAGAGCTTCATGAAAGTGTTGAACAAAACAGAGCAGATAGCGCACAGTGAAGGCAAATCGAGCAACACAGCAATCCAGTGCATGCTCATGGGCTATAGATCGACACCACACCCGGCAACCGGATATACACCATATGAAGCTCTCATGAAGCGAAATGTAAGAACAAAACTTGATTATGACATGCAGAGGAATTACAAAATAATGGAAAAAGAAATTACAATACGCGATAAAGAATACAAACAGAAATGGGAAGACCAGCAAAAGCGACCAAAATACAAGAAACACCATTTCGGAATAGGGGACAAGGTTCTCCTGAGGAAGAGAAAAAGTAAACAAATGGTCCATGGCCTATGAAAAAGAACATTATGAAATAATTGAAATTTGCGGCTCATCAGTGAAAGCACGACGGAGGTCAGATGGACGTACAATACGCAGAGATGCGTCAAAGTTTAAACTCCTACGTGAGTCTCCGGGCGAGAACTGGAGAGAGAAGCTGTTGCGGGTTCCTGATCGTATCCAGCTAGGAAACACGAATAGCACAGACGAAACCACATGCGAGGGAAGAAATGAACCGGAACAGGAGGAGGAGACATCAGAAGGAACAAACGGTTAGAGCGAAGACCAAGAGCAAGATATCGACTCGAGACCAGCAGAACCACAAGCTGAACCTCGACGTAGGATATTACCCCACCGAACACGTAGATTACCATCTAAATTCAAAGACTATATCTTAGATTTTAAAAGACGATGATTCGAGAATTCTTTCAAAACACAAAAATCATTGATAGTCTGTTACAATGCATTATAGAAGTCATTTTTGGAAAAATACATTAATTTAGCTAACCCTTCAAAATATTCAAATTTAAATTATTGAATCAGTCTTTCCTTAAACAAGGGAGAAATGTTATATTGTGATATTTATAGACATTCTAATTATAGTTAATAACGTCGTTTCCAAGGGACGTCGCTAACGTCATCTCAGTTACTACTGTAGAGCAGAGACAGAATAAATGCATTATCATGAGTCTTGTTGATTAATCGAGTGACACAACATGTACAATATTCACTATATAAATATAATACAAATACTACCAGTGCCAGACAGACTAACTTTCCCGCCCCCGCCCATCGGGGCTTGTAGAAATAGATGGGCTGCATGATGCTTCCACGCAGAGCTGAAACCGACATACACACGAGTACTGGTAAACCGCTTGGAGGATCTAAGCCTTCCCAGACAAAGCGGTGCGAGTGTCGGACCATCTGTGCTTATAAACCCTATTGGTTTCATTGGGAGGCTGGGCTTGAGATGTCATTTCATCTCAATGTCAGGTAAAAGTCGCACAAAATTGGAAGCAACGTCTCAAAAATGACCTTTAAAGTGTTGACGGCATGTTAAACCCCAAATCAAACAAAACTTGAACATGAACAACTGAATTTTCTACAAAGTCAAAGTTCCTTTTACAGTGAAACTTAGCCGGCCTCGGTGGCTCATTCGGATGCCCATCTGACTGGTGATCAGGAGGACCCGGGTTCGACTCCCGCCGGGGTCTGCAACATTCTTTCGTGGAGATTGATCATGAAATCTTTTCTACGGTCATTCTCTCCCTTCCGCTGATTCGAGAAGGGCAGTTGTCAGTTTCTGGCGAAAGAATGTGCAATGTCCTGGTTAACCGCTTAGGTATAAACCTGCCCCGGAAAGTATGGATAGGTAAACTTACCGGCTCAAAAATGACCTAAATAGTGTTGACTGGGCGGTTAAACTCCAATACAAACAATACAGTCAAACTTACCGTAATGAACCTAAGTATTGGAACAGATAGGCCTGAGCAAACAGTGCAGATCCAGATCAGACTGCTCCTGAAGGAGCAGTCTGATCAGGGTCTACACTGTTTGCCATTCTGTTTGCACCTTTCTGTCTCCTTCAGGGCCTGACAAATCCAAAGTTCAACCACTTGTCCGGCAGTCAACAGCATCTTGGAAATTTCTTGGAACTACAATTTTCCTTATATATTCTATACATTTTTCTGGGCAAGTGAAATGAAAAATCACTTGCCCAGCCAAAATTTGGACTTGTCCCGGGCAGCCTGGCAATGGATTTGTCAGGCCCTGCTCCTTACAGGATAGTGAAACAAATTTGTTAAAAAATTTTAGGAGAATTACATAAGTCCTCAAGGTGTCCGAATTCTTTGGGTTTTTACGGCAAAATTACTCGACCACTGACAGTACAAAGGAAATCTTCCTATAGCTTTAGGTAAGAAATACAGTAAAAATCCTAAAATATTTGGACACCTTGAGAACTTGCTTTAATTCTAAAGTTTTAACTACCGGTAATTTCTTTCACGATCCAGCAAGAAGTCCAGAAAGTGCAGAAGGAATTTCAAACAGTGTAGGTCTGCACTGTTCGCTTAGGCCTGTCTGCCCTATTACTTCGGATCATTGCACTACTTGGGCCCCGTCAAGCGATTTTGGTACTTATCGCCTATGCGAGCAGCGAAGGTTCAGGCGAGCCTGCGCATCCGCGCAGTCTCGCCAGAACCTTCGCTGCTCGCTCATACAAGCAGTGAATCAAGAGGAACCTTCAGACAGAAAGCCATATTCCTGGCCCCTCTGAATGGCTGGGCATGCGCAGTTATAATTTGTCATGACGGAATGCACGAAGACACAAATTCGCTTGGCGGGGCTCACTTAGGGTTATCATATAAGGATGCTGTTATTTTATAGACAACAAAAATATGACCACACATATAATAACACATGGTTACTGACAACTTGGCAAGTTACCTATACGTTAACAAGTCCCATGTTTTATAGTGAAAAAAGGAGTTTACAGTGGTATGCATTATTTTCTGTATTTTATTTAAAAAAAAAACAAACAAAGATAGTGGCTGCTTGGTAGAGCCGCCTTAATGAGGCAGTTAAAAACAACCACATCCTATGTTTGAAATACAAATAAAAAAACATATAACTTTTCATCGAAAAAGTAGCCATTTTGGAGATATGAAAGAATGCACTATGTTGCACGGGTGTGTTATTGTAATGAGATGAATGAGAAGGAAAAGAGGAAGATGAATATAGTGAAGAAACAAAAGAAATTACAACGATCACAGTCTTCCAGTCTGGCATATAACCCCACCAAACTGTACAATTTTTGTACAGCCACTCAGCTGCCTTATCAGTTATGATAATCATTTAACCAATTTCACTAACCCCAAAATATTTATTTTAACCAGCAGGATATCTGATCATATTTCTACTCTCTCTCTATTTTTTTAGTTTTACAAAATACTGTATATACCGACCATTGTTGGTTAGCAGTTGAATAGATTTGTTGTATTCAGGAAAGGTGGACAATTTTTTACCTCACCAGAGCCAAAGGCTCCGGGGGAGCTTAAAGAATAGGCAGTGGCCAGTGGTCTGTCGTCTGCATCTGCGTCATCAACATTTTCAAACAAGATCTCCTCTGAAACTACATGGCCAATTTAAACCAAATTGCATGTGGAGCCTCTATGGGAAGGGGAAACGAAAGTTTATTTGTGTGGTCTCGGTCACATGACCAATATGGCCGCCCATATGGTGAAAACCTTTAAAAAATTTCTTCTCAGGAACCGAACGGCCAATGACCTTGAAACTTGGTTTTCAGCATCCGGGACTCGGGCCCTTTCAAGTTTGTTCAAATGATGACCTTTGGTTGAGCCTGACCTGTTTTATGGCATTTGGTCATTTGGACATAAGTATGGAAAAAAAGTTAAAACAGTGAATTTTTGATTGCATGGTAGCTTGTGGCATCAGACATGATATTTGCAATCAGCTGAATCCAAGTTTATCAATTCCAAAGGTCAAGGTCATATACTGACCTTTGTCCTGGATGGCTCAGACTGAGTATTTTTATCTTCTTCTTCGGTTGTTTGAAGTTAAATTAAATGAGGAGCCTCTGAGAAGTGTGGAAAGAACATTTGTTTGTAAATACTGAATAACATGACCAATATGACCGCCATGCCCATTTTTGGTAAAAACCTTTAAAAATCTTCATGACCTTGAACGTGGAATGCAGCATCGGGGAATCAGGCCCTACCAAGTTTTTTCAAATAATGACCTTTGGTTGACATTGACCAGTTTTATGGCAAGGTCAAATGTGGTCACTTAAAATTTGTATGGAAAAAGGCAAAACAGTG
Organism: Lucinisca nassula; assembly: GCA_963580285.1. Lineage (NCBI taxonomy): Eukaryota > Metazoa > Mollusca > Bivalvia > Lucinida > Lucinidae > Lucinisca > Lucinisca nassula. The sequence goes on along the minus strand of OY757022.1, from coordinate 130,026,779 downwards.
GATTTTCTGATTGCATGGTAGCTTGTGGCATCAGAAATGATATTTGCAATCAGCTTAATCCAAGTTTATCAATTCCAAAGGTCGAGTTCATTTACTGACCTTTGTCCTGGATGGCTCAGATTATTTTACCTTCTTCTTCACTTAAACTGTTGGGTTGATTGGAACCATATTATATGCGGAGTCTCTATGAGAAGGGATAAACGAAAATTTGTTCGCAAGTACTGGGTCACCTGACCAATATGACCAGTTTTATGGCAAGGTCAAATGTGGTCACTTAGAAATTTGTATGGAAAAAGGCAAAACAGTCGATTTTCTGATTGCATGGCAGCGTGTGGCATCAGAAATGATATTTGCAATCAGCTGAATCCAAGTTTATCGATTCCAAAGGTCAAGGTCATTTGTTGACCTTTGTCCTGGATGGCTCAGATTAAGTATTTTATCTTATCTTCATTTAAACTGCTGGGTTGATTGAAACCAAATTACATGTGGAGCCTCTATTGGAAGGGGAGAACGAAAATTTGTTTGTGAGGACTTGGTCACGTGACCATTATGGCCGCCATGCCCATATATGGTAAAAACCTTTAAACATCTTCTCAGGAACCAAACGGCATATGACCTTGAAACTTGGTATTCAGCATCGGGCTCTCGGACCCTACCAAGTTTGTTCAAATGATGACCTTTGGTTGATCTTGACCTGTTTTACGTCTAGGTCAAATTTGGTCACTTAGACATTTGTATGGAAAAAAAGCAGAACAGTGAATTTTTTTCTGATTGCAATGTAGCCTGTGGCATCAGAAATAATGTTTGCAATCAGCTAAATGTAAATTAATTGATTTCAAAGGTCATAGTCATTAACTGACATTTGTCCTGGATGGCTCAGATTCAGTATTTTTATCTTCTTCTCCATTTAAACTGCTGGGTTGATTCAAACCAAATTACTTTTGGTGCCTCTGTGCGAAGGGGGGACAACAGTTTGTTCGTAAGAACTTGGTCACATGACTAATATGGCCACCATGCCCATTTATGTTAAAAACCATTAAAATATTCTCCTCCAGAATCCAGTGATCATGGACCTTCTGACTTGGTATATAGAATTAGGGACTTAGGTTCAACCAAATTTGTTCAGATTGACTTTGACCTGTTTTACGCCAAGACCAAATTCGGTAACTGAGACATTTGTATGGTAAAAAGGCAAAACATTTGATTTTCTGATTCTGTTGCAGACTTTTGCATCAGAATTGATATTTGCAATCAGCTGAATATATAAGTATATTAATTCCAAAGGTCAAGGTCATTTGCTGACCTTTGCCCTGGATGACTTAGATGCAATAGTTTTACCTTCTTCTCCACTAAAACTGTTAGGCTGATTGAAACCAAATTTATGTATGAAGAGCCTCTATGGGATGAGGCAATGAAAATCTTTCAAGGGATTGTAGCCACATGACCAAGATGGGCGCCTTGCCTGCATATGGTAAAACCACGTGACCTCTGGTGAGGGTAGTGGCCCGTGGGCGTCTGGTTTGTTGTTGTTGCGTTTGCTTTAGGCATAGTACAGTAAAGGAGTCTGGCCGTTCATCCATCCATAAAAAATTATGTCCATTCGTTTGTTTGTCCGTTTGTCAAGCAGTCAACATTTTCAAGCCACCTAAGTGTTCACCCTAATGGACAAGTCCAATTCTCAAGAACATTAAAAGTTGGTACTCTTGGTACAAACTTGCATCTTAATGCAAGCATCCATATTTCACATGAAACTTCATTTCATGGTTCATAATCCCCACGCTTTTCCATATAAAAAACGGGGATCCTGTGATAACCCCGTCCGTCGACCGTCCGCCCGTATGTTCGTTTGTAATGTAGCACCATTCCTCCTAGACCATTTAAGCTAGAATCTCAAACCTTTCACAGGCTGAGGACTGCTGCAGCGTATTCAGAAATTTGATGTGACCCTCAAGGGGTGGTGGGGGGGGAGGTGTCACAACTCTTCTCGAGGGGTCAAAGGTGATTTTGTTTAAACATAGTCATGTTGGATATTGATTCGAAGGTAATGAAGAGTAGAGTCAGTGAGTGAGTGTTTCAGTTTTACGTATCGCCAACAGCTAAGGTCATACGGAGATGGGGACTCGGTTTAAAGACTCATCCAAAAGTCTTGAGAAGCCCGGGATCAATCCTGCGACCCCTGGTTTACAAAGTTTGAGTACCATAACCACTACACCTAGGCAAGGAGGCTTCTAATGAAGAGTAGAATACTGTGATGTAACAAATTACCCCCAGGGGCACGCCTAGAGGTCACCAGAGGTCCAAAAGTAGGATTCTAGGTATTTTTTATTGTTACACACCTCCTCTTGGGCTCTTGAAACTGTCACAGTTAACAGACATATGGATAAGAACTCTGAATTTTCATGTGACACGTACCCCATAGGCAAGGCCAGTGGTGGAGGGTTGAGGAAATATTTTTATACAAAATAGTTGTGTTGCATATTAAATAGAAGGCAATGAAGAGTAGAATCAAAACACTGAGAGTAATGGTTGGTCGATTGCCTCTGAGTGTAGGTCAACACAATAGTTCTGGACTGTGATTTAAACTGTTGTATTTAACCCTAAAATTCAGGTTTTTAAGCTAATAGTGTAGATCTTGATTAGACGCCGCGTTGTGTGGCCTCTGGTCTGGATCTACATGTTTGTCAAGCCCAACATGTGATTCCAAGATAACCCACTTACGCAACACTCTATCCTCATTGCAGCTATTTCCAATAAAAATGGTTATTCCGACAAGTCACATTGACTTTAGCGCTGAAGAGCTTTTCTGCTTAGGAACTTTGGGTCAGTCGACCCCAAAATAGCCGTGTTATTCCATTTTGAGGTCAGAGTGTTGCGTACATGTAAGAGAGTTATCTGTAACAGAACTGGAATCATGTGTTGGGTTTTGCACAGTGTAGACCCAGATCAGACGCCGCTTACTGATCAGGGTCTTCACTTTTTGGATTATGAACAAGAATTTAAGGGTATACAGAAACAATCCAAATCCCTTTCAAATGAGCATTTTCCCAGCCATCACCAGTCAGTGCTGTCAGTGCTTTGATATATTAACCCTTAAACCCCTCTCACCCTTGTGTTTCTGGAGTGCCCTCTTCCATTACTGAAGTTGGGCACGTCCATTCTACTAACTAGGGCATCTATGGTGAATCTCTGAAGGGTAAGCAATATATATTCCGATAACATGGCTTACAGTCATCATATCAGGATCTACACTGCTTGCATAATTATCTGTTTCGTTTGTTTGTTTGTCTGTATTGGAGTTTAACGGCCCAGTCAACACTATTTCGGTCATTTCAAGCCGGTCAGTTTACCTATACTCATTTTTCCAGGGCAGGCTTATACATTTGCAGTTAACCAGTACAGTGGACATTCTTTCGTCAGAAACTGACAACTGCCCTTCTTGAATCAGCATAAGGAAGACATGATCGTAGAACAGATTACATTATCAATCACTAGGAAAGAATGTTGCCGACCCGGCAGGTGTCGAACCCCCAACCTCTTGATCACCAAGAAAGAAGAACTACATTTATCAAGTAGTATTTGGGGTCGATTTTTTTTTTTTTTTTTTTTTTTTTTTGTCATTCGACCCAGTTACTAAGCACGGAAACTTTTTAATCCTGATGTCCACTTGACTATTAAAGGTTTATATACAGAATCTGGACTGGAATAAAGCATTGTGTTGGACAAACAGTGAAGACCCAGATTAGTCGACACTGTGTACTTAAATACTGGAATAAAAGGGACAAAGAAAACACCTCAACTATTTTCCCAGTAATGGACCCACCAGTGTTGTCAGTTGCGCTTTGATCAATTTACTTAGATTTAGGTTTTTGCTGTTGTCAATATTTTAGGTAGTATAACTGACCTGGTCAATGTTAGAAAGGTTCCAAAAATTTCAAATTGCTCACTCAGAGAATTTGTCTCTGCAGGATCAGTTACTAGGTAATCCATGTACTGTTAAATAAATAATCAACTTAGGGAAGCCAGAAACTGGCAAAAATCAAGAAAACTGGGGTTATATTCTGAAGTGTCTTCCGTTTGTTTGTTTGTTTGATTTGATGTTTAACGTCTCCGTCAACACTGTAAAGGTCATTTTGGAGACGTTGCTTCCAATTTTGTGGGACTTTTACCCGACATTGAGATGAAATGACATCTCAAGCCCTGTCGCCCAATGAAACCAATAGGGTTTATCAGCACGGACGGCCCCCTCGCACTGCGGTTCCTGGACAGGCTTAGATCCACTAAGCGGTTTACCAGTACTAGTGTGCGGGCCGGTTCAGCTCTGCTTGGAAGCATCATGCAGCCCATATATTTCTTCAAGCCCCTATGGGCGGGGGCCAACACAGTCTTCTGTTACCTGCTGCAATGACAGCAAGCCTTGCTCAACTGTAAGCCAATATCAGTTGGATGTCATGGTGACGTAAGATACACGACAGCTTCGCCTCAACCAACCTAGAACAAATTTTCATGAGTTCCTGCAAAATGAAGTTTGACTGTATATGCGTAACTAAACCCTGCTTTGTGAAGAACATATCTATTATGCTTACAGATCTCGCATATACCGTATTAACCCTAATTATTAGGACACTCAACTACATATCATACATGTACTAAAATTTGAACAAGTAAACAAGAGGGCCCAATGGCCCTATATCGCTCACCTGTGTACCAGAAAATCATTAGTGTAGGAGACCACTTGACATTGCTACATACTAAATATCTAAGCTCTGGGCCCTATGGTTTCAGAGAAGAAGATTTTTGAGGCTTTTCTCCATTATGAGTCTATGGGAGCTAAGGGGGTCCCAGGGTGTGGCCCATTTGGACCCCAGGCGCATGATTGGCAAGATTTATGTAGGTGACCACTTGTCATTGCCAGATGCTAAATATCTAAGCTCTGGGCCCTGTGGTTTCAGAGAAGAAGATTTTTGAATTTTTTTCCATTATGAGTCTAGGGGAGCTAAGGGGCCCCGGGCGTGGCCCATTTGGACCCCAGGGGCATGATTGGCAGGATTTATGTAGGTGACCACTTGCCATTGCTACATGCTATTTATCTAAGCTCTGGGCCCTGTGGTTTCAGAGAAAAAGATTTTTGAAGCTTTTTTTCCATTATGAGTCTATAGGAGCTAAGGGGCCCCAGGGCGTGGCTCGTTTGGACCACAGGGGCATGATTGGCAGGAATTATGTAGGTGACCATTTGCTGTTGCTACATGCTAAATATCTGAGCTCTGGGCCCTGTGGTTTCAGAGAAGAAGATTTTTGAAGCTTTTTTCTATTATGAGTCAATGGGAGCTAAGGGGCCCCAGGGCGTGGCCAATTTGGACCCCAGGGGCATGATTGGCAGGATATATGTAGGTGACCACTTGCCTTTGCTACATGCTAATTACCTAAGCTCTGGGCCCTGCGGTTTCAGAGGAGAAGATTTTTGAAGCTTTTTTCCATTTTGAGTCTATGGGAGCGAAGGGGCCCCGGGGCGTGGCCCATTTGGAACCCAGGGGCATGATTTGCAGGAATTATGTAGGCGACCACTTGCCTTTGCTACATGCTAAATATCTAAGCTCTGGGCCCTGTGGTTTCAGAGAAGAAGATTTTTGAAGCTTTTTTCCATTATGAGTCTATAGGAGCTAAGGGGCCCCAGGGCGTGGCCTGTTTGGACCCCAGGAGCATGATTGGCAGGACTTATGTAGGTGGCCATATGCCGTTGCTACATGCTAAATTTCTAAGCTCTGGGCTCTGTGGTTTCAGAGAAGAAGATTTTTGAAGCTTTTTTTTCCATTACGAGTCTATGGGAGCTAAGGGGCCCCGGGGCATGGCCCATTTGGAACCCAGGGGCATGATTGGCAGGAATTATGTAGGTGACCACTTGCCATTGCTACATGCTAAATATCTCATCTCTGGGCCCTATGGTTTAAGAGAAGAAGATTTTTGAACCTTTTTTTTTTTCATTATGAGTATATAGGAGCTAAGGGGCCCCGGGGTGTGGCCAATTTGGACCCCAGGGGCATGATTGGCAGGAATTATATAGGTTACCACTTGCCATTGCTACATGCTAAATATCTAAGCTCTGGGCCCTGTGGTTTCAGAGAAGAAGATTTTTGAAGCTTTTTTCCATTATGAGTCTATGGGAGCAAAGGGGCCCCGAGTGTGGCCCATTTGGAACCCAGGGGCATGATTGGCAGGAGTTATGTGGTTGACCACTTGCCCTTCCTACATGCTAAATATCTAAGCTCTGGGCCCTGTGGTTTCAGAGAAGAAGATTTTTGAAGCTTTTTTCCATTATGAGTCTATAGGAGCTAATGGGCCCCGGGGCGTGGTCTGTTTGGACCCAAGCGGCATGATTGGCAGGAATTATGTAGGTGACCACTTGCCGTTACTACATGCTAAATATATAAGCTCTGGGCCCTGTGGTTTCAGAGAAGAAGATTTTTGAAGCTTTTTTTCCATTATGAGTCTATGGGAGCGAAGGGGCCCGGGGTGTGGCCCATTTGGAACCCAGGGGCATGATTGGCAGGAATTATGTAGGTGACCACCTGCCATTGCTACATGCTAAATATATAAGCTCTGGGCCCTGTGGTTTCAGAGAAGAAGATTTTTGAAGCTTTTTTTCCATTATGAGTCTATGGGAGCGAAGGGGCCCCGGCGCGTGGCCCTTTTTGAACCCAGGGGCATGATTGGCAGGAATTATGTAGGTGACCACTTGCCATTGCTACATGCTAAATATCTAAGCTCTGGGCCCTGTGGTTTCAGAGAAGAAGATTTTTGAAGCTTTTTTTCCATTATGAGTCTATGGGAGCGAAGGGGCCCCAGGGCGTGGCCCATTTGGCACCCAGGGGCATGATTGGCAGGAATTATGTAGTTGACCATTTGCCCTTGCTACATGCTAAATATTTAAGCTCTGGGCCCTGTGGTTTCAGAGAAGAAGATTTTTAAAATTTTTCCCTTTATAAGTCTATGAGAGCTATATGTTGCCATGGCAACCAGAATTCCAATCTGATCAGCCCAAAAACCTTTTGCAGCCTTTCCCCCTACCTGATGATGCTTCACATGAAATGTGATCAAGATTGGCCATGGGGTATTGGAGATATACTTATTTGAAATTGTTTACGGACGGACGCACGGACGGACGCACGCACGACGGATGACGGACAAAAAGTGATCCCAAAAGCTCACCTCGTCACTACGTGACAGGTGAGCTAAAAAGCTGGATGATGAGTGGCAAAAAGTGTATACCCTGATGAATCACTGCATTCAGCAGCATCTCGTGTGTCTACACCTTATTCATGCCTGTCTGTCCGAATATATGTTTGCATTGGAGTTTAACAGCCCAGTCAACACTATTTAGGTTATATTTGAGCCGTTCAGTTTACCTAGCCACACGTTTCCTGGGCAGGCTTATACGTAAGCGATTAACCAGAACAGTGCATATTCTTTTGCTAGAAACTGATTACTGTCCTTCTTGAATCAGCGGCAGGGAGAGAATGGGCCTCATACTGACTAAGCTTTTCCATGCCTGAAAGGCCCGATTTTGCAGCTTCAACCCTTATCCTGCTGAACAAGACACAACTAAATTACCTTTGCAAACAGTGTAGATCCTGATCAGATGGCTTCTTCAGAAGCCATCTGATCAGGATCTACTGTTTGTAATGGAGTTTGTGAAAATATAAAGTAATTTGGTTGACTTACAGTCAGAAGTAAGGGTTAAATAGTTTTTTAAACAGACTATATACGCAAAAATCAGAATCTAAAAGCCTGAAATCAAGACAAAAATCAAGCTCTAAAAGCCTGAAATCCTGCAAATGCCTGAACAATACGAGGCCTGGAGAATGGCAGTAAAAATGATTTCATGAGCAATCTCTAAGAAAGAAGAAGAGAAGGGAGAGAATGGCCATAGAAAAGATTTCATGATCAATCTCTAGGGTGGCTAATCAGAGCTGAAAAGATAATCGATTAGCAGTCTCGACGTTGCGATCGATAATCGCTAAGGTTTTTTTCATAATTTTACCTGTCTGGCTTTCTGTCTGAGCATGACTCTTACCATATTTTGCACTTTACCATATGTATATTTGAACAGACAGGCCTTAGCAAACAGTGTAGTCCCAGATGAGACGCCGCAGAATGCGGCGTCTCATCAGGGTCTGCACTGTTTGCCACTCATCCAGGTATTTTAGGGATAACTTTTGGTAGTTAATTGTACATATCAAGTAATCGATTGAAAGCAAATCAGAAATGATGATCATTTTTGGGAAATTTATCGATCGATTATACGATTAATCGTGTCAGCCTTATCAATCTCCATGATAGAATGTTGCCGACCCCAGCAGGTATGGAACCCATGTCCTGATCACCAGTCAGATGCACATTCCAATGAGATACCGAGGCCGGCAAATGATCAAAGTTTCAATAAAATATTAACTATCAAACAACAGTTTTGTTTTTAACAACTGGGCCATTTGAAGCTACAACATAAGCTCAGAAAACTGGAGTAAAAGATATTGAGCTATGTTGTAAATCAAAACAAACTCTATTGCACTTGCAAATCTATAGTCTTTCAAAACGCAGTGAGACGCGACTGCACTTTTAATTTTGGACTAGTCCGTTTTTTAGGTAAGTCGCCTTCATTTGGGATTTCTCGTACATTGGGAGATATAGTTCTGCTGAGATTCGAACTGCATCATACAAACCACTTGGCCACGACTTCTACATAATGGCGTTATAAAACAACATATTTATAATTTTAAAATCCTGTGAAAAAAGAAATTTGAAATCTGCTTCCCTTAAAACATGGAATAGTCTTTCCACGCTTGAACGTTGAACTCTCAAAGGTCGTTGATAAACTATAATGCAATGTCTGACTGGATATAAACATAAACAATCAACACATTACCACAACACACCTATGCAACATAGAGTATTCTTTCATCTCTCCAAAATAATTACTTTTCTGGTGAAAATTCGTGATATTTTTTATATTGATACTACAAACAAATGTTTTGGAATCTCGTTGGAACCGCCTTCATTGAGACGAGTATCCACAACATGTTTTAGACAAGAAATAAGAAAATTAATTTATCATATGACGTCTCGTCTGAGAGTGTAATAATGCCATGTATTATTTTCAATAATCCACTTGTGGATTAAATATGCAAATTAGCTAGATACGTCCCATAACGTTACATGTACGACATCCTTAACGACATCGCGTTTACTTATGGCGGAATATTGACATTTTTGTAAACAATCGTGAATAAAATGCGTTTTAAATGTCATATGATAAATAGAATCTTGCATTCGTGCTCTTGTATTAATGAATTTATTAAACTCGTTCAGGAAAAGGGATAAAATGCTCGACAAAGCCTCGCATTTTATCCCTTTTTCCTCAACTCGTTTAATAAATTCAATAATACATGAGCACTCATGTAAGATCCTCTATAAATACCCCTGTAAACCCCAGTTTTCCCTATATAAAGTGGGGTATACAAGGATGCTCTGTACACTGACTTGTTAATGTGATGAGTACATTCTGCAAAATATTCCCAGAAAAGCAACACCATATGAGGTCACTTTTTCATTGGCAGGTATCAGTAAACTTCCTATATTAAGACCACCATTGGGACTGTTCAAAAGTGGTCTTAAAAACATGTCGCTGATGTGTCGCAGTCTTAACGACCTATTGTGAACAGTCCCAAAGGTGATCTCTGACCAGAGGACACTGTGTGCAGAAAACACAAAGAAAGAATAACTGAAACTTTCTAAATAATCTTTTCAAAGCAGAATTAGTCTCAATTTTCGGTGGTCTTCATAGTTGAATTTTACTGTATTTTAAACTGCTGACAGCATTAGTTTTTTGTGTAACATTAGAATACAACAATTGATCAATAAGAGCATCAGAACATGGATGCCTGTATTTAAAATTGTCATTTGGGAGATTAATTGTCACACATTATGTTTCAACTCAGCTGACGTGTCGCCGTAAAACTAAATTTCTGACAAAAAAATCTATGACTTAAGGGGAATGGGAACACTTTCAAGGAAGGCAACTTCTGCAAAAGTATTTTTGTCTCCCATGTAAATAGGGGTCAACTCTTAAAGGAAAGAATTTGCTCCTCAGGAGCAAATTCTTTCCTTTAAGAGTAGACCCCTTTTTCCTAGGGACAGGGTTTATAGAAAAGCGAACAGGAAGTCCCAAAAGTTGACTCCCTTGGAAAAATGGCGGATCAACCTGCCAGGTGTTCCCATTCCCCTTAATTCACTCTGAAATGACAAGTTCAGGAGACAGATATCTTCTTACTTCACACACTGGCTAAACAACCATGCCTGGATCAAAGAGATCATTCTCCTACCAAAGCAGCCACAAGAGGAAATACATTCTTTCCTATATTTTCTTGCACACCAAACAAGGAATTCCATGATTTTACCCTGGGTTAGAAATATATGTTCTGACCCTGGTGTTCCAACCCCAAATCAAATATAATCGCGTGTTTGATTAATGCACTGGTTGATTACAACACCTGTGTGGTCTTGTCATGCGTGATGTCACTAAACATTCCTGTTGTGTCATCACAAAATGGCGGACGTCGGTAACCGAAGTGACAGTAGCATTAAAAATTCGCAATAGAAATGGAAGGTATGCAAGAAAAAGAATCCAATATGCGTGTGAGGGGTGGATAGAAAAATCCGTCCCTCTGGAACACTGTCCGGCATCACTCAGCAAGCCTCGTGATGCCGGACATTGTCCCTTGGGACGGATTTTTCAATCCACCCCTCGCACCCATATAAGATTCTTATAATCCCTCACTGTGCGGAATATAATAATTTACTACACTCCTCCCCAATTTTCAGCCATTTGTGTAGCATGATTTCAATATTTACCATGGATTCAGAGGCAGAATGAAAAACAGTATATATTCAGATCAGTTGGCTTCTCAGAAGCCAGCTGATCTGGATCTACAATGTTTTCAAAAAGGGATTTATGTGTTCAGCATCTAAAGGGTCAAAGTAAATTACAATATTTAAAGGAAAAATGAATTTACAAGAGCTTAATACGTAAGTTTTCATGGTTCTGCTGCAAAACACAGATGGTGGTGTCCATTAAAACCACAGTCCTATCAAGTATCCAAAATCTATGTACAGTACGGAGCGAAAGAAAATTAAAACAATTTTTTTTCTGTTAAAGAGGTCATTTACGCTGCAATAATACATAGCATTCTCTCGCAAAGGTGATTGTATAAATGTAAAGAAGACACCAATAAGCTGGGGTGTACATTAATCTGCTGTATTCACCATTAGTGCACATGCTTTAATAAACACAAATAGAAATTGCAGATAAGATTGACTAGGCGGAGCTATTCAGGTGTTGTCAATACATGTATATGTCAAATTTGCTTAGTCCACCAGAAGATTTGGTAGAGTGCCTTCCGAATTCTTTCTGCGCGTGAAACAAATTGCCATATATGCCTCAGCAATGTTTGCCTTACAGTTAAATTCACACAATTGGGCAACTTGGTTTACCTTTTTGTTAATAGACCATTCCAAAGGCAGGCGCAAACAATAGCTCTGTCTAGTCAATCTTATCTGCGACTACTACACCAGCATTATATTTCAAGAAGTATATTTGGCACCAATTAACCCTTATCCCAATGAATAATTGATTTAGCCACACCCATTTCTTCCTTTGAACCAATCAGATTACTTTATCTAACTTATTCCTACAAATTCACAAAATGAATGTCGAAGTATAAATCCTGATAAGATGGCGGATTCAGTAGTCATCTGATCTGGTTCTACACCGTTTGCAAAAGTAGGGGTTGTTATGATCAGCAGGATAAGGGTTAAGAGTGCAAAATTTTGCTGTCTAATGAAGTTGAAACAGTGCTAACACTCTGCATGTTGGGTATTTTTCTGCAGCAGACGATATTTTGAAACATTTTTCTAATTTTCCCAGAAAAAAGGATTTGACATCTCATGCAAATTGTCTCCTAAGGAGACAATTTGCATGAGATATCAAGTCCTGTTTTCGGATAGGAGACAATTTGCATGAGATGTCAAATCCTGTTTTCAGATGGATGGATGTACAGACAGACAAGCTGAATCCCGTATACGCCCCACTAAACTTCCAACTTCCTTTGCAAGGGGTATAAAAATTACACTGAAGCATCATTTACTATACTTTAGTGTGAAGAGTGGTAAATGGCTTACTTGTGTTTATTTAGGAACTTACAGAGTTTTTTTACCTTATGCCAACTTTGAACAAGTTTGGTCCAACCAAATATGTCCAAAGGTAGTATAAGGAGCAACAGTTGCACCTGACTATACAACAGGGCCCAGTTGTTCAAAACTAACGATGTTGTTTGTTAACATATCATTAAAACTTTGATCATTAAAAATGGCAAATATGCTGAAATTTTTGCTGAAAAAATGTGAGCAGCTTTTGCGGATGCAAAAGCTGCTCACATTTTTTTCAGCAAAAATACCAAAATTTACGATATTGTACTTACTAGAAGAGTTAACAATATGACTACTAATGAGCTCGTTAAGCTAACGATGCTTTAAACAACTGGCCCCAGGTCTTTGTAGGGCTTGTTTTGATGCTATACCCTTATTATGCTGAACATGACAACCCTTACCTTTGCAAACACTGTAGATCTAGATCACCTCTGATCATGTTCTACATTGTTTGCCAAGCGAAACAACGATGATCCAGATCAGAAGGCTTCTTAATATGCCATCTGATCAGATCTACACTGTTTGTCTATCAGTTTGCAAATTTGAATGAATACATTGCAACAAGTAATTTGATTGGTTGTTAGACAGAAATGGGTGTGGCTAATTATTTTTTCAGCAGGATAAGGGTGCCCTTATCACTGCAAATACGAACCTCCTTAGCTTCGGGGACTGGAAACATCTTCAGGGGAGATCATTCATTAAACAATTTTTCTTCTTTACAACACACAATATGCCAATCACAATAATTGTCATCTGCTGGTTACTTTTAAAGTCAATTTTAGAAAACAGTGTGGCCCTGATCAGACTGCTCCTGTAGATCAGGGTCCACACTGTTTGCCAGTATGCCAAAGTATGTTTGAAAAGTTTGCAAAAAGATGCAGCAGGTGACATAAGCAGACATTTTCAGATACAGTTTTTCATGGCATCTTAAGGATTAAATTTCTTCTTGTACTGGGGGGGCAAAATCTTTCCTTTAAGAGCAGACCCTTTTTTAGGAAAATGAACAGGTTACAAAGGTTGTTTCCCTTGTACAAATGGTGGAAAATCTACTTTCTGTATCCAGTCACCTTAAAAAAGGTCTAGCTAGCATAACATTAAGATGCCAATCACTACAATTTTTGTCTGCTTTTTTGTCTGCTGGTTACTTTAAAAGTCATTGTTGCAAAAAGTGTTGACACAGATCAGACTGCTCCCTTAGGAGCAGTCTAATCAGGGTCCACACTGTTTGCCTGTATGTAAAAATATACACTGTTTGTTTGCCTGTATGTAAAAATATACACTGTTTGCCTGTATACAAAAATATGTTTGAAAAGTTTGCAACAGACAGCATTTTCATATACAGGTAGTTTTTCTTGGCATTTTAACCCTTGTCCTGCTGAGCCCGGATATGCCTTACCTTTCAAACAATGTAGATCCAGATCAGATGGCTTCTGAAGAAGCCATCTGATCAGGATCTACATTGTTTGTCATTCAGATTGTGAATTTGTTGTGTTACCTCCCTTCCATTATCTACCTTGGTAGATCATATGCATAGCTTCTAGGTTTATAACCACTCTCTGACAACTGCGTCAGGGAGTCGACTCTTTGGCTCAGGGGTAAGAGCAGTGGACTGTCACCCGAGCGGCCCGGGTTCGAATCCCACCATAGGCGGGGATTTTTTCAGGCTATGCATCTTTCCTTTGTTACGGCTTTCAGGTCGTAAGATGGGGGCTCGTCCGAAATGCCAGAATTGGCTTGTGCCGAAGTTGGTATCCTTCACGTCATCATAAATGATGACTTCCTTGAAGAGGGGGTGTGTTACCTCCCTTCCATTATCTACCTTGGTAGATCATATGCATAGCTTCTAGGTTTATAACCACTCTCTGACAACTGCGTCAGGGAGTCGACTCTTTGGCTCAGGGGTAAGAGCAGTGGACTGTCACCCGAGCGGCCCGGGTTCGAATCCCACCATAGGCGGGGATTTTTTCAGGCTATGCATCTTTCCTTTGTTACGGCTTTCAGGTCGTAAGAGTTGCAATAATTTGCATCAAGTAATCTGATTGGTTGATAATCAGTAGTGGGTGTGGCATATTTTAATATTCAGCAGAACAAGGGTTAAAGGTGAACACAGTTGTACTGAATGGAAAATTCTGCCTTTAATAATATAGGAGGAGTCCATTTCAAAATTTTGAGGTTATTAAGTTACTTATTTTCATAACTTTAACTAATGGTAAATGGCTAAACTTTTGCAAACAGTTAAGGTCTGATGCATTCCACAGCATCTGATCTGGGCCTGCACTGTTTGTAAGTATCCTGTTTTAGGGTTTAACCCTTGTTCTGCTGAATATTCATATATGCCACACCCACTACCGATTATCAACCAATCGGATTACTTGATGCCAATTATTGCAACAAATTCACAATCTTAATGGCAAACAATGTAGATCCTGGTCAGATGGCTTCATCAGAAGCCATCTGATCTGGATCTACATTGTTTCAAAGATAAGGCATACCCGGGATTAGCAGGACAAGGGTTAACACATGAAATAGGTTAAAGGAACACATATTTGGTGAATGTTTAGTCTTTAATACACAGCTATGCCACAGAATCACCCAATAAATCATCTTGTCTATTCATATATGCCTCCATTATTTCTCTGATTTGTTTCCCAATGTCTTCATGCATTTCGAGAAAGTTCCTAGCTGTTTTACCACTGGCGTAGTGATCCATTATAAAAGAGTCCCTGTCAAAGCCATCTTCGGTGTCATAACTATCAAAAGGATTATGCCGTCGTACAGAAACAGTGTGATTGTCTGTATCTTGAGTATTCACATTCATATTTGCACTATGACGACTTAACTGACTAGAAAAGTTTTCATGGTCGCGAGAGGCACTCTGGATAAGTTTTTTGTTTGTGCTAGTGTTCAAATCCTGCAGCTGACTCTGTAGTTCAGTGACACACATCTTCATGTAGTCATAGCTGGCACAAGATAATACCTGAAAGAATAATATACACATTCACTAAGGTACAGCTATTTAACCCTTGTCCTGCTGAATACTTAAATATGCCACACCCACTACCGATTATCAACCAATCAGATTACTTGATGCAAATTTTTGCAACAAATTCACAATCTGAATGACAAACAATGTAGATCCTGATCAGATGGCTTCTTCAGAAGCCATCTGATCAGGATCTCCATTGTTTGAAATGTTGAAATGTAAGGCATATCCGGGCTCAGAAGGCATATCTGGGCTCAGCAGGACAAGGGTTAATGGCAGCGTGGGAGTGTACTCAAAGCTCCCCCTGTGCTGTTGACGATATGATGCACTATTACCATTGGCCTCGGGCATTATGCATCAGATTGTACAGTGCAAGCTGCCATTAACACTTTTTGTACCGAATGAAATCGTCCATCTTATATATGGCAGGAGTCCATTTCAAAATTTAAGGGTTTCAGGTTGTGTTTTCTTCAAAAAATTTTCTAGAAATGGCTTAACTTTTTGCAAACAGTGTAGGCCCTGATCAGACGCCGCAGAACGCGGCGTCTGATCAGGGCCTACACTGTTTGCGTTCTGCGGCGTCTGATCTGGGTCTGCACTGTTTGCCAAGTACCCCTTTTTGGGGTTTCCAGTACTAAACTGGTTAAATTACACTTTTTTTACTGAATATATCACTAAATCTTCTTTATTCACCAAAGAAAACCCTCCACAAGATGCAGAAGCCTCCATGGTGTAGTGGTTATGCTACTCGCCTTGTAAACCAGGGGTTGCAGGATCAATCCCGGGCTTCTCTAGACTTTCAGACTGAGGTCTAGTCTCTGTATGACCTTAGCTGTTGTTGAGCGTAAAACTCAAACACTCACTCACTCCACAAGATGCACTCTACACTATGGATGTTGACTATGATGACGGGTTCTAGCTTTTTGTTATCATTACTCACAGGACCGGGATAAAAACTAGGTATAGATCTGCCAACAGAACTCGCCAATAGTCTATAAAATATATTGCAACACTTTATATAAGAGATTGGGTAATAATATACATGTAGTTATTTCATGGCCGTTCGGGGGATCGTCCAAATTAATGCCACACTAATAATCGCCGAGGATGACCCCATGCACTATTGCACAAGGCCTTAGACCGAGGGCAATTGTACATGGGGTTGTCCAAGGCGCCCAAACAGTCATGAAATAACTGTTTTACTACCCAACTTATGTACGAATGTATGTATGAAGTTAAACAGTGTAGACAAGGCCCCTGCTCATCGGTTCTTGGAGAAATAGATGGGCTGCATGATGCTTCCACGCATAGCTGAAACCAACGGTATCATGAGTACTGGTAAACCGCTTAGAGGATCTAAGCCTGCCCAGGCAAAGCAGTGTGAGTCGGACCGTCCATGCTTATAAACCTTATTGGTTTTATTGAGCGACAGGGATTGAGAAGTTATTTCATCTCAATGTAGGGTAAAAGTCCCACAAAATGGGAAACAATGTCTCCAAAATGACCTATACAGTGTTGACAGGGACTTTAAACCTTAAATCAAACCAACAAACAAAACAGTGTAGACAACAATATGAGGTATGAGTTAAACAGTATTGACCATGATCAGACTGTGCCTTCCAAGTGGTCTGATCTGGGCCTGCATTGTTTGATTTAGAGCAGTGTCACAAAACCTGCCAGGCACCATATTTTGTTGTCATTTTTGGCAGAAATTACTTGTTCCCATTTCATCAGTGCCTCAAACTATCCCTATCTGAAAAATACATTTTCATGGCCACAAAGGTGTTTGGGGAAATGAGGATCAACTGTATAGAAAAATCTGGTATCCTATATCAGGCCGTTGAAATCCAAACAATCTGGATATAATTCTCCTAAAATTTTATCAAATTTGTTTCACGATCCAGCAAGGAGTCCAAAAGGTGCAGAAAGAATGGCAAACAGTGTAGACCCTGATCAGACTGCTCCTTCAGGAGCAGTCTGATCTGGGTCTGCACTGTTCATCTAGGCCTATCTGTCACAATATTTAGTATCACAACAACTGACTTATAACTTCACTGGCCAGAGAAACCAAAGATAGTTGTCCATGCAATTTTCTGGTTTGGTTTGAAGTTAACCCATTTAGTACCAGAAACCCCAAAATGGGTACCCTGGCAAACAGTGCGGGCCCAGATCAGACACCGCAGATTGATGCGTCTGATCAGGGCCTGCACTGTTTGCAAAAAGTTCAGCCATTTTCCAAATAAATTTTGAAGAAAACACAAACTGACACCCCTAAATTTTGAAATGGACTCCTGCTATATATAAAGAGGAAGATTCTATTTGGTACAACAGTAACAAAAAAGAGTTAACAGCCCTGTCAACACTAGTACGGTCATCCTGAGCCAGTCGGTTAACCAAACCAAACTTTTCCTGGAAAGGTTACATGTAAGCTGTTAACCACTAAAGGGCACATTATTTCCTCAGAAACTGACAACTGCCCTTCTTGATTCAGCAGAAAGGGAGTGAATAACCATAAAAATGATTTCATGATTAATTTCCACAAAAGAATGAGGTCGCAACTTCATGACCACCAGCCAGACAGGAATCCATCTGAGCCACCGAGGCCACCTTTTCATGCAATGTTCACTATCAACTGCCTGACTCAAAAATTACCTTTATCATAGGACGTCGCTTCTGAGAGTGTGATAACGCCATGTAATAAATTCGATAATCCACTAGCGGATTAAATATGCAAATTAGTCAGAAACGCCCCATAACGTTACATGTACAACGTCCTTAACGACGTCGCGTTTACTTATTGCAGAATATTGAAATTTTTGTTAAACAATTGTGGATAAAATGAGCTTTAAATGTCATATGATAAATACAATTTTGCATTCGTGCCCATGTATTATTTAATTTATTAAACTCGAAGAAAAGGGATAAAATGCTTCGCAAAGCCTCGCATTTTATCCCTTTCCTCAACTCATTTAATAAATTCAATAATACAAGAGCACTCATGTAAGATCCTCTATGAATACCATGACCGTTCCGTTAAACTCCAATACAAACAAACTAACTGTCTCTTTTATCCTTCAACTACCACTCAGGACTTTTTCAAATATATTTTTTAGTTTTCAGAGATAACAGATTTGATATTTCATGTAAATCTTCTGCTGACACAAATGTTGATGGATTGATGAATGGACAAACGAGGAGACAAATGGATGGAAAACTCCGTCCTATATTGTGCTTTGCTTATAGCAAATAGAGGTGGAGGCAATGATCAGGAATCGATACAATCAACCCACAGCTCCCATCAGAGACATCAAAGGGGAACAAACACAAACAGGCAACTCCAATACAAACAAACTAACTGTCTCTTTTATCCTTCAGCTTCCACTCAGGACTTTTTCAAATATATTTTTTAGTTTTCAGAGATAATAGATTTGATATTTCATGTAAATCTTCTGCTGACACAAATGTTGGTGGATTGATGGATTGATGAATGGACAAACGAGGAGACAAATGGATGGAAAACTCCGTCCTATATTGTGCTTTGCTTATAGCAAAATAGAGGTGGAGGCAATGATCAGAAATCGATACAATCAACCCACAGCTCCCATCAGAGACATCAAAGGGAAAGAAACAACAGGCAACAACAGACCTAATGGAAACATCAATAGAGGAAAGCCAAAAGGACACTGACTTTCCCACAAAATGGCCAATAGATTATCCAAAATAAAAATAATATAAGCGACACAAATACCCAAAAACAAACCATAACAAAAATAAACCGCGACAGAAGAACCGCCTTGGAACAGTCAGCAGAAATGAATTCCACTGGGGGGGGGGGGCTTCAATCGATTTTACGTGGCCACAATCCTCGACCTTACTTCCGTCGCAATTTAGACAAATAATTTGTTCAGTCGGCATGAATTTTTATCCCGTAATTAACCTTGTTACTATTTATCTATAGCTATGGCAACAAAATTTACCTTCATCCAAGCTTCCATGTCCTCCTGTGTGTCAGCACATATGAAGTATGTACGCGAGTTGGGGCCAGGGAAATTTATCATGAATGTGAAGCCATCTGAATCATCTGAAAGTTCTATGGTACAACCTTCTAGGATAATAATACCTGTTAAAGGGAGATAACACATGAGGGTTTAAACCTTATCCTGCTGAACATGACAACCCCTCCCTTCACAAACAGTGTAGTTCCTGGTCAGATGGCTTCTAAGAAGCCATCTTATCAGGCTGTACACTGTCATACAGTTTGTGAACTGAATGAATACATTTAATCAAGAAACTTGACTGGTTGATAATCTGCTATAGGTGTCACTAAATTAATTTCAACAGGGTAAGGATTAAAAATATATAGGTCAGCTCTGCTGATCCACATTAACCCTTGTCTTGCTGAATTTTCATATATGCCATACCCACTACTGATTATCAACCAATCAGATTACTTGATGCAAATTATTGCAACAAATTCACAACCTGAATGACAAACAATGTAGATCCTGATCAGATGGCTTCTTCAGAAGCCATCTGAACTGGATCTACATTGTTTGAAAGATAAGACATATTCTGGTTCAGCAGGACAAGGGTTAATGTCATTACACTTGCATAAGGAAACTGAAACATTAAACAAAATGATTTCCAACATAAAATTGTAACAATGACACAATCATAAACCTCTACAGTCTATATAATACTGGTCATTATATTAGAAACATGGTTTTAATGAAGATGGTTTTTTGCTTGGTTTGAGGTTTGGTTTAAACAATATTTATTTCAAATTTGATTCATTTACAATACATATATATAATACGATATGGCTAAAGGATCTGACAGTAAGCCTTGTGGCTTATAGACGTCATCTCCTTGGAACAACATAGTGTGTGCAATATTTGAGTAGCAAGACTGTAAATATTGAAATAAAGTAGCTGTGTGTGACATACATACATATATACGTTCAAACATACATGCATACAAACGGACAGACAGACGGACAGACAGACGGACAGACAGACATACACAGACAGACACAGACAGACAAATTCAGATGAGTAACTGTGACATACAGAGAGAGAGAGAGAGAGAGAGAGAGAGAGAGAGAGAGATTTGACTGAACACCTACATAAAACTTACATGGGAAACTATAAAAATAGACTTCTACCAGAGCTGAGAAATTTACGTTATAATGTATTGTTGGCTAGGCTAGGCTGTCTTAACCCTTATTTTGCTGAATGTTCAATTAAGTCACACCCATTCCCATTTCTGACTTAAACAAATGAGATTGCTTGATTTAATTTGTTCTTACAAATTCAGAAACTGACTCGCAAACATGGTAGATCCTGGTCAGATGGCTTCTGATCTGGATCTACACTGTTTGCAGAAGGATACGGATTAAACAAATCTTCCGGATTTGACAATGAAGTCTTGCACTTTTAGGAATAGCGATTGGTTCTCGTGTGGTGCAAGGTTGGTTTTTCCAAACAATAGATCGCTGAGAGTAAAATTGTTTAGGTCACGTGGTAAGTATCTTTCCCTGGCAACTGAATAGTTAGCACATGAGAACAGAAAATGTTTTGCACTTTCAAACTCTCCGCAATGACAAGATGGGCTTGAAACAATATTTTTACGATACAAATCGGAATTAAGTGAACTACAACCCATTCTTAGTCTAGCATGAAGAATTTGACCAATACGCGCACCAGTATTAAAATATTTAGGAGGCACTGTGGCGTTTCTGTTTAAGGCGCGTTTGAAAGAAGCTACAGATGTCGCTTCTTTTACATCGTTGGGAAGGTTGTTCCAGGCACGTATTGTCGACGGAAAAAAAGAATCCAAGAATAGGCTTGTTTTAGCTCTATAGTTTAGGATATGATCAGAATTTCGAAGATTATATCTAGTTCTTTCTTGAAGAGTAGCAGGGACCAAGTCAAAGAGATATTCTGGTGCGATACCGTGTAGAGCTTTGTAAAAAACTACCAATTTATGCTTGTTCCGACGACTTTGAAGAGACTCCCAACCGAGTTCTGAGAATAGTTTTTCAACACTGCATAATTTGGTTGCTCCTGTTATTATTCGAGCAGCTTCGACATGAATTGCATCTAACTGTCTTTTAGATTCAAGTGAGCAGTTATCCCAAACGACATCGCTGTACTCTAGAAGGGGTCGAATAAAGGCCATATACATTTTTTCTAAAGCTTTTCTGCTGACTCTAAACTTGAGGGCTCTTAGAAGATTGAGACGTGTGCAAGCTTTTTCGGAGATATTTTTCACATGTATTTTCCAGTTGCATGAGTCGGAAAATGTAAGGCCCAAATGCTTGTGGTTGGATGTTTCCTGTATCATAGTGTTATTTAAAAACAAGGGTGGGTGATGAGGGGGGTTTCTTTTTCTTGATATGGTCATTGCCATTGTTTTCTGTGCATGAAATTCTACCAGCCATTCATCAGCCCAGTTAGAAATGGTTTGTAGATCGGTGTTTAGCAGTCGTGCCGCTAGGTCTGGATGTTCAACAACGATGTATAGACTGGTGTCGTCAGCAAAGAGGCGAATGGAACAACTTATATTTTTTACTATGTCGTTTATATAAACGAGAAAGAGAAGTGGGCCTAAAATGGAACCTTGGGGCACACCGGCTTCAACCGCCGCCCAACTAGAGCACTTGCCATTAATAACGACACGTTGTCTCCGCCCGGATAGATAGCTTGTGAACCATTTTAAAACAGGATCGGAGCATCCTATGTTCTTGAGTTTGTGGAGCAAACCCTTGTGCCAGACTCTGTCGAAGGCTTTTGTTATGTCGCAGAAAACTGTCCGTACCTCTTTACCACTATCTACAGCCTCACAAAAGGTATGGTATGTATGAAGAAGTTGGTATGTAGTGGAATCGCCTTGTACAAAGCCCGATTGAAAGGGAGTTATCATTTGATGTGCTGTAATGTAATTATAGAGATGTTTGTGCACACAGCGTTCCATAGTTTTACCTGCTAGGCTCAAGAGGGAAATGGGTCTGTAATTGCCCGGGAGGGACTTTTCATCTTTCTTATGAATTGGAGAAAGGTTAGCGTCCTTCCAAGAGGGTGGAAAGTACCCTGTGGCGAACGACTTGTTAAAGACGATTGAGTAGGGACGTGCTAGGTAATCAGCACCTTCTCTTAAAAGCCTTGGGCTGATCAAGTCAGGACCACAGGCTTTGCTCACATCCAAATGCTTGAATACATCAAGAACATCTTGAGACGATATTGTGATTGAGTCTAAGGTGTACTGAGCAGGCTCGAGAGATGGTAAAGTTTTGTTTGTGTCATTGACCTTTGTTTGAGCGGAAAAATGTAAGTTTAACATTTCTGCTTTCTGTTCGTCTGTTTCGGCCACTTCATGGTTCATGGTAAGTACCGGAATGTTGCTAGAAGAGCGTCCAAGATTCAGAAGCTGCTTAGAGGTTTTCCAGAATAGTTTTTGGTCACAATTATCCAAAGACAGGAGATTGTCGAGTTTATCAAAATAATGTTTTTTGGAAAGTCTTATTGTAGTGTTGATTTTGTTTCTAAGGAGTTTGTATTTAGTCCAGAAATAATTGTTGTTTGTCTTTTTGAATTGTCTATAGGTGCGCTTCCGTTTCCTTATCATATTTTTGATTTTGCAAGTTATCCAAGGATGATCATTAGGCCGTATTGTTACTATTTTGTTAGGTATTGATTGTTTTGCAGCTGTAAATATGATGTCGGTGATGTCCTTGATATTAATGTCGATGTTTCCTTCGCGTAAAACTATTTCTGTAATGTTGGATTCAGACAGCAAGTTCCTGAATTTGTCATAATCAGCTAATTTATAATTCCATATTTGTCTTTTAAAGGATGGTGTGTGAGGTCGAGTGAACTTGAGTAAGACAACTATTGGACAGTGATACCTGGTGTAATCTGCCATGAAGGGGTCAATTGTGCCGCTTGTTAGGACGTTGCTGTAATTGCGTACTAGAATCAAATCTATGAGTGACGATGAGTTTTCCGTAAAATGCGTGGGTTCAGTAATAAGTTGTTTCAGATTGTATTCAAGCATAAGATCTTTCATTTTAGGATTGTTGTTAAGTGTCATGTCGATGTTAAAGTCGCCTGTAATAATTATGTCTGATAGGTTCGTGTTGCATGCTCTGTCAATACTTTCCTTGATAAGATTGAAATATTCTGGACTACTATTAGGGGGTCTGTAGAATCCGCCTACCAGAATCCTTTTCGACTTGACTTGGATCTCTACCCAGGTAGATTCCAAGCCCTGTAATTCCAAGTCTGGTCTTCGCTTACAAAATAGTGTGTCGCGGACATAGATGATCACACCCCCACCAGGGCGACCTAGCCTATCAGTCCTGAATGGTGACGTGAAGTTATCTATCTGTATTGTGCTACTGTTAATATTGGGGTTTAGCCAGCTTTCAGAAAAAACAAGGACATCGTAAGCATCGGCTTCACTGCGTATTATGTCTATTTTAGGCATCAGGCTTTGAATATTGGCATGAATTATACTTAAGTGGTTATGAAGCAGTTCAAAAGATGTTGCTGAAAGATCGCCGCTGGATGAGGTACTAGTATCGACAGAGTCTGGTCCAGGGTTGGTCTCTATATCGCCACAAATAAGAAGCAACGAGAGTAGCCAAAAGGTCAGGTCAGTTACAAATAGGAAAAAAAGGAATTTGCGACAGAAAGAAATGTTTCGATGCGGTTGGCAAAAGTACAGACGCACATGAGGAACCCTGATGTCTTTGTACAACTCGTTGCTTCGCTGAATAGCTAACGTCATACTGAAGGATTGAATATCACGGCTATTAGGTACGCATAAGAGCACTACTATCATAGTAAATAGGAGTAAATGGAAATTGTTATGCGTTATTCTTTTCTTGGTGCCTAGCCTTAAGGATAAAGAAACACTAGACATGCCACCAAGCCCGTCAGATTTAAGTTGTTTGATCTTCACGTGGTACTCAGTAGAAACTGGAGATATATCATGACGAGCATTGAGGGCAAGTCTGGTGAGTCTTGGTTCAAGTACGTAACTTTAGACCCGGAGATCAGCTGTGGAATCATTGAGGCGGGGTGTTCAGTCAAGGACACAGATAGAAGATTATAGAGAAATACACGTAATACAACAAAAAGGAACATAACAGATATCACAATATGAATACAAAACAAAAATTAGGTAAGTTAGGTGATACTTAACTAAAGCTGGAATTATGTAAATCCATATGAAGTAACATTATATAGCATTTGAAAAAGTAGCACTTTGTTTAACTAATGTGAGACAAGAAAGCCCTCATCGTGGTGCAAAGATGCATACCGAAAACACGCCTATACGAATACATTGCCAACTGCTCGCCCCCCCCCCCCCCCCCCCCCCCCCCAAAAAAAAATAACAATAATAATAAAAACTAAAGATGCAAAATCGTGATATAATGCCTATTCCCGCACAAAACACAGATTGCGGGGACCCGATAGAACCGCCTCGACGAGGCTATATCAGTGGCCCTCGATACATACCATAGTGCATAGACTGATAAAAAAAAAAATGTTTTACCCTGGTAAACCCCAGTTTCACTATATAAAGATGGGGTTCGAGGGGATCAAATTGTTAAGGCGTATTTTCGTGATGACTATACACTGCTATTTACTAGATGGCATCTCGGCCCTCATCCTGCTGATTTATTTTGACTACTTTAATCACACCTACCGGCTGTCAGCCATTATATTTCGTAATGTGATTTAGTCAATAAGAGAGAATAATACTGCAAATTCCGATCCGATGGCCTCTTCAGAGCCCAGCGAATCTCAATTTTCAGTCTTTGTAGGGTTAGGGGATTGTAATGTTCAGCAGGATGTGAGTTGAAAATACGGAACTACGAGTTACTATTGTCTGTAATTGAGTTTAACGGCCCTGTCAGCACTCTTAGATCATATTGGGCCGGAAATGTTTACCTTTTCACCTTTTTGGGGCAGATATGTATTAGCCAGGCATACAATGCACATTTTGACAAAGGGTGATAGCTGCCCTTCTTAAGTAAGCGGGAGGGGCAAAGAAGATATCGTGCCAGATATCTGCACGATAACGATGCATTTGGAACCGAAATTTTATTGCGAGTCACTCTTAAGAAGAAAAAAAAAACAAAAAAAAAAAACGCTGTATAGTAGTTAGGCCTCTTTGTTTTCTGAATGGGATGCATATGTTGATACCATATCGTGTTCCTAGTCGAGCTATTCTATCAAGATGTGCACTGTTTGCCCTACTACTTTCAACACATGAATCTATGAATAATCAGAACATTTTCATTTTTTTACATTTCCAGTGTATAGCCTAATGTAAACAGTATATTTCATATTTCCATGGGTCCACGCATATTGTCGCATGATATTCAATGGCTATTTGTAGATTATAATATATGATGTGCATTTCATCACGTCAACACTCCGTGGAGTGAATATCCCCGCAGACCCCACCCTATCCAAGGACATATGAGGCCTACAGGGGTATACATTGTTTCTTGCAATTTCGCTCCGAGGCTTGGACCATGATTACCGGTCAGAATGATTTCAACGAGACAGTTCTAACGAGCAACCACGGCATGCGACAACAAGCGGCCATGGTAGTAATGATAGTAACAATAATAGGAAATAGATCGCCAGAAAGTAAATATTCATCAGTTAATAGATGTACTATTTGTTACTTAAGGTCAATATAATTTTCGTCTATAATGTGCACAACAACAACAACTACAGCAACAACAAACTTCCTCATGTTAAGAAGTCCTTGTAGTGAACATCGCAGCAAGACAAAACTCAATTTGTACCAGGCAACCTGGGAGCTACAGAGGCACACATAATTTCTCGCACTCCTGACTGAAGACGCGTGTTGTGGATGCCCACCATAACCGTCTCAACGAGGCGCTTCTTATGAGAACCCACAACCCGATAAACATCACAATTTTTCATTTTTTTATTCAGAAAAATATTAACCGTTACTAGTACGAGTGAATAACGCTGGAGTGTCCAGACAGGTAAGTATACTTATCAAGGAAAAAAGCGAAAGGACATGATCTAACTAGAATGACATATTGTATTCGCGAGCCGGAATGTGTATACCGAATATCCATCCTCAAACAAGACATGTGCATCCTACAGCGGTATACACTATTTCTCACAATGCCGACCGGACTGTCGGTCAGAGACGCCTCAACGGACAGTTCTAACGAGCACCCACAACCCATCATGGTAATAATACTAATGAAAAACTATAGGTGAGATTAGCATATAGAACAGCAAGTGGTTCGATTGTTCATGTTAGCAAGTCCGTAAAGGACCATCTCCACAAAAGTCAGTTTATACAGAGAAACCCGGCACCTACCGGCGCACACACAACTTCCCGCATTCGCGGCTGAAGACACGTGCTGTGAATACTCGAAAGAGCCGCCTCGATGAGGCAGCTCTTAAAGCAACCACAACCCATCTCGGAGTATATAATCTATATAACTGAAGTTCTTACAAATTTTCGCTCAGGAAAAAGACCACTATCATTATGATACACATGTAAGATGCCAGGTTCTTTATCAAAAGAGGTAAGTATGCCTATAAAAAGGACAAGATATTACTCGGCAAACACCCGACGTCGGATCAACGTTAGTATTTTCTTATATTGGGTCTCGACTGTGGCGACCAAAACACAACGCCGATACAACTTTGCAACCGCGATGCCAGTTCGACGTCAGAATACGACGTCGTAAAGACGTTGCATTTATATTGAACTTTGAACGCGACCTACATGACCAAATTGCAACGTCGATACGACGTCAGGCCAACCTGTGAAAGAGATGCTATATCCCTGCAGGCACACGTCGCTATGGCAACGTCAAATCAACGTCGGTGCAACGTCATGACGTTGCACCGACGTTGCTATGACGTTGCATAAACGTCATGACGTTGTACAGACGTTGATGTGACGTCATAATTATGTCATGTGTCTGCTGGGATATCAAAGTTGTGTGTTGGATGGATTTGACAGATATTAGATTTATAACTAGGAATACAGGAAGAAAATTATACACATAACTTTGCATTTAAAATCATGTCATTATTATCATATTCTCATAATAAATGGTCGATGGCATTTTACATCATCATACCGGCAAATGCTTCCGCCGGACAGTCATCGCAAAACGACGCCGCACTGGCACCAGAAACCGACGTCCATATTACGTCATTCTTACGTCATATAGACGTCGGGTTCCGACGTTTAATCAATTTGCAATTTCAACCAAATTTCAACGGGATCCGACGTCCGCGCAGCGTCGATCCAACGCAAAATCTTAGCTGGGTAGTAGTAACTTCTCTAGTGTGTGTTCCAAAACCGTTATGAGTAGGTACCGGTTTGAAGACTCCTAACTCCACAACTTCCTTATAACCACAAATGAAATTCTACTCGAGACAGCGGTAGTTCGAGCCAATGAGGGTTATTGCTAGTGCCAATGAAGGAGGTATAATGGAGATTTGACAATATCTTCTCAGTGTTCTTTATTATAAATGTATGCTGTGTGTACTCATTAGAATCGCCTCGTCGAGGCGACCCCAATGAGCACACCCAGCACACATTAGCAAGATAAAACACAAAAATTTCCCAAAGTATCCCTCACTATTTCATATGCAAACCAATTCCCCAGGGACTCAATAAAGTGTTCGACTTAGCCATGGCATTCGATCTATCGGTGTTCGAGCCATCGAAATTCCACTGTATATCCAAAACCGTGTTTGACGGACAGTTTTACAATGGATCCTTGGTGTATAATTCACTAGTCACTGAATACGGTGAATAATTCCACTGGAACGTTTTGACGTCATAATCTCTAGGCGACGCTGCTGACGTCGTTAGTAACAACAATCGATTACGGAGGAATAAGTCACTCGTGCTCCAAGGCGTTCCTGCAAACAACTCGTTCGCTATCGCTCACTCGTTGCCTACTCGAAAGCCCTAGAACACTCGTGAATCATTTCACCGTAATTGATAAAAAAAACAAGAAACTCTATATAACTAGTTATAAACGAATGAACATTTAAGCCAGAACTGAAAACTGTTACACACGAGCAGCGCCACCTGAAGCAGACGACTCGGCAGACGGTACACCTGAACTCTTGCCACCAGTAGATGCAAGATTGCGCTTCCTTGCTATGATATTCTTTGCCTCTTCGACATTACCGAAAGTTTTTACATCAGAGTCAGATTTGATGAGGTGGCGTTTGTCGTCTTTGTCTATAACAAATATCCGTCCATCCGAGGCATACGCAGCTTTCAGGACATCGGCACGAGCAAGCGTGCGAGCTTCAAACAGGAGCTTGGATCTCTGTTTTGTTAAGTCCTCGTTTATAAAAACAGACTTTAATGTCCCATTGTTTCTCAGTTCTTTTCTTTCCCGGTACACTTTGTTTCTCACATTGTATGTGGCGAATTTCACAATGACATCACGAGTACGGCGCCTTGCTCCAGGACCTTTTCCGGAACGTCCGTGATCGTCGTAACTACCGACTCTATGTGACCGGTCGATGTCAGCAGGACTGATATCCACCCCCAGAGACCCAGCAATTCGTATTACTTCGTGGTCAGTATTTTCATCTTTATCCTCAGGAATGCCAGATAT
This sequence comes from Lucinisca nassula, assembly GCA_963580285.1. Classification (NCBI taxonomy): domain Eukaryota; kingdom Metazoa; phylum Mollusca; class Bivalvia; order Lucinida; family Lucinidae; genus Lucinisca; species Lucinisca nassula. The sequence goes on along the minus strand of OY757022.1, from coordinate 129,997,878 downwards.
GCGCAAGCTATTACGACGGCTGTATTGCTCTAAGCTGTCATTATCGCGTTCAACAGCTAGCAGGCGACCCTCAAACGCTTCATTTGCCTTTCGAAGGTGTAAGTTCTCAGTCTGGAGGGCGATGTTGTCATTCTGTAGCTGTGTAATGTTGTCGCGGAGGTCCCTGATATCGTCCTTCAAAGATTGAGTGACTTCACTCACAGCTTCTTTAACTACCATTTTTATTTCAGGGAGCATCATGGCCCTCAAATCAGACGCTATCTGTAGGATCTCTGTCGGCTGAAGTGGCACAGAGAGATGATGAATCGAGGTAGCTGTTTCAGCTTCAGCTTCCAACACACTGTCTAGCTGCATAGCACTCAATTCAGGATCATTGTTTATTCCTTCACCTCGGTTTGGCGGATCCCCCGTAAAATGACGAGTCTTCTTCTCCAACAGAGACTCCTCCATATATACTGGTGAACTCGCAGGGCGTTTTTTATCATCTTTAAGACTAGGAGTACTTGGGTGACCCTCAACGGGTTCTTTCAGCTTTGTATTTTCACTCGACATTGTGATCGTTACTTATTCCGTGAAGTATACTTTGGACGCGTTCGAGCGAGGGTCGATTTTATCAGGCGTGCCTCCAGGTAAGTATGTTAACCGTTAGAAAAGAATCAAGTAGGTCCTATCATATTCACAAACGACCAATGAGATTCAAGTATTCTGATTTATATATATTATGGCGGTCCTCTATGTAAACAATACATTACGACGAAAAAGAAATACCTCTTCAAAGTCACTTTAAATTCCTGTTTTTCCTCCGAAGTTTCACATTTAACTAAGCATAATGTCACTAAATAAGGCGTATCACCCAAAATACTTTCAAAAAAGCGTCAAAAATCACATTTTGGAATAAAATTGTTCTTGGCGAAATAACACAGCCTACACCACTCAATAACGGTTTGAGGTTTAACGTCCCCGTCAACACTGTAAAGGTCATTTGGGAGATGTTGTTTCCAATTTTGTGGGACTTTTACCAGTCATTGAGATGAAATATGTTCTATAAAAGGTTTATCCTTTGGAAGCAAGGAATACACCACAGCACTGAAAAAAATATGGAGTGTACATGTTTTCTGGGCCAGACTAGCTAGTCTCGGCCAATTAGGCCTCAGCAGTGACCCTCAGATATTTTCAAAATTCCACAATGGAATCAATGATCCCAAAGGACAAGAAAATATAATCTACACTATAATGTAGGGTAGGGAGACGCTTTACCGCCGCCACACATTCCCACATACCAGCTGTAGTGACCCTGCCACCCAATGAAACCAATAGGATTTAAAAGCATGGACGATCTGACTCACACCATATTGCCTGGGCAGGCTTAGATCCTCTAAGCAGTTTACCAGTACTCATGTGCGGGTCGGTTTCAGCCTTGCGTGGAAGCATCATGCAGCCCATCTATTTCTTCAAGCCCCGATGGGCGGGGACTATTCAGGAAGATGGGCCCCAAAAATACAAGTATATAGCTTATACAACAAAAAGGTCATTTCTCTGCATAATCCATCACGTGAACTAGTCTGTGAAATAAGTAGAGGATATTTACTTTTTTGAGGTGGATACCAAAAATATTTCATCAAGTGTGTTGAAAACATCATAATTTTCACAAGTGCGAAGCACGAGTGAAAATTCGGATGTTTTCAACACACGACATGAAATACTTTTGGTATCCGCCGAAAAAAAGTTAATGTTCTTTTTATTTTATAATTTAATAGGACACTTACGGTAATTGATCGATCCGAGGCGGTGACGTCACGATTTTGACCTAACTACATGACCTCACAACTGTCAGTTTCAAAGCATAAACAAATCGCCATTTGGATTCAGCATTTCTAGTTCAAAGAATGCTTTTGAAGGTATGTTATAGAATGCGTTGTGCTTATTTGAAGTCCATTTTATTTTTGAAGGCTCTATGTGGCTTGCACACAGCCAATGTATAATCGATTCCATGTGTAGCAGTTGGTCCCGGTCGGTTTTTCTCGTTGGGAAAAAACAAAAAAAATATAACGCTGATTTGAGCACATATTTCCTCGCACAAACTCTTACTCAGCCATTCATTGAACTGGTACGCCTTGCAGACCATTTGTAACAAGACAGCTAAGCCTAAATCTATGAAGGAGCATTTAAATTGTGAACGAGATGTGTGTCGGCAAAAATCACAGCGCTGTTGTTGGCAAATATGGCGCTTGTTCTGTGTTTTAATCAAATTATCAGCAAATGACGTTAACATGAACATTATTTTAGAACGTCATTTACGCTAAATGACGTAAGTTCCCAGAAGGTCCCTTTTCGCGTGACGGGTCACATATTCTAACGACCTAAGGAATTATTATTCTTAGTAAATAAAATGAAAATTAACCTTTTTTTTCGACCAGAACGTAAACAAAAAAGGAGTTCCGGCATGCTACAGTGAAATGGTATAAATGGTATCAGTCACAAGTGAAATGATACGATATCATTTCACTTGTGATTCTTATCATTTTTATTTGTTTCAGATATGCATTGATTTCACTGCTAAGAATAAAATAACCCCCCCCCCCCATTAACCCCACTTTATATATAGAGAAATCTGGGTTTTATGGGAGTATACAATATTTTTGCTTATTTCTACTCCAAGATATAGGTTTGCAGTAAAAGTAAGAAAAATATCACGGATTTTCATAAGAAAAGTAACAATTTTGAAGATGTACTGAAAAAACGCACTATATTGGATATGTTATCGTAATGTATATGCTTTTTATGTTATTTAACTTAACACTGTTTCTGCTTTAGACAACTTTTGTTATAAAGAGGTTGTAGTGTAAGCTTTAGACGACTTTTGTTATAAAGAGGTTGTAGTGTAAGCTTTAGACAACTTTTGTTATAAAGAGGTTGTAGTGTAAGCTTTAGACAACTTTTGTTATAAAGAGGTTGTAGTGTAAGCTTTAGACAACTTTTGTTATAAAGAGGTTGTAGTGTAAGCTTTAGACAACTTTTGTTATAAAGAGGTTGTAGTGTAAGCTTTAGACAACTATTGTTATAAAGAGGTTGTAGTGTAAGCTTTAGACAACTTTTGTTATAAAGAGGTTGTAGTGTAAGCTTTAGACAACTTTTGTTATTAAGTGGTTGTAGTGTAAGCTTTAGACAACTTTTGTTATAAAGAGGTTGTAGTGTAAGCTTAAGACAACTTTTGTTATATAAAGGTTGTAGTGAAAGCTTTAGACAACATTTGATATAAAGAGGTTGTAGTGTAAGCTTTAGACAACTTTTTGTTATAAAGAGGTTGTAGTGTAAGCTTTAGACAACTTTTGTTATAAAGAGGTTGTAGTGTAAGCTTTAGACAACTTTTGTTATAAAGAGGTTGTAGTGTAAGCTTTAGACAACTTTTGTTATAAAGAGGTTGTAGTGTAAGCTTTAGACAACTTTTGTTATAAAGAGGTTGTAGTGTAAGCTTTAGACAACTTTTGTTATAAAGAGGTTGTAGTGTAAGCTTTAGACAACTTTTGTTATAAAGAGGTTGTAGTGTAAGCTTTAGACAACTTTTGTTATAAAGAGGTTGTAGTGTAAGCTTTAGACAACTTTTGTTATAAAGAGGTTGTAGTGTAAGCTTTAGACAACTTTTGTTATTAAGAGGTTGTAGTGTAAGCTTTAGACAACTTTTGTTATTAAGAGGTTGTAGAGTAATAGACAACTTTTGTTATAAAGAGGTTGTAGAGTAAGCTTTAGACAACTTTTGTTAATTAAGAGGTTGTAGAGTAATAGACAACTTTTGTTATAAAGAGGTTGTAGAGTAAACTTTTGTTATAAAGAGGTTGTAGTGTAAGCTTTAGACAACTTTTGATATAAAGAGGTTGTAGTGTAAGCTTTAGACAACTTTTGTTATAAAGAGGTTGTAGTGTAAGCTTTAGACAACTTTTGTTATAAAGAGGTTGTAGTGTAAGCTTTAGACAACTTTTGTTATAAAGAGGTTGTAGTGTAAGCTTTAGACAACTTTTGTTAATTAAGAGGTTTTATGTAGGCTTTAGACGACTTTTGTTATAAAGAGGTTGTAGTGTAAGCTTTAGACAACTTTTGTTATTAAGAGGTTGTAGTGTAAGCTTTAGACAACTTTTGTTATAAAGAGGTTGTAGTGTAAGCTTTAGACAACTTTTGTTATAAAGAGGTTGTAGTGTAAGCTTTAGACAACTTTTGTTATAAAGAGGTTGTAGAGTAATAGACAACTTTTGTTATAAAGAGGTTGTAGAGTAAGCTTTAGACAACTTTTGTTATAAAGAGGTTGTAGAGTAATAGACAACTTTTGTTATAAAGAGGTTGTAGAGTAAACTTTTGTTATGAAGAGGTTGTAGTGTAAGCTTTAGACAACTTTTGTTATAAAGAGGTTGTAGAGTAATAGACAACTTTTGTTATTAAGAGGTTGTAGAGTAAGCTTTAGACAACTTTTGTTATTAAGAGGTTGTAGTGTAAGCTTTAGACAACTTTTGTTATAAAGAGGGTGTAGTGTAAGCTTTAGACAACTTTTGTTATAAAGAGGTTGTAGTGTAAGCTTTCGACGACTTTTGTTATTAAGAGGTTGTAGTGTAAGCTTTAGACAACTTTTGTTATTAAGAGGTTGTAGTGTAAGCTTTAGACAACTTTTGTTATAAAGAGGTTGTAGAGTAAGCTTTAGACAACTTTTGTTATAAAGAGGTTGTAGTGTAAGCTTTAGACAACTTTTGTTATTAAGAGGTTGTAGTGTAAGCTTTAGACAACTTTTGTTATAAAGAGGTTGTAGTGTAAGCTTTAGACAACTTTTGTTATAAAGAGGTTGTAGTGTAAGCTTTAGACAACTTTTGTTAATAAGAGGTTGTAGTGTAAGCTTTAGACAACTTTTGTTATTAAGAGGTTGCAGTGTAAGCTTTAGACAACTTTTGTTAATTAAGAGGTTTTATGTAGGCTTTAGACAACTTTTTTATAAAGAGGTTGTAGTGTAAGCTTTAGACGACTTTAGTTATTAAGAGGTTGTAGTGTAAGCTTTAGACAACTTTTGTTATAAAGAGGTTGTAGTGTAAGCTTTAGACAACTTTTGTTATAAAGAGGTTGTAGTGTAAGCTTTAGACAACTTTTGTTATAAAGAGGTTGTAGTGTAAGCTTTAGACAACTTTTGTTATAAAGAGGTTGTAGTGTAAGCTTAAGACAACTTTTGTTATTAAGAGGTTGTAGTGTAAGCTTTAGACAACTTTTGTTATAAAGAGGTTGTAGTGTAAGCTTTAGACAACTTTTGTTATAAAGAGGTTGTAGTGTAAGCTTTAGACAACTTTTGTTATAAAGAGGTTGTAGTGTAAGCTTTAGACAATTTTTGTTATAAAGAGGTTGTAGTGTAAGCTTTAGACAACTTTTGTTATAAAGAGGTTGTAGTGTAAGCTTTAGACAAGTTTTGTTATAAAGAGGTTGTAGTGTAAGCTTTAGACAACTTTTGTTATAAAGAGGTTGTAGTGTAAGCTTTAGACAACTTTTGTTATTAAGAGGTTGTAGTGTAAGCTTTAGACAACTTTTGTTATAAAGAGGTTGTAGTGTAAGCTTTAGACAACTTTTGTTATTAAGAGGTTGTAGTGTAAGCTTTAGACAACTTTTGTTATAAAGAGGTTGTAGTGTAAGCTTAAGACAACTTTTGTTATAAAGAGGTTGTAGTGTAAGCTTTAGACAACTTTTGTTATAAAGAGGTTGTAGTGTAAGCTTTAGACAACTTTTGTTAATTAAGAGGTTGTAGTGTAAGCTTTAGACAACTTTTGTTATAAAGAGGTTGTAGTGTAAGCTTTAGACAACTTTTGTTAATTAAGAGGTTGTAGTGTAAGCTTTAGACAACTTTTGTTATAAAGAGGTTGTAGTGTAAGCTTTAGACAACTTTTGTTATAAAGAGGTTGTAGTGTAAGCTTTAGACAATTTTTGTTATAAAGAGGTTGTAGTGTAAGCTTTAGACAACTTTTGTTATTAAGAGGTTGTAGAGTAATAGACAACTTTTGTTATAAAGAGGTTGTAGTGTAAGCTTTAGACAACTTTTGTTATTAAGAGGTTGTAGTATAGTAGCATAAAAAGGTTGATAACCATAAAATGTAAACAATACAAAACAAAGACATGTAACTTAATTTCATAATTTGGCTGATTTGTTTTCATGAATCTTCCTAGATGGGCATTAAAAGAATTCTTTTGACCATACTCTAATAAATAAAAATTTGAAGAAAACAAAATTATTTTTAGTCTATAATTTTGGACACCCAGGCCCATTCCTGATCCAAAACTTCGAAACGGCTTAACATACATTTATGTAATATGGTAATAATAATTTTATCACATGACGTCGCGTCTGAGTGTGTAATAACATCATTTATCATATGACGTCGTTGATAAGCAGTGGATAACGCCGTGTAATAAAAATCGTATGACCACACGTGTAATAACACTTTGGCGGGATTAAGTAACGTCATGACGACGTCCATGTCAACAATGCTTTTTTTTCGTAGAAAAATTGTCAAATAAAAAGGCGATGAAATCCAATTTAAAGTAGTCATATGATAAAGAGAATCTTACAGTCGTGGTCTTTTCATATGAAATTTATGAAACTCGCCAAAGGCTCGTTTCATAAATTTCATATGAAATGACCACGAGTGGAAGATCCTATATATAAAAAATCAATAATTCGATAGTGAATTAAATATGCAAATTTGCTAGATATGTCCCGTAACGTTACATGTACGACATCCTTAACGATGTCCCATTTACTAACGGTGGAATATTGACATTTTTATAAACAATCTTGAGTAAAATGCCTTTTAAATGTCATATGATAAAAAGAATTTTGCATTCGTGCTCATGCATTATTGAATTTATTGAACTCGTTGAGGAAAGGCATAAAATGCTTGGCACAGCCTCGCATTTTATCTCTTTTCCTCAACTCATTTAATAAATTCAATAATACATGAACACTCATGTAAGATCCTCTATATAATATAAAATCTTCAAAGATGAGTAATGAAAATAGTGTGGGGAAATTTCTTATTTATCTGCTAAAATATACAATGTATGTTGTGAGTCTCTCTCAGAATCACCTCCAAGTACATGTACCAACAAACGTGAGATCGAAACCTTCGTGTTCAGCAGGATTACAGCTAATAATGGAATTTCACTGCAAATGCTATTTCTAACCATAAAGAGGCATACCAGCATATTTTCACTTAAAACATTGATTATTATTATTATTTATTGTTATTATTATAACACATACTGGCTAAGTGGACAGGCATACCTATAGGATCCTTCTCTCCCCTTCTTTCATAATAAAACAACAGGTTCCCCTTGAGAACAAACCATCTTTTCTGGTACCCTTTGTTGAAGTCTCCTCTCTTGTGCATGTATCCCTCTTTGTCAGGTGGGGCCCCAGATGAGGCGAACTTTGCCAGACTTTTCTCGTTTAGCTTCATTTTCTCTAGGACTTGATCATAGCATCATTACAGTTAAATGTGTATTTTCATACCAACATATGGTGGCAGCTGCAAAACAGGTTCATGAAACCATAGCAATAGACAAGGTTGGTATTTTGTGATAATTGAAGGGTAGTTTTCCTTATTTCTCCATTTAAACCTATGCTGTTGGTATTCATTAGAACTGCCTCGCCGAGGCGGTTCTAATGAATACCCACAACATAGGGTTTACTGGGGAATTGACAAAAACTATCCTTCGATTATCAAAAAATACCAACCTTATCTGTTGCTATGTTTTGTTTGTTTGATTTGAGGTTTAACGTCCCCGTCAACACTGTATAGGTCATTTTGGAGACATTGCTTCCAATTTTGTGGGACTTTTACCCGACATTGAGATGAAATGACATCTCAAGTTGTGTCGCCCAATGAAACCAATAGGGTTTATAAGCATGGACGGTCGGGTCCGACTCGCACCGCTTTGCCTGGGCAGGCTTAGATCCTCTAAGTGGTATACCAGTACTCGTGCGCGGTCAGTTTCAGCTCTGCGTGGAAGCATCATGCAGCCCATCTATTTCTTCAAGCCCCGGTGGACGGGGGGCCAAAAACAGGTTCATGAAACCATAGCAATAGATAAGGTTGGTATTTTGTGATAAGTGAAGGATAGTTTTCCATATTTTGCAATTTAAACCTATGTTGTGGGTATTCATTAGAACCGCCTCGCCGAGGCGGTTCTAATGAATACCCACAAAATAGGGTTTTATGGAGAAGTGACAAAAACTATCATTCAATTATCACAAAATACCAACCTTATCTATTGCTATGTGAAACATTTTTATGCTCAATACAGCATAAAAATTTCAAAGCTTGTAAATAATGCATATATATTAGTTAGCAAAGCACAAGCAGTTAATCAACTGTGTGTTAAAACCTTATCCTGCTGAATGAATTAATTTAGACACATCCATTGCTGACTATCAGCCAATAAAATTACTTAAAACAATGTATTAATTCAGTTCACAAACTTCATGACAGTGTAGATCCTGATCAGATGGTCAATCTGGTCTACACTGTTTGCAAACATAGGGATTATCACGTTCTGCAGGATAAGGTTAAAATACAGGAAGTATTACATTTCCAAAACACTTGAAACTTCAATGAACAAACAACTGTGTATGGGATCTGCAAGTCTCAAGGGAAATATATTTAATTTATATTCTCTCAAGGGTAATATATTCTCTCTATCTTAAACAAAATGTTGATTAAGTTATATTTTACATGCCCATTTCTATTGATAATGCATGTACATACATGTATATTCCAATTTCCTAGTCTGCTTAAAGTAAGACAGTGCAGTTTCTGAGAGATCATATACACCATACACATAAGGCCTTTGGAAATTCAATGGACTGTTTTTTGTGCAGTAAATGTGTTTTAATGGGAATGGGAACACCTTCAGGGGAGGCAATTCCTGCGAAGGTACATGTATTTTTGTCTCCCATGTCAATAGGGGTCAAGTCTTAAAGGAAAGAATTTGCTCCCGAGGAGCAAATTCTTTCCTTTAAGAACAGACCCTTTTTCAGTGGGACAGGGCATATAGAAAAGCGAACAGGAAGTCCCAAAAGTTGTCTCCCTTTGAAAAATGTCAGAAATTCCACCAGGTGTTCCCATTCCCCTTAACAGCCTTGATGATTTTCTTCCCAGGTAGATATGTCATATTATTCTGTATGGCTCATTCTATGTATTGTTTTTGTTTTGGTTCGATTTGAGGTTTAACGTCCCTATCAACACTGTACAGGTCATTTTAGAGACGTTGCTTCCAATTTTGTGAGCCTTTTACCCGACATTGAGATGAAATGACATCTCAAGCCCTGACGCCCAATGAAACCAATAGGGTTTATAAGCACGGACAGTCTGACTCGCACCACTTTGCCTGGGCAGGCTTAGATCATCTAAGTGGTTTACCAGTACTTGTGTGCGATTGGTTTCAGTTCTGCATGGAAGCATCATCCAGCCCATCTATTTCTTCAAGCCCCGATTGGCGGGGGCCGCTCTATGTGATGTAAACAGAAAGTATGAACTTGATTCAATAACACGAACTCAAGATGAAAACAAGGACCAAAAAAAATCTGGACGGAAAAATATTTCTGCAAATTTTTTAAGTGAAATGAAAGCCACATTTTCTATATTCAAATTCTTCATTTTTGAAAAGTCGGTCCGTTCCAAGGCGGTTCTTAATTCTGTGGTTGTTTATTTATGTTGTTGTTTGTTACTTACTGTGTGTATCACTTGTGTCTTTTTATTTTGGATGGTCATTTGGCCATTTTGTGGGAAAGTAACTGTCCTTATGGCCTTCCTTTGTTTAGGTTTCCATTATGGTCTGGTCGCTTCATGTTTGTGTTTCTTTCCCTTCGGTGTCTTTGATGGGTGGAGTAAGTTAATTGTATCGATTCCTGATCTTTGTTTTACTTCTACTTTGGCTTCAGGGAAATAACTTCCCCTGGGAAACAGCAAGTTTATTTTGCATACAGAGAGATCTATGTACTTCCTTTTCAGGGATGCAAATGGAATCTTCCGCCTTATATATAACAGAAGTCCATTGCAAACCTAGTTTGTATGTAATGTACACCTGTGAGTGATGGTCAGATGTGAGTGATGGTCAGATGTGAGTGATGGTCAGATGTGACCGATCGCAGTATATTTACTTAAGTAGAAAGAAAAGAAGAGTGTAGGACAATATCCCCTTCGGACAAAATCCCCTCTGCTCATTTTTGCAAAGGTGGACGAAATCCCCTTCATGTTTTTTTTTAACTTTTTACAGAGTGGACATAATCCCCCTCGTGACTTTTACAAGGTGGACAAAACCCTCTCCATAAGATGGACAAAATCCCCTTCGGACAAAATGCCCCTTGCTGATTACTTCCATAGCAAAGGTATTCGAATGGTAGATGAGACTGTGTCCATCGTTCATACACACTGTTCCCTGAAGACTGATAGAATAAATTTAAGATGTTCATTTTTGTATATAATCTATACATTTTTTCTTTGAATTGTGTTTTATCCAAAACCTTTTTAAAACAGACCGCTGCCCATTATCTTCTACAGGAATGATATGATGCTGTGAATTAAAACAATGAATATTTTCTATTATTCATTAAGCTATTCCATCCTATAGATTTATATACATTTATATAGTAAAACTGGGGTTTCAGGGGTAAACCTTATTTTTCTTATTTCTGCTCTAAAATGTAGATTGTGGGTACTCGTTAGAACGGCGGTTCTAATGTAAATTTTCAATCATCGGCGGTAAAATTTACAATGTATTTGTATAGGTGAGTTTTCGTAATGAACAGTGCAGACCCTGATCAGATCTGCTCAGAATAATTATTAAATTATTCAGTATTTGCATTTTCATCTTCATTGGATTACTGCAATGAGAAATTTATTTTGTCAGTGAATATGAAGTTTGTATGATGGTACAGGTAATTAAACATTTTGATAATTTGCATATTGAATCATTTAATAATTATAAATGAGTAATTACATATTTTTATCACTTGATGTGAAATTAATCAGCTTGTTTTCAAACATAATTATCAAGCGCAGTCCTGGCTTAATTTTCGTTGATTTTCTTTAATCGCCCTCTTTAAAAATATTGATGTTCAATTAATTTTGAAATTAAAGGCATGGAGGATACTGCAAATATTTGAATTCTTCAACCAGAGATTCAACTTCGGTGAAGTTGATGTCGCACCTGCTCCCCAGCTGCCCCACACAAAAAAAATAAAAGTTTATTTAAGGCACAAGAAATGAATATAGGGCTTTGAGAAGAATCCATAGCCTATATATGTGAGGTAAAAAACTAACTAAGTTCACAATGTGGAAAAAGTATTATAAATTGATCCCAAGATAAAGTCCAAACCACATGCACATCCTCATACAATAGCAAAAACACAAACAAAGTTTCAAAATGATCAATATAAAAGTTAAAAACTGTAAGAGGAGTTGCGAAGACGAGAGGTACCCATCGTATATCAACTGAAGCTTAAAAATGGCTAAGTTCATAATGTGCAAAAAGTGAGAAAAAAAAAATATTCTGAGAATTATGTCGAAACCACATGCACATCCTCATACCATGGCGAAAGCACACCCAAAGTTTCAAAATGATCTGTATAAAACTGCAAGAGGAGTTGCGAAGACAAGAGGTAACTATCATATATCAATTGAAGGTTAAAAATGACTAAGTTCACAATGTGGAAAAAGTGACAAAAAATGTTCCGACGATAAAGTTCAAAACCACAAGCGCATCCTCATACTATGGCGAAAGCGGAAAGCACATGCAATGTTTCAAAATGATCGGTATAAAAAAGCAAGAGAATGACAAGAGGTACCTATCATATATCAATTGAAGGTAAAAAATGACTAAGTTCACAATGTGGAAAAAGTGACAAAAATGTTCGACGATAAAGTCCAAACCACATGTGCATCCTCATACCATGGCAAAAACACACGCAAAGTTTCAATATAATCGGTATGAAACTATAGCAGGAGTTGCGATGACAAGACACCCAGTGTAAAATGTTGACGGAAAGACGGATGGACAACCGGACGGACAGACAGACGGAAACTTGCATGCCTATGTCTTCCTGCTAAAGCAGGTGTGACAAAAACCAGGGAAACTTGAAGCCCATTTGAGTACCGATACGATACGAATCCTTTATTCATGTAAATGCAACAGGCCACACGCAGGTGGCATTAGTGCTTAACAACAGAACATAGCAAATACAATGTGACGCCAAAGTACAAATTCTCTGCAAAAGAAATAGGATTACACACACAATGCTTGAACAGAGTTCGTCACCATCAAGACGCCGAATCGACACCTCTCGACATCATTCAAACGTCGTGCATCATTTTCGTGTATTTTCAATCATTTTCAGAGGTTGCTTACTGTATTGAACCAGTAATGCAAATCCTAGGAGGAACATGTATATAATTATATATAGTTTATGCATACATACTGTAAAATTTTGTCTGTACATATACATTTCGACAATTACGCTGCATAAACTAGAAGTACATGTCTATATATCTCTTTCCGCTCAAGAGGGTTACACTCCCCTTGAATGTATGCAGACGCTTGTAGAACAAGTTATGTCCGCAAGAGGGGGTGACTGCCTGTTTACTTTGAGCTTCAGAGTGTGATTTATTTCCTTGACCGTAGCCTTGTGCCGAAATTAAAATGCAGAAGGCGTACATGTCAAGGACTGAAACTACAGCCTTTTAATTCTTTAATATTTATTTATTATATATTTTATTTTTTGTTTGTTTGACAACACGCCAAGCAATTCTATTTTATTGAGCCAAACCTGAAATTGAATCCCGCCTTCCCAAACCTCGCTTCAGCCAGTCCAAATTTCAGCTCCCTCTATCTTGGTTTATTATTATCTCAAACCAAAATTCCCATTATCTCGAACCAAAATTCCCATTATCTCGAACCAAAATTCCCATTATCTCGAACCAAAATTCCCAGTCGCACTGGGTTTTGGGTAATGAGAGTCAAAATATTCAACAACTAGAATCGCGCAGTCGATGGCATATCCCCACGCTTCCCCGTGGGCCCCACCCCCTGGGCCATCCCCTAGGGGTGTTTGACCCGAGGGGTAAAATTTTGATTGTGATGTATTCTACTCATCATGCTGTACGATTTAATATGCTACATGACCATGTTCTGAAAACTTTGATTTTTTATCCCCAAGGTGCCCCACCCCTGGCCCCACTCCCAGGGGTAGGATCAAAATTGCAAAAGTGTTATGCACTCCCCAGACCAAAGTTTTATCAGTTCCCAAAGTTTCAAGTTTCTATCTATAACGGTCTAGGAGGAGTTATCCGGTAACAGTAATGTATGGGGGTAAAGGGGTCAAAATCAGTTTTTGACCTCTGGTGACCTAAAAATTGACCCCAGGGGGCAAATTTTGGTTGAAATGTTTTCTACTCATCATGCCGATCGCTTTGATATATTACACGACCATGTTCTGGAAATTTTTATTTTTGACCCCGCGGGTCCCACCCCCTGGGCCCATCCGTAGGGGTGTGATCAAAATTCCGCAAAAGTCATGCACTCCCCAGACCAAGGATCTATCAGTTCCCAAAGTTTCAAGTTTCTATCTATAACCGTCTAGGAGGAGTTATCCGGTAAAGGGTCAAAATCAGTTTTTGACCTCTGGTGACCTCAAAATTGACCCAAGGGATCAAATTTTGGTTGTAATGTTTTCTACTCATCATGCCGTTTGCTTTGATATATTACACGACCATGTTCTGGAAATTTTTATTTTTGACCCCTGCGGGCCCCACCCCCAGGGCCCACCCGTAGGGGTGTGATCAAAATTCCGAAAGTGTCATGCACTCCCCAGACCAAAGATCTATCAGTTCCCAAAGTTTCAAGTTTCTATCTATAACCGTCTAGGAGGAGTTATCCGGTAAAGGGTCAAAATCAGTTTTTGACCTCTGGTAACCTCAAAATTGACCCCAGGGGTCAAATTTTGGTTGTAATGTTTTCTACTCATCATGCCGTTTGCTTTGATATATTACACAACCATGTTCTGGAAATTTTGATTTTTGACCCCCGCTGGCCCCACCCCATGGGCCCACCCGTAGGGATGTCATCAAAAATCCGAAAGTGTCATGCACTCCCCAGACCAAAGATCTATCAGTTCCCAAAGTTTCAAGTTTTTATCTATAACCGTCTAGGAGGAGTTGTCCGGTAAGACAGACGGACGTACGGACGATGAAGACCATTACAATATCCCCACTTTTTCTTCGAAAAGCGTGGGGATAATTACGAAAACATGCCTATTCTAATAATTGATTAAATTTTACCAACAACAGCAAGAAAAATAATGAAATTATTAGATAAATATCCTGATATTTTTCATACTGCAGTCCAGGACACAGACCATGGGGACCCATCAGAACCGGCTCAGTGAGGCGGCTCAGACGAGTCACCACAATCGATGCCCACGAGCAGAGACAAGAAAAAAAAATATATATGCCCCTGTAAACCCCAGTTTCACTATATAAATGTGGGGTTCAAGGATAGGCTTGTTTTCGTGGTGCCTATATTCAGTGAAACTCCGCTATTAAGACCACCTAAAATTAAGACTAACTGTCCCTTAAACATGTTAAAAAGCTTATTTAAAAGGTTTCAGTCATTCTTTCTGTGTATTTTCTGCACACAGTATCTTCTTGAAAGAGACCAAATTTGGGACAGTCCAAAAGTGGTCTTAAAGAGGTCTTAATACCACTTTTGAACAGTCCCAAAGGTGGTCTTAGTATAGGAATTCCACTGCATATATACAGCAAAAACAGATATGATATTAGCTTGTCCCAGGGATAACTGGGCATTTGCATCTTTTCAGGGCTGTACTACATAACCCCTTTTGCACCAGTACACCTCCCCATACAGGACATAGTACTGGTAAACCGCTTAGAGGATCTAAGCCTGTCCAGGAACCGCGTTGCGAGGCGGACCGTCCATGCTAATAAACCCTATTGGTTTCATTGGGCGACAGGGCGTGAAATGTCATTTCATCTCAATGTTGGGTAAAAGTCCCACAAAATTGGAAGCAATGTCTCCAAAATGACCTTTACAGTGTTGACGGGGATGTTAAACATCAAATCAACCAACCATACACGACAGGAGCCCGCCTCGAAATACAGGTCTCCTATGGCAATCAGCAAGGGGCATTTTGTCCGAAGGGGATTTTGTCAATCTTATGGAGGGGATTTTGTCCACCTTGTCAGCAGTCGGTTCAAAAGCTCATACAGAGCTTATGTTGTATTGTTCATAACTTGCTGACTTTAAATAAATCTTATGTAAAAATCACGAGCGGGATTTTTTCCACCGGTAACTGGACAACTTGGCCCCTAACAAACTCGGCCCCGGACAAACTTGGCCCCTTTTGTATATTAATAGTAGTAATGATAATAATAGTGTTGTGTTTTAAAATATATAGTTACATATTGAAAAATAAAAAAAAACAAAAAAACTTAAAAATCTTAAAAAGAAAATAAGATTAAATATATACTGTACATTCATAAATTTTGGTGTCCATCCATCGATCCATCCATTAATTTACCTTAATTACTGGTCATTATCATATTCATTGATGTAGCAACATGCATCAATCTTCCTATTTCAGCTCCTAATATTAGACCTAGATCTACCTGGTTAGTCTCAGAAGCTATTCAAAGGCATAAATTTTGCATACAGCAGCATTAGTAATCATACTATCCAAACAGGGAACAAAAGCGCTAATCAGAGTGCGCAGGCTGATCTGCGCATTTGTTTATTCGCATGTGCAATTTTCATACTATCCAAGCTGCGAGAAATTTTCTCATTTCTGCTCTTAAACATAAAGCGTCTCCGCGACGTTCTTACCTTGATATGCAGCTCGGCCCGATTCATAAATACATAGAATGTCCCCGCCCATTGGGGCTTGAAGAAATAGATGGGCTGCATGATGCTTCCACGCATTGCTGAAATCCGACCGCACACGAGTACTGGTAAACTGCAGGGGAGAAAAAGCCTGGTCAGAGTGTACGGATACACAGGCTGATCTGCGCATTTGTTGTTCGCACGTGCAATTTTCATACTATCCAAGCAGCGAGAAATTTTCTCATTTCTGCTCTTAAAAATGAGGCTTCTCTGCGACGTTCTTAACTTCATATGCAGCTCTGCCCGATTCATATCTGCATTTCAATTAACTGCTACCTGCTTAGTTTCAGAAGCCGTAGTTCAAGCAGCGAACAGCAGCACTAATCAGAGTGCACAATGCGCAGGCTGATCTGCGCATTTATTATTCACATATGCAAAAACCCTACCTGCTTACTCTGAGAAGCAGTTCAGCGTACAGCAGCCTTAGTAATCATACTATCCAATCAGGGGAAAAAGCGCTGATCAGAGTGTGCAGATGCGCAGGCTGATCTGCGCATTTGTTTGTCGCACTTGCAATTTTCAGATGTTCTCATGTCGTGTTAAAGACTTATAATGGTTACGATAATTACTCAGTACTTCCCACCCAATTATCAAATAATTATAATCCAATCAACAGGCATGTGTCAGTGATTTACTCAAGATAATCCAATTAAAAGATAACTTAATTATCAGTTACCTGAGTACGCGTAACAGTCCAATAAATATGAAAATCTTGTTTTGAAAAGGCAAACACTGACACAAGTATGTATTATTTTAGGTTAACTGTTGCTAACCTTCCACCTCTACCCAAACTAAAAATATCTTTTGGGCAAATATTATAATAGCGAGCACAGCTCGCGATGCGCGAAGCGCATCGCGAACGAAGTGAGCTCTACGGTAGAGAATCTGACCAAGAAAATTAACATACAGCCCTACATACTTTAAAGCTTAGATCGATCTGACCATTTTTCTTCCATCTGTCTTCCGGAAGTTGTTTAATGGGGCGAAAACGAGGCTGACAGTCGGCGAACACTAATGTCCGGAAATTGTCCGGGAAATCGCCGGGAATTGTCCGGGAAATGGGGGGTAGTGATGCGTTATCCCTAATTTCTCCACTTCGGGTGGTCAGAAATTAATAAAATTTGGTATCAAATACAATTTTAAGCTCCATTCTAAAAGATTATTAAAAAATAATTTACTTTTTAAACGTTTTAGGGGTCCATTTGTTTAGTTAATTTGTCCGGGAAATTCTCGGATTTTGTCCTGGATTTTGGGGTAGTGGTGCGTTAACCCTAATATCTCAACTTCGGGTCGTCAGAAATTAATAAAATTAGTATCAAATAAAAGTTTTAGCTCCATTCTAAAAGATTATTAAAAGATACTTTTCATTTTGAATATTTTAGGGGTCCATTTCTGAAGTTAATTTGTCCGGGAAATTCCCGGTTGTGTCCAGGATGTTGGGGGTAGTTGTGCATTTTCATAGTATCTCTGTTTGTTGTGATCATTAATTGATAACGATTGATTTATATAAAAATTTTAAGTTCAGTTCTAAAAGAATATAAAACAATCTTTTCGTACACCTCATTGAGGCAGTTCTAATGAGTGCACACAACATGACTAATTTATAGAAGATCTCAAAGAATCTCTAATTACGGCAAACATTGTAGAACTTGGTCAACGGTTTAACACATATATGCCTAGCGCCCAATTGTTAGGTCATTGGCAAACAGTGTAGATCTTGATCAAAGGTTGAACACATATATGCCTTGAGTCCCACTTGTGGGACATTGGCAGATAGTGTAGATCCACTGGCAGATCAGATATTTAACCCAGATATTTAATCCATATATGCCTAGCGTCCTATTTGTGGGACATAGCCGACTCGCACCGCTTTGCCTGGGCAGGCTTCCATGTAGATCTCCTAAGCGGTTTACCACCAGTACTCGTGTGCGGGTCGGTTTCAGCTCTGCATGGAAGCATCATGCATCCCATCTTTTTCTTCAAGCCCCGATGGGCGTGGGGCCGGCTGTCTATCTAATCTTATCCTAGCTATCGAAGGGTGTTAGCTGAAATAAAGGGAAAGATGAGTTTGTACAGTGTTAGTATAGTTAAAAGATAAAAACAGAGATTGGTCTTTAAAGGAGAAGCATGAACCCCCAGGCAAACAGCACTACTAAACTGGATTTTTATTAACATGCGGGTACAGGGGCAACACCCACATAAATGAACCCTTTTCCAGGTAACTGGCTTGATGCACGCATGGTAGATCTCACATCAGGGCTCGAGGTTTGTCTATGATGAGGGTCGGTAGCAGAGAGCTTCCACTCTCTGCAATCTCTCCGTCAGCTGCTTCAATATCGTCTTAGGGCCCCCAAGGCCCTTGCTTTTCATCTACCTTTATGTCACAGCCAGCCTCGAATGCACTGTTGGAGTGTTTCACATGTCCATACCAGAGGAGCCTTCTCTCATTCAGGATAAGGTCAGGTCCTCAATGGACATTGCAGATCTGTCTGATCATTGACATGTCATTCCGCTGCAGAGACGCTGGCGGTTTGGCTTTATCAATGGCCAAGTGTCACTAGCATGGAACACCACACTCGGACAAGAGCTTTACACACGGCAACGTGTCTTGAACGACAAGTGATGGGAAGAGACAACTGGTAGCCGTTCCTTGATTTTCTTCCAGGCTGTTTCACGTGATGTGGTCGAAAGATCACAGCCATCCGTTGTTGAGAGTATGTCTCCTAGGTAGCAAAAGGAAGCTACCTCACCTCTAGCTTGCCAGGTCCACCTTGGACTTCCCTATACGGTATCAGACCCAAACAATATTCTGCGAATTTTAGCATACCCAAAAAATATTCCTAAACTATACAGGTATAGACTTGTCTTCTGTGAAGAAAATGTGTTTTCACTCATTTTTGCCTATAATGATTGTATTTGGTAACAAAAGAGCTTAAAACAGTTCCTAACAGTATAGCTCTGTAATAACTATAACGCAACTGAATTGTTGTGCAGCAAGGAAAACATAATTAAATCAGCTTCTGAGATGGGTGATATAATGTGTCAACAACACGCATTAAGCATTTAAAAGCCAAATATACCAAAGATATTTGATAGTCCCCCTACAAAAAATATCTGCTAAATGGCCAGACCCATAAAAATACCAGGTACTTCCTACCCCCAAAACTCCCACACAAAAAATGCTAAAATATACAATTGTGCCCCCCCCCCCACCCCACTGAAAAAAATAGTCCCAGCCTATGTAGCAGGCAACGTTCATAGTACCCCCTGGGTCTGCCGTCTAAGGGGCGTGTAGTTCTTTGGCACTGTGTACACCGATAATCAGGGTTCTCTGTCAAGCGCATTAGCCCACTGAATTTCTCGTGCTCCCAGAAAATGCAGCCATCGCGAAATGTATTGCCCACTCCAGTGTGACATATAACACATGGGAACTCACCTGGCCCCTGCAGTGGGTCTAGGCCAGTACCACAGATGCAGGGGGTCTAGGCGAGTACCATAGACCATGATTTTCATCTTTCCGACATTATCTCTCAGCCCTTTCTCCTCCATTGCTTCTTTCCAAGTGAAGCGCCTCCTGGCACTTTCCTCAAGCGATTCAGCTATGATGACAAGGTCATCAGCATACAGGTCCTCCCAGGGGACTCCAGAGTGGAACTTGTGTGTCACTGCCTTCACTTCTGTTTTTCAAGCACACTGATGAAAAGCAGTGGGCTGAGAACAGAGCCTTGATGAACACGGGTCACGGTTCCCCACATTAGCATACATGTACACCCCCTCGACCGGTTGCAAAATCCAGTTGTCCACTCCAAGTTTGCAGTGCCAACCAGATAATCTTCCAGAGTACTTGATTAAATGCCTTCTCCTGGTCTATGAAAGCCATGTAGAGTCTCTTGTTGCACATTATTGCAGTTGGAAAACTTTATTGAGGAGACAGGGAGATTTGTGTCTTCCAAAACAAAGGAAAACTAAAAATCAGCACATTTTTTTCCGCATCCCAGTATCTAATATATGTTCTTTATTTGTTTGTTTTTTGTTGTTGTTATTTTTTTTCCAGAAAATACATTTGAAAACACCCCATTTGTGGGAATATACAGGAGATGCATTTACCTCTTTCTAGCCTGTAACGGCTTAGAATCAGTGCCCTGATCCAAAATATTCCATACTTTTTTGGTTACCACAGCAGACTGAACGTAAATCAGAATTTAAAATGTCAGAAAGCCAAAAATTCAAAGACAACGTCTCCTATCATATTCTTTACGGGCCTCCATGGCTTAGTGGTTAAGAGCGCTCACTCTTGATCATTAGGTGTCTCACCCCTGTGGTTTGAGCCTCGCTTGGGTTACATGTGCAACGGAAGGTCGGGTGTTTTTTCTCCAGGTACCCCGGTTTTCTCCCACCTCTGATTAACGATCGACTCGATATAAGTGAAATAATCTTGAAAGGGCCGTAAAACCTAAACAAAAAACTACCATATTCTAGTTCTGATGTAACTGTGGTGTTACCAGCTTTGATGGCTCAGTGGTGGAGTGTCCGCTTTGGGATGAGGTTGTAGGTCTCGATCCCCGGCTATGTCATGCAGTTGATGTTACTTGTTTCTGAAAGATATCAGAATCAGATATCTTTCAGATATGTTAAGTTAAATAAAGTTTTTATCATTATCACTGTTTATGAGCTACTATGCTTTGTTATTACAGCATCAGTTTCGTGGAATTATTTAGTTGCATAGACTCGTGTATGCCATGCTGTGCTCGCTCTTAGGCTAAGCCTATTTACATATTAATAATGATGATAATAATAATAATAATAATGTTGTTGTTGTATATCTATAAGGCATTTTGTCGCTGCCTATAAACTCATAATAATAGGGGTTGAGTTGGTCAGGGGCCGAGTTTGTAAGGGCCGAGATGTCCCTAAATCTGTCTACCCTGAAAAAAGTTTCAAAGGTGATTATGTCCAACTTGTAAAAAACATGAACCGGTCCCGATATCTCAGTGGTAGAGCGTCCTAGCCTAGGAAGATAAATGAAGGCAGGTAAGTATTTGTTAGAGGATACTTTGTTTGTCGCAATAAAAGCTCTACAGTCTACAGAGCTTATGTTATTTGTTTCATATGTGCTACGTTAAATAAAGCTCCTTTATCTTTATGACTGGTTGGTTTATCTTTTATCAATAATTTATTTATTCTGATTCTGAAGCATTGGAAGGGGATTTCCACCAATGCAAAAATTAGCAGAGGGGATTTTGTCTGGAGGGGATATTGTCAGATTGTCCGGATACCAAATTTTACATGTACCTGTACCTAAATGACAAAATCATATGCCATAGATGTCTTTAATTTTGAACTATAACTCCAAACTCAATATTTGTTTATCTCTGAGCTCCCCACCCACTTCTTAATGCGACTGAAACCGCCTCCAATTGAAGACGTACGTTCATTCGAAATATTCGGATTTCTTCCTAAAACAATGAAGCCACGTGATTTATCACATGACTGTTAAAAATGGTTGCCAGACTTTGTATTCTGTTCGTTTCAGTACTTACTTTTGACTTATTTTACTTTGTCATTCCAGCCAGAGTTGAACGAGCTTATGTGGTTAAAACAGCTGAAGGTGTTTTCCAGATTAAGTTGGGCGAGTCGGACAACTATGTCGCCAAAGCATCTTTTGCAAACGGGGTGAATGAAACTGGGTAAGGGTAAAAAAACAAGCAGAATCAAGAATTGTTACTGGTGACATGTCAAATGACATTCATACACCAGGACCTGTATTACGGTAACCCTAAAGACTGAATTCTATGGAAATCACTGAAACTGAGGTAATGGCCAAGTTTGACCGACTCAGTATATGAAGATAGATAGATAGAAAGGTCGGGTGTGAAACAACCTTCCCGATTCTGGTTCTGATCGAAAATCACTGATCCAAAATTTTGTTTTGGTCCTAATTCAGTCATACGAAGTTGTTTTAAAGATATTTCATATTTTATACATTTAAGTATTTTTATTCTTATTTAGGTATAATATGTTATTCCAAGATGTCCAATTTGTGAATTTATCTGAAATCATTTCTAACTCAGGGGTATGAAACACCCTGCCGATTTTGGGAATCTGTCTGTACTACAACACCCCCTCGCACGGATTACGTGTAGGTGATCGCGTCGTAAGAAATGAAAAAAAGATGAACAGTGAGAATAAAAGTGCAATTAGTGAGACAGAGTAACAGATGATAGTGTTAAAAAAGATGAAATTAACATCAGGTTAAAAACAGGTCTGATGTGTTATTAGGGTAGCTGGTGGACAAGAGACCTGACTGCCACACTGAAGATTCAGTGTTGGCAGCATGACAATAGAAGACGGCAACCTATTCCATTGCACAACAGCCATGGAAAGTGGCGTCTGATCAGGGCCTACACATACATGTGATATCTCCCGATTTCGTCGGGATATCCCGATTTCGAACCCCATCTCCCGGTCTCCCGTCCGACGGCCCTAATCTCCCGACATGACAATTTTCCTATAGTAGTTTTCCGCCGACCGACCAATTTAGTGTCAACCACTGTGAAATACCTATGCGGTTAACCGTCAGTGTATTTACGCTAGGCGGTATGCAGGTAAATTGCAATACACACCTGCACAAGTATAATATCGCAATATGAAAAGAACGTACCGGTAAATACAATTATTAAAATGCAACCCGCAAACAAGCCGCAATGTGATAAAAAGCGAGAAATTCAATAAGGAAGAAATGTGATGTTTGCATACATTTATTACTGATCACCGATTTGCTCAAGTTGCCAACGCTATTAAACCGTTTACACCCGAGGCGGGCCTTATTGATAAGCCGACAATAAACAATGTGACAAGGTGTGAAAACTAGTCAATCAAGATATACCAGTTATAGCTTATTTAATCCCTTTGTAATTGACACGTGTAGACGCTAAATATTATTCCCGCCAAAACAGAGCAAAGCAGACGCTGTTTTTTTTCTACGCGTCTGTAAACCGTTATTCTTTTATTAATCATAGAATTGGGTAATTACTTAGTGACATTTTCTATTTAAACCCGAGAAAAATATTTTTACCGTCAGTGTATTTACGCTAGGCGGTATGCAGGTAAATTGCAATACACACCTGCACAAGTATAATATCGCAATATGAAAAGAACGTACCGGTAAATACAATTATTAAAATGCAACCCGCAAACAAGCCGCAATGTGATAAAAAGCGAGAAATTCAATAAGGAAGAAATGTGATGTTTGCATACATTTATTACTGATCACCGATTTGCTCAAGTTGCCAACGCTATTAAACCGTTTACACCCGAGGCGGGCCTTATTGATAAGCCGACAATAAACAATGTGACAAGGTGTGAAAACTAGTCAATCAAGATATACCAGTTATAGCTTATTTAATCCCTTTGTAATTGACACGTGTAGACGCTAAATATTATTCCCGCCAAAACAGAGCAAAGCAGACGCTGTTTTTTTTCTTCTCGTCTGTAAACCGTTATTCTTTTATTAATCATAGAATTGGGTAATTACTTAGTGACATTTTCTATTTAAACCCGAGAAAAATATTTTTACCGTTTTTAACGGAAGAAACAAATATGCCCCACGTGACACCAATGAAAATTCGTGCATGCTTTTTGGCCTTTGACAGGTGAACGCACTAAATATTTTTCCCGCCAAAACAGAGCAGAGCAGACGCTGGTATTTTCCAAGCATCTGTATGTAGTTTTTCATTTATTAATAAACAAATTAATAAACAAAGAACCGGAGTTTTTGCAGGGTGAAATTTTCTATTCAAACCTGTTTCATTTTTAGCTTGCGAGAAAAAATATTGTTGCCGTGTTTTTAATGGATCTTTTATGAAAAAAATATGCCCCCAAGTTAAATCAATAAAAATCATGCATGCTTATTAGTTCCGACTAAGTTCCGCCGCACGTTTTGGGGATGATAAGAGAAGGGATGTAAGCGTATGAGTAATTTTGTGCTATGCGGGTATTCTGAACGTTGTTTTTTTTTCTGCCAGGTGCTAGGTGGGTATTTAACACCGATCTATTGGTCAGTGCTTGTTCTTTGATCGTTCTTCCGAGAAATTGTCTCTCTATTAAAATAC
This sequence comes from Lucinisca nassula, assembly GCA_963580285.1. Classification (NCBI taxonomy): domain Eukaryota; kingdom Metazoa; phylum Mollusca; class Bivalvia; order Lucinida; family Lucinidae; genus Lucinisca; species Lucinisca nassula. The sequence goes on along the minus strand of OY757022.1, from coordinate 129,973,798 downwards.
AAAATGGAAGTTTGTCGTCTGCTGCTTTCTTTTTCCAAGCTTTTATAACATATTTTTGCGGAAAGGCAAACAGTGTGGACCGTCATCAGAATGCTCTGCAGTCTGATCTGGGCCCACACTGTTTTCAAAACAGATTATTAATGCAGAAGACAAAGCAGACAACAATTGTCATGTTGGCATGTTATGGGTGAAAAAGTGCTTCAGAGGTAAATTTTAACCAAAAATAACATCACTTTTTACCGCGGAAAAATCTCCCGATTTGGGACCCCAATCTCCCTATCTGAAAATCAAAATCTCCCTATTTGGGTCCAAGAAAATATCACATGTATGCCTACACTGTTTGCAAAATGTTCAGTCATTTTCCAAATGAATTTTGAAGAAAATACAACCTGACACCCCTAAATTTTGAAATGGACTCCTGCTATATATAAGGAGGAAGATTCCATTTAGTACAAAAAGGGTTAAGGGGGCCTCATGACAAACCAATGTTGATTAGGCTGCACCTAGACTACTGACTTCCAAAAGCATAAGTTGTATGAAGTGCAAGCAAATTGTGTGGAGCCAGAGCTGGAGGTTCAACTGAGACTGGGATTTAAGGACAAAATGCAGCAGGCTGAGGCTCAAACTGATATGTCCAATACATATGTGCCATCGCGGACAAAGCTTGCAGCTACAGCAATTAGCAGCCTGGATCATAGATGGCTAATCCTCCAGAGTTGGAACATGTGTGGAAACACAAGTAGGGAAAGGCCAGTGGTTTCTTAGGAGCCAGCACTTTCTGAGGCTGGATATGTTCCAATGTGTGGCTTTTTGTGTGCATATGTGGAATGGCCTGGATCATACTGTTATTATGCTTGGCACGGAATTTGAGCTTTAATGTTAGTTTGTCTCTTTGGAAGCCAGTGGTTTAGGACTACAGGACACAACAGGAAAAAGCAACATAATTATGATCAATTTATATTGGCTGGGTTTCCGAGCGCTCATCATGAGAGCATGCCATATGAACCTGCTTGGCTTCATACAGACAGTATACTGCATAGTAGGTGTATCAGGTGAAGTTTTATGTATAATCAATGAGTATCAGTTTGATTATGTTTATGGGAATGCCATTACAGCCCATGATTTGTAGTTTGAAGTTCTCAGTTATTAGACAAATAAGCCCTTTGAAAAATTTTGTATGTTCACCATTATGCCAAAAGTGTCTTTGGCAGATTTCAAGCATTTCGTTCATTACACTGGGACCAGCCATTTGATTACTTCAGACTCAAAGAACCATGACACATTGCTGAAAAATAATTCTTCCTATTCTGTCATTCATAATGATAACACACCCGTGCAACATAGTATATTTTTCACATCTCCAAAATGGCTACTTTTTCTGATTAAAATCCTTGACATTTTTCTTATAAATGCTCAAAACATAGGTTGAGGGTGCTCGTTAGAACCGCCTCAGCGAGGCGGTTCTAATGAGTACCAACAATCTATGTTTTGGAGCAGAAATAAGAAAAATTATGTGTACCCCTGTGAACCCCTGTTTTCTCTATATAAAGTGTGGTTTAGTGGGGTCTTCATTTCACAGACTTTGTTCACATGATGACCGTAAAAAATCCCTCTCTGGGGAATGGCTGTACTGCGGTCCAGGTTATGGTGCAACATAAACACAAAACCAATTCATCATGTGAACAAGTCCGAGAAATGAACACCCTCTAAACCCCACTTTATATAGAGAAAACTGGGGTTTACACGGGTATGTGTTGTTTTACATACTTTTGTTCCAAGACATATTTTGTGGGTACTCGTTTAAAATTAGAACCGCCTCAATGATGCGATTCTAACGAGCACCCACAACCTATGTAAATAAGAAAAAAAATCAGGGATTTTTATCAGAAAATTAGCCACGGTTGTGTTATCGTAATGATAATAAGATAAACAATAGCTTAACCCGTTGTCACTCAGATACGTCTTTTTATGTGTCTGAACCCCCCTCCCCCCATTTTTTTTAGCCCATCTGCATTCCCAACCCCTGGACAGCTACGTTTGCGTTAGGATTAGCTATCCTAAAAATGTTTTTTTTTTTTGTGCAGGTCCCCACTAAAAATATACTTATAGGGGTGGGGGATTTGAAGTTGGGTACAACCCCCTCACCGTTGAAAAAAAAAATGGGGTTATGGCCCAGCCGGCTGCTGAAATGAAATCTGAGGGTCTTTGAGATAAAAAAAAATGCCTCGAAATTGACGCTGGCAAAACATGCTGCAGACAGTGAAAATGGCCAGTGCCAAACCCCTTGACAGCAGTGTGAAGATTAAGATTCAGTCAAAAATACATGTTAAATCACACTTTTTGACAACTTTGAGATGCTCCCTTGTTACCATGGCAATGATTAGCCTAAAAAGGTTCCATCTGAAAGGCTACTGCCCAATGAACATTCCTGCCGAGTTTGATGTAAAACAGACAAATCGTTATGAAATAATCGTTATATGAAGTTGGTGCTCTAGGCAACACTGTGAAAGCCAGCAAAATTCATAAAGTCTCCAAGTAGGAATGGGTTAATCAGATTTGGTGTGCAGTGTTCATGTCTTTGAAGCTGATGAAGCAGGCAAAAGATGCTCTTGGGAAGAAGAAAAAAGGTAGTTCTCAAAGAAAAGTGGAATCCCCTCTGAATTACAAGGCCACATCAACAGGAGTTGCTGAAGAAACAAAAGTTAATGGTGACCGAAAATTTAAAACTGAATACGATTCTGAACAGTATCCTGTTATTTCAAATATTCAAGACCATTTTTTCCAGCCTACACTCAGCCCTGGTTAACCCCTTTTTGTACCAAATGGAATCTTCCTTCTTATATATTGAAGGAGTCCATTTTGAAATTTAGGTGTGTCAGGTTGTGTTTTTGTTATGCATAAGAATTTATTTTTCTGATTCCCACTTGCACCCCACTGTGACCTAATAGTGCTATAAATATCTTGTTAATCTTCTTATAGAAGATTCTAGAAAACTGAGTCACAGATTAATTTCATTTTTGTAAACAACATGTTTACAAGGAAAAGTACTTCAGAACCTTCCAGAAAGTTCTGGGTTGCATTATTTTTAGAAAATTACCTCATCTTATTCCACAGCCCTCTGGAATGTTCTAGAGAAATCTTAGGGTCTATAAAAGAGCTTGATTTTTCTCACTGAGGGAGACTTTGGAGTTTGATGTTTGGGCATTTAAGAAAAGTTATTTATAAATTCTGTGTGGGATTGTTAAAGGATATTACTTTTCATTTTGGACTGTGAATTCTGTGGGATCAAGGAAAATAGATTCATTCAGGATATTTCATAACAGAGCTAAGTACATTTAATTTTCTTACTTCTACAGGTTAAAGTTAACTTGTAAATAAATTTTGTTAAAATTTTCCAAAAGGCTTGTTTGCTTTTTCTTTCTGCTACGCCTGGCTCGTAACAGAAATTGGGGGCTCGTCCGGGATAAACCATTTCGAGCATTTTAAAACCGACATTTCATGTGACGGCAGGTAATTGTCATTTCTTGTCAAATATAGACTTGGCAGTTGCTTCACAGGATTGGTGTTTCCCTATAGGCATATGGGGGATTGTCATTTCATGTGAATGTCATTTCAGGTGAAATAGTACTTGTCATTTCATGTGAAATTCTTATTGGGCTTGTCATTTCAAAAAAAAAAAAAAAAAAATATATATATATATATATATAACTTGTCAAATTAACCTCAATCTTTATTACCCTAATTACTTAATAAAACATACAAAAAGCAAACATGTCGTTTGATTTGAGAAGCTTTTTGGCTCAGCCTACTCAGGAGTTGTTTAATCTGGCCAAAAGGACAGATTTGTTAGATATTGCTTCCCATTATGGGGTTACTGCTGTCAAAACAAGCATGAAGAAGCATGAAATTAAGAATATTTTGGTACAGTTTTTTGTTGATGAAGAACTTTTCGATCCATCTGCTTTGTCTCTCATTATGGTTTCACATACTGAATTACAAATGAGACAAATTGAAATAGGAAGGCAAATTGAATTAGAAAAGTTAAGATTAGAGATGGAAGAACGAGGCAAAGAAAAAGAAAGAGAAATGCAGAGACAAATGCAGATGGAAAGATTAGAAATGGAAGAACGTGTTCGAAAAGAAAAAATAGAACAGGAAGAAAAAAATAGAGAAATGGAAGAAAGGGAGAGGGAAAAACAAAGAGAAATGGAAGAAAGAGAGAGGGAAAAACAAAGAGAAATGGAGGAACGGATTGAGTTAGAAAAGGAAAAAATGAGATATAGTATTGAAGAAAAAGAAAGGGAAAGGCAATTTCAATTAAGGCTGAAAGAAATGGAACTCCAGGGTCAAGATAGGGTGAAACATACCCCTGTTTTTGACTCTGGTAGTTACTTTGATGCAACAAAGCACATCAGATTAGTTCCACCATTTCAGGAAAAAGAGGTAGATAAGTATTTTTTGCATTTCGAAAAAGTTGCAGAAAATTTAAAATGGCCAAAAGAGCATTGGACCTTACTTTTGCAAAGCGTTGTTGTCGGAAAGGCTCGAGACATTTACACTCAGCTGACTGTCGAGCAAAGCTCAGACTATGATTTGGTTAAGGAGCTTATTCTTAAGGCATATGAATTGGTCCCTGAAGCTTACAGGCAAAAATTTAGGAATTGTAAAAAAGAAATTTCCCAGACCCATATAGAATTTGCTCGAACCAAAGAACAGCTATTTGATAGGTGGTGTTCTTCTAAAAAGGTAGGCTCTGATCATGACAAACTTAGACAGCTTGTCCTTGTTGAAGAGTTCAAACGGTGCATAAATTCAGACATTAAATCTTTTCTCGATGAAAGACAGGTTGAAACTTTGGAGGAAGCTTCTCGTTTGGCAGATGATTATGCTTTGACTCATAAAGTCTCATTTGTGAACAGGCCTTATCCTCGAAAACCTTATAATCCACAGACAGGTCCAAGATTCTATCCCAGTAATCCTTCTGGTAGTTATAGCCATACATCTAGTACTATGCCCAAACTTTCTGGTGAAAATAAAAGCCAGAATCCGTCCAAACCTTCTGGTGAAAACAAAAGCCAGAATTTTTCCAAACCTTCTGGTGAAAACAAAGACCAGAATCCCTTATCTCAATCTCAAGTAGTGTGTTATTATTGTAAAAATACAGGTCATTTGATCTCTGAGTGTTTAAAATTAAAGCGAAGGAAAGAAAGAGAAAGACAAGAGGAACTTAAGCCTACAGGCTTGACTTCTATAAGGCCAAAACCACAGTCTTGTGAAACTCTTTCTGATACCAAATTATCTGAGACTGATACAGTTATGGAGTGTTATGAACCATTCTTATCAGATGGTTTTGTGTCACTAAATGGTGACAGTTATGCCCATCCTACCCCTATTAAAATCTTACGAGATACCGGAGCTTCTCAATCTCTTATTCTAGCAGATACTCTGCCTTTTTCTGAGAAGACTTCTTTGGGCCAAAGTGTCCTTATTCAGGGTGTGGAATGTGGATTTGTTAATGTTCCGCTCCATAACGTTTATTTGTCATCAGACTTGGTATCCGGTTCAGTGGCTGTTGGTATTAGACCTTCTTTACCTTTTAAAGGTGTTCATTTGTTGCTAGGCAATGACTTAGCTGGAGATAAGGTTGTGGTAAACCCACTTTTGACTACTAATCCTTGCATAGACCAACCGCCTGATCCCATTGAGCAGGAAATTCCTGATCTTTATCCGTCTTGTGCAGTCACAAGGGCTATAGCACGTAAGGCCAAGCAAACTGATGGGAAACAGGATTTTGATTTAACTGATACCTTTTTGGGTCAGTCTTTTAATGACGAGATAACAAGGTCTCTGTCTTCAAGCCTGCCTGATAAGCAGACAGATTTTCATGAGAATAACTCATCTTTAGATCTAGGCCATGACATAATGTCTGGGTCTCAACTAGCTATAGAACAGCATAAGGATCCTGAAATTTCGCCTTTATTTGAAAGGGCCTTAGATGAGCAGGAAGTATCTCAGGTCCCAGTCTGTTATTATGTCAAAAATGACATTCTTATGAGAAAATGGCGTCCACCAGACGTCTCAGCAGAAGACGAGTGGACTGTCAACCATCAGATAGTGGTTCCACGGGTTTACCGTTCCCAAATATTAAACTTGGCACATGAAACTCCCATGTCAGGACATTTAGGTGTAAATAAAACCTATCACAAGATTCTTAATCATTTTTACTGGCCTGGGTTAAAATCAGATGTTTCTCAGCATTGTAGGTCCTGTCATACATGCCAAATGGTAGGAAAACCCAATCAGACTATACCTAAGGCTCACTTGCAGCCTATACCTGCTTTTGATGAACCTTTCAGTCGAATAATTATAGACTGTGTGGGTCCCTTGCCCAGAACTAAGTCTGGCTGTGAATATCTTTTGACTATTATGTGTGCTTCCACACGTTTTCCCGAAGCCATTCCCTTAAGAAATATCAAAACTAAGACAATCGTCAAGGCCTTAGTGAAGTTTTTCACATTTGTTGGGCTTCCTAAATCTATTCAGTCAGACCAAGGCTCAAATTTTATGTCTGGAATATTTCAACAAGTAATGCATGAACTTGGCATTGTACAGTATAAGTCATCGGCCTATCATCCTGAAAGTCAAGGCGCCCTTGAAAGATTCCATCAAACATTGAAAAACATGATAAGATCATATTGTTTTGACACAGAGAAGGATTGGGATGAAGGCATCCATCTCCTTTTATTTGCTGTTAGAGAATCTGTGCAAGAATCTCTTGGCTTCAGTCCATTTGAATTAGTATTTGGCCATACTGTTCGTGGTCCTTTGAAACTTCTCAAAGAGAAATTTCTCTCCAATGATAATACCTCCCTGAATTTACTTCAGTATGTGTCCGATTTCAAAACTAGACTTTCAAAAGCTTGTGAGGCTGCTCGGACCAATCTTCAGTCAGCCCAAAGGAAAATGAAACAGCTATATGACATAGGGACAAAAGAAAGGAATTTTAAACCAGGTGATAAGGTACTAGCTCTTTTGCCTATTCCAGGAAAATCGTTGCAGGCCAGGTATTATGGTCCATACACTGTAGACAAAAAGATCAGTGACGTAAATTACATAATAAACACTCCTGGGAGGCGCAAGCTAAAGCAGCTATGTCATATTAACATGCTTAAGGAATACATAGATAGGGACAATACATCTTTAACATCAGTCAATCTAGTTAGCTCTGTACCACTTAATTCATGTGACAATGACTGTGAGGATATTAATTCAGTGAAGTCGGATCCCACATCATCAAAACTTCAGAATTCTGACATTCTACGGAATCTTGACCAGAAACTGTCACATCTAGAGCCAAATCAGCGGAATGAACTGAAACAGCTGATTTTTGAATATGAACACTTATTTCCTGACATTCCAACACGGACAGACAAAATATTTCACGATGTGGACATAAATGGGTCTAAACCTGTAAAACAACACCCATACAGGATGAATCCTGTGAAACAAAAATATCTTAAAGAAGAAGTTCAGTATCTATTAGACAATGATTTTATTGAACCAAGCCAAAGTGAATGGAGTTCTCCTTGTATTCTAGTACCAAAACCTGATGGGACATATCGTATGTGTACAGATTTTAGGAAAGTTAATTCCTTAAGTAAAACAGATAGCTTTCCTATTCCAAGAATGGATGACTGCATTGATAACATCGGGAATGCCAAATACATAACGAAATTCGACCTTCTGAAAGGATTTTGGCAAATTCCACTCACAGATAGAGCAAAGGAGGTTTTGGCATTCACAACACCAGACGGATTATTTAACTATAAAGTTATGCCATTTGGAACGAAAAACTCTCCGGCAACATTTCAGCGCTTAATAAACATGGTAATTGCGGGGCTGGAAGGCTGCAGTGCTTATATCGATGATGCTATCATATACAACGACCAGTGGAATCAACATCTTGGGACTATTCGAGCATTCTTTGATAGACTGAGTAATGCCAAATTGACAATCAATCTTGCTAAAAGTGAATTCTGCCATGCAAGTTTGACATTTCTAGGTCATGTTGTAGGTCAAGGTCATGTGAAACCCATTGATGCTAAAGTTGAGGCTATCTCAAATTTTCCCGTACCCACGTGCAAAAGACAGCTGATGCGATTTCTTGGTATGGCTGGTTATTACAGAAAGTTCTGTAATAATTTCTCTGTCATTGCTGAGCCTTTGACAAATTTGCTCAGCAAAAGAACAAAATTCCATTGGAATGCAATATGCCAAAATGCTTTTGATAAACTTAAAGCCATACTCAAGAGTGAACCAGTTCTCTTAGCACCAAACTTTGAAAAGGAGTTTAAGCTAGCTGTAGATGCTAGTGACGTAGGTGCAGGTAGTGTTTTGTTGCAGGAAGATGAAAATGGTGTGGATCATCCAGTTTGCTACTTTTCCAAAAAGTTTAATAAGCATCAGAGAAATTACTCTACCATAGAGAAGGAGTGCTTGTCTCTGATTCTTGCTCTGCAACATTTCGAAGTTTATCTTACCCCTACTACTGCACCGATTGTTGTTTTCAGTGATCACAATCCACTGACTTTCATACATAAAATGAAAAACAAAAATCAGCGGTTGCTCAGGTGGAGTCTTATGCTACAAGAGTATAATTTAGACATAAGACATATCAGAGGGAGAGATAACATTATCCCTGATGCCCTTTCAAGAGCTTGAGCAGTGTCAGGAGTTGTGTTTTTCTTTCCTATTAAAGTGGATTGTAGATACATGTAATTTTATATGCTATGCTCAATATTTTATTATTCTTAAAGCAAAAGAAAGCTTTATTACATAAATCTTTCTTTTCCTCGAAGAGGGGGAGTGTTATGCATAAGAATTTATTTTTCTGATTCCCACTTGCACCCCACTGTGACCTAATAGTGCTATAAATATCTTGTTAATCTTCTTATAGAAGATTCTAGAAAACTGAGTCACAGATTAATTTCATTTTTGTAAACAACATGTTTACAAGGAAAAGTACTTCAGAACCTTCCAGAAAGTTCTGGGTTGCATTATTTTTAGAAAATTACCTCATCTTATTCCACAGCCCTCTGGAATGTTCTAGAGAAATCTTAGGGTCTATAAAAGAGCTTGATTTTTCTCACTGAGGGAGACTTTGGAGTTTGATGTTTGGGCATTTAAGAAAAGTTATTTATAAATTCTGTGTGGGATTGTTAAAGGATATTACTTTTCATTTTGGACTGTGAATTCTGTGGGATCAAGGAAAATAGATTCATTCAGGATATTTCATAACAGAGCTAAGTACATTTAATTTTCTTACTTCTACAGGTTAAAGTTAACTTGTAAATAAATTTTGTTAAAATTTTCCAAAAGGCTTGTTTGCTTTTTCTTTCTGCTACGCCTGGCTCGTAACATTTTCTTCAACATTTGTTTGGAAAATGGCTTAACTTTTTGCAAAGAGTGTAGGCCCTGATCAGACGCCACATTTTGCGGTGTCTGATCTGGGCCTGCACTGTTTGCCAGTTACCCATTTTGGGGTTTCGGGTACAAAATGGGTTAAGAAGCCAGCACCATGAAAAGGCCTCTCTTCTAATTTCAACCTAAAAAATTTTGTGAAATTTTCAAGTGAATTTCAAATACATGTAACTGTGCTAGGGACAATATTTTGGAAAACATATACTTGATAAATCATAACATTACGATAACACACCCGTGCGCCATAGTGCATTCTTTCACATATCAAAAATGGCTATTTTTTATGAAAACCTGAGATTGTTATTTATAATACTGTAGACATAGGTGTTTGGTCATTGAGGCGGTTCTAACGAGTACCAACAACCTACCTATGTCTTGGATCAGAAATAAGGAAAATAATGTATACCGCCATAAACCCCAGTTTTCTCTATATTAAAGTGGGGTTTAGTGGGGTGATCATTTCACAGACTTGTTCACGTGATGACACAATGGTAATTCAGGTTTTGAATAACATGGGAGATTAAAATATATATCTTGTTCAGCCAAAACTGTTGAGAAATCGTGACTTTTCATAATCAGTGATCAGTGACAAATGTTGGTAAAATCTTCCCCAAAATTACATTTCGCTATGAGAATTTTTTTCTCTGTTAATTATCAATTTCAGTGAGATTTTAGGTAAAAATGAGCAAATCTTTCAAAAACTCCCCCAAGTATTGGCCCTGACTCATCATACTAGACAGAGGCTGTAAGCTCAGTTATGCTTGTAAAGGTGCAACAAAGTAAATCTGAACTTTTTCAGATATTGTTTGCACAGCTCTGTATATAAGCAAACAAAAATGCTTTTAACCAATTTTGTACCAGAAACCCCAAAAGGGTACACTGGCAAACAATGCGGGCCCAGATTAGACGCCGCACAACCCGGCGTCTTATCAGGGCCTCCACTGTTTGCTAAAAATTCAGACATTTTCTGCATAAATTTTGATGAAAACACAACTTGACTCCCCTAAATTCTGGAATGGACTCCTGCTATATGTAAGGAGGAAGATTCCATTTGGTACAAAAAAGGGTTAATATATGTGTTACTCCTCTTGAGCTAAGATAATAATAAAAGGTACACCACAACATCATTATAACATGGTTCATTATAACACGGTTTTGGATATAACACGGTTTCAAGATGGATCCCAAAAATGTATAGAGTATATATCCCAAAAATGTATAGATTATATAGAAAAATGACCATAAATGGTCATTTTTATACCCCACCACACAATAGTGGCGGGGTATTATGATATACCCTCCGGTGTCCGTCCGTCCGTTCTTACAAAATGGGTTTATGTGGCTTCTTTTAGGTACAGAAGGGTTTTGTGTGGCAAAATGGGTTTGTGTGGCTAGCCTCACAAACCCATTTTTCTGTTAGTACAGAGGGGTTCAGGGGGACTAGAAAAATCAAATAAAAAAAAGACACATAAATTTATGTCCATCACCTTGGACATCCTTGGACATGGCTGTCCAGGATTATGAGGCTAAACTTTGAGATTATGGGGCTGAGCCACATAAATTTAACTGGCTGTCCTGGGGCTGAATGCTGCAGTAGGAAAAAGTCCCTCTATGTGAGGAGCTAGACCCATAAGATGTATCAGTGCACTATAAAGAAAGTTCTGTTCTACCTTTAGAGGGCTAGATATCACAACCTCTGGTAGCCACATAAGTTTAGACAAAGACGGTTTCGTACAGACAGCCTTTATGTGGCTGATGTCCAAAGTTTGTGTGGCTAGCCACATTAGATGTACAGATTTGTGTGTCTTATAGCCACATAAACCGTTAGCCACATAAAAATTTTAGCCCCATAAAATATGGACAGGTGCAGCCACACAAACCCAAAATGTGGGTCCGTCCGTCCGTATGCCCGAGCGCATCCGTGGGCACATGTTGGGTAGACACAAGTTGGGTACTTGCCGTTTATTCCGTTGTTGTCCAAGATAAGTAGCCAGTAGCCTGTTGGGTACTTTGTTGCTTGTTGGGTATTTTTGAATGGGAATTTAACATGGCGGTACCCAACAAGTGTCCATCTGTAAGAACGTCCGTCCGTCCGTCCGCACCATTTCCGATCGATAACTTTAATAAATCGATAAATTTTTAACGAATTTTTTTCAAATTTTGCATACATGTATATATCGAGAATGAGTGGTATGGGATTGTTAATGGGCAAAATCCGTTAACATTTGACAGAGTTATGGCCCTTTTTAGTTCAAAATAAGGGGTTTTGGGGCGTTTCCGATCAATAACTTGAATATTTTTTCACGGATTTTCTTCAAAATTTGTATACACATTGGCATTGGGTATGAGTGGTTTGGGATTGTAAATGGGCAAAATACATTAACATTTAACGGAATTATGGTCGTTAAAAATTCCGATTAAATGGTTTTTGGGGACTTATTCCTTTACTATATGGAATATTTGGATGAAACTGCACTGATGTATAAACGACCATAATAAGCAGGTTTTGTGTTGTGAATACACAAAATGCGTTAACATTTAACGAAAAATTGGTCGTTAACAATTCCCATTAAATAGTTTCTGCGCATTTATTCCTTTAATTTATGAAATATAGTGATTATCACTGCCAGTGTAGTGGTTAGAGTGCTGGACTACAAATCCTATTGTTGACTATGAATCTGAGGGGCGTGAGTTCAAATATCCGTCGAGGAATGGAAATTTTTTTCTTTTTTTCTTTTTTTTTTTGTGTGTGTTCTTTTTTCTTTTTTCTTTTTCTTTCTTTTCATTTTGGCAATGAATTTATTTATTTTTTTTTATTTTTTTTAATTTTCCTCATTTTTGGTTTTTCATTCCTTTTTTTTCCCTTTTTTTTTTTCACCCTTTTCTTCTTTTTGTTATACCCCATCACACGATAGTGCTGGGATATTACAATATACCCTCCGGTGTCTGTCCGTCCGTCCGTCCCCACCATTTCCGACCAATAACTGGATTAATTTGTGCTATGAATCTGAGGTGCGTGAGTTCAAACCCCCGTGGAGGAATGGAATTTTCTTTTTTTTTTTCCTTTTTTTCTGGTTTTTTCTTTTCTTTTTTTTTCCGTTTATTTTTCTTTTCTTTCTTTTTGCAATGATTTTTTTTTTTTTTTTTTTCGTTTTTTTTTTCTCATTTTTTGTTTTTCATTCCTTTTTTTTACCTTTTTTTTTTTTTCCTTTTCTTCTTTTTGTTATACCCCATTACACGATAGTGCTGGGATATTATAATATACCCTCCGGTGTCCGTCCGTCCGTCCGTCTGTCCATCCGTCCATCCGTCCGTCCATCCCCACCATTTCCGACCGATAACTTGATTAATTTTTCACATTTTTTTTTTCAAATTGTGCCTACATGTTTATATCAGGAATGACTTTTTTTTCTTTTCTTCTTTTTGTTATACCCCATCACACGATAGTGCTGGGGTATTATAATATACCCTCCGGTGTCTGTCCGTTCGTCCGTCCATCCACACCATTTCCGACCGATAACTTGATTAATTTCTCACAATTTTTTTTTGGAGTTTGCGATCAATAACTTAAGAATCTTTTCATGGATTTTCTTCAAATTTTAAAACACTAAAGGACACATATTATTGCCAAGGACAGTCACTCTGCTTTTCTGGTTATTGTATTATCTGCCCTTTTGATATACATGTATGTAGTTCCTTTACTATATTGAATGCCTTAGTGAAGTTTTACAGATAACTATAACACTTAAAAGTACCACTATTATGGGCAAGGCTATAACCATATTATCTTGCAGTGGTGGGGTATCATGCAGTGTTAGCGTGCTTTTATTCTATATAATCTACACATTTTTGTTTGGATATAACATGGTTGTTAAACTAACACGGTTTCTGTTTTGTATCGATCAATAAATTCCACAAAAATGATTATCATTTCTGATTTGCTTTTAATCAATTACTTGATAGGTACAATTTACTACCCAAAGTTATGCCTAAAATAGCTGCATGAGTGGCAAACAGTGCATACCCTGATGAGATGCCGCATTATGCGGCATCTCATCTGGATGTACACTGTTTGCTCAGGCCTGTCTGTTCAAATATACATATGGTTAAGTGCAACATATGGTAAGAGTCATGCTCAGACAGAAAGTCAGACAGGTAAAATAATGACAAAAGCCTTAGCAATTACTAATCGATTATCCATCGCAATGACAGGACTGATAATCGATTATCTTTTCACCTCTGATTAGCCAGCCCTAATTAATAGTGTTATGAAGAGGTTGTGGTGTAGTTATTGTTATTCTCATTGTATTACAGGTGGTCTTACCTCACTGTTACCACCAATGGGGATGATTATTCTGACTCTGATCAGGCCTACGCAGCTGGTCTTGTGGAAGGCTACCTAACCAAAGAACTAATTACATACCATTGGATCAACACAGTGCGAGGCCAGTTCTGTGATGAGCCGATGCCACCAAAATGTTTGAAGATGAAGAAATTTCTGGAGACAAACCTCGAGTGGATGAGGCAGCAGATTCAGCTCTTGAAGAATGACACCTATTGGCACATGGTATATACAGTCGAACTTCAATGGCTCGAACACCTTTGGGACCTCGAAAATCTGTTCGAGACAGGGGTAGTTCGAGCCACTGATGTGACTGTCAGGAGGCGTAACGAGATACTTTTAGACATCTTTTCGGTATTCTATAATGAAAATGAATGCTGTGTGTGCTCATTAGAATCGCCTCGATGAGGCGATTCTAATGAGTACACACAGCATACATTTGTAAGATAAAGGACTAAAATCTCCTTAATCATCCCCCACTATTTTTTATGCAGAGGATTTCGCTAGGGGCTCAAGAATGGGTTCGACTCAGCCATGGTAAACGAGCCAACGGTGTTCGAGCCATCGAAGTTCAACTGTATCATACGTTAACAGATTTGAGCCAGAGCACGACAAAACCTACAATAAGACATGTGCCAATTGAAGACTCAGATCAGCCTGTGCAGCCATATAGTCTAACCAGAGACTTCTTTTGCTGCATGAAGGAGCATTGGGCCCTTAGCTATCCTTAGAGTGCACAACAAAGACTCTTAGACGGATGAGTCTTTAAACCGAGGTCCCGTCTTAGCTGTTGGTTGGACGTAAAACTAAAACTCACTCACTCACAACGAAGACTCTGATCAAACTGTGCAGATGAGCAGGCTGATCTGAGTCTTCGTTGGGCACACATGTTTTTCTGTAGGTTTTGTCGTGCGCTGGGTCATTTTGTACTGAAAAGCAACTTCTGCCTTATAAGTTATATAAACATGTAGGGAGAGTCCATTTTGAAATTTAGGAGTGTCAGGTTCAGTTGTTTTTAGCTCACCCGGACAAAGTTTTTTTCTTTTGTTTGTTTAATCTCCTCCTTTCAGTGTGTATTGGATGGGAAAGGACCACTAACACACGTTACAATAATTCAGTGTTCCGGAAAAACTAAACCTTGGCTATAACTCCAAACTTATTTTACCTAGCCTGATGAAACTTCATACACACACTCACTAACTCAAGAGCTACATTCTGACAAAGGGCCATAACTGTATTATTGGTTTTGGCTGTTTGATCTCCCCTTTTCATTTTTTGTTCTGAAACACATTTTTTCCTCTCATTTCAATACTGTTTATAACAGAGCCTTCAAACTTCACATGTATGTTTCTTGGGACAAGACCTATCCATTGATGCCAAACTTTTTTACCTGTGACCATGACCTATTTTTTGAAAATTTTACCAAAAACATTTACTTTGATTATATTTCAAAAAGTATGAAACTTCACACACATACTCACCATGAAACTTCACACACATACTCACCATCCACAATAGTTACATTCTACCAAAGTTCCATAACTCTGTCCTGCAATTTGACTGAACTATCTCCCCATTTCCCTACATTTAAAAAAAAAACACGTTAAAAAACGTGTTTGTCTTTTATTTTAATACCACTGGCAATAAAGCCTTTAAGCTTCACATGGATGTTCCTTGGGACAAGACATTTTCATTGATACCAAGCTTTTCAAATCAACCAATTGACCTTTGAACTTTGATCCATATTTGGAAAATGTAAGCAAACAATTTAACCTTGGAGATACACTGATCAGAAGTTGCATTCTGCAGCATCTTATTATCCGCCCCCCGCCCATTGGGGCTTGGAGAAATAGATTGGACTGCATGGTGCTTCCACGCAGAGCTGAAACTGACCACACATGAGTACTGGTAAACCGCTTAGAAGGAGTAAGCCTGCCCAGGCAAAGTGGAGTGAGTCAGACCGACCAATGTATTTAAGCCTTTTGCTTTCATTGTGCGGCAGGGCTTGAAATGTCATTTCATCTCAATGTCAGGTAAAAGTCCAACAAAATTGGAAGCGACAGCTCCAAAATGAAATATTTAGTGTTGACGGCGACGTTAAACCTCAATCCAAACAAACTAACAAGGCATCATCACGAAAACAGGCCTATATAATTTTGCCCCCCTCGAACCCCACTTTTATATAGTAAAACTGTGGTTTCCGGGGGTATACCTTATTTTTCTTATTTCTGCTCTAAGCTATAGATTGTGGGTACTCGTTAGAACCGCCTCGATGAGGCGGTTCTAACGAGTGCCCGCAATCTGTATTTGGAGCAGAAATAAGAAAAATATCACAATTTTTCATCATAAAATTTTCATTTTTTCGGCGATAAAGGTGGCAATGTATTGGTATAGGCCTGTTTGCGTTATGTCTTGTCTTGGCCTGCCCTTTTGTGATCACATTTTGTCCGTCGTCAGTGCGTCGGTCGGTCCGTGCGTGCGTGCGTGCGTAAACAATTTCTTGTCCGCACGATAGCATCTTCATTTATGATTTGATTTTAACCAGACTTGCACACAACTTGTACCACCATGAGATCTAGGTTCCTTTTTTGAACCAGCCATATCCCATAATGTGTTACGGAGTTACGGCCCCTGAAAGGGCAAAAATTGCCTATTTTGGTCTTGTCCGCACGATAGCATCTTCATTTATGATCTGATTTTAACCAGACTTGCACACAACTTGTACCACCATAAGATCTGGGTTCCTTTCTTTAACCAGCCATATCCCATCATGTGTTATGGAGTTACGGCCCCTGAAAGGGCAAAAATTGCCTATTTTGGTCTTGTCCGCATGATGGCATCTTCATTTATGATTTGATTTTAACCAGACTTGCACACAACTTATACCACCATGAGATCTGGGTTCCTTTCTTGAACCAGCCATATCCCATCATGTGTTACGGAGTTACGGCCCCTGAAAGGGCAAAACTTGCCTATTTTGGTCTTGTCTGCATGATAGATGTTTCATTTATGATTTGATTTTAACTAAACTTACACACAATTTGTACCACCACAAAATCTCGGTCAAGTTCGAATATGGGTCATGTCGGGTCAAAAAGTAGGTCAGTAGGTCAAATCAGAAAAAAAACCTTGTGAAGACACAGGAGGCCACAGTTTTGGTCCGATCATCATCAAACTTGCCCAGAATGATCATCTTGGCAATATCTCAGTCAAGTTCGAATATGGGTGTTGTCGGGTCAAAAAGTAGGTCAGTAGGTCAAATCATAGAAAAATCTTCTGAAAACACTAGAGGCCACAATTTTTGTCCAATCATCATCAAACTTGCTCAGAATGATCATCTTGATAATATCTTGGTCACATTCGAATATGAGTCATACCAGATCAAAAAGTAGGTCAGTAGGTCAAATCATAGAAAAACCTTGTGAATACACTGGAGGCCGCAGTTTTGGTCCAATCATTATCAAACGTGCCCAGAATGATAATCTTGACAATATCTTGGTCAAGTTTGAATACGGGTTATGTCGGGTCAAAAAGTAGGTCAGTAGGTCAAATCATAGAAAAACCTTGTGAACACACTAGAGGCCACAGTTTTGGTCCGATCATCATCAGATTTGCCCAGAATGATCATTTTGACAATATCTCGGTCAAGTTCGAATATGGGTTATGTCGGGTCACAAAGTAGGTCAGTAGGTCAAATCATAGAAAAACCTTGTGAATACACTAGAGGCCACAGTTTTTGTCTGATCATCATGAAACTTGCTCCAAATGATTATCTTGACAATTTTTCGGGCAAGTTCGAATAAGGGTCATGTAGAGTCAAAAAGTAGACCAGTAGTTCAAATCAGAGAAAAACCTTGTGAACACACTAGAGGCCACAGTTTTGGTCCGGTCATCATCAAACTTGCTCAGAATGATAGTCTTGACAATATCCGGGTCAAGTTTGAATACGGGTCATGTCGGGTCAAAAGTAGGTCAGTAGGTCAAATCATAGAAAAAGCTTGTGAACACACTAGAGGCCACAGTTTTGGTCCGATCATCATCAAACTTGCCCAGAATGATCATCTTGACAATATCTCAGTCAAGTTCAAATATGGGTCATGTTGGGTCAAAAAGTAGGTCAGTAGGTCAAATCATAGAAAAATCCTCTGAACACACTGGCGGCTACAGTTTTGGTCTGATCATCATCAAACTTGCTCAAAATGATCATTTGACAATATCTCGATTAATTTCGAATATAAGTCATGTCTGGTCAATATGTAGGTCAGATTGTTGAAAAACCTTGTGAACACACTAGAGGCCCAAGTTTTGGTCTGATCATCATCAAACTTGCTGAGAATGATCATCTTGACAATATCTGTGTCAAGTTTGAATATTGGTTATGTCGGGTCAAAAAGTAGGTCAGCAGGTCAAATAATAGAAAAACGTTTTGAACACTCTTAGAGGCCACAGTTTCAGTCAAATCATCATAAAACTTGCTCAGAATGATCATCTGGACAATATCTCAGTTATAAG
This sequence comes from Lucinisca nassula, assembly GCA_963580285.1. Taxonomy (NCBI): domain Eukaryota; kingdom Metazoa; phylum Mollusca; class Bivalvia; order Lucinida; family Lucinidae; genus Lucinisca; species Lucinisca nassula. The sequence continues at coordinate 129,955,464 of OY757022.1, read as the reverse complement.
TTCGAATATGGGTCATGTCAAATCAAAAAGTAGACCAGTAGGTTATTTTGTCATAACTTTTGAACCGTTTGAGATAGAGCCTTCAAATTTGACATGTAGGTTCCTTCTGACAAGGGCATCCCACTCATAAAGATTTGACCTGTGACCTACTTTATCATACCTTTTGAACCATATGAGATAGAGCCTTCATATTTGGCATGTATGTTCCTTGTGACAAGGTTTTCTCAGCCATTCAAAACTTTTGACCCATGACCTTGACCTTTGACCTACTTTGTCATAACTTTTAAAGCATTTGAGATACAGCCTTCATATTTAGCTTGTAAGTTCCTTGCGACAATGTTGCTTAGATTATCCTCTACCAAAAAGGCTAAAACAATCCCACTCGGATGAAAAAAATGGCCACCGAAGGTAAAAATAGAAAAATATTGTAAATTTGATTCAAACGGAAACTCCCCCTAAAACCTAAGGGCAATTTGATTCAAAGTTCCCAGGAATGTTGCCTAGGTTACTCCCTACCAAATAAGCTAAAATCACTCTGCTGATGAACAAGATGGCCACAAGAGCTAAAAATAGAATGCACTCGAAACAGTGACACACAGGTGAGCGAACCAGGGCCCTCTGGGCCCTCTTGTTTGCCAATGTCCTGATTCAATCAGCAGCTTGGTGTTCACTGCTTGGATAGTACATAGAGGATACAGTCGAACTTCACTGGCTCGAACACCTTTGGGAACTCGAAAATCTGTTCGAGACAGGGGTAGTTCGAGCCACTGAGGTTACTGTCAGGAGACATTAAGAGATATTTTTAGACATCTTTTCGGTGTTCTATACTAAAAATGTATGCTGTGTGTACTCATTAGAATTGCCTCATCGAGGCGATTCTTATGAGTACACACAGCATACATTTGCAAGATAAAAGACTAAAATCTCCTTAATTATCCCCCACTATTTCTTATGAAGAGGATTTCGCTAGGGCTCAAGAATGGGTTCGATACATCCATGGTAAATGAGCCATCGGTGTTCGAGCCATCAGAGTTCTACTGTATTTACTTTTTGAGGTGGATACCAAAAATATTTCGAGTGTGTTTAAAACATCCAAATTTTCACAAGTGTGAAGCACTAGTGAGAATTCCGATGTTTTCAACACATGAGATGAAAGACTTTTGGTATCTGCCCAAAAAAGTAAATTTTCTTTTTATGTTTTATGCCCCCCTACGGGGGTGTATAGTTTTTGCACTGTCCAATTGTGGGTTTGTGCGTTTGTAAGTCCGCACTTTTTTGTGATGGCTCCCATGGGCGCATTGCTCACTTATAATCACACTGGTAAAGGCAAGCGCGCAGGGTAAGGAACAAACACACCGGATAAGGAAATTTTTCCGCTCAGGATAAAAAAGAAAATGGCGGAATGGGTATCACATGTGCAGGTTTGTTGTTGTTCTAGATCTCGTGTTATGGTTACTTATCAAAACGGCTGCTCACATTAGCTTCACGGAAGACACATATTATTCACAAATTTATCTTCGATGGTCCGAATTCGACAGTTACAGCCAGTCAAACGGAGAACCGGACACAGTGGAGCTACTCCACTGCGAAATCTCATTATTTTACATGAAACGCTCTTCTGGGAAGATGGCATGCACTTTTTTGTTGGTTGTAGACATGCACATGATAAATCGGACTGTTGCAAATACGATTTAAGGAAAATTTGAAATTAGAAGGCCCACAGTGAGAAATCCTAGTTCAATTTTCAATACAACGCCCACGGGCAAGGAAATGTGTACAACGCATATGATAAGACACACAATTTTCCGGCGAAAATGGTTCTTGTATGGTCGTAGCACTAGGAAATTTCCATCTCAGATTAGATTTTCCGATATTAATAATTAGTCCTACATAGTTCAAAGTACCAATTGTGACCTTTAGGAAACGTTCAAAGTTATGTGCATTGTCTTGGCATGTGCATTGCTCTGGTTCATCCCCTATGAGGGGACAGATGGATTTGGTTCATCGCGATCATGAATTAGAGAAATGATATTTATGTCCATGCAGTATTTGTGGTAGAAACAGAACTTGGCGAAACCATGCAATAGGTATGTCTCACGAATTTGGCGAAGTTATCTATCTTATTTTCAGCCAAAAGAACAAACATACAATTTTCTACCACAAATACTGCATTGACATAATTATCATTTCTCTAATTCATGATCGCGATATGAATATGACTGATATGTTGACTTACGTTTCGAGTTATTTCATCTATCTCTGTCTTTTGAAGTTTTGAGAACTATAACATGTAAGTATTTGATTTGTTTGTTTGTTGGTTTGTATTGGGATTTAACGACCCAGTCAACACTATTTAGGTCATTTTTGAGCCGGTCAGTTTATCCATCCTTTGCCTGGGCAAGCTTATACGTAAGCGGTTTACCAGTACAGTGGACATTCTTTCGCTATAGAAGCTGACAGCTGCCCTTTTTGAATCAGTGGAAGGGATGATGATGATGATTTCGTGTTTAACGACGCGTCAACCCTCTTTGTGGGTCATAAGCTCAGTGGAAGGGAGAGAATGACCGTAGAAAAGATTTCATGATCAATCTCCACGAAAGAATGGTTGCCGACCCGGCAGGTAACGAACCCGCGTCCTCCTGATCACCAGTCAGACGCGCATCCGACTGAGCTACCGAGGCAAAATAAGGAACAGCTTGTGGGACGTAATAATCCGTCAGTCATTAATGACATGCGAGAAATGTAACTAAGATAGCCGAAGCTGCAGATAGAGCAAGAGAGGTCAGAGGAGAAAGCTATATTGCTGTTTGTGATGCCTTAGCTCTGACTTTGCGCTGTGCAGTTTCGCTGATTCTTTTTGCCTCATATTCATTTGCACCCCTTCTGATGAGACCCCGCCACTTTGCTGTTCCGTCGATTCGTTTGGAATGTTGAAGTCCTTAAGGGATGCTTTGAGGGTCGGTGTCCCTGTATCGCTTATTCTGACCACCATGCCCATTTCTAGTTTTCTTTGGCAAACGTTCCTCTGAAATCATGTGGGACGTACAATGAACAAGAATGACAACACTTATTTGCTTCAGCTTCTAATTACCAAAAATGAAAACAGCGGCCAAGGTTTGAATGAGTTGGATCGAGTGGCTTGATGCAACGTGGCTCTCTTCGCCTAGCTCCGGGTTGGGTGACTTTGCGTCGATTGTTAATCAGTAACTTTGGGTAAATCGACGAAATGTAACTAAACTTACGATTCAGAAGCTTACCTGCGAATGTCCGCGTGATTATCACTGACCAATAAAGAAAAGGCTGAGTAATTTGCAGAGAAGATATGGGTAATTTAAGGTTCAGAGGAAGCAAATCCTGCAAAAGTATTTTGTCTCCCATGTCAATAGGGGTCAACTCTTAAAGGAAAGAATTTGCTCCCGAGGAGCAAATTCTTTCCTTTAAGAGTTGACCCCCTTTTCAGTGGACAGAAAAGCGAAAAGGAGTCTTGAAAGTTGCCTTCCTTTGAAAAATGGTGGAAGCTTCTGCTAGCTGTTCCCATTCCCCTTAAAGTAAAGAACTTAATAATAAGGTATGGGCAATTTAAAGTAAAGAACTTGCTTCCTACCCTTATCACCAGGAAAACATGCCTATATAATTTTTACCTCCTTGAACCCCACTTTTATATAGTAAAACTGGGGTTTACAGGGGTAAACCTTATTTTTCTTATTTCTGCTCCAAAATACGAATTGTGGGTACTCGTTAGAACCGCATCGACGAGGCGGTTCTAACGATTACCCACAATCTATATTTTGAGCAGAAATAAGGAAAATATCACAATATCCAAAAATGTTCATTTTTTCGGCGATAAGGGTTACACTGTATTTGTATAGGCGTGTTTTCGTAATGTTCTAATGCACTTGCGTATGTTTGTTTGACTTGAGGTTTCGTCTCCGTCAACACTATTTAAGTCATTTTGGAGACGTTGCTTCCAGTTTTGTGGAACTTAATTTACTCGACATTGAGATAGCTCTGCCGCCCAATGAAAACAATTAAGGGTTTAAACAAATTCAGGGTTTATAATTTTGCTTTTGATTTGAGGTTTAACGTCTCCGGCAACACTGAATATGGCATTTTGGAGACGTTGCTCCCAATTTTGTGAGACTTTTACCCGACATTGAGATGACATGACATCTCAAGCCCTGTGGCCCAATGAAAGGGTTTATAAGCATGGACGGTCGGACTAGCACCGCTTTGCCTGGGCAGGATTAGATCCTCTAAGTGGTATACCAGTACTCGTGTGCGGTCGGTTTCAGCTCTGCGTGGAGGCATCATGCAGCCATCTATGTCTCCAAGCCCCGATGGGCAGGGGCCGATTAAGGTTTATACGCATAGAGGGTCCGACACGCACCACATTGCCTGATTAGAAAAGTATTTTTGTCTCCCATGCCAAAAGGGGTCAAAATTAGCAAACTCTTTCCTTTAAGAGTTGACCACCATTTCAGTGGAACAGCGAAAAGGAAGTCTCGAAAGTTGTCTTCCTTTGAAAAATGGCGGAAGCTTCTGCTAGATGCTCCCATTCCCCTTAAAATAAAGAACTTGCTAATAAGTTGTGTAAAGAACTTGCTTCCGCTTGAAGAGAGCAAGCCCTTATTCTAATGCACTTGCGTATGTTTGTTTGATTGACTTGAGGTTTAACGTCTCCGCCAACACCATTTAGGTCATTTTGGGAACGTTGCTTCCAGTTTTGTGGGACTTAATGTACCCGACATTGAGATGAAATGGAATCTCAAGCCCTGCCGCCCAATGAAACCAATTTAGGGTTTATACGCATAGCGGGTCCGACACGCACCATACTTTGCCTGGGCAGGCTTAGACCTCCTAAGCGGTTTACCAGTACTCATGTGCAGTTGGTTTGGTTGGTTTTAGCTCTGCGTGGAAGCATAATGCAGCCCAATCTATTTCTTCAAGCCCAGACGGGCGGGAGCCGCACTTGCGTATGTAATGCGACGTGGGACTATCTGCGACAGTTCTACGATATAATCATCCCCTAGCAATATAATCATCCCCTATGAGGGGATAGATGGATTTGGTTCATCGCGATCATGAATTAGAGAAATGATATTTATGTCCATGCAGTATTTGTGGTAGAAACAGAACTTTGCGAAACCATGCAATAGGTATGTCTCACGGATTTGGCGAAGTTATTTATCTTACTTTCAGCCAAAAGAACAAACATACAATTTTCTACCACAAATACTGCATGGACATAAATATCATTTCTCTAATACATGACTGCGATGAACCAAATCCATCTATCCCCTCAAAGGGGGTGATTATATGCTAGAACCAGAGCAATGCACATGCCAAGACAATGCACATAACTTTGAACGTTTCCTAAAGGTCACAATTGGTGCTTTAAACTATGTACGACTAATTATTAATATCGGAAAACCTAATCTGAGATGGAAATTTCCTAGTGCTACGACCATACAAGAACCATTTTCGCCGGAAAATTTTGTGTCTTATCATATGCGTTGTAACCAGTTCCTTGCCCGTGGGCGTTGTATTGAAAATTGAACTAGGATTTCTCACTATGGGCCTTCTAATTTCAAATTTTCCTTAAATCGTATTTGCAACAGTCCGATTTATCATATGCATGTCTACAACCAACAAAAAGGTGCATGCCATCTTCCCAGAAGAGCGTTTCATGTAAAATAATGAGATTTCGATGTGGAGTAGCTCCATTGTGTCCGGTTCTCCGTTTGACTGGCTGTAACTGTCGAATTCGGACCATCGAAGATAAATTTGTGAATAATATGTGTCTTCCGTGAAGCTAATATGAGCAGCCTTATTGATAAGTAACCATAACACAAGATCTAGAACATCAACAAACCTGCACATGTGATACCCATCCCGCCATTTTCTTTTTTATCCTGAGCGGAAAAATTTCCTTATCCGGTGTGTTTGTTCCTTACCCTGCGCGCTTGCCTTTACCAGTGTGATAATGACAGCTCTTGTTATTTTATAATTTTGAATACAGCATTTTTACAGTTCAAAGAGTGCTTTTCAAGGTATTTTACAGAATTATTTTATCGTTAACATATGAATAATGGCAAGAAAAAGTACTTTGAAAATAACAAGGTCAGATTATTTTTCACAGTGTTTTGTTTGTTTGTTTGATTTGAGGTTTAACGTCCCGGTCAACACTGTAAAGTTCATTTTTTGGAGATGTTGCTTCCAGTTTTGTGGGTCTTTTACCTGATAGGGTTTATAAGCATGAACGGTCTGATGCACACCGCTTTGCCTGGGGAGGCTTAGATCCTCTAAGCGGTTTACCAGTACTCCTGTGCCCGTCGGTTTCAGCTCTGCGTGGAAGCATTATGCAGCCCATCTATTTATTCAAGCCCCGATGGGCTGGGGCCGTTTTCACAGTCTGAAAATATCATATGTTTTCACAGTGTGAAAATATCATTTTTATTTGTTTCAGATATGCATTGATTTTATTGCGGAGTATCATTGAAGTATGTACAACATTGCATCCCAATAGTTAACTAGGAGTTTTCTGTCAATGTACTGGGACTGTATACATAAAACAGTCATCCTTGGAACCTCATTACCAATGAAGTATATTTGTCGGCCTCAGTGGCTCAGTCGGATGGGTGTCTGACTGGTGATCAGGAGGACGCGGGTTCAACTCCCGCTGGGGTCGGCAACATTCTTTCGTGGAGATTGATCATGAAATCTTCTCTACGGTCATTCTCTCCCTTCCGCTGATTCAAGAAGGGCAGTTGTCAGTTTCTGGCGAAAGAATGTGCACTGTACTGGTTAACCGCTTGCGAATAAGCCTGCCCAGGAAAGTTTTGATAGGTAAACTGACCGGCTCAAAAATGACCTAAATAGTGTTGACTGGGCTGTTAAACTCCAATACAAACAAAACCAATGAAGTATGCTTATATTGTTTTAGGTTGAGCTGTTTCTAATTCAAGTTGATGGTCTCACTGATGGGTATAATAACAACCCAGGTGTAATTAACACAGATGTGGACGTGTTTGGACTCTAGTATGTATAAAACCTTTCTTCTTACTCTCTCTGTTTCATCTTAACCCTTGACCTGCTGAATATTTAAATATGCCACACCCACTACCAATTATCAACCAATCAGATTACTTGATGCAAATTATTGCAACAAAATCACTATCTGAATGACAAACAATGTTTGAAAGATAAGACATGTCCGAGCTCAGCAGGACAAGGGTTAAACTCTTGAGATCTCAACCACAAAATTTTTTTTGTCTGCTTTATTGTCTGTTGGTCACTTTGAAATGTTGCAAACAGCATGGACACAGGTCTAGGAGCCGAGCAGTCTAATCAGGGTCCACACTATTTGCCTGTACGCAATTTTTGTTTTAACCATTCTGCCGCCAAATACTCGCATATACAATGTAGTGAAAAATTCCAGTCAGTCCAAATATCATTTTACAGTCAGAAAGAGATTGGGTAGTCATTGTAACATGCTTATTTCTTCGGAAATAATAAAAATACTGAGCACAATTTTAACCCTTACCATGCTGAATATTTCAGTGCATTACACTCCTCCCCCGATTTTTAGCCATAAGTGTTGCATGATTTCACTTTTAAACATGGATTCAGAAGCAGGATGGAAAACAGTATAGATCCTGATCAGCTGGCTTCTCGGAAGCCAGCTGATCTGGATCTATACTGTTTTCGAAAAGGATATATCTGGGTTCAGCATGGTAAGGGTTATACCACATAAAGAATATATGCTTCTTACAATTTTGCAATAGTCATAATGGACTAAATATTAAAAAGTCATTGGTGCCCATTTTAATAATTTCCTACTGTGTCCTTGCCGTCATCTACATGTTCTCCTGATTGTTCTCAGGCATTATCAGTGTCATTTAAAAAAAAAACACGAACATATCTTCTCTTATATATTATATATCCTTTTAATCCTCAACACTAGTTCGGATGTGCAAAATCCACAAAATGTTTTTCTCAAACTTTCAAAACACTTTTTTCATTTTGTACTTTTGATTTGAAACCTCAAATCAGCAGTAAGTAGCAGGGTTAAATATAGGATGCGCAGTAAAGGAACTATGTATGAATTAAGAAAATCTAACAAAGATAGGCAAGTTTTGGCATTTGATCAGCACAGTATTGACATGTCAGCATACATGGGAATACATGGGAATCACCTAGTTCAGATTTCAAGAATATGTGAAAAACTTTGTTGATTTTATTTGAGTTCCAATAAAAAGGTGCAAGATTTGTCTTGTGAATGTGTTGTGTTTTCAGTATAGTGCATGTCAGTTACAATATACCTTCATTTTGTGTTCCTATCTGAGTAACCTCTTTATGGTATGTTTTCCTGGAAGTGTGTTTTCATTACAATGCACATCAGTTAAAATGTATCTTCATTGTGTGGTCGTATCTCCTGATAGTGTGCTTTCATTTAGGGCTGGCTAATCGGAGCTGAAAAGATAATCGATTATCAGTCCTGTCATTGCGATCGATAATCGATTAGTAATCGCTAAGATTTTTGTCATTATTTTACCTGTCTGGCTTTCTGTCTGAGCATGACTCTTACCATGTGTTGCACTTTATCATATGTATATTTGAACAGACAGGCCTGAGCAAACAGTGTAGACCATAATGTGACGCCGCATAATGCGGCGTCTCATCAGGGTCTGCACTGTTTGCCACTCATCCAGCTATTGTAGGCATAACTTTGGGTAGTAAATTGTACCTATCAAGTAATCGATTAAAAGCAAATCAGAAATGATAATCATTTTGTGGGATTTACATGTATTGATCGATTATACGATTAATCGTGGCAGCCTTACTTTCATTGTAGTGTGTTTCATTCCAATGTACTCCAGTTACAGTGTTTTTTTGTTGTGTGGTCTTATCTCCTTATGATGTGTTTTCCTTGTGGTGTTTTCACTACAGTTACAATGTACCTTCACTGTCTTTTGGTGTATTTTCATTGTGGTATGTCTATATTACAATGCAATCCAGTTACAACATACCTTCATTGTGTGTTCTTATCATCTTGTCCGTTCTCATTGTGGTATTTTCATTTCAATATACCTTGGCCCCCACTGGTAAACTTCTTAGATCAAAGCCTGCCCAGGAAAAGTGATGTGAGTTGGACCCCTACTTAAACGGCTTCAGTTGTCATTTCATCTCAGTGTCAAGTCAAAGTCACACCAAATCAGGGGCAATGTCTTAAAAATGACCAAATAGTATTAATGGGGATGTTGAACCTCAATTCAAACAATGTAGCTTCATTGTGTTACTTATCTCCTTATGATTGGTGTGTTTTCATTGTGGTATGTTTTCATCACAGTGCACTCCAGTTACAATGTAACATCATTGTGTGTTTAATATCATATAGGCCACGTCAAGCGATTTTGGTACTTATCGCCTATGCGAGCAGTGAAAGTTCAGGCGAGACTGCGCGGATGCGCAGAACCTTCGCTGCTCGCTCATACAAGCAGTGAATCAAGAGGAACTTTCAGACAGAAAGCCATATCCCTGGCCCCTCTGAATGGCTGGGCATGCGCAGTTAAAATTTGTCATGACGGAATGCTCGAAGACACAAATTCGCTTGGCGGGGCTCATATGGTGTATGTTTTCTTTGTGATGTGTTTCATTGTAATGCAGTCCAGTTACAATGTACCTTCACTCCTTATAGTGTTTTCATTGTAGTGTGTTTTAATTAGAGTGCACTCCTGTTACAGTGTACCTTCATTTTGTGTTGTAATCTCCTTATTGTGTTTTCTTTGTACTGTGTTTTCATGCTTTGCACTCCAGTTACAATTAATCAATGTTCTAATCTCCTTATGGTGTATTTTAATTGTAATGCATTTTCATTTCAGGGAAAAAAGTTACAAATTTTTAGTTGAACTGTTGTTTTTTTGGGCTTCTATGTGATCACAGTGTGTTTTCATTACAGTATGTTTTCATTATGTCTCCCCACCCCACCCCCCCCCCCCCCCAATTTTTTTTTCGGAGAGACATATTGTTTTTCCCCCGGGCGTCTGTCTGTCCTTCTGTCTGTCTGTCCGGGCAAACATGTCAGGTTTAGGGGCTAGTGTCCAGATTGATAACAATAGAAAATGATTGGAAAATGATTGTTAAACAATAGATTTATTCCATAAATAAAAGGTTTAGGAGGTTAGCCCCTAATCAAAACAAAAGAAAAGAACAAAAGAAATAGCCCTTAAACCTGAAATGTTGGAACGTCTGGCTGTCCGTCTGTCCGTCTGTCACACATTCGTGTCCGCTCTTTAACTTAAAAAACGTTCAAGCTATCTTCACGAAACTTCATATAAATATTAAGCAGCATTAGACGACGTGCAGTGCGCAAGACCTATAACTCTGGCATTTATACATTTTGAATTATTTCCCTTGGAAGTTTGTTGGTATGTATATATGTATGGGCAAATCGTGTCCGGTCAATTACTTTCCTATTTTCATATGTATTTAAAAATTACTTGGCAGAAATATTAACAACCATGAGACGATGTGTGGTGCACATGAGGCAGGAAGGTACCTCAAAGGTCAAGGTCATACTTAGAGGTCAAAGGTCCAAAAAGGGGCCTTTTTTGTGTTTGGTCAATAACTTTCTTATTTTGAGATGGATTTTAAAATTGCTTGGCAGAAATATTAACAACCATGAGACGATGTGTGGTGCGCATGAGGCAGGTCAGTACCTCAAAGGTCAAGGTCATACTTAGAGGTCAAAGGTCAAAAAAGGGGCCTTTTTTCATGTTTGGTCAATAACTTCTTATTTTGAGATGGATTTTGAAATCACTTGGCAGAAATGTTAACCAATATAAGACGATGTGTTGCGTGCATCACCCAGGTTGGTACCTCAAAGATCAAGGACATACTTAGAGGTCAAAGGTAAAAAAGGACCTTTTTTGGGTTTTGTCAATAACTTGCTTATTTTCAAACAGAATTTGAAGTAACTTGGCAAAAAGTTAACTTTCATGAGACGATGTGTTGCATGCATGATTCAGTTTGGTACCTCAAATGTCAAGGTCAAACATAGAGGTCAAAGGTCAAAAAGGGGCCTTTTTTCGTGTTTGGTCGATAACTTTCTTATTTTTAGACGGATTTTGAAATTGCTTGGCAGAAATGGTAACCACCATGAGATGATGTGTTGCAAGCATGACCCAGTTTGATACCGGAAATGTCAAGGTCATACATAGAGGTTAAAGGTAAAAAAGGGGCCTTTTTTGTGTTCTGTCAATAACTTTCTTATTTTTAGATGGATTTTTAAATTACTTGGCAGAAATGTTAACCACCATGAGACGATGTGTTGGGCGCATGACCCAAGTTGGTACCTTAAATGTCAAGGTCGTACTAAGAGGTCAAAGGACAAAAAGGGGCCTTTTTGGAGCGTAGCTGTTGCAGCGTAGCTCCAGTGAGATGAGAAGTGATTTCGGCACTACTTTCGGTGTTAATGCATACGACCCAATCACCAGTGAGAACTTAGTACCCCGTGTTAGGTAGCATTACACTAAATACTGGGAGGTACCGGGTTTTATCACTTTGGGACAGAGCTTTTAGTTGCGTTCTAAATACCAGACTTGCTTCCATTGGATATATATCCCATGTTTTATTTCAATGTGAGAAAATGATAGGTATAAGGGACTAAAATGATGCATGTTTTATAAATATATCTGCAAGCTCAAAGAAATTTTTTGCTGATTTTATATGGTCACCCCTCCTTTAAAAATGTTGGTTTTATTTACTCCGTTCTAGCAGGTCAACAAACATGGTTGATTGTAACTTGAAAATGAGCCGGACAACATGTGGATTTTTTCTCATTAACTTGTTGGGCTAGGATGGCTCTATAAACAAGTAAGGTTTGAAAAGTTTTGTATGTGTAGTTTTTGTGGGAGCAGGTAAAAGGTTACTATTGTCGCCTATGGAAAACATTTAGTGGAAAGCTACCTATAGCAAAAGTAGACCACTATCCTGTTTTCAGTCATTACATACTATTTCCACACATTTGTAGGTTCTGTCCAATTCTGTTTCATAAAATGTATCCTCATGGCATGAATTTTGACATAGATACTGTAAAAAATGTGATGGTAATGCTAATTTAGGTCTAACTGGATGTATTTGATGTATTTTTGCCTCTGACCTATGTTCTTGGTGGGGGGGGGGGTACTTTGAAGCCATGTAAATCAGTTTTTAATGATGTGTTTGGAAAGGAGACTTGCAGTAATTGTATTTGCACAAACACAAGAAAGATTCAACTCCATCTGGAATATAAGTGTAAGGTTTCATGGCACTAGGACTCTTTCTCAAACCAAAGCAAAACTTCAAAATTGTGTCTCCGAACAGCCCGCTGCAATATCCGGATAAGTTTTCTCATCCGTTTAAAGTTCTATTTCATTGTATTCATGTAAAAGGATGTGGACAGATATATTCAGCCATTCCTCATGGCATTAAGGCATTTATTAACATTTTCTTGGCATTTTTGTCCTCAAAATATCCTCAAAATGCCATTTTTACCTTTAAATAGGGGGTGTAGGTGTGAAAATAGCCATAAAAATGAGTATTGGTGCTATTTAGGCATAATTCTCTGCATTTTAGGATTGAATTGTTCCAAAGACATTGGAGAAGAACCACTGATGCAAGCCGGTGTCTGGGTTCCATTCCAGAAAGAGATAAACTTTTGCGCTTTTCAAAAACTATGGTTTGTTCGGCTTTCATTGTTGAATCTGAAAGCGATAACTTTATCGCAAACTTGAAAGATTCTGTGTGACTGAACTTTTATTATGCATGACTAAATTATTACATATGACCTAAATTTCTATTTGGCAATTCTTTTGATGAAACATAAAGAAAATAAGGGTTTGGTATAGGTAGCATTACACTAAATACTGGGAGGTACCGGGTTTTATCACTTTGGGACAGAGCTTTTAGTTGCGTTCTAAATACCAGACTTGCTTCCATTGGATATATATCCCATGTTTTATTTCAATGTGAGAAAATGATAGGTATAAGGGACTAAAATGATGCATGTTTTATAAATATATCTGCAAGCTCAAAGAAATTTTTTGCTGATTTTATATGGTCACCCCTCCTTTAAAAATGTTGGTTTTATTTACTCCGTTCTAGCAGGTCAACAAACATGGTTGATTGTAACTTGAAAATGAGCCGGACAACATGTGGATTTTTTCTCATTAACTTGTTGGGCTAGGATGGCTCTATAAACAAGTAAGGTTTGAAAAGTTTTGTATGTGTAGTTTTTGTGGGAGCAGGTAAAAGGTTACTATTGTCGCCTATGGAAAACATTTAGTGGAAAGCTACCGTTAACATAGTAGATTATTACGCCATGCGGTATCTTCTTATAGACTGCTTCACAAACCACTTATTTCAAACGGAATAGATGAATATTTTTAATAGATGAACTGTGTAGCAGTCTTATCTTTTTATAGTTCAGTTAATATAACCCAGTTTACAGCCCATTTGTACCATAAAATCCCAAACCTGACAACTTGCAAACAGGACAAACCCAGATCAGATACCACAGAACGCGGAGTCTCATTATGACCTTCACTGCATGGACACATCCAAACACTACGTCATCGCTCAATAATACTATTTGCCGGAACGTACCGGTGGTGGGCAAAAAGCGTCTTTGGCCGTTTATCGCCATTGTAAATGCGATGTTATTTTCTGTAAACATGTATTTTGTTTGGACTCGAAACGACAAATTTGAGCTTTAAACTTTTATAATAGACTTTTTTTAGCTAGTAATTATTGGTTTCTAGAAAATTTGAGGATGTTTTTGATGATAATTACCTGTTAAACTTATGCAGGTAACGAGGCGGGACGGTCTTAATTATTTGTAATAAAAATGCGCAAAACGAATGACATAATGCGGAAGATGCATGAATGAACTATAAAATATATATATCTATCCATTTAAAGTGTAATTTGATCGATTTTCTGTGACAGTCAACTAAAATATGCCCGTAATATTAAACCAATTTACAGTGTGTTTATATGGAACCAGGGGCTTTTTGCCAACCACGAAAGATTGTTATCGGAAGGAAAAGTAATTTTGCGCATGCGCAATTACCAGTAAACAAGGTCACGTGTCAAAACATTGGATCCGTCTATACTTACAAAAAGGTTCAGCCATTTTTTCCAAATATTTCGTGGAAGCCACAACCTGATATCCCTGATTTTAAAATGAACTCATTCCGTACTGATATAAGGTGTTGAGGATTCCATTCGTTTACAATGGGTTAAAAGTACACAGTGTGGGTCGATAATGTATAGCCAAAATAAGACAGTTGGAATGAGTCTGGACAGGGGCACGTCAACGCTTATATTGTAAGGAGTAAATTTTGCAGTTTAGACACAGATGAGACGCCACTTGTTGTATGTGTCTGATCTGGGTCTGCTCTGTTTGTCCCTAAAAAGGCTGCTAGACATATACTCAGAGTATGGGTTAATGTGTGTGTGTATGTGGGGGGGGGGGCAATGTTAATTTTTTAAAGTGACTGGTCTGCGTCCTAGGCATGTGACCATAAATAGAAGCAAATTATCAGCTCAGACGCAAGTTCGGTACCTGCTGGGTTAGGCAACACTCTTTCCTGGAGATTGATCTTGAAATCTGTTCCACGGTGATTCTATCCCTTTCGCTGATTCAAGAAGGGCAGTTGTTGGTTTCCGGTAAAAGACTGTGCACTGTGCTGTATTGACAACATCTAACCCAAGAAATTGCCTTAATGCCAGATCATTTCACAAATGACCTCTTCGAGGCAATTTATTTTTATATAATTATAACGGAGTATAATGTCTAAACCTCTTCAAATATTCCTATGGATTGATACTGACAATAACTAACCCAAGAATCTGTCGTATGCAGGATCACTTCATAAATGACCTCACCGATGCAATATATATTTAGAAAATTGTTAACAGAGTATAATGTTTAAACCTCTCTGAATATTCCGATCACTTTTGGCATTCGGATTGATATTGACAATACCTAACCCATGAGGTTGTTTTATGCAAGATTACTTTATGAATGGCCTCGCCGAGGCAAAATAATATAAAAATGAATACGGAGTAAAATATCTAAACCCCGCTTTGATCATTTTTGGCATACAGGTTGATAATGACAATACATAACCCGCAAACTTTGATTGCATTATGCCAAATAACTTTACAAACGGCCTCGCTCAGGCAAACTGAAAAATTATTTCGAAATGTAACTTCTAATCTTCTTGGAATATTTTTGTCAACTGATAGCATACAGAAAGATAATGTACAGATCTAACCAATGCGATTCCTGAATGCCCAATTTCTTTATTTTAGCCTCGGCAAGGTAAAAATTTCACCCACTGACACGGTCGTATTACTTTCAAACCGACGGGTATATTTTTATAATCTTTTGCATGCAAATGTAAATTGACAAGATCAAGCTAATGATATTGTCTAATGCCAGATAGCTTTATAAACAGCCTCACTGAGGCAATTTTTAAAGACTGATTACGGATGTATAACTTATAAACTGCTGGAAAATTATGATAATTTTTCACATGAACATAAACATCAAGACGTAACCAAGGAGAATTACATAAAATAACTTTAAAGCCACCAAAAAATTGCGCAAGCCGCAGTTAATGCACGAACTATAGCTCAGCAGAAATCTTCAAGTAAACTGTAGAACTGCATGGTTGCTGTATTGCTCAAAAACATTGATTGTGGGTACTTGATAAAACTGCCTCATCAAGGCGGTTCAATCAAGTCCCCGCAATCAATGTTTTGAGCAGAGATAAGAAAATATCACAATTTTGTATCTTAAAATTTCCATTTTTTTTTCCGAAAAATTGACAATGTATTTGTACAGGCATGTTTTCGTGATGGTTGTTGCGGGGTCTACACCTTAGCGTGAGTTAATTTCAATATAGGTCCTGTTGCTTTAACACGACTTCTGGCCCAGAATAGCTTCAAACAGCTATGTTCATCGGATCAATATGAGCCTGAATTAAAATACCAATCAGACGCTAAATCAAATTATCAAAGCTACGCTCCATCAGCACTCTCAGTGCTTTGATTTAGTGTTCAGTCAATAACTTTCTTATTACTGGATAGATTGTGAAATTACTTGGCAGAAATGTTAACCATCATGAGACGATGTGGTGCACGCTAGATCCAGGTCGGTACCTCCAAGATCAAGGTCATACTTAGAGGTCAGAGGTAAAAAAAGTTGTTGTTTTTTGGTGTGTTCAGTCAATAACTTTTTTATTTCTGGATGGACTTTATAAAGTAACCATGCAGAAATGTTCACCGTCAATAGACCATGAGTCATGTGCAAGACCAAGTTCCATACCTCCAATGTCATGGTCATACCTAGAGGTCAAAGGTAAAAAAAGGGACAGTCAATAACTTCCTTATTCTTTGATGGATTATGAAATTACTTGGCAGAAATATTAACCATCATGAGACAATGTGTTGTACCTCAAAGGTCAAGGCCATACTAAGAGGTCAAAGGTAAAAAAGATATTTTTTGTGTACGGCCAATAACTTTTTTATTTCTGTATGAACATTTTTAAAGTTACTTTGCAGAAATGTTCATCTTCATTACATGATGTGTTGCACACAAGACCCAGCTCAATGCCTCCAATGTCAAGGTCATACTTAGAGGTCAAAAACGGGGGAGACATCTGTGTTTGGTAGAAAAACAAATTCTAGTTACAGTGTGTTTTCATTACAGTGTGCTTTCATTACAGTGTGTTTTGTCACAGTGTGTTTTCATTACAGTGTGCTTTCATTCAGTGGCGATATGGAAGACCTTCCTGATGCTCTGGGCTTTCAGAAGTTTAAAAAAGAACCTATAGGGTCTGGATCCTGCTCTGCACTGATTAAACTGCTGCCTGGGAACCAGGATCTCTATGTAGCTCAAGACACCTGGACATCATACCAGGACATGCTGAGGATCCTGAAAAGATATGACTTTGGATATCACAGTACTCCCAGTGGACAAGGTAAAGAATGTCTCAGATGTTTTTCTTGCAAACCAGATTAGGAAATCTGTGGTTTTAGCCTGGGATGGAAATTATGTTCTTTCGCTGGTGTTCTTACCTAGGAAAACTACATAAGTATAATGCGTGAAAAAAATATGCTAAATTAAGAAAATAAAAATAATAAAAATGTTTGGTGGCATTGTGCTAGAAAAAGAATCTAAAATGGTTCTGTTGTAGATGGGCATTTCCAAAATCCTCGGGATGAAAGTGCTGAGTGGAACCTCAGCATAGGCGCTTAGCACGGTCATCCCTCAGGTTGGAAACGCCCATCTACAACAGAACACCAGATAAGATTCTTATTATATGAGGCACTAGGACTGGATGGTTAGAACGTATGAGCCACATCATGATAAAACCTGCTTTTTGCCATTTGCAAACAACAGAGGTGGAGCTCAGCCTGCACATTAGCCGTTTTTGTACCACATGGAATCTTCCTCCTTATATATAGCAGGAGTCCATTTCAAAATTTAGGGGTGTCATGTTGTGTTTTCTTCCAATTTTATTTGGAAAATAGCTGGGCTTTTTGCAAACAGTGTAGGCCCTGATCAGATGCGGCATTCTGCAGTGTCTGATCTGGGCCTGCACTGTCTGCCAGGGTACCCATTTTGGGGTTTATGGTACAAAATGTGTTAGTTCAGTCTGAATATCACCCTCAGGTTTGCTTCTTGCTTTGATTGTGCAAAAAATGTTTATTCAAGTCGTATTTGTTAATACATGTACCGTAGAAGCCTCCGTGGTCGAGTGGATACGCTACTCGCCTTGTAAACCAGGGGCGCAGGTTCGATCCCGGGCTTCTCCAGACTTTCGGATGAGTCTTTAAACCGAGGTCCCGTCTCCGTATGACCTTAGCTGTTGGTGGGACGTAAAACTGAAACACTCACTCAATACATGTACCGTGCACAGTTGGTTGTGTCATTTGGAACGGTGCACGGGAAAGTGAACAGGAAGTCCCAAAAGTTGTCTCCTATAAACAAAATGGCAGAAAATATGCCAGGTGTATTTATTTCCCTTTACATCACGTGATCAAGTCCATGAAATAAATACCCCTCTTTATGTAGAGAAAACTGGTATTTACGGGGGTATACATTATATTTCTTATTTCTGGTCTAAGACCAGGTCAAATCATAGGAAAACCTTGTGGACACTCTTTAGGCTACAGGTTTGGTACATTCATCATCAGACTTGCTCAGAATGATCATCTTGACAATACAGTAGAATTCCGCTATTAAGACTGCCTAAAATCAGGACTAATTCTGCTTTGACAAGCTTATTTAGAAGGGTGCAGCTTTTCTTGCTTTGTGCTTTCTACACACTATGTCTTCTGGTCAGGGACCACCTTTGGAACTGTTCAAAAGTGGTCTTAAAGACCACTTTTGAACAGTCCCAAAGGTGGTCTTAATATAGGAATTTTACTGTATCTTGGTCAGCTGGGTTATTTTATGAATATATTGGTAACTTTTAACGTGAGAAGTGTGCAAAGGGTATGGAGGTGTCATCAGACAGACTTGGTACTGGGTAAAGGTGGTGTGAAAATCAGTATTAGAAACTGCCCTTTGTCACCACCAGGCATTGTAAGTTAGACTGATCCAGTTTATCTCCATGTGATGCAATAGGACCTGATTCTCAATGTCCACAAGGTGCCCAGATAGTGACATACAAGTCAGCCCTGTATTGTCAAAGGGACTCATATGTCTAGCTTCTGATGCCCACTTCAACCATACTTTAGCTGCCACAACAGATACTCTTTGTACCGGTCAAATACCTGTAACTATAATTCTGCATTCTGTTGGTCTTTGCCAGAGTTGGTAGAGTAGTGTTGGTGTTTGGTATTCCATAATCATATACTATAACTGAACCTATGGGTGTGTTTTTGTAGTAGATAGTATTCTATTCTATGTTAAACATGCATGCCATAACAGCAGTACTGATTTACATACAATGGGATGTAAAGAATAGTCTATTTCCGATACAGATCAAAGTTTGTAAACCAAAACATTGAAATGAACTATTTCTGTACAAAATATATTGCATTTGAGTGGTAAATAGGTTGTGTTAATTTTATGTTACAAACAAATAATGTCTGTTTGAAGCGCATTTGCATTTAAACCATTTTGTACCAGAAACCCCAAAACGGGTACCCTTGCAAACAGTGCAGGCCCAGATCAGATGCCGCAGAACACGGCATCTGATCAGGGCCTCCACTGTTTGCAAAAAGTTCAGCCATTTTCCAAATAAATTTTAAATAAAACAAACCTGACACCCCTAAATTTTGAAATGAACTCCTGCAATATATAAGGAGGAAGATTCCATCCAGATCATTGACGCCCTTGAACATTGGCACATGCTCAGTCGTCTTTTACTTCATTTGCAATTATAAAATGAGCCAGCGCATGACAAAACCTACAATAAGACATGTGCGCCCAATGAAGACTCAGATCAGCCTGCGCATCTGCGCATTCTGATCAGAGTCTTTAATGTGTGCTCTAAGAATAGCTAAGGGCCCAGTGCTTCTTCATGCAGCAAGAGAAGTCTCTGGTTAGACTATACGGATGGGCAGGCTGATCTGATTCTTCGCTGTGCGCACATGTAAGTTGTAGGAAATGCTGTGCCCTGGTTCAAATATGAAAAGGTTCTTGAGAGATTGTGAATTAAGTTGAGAAGGGGAGAAAATGTCCGTTGACTTTGTTGAATCTGGATGGTGCTAGTTTCAAAAGTCTTTAAGAACTAACAACAATGATAGGTCATACACCTTCACTCATCATATTGCATGTGGAGAACTGTAAAGGTCTCTGTAATGAGACTGATTCTCAGTTTATAACTTGCTTAATTCTGAAGTTAAACAGCGGAGTGAAAAAAAATCCTTTAAATGGCTTATCCTCCGAAACTGTTGGACGGATTTTGAAATAATTTTACAGGAATCTAGGGGCAACCCACTTCCAGAATTGCTCAAACTCTTCCACTCTGCTAAACAGTGTGGCTGTCTGTGCTTGAAATAGAAACCTTAAAACGACTTTGCCTCCTAAACAAGTGGATTGATTTATAAATTGGTTCACAGAAATAATTTTTGGGTACAATTTGTCAGAATTGTTCAAATCGTTCCCCTCTGCTAAAACAAGATGGTCAGAAGAACTTAAAATAGATTTTTTTAAAAAGACATCTTCCTCAAAAATGAAGCAATATCAGAGGAATGTGCGATTGGTGACCTCTGACAAAATTGCTAAAAATCCAAAAGCCACCAGAACTAAAAAATATACAACCATTAAATTGACTTCTACTTCTAAATTGCTGGACTGATTTTGAAATGATTTTACAGAAATGTTCCATGGGTCACTGTCAACTGAAATTGCTCAAACCCTCCACTCCACTATAAAAAATGTATTACCTATGATTTCATTTGTACAATATGGATCAGGGGAGTGATCTAGGGCCAGTATCCCTCTCTTGTTTTATATCCCCTTTATATGCCCGTTTTATAAAAACGGTCGAATTTTGGTATGGGGTCGGCGTCCATCCGTCCGTCTGTAAACTTTTCATTTCCAGATAACTCCTCCTACAGTTTTCATCCGACCAAGCTGAAACTTGGTAGATAGTAAGACTATGAGCTGATGTAGTGCATATTGTTTCGAGGTTACAGTCTGCCAATATTTACAGAAGTATGTCCCTTTGAAAATATTGTGATTTATTTTGTTACCTGATAACTCCCCGTTCAATTTTCTTAGGATGAAGCTGAAACTTTGTAGATAGTTAGGCTATGAGTTGATGTAGTGCATATTGTTTTGAGGTTACAGACCACTAAATATTTACAGAGTTATTCCTCTTTGGAAATTTTGTGAACTATTTCGTTTCCAGATAACTCCTACAGTTTTCATCTGATGAAGCTGAGACTTGGCAGATAGTAAGCCTATGAGGTGGTGTGCATATTGTTTCAAGGTTACAGTCCAACAAATATTTACAGAGTTATGCCCCTTTGAAAATTTTGTGAACTATTTTGTTTTCCAATAACTCCTCCTACAGTTTTCATTGGATGCAGCTGAAACTTGGTAGATAGTTAGACTATGAGATGGTGTAGGGCATGTTGTTTCAAGGTTACAGACCACCAGATATTTACAGAGTTATGTCCCTTTGAATATTTCTGTAAAAAAATCGTTTCAGGCTAACTCCACCTACAATTAACATTGGATCAAGTTGAAGCAGTGCATATTGTTAGGGCCCCACAGTGGCCATAAATTTATTGCTTTTGTCCATGTATTTGTCACACCTTTACCAAAAACAAAACTTAACCTCTGTGATAACATGAGAAGTATTTGCCCTACTTTCATGAAACTTCACACACATACTAACCATTACAAGACATATATTCTGACAAAGGGTCATAAATTTATTCGGCCCCCGCCTGTCGGAGCTTGAAGAAAAAGATGGGCTGCACGATGCTTCCACGCAGAGCTGAAACTGACCGCACACGAGTACTGGTAAACTGCTTAACGGATCTAAAAAGTAGAAGTAAAACAAAGATCAGGAATTGATACAATTAACTTACTCCACCCATCAAAGACACCAAAGGGAAAGAAATACAAACATTAAGCGACCAGACCATATTGGAAACCTAAACAAAGGAAGGCCATAAGGACAGTTACTTTCCCACAAAATGGCCATATTAATGACCATTTTATTTTTACTTTTGTCAGCTGAAAATACGATGCATCTCGTGTTATGCTCTATCCTTTTATGATTCCCGACATAAAAAACAAACGTTTAATTGTCCATTCAATTTTACTTACACATGAGTAATTTAACAATCTCCATTACTAGCAAGTCCGATTTTATAAGTATTATTCTTAAAACTCTGATTTTAAACGAAATAAACAAGCAAGTTCAATGCGAAAATCAAAGTTTACGAACATCAAAACCGCCGCCCACAAACCACCGCTACAGTTTTTTTTTCTGCACGCTATCGGTAAATGACGTCATCGGACCCCAGCAACCCCACACGTGTCTATTGTTTTATCTTAATGGGGCGTATCTCTCTCATAAAAAATTGTTTGGAAACGGTAAAAAAAATCTCGATAGCAAAATGGTTGTGGAAAACAGCGTTTTCCGTAAGCTCCGTGTCAATACCAACAACAGCATACAGATGTGTTAACACAAATTTTCTCGCCAAGCGTCTGCTATTTTGGCGCCAAAACATAACCATTTACGAGATAGTAGATAGTCGTCTCAGGAGCAATTAAATAATTTTCACATTGATTGCGGATTAAATTTTAAGATTGGGGAATAAACGCAAATTAAGACATAACTTGACCATATTTTCACACCTTATCGACACGCACCGCAGGGTGGCAATTATATGACAGGGATTAACAATAGTGTCATAATTGAACCGTTATAAATCATCAAACAGTTTAAATCCAAATCAGACGTCTGCGGCGTCTTTCTGAGGTTGTCTGATCTGGGACTGCACTGTTTGCCGATGTTCCAAAAAAGAGACGTCTGCGGCGTCTTTCTGAGGTGTCTGATCTGGGACTGCAATGTTTGCCGATGTCCCCCAAAAAGGGCCGCGGGCATATGTTGGTTAATAAATAAATTACAATGGTGAACAAGTAAAGTTTTTTTGTTTTTTTTGGGGGGGGGTAGCCCCTATGTGCTTTTAGCGCCCGGTTACCTTACAAAATCTATCAAGTCAAGTAAAGTTTTTTCAACATTTTAATGCAAAATACATGCTTTCTGATGATACTCGCACGCGCATGCATTTTCCCGCCTTTTGAAGACGATCTCGCGTTCCGTTGTGTGTTACAAAAACTGGCCAAATTCTTACTTTTTCTCACTTACGCATCCACAAAAATTTCAGCAAATGTTCCATGCGGGTAATACAACAGAATAACAGTTTTCCCCCAGATTTTGGCTAAAAAGGGGGGTGCGGGTAGTAAGCAAATGTGGCTAATACACACCCGCATACGGTATTTGCCTTTCTCTCATGAAACTCCACACACATACTAACCATCACAAGACCTATATTCTGACAAAAACTTGTACCATACCTCTTTGACAGCTTTGTGTGGACCCTTTCTGATGTGAACAGTGATCTAATTTTGAGGGTTTGGTCCATCAAATAAAAAGAGTTATGCCCCTTTGAAAATTTCTGGAATTATTCTGTTTCGGCTAACTTTTTTTTTTTGTCAGCTCCTCCGCCCCTTACTGACACCATATTTTTTGTATATCGTGCATTTGGTAAAAGTAACATTCTAACATTTCCAAAGAATCGCACGTCTATATATACATATACATATATATGGGTGCGCATGTATATATGTATGTATTTATGTATGTATGTATGTATGTATGTATGTATGTATGTATGTATGTATGTATGTATGTATGTATGTATGTATGTATGTAAAATCATATTTGCGAGCTATTTGATAAAGTAACATTTCTAATGACTCGTATGTATGTATATATAGGTACGTACAGTGTGTGTGTGTGTGTGTGTGTGTGTGTGTGTCTATGTGTGCATGTATGTATGTATATATGTATGTATGTATGTATGTATGTATTTACAAATACATAGGGAAGTTGTGAGTTGATATGTATGTACGTGTACTAAGCTATTAATCAACACAATCTGTGTGTGTTTGTGTGTGTGTGTGTCATAACAGGTGGATATAAGCAAGAAGTTAATCTACACAATCAATGTGTGTGTGTGTGTGTGTGTGTGTTTTGGAAAATACTTTTGATCAGAAATACTATCTAACGTGTATGTATGTAAGTAAGTATGTGTGTGTGTGTGTGTGTGTGTGTGTGTGTGTGTGTGTGTGTGTGCGTGTGTGTGTGTGTGTGTGTGTGTATGTATGGTGCTGGCATGATATACATGAGCAGGCTCAGTTCTGGAGATGTAGATGAGATGGTACCGACTATTGGCTAAGAAGATAAAAATGGGCATCTCAAGCCCTTGTTTCGGCTAACTTCACCTGCAATTTAGATCCTGTCAAGCTGAAACTTGATATATATTTAGACCATATTGTGGAGCAGTGCATATTGTTTCGAGGTTACTGTCAACCAAATATTTACAGAGTTATCCCCCTTTGAAAATTTTGTGAACATTCTATCTCCTGCTTAGTCCTCCTACAGTAAAAGTAGTATAGTTTACTGTATTGTTTGACCACGATGTGGAGCAGTGCATATATTTAGAGCTAAAGATCCACCAAATGTCTTATAAGTTACCCCTTTGAAACTTTCTGTAAACATTTTTTTTGTGGCTAACTCCTACAATTCAGATCTGATCATGCTGAAACTTGATATGTAGTAAGACTGTGATATGGAGCAGTTCACATTGTTTCAAGGTTGCAGTCCAACAAAATTTAATATTAATTTACCTCGGGCTTATAATGCCCCGCTTGCGGAGCTTTTGTTTTTATTTCTACTTAAAAACATGAATGTGGGTATTCAAATAAAAAATTATGATGGTTTTGATATTTCTGATCAAAACATAGATTGTTGTACTCGTTTGAACCAGTGAGGCAGTTTTTGCGAGAATCCACAATCTGTTGTTTTTTTTTAGCAGAAATATTTAGCTATATTAACCCATTTAGTACCAGAAACCCCAAAACGGGTACCCTGGCAAACAGAGCAAAATGCGGCGTCTGATCAGGGCCTACACTGTTTGTAAAACTTTCTTGAAATAGATTTTGAACAAAACACAACCTGACACCCCTAAATTTTGAAATGGACTCCTGCTATATATAAGGAGGAAGATTCCATTTGGTACAAAAAGTGTTAAAGCCTGTTATGAGAAAATCTTTTTTGTGTGGGGTAAGGGAGCAGAGACTTAAAATTTATATAGAGAATCCTCAGGTGTTTCACTATCCAAGCAATGGGTACTGAGGTGCTGATCAGACTGTGCAGATGTGCAACTTGATCTGCTCTATTTAGTAATTTGCAAATGACAAAAACAGGTTTTCCCCATCACATGGCTTCATTACAAAAACTTATCTATTCAAATACCTTGTAACTTTTATGGCCAATACATTGTAACTTTTGCCGCCAAAAAAAAAACCCCAACATTTTCAGATGAAAAATTATGATTTTCTATTTATTTCTAAAAATAAAGATTGTGGGTACTAGTTAGAACCTCCTCATTGAGGCGGTTCTAATTAGTACCAACAATTTTTATTTTAGAGCAGAAATAAGAAAAAAAGGATTATCCCTGCAAACTGCAGTATTACTATATTAAAGTGTGATTCAAGCTGGTCAGAATTATATAGGCATGTTTATGTATTTATCTTGTAGATATGGTACCTGGCAAGGTTATGACACTCTCATCCTACCCTGGTGTACTCCTGTCTGGTGATGATTTTTATCTCATCTCATCCGGTCTGGTAGGTGGGCCCAACTTAAGGGGAATGGGAATACTTTCAGGGGAGGCAACTCCTGCAAAAGTATTTTTGTCTCCCATGTCAATAGGGGTCAACTCTTAAAGGAAAGAATTTGCTCCTGAGGAGCAAATTCTTTCCTTTAAGAGTAGACCCCCTTTTCAGTGGGACAGGGCTTGTGGAAAAGCGAACAGGAAGTCCCGAAAGTTGCCTCCCTTTGAAAAATGGCCCTTAAGAGGAATGGATACACCTGGCAGATTTTTCCGCCATTATTTTTTTTTCAAAAAGAGACAACTTTTGGGACTTCCTGCTCGCTTTTCTATAAACTGTGTCCCATGGAAAAAGAAGTCTACTTTTAAAAGAATGAATTTGCTCAAATTCTTTCCTTTAAGAGTAGGCCCCTATTGACATGGGAGACAAAAATATTTTTTTGAAGGTCTTGCCTCCCCTGAAGGTGTAACCATTCCAGTACAGCATGTTCTCTCATTAGTTTATACAGTAAAATTCCTATATTAAGACCACCTTTGGGATGGTTCAAAAACCAACAGTCCCAAAGGTGGTCCCTGACCAGAGGACATTGTAGGCAGAGAACACAAAGAAAAATTAAGTGTACCCTTCAAAATAAGCTTTTAATAGCAGAACTAGTCCGAATTTTCGATGGTCTTAATAGCGGAATTTCACTGTACCTGGCAAATTTTCCGATGAGATTGACCAAATTTTTTGCAGGGCCTACTAGGCATGTCTGTTTACTGGCAGATTTTAGCTCACCTGAGCATATAGTGCCCATGGAAAGCCAGGTGATCAGTTACTCCCCATTGTGCATCTTATGTAGTGCATCATCAACAAATTGCTTTATTAACCCTTATCTTGCTGAATATTCATTTAAGCCACACCCATTTCTGTCTATCAACCAATCAAATTACTTGATGTAATTTATTGCCACAAATTCATAAACTGAATGTCAAACAGTGTAGATCCTGATCAGATGGCTTCTTCAGAAGCCATCTGATCTGGATCTACACTGTTTGCAAAGATAGGGGTTGTCGTGAACAGCAAGATAAGGGTTAATGCTGTGTCCACCTAAACCCTTGGGGAAAATTTTTATTCAAACTTCACAGGAATGATGCCTAGGTGGCTCCCTACCAAATTTGCTAAAATAGTTCTGATGCATTGTAGAACAAGGTGGCCACCAGAGCTAAAAATAAAAGAATGTTTAAAGAACAACTCCTATTTTCTGGCAAGGTTTTCATTCAAGCTTCATAGGATTGTTTCATCAAAAAAGGTAAACTGGTTCCACTTTGATGAGCTGAATGGCCAACAGTGCTAAAAATAGAAAACATTTAAATCACAACTTCCCCTATACTATCAGTCCAATTTCATTCAAACTTTGAAGGAAAGGTGCTTAGGTGACCTTCTACCAAAATATATAGACTCATTCAACTCCAATGAACAAAATTGTTGCCAGAGCTTAAAATAAAAAAAATCTTTAAATGACAAGTTTTCCTATACCCTTTGTCCAATTCCATTAAAACTTTGCAGAAATGTTGCTTATAGGACCCTCTACCAAAATAGCTAAAACAGCTCCACTCCAATGAATAAGATGGCCACTAGAGCTAAAAAAGAAAACCTTGCAATGGTAAATCCACCTGCATCTCTGATTGCATTCAAACTTCACAGGAATGTTGTTTAATTGGCCCTTTTCAAAAATAAAGTGGTTCCCCTCCAATGAATAAGATGGCCGACAGAGCTGAAAACTGAAAAACTTATTGACAATGCCTCTAATACCTTTGCAACATCATAGGAAAATTGCCTAATTTAATCACTACTAAAGGCACTTAAATTGTTCCCCTCCAAGAACAAGATGGCAACCAGAGTGAAAATAGAAAAACCATTAAACAATAACTTGTGCTATTCCTTTGGTCCAAGTTCATATAAACTTCTTAGGAATATTGCTTAGACACAGGAGTAGTACCAAAATCACTACCTGCTGTCAGCCGACATTGCCTTAACTGTTCTGAAAAAGTTTAATGTTCTGAAAAAGAGAAACTCTTTTGGAAGCAAGGGCTACAGCACAGAGCTGGAAACTATTGAGAGTACAAGATTGTTCTGGGCCAGACAAGCTAGTTTTGGCCAATTAGGCCTCAATGTGGCTAGAATTTTCAAATGACACCAACATGTAGACATTATCCTGTTGGAATTTCTCAAGGAAGTGATCCAGGACCATTATGTCCCCTTGTTATGGTAACTACAACCCAGCATGTTTATTTGGGACTACCATGTTATATCCAGGGACCAAACCAGAAACCAGTGAGTGAGTGTTTGAGTTTTACATCCCACCCACAGCTAAGGTCATACGGAGAAGGGACCTCGGTTTAAAGACTCATCCGAAAATCTGTAGAAGCCCGGGATCAATCCTGGGATCCCTGGTTTACAAGGCAAATAGCGTAACCACTGCACCACAAAGGCTTTTAAACCAGAAACCATATAAGTTAAACTACCATGCTATATCTACGCACCAAACCAGAAACCATATAAGTTAAACTACCATGTTATATCTAGGCACCAAACCGGAAACCATATAAGTTAAACTACCATGTTATATCTAGGCACCAAAGCAGAAACCATATAAAGTTAAACTACCATGTTATATCCCAGACCATCCGTCCGTACATACGCCAGTTACATAATGGGGTTTATGTTCTGTACTTTTCATACTTAGTAATGAGGTTTATTCCGTAAATTTTCAACCCCACAGCAACAAACATGCCTGTTTGTGGGGTTAGTGGCTGTACAATGCTACATTATGGGGTTAAAATCTCTATGGACTTAACATTGTGAACCCCACAATGTACGTCTCGTAAGAATGTCTGTCCGTCCATCCGTCTGTAAACTTTTCATTTCCAGATAACTCCTCCTACAGTTTACATCTGATCAAGCTGAAACTTCATACATAGTTAGACCATGATGTGGGGCAGCGCATATTGTTTCGAGGTTACTTTCCACCAAATAATAATAGAGTTATGCCCCTTTGAAATTTTTTGTAACCTTTTCATTTCCAGATAAATCCTCCTATATTTTACATCCGATTAATCTGAAACTTCATATATAGTTTGACCATGATGTGGGGCAGCGCATATTGTTTCGAGGTTACCGTCCACCAAATAATAATAGAGTTATGCCCCTTTGAAAAATTTTATAAACATTTTGTTTCTGGATGACTCCTCCCACATTTTACATCTGATGATGCTGAAACTTTTCATACAGTAAGACCATGATATTGAACAGTCATATTATTTTGAGGTTTTGGTCGCAAAACATAACCAGAGTTATACCCCTTTCACAGATTTTTCTAAACACTCCGATTCCGGATAACTCCTACATTTTACATCTGATGAAGCTGAAACTTTACATATAGTAAGACCATGATGTGGAACAGCGCATATTATTTTGAGGTTACAGTCCGCAATATATGACCAGGGTTATTCACCTTCCACAGATTTTTCTAAACGCATTTTGTTTCCGGATATCGCCTCCTACTTTTTACATCTGATGAAGTTGAAACTTAAAGTATAGTTAGACTATGATGTGGAGCAGCACATATTATTTCAAGGTTACAGTCCACTTATTGCTAGAGTTATGCCCATATTATTTTGAGGTTATGGTCCACCAAATATTACTGACCATGAAAATTTGTTGGAGACAGGTAGTTTGAGCCATTGAGGGTTATTAATAGTGCCAGGTAAGAATATATGGAGCACATATTGTTCCTTGGTTAATTTCCACAAACCCAAACTTGTACAACAGTCAGTATATATTTGCTCCATCTTACTAAATGCCATGGGCATATAATGCCCCGCTTGCAGTGCTCTTGTTAAACCATGTTGTAATGAACAGTGTTATAAAGAGGTTTATAACAGATGATTGCATTTTGTTGCAGGCAACATTAGAGACAACAATAGGTAATGGTAATCCTGACAGATTTAAATACATACAACCAGATAGTCTACTGGAGGGAATACGAACTATGTTGGCTAACAGACTGGCCACCACTGGTATGGAATGGGGAAAATATTTCCAGAAATACAACAGTGGAACGTAAGTTTACAATTACTGTGGAAGTACAGTAACTCAAACAGTGAAAGTTTGTTAACCATGGTTAATTCAAACCAGTTCTGAAGTTTCTTGAGAATCCATCCCGAAGCTCCTGATATCCAACAATGTAGGATAATATATGAAGCTTTTTTTGCCCCCGCCATGAACAGGGGAGGGGTATATAGTTTTGCCCTTGTCTGTATGTCTGTATGTCACACTTTACAATGACACCATTGTAAGATTCTGTTTATCATATTATAATTTTTAATTAGATTTTTTTGGAAGAAGAAGTTCAGGGTCCATGTTAATGGTCATATTGTTAACTGTTCTAGTATAAACAATATCTAAAATTTTGCTATTTTTGCTAAAGAAATGTGAAAAGCTACTCACATTTTTTCAGAAAAAAAAGTTGGTGTAATTGCCATATTAAATGATCAAGTTTTAACAATTCGTTAACTAATGACATCGTTAGTTTTGAACAACTGGCTCCAGAAGAATTTCAGTAGAAAACATAGAATTGTCACGTAGGGTTGTCACATAGGTCACATGGGGTTGTCACATAGGGTTGTCACAGATGGCATCGTGATGTTACATGCCAGTATTCATGTTGCTACATGATTGTGTGGTCATAAGATTTTTATGACATGAAGTCACCCACTAAATAACAATGATGTTCTATGATAGATGGAAATATGTATTTTGATGTATGCTTAGCTAACTCTTATCCTGCTGAACAAATTAATTTGCCCCACGCATTTATGACTGTCGGCAAATAAGATTGCTTATAAAAATAAAGTAATTATTAAAATTCTCAAACTGAATGACAGTGTAGATCCTGATCAGATGGTTCTGATCTGGGTCTACACTGTTTGCAAAGGTAGGGATTGTTGTGGTTGGTGGAATAAGGGCTAAGATGATGAGCCTGCAAACCTACACAGTCATAATAAAAACTTGTGTTCTTCTGTTGCGGTTTATTTTTGTTATGGCTTGTCTTTGAGTGTGTGTATCACTTATATTATTATGTTTTGGATAGCCAATTGGCCATTTTGTGGGAAAGTAACTGTCCTTTTGGCTTTTCGCTATCGATGTTTCCATTAGGGTCTAGTTTTTTCATGTTTGTGTTTCTTTCCCTTTGGTGTCTCTGATAGGAGCTGTGAGTTAATTGTTTTGATTCCTAATCATTGCCTTCACTTCTATTTTGTCTATTAGCTTGTGGGAGCTTTGGGACTCAAGTGCACATCAAAGACACTGTTCATACTGTGCAGTTGTGCACAGGCTCAAGACAGACTTTGCTTGTCATGAAAGATATGTTCTCTGTTTTGTGCATGTATGCATGTGTGTGTTTATTTTCCATTTGTTTGTTTTTGTTGTTGGTTTTTAAGTGAATGTTTTCCAGATTTTGATGTTCTTGATTTTTATTATCCCCCGACCGAATAGGTTCGGGGGATATAGCGATCAGCCTGGCGTCCGTCCGTCTGTCCGTCCGTCCGTCCGTCTGTCCGTCCGTCCGTCCGTCCGTCCGTCCGTCCGTCCGTAGACGCAACCTTGTGATGGCCATAACTCCTATACCCTTTGAGATTCATTGATGGTTCTTGGCACAATTGTTCACAAGGCCGAGACGGCGTGTCATGCGCAAGAACCAGAACTCTGGATGCCATACTTTTTTAGTTATCTCCCCTTTTAATAAAATAGAATGACTACTTTGTGATGGCCATAACTCCAATACCCTTTGAGATATATTGATGGTACCTGGCACAGTTATTCACAAGGCTGAGACGGCGTGTCATGCACAAGAACCACAACTCTGGTTGCCATGGTTTTGGAGTTATCTCCCCTTCCAATTAAATAGAGTGCCAACCTTGTGATGGCCATAACTCCTATACCCTTTGAGATTCATTGATGGTTCTTGGCACAATTGTTCACAAGGTTGAGACGGCATGTCATGCACAAGAACCACAACTCTTGTTGCCATGGTTTTGGAGTTATCTCCCCTTCCAATAAAATAGAGTGACAACTTTGTGATGGCCATAATTCCAACACCCTTTAAGATTTATTGATGATACCTGGCACAGTTTTTCGCAAGGCCGAGACGGTGTGTCATGCACAAGAACCACAACTCTGGTTGCCATAGTTTTTTAGTTATCTCCCCTTCCAATAATGTAGAATTACTAACTTGTGATGGCCACATATCCAACACTCTTTGAGAGATATTGATGATACTTGGTACAGTTGTACATGAGGTTAAGCAGGTGTGTCATGTGCAAGAACCACAACTCTAGGTGCCCTGGTTTTTTAATTATCTCCCCTGACAATATAACCTTGTGATGGCCATAACTCCAATAACCTTTGAGATATATTGATGGTACTTGGCACAGTTGTATACAACGTTGAGACGGCACTTCATGCCTAAGAACCACAACTGTGGGTGCTATGATATTTGAGTTATCTCCCCTTCCAATATAACAGTATGACAACCTTGTGATCATCGTACCTCCAATACCCTTTGAGACATATTGATGGTACTTGATGCAGATGTACATGAGGTTAAGCAGGTGTGTCATGCTCAAGATTTACAACTCTGGTTGCTCTGGTTTTTTAGTTATCTTCCCTGGCAATATAACCTTGTGATGGCCATAACTCCAACACACTTTGAGATATATTGAAGGAACTTGGCACAATTGTATACAAGGTACAGAAGGGATGTCATGTGCAAGAACCACAACTTTTGGTGCTGTGGTATTTGAGTTACCTACCCTTCCAATATAACAGTATGACCAGCTTCTGATCAACATATCTCCAATACCTTTTGAGACATATTGATGGTACTTTGTACAGAAATACATGAGCTTAAGCAGGCATGTCATGCGCAAGAACCACATTTCTGAGTGCCCTGGTTTTTTAGTTATCTCCCCTGACAGCATGATCTTGTGATGGTCAATACTTTTGTGATATATTGCTGGTTTAATTCTGGTGCACTTTCTATTGTTGAACAATCTTCTGAAGGCCATATTGGCTTTTGGTCGGGGGATTTGCCATCTCTTCTGATGGCTATTTTTCTTCTAGGTACAATAACCAGTGGATGATTGTTGATTTCAAACAGTTTGTAGCTGGCAGTACGGCCATGAAGGGACTACTCACTGTGTTAGAACAGATACCGTAAGTCACACCTTCCTAATTAACCCATTTTGTACCAGAAACCCCAAAACGGGTATCCTGGCAAACAGTGCAGACCCAGATCAGACGCCGCAGAATGTGGCGTCTGATCAGGGCCTCCACTGTTTGCGAAAAGTTAAGCCATTTTCCATGTTAATTTTGAAGAAAAACACAACCTGTAACCTCTAAATTTTGAAATAGACTCCTGCTATGGTATATATAAGGAGGAAGATTCCATTTAGTACAAAAAAGGTTAACATGGGCCCAGTTGTTCAAAGCTTCTTTAGCTTAACAAGCTTGTTAATGGTCAGGGGCCAGTTGTTCAAAGTATCGTTAGCTTAACAAGCTCGTTAGCTGTCATATTGTTAACTGTTCTAGCAAGTTTAATATTTCAAATTCTGTTATTTTTGCTGAAAAAATGTGAGCAGCTTTTGCAAATGCAAAAGCTGCTCATATTTTTTCAGCAAAAATATTAGCATATTTGCCATAATAAAAGATCAAAGTTTTAACGATGCATAAACTAACGACATCGTTAGTTTTGAACAACTGGCCCCAGATTGTTAACTTCTGTAGTAAGTACAATGTCTAATACTCTGGTATCTCTGCTGGAAAAATGTGAGTAGCTTTTCCATTTGCAAAAGCTTCTCACATTTTTTTTCAGCAAAAAATATTAGCATTTTTTCCATATTAAATGATCAGAGTTTTAACAAAAAAATTAAATGAACACATCGTTAGTTTTGAACAAGTGGGCCTTGATAGCTAAACTGGTTTCTTTTACAGAGAATGGTTACACCTTTAAAAGAGTCATATTTTGTCCCCTTTATCTAAGGGGGTCTACTCATCATGGAAAGAATTTTGCTCAAAGGGAGCAAATTCTTTCCTGTCTAAAGGGATCTATTTGCAAAGGAAAGGATATTTCCTTCACAAGTAGATCCCTTTTTCAGAAGGGTTCAGTTTATAGAAAAGCAAACAAAATGTCATGAAGGTTGTCTCCCTTGAGACCAGCGGTGCAATATATGCCCTGTGTATCTATTACCTTTTAGGTGGATTTGTCACAGGTAAATCATGGTAGCTGTAGTTCTGTCATCAGTAGGATAACACACCCATGCAATATTGTGGATTTTAACATCTCCAAATTGTCTACTTTTTGTGATGAAAATTAGCGATAGTTTTTATTTATATTGCAAACATAGGTTGTTGGTGCTCGTTAGAACCGCCTCATTGAGGCGGTTCTAACGAGTACCCACAACCTATGAATTGGAGCAGAAATAAGAAAAAGAATGTATATCCCAGTGAACGCCAGTTTGCTCTATATAAACTGAGGTTTAGGGGTGTTCATTCCACGGACTTAACGTGATGCAAACAAAAAAAATCTGCATTATTTGAGACCTGTCTAAAAAATAAGAAAAAATCTGACAAAAAAGATGACATTCCTAATAAGTGTTCCCAAAATACATTTATAAGTGAAGGCAATGATAAAGAATCAGTACAGTGTCCTCACACCTCCCATCCAAGACATAAAAGGGAAAGAAACACAAACATTATCCAACATCACCATAATTATAACATCACAAGCAGAAAAGCAAAAGGACAGTTTCTTTCCCACAAAATGGCCAAATTGCTATTCAAAATAAATAAATACTGGCATATACATGCAGAGACAAACAGTAACAATAATAAACCACCACAAAAGCACTGCCTTGTAAGATTCAATAATGGATTGATTTTTTTTTTGGGGGGGGGGGTTTACGGCCCTTTCAAGATTATTTCACTCATATTGAGCCGATCGTTAATCAGAGGTGGGCGAAAACCGGAGTACCCGGAGGAAAACCACATGACCTTCCGTTGCAGAACTTGGCGTCTCACACGTGGCCCGAGCGAGGCTCGAACCTACGGCGATGAGAGACCTAATGACTAAGAGTCAGCGCTCTTATCCACTAGGCCACGGAGGCCCGTCATTGGATTGATTTTACATGGCCACAATCCTCACTCTTGGTTCAAGGTCTTCTTTCATTTATCAAATGTTTATTTAACCCATTTTGCACCAGATAGAACATTCCATCTTATATATAGCACAAGTCTATTTCAGAATTTAGGGCTGTCAGGTTGTTTTCTTCAAAATTTATGTTGAAAATGGCTGAACTGTTTGCCAACAGTGTAGGCATTGGTCTTATCTTGGCTTGCAGTGTTTGCCAATTACTTGTTTTGGGCTTTCCAATACAAAATGGATGAAAAAAAAAATATTTTTTTAAAGTTCTTTGAAGTATGAAATATCAGGTCAGCAGAACAGTGTTGTTGACATCATAACCATGGTTTATTCTGATGTCACTTAATGATCATAGAACATTGTTTTGCCAAATGGTTTCATTGAAGTGTGAATAAGTAACCTTAAGACACAGAGAAAAAACTACATCTGAAAATGTCATCTGTTTATGTCGTCTGCTGAATCTTCTCACAAACTTTTTAAAAATATTTTTGCATATAGGCAAACAGTGTGGACCCAGATCAGACTGCTCCTAGAGGAGCAGTCTGATCTGGGTCCACACTGTTTGCAACACTGACTCTTACAAGTAACCGACAGATGACAAAGCAGACGACAATTGTCATGATTGGCATTTTATGGGTTAAGATTACGTCCCAATAGTAAACTAGAGTTGTTTTTTACCTCACTTTCTATATGCAAATTTAGAACTTACAAGGCAATATGTCATTTTATCTGTTTGTGCTGTAAACATATATTGCAGGTTAGAACTGCCTCACAGATGGTTCCAACAAGCACCCACAATCTATGTATAGAACATAAGGAAAATAGGCAAAATTTTCATAAAAGAAATATAATTTTCAGGGCCAGGAATGATAGCATTATCTGACATACCATATTAACTGTTGTTAGTGCACATGCAATAAGGAACCCACACTGATACTTTGTCAAGAAGTATATTTGACAGAGTGCAAGATTATGCAGTCTGTTAACCCATTTTGTACGTGAAACCCCAATTCACCCCCGCCCATCGGGGCTTGGAAAAATAGATTGGGCTGCATGGTGCTTCCAGGCAGAGCTGAATCTGACCACACACAAGTACTGGTAAACCACTTAGAAGGACTAAGCCTGCCCAGGCAAAGTGGTGTATGGCAGATTGTCCAATGCATATAAGCCTTCTGGTATCATTGGGTTGCAGGGCTTGAGAAGTCATTTCACCTCAGTGTCGGGTAAAAGTCCCACAAAATTGTAAGCAACATCTCCAAAATGACCTAAATAGTGTTGATGGGGACATTAAACCCCAATTCAAACAAACAAACTGGAAACCCCAAAATGTGTAGTTGGCAAACAGTGCAGGCCAAGATCAGACACCACAGAATGCGGTGTCTGATCAGGGCCCACACTGTTTGCAGAAAGTTAAGTCATTTTCCAAATAAATTTTGAAGAAAACACAACTTTATATCCCTTAATTTTGAAATGGACTCCTGCTATATATAAAGGTGGAGGATTCCATTTGTTATAAAATTGGTTAAATAAACAGCGGTAAAAGATCACACAAACGCATCAATTACTATACTTACTGATAAAGGAGCAAATTCTTTCCTTTAAGAGTAGACCCCTTTACCTGTTCAACAAGGCTTGCAGAAAAGCAAACAGGAAGTCCCGAAAGTTGTCTCCCTTTGAAAAATGGCGGAAAAAATCTGCCAGGTGTTTCCATTCTCCTTAAGTTTCAGTGTACATGTATATGCTCCTTATGCCAACTTAGGACATGTTGGGTTGAACCAGGACATGTTGGGTTGACCCAGGACATGTGGGGTTGAACCAGGACATGTCTAAAGTTGGAATAAGGAATAAACAGTAACACAAGACAGTGTGCTTACCGTAATACAAGGACTTGTGGCCTCGGTAGCTCAGTCGGATGCGCGTCTGGTGATCAGGAGGACGCGGGTTCGATACATTCCGGGGTTGGCAAAATTCTTTTGTGGAGATTGATCATGCAATCTTTTCTATGGTCATTCTCTTCCTTCAGCTGATTCAAGAAAGGCAGTTGTCAGTTTCTGGCAAAAAATGTGCACTGTACTAGTTAACCGCTTACATATAAGCCTGCCCAGGAAAAGTGTGGATAGGTAAACTGACTGGCTCAATAATTACCTAAAATAGTTTGACTGGGCCATTAAACTCCAATACAAACAAACAAACACATAATACAAGGACTTTTCTAGGGCTGGCTTTTGCGGTTAGATTGAAATATCCAAGCAGAAAATTCTCTTATTACGTTGAATACTGGACGTGTTTTTTCCTGATACTTTGGTTTTATTTCAGGGGAGAAATAATATTTGGAGATCAGACTGACCTGTTGATGAAGCAGTCATACTGGCCAAGTTATAATATTGCGTAAGTAAAGCCTAACTGTCCCTTAGTTTAACTTACCCCCATCCATGGTGGCTTAGAGAAATAGCTCAGAGCTAAAACTGACCTGAAATGGACCAAACTTTTGAGTACTGGTAAACCGCTTAGAAGGTCTAAGCCTGCCTAGGAAAAGTGGTACAAGTCTGTCTGTCATTAAACCCTAGCAGTTTCTTTGAGGAGTAGGGCTTGAGATGTCATATCTCAGTGTTGGGTACAAAATCGAAAGCAACATCTCCAAAATGACCCAAATATTGTTGACAGGAAGTCTCTTCACAAACAAACAAAGGAAATGAAAGACACTGGACTGAATTTAAGTGTTTATAAGAAATCTGCAAAAATGTTACTATAATTATATACTCTTTGAAATGAAAAAAAAACAGGAGGACCATGATGGTCCTATATCGCTCACCTGAGCTAAGAGATTAACATGTGGGCCCCAGGGCAGGGCAATTTAGGTCCCCAGGTCTATAATTTGGAGAACCTTGATAGACTTGATAGAAGTTCACTAAATGAAGCTTTATATCATATCAAAGGCCTGAGCCTTCTGGTTTCAGATAAAAAGATTCTTAAATGTTTTCCCTATATAAGCCGATGTAAAACGTGGGCCCTGTAGCGGGCCCATTTTTGTCCGCTAGGCTGTAATTTAAACAATCTTGGAAGAGGTCCACTACATGAAGCTTCATACTAAAGATCTAGGCCTTTTGGTTTCAGAGATGAAAATTTTTAAAGGTATTCCCTAAATTAGTCTATGTTAAACCTCAGACAGTGCCATTTTTGGCCTGAACAATCTTGGCAGAGGTCAACTACATGAAGATTCATACCAAATATCAAAGACCTGTGTCTTCTGGTTTCAGACAAGAATTTTTTAAAGGTTTTACCTATATAATCCAAAGTAAAACATGTGGACCCTGGGGCATGGCCATTATTGACCCGAGGGCTATAATTTGAATAATTTTGGTAGAGGTCCATTAAATCAAGCTTCATACCAAATGGCAAAGATCTGGGCCTTCTGGTTTCAGACAAGAAGATTCTCACAGGTTTTCCCTATATAAGCCTATATAAAACCAGTGGGCCTCGGGGCAGGGCCATTTTTGGACCAAGCCCTATAATTTGAATAATCTTGGAAAAGGTCCTTCTGCCAAGTCTTGCTACATATGCAGGTTGCAGCTTTGCTGACATCAAAACTGTACTGAAAAACCCATCCATAATGTTGTTAGGCATTTTTCTTGTTATGAAAATTAGATGATTTTCCAACCTATGGACACATAAATTCAGTCCCTTGATACCTGTGCGAGGCCTGTATCTTGTTTGATTTGGAAGTTAACATTTCATACTACCATAAAAGTTGTCTTGTAGCATATAGAACTCAAAATTTGCTTGAGACAGGGGTATATGTATATCACGGGTGGTAGTCAGGGGAACTGGCTCGAAAATGAGTCAATGGAAATTTGTTCCCTCGACACATCTGGGAACTCTCGAGCTAGCTCCATCACCAGGAAACTTGTAAACAAAGGTAGGTGTCGAAGTGTTTTATCACCATTTTCTCCTTTGTAAGCTATTTATAAAAAAATCTGGCAATGCAGTGCCACATAGAAGTGATTTAACTTTGTACCCCGCTAGAATTTGCCATGGAAATTTGCAGCGCTGGAGTATGAATGAAAGTAAACTTTTTGTCACTGACCTGAACAATTGTCAATTTATGCCAACACGGAGAGTTTGGCCGAGATTTTTCATTTTCCGTCAAAAGTACGCCCTTCACACCCCCAGAAGCAACACCCCTAGTGAAATGAAACATGGAAAAGCCTCTATCGGATATAATACTCAAAATGTAGGGATGATACTTGGTCGAATGATTCATGAATAACTATAATAATCTAGGGAATAAAAAGAATAAAGGCGCCCGATTATCTATCACAAGAATATATATATTTTTTTGTTGCATGTCCGGTATTTTTTGACAAAAGCCTCTATCGGATATAATACTCAAAATGTAGGGATGATACTTGGTCGAATGATTCATGAATAACTATAATAATCTAGGGAATAAAAAGTAAAAAGGCGCCCAATTATCTAGCACAAGAATATATATATTTTTTTGTTGCATGTCCGGTATTTTTTCTGCTCAGGAATAGTCCTTTGGAACTTTTTCCTTGGAAAGCGCCCATCTGAAAAGAAAATCGAATATTCAATATAACAATGTACTATGTCAAATCTCAATTTGAGTTTACAGCTAAATGGTTAAACCAGACAGCACACTTAACCACCAGGCCCACTAGCCAGAGGTAAAGAAACCAGTTGGATAAACTGGGTGGGACCATAGAAAGACATCGAATCAGGCCCCAGTCATCTGATGAATATTTCATCTTTGAGGGCACTATCTCCATGTCGAGTGAACTAGCTCGATTGTCGAGAAGACTAGCTCGGACAGTAATTTCGTCATAAGTGGCAAGTTACGCAATCACGGCAATAATTTTTTGCTTATTTTAAACGTTCCACGTTTCATTTCACTGGGAATGTTACTTCTGGGGGTGTGAAGGGCGTACTTTTGACGGAAAATGAAAAAATCGTCGGCCAAAATCTCCGTGTTGACATAAATTGACAATTTGTCAGGTCCGTGATAAAAAGTTTACTTTCATTCATACTCCAGCTCTGCAAATTTCCATGACAAATTCTAGCGGGGTACAAAGTTAAATCATTTCTATGTGGCACTGCATTGCCGGATT
The DNA here is from genome assembly GCA_963580285.1 of Lucinisca nassula. Lineage (NCBI taxonomy): Eukaryota > Metazoa > Mollusca > Bivalvia > Lucinida > Lucinidae > Lucinisca > Lucinisca nassula. Next base: position 129,915,671 of record OY757022.1, on the reverse strand, counting down.
TTTTTTTATAAATAGTTTACAAAGAAAAAAATGGTGATTAAACTCTTCGAGACCTACCTTTGTTTTCAAGTTTTCTGGTGATTGAGCTAGCTCGAGAGCTCTCGGATGTGTCGAGGGAACAAATTTCCCTTGACTCATTTTCGAGCTAGTTCCCCTGATTACCACCCGTGTATATGAAACGCCATATGTAGAAGACACCAACATGTTCTTATATCTTTGGGATCTTGGGACAGTTGTTCAAAACTAACCTTGCCCTTTGTTCACGTACCGTAATGATCCTTAGTATTGGGACAGATAGGCGTATGAAAACAGTGTAGACCCAGATCAGACTGCTCCTGAAGGAGCAGTCTGATCAGGGTCTACACTGTTTGCCATTCCGTCTGCACCTGTTGGACTCCTTGCTGGGTCATGAAACAAATTTATAAAAAAATTTAGGAGAATTACGGCAAGTTCTGAAGGTGTCCAAATTTTTAGGATATTTACAGTATCGTTAAAACTTTGTGATCATGAATATCCCTCAGGGACTCTAACCTAACCATCCTTGTCTCGAACAAATTTTCATTTTCACAGATGCCAACTTTGGTTGTGTTTGTTTGTATTATAGTTTAACGGCCCAGTGAACACTATTTTAGGTCATTTTTGAGCCGGTCACCTAACCTATCCACAGTTTGCTGGGCAGGCTTATACGTAAGCGGTTAATCAGTACAGTGCACATTCTTTCCCCAGAAACTGACGACTGACATGAATCAGCGGAAGAGAGAGAATGACCGTAAAAAAGATTTCATGATCAATCTCCACCAAAGAATGTTGCCCACCCTGGCAGGTATGGAACCCGCGTCCTCATAGGCACGCATCCGACTGAGCTACCGAGGCTGATGCCAGCCTTGGTAGCTCAGACAGAGGCATCAGCCTCGGTAGCTCAGACAGATGCACATCTGACTGGTGTTCAGGTGTTTGGGGGTTTGATTCCTGCTGGGGTCAGCAACGTGGACTCTCCCTTCTACTGATTCAAGAAGGGATGTTGTCAGTTTTTTGTCAATGAATGTGCACTGTACTGGGGTATTACTCTGCCCAGCAAGTGTGGCAAGGTAAACTGATTGGCTCAACATGACCTGAATAGTGTTGACTGGGCCATAAAACTCCAAACCAAACAAATAGATTTTTCTAGCTGTGTTTTATCCAAAGAAGTTTGATTGTATTTATTTTTGAACTTCAGATTTTACCCAAAGATTTTCAATGACAGTGGTTGTTGGGAAAATGTGAAGAAATATGGTGATTGGTTTACTTACGACAGATCACCTAGGGCCCTCATCTTTAAAAGAGATAATGGGAAAGTTAAAGATTTGGCTTCCATGCAAAGGCTTATGAGGTATACACCACAACCTGTTTATAGCACTGTTCATTATAACGCAGTCTTGGATATAACCCGGTATAAAAATGGATCCCAAAAATGTGTAGCCTATATAGAACAAGAATTCCGCAGAAGGCGGCGTCGCACCTGCTGGGGGCAAAAGTCATTGAAGCCACAATCAGAATGTTGTTATTAATTAAATAAATTTCATAGCAGTTGATAGTTGATGTAAAATGTGTCAAAGGCACTGGACCAAAAATATAGGCCATGGTCACCAGGTCAAGGTACGTGCCAAATCAGTACAATGAGGAGAAGTACTATGCAAAGTTTGGTGGCTGTAGGCCATTTATTTTAGGACATATTGAACATTGACGTAAAAGTCGCTGGAGTGCATAATATAGGTTATGGTCACCAGGTCAAGGTACCCACAGAGTAAGTAAGTGTAGGAGAAGCACTATGCAAGGTTTGGTGGTTGTAGGCCTTATAGTTAAGAAGATATGGAATGTCAACCTAAAACGTGTTAAAGTCAATGGAGTGCAAAAATAGGTCAAGGTCACCAAGTCAAGGTACCTGCATAGTCAGTACATCTAGGAGAAGCACTATGCAAGATTTGGTGGTTGCAGGCCTTTTATTTGAGAAGATCTGGAACATTGACACATATTGCGTCAAAGTCAATGGAGCGTAAAATATAGGTCAAGGTCACCAGGTCAAGGTACCTGCAGAATCAGTACATCCAGGAGCAGCATTATGCAAGCTTTGATGGTTGTAGGCCTTTTATTTGCAGAGATCTGGAACTTCGACATAAAAATTTGTCAAAGTCGCTGGAGGGTAAAATATAGGTCAAGGTCACCGGGTCAAGGTACCTGCAGAGTCAGTACATCTAGGAGAAGCACTATGCAAGATTAGATGGTTGTGGACATTTTATTTGAGGAGATCTGGAACTTCGACGTAAAATGTGTCAAAGTCAGTGGAGCGTAAAATATAGGTCAAGGTCACCATGTCAAGGTACCTGCAGAGTAAATACATCTAGGAGAAACAGTATTCAAGATTTTATTGGTGTAGGCCTTTTATTTGAGAAGATCTGGAGCATTGACTTAATTTGTGTCAAACACACTGAAGCGTAAAATATAGGTCAAGGTCGCCGGGTGAAGGTGCTTGCCTAGTCAGGAGCTCAGGGTGATGGTTCATGAAAGGTTTGATGGTTGTTTAGTCTTATAATTGACTACAATACAAACTTCGACGTAAATGTCGAACTTCGACGTCATGGCAAAAGTCACTGGAGCGCAAAATATAGGTCAAATTCACCAGGTCAAGGTGCTTACAAAGTGAGAAGGTCTATGAGATGTTTCATGTAAGGTTTGATGGTAGCTGAGGTTTGTAAAATAAAAACTTTGACGTAAATGTCGAACTTTGACGTAAATGTCGAGCTTCGACGTAATGTTCAAAGTCTCCTCATTGTACTGATTTGGCACGTACCTTGACCTTGTGACCATGGCCTATATTTTTTGGTTCAGTGACTTCGACACATTTTACATCAACTATCAACTGCTATGAAATTTACTTAATTAATAACAACATTCTGATTGTGAATTCTATGACTTTTGCCCCCAGCAGGTGCGACGCCGCCTTCTGCGGAATTCTTGTTTCTAATAGTCTATACAGTTTTGTATAGATATGAGGACTGTTCAAATATGAATGCAAGTAGAACGTTTTCTCATGCACTAATGCAAAAATCACCTGGAAATAAATATCACAGCGTAGAAAAACATTTTACCTATACATTTATACCAAACCTGTTAAAATCCGTGCACTTTAGACATGTATATCGTTCGATAAACACTGTCTACTCTTGTATACTAATACAAAACATGGTTGGAAGAAAGTCAGAGTACGCCGTTGAAATACCATCCTATATTAAGAATCATTTTTTTCTTGGTATACGGTGCAAAGACATTTTTGATGAAATATGTTCGGTTTATGGGCATATTGAAATGTCTTTTCCGACAGTTTTTCGTTGGTGTAAGAATTTCAGCTGTGGACTAGGCTCAACAGAAGATGCACCACATGATCGTCAGCCGAAAAGAGCAACATCTGCCAAGATGGTTGCTAGAGTGAAAGAAATAGTTGCTATTGATGCACGATACACCACAAGGCAAATAGCTAGTATGTTGGCATCTTATTAGGAGCAGCTCATACAATTCTGAAATGGGATTTGAAAATGAGAAAGATCTGTACTAGATGGACTCCCCATCTGTTGACAGATGAGCAGAAAAAGACATGCATTCAGTGCGCCAAGAAGTTGCTTAAAAAGTTTCCAAATTACAATGCACCGTCTTTCGCTAATGTCATCACAGGTGACGAGACATGGGTTCACTTTTTTGAGCCAAAACGAAAGATTCAGAACAAAATATGGGCAACAAAGTATTGCAAAAGACCATGCATTGCAAAGCAGACCATGAGCGTCAAGAAGGTAATGTATGCCATATTCTTTTCAAATCAGGGCCCTGCTATTCAGGTTGCTGTGTCTAAAGGCAAATCTGTAAACGCGTAGAATAAAGTTCTTCGAAAATTGAAGAAATATTTCCAAGAACGGAGACCCGCAACTGGTTTAGCCAATGTCAGATTGCTACATGACAATGTGTCATCGCACAAGGCGTTCATTGTGCAAGACTATCTGAAGCAGGAAAAGGTTGTTGAACTCCCTCACCACCCCCCGTATTCCCCTGACCTTGCCCCATGTGACTTTTTAGCTCACCTGAGCCGAAGGCTCATGTGAGGTATTAGTATGCCAATGATCTGGCGTCCGTCGTCTGTCGTCCGTTCACATTCTCAACTAAGTATATCTTTAAAGCTAGTTGGCCAATCATGATTAAATTTCATGAGAAGCATTATCAGGTTGAGGGAAAAGATGCATTATGTTTTGGGGCAGATCAGATGGAAACTCTTTTTGCCATGGCAACATATAGCTCCCAAAGGCTTACAATGGGAAAAACTTAAAAAATCTTCTTCTCTGAAACCAATAGGCCCAGAGCTTACATATGAAGCATGTAGCAATGTCAAGTGGTCCCCTACATAAATTGTATCAATCATGCCCCTGGGGTCTAAACCGGCCACGCCCCGGGGTCCCTTAACCCCCCTTAAAAATAAAAGCTTAAAAAATCTTCTTCTCTGAAACCGCTAGGCACAGAGCTTACATATTAAGCATGTAGCAATGTCAAATGGTCCTCTACATAAATTGTGCCAATCATGCCCCTGGGGTCTAAACTGGCCACGCCCCGGGGCCCCTTAGCCCCCATAGACTTATAATGGAAAAAAGCTAAAAAAATCTTCTTCTCTGTTACCCCTAGGCCCAGAGCTTACATATGAAGCATGTAGCAATGTCAAGTGGTCCCCTACATAAATTGTGCCAATCATGCCCCTGGGGTCCAAAATGGCCACTCCCCCGGGTCCCTTAACCCCCCATAGAAATAAAAGCTTAAAAAATCTTCTTCTCTGAAACCGCTAGGCACAGAGCTTACATATTAAGCATATAGCAATGTCAAGTGGCACTCTACATAAATAATGCCAATCGTGCCCCTGGGGTCTAAACTGGCCACGCCCCGGGGCCCCTTAGCCCCCATAGACTTATAATGGAAAAAGCTAAAAAAAATCTTCTTCTCTGAAACCACTAGGCCATGAGCTTTCATATGAAGCATGTAGCAATGTCAAGTGGTCCCCTACATAAATTGTGCCAATCATGCCCCTGGGGTCTAAATTGGCCACGCCCCGGGGTCCCTTAACCCCCATAGACTTATAATGGAAATAAAAGCTTAAAAAATCTTCTTCTCTGAAACCGCTAGGCACAGAGCTGACATATTAAGCATGTAGCAATGTCAAGTGGTTCTCTACTTAAATTGTGCCAATCATGCCCCTGGGGTCTAAACTGGCCACGCCCCGGGGCCCCTTAGCTCCCATAGACTTATAATGAAAAAAAAAATAATAAAAAATCTTCTTCTCTGAAACACTAGTCCCAGAGCTTACATATTAAGCATGAAGCAATGTCAAGTGGTCCCCTACATAAAGTGTGCCAATCATGCCCCTGGGATCTAAACTGGCCACGCCCTTGGGCCCCTTAGCCCCCATAGACTTATAATGGAAAAAAAAAGCTTAAAAAATCTTCTTCTCTGAAACGGCTAGGCACAGAGCTTACATTTTAAGCATGTAGCAATATCAAGTGGTCCTCTACATAAATTGTGCCAATTATGCCCCTGGGGTCTAAACTGGCCATGCCCCGGGGCCCCTTAGCCCCCATAGACTTATAATGGAAAAAAGCTAAACAAATCTTCTTCTCTGCAACCAGTTTGCCTTGAGCTTACATATAAAGCATGTAACAATGTGGAAAAACTTAAAAAATCTTCTTCTCTGAAACCAATAGGCCCAGAGCTTACATATGAAGCATGTAGCAATGTCAAGTGGTCCCCTACATAAATTGTATCAATCATGCCCCTGGGGTCTAAACCGGCCACGCCCCGGGGTCCCTTAACCCCCCATAGAAATAAAAGCATAAAAAATCTTCTTCTCTGAAACCGCTAGGCACAGAGCTTACATATTAAGCATGTAGCAATGTCAAGTGTAGGGCTGACTATCGATGCCAATTTTGACTATCTTGATAGTATTGCTATCGTGGAAACTACTATCACGATACTATCACTATCGTGGCATACTATCACGATACTATCGTGATACTATCGGGAACACTTATAAATGATTCATAGATGTTATATCACTGACATAAAATGGCTAAGAGTGACAGAACGAGTTAGGAAAATTCCAATGGCCTAAAATTGTATGTTTATTGTGTGTTTCAATATCAGCATTCATTCCCTCGGGGCTTTTCCAGAAAAAACATCATGGGGAGACGGCTCTTTATATATATCCCCACCACCGCCTAAAAATAGTTTGCTGCTTCCAGTATATATGCCTGTAAGTGATGGTTATCATAGCTTTAATACCTTTGCAGTGTTTGAGATTTTCTGCTTGTGAAAACTGACACATGCTGATCGTTCTTCGATTCTTTGATGTTTGCCGCCTGTGTTAAATTAATCTATGGATTCAGTTAATTAGGTAACCCGATTATTACATAGTATTACGTAATCACAGCACGCTATTTTAGCACCTCTTTAAGGGCGACATGAATCTAACAAACTGCATTAAAACTTAAACTTACCGGGGCACATATTTTTTATTTGAAGTTAGCATCAAAAGCTAGACTATCAAAATAGAAGTAAAGCAATTATCAAGTCGGTTTTTTCATTTAGCAATATGTACAGGGCTTGACCTAGGCTCTTTGACTCTGTGGACATTTAGTCCTTGCACAAAAGACAGCTAAGACAAGCAGCAATAATAAAACAAAGTTTTCATGTAATGAAATTTGGCCGTTTCGACATGTTATTTTTTCTGGAATATCCCTCTTTTATAATACAAAGACAACCAAAAATAGAATCAGAAAGACCCACGAAAAATAAAAACGCCAATTTGTCCCAGGTTGTCCAGTGTCCACCATCAAAACGTCCAGAATCACCTTAAGAAAGTACTTGATAGACGGAGACCTAAGGCCTCGCGCTGCACGTTTTTTCCCCCTACAGGATGACGACAGGAAAATAAAACTTTGTCTGCTTAAATGTTCCCCCAAGAATTCAATCCCAATCGGTCAGGCCAGCCGACTGATGACATCATCATTGATGCATTTGTGCATACTTGCCGACTTATCTGAGTCTATCATGTACTCGCATGCACATTCTGTGCATTGTTCGAGAAATGCATTTCTAATGAGACCACAAAAGTGCGGTTTAATAGTCTGGTCCTTATGCGCAAAAAGAGTCACATATACAACAAGTTAAACTGCATTATACCGTCATTTATTACGCATTAATTACCTATATGAATAAGTCAGCACACAGCAAAAACAAATATTTCTTCATACAAAAGATCAGCTTGTGCATCTTGCAAATGTCTTCGAAACTGAACAGGGAAATGGCGTTTGTCCCAGAAGTTATACTACGCAAGGATAGTACAAACAGCAAACATTTATATATGACTGCGCAGGCTGATCTGAGCCTTCACATGTCGCACAGGTTTCACTGTCATGTTTTCAAAAAGTTGCATGCAACAAACGCGTGATCAAACTATCATTGACGTTTTGTTATTGAAAAACGCGGGAAAATTTCTGACTGCCTCAACTGCACGTGCAAAAATGACGGCGGGAAATTCATCGCCGCGAGAAATTCACCACACGGCAAAAAACTATGATACACATGTGCGACCAGCGAAGACTCAGATCATCATGCACATATGTGAAGGCTTATCAGTCTGTCCTGATTACAGCTGAATGGATTTCCTAAGCAAAAATACTTGCGTAATTACCCAACAGTACAGGTATATTTTCAAAGTATATTCAAGAAAAATACAAAAACAATCGAAACTATCGATAGTTGAGTGAACTATCGGCGATAGCTATCGATAGTCCAAAGTACTATCGATGCATTGCTATCGAGGTAGTCCCTATCGCGATGCATCGATCTATCGATGCATCGTTACACCCCTAGTCAAGTGGTCCTCTACATAAATTGTGCCAATCATGCCCCTGGGGTCTAAACTGGCCAAGCCCCGGGGCCCCTTAGCCCCCATAGACTTATAATGGAAAAAAATTAAAAAAATCTTCTTCTCTGAATCCACTAGGCCCAGAGCTTACATATGAAGCATGTAGTAATGTCAAGTGGTCCCCTACATAAATTGTGCCAATCATGCCCCTGGGGTCTAAACTGGCTACGCCCCGGGGTCCCTTAAACTCCCATAGAAATAAAAGCTTAAAAAATCTTCTTCTCTGAAACCGCTAGACACAGAGCTTACATATTAAGCATGTAGCAATATCAAGTGGCGCTCTACATAAATTATGCCAATCATGCCCCTGGGGTCTAAACTGGCCACGCCCCGGGGCCCCTTAGCCCCCATAGACTTATAATGGAAAAAAGCTAAAAAAAATCTTCTTCTCTGAAACCACTAGGCCGTGAGCTTACATATGAAGCATGTAGCAATGTCAAGTGGTCCCCTACATAAATTGTGCCAATCATGCCCCTGGGGTCTAAATTGGCCACGCCCCGGGGTCCCTTAAACCCCATAGACTTATAATGGAAATAAAAGCTTAAAAAATCTTCTTCTCTGAAACCGCTAGGCACAGAGCTTCCATATTAAGCATGTAGCAATGTCAAGTGGTTCTCTACATAAATTGTGCCAATCATGCCCCTGGGGTCTAAACTGGCCACGCCCCGGGGCCCATTAGCTCCCATAGACTTATAATGAAAAAAAAAAGCTTAAAAAATCTTCTTCTCTGAAACCACTAGTCCCAGAGCTTACATATTAAGCATGAAGCAATGTCAAGTGGTCCCCTACATAAAGTGTGCCAATCATGCCCCTGGGATCTAAACTGGCCACGCCCTTTGCCCCTTAGCCCCCATAGACTTATAATGGAAAAAAAAGCTTAAAAAATCTTCTTCTCTGAAACGGCTAGGCACAGAGCTTACATTTTAAGCATGTAGCAATGTCAAGTGGTCCTCTACATAAATTGTGCCAATTATGCCCCTGGGGTCTAAACTGGCCACGCCCCGGGGCCCCTTAGCCCCCATAGACTTATAATGGAAAAAAACAAACTTTAAAAAATTTCTTCTCTGAAACCACTAGGCCCAGAGCTTACATATGAAGCATGTAGCAATGTCAAGTGGTCCCCTACATTAATTCTACCAAACCTGCCCCTTGGGTCCAAATTGACAATGCCGTGTTCCATTAGGAAGAACTTCAAAAAAAAATTATGCTCAAAGACCATGAGTCAAACAGCTAACTTAAATGTTCCTCAGGTGAGGGGTTAGGCTCATTGAGCCTCTTGTTTTTGTTCCCGCGGCTGAAAAAATACCTTTCTGGTCGAAAATTTGTACAGCGCAAACACCTCGGTTCTGCAATATTCCAGTGCCTTCATAGTATACCTCGAAAAGACTACCAAAATGCATTCAATGATTGGATCAGAAGACTGAAAGTTTGTATATCTGTTAAAGGAGAATACTTTGAGGGGACAAAATAAATTTTTCATCGAAATCTATCACGGAATCATTTTTATGTGCTTAGTTGCATTCATATTTGAACAGTCCTCGTATAACATGGTTGTTTAACTAACATTTGTTTTTGCTTTGGGCCCAAACAATAGTGTTATAAAGAAGTTGTGCTGAATTTTCTTTTTTTCTGGAGTATACAGAAGACTGCTGTGTTTCCCCAGCTGCCTGAGTTGATCATATAAACCTAGTTTTTTACACCATGGTCAAGTTGTTCAAAGCATGCTTAACTTAACCCTTATCCTGCTGCATAAATTAAGCCATGCCCATTGCTGATTATCAGCCATCAGATAACTTGACAGTAGGGCGGCATCTAAGGCCGTTGCTATGATTCTATTCGCAATCTGCTTCCGCCGGTTGGGACTATATTTTGTCAAAAAATATAAGGAAGAAAGTCACAAGAACTTCCGGTAATTTATAGGCCATTACATTTTGTTACGAGATGTAGATTGGAGAAAAATGAAGGACAGTTAATGACAATAATCTTTTCTGAGGTCTATAGAAAAGGGTAGAGAGTGTGAAGGCTTAAACCGACTTAGCAGACGCCGTGAAACAACGGCCCCTCAATTTATTGACGTCCAAGTACTTTGATACACATGTTGGGAAAAAATGGCACAAAAAAATGCTCCCCTCCAGATTAAGATTATTTTTCGCACATTTGTCAAGGACATATCAGTCCATCTTAAGGACTGAGTGGGAGTTGTCGCGAGCGTGTTACATTTAGAAAATCCTTGTTCAACTGAGAGCCAATTCTGCTTGGGTTTACGAAGATTACGCATGCGCGTTTGATATCTTAACAAATCATTTTATTCTCGCATGCTTCGGGATTACAGGGGGACATTGTTTAATATGCTTTCAAGTCTGATGAGTTGTATTATTTTGGTAATCTAACCATACTATAGAGAGAGAGAGAGAGAGAGAGAGAGAGAGAGAGATATACCCAGCCAGCAGAGCATGTCGGACCAACGTCGAGCCGACAGCGATACGACGTGTCTGTCCGGGCCCGACTTTGGCCCACTTTTTTGTGCTAGCAAGAGAGAGAGAGAGAGAGAGAGAGAGAGAGAGAGAGAGAGAGAGAGAGAGAGAGAGAGAGAGAGAGAGAGAGAGAGAGACCCAGCCAGCAGAACATGTCGGACCAACGTCGAGCCGACAGCGATACAACGTGTCTGTCCGGGCCCGACGTTGGCCCACTTTTTTGTGCTAGCGAGAGAGAGAGAGAGAGAGAGAGAGAGAGAGAGAGAGAGAGAGAGAGAGAGAGAGAGAGAGAGAGAGAGAGAGAGAATCAAAATGATGAAAGTTTACAGATACGCGTAAGGAATGCACCATGAACCGAAAGAAATGACGACCCGAGAGAGAGAGAGAGAGAGAGAGAGAGAGAGAGAGAGAGAGAGAGAGACCAATCTGTCAGTTAAAATAAAAAAAAATCAGTAGTATGCGGACTTTGATTTAATCGATCAGATTTACTGACGTCATTAAATATGACGTAATTTAATATGATTTCGTCACACCAAACTGTCTACACAGCTGTGTCATGCTGGTGTAAATAAACTGTACATTCAGTGTATTGACATATATTGTTGATGTAAATTATAAACAAACATGGTTGAAAGGTGGATTGTTCAGTGAAGAAGATGAGTATGGTACCACAAGACTTGTATTCCACTCGCTTTTCATTCGTTGTTATCGAATACAGGGGAATTCTGTGAGTTTCACTTAAAACTTTTAGCCAAACCTGCCATTTTGGAGAGAAAAAATGCTTTTGTACACACGTTTCGACCGGAAGTGGGTGGAAAAAAATGGCACAAAAAAATGCTCCCTCGCCGATTTTAGCACAAATTTCAAGGTGACCAGATTAATGTATGCCTGAATTGATGATATAGGTGAGCATTGTCACGAGGAATATTATAATAGTCTATTTTTGGTTTTCCCGATGGTACCGACATGGTTGTAAATTCGCCATTTTTAAACCCTTGGTCTGCCCACACAAAAATGCTAATTCAGGTATTAATCTTATATTGAATACAGCAATATTTATATATATCGCTTTTATCTTTGTCAAAGCTAATAAATAAATGACAATCACGTAATTTGATGCCAAAATAGTTAGTCGAATGGGAGCATCAAATTCGGAAGTAGTCCCATCGAATCGACGCACGAGAATTTTGTTTTTAAATCTACATACGCTAGCCACTCTGATGCCCTACTGTGATATAATATATTTGTTCAATTCACAAACTGCATGATTATCGTCAGAAGTCGATTAACTTGTCCAGATGTTACTGTGATGAGTTGATGATAAACAGTGTAGATCCTGATCAGATGGCTTCTTCAGAAGCCATCTGATCTGGATCCACACTATTTGCAAAGATAGGGGTTGTCCTGTTCAACGGGATAAGGGGCAATTAGTTCATTAGAGGTCAAAATGATCACTGTTCTAGCAAGTATCATATGTCTGATACAAATGTGAGTGTTCGAGTTTTACGTCTCACTAACAGCTAAGGTCATATGGAGACGGGACCTCAATTTAAAGACTCATCCGAAAGTCTGGAGAAGCCCGGTATCGATCCTGATCCATATCATCTGATAAAAAAGGTGGTTTTGCTGAAAAAAATGTGAGTTGCTTTCGCATTGCAAAAGATACTCAAACTTTTTAGTTCTGCCTGCTTTAACACTTATATTGCTATATATTTCAATTAGCCACACCCATTTCTGACAATCAGCCAATCAGATTACATGATACAAGTTTTTCATTCAAATTCACAAACTGAATGACAAACAGTGTAGATCCTAATCATCCTAATCAAATTGGCTTCTTCAGGAGCCATCTGATCTGGATCTACACTGTTTGCAAAAGTAGGGGTTGTTGTGAACAGCGGGATAAGCGTTAAGCAAGGCACAATATAGGAGTCCAGTTTTCCATCTGTTCATGCGTCAGTCGTCAAGCCGTCAACATTTGTGACAATGGTAATTTCCCTCTATGTTTAAGTCCATACATAGGTGACATAGCTTTTTGCAGACTTCATGTTTCGTAAACATATGAGCTTATTTGCCATTTTAAATGGTTGAAATTTTAATGTAATGTTAACTAACAACTTGTCAGCCCCCGCCCATTGGGGTTTGAAGAAATAGATGGGCTGCATGATGCTTCCAGCCAGAGCTGAAACCGACTGCACATGAGTACTGGTAAACTGCTTAGAGGATCTAAGCCTGCCCAGGTGAAGCGGTGTGAGTTGGACTGTCCATGCTTATAAACCATATTGATTTCATTGGATGACAGGGCTTGAGATGTCATTTCATTTCAATGTTGGGTAAAAAAAGCAACGTCTCAGAAATGACCTATACAGTGTTGTCGGAGACATTAAACCTCAAATTAAACAAACAAATTAACAACTTGTTGGGCTTGGAACAATTAAGCCCTGTTCGTAACAAGTGTGTAATGGGCTTAACCCTTATCCTGCTGAACACATCATGCCCCATCTTTGCAAACAGTGTAGATCTAGATCAACAGTGTAGATCTAAATCAGATGGCTTCTTCAGAAGAAGCCATCTGATCAGGATATATACTGCTTATCATGCAGTTTGTGAATTTAATGAATACACTATATCAAGTAATTTGGTTGGTGGATAGTCGGGAATGGGTGTGGCTAAATTAAATTTTATTCAGCAGGATAAGGGTTAACAAGTCTATGTAATGAACACCCTTGTAAACTCCACATTGTATAAGGAAAACTGGCATTCACAAGAGTATACATTGAAACTTTGATGTCTTGAACACTGATGGCTCATTTAAGGGGAATGGGAGGCAACTCCTGCAAAGGTGTTTTTGTCTCCCATGTCAGTAGAGGTCAACTCTTAAAGGAAAGAATTTGCTCCTGAGGAGCAAATTCTTTCCTTTAAGAGTAGACCCCTTTTTCAGTGGGACAGGACTTACAGAAAAGTGGTCATGAAATCCCAAAAGTTGTCTCCCTTTGAAAAATGGCAGAAAAATCTGCCAGGTGTTCCCATTCCCCTTAAAAAGGCTGTTTTGAACTCGTTCATGTGTCCATAGGAAAAAAATTCAATAACTGCAGATATTAATATATTTGGAATAACTGTCTGATTTTATCATGAAAATATATGTTTGTGTACTCATTTAAGAAAATCAGACGTACACCTGACCTGGCTCTAAGATCAACGGTGGCTCAAACTAGCCATCTCAAACAAATTTTCATGGTCCCAAAGATGTTCGAGACATGATTGAAGTTTGACTGTATATTAACCCATTGTATGCGGGAAACCCCTAAAAGGGTACCTTTGCAAACAGTGCAGGCCCAGATCAGATGCCACAGAACCTGAGGTCCTAGGTTTGATCCCTGCCAGGTCTCGCTATATTCTTATCACTATATTCTTATGTGGAGATTGATCCTGAAATATTTTCTATAGTCATTCTCTCACTTCTTCTGAACCAAGAAGACCAGTCATCAATCATTGGCACAAGAATGTTCATTGTACTGTACTGGTTAACTAGTTGTGTATAAGCCTGCCCAGAAAAAGTGTTGTTGGGTAAACTTATAGGCTCAATGTGACCTAAACAATGTTGACTGGGATATAAAACTCCATGCCAAACCAAATTCTTTATAGTTTCCTGTATACACAATCGTGTGTTGGAAGAAATGTACTCAAAAAGAAAAGAATTCACCCATTGCTCCCTTTTGCTATAGATCCTTTTGTTTTGACAAAGGCAGCAAACTTATTCTCAAAAGAGTTGCTTCCCTTTGAAAATGTAAACATATCCGAAAATGGGTTGAGCCTTATCCTCTTGAACGGGTCTCCGTGGCCTAGTGGTTAAGAGCGCTGACTCTTGATCATTAGGTCTCTCACCACTGTGGTTTGTGCCTCGCTCCGGTCATATGTGAGACGCAATGTTCTGCAATGGAAGGTCATGTGGTTTTTCTCTGGGTACTCCGGTTTCACCCACTTCTGATTAACGATCGGCTCGATATGAGTGAATTAATCTTGAAAGGGCTGTAAAACCAAAACCAAAAAAAAAATTATCCTCTTGAACATGACAACCTCTACCTTTGCAAACGTGTAGATCCAGATCAGATGGCTTCTGAAGAAGCCATCTGATCAGGATCTACACTGTTTGACATGCAGTTTGTGAATTAAACAATTACGGTATATCACGTAATTTGCTTGGTTGCTAGTCTGGGTTTTGCTAAATTAATTTGTTCAGCAGGATAAGGGTTAAGGCTAGACCTCTACAGATAGGAGAAGAAAAATATTTTTGCAAGAGTTGCCTGAAGGTGTTTCTTTATCTTTTACATCATTTGTTTTTAGCTCACCGTCACGTAGTGACGAGGTGAGCTTTTGGGATCACTTTTCGTCCGTCGTGCGTCCGTCCGTCCGTCCGTGCGTGCGTCCGTAAATAATTCTTTAAACGACATCTCCTCCTAAACCACTGATCGGATTTTGACCAAACTTCACAGGAATGATCCTTAGGTGGTGCCCTTTCAAAGTTGTTCAAATGGTTCCTGTCCGTTGCACATCTAGGTCAAAGGAGCCAAAAAGAGATTTTTTTCACCAAAAACTTAAAAAATCTTCTTCTCTGAAACCACAAGGCCCAGGTCTTTGATATTTGGTATGAAGCTTCATCTGGTGGACCCCTACCAAGATTGTTCAAATTATAGTGCTGGGGCCAAAAATGCCCCCTGCTCCGGGGCCCTTTGGTTTTACATAGGCTTATATAGGGAAAATCTTTAAAAATCTTCTTCTCTGAAACCGTAAGGCCCAGGTCTTTGATATTTGGTATGAAGCTTCATCTAGTGGACCCCTACCAAGATTGTTCAAATTATAGTGCTGGGGCCAAAAATGCCCCCGCTCCGGGGCCCTTTGGTTTTACATGGGCTTATATAGGGAAAATCTTTAAAAATCTTCTTCTCTGAAACCGCAAGGCCCAGGTCTTTGATATTTGGTATGAAGCTTCATCTAGTGGACCCCTACCAAGATTGTTCAAATTATAGTGCTGGGGCCAAAAATGCCCCCGCTCCAGGGCCCTTTGGTTTTACATGGGCTTATATAGGGAAGAGCTTTAAAAATCTTCTTCTCTGAAACCGTAAGGCCCAGGTCTTTGATATTTGGTATGGAGCTTCATCTAGGGGACCCCTACCAAGATTGTTCAAATTATAGTGCTGGGGTCAAATATGCCCCCGCTCTGGGGCCCTTTGGTTTTACATGGGCTTATATAGGGAAAATCTTTAAAAATTTTCTTATCTGAAACCGTAAGGCCCATGTCTTTGATATTTGGTATGAAGCCTCATCCCACAAGGCCATGGTCCTTATTCCTCCCCTCCCCCCCACTCCGGGGCCCTTTGGTTTTAAATGGGCTTATATAGGGAAAATCTTTAAAAATCTTCTTCTCTGAAACCGCAAGGCCCAGGTCTTTGCTATTTGGTATGAAGCTTCATCTAGTGGACTCCTACCAAGATTGTTCAAATTATAGTGCTAGGGCCAAAACTGCCCCCGACCTGGGGCCCTTTGGTTTTACATAGACTTATATAGAGATATTCCTTAAAAATCTTCTTCTGAAACAGCAAGGCCATGGTCTTTGATATTTGGTGTGAAGCTTCCTCTAGTGGACCTCTGTCAAGATGGTTTAAATTATAGCCCTGAGGCCAAAAATGCCCCCGCCCCGGAGCCATTTGGTTTTTCATAGGCTTATGTAGGGAATATCTTAAATAAAAATCTTCTTCTCTGAAACCGTTAGGTCCAGGTCTTTGATATTTGGTATGTAGCATATCTAGTGGACCTTTGCCAAGATTGTTCAAATTATAGCCTTTGTTGATATTTGGTATGAAGCTTCACCTTTTTAGACGTCTCTGAACATTATGCACATTAAAGCCCTGGGGTTAATAATGGCCCTCCCCGGGTCCCACTTGTTACTCTATGGATCAGGTGAGCGATCCAGGGCCATCATGGCCCTCTTGTTAGCTCACCGTCACGTAGTGACGAGGTGAGCTTTTGGGATCACTTTTCGTCCGTCGACCGTCGTGCGTCCGTCCGTGCGTCCGTCCGTGCGTGCGTCCGTAAACAATTCTTTAAACGACATCTCCTCCTAAACCACTGATCGGATTTTGACCAAACTTCACAGGAATGATCCTTAGGTGGTCCCCTTTCAAAGTTGTTCAAATGGTTCCGGTCCGTTGCACATCTAGGTCAAAGGAGCCAAAAAGAGATTTTTTTCACCAAAAACTTAAAAAATCTTCTTCTCTGAAACCACAAGGCCCAGGTCTTTGATATTTGGTATGAAGCTTCATCTGGTGGACCCCTACCAAGATTGTTCAAATTATAGTGCTGGGGCCAAAAATGCCCCCGCTCCGGGGGCCCTTTGGTTTTGCATGGGCTTATATAGCGAAAATCTTTAAAAATCTTCTTCTCTGAAACCGTAAGGCCCAGGTCTTTGATATTTTGTATGAAGCTTCATCTAGTGGACCCCTACCAAGATTGTTCAAATTATAGTGCTGGGGCCAAAAATGCCCCGCTCTGGGCCCCTTTGGTATTACATGGGCTTATATAGGGAAAATCTTTAAAAATCTTCTTCTCTGAAACCGCAAGGCCCAGGTCTTTGATATTTGGTATGAAGCTTCATCTAGTGGACCCCTACCAAGATTGTTCAAATTATAGTGCTGGGGCAAAAAATGCCCCCGCTCAAGGGCCCTTTGGTTTTACATGGGCTTATATAGGGAAGAGCTTTAAAAATCTTCTTCTCTGAAACTGTAAGGCCCAGGTCTTTGCTATTTGGTATGAAGCTTCATCTAGGGGATCCCTACCAAGATTGTTCAAATTATAGTGCTGGGGCCAAAAATGCCCCCGCCCCGGGGCCCTTTGGTTTTACATGGGCTTATATAGGGAAAATCTTTAAAAATCTTCTTCTCTGAAACCGCAAGGCCTAGGTCTATGATATTTGGTATGAAGCTTCATCTAGTGGATCCCTACCAAGATTGTTCAAATTATAGTGCTGGGGTCAAATATGCCCCCGCTCCAGGGCCCTTTGGTTTTACATGGGCTTACATAGGGAAAATCTTAAAACTTTGCTTCTCTGAAACCGTAAGGCCCATGTCTTTGATATTTGGTATGAAGCTTCACCCCACAAGGCCCAGGTCCTTCTCCCCCCCCCCCCCCCTGTCCTAGGTCTTTGATATTTGGTATTAAGCTTCAGCTAGTGGACTTTATCAAGATTGTTCAAATTATAGCCCTGAGGCCAAAAATGCCCCTGGCCCGGGGCCCTTTGGTTTTACATAGACTTATTCAGAGAAAATCTTTAAAAATTATTCTTCTGTGAAACCACAAGGCCTAGGTCTTTGATATTTGGTGTGAAATTTCATTTAGTGGACCTCTATCAAGATTGTTCAAATTATAGCCCTGGGGCCAAAGATGCCTCCACCCCGGGACCCTTTGGTTTTACATAGACTTATATAGGGAAATCTTTAAAAATCTTCTTCTCTGAAACTGCAAGGCCCATGTCTTTGATATTTTATGTGGAGCTTCATCTAGTGGACAATTATAGCCTTTGTTGATGTTTGGTATGAGGCTTCAACTTTTTAGACCTCCCTCAACATTATGCTCATTATAACCTTGGGGTCAATAATGGCCCTCCCCGGGGCTCACTTGTTACTCTATGGATCAGGTGAGCGATCCAGGTCCATCATGGCCCTCTTGTGTTTTATATTAGGATCACTTTTTGTCTGTCATCCGTGCGTCCGTAAACAATTTCTTAAAACGACATCTCCTCCTAAACCACTGATCGGATTTTGACCAAACTTCACAGGAATGATACTTAGGTGGTCCCCTTTCAAAGTTGTTCAAATGGTTCCCGTCTGTTGCACATCTAGGTCACAGGAGCCAAAAATAGATTTTTTTCACTGAAAGCTTAAAAAATCTTCTTCTCTGAAACCACAAGGCCCAGGTCTTTGATATTTGGTATGAAGCTTCATCTAGTGGACCCCTACCAAGATTGTTCAAATTATAGTGCTGGGGCCAATAATGCCCCCACCCCGGGGCCCTTTGGTTTTACATAGGCTTATATAGGGAAAATCTTTAAAAATCTTCTTCTCTAAAACCACAAGGCCCAGGTCTTTGATATTTGGTATGAAGCTTCATCTAGTGGACCCCTACCAAGATTGTTCAAATTATAGTGCTGGGGCCAAAAATGCCCCTGCGCTGGGGCCCTTTGGTTTTACATGGGCTTATATAAGGAAACTCTTTAAAAATCTTCTTCTCTGAAACTGCAAGGCCCAGGTCTTTGCAATTTGGTATGAAGCTTCATCTAGTGGACCCCTCCCAAGATTGTTCAAATTATAGTGCTAGGGCCAAAAAATGTTCCCACCCGGGGGCCCTTTGGTTTTTCATAGGCTTATATAGGGAAAATCTTTAAAAATCTTCTTCTGAAACCGCAAGGCCCAGGTCTTTGATATTTGGTATGAAGCTTCATCTTGTGGACCTCTACCCAGATTGTTCAAATTACAGCCCTTGTGCCAAAAATGCCCCTACCAAGATTGTTCAAATTATAGTGCTGGGACAAAAAATGCCCCCGCTCAAGGGCCCTTTGGTTTTGCATGGGCTTATATAGGGAAAATCTTTAAAAATCTTCTTCTCTGAAACCGTAAGGCCCAGGTCTTTGATATTTGGTATGAAGCTTCATCTAGTGGACCCCTACCAAGATTGTTCAAATTATAGTGCTGGGGCCAAAAATGCCCCGCTCGCGGCCCCTTTGGTATTACATGGGCTTATATAGGGAAAATCTTGAAAAATCTTCTTCTCTGAAACAACAAGGCCTAGGTCTTTGATATTTAGTATGAAGCTTCATCTAGTGGACCTCTACCAAGATTGTTCAAATTATAGCCCTAAGACGAAAAATGCCCCCGCCTCAGGGAGGCCCTTTGGTTTTTCATAGACTTGTATAGGGAAAATCTTTAAAAATCTTCTTCTGTGAAACCATAAGGCCTAGGTCTTCGATATTTGTTGTGAAATTTCATCTAGTGGACCCCTACTAAGATTGTTCAAATTATAGCCCTGGATCCAAAAATGCCCCCGCCCCGAGACCCTTTGGTTTTACATGGACTTATATTGGGAAATCTTTAAAAATCTTTTTCTCTGAAACTGCAAGGCCCAGGTCTTTGATATTTGGTGTGAAGCTTCATCTAGTGGACCTCTATCAAGATTGTTAAAATTATAGCCCTGAGGCCCAAAATGCCCCCACCATGGGGCCATTTGCTTTTACATAGGCTTATGTAGGGAATATCTTTAAAAAATCTTCTTCTCTGAAACCGCAAGGCCCAGATCTTTGATATTTGTTGTGCAGCTTCATCTAGTGGACCTTCGCCAAGATTGTTCAAATTATAGCCTTTGTTGATATTTGGTATGAAGCTTCAGCTATTTAGACCTCCCTCAACATTATGCACATTAAAGCCCTGGGGTCAATAATGGCCCTCGCCGGGGCCCACTTGTTGCTCTATGGATCAGGTGAGCGATCCAGGGCCATCATGGCCCTCTTGTTTCTGGTTTCGTTTTCATGGCCCTTTCAGGATTATTTGATCTATTTCAAGCCTATCCTTAACTAGAGGTGGGCAAAAAAATTGAGTGCCAGAAGAAAAACCACATGATCTCCCATTGCAGAACTTAGCAAATCGAAGTTTATATTTTCCCTTGTACCGTAAAAATCCAAAAAATTGGGACACCTTGAGGCCTTGCTGTAATGCTCCTAGAATTTTAACAAATTTATTTCATGATCCAGCAAAGATTACAAAAGATGCAGATGGAATGGCAAACAGTGTAGACCCTGATCAGACTGCTCCTTCAGGAGCAGTCTGATCTGGGTCTGCACTGTTTGCTTAGGCATGTCGGTCCCAATACTTAGGATCATTACGGTTTGTAACTTAGCAAATCAAAGTTTATATTTTCACTTGTAGGTACAATGACTGCCAGAATGATCCTCTCTCCAGATGTAACTGTACTCCCCCATACAGTGGGGAGAATGCAATCTCAGCACGCTCAGATCTGAACCCGACCTCTGGAACCTACCCATTTGGAGCCCTAGGTCATAGGTCACATGGTGGAACAGACATGAAGGTGAACAGTTGCTTTATTTGACTCATTACAATAACACATCCGTGTGACATAGTGCATTCTTTCATATCTCCAAACAGTTAATTTTTTATGAAAAGTTGTGATATTTTTCTTATTTCTACTTAACCCTTCTCTTGCTGAATATTCAGTTTAGCCACACCCATTTCTGACTTTGAACCAATCAGATTACTTGATGTAATTTATTCCTACAAATTAATAAATTGAATGTCAAACAGTGTAGATCCTGATCAGATGGCTTCTTCAGAAGCCATGATCTGGATCTACACTGTTTCCAAAGATAAGGGTTGTTGTGAACAGCAGGATAAGAGTTAAAACATAGGTTGTGGCTGTTCAATAGAACAGCTTCAGCGAGGCAGTTCTGATGAGTACATACAACCCTTGACTTAGAGCCGAAATAAGAAAAATAATGTATACCCATGTATATTCCAGGTTTCTCTATATTTGGCCCCTGCCCATCGTGGCTTTAAGAAATTTATGGGCTGCATGATGCTTCCACGCAGAGCTGAAACCGACCTGCACATGAGTACTGGTAAACAGCCTAGAGGATCTAGACCTGCCCAGACAAAGCGGTTTGAGTCAGCCCTGCTTATGAACCCTATTGGTTTCATTGGGCGACAGGGCTTGAGATGTCATTTCATCTCGATGTCTGGTAAAAGTCCCACAAAATTGGAAGCAACGTCTCCAAAATGAACTTTATAGTGTTGACTGGGATGTTAAACCTCAAATCAAACAAACAAAAGGTTTCTCCATATAAACTGGGGTTTATGGGGTGTTCATTACACAGACTTGTTAAAGCAATGGCTAAGTTTATGAAATTTCTGCAAAGTTTTGTGTAAGTGTGTCAAACCTCCTGGCAACAACACCCGGTAACATGGTCTAATAAAAATAATTATTGTTTAAAGTTCTTAAGTGATCATGATGCGAAGGAGGTTCTGTGTTTTCGTCGTAGTCAGTCATGCTTCTCAATTTTTTAAGAAACTGAAAAATAACTAAAATTTAATTTGACCATGTGACAAGCTGTTCCAAGAAGCTGTCACTCTCCTACACCAAATGTCACAGTTTCACAAATCTACCAATGGAATAGGGCTAATGTTCTATATACTGTAATGATCCTATGTATTGGGACAAATAGGCCTAAGCAAACAGTGCAAACCCAGATCAGACTGCTCCTGAAGGAGCAGTCTGATCAGGGTCTACACTGTTTGCCATTCTGTCTGAACTTTTTGGACTCCTTGCTGGATCATGAAACAAATTTGTTTAAAATTTAGGAGAATTACAGCAAGTCCTCAAGGTGTCCGATTTTTGTGGGGATTTTTACGGTACATATTTTATTAGCCATTTTATATGGTAAACCTCTTAACAGGACATTGGCAATCAGTGCAGGCAGAATGTAAGAATCTTACATGGGTGTGAGGGGTGGATTGAAAAATCCATCCTGAGGGTCACTGTCCGGCATCACGAGGCTTGCCGAGTGATGCTGGACAGTGATCCCGAGGGACGGATTTTTCTATCCACCCCTTACACCCATATAGAATTCTTTTTTTTTTTGCATACCTTCCATTTCTTGGTGCCGATTTTTAATGCTGCAGTCACTTCGGTTACTGACGTCTGCCATATTGTGATGACACTACAAGAATGTTTAGTGACGCCACGTAACATGCAGTGACATCATCCTTAACGATGGTGCATATGAGGTTGTATTCAACCAGTGCATTTATCAAACAGGCGAGAATATTCGATTTATGCTTATACAGTTCAGAAGATTCCATTCAGAAGAAAATTTGTTCATCCAAAAAGGGTAAAAGCGGCAGCAGAAGATTGTGGGATCAGTTCCTGGTGTGACATTTATCAAGCCTCATTTTCCACTGTCATTTTCTTCCAAGTGATTCAGCATGTTTATAATAGTGTTGACCATTAAATTTTAAACCAAACCAAACACAGAATAAACTTAGTGTAATATATAGGAATCACCATGTCTGTCTCTCTTTGTGTCAGGTTTGTTTGTTTGTATTGGAGTTTAACGGCCCAGTCAACACTATTTTAAGTCATTTTTGAGTCATTCAGTTATCTATCCGCACTTTCCTGGGCAGGCTTGTATGTACATGTAAGCGGTTAAACAGTACAGTGCACATTCTTTCGCCAGAAACTGGCAACTACCCTTCTTGAATCAGCGGAAGGGAGAGAATGACCATAGCAACTTTGTGTCGGGTATATAGCTCTTTAACCCATTGTATATTGGTGGACTCTTCCATTGGTATATCTTGGACAAGTCCATTTGTCATTTAAGGGGGGTCAGATTTTTCTGTTTGTTTTTTTGTTTTTATTCTATTTTTGACGGAAAATCTTGTTTGCAAACAGTGTAGATCCTGATCAGAGGCAGCATTATGCAGCATCTAATCTGAGTGTGCACTGTTTACCTATTTCCCTTGTACGGGTTACCAGGTAAGAATGAGTTAATCCATTGTACCGTGACATAACGGTAACTCGCCTATACGAATACATTATAACCTTTATCACCAAATAAATGAAAATTTAAGATGAAAAATTGTGATACTTCTCTTATTTCTGCTCAAAATATAGATTGTGGGTACTTGTTAGGACCACCTCATTGAGGCGGTTCTAACGAGTACCCACAATCTATATTTTAGAGCAGAAATAGGAAAAATAAGGTTTACCCCTGTAAACCCAAGTTATACTATATACAAGATGGCCCTGGATCGCTCACCTGATCCATATTGTACAAACAGAATTGTGGGTAATATATGGTGGTGTGGAGGGTTTGAGCAATTTTGGTTGGACCCAAAGACCATTTCTGTGAAATTAATTCAAAATCAGTCTGCCTGTTTAGGAGCAGAAGTCATTTTGAGAAGTACATGACTGTAGAAGTCATTTTTGATGAAATGACATCTCAATCCCTGCCGCCCAATGAAACCAATGGGGTTTGAATGCACAGATGGTTCCACTCGCACCACTTTGCCTGGACAGTTTTGTTTGTTTGATTTGAGGTTAAACGTCCCCGTCAACACTGTAAAGGTCATTTTGGAGATGTTGCTTCCAATTTTGTGGGACTTTTACCCGACATTGAGATGAAATGACATCTCAAGCCCTGTCGCCCAATGAAACCAACAGGGTTTATTTGCCTGGACAGGCTAAGACATTCAAAGTGGTTTACCAATACCCCTGTAGAAGCACCTTGCAGCCAAGGTGGGTGGGGGCCAAAACTTTCAAAAGCCATCTGTCTCTAAAAGGAAGCAATTTTATAGGAATGTTCCATGAGTGACCCTCTAACAAAATTGCTCAAAATATTTTGCTTAGCTGAGCATGATGGCCACCACAGCTAAAAACCTCAAACCTCATTCCTGTCAAATAATTTCATACTCCATCCACTGGTGAAGGAGAAGAAGTCGTTTAAAGGTTTTTCTATTTTTAGCTCTGGCAGCCTATCTTGTTCACCAGAGCGGAACGGTTTGAGCAATTTTGGTAGAGTGTCACCCAAGGAACATTCCTGTGAAGTAATTTCAAAATCCATCCACTGGTTAAGGAGAAGAAGTTGTTTAAAGTTTTTTTCTATTTTTAGCTCTGGCAGCCATTTTGTTCACCAGAGCGGAACGGTTTGAGCAATTTTGGTAAAGGGTCACCCAAGGAACATTCCAGTGAAATAATTTCAAAATCCATTCACTGGTTAAGGAGAAAAAGTTGTTGAGAGGTTATTCTATTTTTAGCTCTGGTGGCCATCTTGTTCACCCGAGCAGAAGGGTTTGAGCAATTTTGGTAGAGGGTCACCCAAGGAACATTCCTGTGAAGTAATTTCGAAATCCATCCACTAGTTAAGGAGAAGAAGTCGTTTAAAGGTTTTTCTGTTTTATAGCTCTGGCAGCCATCTTGTTCACCAGAGCGGAACATTTTGAGCAATTTTGGTAAAGGGTCACCCAAGGAACGTTCCAGTGAAATACATGTAATTTCAAAATCCATCCACTGGTTAAGGAGAAAAAGTCGTTTAAAGGTTATTCTATTTTTAGCTCTGGCAGCCATCTTGTTCACCTGAGCGGAACGATTTGAGCAATTTTGGTTGAGGGTCACCCAAGGAACCTTCCTGTGAAATTATATCAAAATCCTTGCACTGGTTAAGGAGGAGAAGTCGTTTATAGGTTTTTCTATTTTTAGCTCTGGCGGCCATCTTGTTCACACGAGCGGAACAATTTGAGCAATTTTGGTAGAGGGTCACCCAAGGAATATTCCTGTGAAATTATTTCAAAATCTGTCCAGCAGTTTTGGAGAAGAAGTTGTTTAAAGCAAAAGTTGACGACGGATGGACGCACGCACGCACACACGGACAACTGACAAAGACCGATCACAAAAGCCCACCTTGAGCACTTCGTGCTCAGGTGAGCTAAAAAGTGGGGTTCAAGGGGGTCAAAATTATATAGGCGTGTTTTCGTGATGAAGCTCAATATTTACATGAAGATTGCTCTTGAGGGTGTGTCATGATTAAGAAAGAACACTGGCTGTTTAGGGTTTTGAATTATCTCCAATTGCCTGAAATGGGTGTCTGAGCTATAACTCCAGAACTAAATCAAGTTTTATCATGAAACTTCACAGATGGGTTCATTTCAACCCATTGTATGCGGGAAACCCCTAAAGGAGTACCTTGGCAAACAGTGCAGGCCCAGATCAGACGCCGCAGAACCCGGCGTCTGATCAGGGCCTGCACTATTTGCTAACAGAATTCTCTGTCAAAAATAGAATAAAAACGAAAAAAATAGGCTTGACAACCCTTATATGACAAAATTAATGGACTTGTCCAACATATAGCAATGGAAGAGTCACTAGCATACAATGGATTAACTAGAGGATATATTGCGAACCTGCTTACGAAATTGTGACAGTGTTTTCTTGGGGTATTAGTCTAGTTTTGTTTAGTATGTTTTTCCAAACAAAAACATACAACTAAAAAATCATAAAAATTCAGACTCCCTAAGGACTTGTTGTAATTCTCCTAAACTTTTGACAAAATTGTTGCACAATCCAGCGGTGCAGACGGAATGGCAAATGGTGTAGACCCTGATCAGACTGTCCTTCAATCTGATCTGGGTCTTCACTGTTTGCTAAGATCTATCTGTCCCAATACTTAGGATCATTAGGGTAAAATTATTTCATTTTTCTATATAATTATATTCCGCCCATCAGGGCTTGAAGAAATAGATGGGCTGCATGATGCTTCCACGCAGAGCTGAAACCGACCGCAAACGAGTACTGGTAAACCGCTTAGAGGAGGCAAAGCAGTGCGAGTCGGACTGCCCATGCTTATAAATCCTATTGGTTTCATTGGGCAACAGAGCTTGAGATGTCGTTTCATCTCAATGTCGGGTAATAGTCCCATAAAATTGGAAGCGTCTCCAAAATGACCTATACAGTGTTGGCGGAAACGTTAAACATCAAATTAAACAGACAAACAAATATATAATTATATTGGAGGGGAGGGGGGTCAGAGACTGCAAGAACTTCATTTTCTCTGGCATTATATACAAGACAGGATTTCCCATGAAATGACTCGGATTATCTTCTTGTTTTTACAGCTAACCAACAGTACAATGTTCAAGAACCTAGAGTTCATTGCCGTCAGTGGTCCTACCTATGACCAGCAACCACCATTCCAGTGGAGTAAGGCTGACTTTAGATTTGATTGCCCACATGTTGGACACCCCGACATCTTCAAATTTGAACCAGTTCATTTTGATGGCTTCTTCAACGTAGACTCACAAGGAGAAATGAAATACAAGATTTTTAATGGTGCTCACTAGTCTGAATTGTTCTGAGAACCAGTTGTACCTAATTATAACCCCGCTTTGAAAAAGTGGGGGCTATATTGGATTTGCCTTGTCCTTCTGTGATTCCGTACTTTTGTAACTCTGTTATTCATCATAACTCGAAAACCGTTTGAGGTGTTTTTAGCTCACCTGTCACGTAGTGACAAGGTGAGCTTTTGTGATCACTTTTTGTCTGTCGTCCGTCGTGCGTGCGTCCGTCCGTGCGTGCATGCATCCGTAAACAATTTCAAATAAGTATATCTCTAATTCCCCATGGTCAATCTTGATCAAATTTCATGAGAAGCCTCATTAGGTGGGGGGAAAGGCTGCATAAGGTTTTTGGGCTGATCAGATTGGAATTCTGGTTGCTATGGCAACATATAGCTCCCATAAACTTACAATGGGAAAAAAATTAAAATATCTTCTTCTCTGAAACCACAGGGCCCAGAGCTTAGATATTTAGCATGTAGCAACGGCAAGTGGTCACCTACATAATTCCTGCCAATCATGCCCCTGGGGTCCACATTGGCCACGCCCCGGGGCCCCTTCCCTCCCATTGACTCATAATGGAACAAAAAGCTTCAAAAATCTTCTTCTCGGAAACCACAGGGCCCAGAGCTTAGATATTTAGCATATAGCAACGGCAAGTGGTCACCTACATAATTCCTGCCAATCATGCCCCTGGGTTCCAAACGGGCCACGCTCCGGGGCCCTTTAGCTCCTATAGACTCATAATGGAAAAAAGCTTCAAAAATCTTCTTCTCTGAAACCACAGGGCCCAGAGCTGAGATATTTGGCATGTAGCAACGGCAAGTGGTCACCTACATAATTCCTGCCACTCATGCCCCTGGGGTCAAAATTGGCCACACCCCGAGGCCCCTTAGCTCCCGTAGACTCATAATCAAAAAAAAGCTTCAAAAATCTTCTTCTCTGAAACCACAGGGCCCAGAGCTTAGATATTTAGCATGTAGCAACGGCCAGTGGTCACCTACCAATCATGCCCCTGGGGTCCAAATTGGCCACACCCTGGGGCCCCTTAACTCCTATAGACTCATAATGGAAAAAAAGAGCTTAAAAAATCTTCTTCTCTGAAACCACAGGGCCCAGAGCTTAGATATTTAGCATGTAGCAACAGCAAGTGGTCGCCTACATAATTCCTGCCAATCATGCCCCTGGGTTCCAAATGGGCCACGCCCCGGGGCCCCTTCGCTCCTATAGACTCATAATGGAAAAAAGTTTCAAAAATCTTCTTCTCTGAAACCACAGGGCCCAGAGCTTAGGTATTTTGCATGTAGCAACAGCAAGTGGTCACCTACATAATTCCTGCCAATCATGCCCCTGGGTTCCAAATGGGCCACGCCCCGGGGCCCCTTCGCTCCCATAGACTCATAATGGAAAAAAGTTTCAAAAACCTTCTTCTCTGAAACCACAATGCCCAGAGCTTAGGTATTTTGCATGTAGCAACGGCAAGTGGTCACCTACATAATTCCTGCCAATCATGCCCCTGGGGTCCAAATTGGCCACACCCTGGGGGCCCTTAGCTCCCATAGACTCATAATGGAAACAAACCTTCCAAAAATCTTCTTCTCTGAAACCACAGGGCCCAGAGCTTAGATATTTAGCATGTAGCAACGGCAAGTGGTCACCTACATAATTCCTGCCAATCATGCCCCTGGGGTCCAAATGGGCCACGCCCCAGCGCCCCTTCGCTCCCATAGACTCATAATGGAGAAAAGTTTCAAAAATCCTCTCAGAAATCACAGGGCCCAGAGCTTAGGTATTTTGCATGTAGCAACGGCAAGTGGTCACCTGCATAATTCCTGCCAATCATGCCCCTGGGGCCCAAATTGGCCACACCCCGGGGGCCCTTAGCTCCCATAGACTCATAATGTAAAAAAAACCTTCAAAAATCTTCTTCTCTGAAACCACAGGGCCCAGAGCTGAGATATTTAGCTTGAGCAACGGCAAGTGGTCACCTACATAATTCCTGCCAATCATGCCCCTGGGTTCCAAACGAGCCACGCCCCGGGGCCCCTTAGCTCCTATAGACTCATAATGGGAAAAAGCTTCAAAAAGCTTCTTCTCTGAAACCACAGGGCCCAGAGCTGAGATATTTAGCATGTAGCTACGGCGAGTGGTCACCTACATAAATCCTGCCCCTGGGGTCCAAATGGGCCACGCCCCAGGGCCCCTTAGCTCCCATAGACTCATAATGGAAAAAAAGCTTCAAAAATCTTCTTTTCTGAAACCACAGGGCCCAGAGCTTAGATATTTAGCATGTAGCAATGGCAATTGGTCACCTACATAATTCCTGCCAATCATGCCACTGGGTTCCAAATGGGCCACGCCCCAGGGCCCCTTTGCTCCCATAGACTCATAATGGAAAAAAAAACCTTCAAAAATCTTCTCTGAAACCACAGGGCCCAGAGCTTAGATATTTAGCATGTAGCAACGG
Organism: Lucinisca nassula; assembly: GCA_963580285.1. Classification (NCBI taxonomy): domain Eukaryota; kingdom Metazoa; phylum Mollusca; class Bivalvia; order Lucinida; family Lucinidae; genus Lucinisca; species Lucinisca nassula. Next base: position 129,886,796 of record OY757022.1, on the reverse strand, counting down.
CAAGTGGTCACCTACATAATTCCTGCCAATCATGCCCCTGGGGTCCAAACGGGCCATGCCCCTTAGCTCCTTTAGACTCATAATGGAAAAAAAGCTTAAAAAATCTTCTTCTCTGATACCACAGGGCCCAGAGCTTAGATATTTAGCATGTAGCAACGGGAAGTGGTCACCTACATAAATCCTGCCAATCATGGCCTTGGGGTCCAAATGGGCCACGCTCCGGGGCCCCTTAGCTCCCATAGACTCATAATGGAAAAAAGCTTCAAAAATCTTCTTCTCTGAAACCACAGGGCTCAGAGCTTACATATTTAGCATGTAGCAAGTGCAAGAGGTCACCAACATAATTCCTGCCAATCATGCCCCTGGGGTCCAAATGGGCCACACCCCGGGGCCCCTTAGCTCCCATAGACTCATAATGGAAAAAAAAGTTTAAAAAATCTTCTTCTCTTAAACCACAGGGCCCAGAGCTTAGATATTTAGCATGTAGCAACAGCAAGTGGTCACCTACATAATTCCTGCCAATCATGCCCCTGGGTTTCAAATGGGCCACACCATGGGGCCCCTTTGCTCCCATAGACTCATAATGGAAAAAGCTTCAAAAATTCTTCTTCTCTGAAACCACAGGACCAAGAGCTTAGATATTTAGCATGTAGCGACGGCAAGTGGTCACCTACATAATTCCTGCCAATCATGCCCCTGGGGTCCAAACAGGTGAGCGATATAGGGCCATTGGGCCCTCTTGTTAATGAAACTTCACACAAATGTAAAGCACTATGAGATGATGTGCAGAGCACATAAACCATAACTCTGGATTGCCTACTTTTGGAGTTATTGCCCTTTGAACATTGAAAAATGGCAACCAAGGTCATTGAGATATAAAAATTAAAAATTTGTTTTTCACTGAAACCACTAGGCCATTTGCAACCAAATTCTTTTGTAGTTTATGTTACTGTATGACCTCTTGTAAATTCTGGATATTAGTATATCACCAACAATGCTGCAAATGTGTGATGGTTCCCAACGGGCGTTCGTGATAGAACTGCTGCATCGGCGATGATCCGACGTTGTGACGTCGAAATATTGTTGATGCAGCGCCGTAATGTCCAACCTCGACCCATTTGGGAACCACTATCACTTTGTAACAGCATAATTAATACCTTTGCAATCGACAATTGCTTTGATTTATCTCTGTTGTACCACTGACAAGTATCTAGGGATACAGATTCGTATAAGTCCTTGACTTTCTTCTGAATCCCTTTTGTATTATGTCATTTATTACACTTTTTATTTGTATGCTTGCTATACGAATAAAATATGTTTAAACCAACTAAATTTTGTCTGAAAACTTTTTAGAACAAGGAAAGGAAATTTAATTAATTTGAGTTTGGTCAAATGACTAAGATGGCCGCTATGCCCATATAAGGTAAAAACCCTAAAAAAATCTTCTACTCCTGAACCAGTGGAACAATTGTGATGAAACTTGGTATGTGGCATTGGGGACTAGGGCCCATCATAGTTTGCTAAAATGATGACCCTCGGACGACCTTGACCCAATTTACGGGAAGGTCAAATTTGGTCACAGAGACTTTTATATGGGAAAAAGTCAAACTAGCATATATTTTTAGCTCACCAGAGCGGAAGGCTCCGGGGGAGCGTATAGTAACTGAAATGACTCCGGGGGAGCTTATACAATAGGTAGTGGTCCGTCCTAGTCTGTCATCAACATTTTCAAACAACTTCTCCTCTGAAACTACTGGGCCAATTGAAACCGAATTACATATGGAGCCTCCATAGGAAGGAAGAAAGGAAATTTGTTCGTAAGGACTAGGTCACATGATCAAGATGGCTGGAACCACAACGTGGAGGACCTCGAAACTTGGTATGCAGCATCAGGGACTTCGGTCCTACCGAGTATGTTCAAATGATGACCTTGACCTATTTTATGCCAAGGTCAAATTTAATCACATAGACTTTTGTATAAGTAAAAGTCAAAATTGAGTATATATTGAAAACTGTTGCAGCATGTGATCTGAAAATTGGTAGATGCAGTTAACTAAATAAGTGGATGAAGCTACATGAGTATTCAAGGTGAAGGTCATTTCTGGACCTTGACCCAAGGTCATTCAAATAGGAAAATTTAATCTTGTTTTCCACATAAACCACTGAGCCATTTGTAACCAAATTTCATATGAAAGCTATAAGGAACAAGGAAATGAAAATTAATTAATGTGAGTTTTGCTACATTACCAAGATGGCCACCATGCCCATATAAGGAAAAAACCCTTAAAAATTTTCTCCATAACCAGTGGGCAGACTTTTAATGATACTTGGTATGTAGCATTTGGGACTTGGGCACATCATAGTTTGTTTAAATGATGACCCCTGGATGACCCTGACCAAATTACCTCAAGGTCAAATTTGGTCACATTATATGGGAAAAAGTCAAAGCTGAATATTTTTGGAATAAATTGGTAGATGCAGCTAGCTAGCTAAATGAGTGAATGAAACTACAGGAGTGTTCATGGTCAAGATCATTCCTTGACCTTTGCCCAAAGTCATTCAGATATAGAAATTAAAACTTATTTTCCAACAGAAACCACCGAGTCATTTGTAACCAAATTACATACAAAAGCTTTTAGGAACAAGGAAGTGAAAATAAATAATTTGCGTTTGGTCACATGAGCAAGATAACCCCTAATCCCATATAAGACAAAATTCCTCAAAGATCTTCTCAGGAACCAATGAGCCAATGGTCATGAAACTTAATATGTGGCATTTGGGACTTAAGCCTATCATATTGTGTTCAAATAATGACCCTCAGATGACCTTGACCTATTTTATGCCAAGGTTATATTTAGTCACATTGACTTTTGTGTGAAAACTATATATTTTGATTTTCAGGAACTATTACAGCTTTATTGTTATGTATTAGCCAACGGCCTTAGGACCTCTGGTGAGCGTAGTGGGCCTCTTGTTTAAAAATATTTTTGCAAGCAGGCAGTCTGATCTGAGCCACACTGTTCGCAAAATGTTTTAAAGTAACCGGCAGACAATAGAGCATACGATTGGCATTTATGGGTTACTATAGTTACTGCTGTGAGTAGTCTTTATTTGATCTGTTGCTATGATATTGCTGTGATTGTTACTGTTATAATTCTACATTTGTTCTGTTACTGCTGCTACTATTGCTATGATCTGTTGCCATGATATTGCAATACTCCACCTCTGTAAAAGACTTCATGAGCTGACCTGAGCAGGGAGTGCTTATGGTATACTATTGTGATCGGTCAGTGTCCATTGTGTGTTGTGTTCGATCAACACTTTGCTTTAACCCTTATCTTGCTGAATTTTGATTTAAGCCACACCCATTTCTGTCTATCAACCAATCAAATTACTCAATTTAATTTATTGCTACAAATTCATAAACTGAATGCCAAACAGTGTAGATCCTGATCAGATGGCTTCTTCAGAAGCCATCTGATCTGGATCTACACTGTTTGCAAAGATAGGGGTTGTCGTGAACAGCAAGATAAGAGTTAAATGACAACTCCTCCTAAATGCTTTGGCCAATTTAATTCATACTTAACAGGTTTGTGCTCAGGTAATGTTCTACCAGTTTGGTACCAGTGAACAAGATGGCCACCTGAGCTAAAAGTAGAAAAATCTTTCAGTGACAACCCTACCTATACCATTGGGCCAATTTGAGTTTCACTCAAACTTTACAGGAGTATTGGCTAGGTGACTCTCTTCGAAAATAGCTAAAAAGTTTCTGCTCTAATGAACAAGATGAATGACCCATGACCAAAATTGCTAAAGAAGTTCCCTTCCAACAAGATGCGGTCTGTCCCTACCCCACTCCCGGTCACCTCAAACCAACTTATAACTTTCCAAAAGTTGTTTTTACAAAATTAACACATTTTGAGGTCAGGTAAGCTATCCAGGGCCTTCTTGATCCCAAGCTAGGGCCATTTCGCCCTTCTTGTTTAGAATGCATCACAAAAACATCCCTATATAATTTTGACCCCCTTGAACCCCACTTTTATATAGTAAAACTGGGGATTCCGGGGGTATACCTTATTTCTGCTCTAAAATATAGATTGTGGGTACTCATTAGAACCGCCTCGATGAGGCGGTTCTAACGAGTGCCCACAATCTATATTTTGAGCAGAAATAAGAAAAACAGCACACTTTTTCAGCATAAAATTTTCAGTTTTTTTTGGCGATAAAGGTGGCAATGTATTTATTTTTGGCGTGTTTGCGTAATGTAATCGGATCTGATCATTTACTCAGGAATAACAAATTTGACAATGTCCACCTGTTAGTATTATTTTATAATTTATATCCTGTAGACCTAGTATGGTTCGGTACAGTTACCATGAAAAAAAAAAATAATTTTCAGGGTCCTAAAGGTCTTCTAACCATTAACTTTTAACTGTATTCCCATAAACCCATTCTAGGCGGGAAACTCTTAAAGGGTAGCTTGGCAAACAGTGCAGGCCCAGATCAGATGCCACAGAAGCAGGGTCTGCACTATTTGCTAACAGGACTTTCTGTCAGAAATGGAATAAAATGTAAAAATAGGCCTGATACCCTGTAAATGGCAAATGGACTTGTCCAACATATAGCAATGGAAGAGTCCACCAGTATACAATGGGTTATTAAAATAACAGATTTATTGGTTTGTACTTGAAATATGGAGGATCTTACATGAGTGTTCATGTTTAATTGAATTTATTAAATGTGTTGAGGAAAAGGGATAACATACAAGGCTTTGCTGAGCATTTTATGCCTTTTCCTCAACAAGTTTAATAAATTCAATAATACATGAGCATGAATGCTTGTTTGTTTGTATTGCAGTTTAAGGGCCCAGTCAACACAATTTTAGGTCATTTTTTGAGCCCACCAGTTTACCTTTCCATACTTCTCCTGGGCCTGCTTATACCTAAGCGTTTAACCAGTACAGTGCACATTCTTTCGCTAGAAACTGACAACTGCCCTTCTTCAATCAGCGGAAGGGAGTGAATGACCGTAGAAAAAATTTCATGATCAATCTCCAAGAAAGAATGTTGCCCCAGCAGGTATCGAACCCGCATCCTCCTGATCACCAGTCCGATGTGCATCCGACTGAGCTACCTAGGCCTGCATGAGCACGAATGCAAGATTCTATTTATCATATGACTTTATAAATGCATTTTGTTCACAATTTGTTGATGAAAATGTCAATATTCCGTCATTAGAAAACGCAACATTGTTAATGACGTCATACATGTAATGTTAAAGAGCCTTTCTAACTTATTTGCATATTTAATCCACCAGTGGATAACTGTATTTATTACATGACGTTATTATATGCGCCGACGCGATGTCATATGATAAATCTTTGTTATTTCATTTGTTAATTTCATTTGTGCAATAAATTATTTTTCTACTTTATTTCTGTGTTTTACTTATTTATTTCCCTTTAATTCCTACAAACTGCAGAGATCTTGGGCCAGTTGTTCAATGCATTGCTAACTTAACGTCAAAATATAAGGGGCCAGTTGTTCAAAACTAATGACGTCGTTAGTTAATGTATCATTAAAACTTTCATCATTAAATATGGCAAATATGCTAAATTTTTTGCTGAAAAAATGTGAGCAGCTTTTGCAGATGCAAAAGCTGCTCACATTTTTTCAGCAAAAATGCGAAAAATTTAAGTATTAAACTTGCTAGAACAGTTAACAATATGACCACTAACGAGCTTGTTAAGCTAACGATGCTTTGAACAACTGGCCCAAGGTGTTCTAGCAAGGACAATATCTAGTACAGTGGCATTTTTGCTGAAAAAATGTGAGTGCAGATGCAAAAGCCACTCACATTTTTTCAGCAAAAATATTTGTGTATATCCCATTCTTAATTATCAAAGTTTTAATGGTATGTTAACTAATAACCATTAGTTTTGACACTTGATATATATAATTGCCCTGGACACTTGATATATTAATGCCCCCAACAAGCCTCCCTGGCCCAGGGGGTAAGTGCGGTGACTCTTAATCACAAGGTCTCTCACTGCTTTGGGCTCTAGCCTTGCTGGGTTCACATCGGAGACGCCAAGTTCTGCAACACAAGGTCAGGTGTTTTCGGTTTTCATCTACCTCTGATTAACAATTGACATAATCTTGAAAAAGCTGTTCAACCAAAGCCAAAATTTTTAATGCCCCCTCCTGAGTTGAGGAGGGAAATATTGGTTTGGTGCATTGACATTGTTGCAAAGGTGTCTTGTGTGTGGGATATAATTTTCTCACCCACGGGACAAGAACTTCCTTTTGTATGACTTTTTGACTTCTTTGTCAAACACTGCTGTCTTAACTATTAGCAGTCTGCTTAATATATGAAAGCATGTAAATTGCCTACTGCACGTTTTGTTGCCCATGTGTATAGGGAGACACTTTTTTTGTTTCTCCCTAAATGTTTTTAGCTCACCTGTCACGTTGTGACAAGGTGAGCTTTTGGGATCACTTTTTGTCCGTCGTCCGTCGTGCGTGCGTGCGTCCGTGCGTGCGTCCGTACGTGCGTCCGTAAACTTTTCTTCAAACGACATCTCCTCCTAAACCACTGATCCTATTTTAACCAAACTTCACAGGAATGATCCTTAGGTGGTCCCCTTTCAAAGTTGTTCAAATGGTTCCGGTCTGTTGCACATATAGGTCACAGTAGCCAAAAATAGATTTTTTTCACCGCAAACTTAAAAAATCTTCTTCTCTGAAACCGCAAGGCCCAGGTCTTTGATATTTGGTATGAAGCTTCATCTAGTGGACCCCTACCAAGATTGTTCAAATTATAGTGCTGGGGCCAAAAATGCCCCCGCACGGGGGCCCTTTGGTTTTACATGGGCTTATATAGGGAAAATCTTCTTCTCTGAAACCGTAAGGCCCAGGTCTTTGATATTTGGTATGAAGCTTCAACTAGTGGACCTCTACCAAGATTGTTCAAATTATAGTGCTGGGGCCAAAAATGCCCCCGCACGGGGGCCCTTTGGTTTGACATGGGCTTATATAGGGAAAATCTTTAAAAATCTTATTCTCTGAAACCGCAAGGCCAAAGTCTGTGATATTTGGTATGAAGCTTTATCTAGTGGACCCCTACCAAGATTGTTCAAATTATAGTGCTGGATCTAAAAATGCCCCCGCACGGGGGCCCTTTGGTTTTACATGGGCTTATATAGGGAAAATCTTGAAAAATCTTCTTCTCTGAAACCGCAAGGCCCAGGTCTTTGATATTTGGTATGAAGCTTCATCTAGTGGACCCCTATCAAGATTGTTCAAATTATAGTGCTGGGGCCAAAAATGCCTCCGCACCAGGGCCCTTTTGTTTTACATAGGCTTATATAGGGAAAATCTTTAAAAATCTTCTTCTCTGAAACCGCAAGGCCCAGGTCTTTGATATTTGGTATGAAGCTTCATCTAGTGGACCCCTACCAAGATTGTTCAAATTATAGTGCTGGAGCTAAAAATGCCCCCCACAAGGGGGCCCTTTGGTTTTACATGGGCTTATATAGGGAAAATCTTGAAAAATCTTCTTCTCTGAAACTGCAAGGCCTAGGTCTTTGATATTTGGTATGAAGCTTCATCTTGTGGACCTCTACCAAGATTTTCAAATTATAGCCCTGGGGCCAAAAATGCCCCCGCTCCGGGGCCCTTTGGTTTAACATGGGCTTATATAGGGAAAATCTTGAAAAATCTTCCTCTTTGAAACCACAAGGCTTAGGTCTTCGATATTTGTTATGAAGCTTCAGCTAGTGGACCTCTATAAAGATTGTTCAAATTATAGCCCTGAGACCAAAAATGCCTCCGCCATGTGGCCCTTTGGTTATTCATAGACTTATATAGGGAAAATCTTTAAAAATCATCTTCTCTGAAACACAAGGCTTAGGTCTTTGATATTTGTTATGAAGCTTCAGCTAGTGGACCTCTACCAAGGTTGTTCAAATTATAGCCCTGGGGCCAAAAATGCCCCTGCTCCTGGGCCCTTTGGTTTAACATAGACTTATATAGGGAAATCTTTGTTTTACATAGACTTCTATATGCAGGGTAAAAAATGCCCCCGCACGGGGGCCCTTTGGTTTTACATGGGCTTATATAGGGAAAATCTTGAAAAATCTTCTTCTCTGAAACCGCAAGGCCCAGGTCTTTGATATTTGGTATGAAGCTTCATCTAGTGGACCCCTATCAAGATTGTTCAAATTATAGTGCTGGGGCCAAAAATGCCTCCGCACCAGGGCCCTTTTGTTTTACATAGGCTTATATAGGGAAAATCTTTAAAAATCTTCTTCTCTGAAACCGCAAGGCCCAGGTCTTTGATATTTGGTATGAAGCTTCATCTAGTGGACCCCTACCAAGATTGTTCAAATTATAGTGCTGGAGCTAAAAATGCCCCCCACACGGGGGCCCTTTGGTTTTACATGGGCTTATATAGGGAAAATCTTGAAAAATCTTCTTCTCTGAAACTGCAAGGCCTAGGTCTTTGATATTTGGTATGAAGCTTCATCTTGTGGACCTCTACCAAGATTTTCAAATTATAGCCCTGGGGCCAAAAATGCCCCCGCTCCGGGGCCCTTTGGTTTAACATGGGCTTATATAGGGAAAATCTTGAAAAATCTTCCTCTTTGAAACCACAAGGCTTAGGTCTTCGATATTTGTTATGAAGCTTCAGCTAGTGGACCTCTATAAAGATTGTTCAAATTATAGCCCTGAGACCAAAAATGCCTCCGCCATGTGGCCCTTTGGTTATTCATAGACTTATATAGGGAAAATCTTTAAAAATCATCTTCTCTGAAACACAAGGCTTAGGTCTTTGATATTTGTTATGAAGCTTCAGCTAGTGGACCTCTACCAAGGTTGTTCAAATTATAGCCCTGGGGCCAAAAATGCCCCTGCTCCTGGGCCCTTTGGTTTAACATAGACTTATATAGGGAAATCTTTGTTTTACATAGACTTCTATATGCAGGGTAAACCTTTAAAATCTTCTTCTCTGAAACCAGAAAGCCCGGGTCTTTCATATTCGATATGAAGCTTCATCTTGTGGACCTCTACCAAGATTGTTCAAATTATAGCCCTGGGGCCAAAATTGACCCTGCCCGGGGCCCACTTGTTATACATTGGATCAGGTGAGCGAACCAGGGCCCTCTGGGCCCTCTTGTTTTTTTTTTTTTTTTGGTTTGGTTGAATTTCGTTTAACATCCCTGTCAGCACTATTTGGGTCATTTTGGAGATGTTGCTTCCGATTTTGTCCAAGGAAGATAAATGAAGGCAAGTAAGTATTTGTTAAAGGATACTTTGTTTGTCGCAATAAATGCTCTATAGAGCTTATGTTATTTGTTTCGGATATGCAACGTTAAATAAAGCTTCTTTATCTTTTATTTTGTAGAACTTTACCCGACATTGTGATGAAATGACACCTCAAGCCCTGCTGCTCGATGCATCCAATAATCTTTTTAATAATATAATCCAATAGTTGATCTTTAATAAGAGCTGGTAGAAAAGAAAAACTAAAGGATCTTTTTGCAGAACTTGGCCTCTCACATGTGCTCAAACACACAGTGTTTTTATGCCCCCAACTTCGAAGAAGTTGATGGGGCATATTGGTTCTGTCCTGTCCGTCAGTCTGTCAGTCCGTGCATCCGTCTGTCCGTTACGCTTTATGCATATGTGAAACGGAAGAATGGTTTGTGCTAGGATCTTGAAATTTTATATATGGAATGAGCATGAAAATTAAGCGAACCAGTATTTTTTCTTATCCATCGGACTTGTCTTTGCAGAGTTATGCCCCTTTTCCGACGTATGCATTGTGGCTATATGAAAACCTTGTGAACAAAATATCTGGAGAACCGCTTGTTACAGCAGGACTTGGCCTCTCACATGTGACCCAATCGAGGCTCGAACACATAGCTGTAACAAACCTAATATTTATAGAGTTTGCGTTCTTGCACACCAGACAAGGAAATCCGTGATTTTACCCTCGGATAAAAATTATGTTCTGACCCTGATGTTCCGACCCCAAATCGAATATAATCGGGTGTTTGATAAATGCACTCAGAATCAGAATTGTTACTGGCATACACCAGGACCTGTGATGTGGGAAGTTAGTCCCTAGCTCTAACCAAAGAGGTAAATTTAGCTACACAATCATCAGCACCTTCAGGTGTCGAAATAATCGAATCGGGAAGGGCATTCCAATCTCTAATGGTTCTGGGGAAGAACGACTTTTTATAAATGTCAGTTCTTGCAGTAAGGGTCTGAAACGCCAACGAATGGTTGATTACCACCTTGTATGTGCGGCCGTTAAGGTTGACGACACAGCACGTTACGTGACGTCACTAAACATTCCTGCAGTGTCAACACAATATGGCGGACGTTGGTAACCGAAGTGGCTGCAGCATTATAAATCCGCGCTAAGAAATGGAAGGTATGCAAGAAAAAGAATACAATATGGGTGCGAGGGGTGGATAGAAAAATCCGTCCCTCGGGATCACTGTCCGGCATCACTCGGCAAGCCTTGTGATGCTGAACAGTGTCCCTCTGGACGGATTTTTTCATCCACCCCTCACACCCATATAAGATTCTTATATTCTTACCGACATGGCCACGGGTATCCTCACATATTTGAACGGTGTAACTACCTGGACTTGCATGATAGATAGTAAGGCAAAGCGTAAGGATTCTGGATATATCTCTCATATAATTGGGCCCCGTCAAGCGATTTTGGTACTTATCACCTATGCGAGCAGCGAAGGTTCAGGCGAGCCTGCGCATTCGCGCAGTCTCGCCAGAACCTTCGCTGCTCGCTCATACAAGCAGTGAATCAAGAGGAACCTTCAGACAGAAAGCCATATCCCTGGCCCCTCTGAATGGCTGGGCATGCGCAGTTGAAATTTGTCATGACGGAATGCTCGAAGACACAAATTCGCTTGGCGGGGCTCATATATTAAAGGATTTTACATGAGTGGTCATTTTATATGGAATTTTTTAAACGAGCCTCTTGCGAGTTTTATAAATTTCATTTTAAATGTCCACAGTGTGAGAATCTGCGTCTCATATAACGATTTTAATTTCACCCATTTAGTACCAGAAACCCCAAAACGGGCACCCTCGCAAACAGTGCAGGCCCAGATCAGACGCCTACACTGTCTGCTAACAGAATTTTCTGTCAAAAATAGAATAAAAACGAAAAAAAAATAGGCCTGACACCCCTTATATGACAAATGAACTTTTCCAACATATAGCAATGGAAGAGTCCGCTAGAATAAAAAGGCGTTAAATCTGATTTTATTGCCGAAGAAGTTCAAAAGAATTTCAATAAAAACATGTTTTTCACGGAGAGCGTCCAGTAATGACGTCTTATTACACACGTGGTCATATTTTTAAGGCATGACTTTCCACTAAATAAAAGTTCTATGATAAACCAACCATACCTATAATCCACTCATAAAAGATAATATTCTTTTACATGTCACCAAAAAGTCTTTTCCTGAAGAAAATCTATAATACTCTTGGGGGTTTACGAACAGGGACTTGTTAACCTGGGGCCAATTGTTCAAAACTAATGATGTCGTTAGTTAACGTATTGTTAAGACTTTAATCATTTAGTATGGCAAATATGCTAATATTTTTGCTAAAAAAATGTGAGCAGCTTTTGCAAATGCAAAAGCTGCTCCCATTTTTTTCAGCAAAAATACCAAAATGTTAGCTATTTTACTTGCTAGAACAGTTAAAAATTTGACTACTAACAAGCTGGTTAAGCTAATGATGCTTTGAACAACTGGACCCTGATGTCCAAATTTTATGACTGCTATTTTGCCCCCGTTAACATAGCCCCTTCAAAAAGAGGCCTGTTTCTTAAAGGAAAGAAATAGTCTATTCATAAAGGAAAAACATTGCTCCACAAAAAGCTGCTAGTTTGCCCTCGTTAACTTAGCCCCTTCAAAAAGAGGCCTATTTCTTAAAGGTAAGAAATAGGAAAGAATTTGCGACACAAAAAGCCATTTCTGTAAAAAAGATCCAGTGAACCTCTGGAGATAAACTAAGGTTTTGAAAGAGTTGTTCCCATGCAGCTAGTAGCCATTTTCCTTAAGGGGAATGAATACACCTTCAGGAGAGGCAACTCCTGTAAAAGTGTTTCTGTCTCCCTTGTCAATAGGGGTCAAATTCAATGAGGAGCAAATTCTTTCTTTTAAGAGTTGACTCCTGTTTCCGTGGGACAGGGCTTATAGAAAAGTGAACAGGAAGGCCCAAAAGTTGTCTTCCTTTGAAAAATGCCGGAAAAATCTTCCAGGTGTTCCTATTCCCCTTAAAGGAAAGACATGTCTCCTTCTGGGTACAAATTGATTGTCCCATTAAAATTTAAAGTCAAACTTTAGATATGTAACTCTGCCGAGTTGTTCAAGTGGAACACATCCGTGTCTTTAACCCATTTTGTACCAGAAACCCCAAAACGGGTATCCTGGCAAACAGTGCTGACCCAGATCAGATGCCACAGAACGCGGCGTCTGATCAGGGCATCCACTGTTTGCTAAAAGTTCAGTCGTTTTCCAAATAAATTTTGATGAAAACCCAACCTGACACCCCTAAATTTTGAAATGAACTCCTGTTATATATAAAAAGGAAGATTCCATTTGGTACAGAAGGGTTAATATCTCTAGACATCTGCAAACATATCATATAATTGACTTAGCAGAACTACTTTTCTAAATTTTAACCCTTATCTTGCTGAATATTCATTTAAGCCACACCCATTTCTGTCTGTCAACCAATCAAATTACTTGATGTAATTTATTGCTACAAATTCATAAACTGAATGCCAAACAGTGTAGATCCTGATCAGGTGGCTTCTGAAGAAGCCACCTGATCTGGATCTACACTGTTTGCAAATATAGGGGTTGTCGTGAACAGCAAGATATGGGTTAAGATCTTTTTAGTTCTGTAAGTTTGTTTTTTTTTTATTTTTCTCATAGAACCTGTCATTTCAGTGTCTTTGGCGCTTTGATTTATTGATGTATCCGTGCTCCCTCTCGGAGTTCACTGTGCAAAGTCAGAACTTCGATTCCAATAGGTTTCTACCCAGTAAGCATTCTACATAAATCTACAGCGGGCCGTTAGCGGCCCGTCAGGGTAGCTGACGGGCCGCTAACGGCCCGCTGTAGATTTATGTAGAATGCTAGCAGGGTATAATTCCAATGAAATACCTTCTTGATCAATCTCCTGGAAATAATGTTACCGACCTGGCAGGTATCAAACCCGCGACCTCGTGATCAACAGCCAGACGCGTATCAGTCAGAGTCACGGATGCCAGCTAGTTTGTCAGGACAAATGATCAAATTGTTCTCTTTGCATGGTATCAAACCAGCGACTTCATGATCAACAGCGGACTCGTATCAATCAGAGCCAGGAAGCCGGCTTATTTGTCGGAAAGATCAAATTGTTCTCTTTGCATGGTATCAAACCCGCGACCTCATGATCAACAGTCAGGCGCGTATCAGTCAGAGCCACGAAGCCGGCTAATTTGTCAGAAAGATCAAATTGTTCTCTTTGCATGGTAGTCATAATTTGTGAGTAGGCCTTGATGTAACTGATGAAACTTCCGGAAGTGCATTCACGCTTTAAAAATGCTTTAACGAGAGCTGTAACATTTTCGGGATTTTTACCCGATTTTTACTAGAAATATTTACAGGGCTCCGTAGCCTAGTGGATAAGAGCGCTGACTCCAACCATTATGTATCACCGCTATAGTTCGAGCTTAGGTCACATGTGAAACGCCAAGTTCTACAACGGAAGGTTTTTCTACGGATACTCCGGTTTTCGTCCACCTCGGATTAACGATTGGCTCGGAATAAGTGAAATAATAACAAAAATCTTGAAAGGCCTGCAAAACCACAAAACCAAACCAGAATATTTGTGTGGGCCTTTTTGAAATGACATTTCAAGCCGAACGTTAACCCTTGTCCTGCTGAACCCGGATATGTCTTACCTTTCAAACAATGTAGATCCAGATCAGATGGCTTCTGAAGAAGCCATCTGATCAGGATCTACATTGTTTGTCATTCAGATTGTGAATTTGTTGCAATGATTTGCATCAAGAAATCTGATTGGTTGAAAATCGGTAGTGGATGTGGCAAATTATAATATTCAGCAGGACAAGGGTTAAAATATAACTTCTTAGCGGTGTTCGAGTAGATCTACTAATGCTCGGTTGGTTTCAGCTCTGCGTGGAATACTCTTGAACGGCCCGGAAAAAAAAAACAGACAAGAAACTTTGATGGGCCTTTTAAATAACATTGAGATAAAATTGCATTTCAAGCCCAACCACCCAAACGGACTCGCAACGCATTTCCTGGGCAAGGTTATAACTTCTTAACGGTTTCCTAGTACTAATGCTCGGTAGGTTTTAGCTCTGCGTGAAACATCGTGCAGACCAATCTATTTCTACAAGGACACGGCTTTCTTATGGTAAGTTTAAAGCATACATCTGTCAGCAGCCTGCAAATTTTGCGAAAATCGGCTATTTACAGACGGCTGTCACCAGCCAAGTCACGTGGAATTTGCTGCTGACAGACGTCTGTCACCAGCCACTCCGTATTTTTATATAAGAAATCTTCCATTAGCAAAGGCATTTCTCACTCAATTGGCTGATCAGTTTTAACTGTTTTTTGTTTGTTTGTTTGATTTGAGGTTTAACGTCCCTGTCAACACTGTAAAGGTCATTTTGGAGACGTTGCTTCCAATTTTGTGGGACTTATACCCGACATTGAGATGAAATGACATCTCAAGCCCTGTCGCCTAATGAAACTAATAGGGTTTATTAGCATGGACGGTCCGCCTCGCACCACGGTTCCTGGACAGGCTTAGATCCTCTAAGCGGTTTACCAGTACTAGTGTGCGGGCCGGATTCAGCTCTGCGTGGAAGCATCATGCAGCCCATATATTTCTTCAAGCCCCTATGGGCGGGGGCTTTCAGTTTTAACTGGTAAAGGAGTTTAATATGTGAAGAAAAATAGTCAAGGAGGTGTATGTTTTCTTAGTGTTCTTTAACTCATAGCCAGGGAGTCATTAGCCTAGCCACTAGGCGTTAAAATGAATAATATGGAATTAAAATAATCTTTTGCACTTAAATGAGCAGTTTATAAACGTTTAGCTAGTCTAGTCTCTCTGGCTCCATAATCCCTACCAAATAGGAGGTTTTAGGAATTCCGTTTATGACGTCATTCTTGCGCATGCGCAAAGTACTGGCCGTCAATTGAAACGGCCATCGCTATTCAAATGTATTGGCGGAGCTTAAAATGCTAACAATATTCAGACATTTTGAGAGAAAATATACCCGTTTTCATTGAAATAATGCCTCGAGAAGGAAAGAATGTTATTTTACTTTCATTACCGAAATTCATTGATCCTATATCAGTTTTTAATTGACGAAAATCTTTTCGTGAATGACCCATGTCAATGGCTTGAGATACCGTCATTCACAAAATTAGGTTTTATATAACTTTCGTTTTGTTCGCTGTCTATCTATCTATCTATATCTATCTATATCTATATATCTATCTATCTATCTATCTATCTATCTATCTACAACAACCACTCCAGGTCACTTCAATGGTACGTGACCGTTGAGATGGTTTGACTGATCCCTGTATCCAAGACCCGCCCATAGGGGCTTGAAGAAATATATGGGCTGCATGATGCTTCCACGCAGAGCTGAATCTGGCCCGCACACTAGTACTGGTAAACAGCTTATAGGATCTAAGCCTGTCCAGGAACCGCGGTGCGAGGCGGACCGTCCATGCTATATTGGGCGACAGGGCTTGAGATGTCATTTCATCTCGATGTCGGGTAAAAGTCCCACAAAATTGGAAGCAACGTCTCCAAAATGACCTTTACAGTGTTGACGGGGACGTTAAACCTCAAATCAAACAAACAAAACTGTATCCAAGAAGCCCATAACCCTTTTTGTACCAAATGGAATCTTCCTCCTTATATATAGCAGGAGTCATGCATTTTCAAAATTTAGGGGTGTCAGGTTGTGTTTTCTTCAAAATTTATTTGGAAAATGGCCGAACTTTTTGCAAACAGTTTAGGCCCTGATCAGACGCCACGTTCTGCGGCGTCAGATCTGGGCCTGCACTGTTTGTCACTTACCCCTTTTGGGGTTTCCGGTACCAAATGGGTTAATGTAGACCTAAGGGCTGGGCAGGTTGAACGAATCTACAAATCTACCAGATTTTACTGTAAAATCTTGCACTTGCGAAGGAGTGTTTAACATTCTTATGCTCTGAAAGGGTGTTCTACGTTTGTTTTGAATTTAATGTTCCAATCCCACTGAGTTTTGAAAGGTCCGAGCACTGGGCAAATGACATTTTATTAAGCAACGCCGTATTATCGCCAACGAAACGTTGTCACGTTTCATCGAATTCAATGCATCGCTTTGAAGTTGGTTTGATGTAGACACGACGTTGTTGACACGCTACATGTCGGTTGACGTAGCGTCATTTAACGACCAACTGTAATTTACATTTGCCTGCGCTCGCTAATTGTTGGTGCGCTGAGAGAGAGAGAGAGAGAGAGAGAGAGGGAGAGAGAGATCGTATGTACAATATCTACACCCTCAAATGAGTATATATACCAATATATCATTTTCGTAATGCGAAATTTCACATCTGGCAGCATATCGGTGTTTCTCCCATTATCTTACATTAGAATTCCCCAAAAGTTTAAAAGAATTTCACTGTTTGACGCTGTTATTAACATTTTATCTATCCCACTGCCTTTGAAGCAATACGACAGATGACGGCCAGGGCTTTTCCCGTTCTATTTTTAGAACCGGAAGTACGTCACGAAAAAAGCTCCTATAGACTTGCAATTACTAAGAAGGTGATAAATTTTTAAACCAATAAAAAATACAAAAAAAAGGATCAGACTTTTATTATCAGACTAGTAGCTAGTCTAGGGAGCCATTTACTGGAACTAATTATAATTAGCCTGTATAAAATACGAAATCGATTATTGCGGACACTTCTAGTACTGTCATGCCAGGTCTAAAGGATTATCTTAACAAAATAACAGGACCGGATGCAGAAATGAGTTACCATAGTAACTACAAATAAAGCTACACACCAACCAAAAAAAAAATTTTTCCCAACAGTGGGTACTCTTAAAGGAAAAAGAAAAGCAGGTTCTAAAGATAAGGAAAATACATATAGTTAATTTCATGCTTTATATGCGTACACATATGTGTACAGGGGTGGTGGACTATAACGAAGTATGTGTTTAATTTACGGACATTTAATATATGTAAATATAATTCAATACAATAGTAGCTTAAAATAACTCTTAACACATTAAGTATAGCTTTCGTTTTCTCCTGGAAAACCGGATATATTGAAAATATCAATGAAACCATTCAAAGGTAAATTACACATATAAATGCGCACTTTGTCGCAATAAATATGTTCTATTTCGTGTAGCAGTGGCATGTACACTGTGCACACTTTGATCAGAGTCTTGCTGTCCGCCAGTCCGACAGTATAAGGCTTCTGTGCGAGCCTAGGCTTTCCGAAGAAAAAGCGCCATGTTAACAAGTCCGTGAAATGAATACCTCTCTAAACCCATCTTTATATGGGAAAAACTGGGGTTTAGAGCTCTAAGGCATAGGTTGGGGGTACTCACGCCTCAATGAGGCGGTAAATTCTTACTATGTTCGGAGCATAAATAAATTTTCATCGGAAAAGTGGTTATTTTGGAGAAATGAAAGACTGCATGATCTCACAAGGGTTTGTTATCGTAATGGCATTGAAATATGCCTATATAGGATAGTACATCCATGAAAGAAGGCCTAGCCTCCGTGGCCTACTGGGTAAGTTTGTTTGATTTAAGGTTTAACGTCCCCGTCAACACTGTAAAGGTCATTTTGGAGACGTTGCTTCCAGTTTTGTGGGACTTTTACCCGACATTGAGATGAAATGACAGCTCAAGCCCTGTCGCCCAATGAAACCAATATAGGGTTTATAAGCATGGACGGTCCGACACTCGCACCGCTTTGCCTGGGCAGGCTTAGATCCTCTAAGCGGTTTACCAGTATTCGTGTGTGGGTCAGATTCAGCTCTGCGTGGAAGCATCATGCAGCCCATATATTTCTTCAAGCCCCGATGGGTGGGGGCATCCTACTGGGTAAGAGCACTGATTCTTAACCATCAGGTCTCAACCGCTGTGTTTCGTGTCTCACTCTGGTTACATGTGAGACGCAAAGAGAAATCCAAGTTGAAGACTTGTTTAATTCCCGCCCTGCCCATCGGGCCTTGGAGAAATAGCTTGGGTTATATAGTGCTTCCACGCACAATGAAAAATAGAAGTGAAGGCAATGCTCAGGAATCGATGCAATTAACACACACCTCCGTTGAAGCCGACCGAACTGGAGAACTGGTATTAAAACCGCTTCGTAGGTCTACTCCAAGCCTGTCCTAGTTGGAGCGTGTTGACGGGGACGTTAAACCTCAACACAAACAAATAAATGAGCCCGATCACGACAAACCCTCAGCTACACGGACTACCGACAAACTCGACATTTCAGATAAGCTCAAATACCTTTTGGACCATGGAATTATGTTCGAGAACTAATGCGGCCTTGAATAGGTGTATTTTCGTACTCGGGTGTCCGGTTTATGATCTGTTGTTGTTGTTGTTTCTTTTGCTTTCAACAGAAAAAAGTTACCAACTATAGAACCGAAATAGAAAATTTGAAGATTAAACAATGCTCTCAAGATAAAAACCTTTCCTTAAGGAATAGACATGGAACACAATGGAGACAAAACATGTGTTTGAAAAAGTTGCTCCCCGTGGAGATGCACCCGGTCCCCTTAAAAATCTTCTCTCCAGCCTCTGGGCGCAAACTGAGATCCCCATTAATTTAAAGCTCTCATGAATTTATTCATGCGTTTTCGAAGATGCAGATATTGGCGCACTCTACCACCGTACAAACACTCCACGTTGAATAACCCATTCAGTACCAGAAAACCCTAAAGGGATACCTTGCAAACAGTGCAGGCAAAGATCAGGGCCTCCACTGTTTGCTAAATGTTCAGTCATTTTCCAAATAAAACACAACCTGACACCCTTAAATTTTCCTGCTGTAGGGCCTATATAAGGTGGCACATTGTAACGTTCAACGTTGCTGTAATGTTGAATTTTCAACGTTGGGTATCTGTTTGGTTGATCCTCCGCACAGGCTGATAATACATACATGTGTACGTTAGTATTTATAGCATGGGCTTAATTATCTGATAATTTGTTTTCTGAAAACATTTCTTAATACATGTTAATTGTTTAACTTTACATATATTGTGAAATGCGTTTATTTTATCTCACACGTCAGCTTTTATTACTTGTATATAAATATAGAGGCCTAAGGTGTATCGATCTTAACTGGAGCGAATATAAGGTAATTACTGTTTACTAAAACATTCAAAAACTTTATCTCAATGTTGGGTACGTAAAAGTCCCACAAAATTGGAAGCAACGTCTCCAAAATGACCTTTACAGTGTTGACGGGGACGTTAAACCTAAAATCAAACAAACAAACACACGAACGATTCTTTTATATGCGCTTTCTGTTTGTAGACAACACTACATCAACGTTGATGGCAACGTCGTGACCTTACATCGACATTGTTACAACTGTGTGTCTCGGAGCCTTTGCAGATTTTTGTATGGGATAAAATCAAAGCACTGAGAGTAATGATAGGTCGATTGTCTCTGGGAAGTAGTCCTGGACTGAGACTTAAACTGGTTCATTTAACCCTTCCAGGCACATTACGTAATTGTGACGTCATATCAACGTCGGTACAGTGTCATGACTTTTATGCAACGTCACATCAACGTCGGCGCAACGTCATGACGTTGCACCGACGTTGATTTGACGTTGCCATAGCGACGTGTGCCAGCTTGGTTAAATCCCATTTTTTTTGGGGGGGGGGAGGGTTTACGGCCCTTTCAAGATTATTTCACTCATATCGAGCCGATAGTTATTCAGAGGTGGGCGAAAACCTGAGTACCAGGAGAAAAACCACCTGACCTTCCGTTGCAGAACTTCGCGTCTCACA
Source organism: Lucinisca nassula (assembly GCA_963580285.1). NCBI lineage: Eukaryota > Metazoa > Mollusca > Bivalvia > Lucinida > Lucinidae > Lucinisca > Lucinisca nassula. The sequence continues at coordinate 129,866,674 of OY757022.1, read as the reverse complement.
TGTGACCCGAGCGAGGCTCTAACCCACAGCGGTGAGTAAAAGTCAGCGTTCTTACCCACTAGGCCACGGAGGCCCGTTAAATCCCAGTTTGTAAGCAAAGAAAGTGTAGATCCTGATCCGACGCTGCGTTCCTTGGCGTCCGATCTGGGTCTACACTGTTTGCCAAGCAAAACCCTTGATTCCAGTCCAGATTCTATAGGATAACCCTCTCACGCAGCACTGACCTCACAGCGATAAGAATAACGTTTTCTATAAATAACCGTTACCTGGTTTTCCGACAAGTCCGTGTAACTTTACCGCGCTTTATATTAAGGGGAATGGGAACATCTGGCATATTTTTCCGCCATTTTTCAAAGGGAGACAACTTTCGGGAGTTCCTAGGCTCAGTCCCACTGAAAAAGGGGTCAACTCTTAAAGGAATAGGGGTCAATTCTTTCCCTTATGAGTTGACCCCTATTGACATGGGAGACAAAAATACGTTTGCAGGAGTTGCCGCCCCCCTGAATGGGTTCCCATTCCCCTTAACTTGAGCCTACGTATAGTTAAAATATTCGTTCAGCGAAGAGTCAGATCAGCAAGCGCATCTACTGGTCGCCTGGCGTATCCTAAAATGGATGCGCGGACTGATTTCAATCTGTACATGTCACGCATGTCCAAGTTTACCGTGTTGTCACGTGTATGCACTGGGGGTGGGGTTTGTATGTCTTTAATTCACATGAATTAAAAAGCGCTTGAAGTCAGTGAGTCGACAATTTCAAAGAAATATTTGACAAAAATAGAAATGGGAAAATTGGACATCCATCAATGTGCCATTCAAAACGCAGTGGGTCCCCAGCAGGCACATGACGTAATTATGACGTCATGTCAACGTCGGTGCGACGTCATGACGTGTATGCAACGTCATATCCACGTCGGTGCAACGTCATGACGTTGCACCGACGTTGATTTGACGTTGCCATAGCGACGTGTGCCTGCTGGGTCGTGACTGGACTCGTCTGTATTTTAGGTAAGTTGCCTTTAGTTGGCGATATAGTTTTTATGAAATTCTTACTACATCAAATTAACCTCTACATAATGGCATTATCCAAAAACTGATTTATATTTTTAAAATCCTGTGGAAAAAGATGAACCTGCCTCCCCTTAAACATGGAATAGTAGTGTCACGCTTGAACTTTAAACCCTCAAAGGTCGTTGATAAACTAATAATCAATTGTAATGATAGTAAATTTGGTCATGTTCGTAAGTGTTCTTTGAGAAAACTTTGAGCAGCCCCAAAGGTGGTCATTTACCAGAGGACACTGGGTGTAGAAAACACAAAGAAATAATATTTGAAACCTCCTTAATATGTTTTTAAAAGCAGAATGTTAATTAATCCTTATTAGTATATTTTTCAGAAATTTTGCTAGCGGGATTCTGTTTTCGATAAAAATAGAATTGGGAAAGCCCCACGAGAATCCTACCAAATAAATGCGTACTTTCCCATACAAATTGGCACATAAAGTTCAGTTCAGACTGCGCGTGCGCGAATGTGCATGTTCCTGGTAGCATTGGGTGATTTTTGTGTGTTTCTTCTTTTTTTTTATTTGTTTTATTTTATTATATTAAGTTTTCTTTTCTTTCTTTTTTTCATTTTATTATAATTAATGTAATAGTTTTTGTTTTCATTTTATAATAATTAATGTCGAATTAGCTTTCGTTTTCGTTTCATAATAATGTCCTAGTACACGGGTGGACAACAGGGGAGCTATCGCAAAATCGCGTCAACGTAATTTTGCTCCCACGACACATCCGGTAACCCTCGCGATAGTTCCTAGGACCTGGAAATTGGTAAACAAAGGTAGGTACCCTTGTGTGTTTTGATTTATTGAAGAGGAATGAGAGAATAATATAAAATTTCGGCGATGCTAAGCCATGTACAAATGATTTACCTTTCTAAGCAGGCCGAAAAAAATATTGAAAAAATCGTTGATGAAAGTTGGCGAACGTAATAAAATCGACCACAGGGTTCTATGACTACGTACATACAGTTTTATGTCAACACGAATGAATGATGCAAATGTTTTGTATGTTTTCGCTTAGAACGAGATATTTTGTCATAAATTCTGGGTTTGTCAGCCCTAATTAATCATTAAGATTTAAAACGTTTTATCGGTTCATGTACTGTGAAGGAGCGATGCCAAAATTTTCAGGCGGAGTAGCTCCCCCATCATCGCATCAGCTCCCAAAACAAGCTCTAGTTCCCACGAGTCTATCATTCCATCACAATGAGAGAAGTTTTTTAAGATTACATTATATGTCGATTTAAACCACCAGGCAACCGCTAGCATCACATAAATGACTCATTGTTACAAGAATGAAATATAACAGGGTTTTAAGGCAAAGGAATTGTCTAATAGAGCGAAATCCCGTGACGTTACAAACCTGGTCTATATTCACCGATAAGAACTGCGGCCATTAATTTTAGAGATTTTAAACGCGATATAACTGTGAAGACAAGATATATCCTCCTCAAATTGTCATATTCTACTAAATTATACATCCAGTCAACGGTTTCTAATAATAGCGATAAGAATGATACGGAGGATGAATCTGACATCTATAATGATACCCAAACCCAGGGAACAAACAGTGCAGGGTATACTAGTGACACAGAACCCAGTAACTCATTAAACGATAGTGTAACTGCCTTAAAACAAATAGCAGTACTAAATGATGACAATAAATCAAATGGAGATCCTAAAAAAAGTTCAAAATGCTGTGACACATGCAAAGTGAAGCCTAAGTCAAAGCGAAACCATGAACAAATCCAATGCTCTCTTTGCATGAAATGGTTCCATGAAACATGTGTAGGCATTGCAAATGACCAGCCAATTGGTTTATGGTTATGCCTCACCTGCAGAGAAATACCAACTAATCTGCAAACTAAAATCAAACACATTAAAGATGAAGTTCAGGAACTTAAAACAACTACACAGCTGGTCCTACGAGCAGTACATGACTTATCTATAAAAGTGGAGAATAACATTGGTGGTCTAAGTGATAAACTAGAGGCCCTAAGTAAACAAGTGAAATATAATGACAAAAATACGTGTGAATCCATTAAAAGTGTGACTGATACAACAAACAATATTAAAACCATCATCGAACAGAAATCGTGTCAGATTATCAATAAAAGCATTACAATCCTCGATAAAATCAAGACCCATACGGAAAATGTATCCCGAAATAATGACACACGTATATTGATGGGAAACCAAGCTTCAAAGGATCAGGCACAGATGGACACAAACGTACAGACTAGCCCAAAATCAAAACAGCAACAACATGTACCAAATCAGAAATCAAATCCAAATAAGCAAAACAAATCGAAAACGTCAACAGAAAATGGCATCAGAAGTTCACAACCTAAGGTGAAAGCAGTCGACAGCATAGACCTTACTGAAGATGAACCAACCGCAGACTTTTCCATAAATAATAGAAATAAAACAACTAAAACAATTAAGCAGTCTACCCTCTTAGTTGGAAGTTCTTTATTAAAAAATGTCAAGGTCAGCGATCTAAATAAGACTACAGCAGTAAGAACATTCCCTGGAGCCACGATCGACACTATAAAAACAAAACTGGCTGAATATAATCTTGAAAATTGTAAGACAGTCATACTCATGGTGGGTGGCAATGATGCAGATAATGGCACAGATCTTCAAACATTTACTGAAAAGTATAAAGGACTTATCGTGTTATTGTAGCCGGTCTCCTACCAAGAGAGACTGTCGATTTAAGCCATTATAACAATAAATTACTCCAGCTGTGTGAGACATATGACACTAAGTTTATACAAAACTATGACAGCTTCATTCTAGCATCAGGCGAGTTGCCTGACTCATATTATATGAAGGACAAAGTTCATATAAATTATCACGGCACAAAGAAACTGTTATCAAATATCGATAAAATTCACCATGTCATGAGACAGGCCTCATCACCTACTCTGGATACACATAGCGGCGTGTCTCGCCCCTCGACCTTTAGAATGAATGGAAAGCGAGGACCTAACAAGGGTTACACACAATCCTCTAAATACTGCCATATATGTATGAGAAAGGGACACGGTACTCAAGAATGCTGGTTCAACGGTAGAAATGATGACTGGTCAGGATGGAAATCGCGGTAGGAAATACTTGGGCGTAAAAAATCTCCTGTAGATTACATTGCTGATGCCACGATGTATGCATGCAATACCTTTACCCCACTTATAGTGGCTACAAATGCTGAAACGTATGACCAAACTGACCAAACTGACCAGCCATCCGTTCCACCCGAGAACCATAACTCAGTCCCTCAGATAACTGACAGCACGTCTTCAAACAAACTCAACAGTTTAACATGTATGTCAAGTCCGCATACCGAAAATATGAGAAACGACTTTACATTTTCTTCCAAAGGTTTACATATTGCCAATTTGAACATTCGACATATCTTACCGAAACTTGATGAATTGCAAATTACAGTGGGTACCGAAAATGGCCCTGACGTGCTCGGCATGTGTGAGACCTTTTTGGATCAGACTGTTAGTGATGACCAGCTTAATCTAAATGGCTTTGAATTTATACGCAAAGACAGATTTGAAACACAAGACAAATCTGGAGGTGGAATCATTCTATATTTTCGCAATAGCCTAAATTGTAAACGTCGGACAGAGTTCGAAATTTCAAACATTGAAACTATTTGGGCAGAGGTCACTATGCCTAAATCGAAACCGTTTCTCATATGTACGGTATACCGTCCACCAAATGCCACGTCCGATTGGATAGACTTGTTTGAGGACGAACTGTCGGTGGCCCAATCAGCTGGCCTTGAAATGATTATAATGGGAGATATTAATATTGGTTACCACAACTGTTCTAACAAAAAGTGGCTTAACTTGGTGCAGCTGTTTGATCTTTCCCAAATAATTACTGAATCAACACGAGTCACTCAGGCTTCGTCAACACTTATTGATCACTTATACACTACAAACCCTGAATGTATTGCAGACTGTTTCGTACCATCATACTCGATAAGTGATCACTTTCCAATCTGTATATCAAGGAAAATAAGCAGCAAAATAATTAAAAATGATCATACAATAACAACTTATAGATCTTTCAAAAAATTTAACGAATCTCTCTTTTTGTGCGATCTTGCAGCTGATATGGAGCCATTTTGTTATATTTCATTTGAAACTGACATTAATGAGGATTTGGCGGCTTGGTATGCAACACTTCAGCGTCATTTAGATCACCACGCACCAATGAAAACAAAGAGGGTCAAATCATCCCGTCTCCCTGAATGGTATACTGAAGAAATCATTGAAGCTCGAAAATTAAGGGACTCCAATAAGCGCCTCCAAAATTGGCATAGTTATAAAAAGTATCGAAACAAAACAAAAAACCTCATACGGCGGGCGAAAAAACAACATTTTTCTAAATCAGTTACGGACTTTAAGGATACTAAAACTATATGGAAACAACTTAGAACTGCTACTAAAAAATCAAGCTCGTCGCAAAAAAGATTACCTGATGAACTCATAGTTGATGGTCACGCATATACAAACTCTGAAGATATTGCCTTTCAACTAAACGAATATTTTGCATCAATTAGTGACTTACTATTCGATAAAAATGTACCACGGGTTTCCCCCGATGTAACGAAATTAAAAGGTTTTATAAGATCTAAAGTTCCTGATGAAACCTATTTCAACATCCCTTACATAACCGTAGAAAGTGTCACTGAATCTATCAATAGTCTAAATTCTGCAAAGGCAACTGGTTTGGATGGCATTGGACCGAGAATATTGAAACTCGCTAATGCGATTTTAGCGCCCTCAATTACTGCAATTATTAACAAAAGCATTCAAACAGGTATTTTTCCAGACAACCTAAAACTAGCCAAAGTTTATCCAATTCACAAAGGCGGGCCTAAATCGGACCCTTCCAACTACAGACCCATTTCTGTCCTCCCTACAATATCTAAAATATTCGAAAAACACGTAAATAAACATTTGATGGCGTTCTTGAATAAATATAGTTTAATCCATGAAAATCAATCCGGATTTCGACAAAAGCATAGTTGTCAAACAGCCCTAGTTAAATTAATTGATCAATGGATGGCGTGCATCGACAAGGGTGACTTAGTAGGTACAGTGTTCCTTGATTTTAGGAAGGCGTTTGATTTAGTCGACCACTCTATTCTAGTTCACAAACTAGCATTATATAAATGCAACAAAATATCTCTTAAACTACTTTCGTCATATTTACATAGCCGTCAACAAGTTGTGGTGAGCGATGAAGGCCCATCTAAATCCACAACTGTTAAATCTGGGGTGCCTCAAGGCTCCATTCTAGGACCAACCCTATTCCTTATTTTTATAAACGATCTCCCCCTCCATATAGATTACTGCCACACTGATATCTTTGCAGATGATACGACCTTCCATATTAATGGACTTTCAAAAATTGAAATTGAACACAAGTTAAAGCATGATGGTGAAAACTCACAAATATGGGCAAGGCAACACAACATGCAAATCAACTTTGACAAAACAACCTGTATGGCGATTGGCACAAGACATAAAACTCAAGATGCGTCTGAATTACCCATTTTTATCAATAACACTAAGATCAAGCAAGTTGATAAGCAAAAACTTTTAGGTCTCATCATCGATGAAAATCTATTGTGGACAGCACATATAGACTATATTTGTGCCAACATCTCTACTAAAATTTCACTGCTGCGACAGTTGTCCTTATACATACCGGCTGACATACAAAGAATTTTTTATCAAGGTTATATCTTACCTTTGATTGACTATGGTTCAAATACTTGGGGATCAACTTCACAACACAACATTGAACGTCTGGTTAAATTGCAGAAACGTGCTGCGCGCATTATTCTAAACGCTGATATTAACACTCCTTCTGCTCAAATGTTCAGTGAGTTGAAATGGTCATCTGTCCCTAAACGCCACATGTACAATAAGGCAGTACTGACTTACAAAGCCTTAAACGGTCTAACACCGGAATACATTTCTGATTTGCTAAAACCAATATCAGAAACACATAACAGAAATTTACGGTCGACAACAAATGGCTCCTTATCAGTTCCTAGGTCTAGAACATCCCTCTTTGACAGATCATTTTCAAGTTCTGCACCAAAGTTATGGAATACTCTCCCAAAAGATATCAGATCAGCGACTTCACTTGAAAGTTTTAAAGGGCTAGTGAAGCATCATTTCTTGTCATAAAAACTGGTATCTTTATTTGTGGACTGTGTCTTTTTTGTAAGGCAATGGCCCTACGATCGCGTAGCGTCCGAGCGGCTTTATGTTGGCGTCGATGCAACGTCATGACGTTGATTCTGCGCTGATGTGAACTTGCTTGGGTGTTGTGTGCACGCTGGTAAATGACGATATTTCTTATGTCAGTATTTATGAGGTCATGGGGAGCGCACGCCTGTTTGTGTACACTAAAAACTATATCGTCTGGGACTGGCCAATTTCAGATGGAAATAAAAAGTATTTTCCATGTTTCTGTGCGGGGCATGGGTTGTGGGCACCCGTGGAATCTGCCTCGGCGAGGCGGCTCTAACGGTGCCCCTGGCCTGTGTTTTGGGCGGAGATGTGGCGAATAAATACCCCTTCACCGGTTTTACTGTATAGGATGCCGGTTTCGAGGGGGAGGTCAACATAGTAGTGCGCTTTCGTGGATTTTGTAATGTGCGTAAGCTTAATGTCTTAATCAAATTTTACTTCTCTTAAAAATTAGATCTACATTAATTTTAGACTCGTTCCTTGTGATAATTGTTAATTTGTGATTTTATGCCCTCATAACCTGTTTATTTAAATTACCATACTAGATCAGTTTTAGACCAGGATGCTATTTTACAGACTGAAACTAGTTCTATTTTAGGTTATATGTGTCATGTTTTAATATTGTTTTGTATATTTGTATATATGTTTGTAGAGGGCTGCAAGGAAGACTAGCTAGTATAGCTAAGAGCATTACCCTCTTTAAATAAAGTATAAATAAATAAAAATAAATCTATCTATCTATCTATCTATCTATCTATCTATCTATCTATCTATCTATCTATCTATCTATCTATCTATCTATCTATCTATCTATCTATCTATCTATCTATGTATGTATGTATGTATGTATGTATGTATGTATGTATGTATGTATGTATGTATGTATGTATGTATCTATCTATCTATCTATCTATCTATCTATCTATCTATCTATCTATCTATCTATCTATCTATCTATCTATCTATCTATCCAGCTATCTATCTATCTATCTATCTATCTATCTATCTATCTATCTATCTATCTATCTATCTATCTATCTATCAGAAGCCTCCGTGGTGTAGTGGTTACGCTACTGGCCTGTAAACCAGGGATCGCAGGATGGATCTCGGGCTTCTCCAAACTTTCGGATAGTCTTTAAACCGAGGTTCCGTCTCCGTGTGACCTCTGTTGGTGGAACGTAAAACTCTAACACTTACTCACTATCTATCTATCCTGCCTACGCCCTTTCGGGCATTTTCGGCAGGTGTAAATAACATACACTCCAGATTTGCATGATGAAGGCCTACTCAGTAACCATTTAATTACGGTAAGGATCTTTCACCTGCACATGGGATGATTCTCCCTGCACAGGGGACCTCCAGTAACGGTCCGATTCGAAGGACGGTGTACTTTGTGGCATTCATCCCTGCAAGTGAAACGTGTTCTGACACCGCAGTTTTACTAACTCTGCCGGGAATCGAACCGGGGGCCTATAGCACCATGGGCAAGTACACTAACCGTTGAGCTACCAGCACACCCCTTTTCTTTAGACCAAAGTGTATAGTTGTTCTAGTTAATTTAAATAAATAAACTGGTAAAACTAATGATTCATGATTAATTTATCATGATGCCCTACCCTAAACAATAATGCATCACCCAGACCCACCGAACCAAACCTCACGCTACCTTAACTTACAAAATCCTTTTTCACAATACCTACACAAATTGAAAAGTGAAACGATCCAGAGCCTATTTCTACCCTGATGTTTCAAGAAGAAACAAATAGGGTTCGGGGTGGGGTCCATAGAGCGACCATCAGTCTGTAAAATCACCGGCTGTTCTGGAAATACAACAGTCAGCCCGAAAGCTCGGAAACATATTTCATAGACCATAACTTAAAAATGTGTTTTTCTACCTCCTAATGGCATTGTTGCGATTTTTCTATTGTAAATAATGTCAAAAAGAGCGAAAACTGGTTACATGTAGAGTAATTTGAGTCAGAAAGTTGAATTTTCGGCAATGTTTGGAGAATAACCCCGAATTTTGTTTTCAGAAAAGTGGTCACCCTGGGAGGATTTTGTTTGTGGACGGTTTGAGTTGAGGTTTAACGTCCCAGTCCACACTATGTAGGTCATTTTGGAGATGTTGCTTCCATTTTTGTGGGATTTTACCCGACAATGAGATGAAATGACTTCTCAAGCCCTGCCACCCAAAGAAACCTAAAACCTATTCTTTGGAGAGTCTGACCCACACCACTTTGTCTGAGCAGGCTCAATCATCTAAGCGGTTTACCATTACTCATGTGCGGTCGGTTTCAGCTCTGCGTGGAAGCACCAATCTATTTCTCCGAGCTCCCATGGGCGGGTCCAAAAATCAGTTTGGTAGTTGCAGATGAGATTTTTTCGTCTTTATCATTTAAGAAGTCATCCATTAATTTTATTTTGCTAAATTTAGCGAACCGTCTAACTGAGTAAATGGCCAGATGTGACAGACTCCGCATCTGATAGTCTCTTGTGAACTAGAGCGTGATTCGGGAGCTGCCGCGATTATGTGGGAGCTACTCCGTCTGAAAATATGCGGCATTATCCCTTCATTGTACATGGAGTGATCATTTTTTTACACATAAATGATAAATTAGGGCTGACATGCCCAGAATATGCACCAAAGGATTTCGTTCCAAGCGAAAACTTACAAAAATATTGCTTTCATACATTCGCGTTGACATAAAACTAAAGTTAGATTACGCTGTGTTCGATTTTGTTACGGTTGCCTGCTTTCATCAATGATTTTTCAATAGTTATTTCGGCCTGCATTACGATAACACACCCGTGCGACATCGTGTATTTTTCATATCTCCAAAATGGCTACTTTTCTGATGAAAATAAGTAATATTTTTCTTATTTATACTGCAAACATAGGTTGTGGGTGCTCGTTAGAACCGCCTCATTGAGGCGGTTCTAACGAGTACCCACAACATATGTCTTGGAGAAGAAATAAGCAAAATAATGTACACCCCCTTAAACCCCAGTTTTCTTTATATAAAGTGGGATTTAGGGGGGTCTTTATTTCACGGACTTGTTCACGTAATGGCTTAGAAAGGTAAATCATTTTTACATGGCTTAGCATCGCCGAAACTTTATATTATTCTCTCATTCTTCTACAATAAATCAAAACACACAAGGGAACCTATCTTTGTTTACTATTTTCAGGTCCTAGGAACTAACGCGAGAGTTCCCGGAAGTGTCGTGGGAACAAAATTACGTTGACGCGATTTCGCGATAGCTCCCCTGATATCCACCCGTGCAGTAGCTTTTGTGTTCATTTATAATAATTAATGTCGTATATTTATGTCGTATTAGTTTTTGTTTTCATTTTATTATAATCACGCATTAGCTCAGTTTGTTTTCATTTTATAATAATTAATGTCGTATTAGCTTTTGTTTTCATTCTATAACAATCTCGTATAAGCTTTTGTTTTCATTTTATTATAATCACGTATTAGCTCAGTTGGTTTTCATTTTATATTAATTAATGTCGTAAGCTTTTGTTTTCATTCTATAATAATGTCGTATTAGTTTTTGTTTTCATTTTTTGTTTGTTTGTTTGATTTGTGGTTTAACGTCCCCGTCAACACTGTAAAGGTCATTTTGGAGACGTTGCTTCCAACTGTGTGGGACTTTTACCCGACATTGAAATGAAATGACATTTCAAGCCCTGTCGCCCAATGAAACCGATAGGGTTTATTAGCATGTATGGTCCGACTCGCACCGCTTTGCCTGGGCAGGCTTAGATCCTCTAAGCGGTTTACCAGTACTCCTGTGCGGGCCGGATTCAGCTCTGCGTGGAATCATCATGCAGCCCATATATTTCTGCCTATGGGCCGTTTTCATTTTATAATAATTAATTTTGTATTAGCTTTTGTTTTCATTTTATAATAATGTATTAGCGTTTGTTTTCATGTTATGATAATTAAAATCGTATTAGCTTTAGGGTCGACTGTTTGTCAGATTTGAAAACAGTGTGGACCCAGACCAGACGCCAGAAATCGCGGCGTCTGATCAGGGTCTATACGGTTTGATCAAAGTTCGTGATCCAGTTGTCAAAGCCTCCCAAGCAGGCATGTGACGTATATGCAACGTCACATCTACGTCGGTTGATTTGACGTTGCCCTTACGACGTGTACCTGCTGGGTCGTTAGCTAGTGGTCATAATGTTAACTGTTCTAGCAAGTACAATATCTCAAATTTTGGTATTTTTGCTGAAAGAAGTGAGTAGCTACTCACATATTTTCAGCCAGAATATTAGTATATTTGCAAAGTTTTGACCATCGTTAATTAACTAACGACGTCGTTAGTTTTGACCAACTGGCCACAGGAGTTTAAAAGTTTAACAAAACGGCCTGATCAGGGTCTATGTTGTTTGCGTTAAGTACAGAAATTTAAAAGTCTCAGAGTCCTCTCTTCGCCCCCGCCCATCGGGGCTTGGAGATATAGATATATTGTGCTGCATGATTCTTCCACGCAGAACTGAAACCGAACACACATGGGTACTGGTAAACCGCTTAGAAGGTCTAAGCCTGTCCAGGCAAAGTGGTGCGAGTCGAACCGTCCAATGCATATAAACCGTATTCCTTTCATTGGGCGTCAGGGATTGAGATGTCATTTCATCTCAGTGTCGGGTAAAAGTAGCAACTTCTCCAAAATGACCTAAATAGTGTCGACGGGAACGTTAAACCACGAACCGTGAATAATTTTCGTTCGGCTCTAAGTACCGCTAATCTTTATTTCAGAGATTTCAACATGGCGGCACACAAATCGGCGAGGGAATTCTGGGAAACCTTTAGCAAGACGCTGGATGAAAGCAATGTTACAAAAGGGATTAGGTCTGTGGATACTTTTCTCTCAGGTTTAGGAAGCAAGCTAGAGTCACATTTACAAAGGATTAGTTCCAGAAGAAAATATCTCACAGAAGTCGTTCTGAGGATTCCTCTCATTTTTATCATACACCAATGGTGCCTACTGTCCCCTACGTCGGATTATCGAATAATTGAAATGTTCATGTTAATCTTAAGATACGCAGGTAAGACAATGCTATACATTTATCATATGACGTCGCGTCTGAGAGTGTAATAACGCCATGTAATAAATTCTGTAATAAATTCGATAATCCACTAGTGGATTAAATATGCAAATTAGAAAGAAGCGCCCCGTAACGTTACATGCACGGCGTCATTAATGACGTCGCATTTACTAATGACAGAATATTGTCATTTCCTTAAAAATCGTGAATAAAATGTGTTTTTAATGTCATATGATAAATAGAATCTTGCGTTCGTGCTCATGTATTATTGAAATTATTAAACTCGTTGAGGAAAAGGGATAAAATGCTCTGCGAAGCCTCGCATTTTATACCTTTTCCTCAACTCGTTTATTAAATTCAATAATACATGAACACTCATGTAAGCAGAAAAATAAAATTCATTTCTTAATTGTTAGTACGCGCATCGCAATTTTTACAGTCGAACTTCAATGGCTCGAACACCTTCGCGACCAAGAAAATCTGTTTGAGACAGGGATAGTTCGAGCCACTGAGGGTTACTGCCAGGAGGCATACCGGGGCTAATTTTGGGACTTCTTTTCGGTGTTCTACAATTTAAATGTAAGCTGTGTGTTATCATTAGAGTCTCCTCATGAAGGTACACAGCATACATTTGTAAGATAAAAGACAAAGCTAAATTTTCCCTCTCTTATGTATAACGATTTTTCCTAGGGACTCAAGAACGTGTTCGACTCAGCCATAGTAAACGAGCAATCGGTGTTCGAGCCATCGAAGTTCTATTGTATTTCTTAAATATACGAAAGAGTTGCCGTCTCTGAATAGGTGTCTTTTCCTCAAAATTCATCACGAAAACACGCCTATATCATTTGACCCTCTTAACCCCAACTTTTACATAATAAAACTGGGCTATACAGGGGTAAACTAAAAGTTATTTTGATTCTTGACAGGGAACACGGCATCGTATTCTCCGCCTGAAAGCGATATTTGCCCAAGCTTAGAACACGGGATCATATACCTCGTCTGAGAGCGATATTTGCCCGAGCCGTACGGCGAGGGCAAATATCCATTTCAGGCGGGGAATATGAGCCTGTTTTTACCGTCAAAAATCAAAATAATGAATTTGTTATACAGGAAAGCTTTTTAACACTTTGTACATTGTTGCAATGTTTTCCAAAAGATTTTTTCGTCGCGGACGTCTTCAGAAGTGCATGTTTACATGTTACGTCATCAAACGCCTCTCTTTCACTCACCACATTGATCACGGTGCAGCTCAGTGGAAAAAAAAATGTTTATCAAATGACGTTGCGTCTGAGAGTGTAATAACGCCATGTAATATTTTCGATAATCCACTAGTGGATTAAATATGCAAATTAGCTAGATACGTCCCGTAACGTTACATGTACTACGTCCTTAACTGCGTCGCGTTTACTAATGGTAGAATATTGATATTTTTGTAAACAATTGTGGATAAAATGCGTTTTAAATGTCATATGATAAATAGAATCTTGCATTCGTGCTCATGTATTATTGAATTTATTAAACTCGTTGAGGAAAAGGGATAAAATGCTCGGCACAGCCTCGCATTTTATCCATTTTCCTCAACTCGTTTAATAAATTCAATAATACATGAGCACTCATGTAAGATCCTCTATTTACATGTTGGAATTAGAGTTTTATAAAGGAAAGCAATGGAATATAATATCGAATGACTAAAAAATACGGAACCCGGGAAGGGACATGATTTTTTTTTTAAATGCTATGCGAACAAGATATTAAGTTGTGCGAACAAGATATTATCTTGTGCGGACAAGATAATATGTTGTGCGAGCAAGATATTATCTTGTGCGGACAACATAATTTATCTTGTGCGGACAACATATTATCTTCTGTGCACAAGATATTATCTTGTTCGCACAACATATTATCTTGTTTGCACAACATAGATCTTGGGAAGTTGTGTGAACAAGATATTATCTTGTGGGGACACGATATTTTCTTGTTCGCACAACATATTATCTTGTGGGGACAAGATATTATCTTGTGCAGACAAGATTATATCTTGTGCGCACAAGATAATAAGATGTGTGAGGACAAGATAATATCTTGTGCGCACAAGATTATAAGTTGTGTGAACAAGATAATATCTTGTGCGCACAAGATAATATGTTGTCAGAACAAGATAAATTATGTTGTCCGCACAAGATATTATCTTGTGCGCACAACTTATAAAAAAATACAAATCATGTCCCTTCCCGGGTTCCGTTAAAAAACAATCAAAAGTTTTTATCAATAAATTCATTGGCTATAAATTATTATGTTGCATGAAATTAATTTGCTTATATTTCTTACCAACTGCAGTAAATCCAAGATGGCGGACAGCGCAATTCAGCGAATGCAAGCGCGAGAGGGTGATATATTTTTGCTCACAGGGAAGATGGAACATAATTGCCATTGCGCTATCCAATCGAAAGCCTGGGAATTTCTTTGCAGTATAACAAATTATTTTTCTTATTTTTACCCAAAATAGATTGTGATTACTAGTTAGAACCGCCTCACCAAGACGGTTCTAACGAGAACTCTTAATCTGTTTTGAACAGAAATATGAAAAATGTTACATTTTTTTGGTCTGAAAATTTATTTATTTTATTTTATTTTATTTATTTATTTTTTTTGTGTGTGATAAACTGTTTAATATGTTTGAATAGGCGTGCTTTCGTAATGGTATAAACTGTATCATTGCAGGAGCAACTCTTTTGTTTGGGTTATGGACAATACCTCCGAAAACTATTATACCATTGTACATTGCCATCGGGATAGACATAACATACGGATGGCTTCTGGAGTTAAACTACTGGATGTATCAGAACGAGGCCGATGGCATATGCACCACGTGGTGGGGTGACAGAGAAGTGCCATGGTGGACGCTATCACTTTGTACTTTGACATTCCAGCTCTTATATATTTTCTATCTCAACCAGAAATTTGAGGCTTGTAAAACTTTGGCAATCGCTGACGCAGTTATCATTTCTGTTACGTTTATTCCCCATTTATTAAGCATGTCTGCCATTTTTATCAGTGTCTCCGCGCCAATATTTTACTGGTTGACCAAAGTCTTGTTTATAGCGCCAGGTTTTGGGCAGGTAATATACTACTATACCCAGTCAGGAATACCCCTGAGAAAGCTTACCCAACAAGAACTAATTCAGTTAAATCCAGGGAAATGGTTTATCCGCGATTTGCTCATAGCATTTACTTTGTTGTTCTACTGTTTATGCATCACTGTGGATGTTGTTCGCTTGTATCCAAGTGGCATCTTGTCACTGTCGTATGTGACCACGTTTATGGGTGACTGGTGCACTAGCTTGGTCATTGTTGTTGGATTATCAGCCGCATTTGGATTTTTATCCAACTTGTTGGTTGCGCTCAGTAGATTCCTAGTAACCGGACAGAAGGAGTCAGCGACAGTTGTGTTTGATGTCAACATTGGGCACCGAGTTAACCTTGCAATGTCTCTTTTTTGTCTTGAAGCTGGAATTCTGACTGTCGATGATGAAACAAGAATACAAAACTTCAAAAGCGTTGCATTTTTGACATTTCACGTCATTTTTGCACAAGTATGGGACATGACTGAACAACAATGTCATACTGTGTCTAATAGTGGCGAAAACCATAAAACTGGTGCATATCTGAGGGTTCTATTTTTTGCCGCAATCATGACGTCTGTACCGACGGTTGTAACGTTTAAAGCCGCAACGTACCTTGAGCTTGATCTATGGATGCTACTGAACGCGTCAGGAACCGTTGTTATATTATGCCGCGCGTTTTGTTCTTTAATCGAGTTAGTTCTGGGTACATTAGCGTGGCATGTTGATACCCAACTGGACAAGTTGGAGGACCTTATTTACTTCACACGCGTTTTCAAAAACTTGACAACGGCAGTAACGTCTCTGATGTTGGCTTATCACCGTCTGTTTGCCCCATTTTTCTCTGCATGGTTTTGGTTCCGTCTAATATTTGTTATCTGCGAAGCCATAGGCGTAGGGAAACTCATAGTGTACAAAGAGTGGGTTGGATTTCAAAACCGGAGACAATTTCTGAAAAGACTTGGTACAGTTCCTGATGCAACTGAAGAACAATTGCGCGAGCTTAATGACGTATGCTCTATCTGTTTCGCCGAAATGGACGAAGGGAAGGTGCTACAGTGTTCGCATATTTTCCATAATGCTTGCTTGAGGAAATGGTTTCAGCTGAGGACTACATGCCCAATGTGTAATAAGGTCGTATTTTAAGGGAAGTGAATAAACCTGATACACATACATCCGACAATTTTGGAACTCGTCAGACTGGATAGAAGTTGAATATTTCTCCTATACTTAATGTACTGGCTGCTCCATTCGTCTCTTTGCCGACGACACCACTCTGTATAGCATTGCCGAACGACACGATCAAGCTGCACGACTTCTTAATGCCGATCTACCCACCATTTAAGACAATGACAATGGCAATGTCTAGAAAACGAAATCCTGTTCCTTAACCTCCCTCCCCTCTTAATGGACAATATACTGATACAAGAAACCTCTACTCACAAGCATCTAGGCCTCACCTTCTCGATTACTTGCAACTGGACAGATCATCCCTGCAGGCACACGTCACTAAGGCAACGTCAAATCAACGTCGGTGCAACGTCATGACGTTGCACCGACGTAGATATGACGTTGCATAAACGTAATGTCGTTGTACTGGCGTTGATGTGGCGTCACAATTAAGTCATGTGCCTGCTGGGATGTAAACAGTATCTGTACGCTTAAATCATCTGAGGGCTTTAAAATTTAGAGTTAGCAGGAAATCCCTTGGAAAAATACACACTGCCTTACTAGAATATAGTGACACCGTGTGAAAGCAAAAACATCTTAACGCTGAAGCAGCCAGAATAGTTTCTTTGGGTAGGATTTCCTTCAAAGCAGGCGCAATATGCATGGACTCATTACACTTTACGAAATTCTGCATGATCTTGTCCCTTATTACCTTCTAGACCTTATGCCTCCAACAGTTTAGGAAACAAGCAGAAAAAGCCTTAGGAACTTCGATAATTTCCAGACCTACACAGCCAATACTAGTGTATTTCTTGGTTCATTTTTTCCTGCCACAATTAATACCGACTGAAATAGAAGGAGCACCATCTTTAACAATTTTCAAATCCTTGCTAAACAGGAACATTCAATCAACCAGAAATGCTACAACACTGGTTCACGCATAGAACAGATCTTGCATGCCAGACTTAGAATGGGATATCGCTCTCTACCGTAAAATATAGTTCCCAGTCCGTCTTGTCGGTGTGGAGAATTCGAGAATACAAAGCACTTCTTGTTTACTTATACCGACTACACCATCTCAAGGGAAAGGTGCCTACCACCCGACCTACAACATGACACTGTCGGCAAAACAACCTCATCACCCCATCAAACCGAAACATTATTTTTACAAGTGCAACACTTAATTGTCAAGTCTGGAAAATTTGTTTAAACCCAACAGTTCCTGTCTGATATACAGCCCCAAATTTTATAATTGTGTAGTTTCAATCATATGCAGAAAAATTTAGTCAGTCAAAACTCTCTCTCTCTCTCTCTCTCTCTCTCTCTCTCTCGTTCGTTCGATCCATCCATCCCTCCCTCCCTCCATCCATCCATCCATCCATCCATCCATCCATCCATCCATCCATTCATCCTTATTTTGTTAATGTATACTTAATATTTATTTTCAGTCATTCCATTCAGTTATGCTGTAATTTTTTATTTGTGCTTGGGAGTGACACGTATTAGCTCCCTAGCTTACAGTCATATCCCATTTAGCATGTCTTATGTGTGATTGTAATTTGATATTTGCTTCAAATAAAATATTTTTAAACAAATTTTGGGACTTCCTGATCAAGGGAACTAGCTACAAAATTTGGCAATGGAATTTTGTTCCCTCGACACAGTCGGGTACTATAGAGCTAGAACCTTCGACACAAACACGGTAAACAAAGGTATGTCTCAAGGAATTTCATCACTAATTATTTTTATTAGCGATTAAGTCCCTAGTTCCCTTGATTACCATCAGTCTGTTGGCTTTCCCATCAACGGAATCCCTACAAAAGAGGTCTTTTCTAACCCTTGGCCAGCTGAATAGATGAATTTTACCACACACATTTCTGACTACTTGATATAATGTATTCATTCGAATTTACAAACTGAATGACAAACAGTGTTGCTTCAGACCAGAAGTAATCTGATCTTGATCTACAACGTTTGCAATGGTAGGGGTCATCCTGGTTCAGCAGAACAAGGGTTGAAGGAAAACGTTTATTCCTGGGTGAATCTTCCTTAACCCTTTTAGTTTGTTTGTTTGATTTGAGGTTTAACGTCCCCGTCAACACTGTAAAGGTCATTTTGGAGACGTTGCTTCCAATTTTGATGGACGTTTACCCGACATTGAGATGAAATGACATCTAAAGCCCTGCCGCCCAATGAAACCAATAGAGTTTATAAGCATGGACGGGCCGACTCGCACCGCCCATGCTTATAAACCCTATTGGTATGGAATCTTCCACCTTATATATAGCATGAGCCCATTCCAAATTTAGGGGTTTCAGGTTGTGTTTTCTTTAAAGTTTATTTTGTAAATGACTTTTAGCAAACAGTAGAGGTCCAGATCAGACGCCGCGTTCTGCGGCGTCTGATCTGGGCCTGCACTGTTTGCCATAGTACCCGTTCCTAAATGGGTTAAACAGTAGACACCTAACGGTGCGGGAGGCCAAAGTGTATTTGAATCATTGCCCTAGACTGCTACACAGATCATATATTAATTAATATTTTAAAATAGAAGTCTGTGTAGCAGTCTAACATTGCCCTAGTAGGAAATATTTGATCTCCTGTCATTCAGGGTGGGGAACCCACGTGACCATTTGATATATTAAACGGAATTTTATGAGGAAAATCGCTCGCTTCAGGTACGGTTTTTCCCCGATATTTTGGTTATTACAGCACGCATTTTTACGAGTCATATACCAAAGTACTCTGCTCATCTTCCGATTTTTTATGACGTTTGCTTTGAAGGCAGAAACTGCCTGGTTTTGGAGAAATGCTCGCCTAAATTTTTTTCCTGAGCCCGACAGATCATGATAAAGACCACGGCAAACAGCAGAAATCTTAAATGTATTGCAAATAGAGTGTTTTAGATGATCCTACCGCATCCGAAATTTCAAATATTACCTCCAGCATGTTTCCATGCAACAGTTAACACCGATACACCGTTTACCTGATACACCATTTTGCCTGTTATGCAAAGTGTTATAAAATGATCCAGTTCACGGTACAAAATCGGGAGGGTAAAGTTCACGGTAATTTCCACAATTGTGATAAAGTAAACGCCAAACTGATAATGCTTTTCAAAATATCGCAACAACAAGATGGCAATTCACGTGGTGATGTTGGTCATGGGAAATAAATTTTCGTTGATACATAATGTATTCCTTTTTTCCAAATGACTTCCGCATGCCAGACATGTAGTAAAGACTTAAGATTAAAAACATCTTTACGAACATACTCGAAAATACATGGGCACGACCGCCTACGTTTGTTGTGGAAACAGCTTTTTCTCTCAAACTTATTGGACGATACATCAATGCAGTACACATGGAGTGGCAAAGGAGTTTTTGTGTTCAAAAGGTCAGAAAGCGTTTCCCATAAAAGCGAACTCAGACCCTGAGGGTGAAGGTTTGGATCCCACAAAGTATACTTAAAATAGAAGTGGAGACAATGATCAGGAATCGATACAATCGACCCACAGCTCCCATTCAGAGACACCAAAGGGAAAGAAACCCAAACATGAAACAACGGACCCTAATGGAAACATCAATATCGGAAAGCCAAAAGGACAGTTCCTTCCCACAAAATAGCCAATAGGCTATCCAAAAATAAGATAATATAAGCGACACAAACACCCAAAGACAGAAGAACCGCCTTGGAACGGCCAGCGGAAACGAATTCCAGGGTGTGTGTGTGGGGGGGGGGGGGGGGGCTTAAATCGATTTTACGTTGCCACAATCCTCGCCCTTCCATCGCGAATTAGTCAAATAATTTGTTCAGCAGGCCGCATGAAGGCAACAAAGACCATACCTTTAAAGAATTGTTTACTTGATGTTCTAGCTGAATGTTAAAATTGAATACCCTGCAGAACAGACTTACACAAATATACCGCGATTTGTTTGTTTCAAGAGCATCATCTATATTGCAAAAGAAAAGGCCTCCTAACTCATCAAATCCCGCCAGTAATTGTTACGAGTCGGTGCTTTTGCTGTGGTGTTGTTGAGTCTGATAATTTCCTCAGTAATGTATATTAATTAATTATTAATGACAGATTCATTCTGTGATTGTTCGCTGTGCTGCAAGTTTTAAAGCCTCCTCCCATTGCATAGAAATATGAGTCAGCACAAAATGTAGTCCAGCTTTTATCAGTTTTATGCTCAGATTCATTCAGTCCGGCGATTGTTTTGAAATTTTCTTGCATATACATTTGTATACATGCACTGTCTTAAGTTGAAAAATTCCAGGAATGATCAGACGGCATATGCCTTTTGAAAAACCAACAATGAATATCTACACAAGCGTACTGACGTGTTAGTGTCTTAAAAGTGCCATTCAAACACTTAAGGCAGACGACTTAAAAATTTTATCTTATTTTTCAGAGATTGGAATCAGCATTTCATATGAACCAACTGCCTGCAGATTAGTCATAAGAAATGCGAAATTGCGGCGAAATATAAGATTAAAAGACGACATATCCTCTGCAACGTTTACAAATGGCCAGGTTAAGATTTTACCGCTTCCACACGAGTTTGTCAATATCAGTCTCCAATTACTGTATTTGTAAACGTCCGTTCTACACATGTAAACTGGGTGTATAGTCAGTAATAGTCAACAGCAGTGCAAACCATGTAGAACAGAATGAGATGTCCCATTATCAGCCACTTCACCAGGACCTACACTGTTTGCAAAGGTATCTGTACTTAGCTATAAAGGGCTGAAAGGGTACAAAATCATAACGCTTATATGCTAAGTACGTGACGCAAAAAATTTCAACACTATGGTAGCATGCCAGCAAAATATACTTCGAACAGTTGTCACTGTCCAACAATATGTAAGCACAGTTGTGACAAATAATTAGTTACACGCCCCAAAACTTCATACATCGAACAAAAAGCGCTTTCATTGATTGTAGTGCACGACGATAAGAAAGGTTGTTGCCTGAGCCGCGCATTTGGCCATATATATTTGAGTCTGCACTTAGCATCATATTTGTGTTGTCATAAAACTGGCAATTTGTTTGTTTTATTAAGGCGTAACTATACCAAATTTAGTGACACAGAGGCCTTTCTGATATTTCATCTTCATCAGTGTGTCTCAACTCCAAAAGTTTGAAACCCAAACGGATGACAGACAAGACCCGGCAAACACAGCACATCCCCCTCCGAGCACACACCGACCGGCGTACCTCATGAGACAGGTCAACTGGAGGCATCTGGCAAGAGACGCCTAACCGCGGACTTAGAGGCGTCCCCCACCGAGCCAACATCAGCAAACATGGCCTACACGCCACGGAAGTCCCGGGCATCAGGAAGCTGATGTCCAAAGTAGCGAGACTTGCAAAATTTAACATATTACAAAATATTACAAAAAGTGGGAACCAAATCCGCTAAGATACATGTCCCACCTGATAAGTCAGTCTTAGTTTTAGAAAAAAATAGAAATTTATACTGCAAAATTAAAGATATAAAATAGTTATTTAAATCAGTACTTGAGTACTGACGTCAACACCGCAGTATCAACCTCAGCACTAAGGTACTGATCTGAGGTTTAACGTCCCCGTCAACACTGTATATGCCATTTTGGAGACGTTGCTTCCAATTTTGTGGGACTTTTACCCGACATTGAGATGAAATGACATCTCAAAATCTGTTGCCCATTGAAACCAATAGGGTTTATAAGCATGGACGGTCCGACTCGCACGCTTTGCCTGGGCAGGCTTAGCTCCTCTAAGCGGTTTACCAGTAATCTTATGCGGTCGGATTCAGCTCTGAGTGGAAGCATCATGCAGCCCATCTATTTCTTCAAGCCCCGGTGAGCGGGGGCGGACTGGTAATCTGTATGTTGTATTAATGTGCAAGTAAAATTAAAGTGTATAACAGCCGAAGATTCGTAATGTTCATCTGAGTATTGTGAACCAAACTACAAAAAGCACTCCAGCTGTAGTGACGTTAAATATGTTCTATGAAAGGGTTATCCGTTGGAAGCAAAAAACACACCACGGAACTGGAAAATTTGAAATGTACATGTTTTCTGGTCCTGTTAGATCTTTCATTTTTAATTTTAATAAACGTATTTCATATCTTGATATTGATACGAAGACTTGCGATACCCGAGATTGTAAAAACTCAGTGTATTGCTATCCTGCTTCTGGTCATATAATTATTTGCCAATTAAAAAATGATTCCTAATTTTAGGATACGAAATATAATTAATGAAGGACTGTAAGATTGGTTTCCTTCTAAAATTTATTTAAAATAATGTAGGGATGAAATCGCTGCTGCCTTAAATGAATTCGGTGATCGATGTTGTAAACGGGAGTAAGTTGAACATAGTCTGTCTACTTACACGATTTTTCTACTCTTCATACTAGTACACATCCTCATAATCTTATAAAAGAAAAACTTAATGATTTAACTGAATGGACTTTTACAAAGAAGATTCTCTCTATCTTGCATGTAATGTTAGAAATGCGATTTTCACTTCTAAAGAGCATAAGAATTATACACTATGGTCATGTCAGAAAGTGTGTGAAGCTCTAACCATTCTACTTGACAATGTTTTCATTAGATTTGGTCCTAAGTTATTTAGACAAAGTACGGGTATTCCTATGGGTACGAATTGCGCACATCTTGTAGTTGATATGTTCTTGTATTGTTATTTAAGAGACTTCATGGTGTCACTTTCTGCTGATAACCAATCTGAAATAATAGAAGCATTAAGCTCTACTTCTAGATATTTGTAAGATTTATTTAATATTGACGTTTCGTACTTTTGTAAGATTTATTTAATATTGACGTTTCGTACTTTGGTGGTTTGATCAGTCATATTTAACCCCCAGAACCTCAGTTAAATAAAGCAAATTCCTCTGATACCGAGGCCCCAGTTTTGAATTTACATTTATCTTTTGTAGATGGATTTGTTTCCTGCGATGATTTAGAATTTATGATTGTATATTTTCCTCATTTGGATGGTGATGTTCCTCATGCGACACTGTTTATATTTCTCAATTCAATTTGCCAGAGTGTTTAGTCATGTGTCGGACTTCAACACTCGTAATAAATTGTTAACTGCTTAAGTTCTAAATCAGGGGTATCAGTATCATAAACTACGCAATGCCTTTTCAAAGTTTAAAAGTCGCCGTTCTGATTTGATTTGATTTCAAAATTCAATGTTGGACTTAAAACTCTTCGGCAACAAGGCCTATTGGAACCTGAATTTTATGGTGGCTTGTTTTACTTCTACTTTGTATATAAAGTTAGAAAAATATATACTTGCGATGACTACAGTACCCGATTTCGTAAAATCGTTTAACGATACAAAAAGATTGGGTACAACATATGTTATAAGACAGACTGCATGCTTCGAAGTTAACCTAATCGCGGTTTGCAACTTTTCTACCCTTTTTGATTGCACGCCGGTGGGTCGGGCCTCAGATCCTATCACGGTTCCAGTGTAAATGCGTCATAAATTTCATTTTATGTAATGTTGGTTGGTACCTGATGCTTCGTATTTGGGCTGGCCCCTCGGAGTTTAACTGATGGTTTTCTTTTGCTCCAGCGTTTCATTTGTTTCGCGCTGTCAGTTTGGCGTTTACTTTATCACAGTTGGGGAAATTAACGTGAACTCTACCTTCCCGATTTTGTACCGTGAACTGGATCATTTTATAACACTTTGCATAACAGGCAAACAAACGGTGTATTGGTGTTAACTGTTACATGGAAACATGCTAGAGGTAATATTTGCAATTTCGGATGCGGTAGGATCATCTAAAACACTCTATTTGCAATAAATTTAAGTTTCCAGCTGTTTGCCGTGGTCTTTATCACGATCTGTCCGGCTCGGGGAAAAAATTTGGGCGAGCATTTCTCGAAAACCAGGCAGTTTCTGCCTTCAAAGCAAACGTCATAAAAAATTGGAAGTTGAGCAGAGTACTTTGGTATATGATTCGTAAAAATGCGAGCTGTAATAACCAAAATATCGGGGGAAAATCGTACCTGAAGCGAGCGATTTTCCTCATAAAATTCCGTTTACTTTATCAAATGGTCACGTGGGTTCCCCACCCTGTCATTGCTTTTCATGCTCCTTATGATATTAGTTCATACTATGGAACGGTATTTTGGTAAAAATTAAAATGTGAATGATGCACATTCTAATATGCGAATATGGCCTTGCATTTTGCAATATGTGCTTTCAATTGTATTTTTTGATAGCCGGTTGGCCGTTTTTTGGGGCGTGTAGCTGTCCTTTTGGCTTTCCGCTGTTGGTGTTCCCGTTGGGGTCTGGTTGTTTCGTGTTTGTGTATCTTTCCCTTTGGTGTCACAGCTGGGAGCTGTGGGTTACTTGTACCGATTTCTGATCATTGCCTTCACTTCTTTTATCTGTGTCAGAAGGATTATTTCTATTTCGAGAGTGATTCCATTTAGACAGAGGTGAAATTCATGAACGTATATATAATGGCTCCAAGTGCAAAGAACGAGCCGCGATGTGCGTCTGTTGACTTTTGTTTGTTTGTTTTATTTGAGGTTTAACGTCCCCGTCAACACTGATTTTGTTTGATTTTGTTTGATTTGAGGTTTAACGTCCCCGTCAACACTTTAAATGTCATTTTGGAGACGTTGCTTCCAATTTTGTGGGACTTTTACCCGACATTGAGATATATTGACATCTCAAGCCCTGTCGCCCAATGAAACCAATAGGGTTTATATGCATGGACGGGCCGACTCGCACCGCTTTGCCTGGGCAGGCTTAGATCCTCTAAGCGGTTTACCAGTACTCGTGTGCGGATCGGTTTCAGCTCTACGTGGAAGCATCGTGCAGCCCATCTATTTCTTCAAGCCCCGAGTCGTGCGTCTGGTGGCCATCTATTTCAAGGGATATAGGATATAAGGTTCAGAAGTGTAATTTCTGTCAGACACATATACCAACACAACAAAAAGAGCCTTTAAAGATATCTGGTAAATCAGGACACTTGGTGAAATTTGCTGGTTCTCACCATCTCAGCTAATGATAGACATAAACATTAGGACAAACTTACAATCTCTTGAGTCAAGTTCAAGACCGAAATGGCCGTATTAAGAAACAGAGAAAACACGGGACAGCGAAATGAAACGATATAACAGGAAGTTCTTTGATACAAGAAGTACGACTATTGAATAATGTTCAGTCAGGAGAAACAGTAAGAATGAAACTTTATAGGCAATTCAAGCAATCATTAAAGAGACCTTTCCGTGGTTGAGACACAAACAGGAACATACAGAAGAAATACGAGACATTTAAAATAGAAGTGGAATCGATACAATTAACCCACAGCTCCCGCCAGACACAAAAGGGAAAGAAACACAAACATGAAACATCAATAGCGGAAAGCCAAACTTTCCCACAAAATGGCCAATTGGCTAGCCAAATTGGCTAGCCGAAACAAAATAATATAAGCGATACAAACACACAAAGACAAACTCTAAAAATGAACCGCGACAGAAGAACGGCCAATTCGCAAAATTGCAGTATGTTTCCTCTGGCTTTCGTTGCCGGATCATTACAGAGTCACTGACGAGGCTTTATTTGCCGAAACTACGTAGTATGGTCCATCTTCTTTCTTATGAATGTTTTCATTGCTCTTAAAGGAACTCATTTTTTATTTTAATTGAACTTGAGTGAAGAGATGGTAAAACCTATAGGTACTCCTGTAAAATTCGATATACCAAACAATTCGGAACAGCCTGACAATTCTTAAGAACCGTCAACATCGTCAAAGAAAACTGAACCCGAAAACACTCAACCTAAAATCACGGCTAGTTAACTCGTAAGTGGGGACCGCCGGTTAAGCACTCAAAATCCTTACGGAAACTTCCGGTTATGCCTTCCGATACCACAAATATGTAAACAAACAGGTAAGTGTTCCCGATACATGATTTTTAGTCATTTTTGTAAACATATTTTGAGAAATCGGGCAATGCTATTCTCAACATCTTTCATTTCTACATCAGAAAAGATGGGTGTGAACATTAAAAGGGCAAGCGGTCAATTTTTAATTTAATTTCTCCCTGAGGAAGGTAGTCAGATATTTCTGTTTTTACTTGTTTTCAAGTGCCAAATGAAGGCATTTTCAGCGACCCGGACGATGCGAAACTAATCCAACATGCCAAATAACACGTAATTCAAACCACTTTCATGTTGAAATACATAAGATGCAATAATTTCGCAAGGGTTATCGGTCCGCGTAAGTCATAATCGGCACAAATATTAAAGCTCCTGGAACAAATTCTGCGGAAATTTTGCAACTTATGTATTTCAACATGAAAGTGGTTTGCATCACGTGTTACGTGTTATTTTGCATGTTGTTTTAGTTTCGCACCGTCCGGGTATCCGAAAATGCCTTCATTCGGCACTAGAAAATAGGTCAAACAGAAATATCTGACTACCTTCCTCAGGGAGAAATTAAATTAAAAATCGACCGCTTGCCTTTTCATGTCCACACCCATCTTTTCTGATGCAGAAATGAAAGTTGTTGAGAATAGCATTGCCCGATTTCTCAAAATATGTTTACAAAAATGACTAAAAATCATGTAACGGGAACACTCACATGTTTGTTGACATATTTGTGGCCGCGGAAGTCATAACCGGGAGTTCCCGTAAGGATTTTGAGTGCATAACCGGCGGTTACCCCTTACGAGTTTACCAGCCGTGAAAATAGATGTAGAGGCAATGATCAGGAATCGATACAATTAACCCACAGCTCCCATCAGAGACACCAAAGGGAAAGAAACACAAACATGAAGCAACATACTCCAAAGGAAACACCAACAGCGGAAAGCCAAAAGGACAGGTACTGTCCCACAAAATGGCCAATATGCTATCCAAAATAAAATAATATAAGCGACACAAACATCCAAAGACAAACCATAACAAAAATAAACCGCGACAGAAAAACCGCCTTGGAACGGTCAGTGGAAACGAATTCCACTTTGCGGGGGGGGGGGGGGGGGGGGGGTTGCTTAACTCGTTTTACGTGGCCACAATCCTCGCCCTTACTTCCTTCGCGATTACGACAAATAATTTGTTCAGTCCGCATGAAGGCCTCCTAACTCATCAGTGCAACATCTCCGTGAACACAAAAATCAAACAATCACAGGGATGAAACAACGGTGAGGACTCGACAGCAAGAAACAACAGAAATGCTGGAGCAAACGAAAACCAACAGTTAGACTCCGATGGGCTCGACCAGAGACAAAGCATCAGGTGCCAACCAACATAAGCCTTTACGTTGGAACCATCATAGAATCTGAGGCCTGCCCCACCGGCGTGCAATTAAATAGGGAAGCAAAGCTGTCAACCGTGATTGGGTCAGCTACCATGGATGCAGTCTGTCGTACAACACCCGTGCTTCACCCAACCCTCCCACACCGAAAAACGACCTCACGAAACCGGGCGCCGAAGCCACTGCGGCCATAAACCCCTCCAAATTTATAAAGTAAGTCACCATAAAATTCGGGTTCCGATAGACCTTGTTGCAGAAGAGATTTAAGTCCAATATTGAATTTTGAAATTAAATCAGAATGGCGTCTATAAAATTTCGAAAAGGCTTTGCGTAGTTTTTAAGCTAAAAGGTTGAGCCGGACACTTTAAAAACCATCCTGTGAACAAGTCCGTGAAATGAAGACCCCCTATACCCCACTTGATATAGAGAAAACTGGGGTTTTACGGGGGCAAACATTATTTTTTCTTATATTTGCTCCAAGACATAGGTTTTGAGTACTCGCTAGAATGAGGCGGTTCTAACGAGCACCCACAAACTATGTTTGCAGTATTTATAAGAAAACTATCACGCATTTTCATCAGAAAAAAATGCCATTTTTGAGATGTAAAAAATGCACTATGACGCATGGGTGTGTTATCATAATGCAAAATCTGGGAGAACAGTCCGGATGCCACTTAGATTTAATGACTATGTTTAGCTGTGGAATTTCAGTCATAGCCACAATGTTTTTATTCAGGATAATTTGGCTAATTGTATTACACCCAATTTATGTAGACAAACAGGCCATTATCTGATCATTCTTAGTTTTATTATGCTTCCACGAAATATAAAAGTAAAGGCAATGAAGACTGGTAATAATAGTTACTGGTAACATTATATTTACTGAAAGAAGTGCTTTCCCAGCAGGCACTCAACGTTGAACTAACGTTGAAACAACGTTGAAAACGTTGTTTCAACGTTAGTTCAACGTTGAGTCAACGTTTTGTGCCTGCAGGGTTCTGGCATAAAAGAATGTCATGTTTAATATTTTAGGTGTATTTGTTTCAATAAGATCTATTCATTTAAATTATAAGGCGTTACACTTTAAACGATGGATATTAACATAAAATACATTGCATTGCAGAGACAAGACAATTTTGTGCAAGCGTTTCCTTTTCTTTTCTTTTGAAAAAGGGGAGATGTTGGAATAATATGAAATAGACTATACAATACTTTTCTTGCAGACAATACCAAAATTATGTGAGCTGAAGCGTTAAGTAACATGAGCTTATTTCCACGGATATTGGCCGGAGCTCAAATTGTTGCAATGTAACTGTACATGTCACCAATGGTTGCAATGTACCTGTACAATGTAAATGAACATGTACATATCAATGTAACTGTACATGTTTTGCAATGTAAATGTATATGTAGCCAGATCCGAGTTTACTGCATATTAAAATTAATAATTGATCTGCTGTTTTGATTATTTAAAGAACCCAATATCATAACGCTGATGAAGATTTCGCCTCCGGAAACCAAGCGTTCTATTTGGCCTAGTACACATGCTGCTAATGTGTGTATTCCATTTCAAATTGTGTGTGATTATCACACCAATGTATTAATGGAATCCACATTATCGAAGACCGTTCCCTCTAAGGTGTAAGAAGCCTCAACTTTATTTCTCTTCCTGGTTATCTGCATAATATTGCATTTAACGGGCTGAAATCATGCTCATGCGCCATTTTCGTGCCCAACATCCTAATCTATCTGTATCATTCTGAAGTTTCAGTGAGCCATCAGCATCTCTAATTTTCCGGTAGCAAACACAGTCGTCTGCGAATAGTCTTGTATCTGAGTAAATGTCAGTCGAAATATCATTGATGTACAGAGAGAACAGCAGTGGAACAACAACAGTCCCTTGTGGGACTCCAGACAAAACTGGAGCCCACTCCGAAGATTCACCATTAACAACAACACGCTGATTTCTGTAGCAAAGACAGGAATCTATCCACTGTGGTGGGACGTCAAAAGCCTTGTCGAAGTCCAGAATAAATGTGTCTGCCTGCCCCCCTTTGTCCAAGATTTTTGCACAGTCATTAATAATTGTCCAAGATGTTTGCAAAGTCATTAATAACTGGGCTTAACTGAGTTTCACAACTATGCCTTTTCCTAAACGCATTTTGTCTGTCTGACAAAAATTTATTATCATCCAAAATAAAAGTGAATGCAATGATCAGGAATCGTAACAATAAACACACAGCTCCCACCAGAGACACCAATGGGAAAGAAACACAAACATGAAACAACAGACCCTAATGGAAACATCAATAGCGGAAAGCCAAAAGGACAGTTACTTTCCCACAAAATGGCCAATTGGCTACCCAAAACAAAATAATATAAGGGTCATTCCACGGTACTGGTGAATTTTAGGGGTACCCCAGTAAAATCATTATTTTTTAACCGTATACATTAAGAACATACTGAGAAGGTTTTCTGATGTCATAAAAACACATTGGAGAGATAAAAAAAGATAAAATATGTAGATTGTCATAAATGAGAAAAGAAAAAAATGAATTAATTTAACCAAAATAACCCGATTTTTTGCTTTGAATTTGTGACATTGCAATGGTGCCCTCATTTGATTGCCCACTGTAATGGTATATGCCATAGCTGTAGAAAATCGTCCATGTAATGAAGAGTTAATACATTAAGAAAGGTTTTTATGTCAAAATATTCAGTAAACACCTCACAGACACTGAAAAATTGACTTTGTAAAATATACATTGTGCTCGTTACTATCGTGTCCCATAGTTGTTCATGAAATATTGATTTATATTAACGCACCATCGTTCATTACACAAATATCACACGGATGTATTTCCTCTTTGACAATTAGCCTACTGTTTGCACGAAACTGAGTCAGCCTGAGGCTAGTTTGATTATCCTATTTATGGAAAAATATCCGTGTACCCTTCGTGGTGTCCAATTTGTGACGATCGTTATTATCGATCTACCCAAGTGATAAATTTGTTTATGGGTCGGAATTTGCCGCCAAATAGAGCCATGTGACCTATTTTGTGTTTACACAAAACGCGCTCTGTGGGTTGCAAAAGGAGAATAGTCACAAACAGTAAAGGTCGTGGTGTCCACAGTTATCAGGGAAGGTGACGATCGTATGTATGTCACCGGTTGTTACGATCGAATGCCGGTTTTTGCCAAATTGGAGTTGTAAACACACTTTATCTGCGATCAGATGAAGATATGATAATATGCGTTGTTTTCTTTGGTTATATAATGCATTTTTATCGACGATTATTTTATCACCCACAAAATATGAATACTTTAATGTCCTATGAGACACAATGCTGAAGATGCTCGTTACATTCTGGGTGTTAAATTGCTTTATGTTTTACAAATTTTGTCGAATTAATGAAAAAAAACAACATGCCTTCAACACTTGCAACATATTAATTGAATGACCCATAAGCGTTCGAGATAGCGTTACACTGGAGTTGAATTCATTTTATACTCTCGTTACACAAGACTCCATACAGACTTTTCCCTCGTTACTTTGGACGACAACTGAGAGATGTACACAAAATTTACTAGAAAACTCGCATTGTGTGGTGCACATTTATTTTGGAGAGCATGCTATGAACTTTCCGTTGGTTAACAGTCATAAATAGCAATAAAACAGCCTCTATGATTGATAGTATCCAAGACTATGGCTTTCCAGTCGGGTTTGCAGTGCAATGTGATCGTCACATGGTGTCCGCCTTTAGTGAAATGATGATGCCAAATAACTCAAAATTACCATTGAAAGTTAAAATATGAAAGTATATAATACAAAATCGATACTTAATTGTATTTTAAAATGAGATTTGTTTCATTTTTCCAATTAAATTATGCTTTCTGTAGGGACACCATGTGACGAGAGTATTTTGGTGTCCTCTGAAACGAGCATCTTGTTCTATAAAAAACGTCTTAAAATTTTGCGATTTTCATGTTAATCATAATCCTATTTCTATAGTTATTTAAACTATAGCTTTATGCAATATTTAAATCAATGCCGATGATCTTTTTTATACAAGTAACGTTAGGAATTGAACATAATTAGTAGGATTTGAAAGACAAAATGTCCCATGACTGTTTTTACTTCAAACAATAAAAGTTTTGAAAAAATAAGCATTCTTTCAAATTGAAAAGACTCTCACACGTGAATACTAATGAAAAACAAACAATTTAGTGAATAAAATCAGATAAAATTGCACAAATTTGTGCACAATTGGACACCACGTGACGAGCGTCATTTTCTGCCCACAATGGAAAAAGTGAGATTTTTTTTTCTGTACTTCAAAATACTATCTTCTCCATCTAAAAATAAGAAAGCTCAGACATGAAGTCAACTTGTAAAAGTAGTTTCAATCCATATTACCTGCGTTTAAAAAATGACCCTCGTGTCACAATTTTACTCACCAGTACCGTGGAATGACCCATAAGCAATACAAACACTCAAAGACAAACCATAACGAAAATAAACCGCGACAGAAGAACTGCCTTGGAACGGTCAGTGAAACGATTTCCACGTAAATCGATTTTTACGTGGCCACAGTCCTCGCCCTTACTTCCGTCGCGATTTAGACAAATAATTTGTTCAGTCCGCATGAAGGCCTCCTAACTCATCAGTGCAACATCTGCGTGAACACAAAACATCAAACAAACACAGAGATGAAACAACGATGAGGTTTCGACAGCAAGAAACCACTGAAATGCTGGAGCAAAAGAAAACCAACAGTTAGACTCCGATGGGCCCGACCAGAGAAAGAGCACCAGGCACCAACCAATATTGCAAAGATTCTCTCTAATTCTCAATAAGCCTTTACGCCGAAACCGTCATAGAACCCGAGGCCGGACCCACCGGCGTGCAATTAAAGAGGGAAGCAAAGTTGTCAACCGTGATTGGTGTAACTACCATGCATGCAGTCCGTCGCATAACATTTATGTTATACCCAATCTTCTTATACCTAAGAATGATTTTAGGAAATTGGGTGCGTGCTGAAGTCATTGCGGTTATATTTTTTCTGAACTTATATACTAAATCACCATAAAATTCCGATAGACCTTGTTGCAGAAGAGATTTAAGTCCAATATTGAATTTTGGAATTAAATAAGAATGGCGTCTATAAAATTTTGAAAAGGCTTTGCGTAGTTTATGGTACCGATCACTAATTAAGAAGTTTAGCAGTTAAAAATTTATTACGAGTGTTGAAGTCAGTTACATGACTACACACTCTGGCAAATCGAATTAATTGCGAAATATAAACGCCGTAGGATGGCGCACGAGGAACATCACCATCCAAAAAAGGAAAATTTACCATCTCAAAATCAAAATGGACCATGATGTTTAGCAGACTATATACTCTAGCAATTTACACAGAACACAAGTCAGAGACACAGGGCGATAATTACGGGCGAAAGCCCTACCACCTTTTTTTGAAGAGTGGACATATGTTCGCTAGCAGCCATTCTTTGGGGATTTTACCCGTATCAAGAGACTGTGGAAACAGGTGTGCAAAAACTGGACAAAACTCATTTATTAGTTTCTTCAGGACTCTAGGATGAACCCCAACAGGTCCTAAGGCTTTAGTGGGGTTTAAAAAATAGAAATGAAGGCAATGATCCGGAATCGATACAAATAACCCACAGCTTTCATCAGAGACACCGAAGGGAAAGAAACACAAACATGAAACAACAATCTTTTTATATCGAAGAATAATTTTACAAAATTGGGTGCTAAGTCATTGCGGTTATATATTTTTCTGAATTTATATCCTAAGTCACCATAAAATTCGGGTTCCGATAGACCTTGTTGCAGAAAATGTTAAAGTCCAATATTAAATTTTGAAATTAAATCAGAATGGCGTCTATAAAATTTTGAAAAGGCTTTGCCTAGTTTATGGTGCCGATAACCCTGATTAAGAAGTTTGGCAGATAAATTTATTACGAGTATTGAAGTCAGTTACATGGCTACACACTCTGGCAAATCGAATAAATTGCGAAATAAAAACGCCATAGGATGGCGCACGAGGAACATCACCATCCAAAAAAAAAAAAAAAAGGGAAAAGTTACAATCTCAAAATCAAAATCGCGTTTGTCATAAATTTTGCAAGAAACAAACCCATCTACTATAGATAGATGTAAATCCAAAAACGGGGCCTCGGTATCAGAAGAATTTGCTTTATTTAACTGAAGTTCTGGGAGTAAATTTGACTGATCAAACCATCGAAATAGGTATTGTCAATATTTAGTAAATCATCCAAATATCTAGAAGTCGAGCTAAAAGCTCCAATGATTTCAGATTTGTTTTCAGCAGAAAGGGACATCATGAAGTCTCATAACAAAACAAAAACAGATCAGTCACAAGGGGTGCGCAATTAGTACCCATCGAAATATTCGTGTTTACCCTCCGCTCTGAACATGCATCCGCACAGTCTCGCCAGAACCTTCGCTGCTCGCTCATACAAGTAGTGAATCAAGAGGAACCTTCAGACAGAAAGCCATATCCCTGGCCCCTCTGAATGGCTGGGCATGCGCGGTTAAAATTTGTCATGAGGGAATGCTCGAAGACACAAATTCGCTGCGCGGGGCTCAATATTATGCAACATCCTTTGTCTTTCGGTAATTCGTATTCCATTTTCTTTCTTTCTTTCTACTGATACTGCGTATTACCGCAGGTGTACATTGCATACGCTCCAGGTTTTGCAGGATGAAAGCCTACACAGTAATCATGTAAATACGGTAGGAATCTTTAACCTGCACTCCAGTTAACGTCCCGATCCGAAGGACTGTGCACTTTATGACATTCATCCCTGAAAATGATGCCAATGGAGCGTGTTCGGACACCGAAATTTTATCGCCACTGCCGGGGATCGAACCCGGGACCTCTAGCACCAGAGGCAAGTGCACTAACCACTGAGCTATCACGCTCTATACATCTTTCTCCAGCTGACCTCGACGGCACAGTTGGATTGTCACACAACATTAACATTTCTAATCAATTTGTGGACAGCAGGTTAATATCTTTAGAATAACTCCTAACAAACATACTTAAGATGTGGTGTGGTATTTATACTGGACTGGAAAACTACTCAACGGACACGAAATAATTGTTCGTTTGTTTGATTTGAGATTTAACGCCCCCCGTCAACACTATATAGGGCATTTTGGAGAGGTTGCTTCCAATTTTGTGGGACCTTTACCCGACTTTGAGATGAAATGACATCTCAAGCCCTGTCGCCAAATGAAACCTATAGGGTTTATAAGCATGGACTCGCACCGGCTTAGATCCTCTGAGCGGTTTACCAGTACTCGTGTGCGGTCGGTTTCACTTCTGCGTGGAAGCATCATGCAGCCCATTTATTTCTTCAAGCTCCAGTGGGCGGGGCCGAGGACCCGAAATGAATGTTAACCTTTGATGTGAATGTATACATTTGGTGTGAACTAAACACTTTTTTGGATCAATGCAGCTTGAAAATGTGCATTTAAGTCCGAGTCCCAACTAATAATATTTTTTCAGAAAAAAAAAAAAAACGCGAATTCTCCATTCACTAATGATTTTTCATATAATGCTTGACCAAGCCGAGTTCACTCGAGACCGAGTTAACTCAGGGACCGAGTTGGTCCAGGCCGAGTTGAGCCGATAAGTACGGTTGGTCGGTCCAGTACTTTATCCTTTACCCGGATAATTTGAAACGTAACAAAGGACGTCCTCACCGTTTCGCGGTTCACTTAAACACCGACAGAAAAAAAGAAGAAGGAACTGAAAAAGCACGACAATAATTCTGCCCGTTGTTTTATTGCTGCTGTGATAGGATTTTGTTGAATAATGCAAGCTGAAAGAGCCAGATGAAATGTCTTTATTCCGTCGCAAATCGGGTACTGCCATTTCCTTATTATTCTTCAATTTTGGTAGGCGTGTCACTGCTCAAAGTCACCCAAATCAATGGGGCGTAATACCTCAGTTGCATATTCATACGTCGCAGCAAATCCAAATAGCTAATTGATTTTGTGTATAGATAAATTCCTTTCTACTGATACTGCGATCAGTCATATTTGACCATTACACACACGCCCTGATAGCTCAGTGGTAGAGTGTCCGCTTTGGGAATTCGTCATTATTGTCCTACGTCAATATCGGTTCTACTTCCGCTTAGCAACGCCTTACTCGGTGAATGCTCGTCCATAGCGACCAATATAAAGCAAAGTGTAATTGACCGTGAAAGCTCATTTGCATGTCTGTAAATTGTGTCAACATGTAATACTAGTATTATATGACCGTTTGCCCGATGAAACAAAAGTCCGTTATGATCGTAAATTGGAGACAATTTACATGAATGAATGTCCAAACAGGCGACCTGCTGGCGCATGTTTTAACAATCCGTCGCCCGATTTTGAATGGGGTTATTTGTATACGCACCTGTTTGATTCACTAGAAAAGTTAAATTAATTAATTGGCCAAATGGTTTCATAGTTTACAAATTTAGTTAATTTAAGAAAGAAGATGCCGTGTTCAGAATTCTGTAGCGAACCCCCGCCAGATATATGTTTAAAAAACAACAACAACAATAACAAAAAATTGATTTTTCTAACATTGTGAATTCAATAAAGATAATATACATGTTATTCGGTTCGTAGAAATACCGGAACACACTGGTAATTACCGGAACACACTCAAAAACTGTTTGGGGGCTAATTAAATAGGAAGTGTCTCCTGACAACCGGTTGTCAGGAGCATTTTTGCTATATAAAATGCTCCTGACAACCAGCAATATTTTTCCAATATAAACCTATTATATTAGTATTATTTTAGTTACCTTTTTAGTATTTCATGGTTCTTGATACATGTTTAATGCTTTTTGTCATTTTTTTAGTATTCAAATGAACTTAATTGAAGTTAATTCATGTAATTTTTTATTCAGATTTTTTAGGTCACCAGAGCCAAAGGCTCCGTGGGAGCTTATAGGATAGACAGTTGTCCGTCGTTGTCTGAAATATGTCATCAGCTGGCGTCAACACTTTCAAATGACATCTCCTCTGAAGCCACTCAGCCGATTTGACCCAAATTTTATCTGTAGCATCCTTGGGCTAGGGGATTGAAAGTTTATGTTTTAAGCTCACTGTCACATAGAGACAAGTGAGCTTTTGGGATCACCTTTTGACCGTTGTCCGTGCATCCATCCGTGCATAAACACATCTCCTCCTAAACCCCTGATCACAGTAATGATCCTTAGGTTCCCTTTCAAAGCTGTTCAAATGGTTCCAGTCTGTTGCACATCTAGGTCACAGGAACCAAAAATAGATTTTTTTCACCGAAAACTTAATATTCTTCTCTGAAACCACAAGGCCCAGGTCTTTGATATTTGGTATGAAGCTTCAACTAGTGGACCCAAGAATGTTCAAATTATAGTCCTGGGGCCAAAAATGCCCCTGCCCTGGGGCCCTTTGGTTTTACATGGGCTTACATGTATATAGGGAAAATCTTTAAAAATCTTCTTCTCTGAAACCGCAAGGCCCAGGTCTTTGATATTTGTTATGAAACTTCATCTTGTGGACCTCTACCAAGGTTATTCAAATTATAGCCCTTGGGCCAAAAATGCCCCCAGCTCCAGGGCCCTTTGATTTTACACAGACTTGTATATATATAGGGAAAATCTTGAAAAACCTTCCCTGAAACCACAAGGCCTAGGTCTTTGATATTTGGTGTGAAATTTCATCAAGTGGACCTATATCAAGATTGTTCAAATTATAGCCCTGAGGCCAAAAATACCCCCGCCCAGGGGTGTAAAATTCCACTCACCCGCTCGCATTTGCGAGTAAGTTTTTAGTCAGGGCGAGTAAGGTTTTCAAAACTGACCTTACTTTTTCTTCATTTTTAGCACCTAAATGAAAAGTTTAGGCGATAAGGGCGAGTAAGTTTGAGGGAAATTTTACACCTCTGCCCGCCCCGAGACCCTTTGGTTTTATATTGAGTTATATAGGGACATCTTTAAAAAATCTTCTTCCCTGAAATTGCAAGGTGCATGTCTTTGATATATGGTGCTTCATCTAGTGGACCTTTACCAAGATTGTTCAAATTATAGCCTTTGATATTTGGTATGAAGCTTCACCTTTTTAGACTTCCCTCAACATTATGCACAATATAGCCATGGGGTCAAGAACGGCCCTCCCCAGGACCCACTTGTTACTCTATGGATAAGGTGAGCGATCAGGGGCCATCATGGCTCGCTTGTTTATGAAAATCAGCTCATTAGTTTGGTTGCTATGGCAACTTATAGATTCCATAGACTTATAATGGGGAAAATTGAAAATGGCAT
The DNA here is from genome assembly GCA_963580285.1 of Lucinisca nassula. NCBI lineage: Eukaryota > Metazoa > Mollusca > Bivalvia > Lucinida > Lucinidae > Lucinisca > Lucinisca nassula. The sequence continues at coordinate 129,828,329 of OY757022.1, read as the reverse complement.
TTACTGACAAGCCTCTGCAGATATTTTAACAATACTTTCATAAAAATGTTCCTTAGGCAATCTACTACATTGTATCTGATCTGTCTACTACCCTATAAACAGGGTATGACAATGATTTTAGGTCTACTGCCCATTTTTATTGCTTGATGAAAAAAAAATAGAAAAAAGAAAAAACTTAAAAAATCATCTCCTCAAAAACCATAAGCTCTAGGAGACAGAGACTTTATGAAAATATTCACCATATTTGCCTTTCCAGGTTTTGTTTTTTTTTTATATAAAATTCAGCCATTTAGATGGTTGCTATGGCAACTTAGATTTTCCATAGACTTATAATGAGGAAAATTGAAAAATGGCATTTACTGTCAAACCTTTGCTGATATTTTGCCAAACTTTCATAGAAATTTTCCTTGAGTAAACTTCTCTCAGCCATTTGCTGTTATGTCAACTTGGGCGCCCCCCAGGTTGTGCCGGGGCCATGTCTCAACCCCTCCACTTCATAAAATGCCATTTATCTCAGAAACCATTCAGATCCTCACCCCTTAACCATATATATTGATAATAAGAAGCACTCAGTGACACCAACCTGGGGGTCCCCCTGGGATGTGCCAGGGCCATGCCACACCCCTATCCACTTCATAAAAGGCCGAATATCCCAGAAACCTTACAGATCCCCACCCCTAAACCATATATATTCTGGTCCCTTATGATAAGTGGCATTCAGTAACACCAACCTGGGGGTCCCCCAGGATGTGCCGGGCCATTCCCACCCCCATCCACTTCATAAAGGGCCCAAAGTTCCAGAAACCTTACCGGCCCCCACTCATAGGGGCTTGAAGAAATGTATGGGCTATATGATGCTTCCGCGCAGAGCTGAACCCGGCCCGCACACTAGTAGTGGTAAACCCCTTAGAGGATCTAAGCCTGTCCAGGAACTGCGGTGCGAGGCGGACCGTCCAGGCTAATAAACCCTATTGATTTCATTGGGTGACAGGGCTTGAGATGTCATTTCATCTCAATCTCGGGTAAAAGTCCCACAAAATTGGAAGTAACATCTCCAAAATGACCTTTACAGTGTTGACGGGTATGTTAAACCTCAAATCAAACAAACTAGAAACCTTACAGATCCCCAGCCCTAAACCATATTTATTCTTATTCTTTATGATACAAGTAAGACACATTCAGTAACACCAACCTAGGGGTCACCCAGGGCGTGCCCAGGCCATGCTGCACCCCTCAACTTCACCAAAGACCATATACCTGAGAAACTGTTTAGAGCCCCGACCCTAAACCATATATATTTTTGTTCTTAATTATAAGACCCAATCAGTGACATCAGCATGCCGCCCTGGGGGTGCCAGGGGCCATGCCCCACCCTTTAACTTCACTAAAAGCAATGTATATCTTAGAAACCGTTCAGATCCCTACCCCTTAACCATATATATTCTCTAAAAGGGAATTTATGACATGTTTTTTCCATAGTACTCAAGTGAAATTGACCCTATATTTAGTTGGTATTTATTTTCAGTATTAAATAAAACATTAAATTCTGCAAGTACCATATGTTTTTTCTCTTTAATTTTCAATCCAGTAGTTATGTTAAAATACCAGAGAAGACAAAAAAATATTAAACATGTATCATGAAACTAAAATACTGTGTTAAGTAGCCAAAATAATGCTAATATAGCAGGTTTTTATTGGAAAAATATTGCTGGTTGTCAGGAGCATTTTAGATAGCAAAATGCTCCTGACAACCGGTTGTCAGGAGCATTTTACATAGCAAAAATGCTCCTGACAACCGGTTGTCAGGAGACGCAGCCAATTAAATAAGTGTTTTGGGGGAATGTGTGCTTAATATATATTTTTGTGTGTCATAATTTGACCAAATGTAACATGTGGACATACTTTATTCACCCTGGCTCAGTTAAGAACCAAATTATTAATCCTGTTATATAGCAGTGTGATCCGGTAAATTTTTGTCACAATTAGTTAGGTATTAGAAAGTTATAATTCATTAATTAACCTCAAAATGTTATTTTGATTAAAAAAAAAAAAAGAATTACGATGGGGATTAATTTATTTAAAAAATGGGTATTGTTTCATTTGAGGTTTAACATTCTCATCAACACTTTTACCCGGCATTCAATTGAAATGACATATCAAGTCCTGATGCATAATGGAACCAAAGAGTTTATATGCATGGATGGTCCGACTCACATCGCTACATAGACTGATCACTGGCATAGGTTTGATGACAGGTTTTGGCATGGCATGGCACAAATCGGGCCGCTTCTTCAAATTCTTTAGTTGATTTTTGAGTATAAATTGTGTTTTTATATACTTTATACATTGTTTAGAGAGAGAGAGCGAGAGAAGTTATAACATGTTTCGCATTGAATTGTTGAATGATGAAATGAGTGAGTGAGTGTTTGAGTTTTACGTCCCACCAACAGCTAAGGTCATACGGAGACGGGACCTCGGTTTAAAGACTCATCCGAAAGTCTGGAGAAGCCTGGGATCGATCCTGCGACTCCTGGTTTACAGAATTATGAAATATAAACACATGTCTTGCTATGTTTCATCACCATTTATCCTATTTCATTTTCTGCTCAGAAAACCAATAGGGGGTGCATTACAGACAGACATGACCTTATCTCTTTAGTAGACCGTATACCACAAATAACATCAGACGGCAAACGCATGAGGCGGACAGTCAGCACTAAGCAGGCTGGTTAAAAATTTCAGTCAACATTTTGATATATTCTCCCAGCTAACGGTTTTGACATTTCGTGTTTATCATCTCAAACGGAGACACATTGCTGGAAATGACACATCTTTTTATTTATCTATTTATTTATTTATTTGATGAAAGAATATGCAAACTGACTTCATTTTGTAATCAGATTAGTTATATTAGAGAATTGTAACCTAAAAATAAATATCTCTTTAATATTCAGACCCACCGCACCGGAACACATTTTAAAATGGTATGAGATTAATTTCAAGATTAATTGTAAGATCAGAATTGTAAGTAACAACAACCTTCACACTAAAAACTGTAATTAAGTTATAAATACGGTTTTAATGATATAAAATAAATAAAAAATGAGTGTGTTCCGGTAATTACCAGTGTGTTCCGGTGTTTTGGTGTGTTCCGGTATTTCTACGAACCCCATGTTATTTAATTATTTATTTATTTATAGATCTTCACTAAAGTACTTTATCTTTTTTCACATGCCTATTCAAACATGTTGAAATTTTTATCAACTGAAAACTTGAAAAAAAAAAATGTTTGGTTCTAATGAGTACCTACATTGTAGGTTTGGAGCAGAACGTACACTTCTCTATGCCCCATTTATTTCCCTCTATAAAATTGTGGGGTTTAAGGGGGTAAAATTTATAAAGGCATGTTTTATGATGTAATAAAATATGTGGGGGAATACAAAATTTCTTTATCTCTGTCCCAAGACATAGATTGTGGGTACTCGTTAGAACCACCTCAATTAGTTACCACTTTCTTTCTATTTATATATACTGCCATACGCCCTCGCGGACATTCTAGGCAGGTGTATATTACATACACTCTAGTTTTGCAGGATGAAAGCCTACACAGTAATTATGGTAGGGTTCTTTAACCTGCACAGGGGATGGTTCTCTCTGCACAGGGGGCCTCCAGTTAACGTCCCGATCCGAAGGACGGTGCACTTAATGACATTCATCCCTGCAAATGATGCCAGTGGAGCGTGTTCGGACACCGAAATTTTATCGCCGCTGCCGGGGATCGAACCCGGGACCTCTAGCATCAGAGGCAAGTGCACTAACCACTGAGCTATCACGCTCCACTGCCACAACCTATGTCAGGCTTGCACGCAGAAATGATTACACATACTGCAGTTTTTTAACTCCTTTCAGTTTTTCGACGAAACTTTGAACACCAAATTGTGACTAAATGTCAATTTGATGATTTTTTCGACGAAAATTCTACCAAAAACTGGTTCGATGAACAATATCATTTGATGGAACGATACATAAAACCAAGTGGTCTAACGACTTCCGCGCATACCTGAAACCGACCTGCACACGAGTACTGGTAAACCGCTTAGAACTAAGCTTGCCCAGGCGAAGTGGTTGGATGCGCACCACCCATGTTTATAAACCCTAATGGTTTCATTGGGCGACAGGGCTTGAGATGTCACTTCATCAAAATGTCTGGTAAAAGTCCAACAAAATGGGCAGCAACATCTCCAAAATGACCTTTACTGTGTTGGCAAGGATGTTAAACCTCAAATCAAACAAAACAAACCAAGTGGTCTTCAACCAAATGTCACGAAAGTACTGGTAAGCTACTTAGTAGGTTTGTCTGCCACTGGACAACATTTTTGTTAGCTCGCCTTACGAAAGTAAGGGGGAGCTATTGCCATACCCCCGGGCGTCGGCGTCCGCATTTGGTTATAGTTTACCTGCAAGCTCTTATATGTGATGTTTTACAACTTTATTTTGAATATATAATTAATAATTGCTAAAAAACAATATTTAAAATTATCATTGTACTTCATTTTACAGGTTTTTTGGCTTAAATTGGACTTTTTGAGAAGTTAATATTTTCCTCTGTATTACCTCCCTTACTTCTCTGTGTTAAAGTTTACCTGCAAGCTGCGTGAGTTCAAATCCCGGGGGAGGAACATTTTTTTTTTTCTTTTTCTTTTCTTTTTTCTTTTATTTTTTTTTCTTTTTAAAAACATAGCGGGGTCTGGGGCTCAAGGTCAAGGTCACTGTGGCTATTTTTAGAAAAACATTGTCATCGCTCTAGCACCTTCATTTATTGATGCATTTTAATATAACTTCACCCAAATGTTGGGTATAATGATATCTCGAGTGACTTTGACTTTCAGGGTCCGGGCCTAAGGTCAAGGTCACTACTTTCAGGGTCACGGGGTCAAGGTCACTGTGGCTATTTTTAGAAAAAACATTGTCATCGTTCTTGCACCTTAATTTATTGATAGATTTTAATATAACTTCACACAAATGTTGGGTATGATGATATCTCTAGCAAGTTCGACTTTCAGGTTCCGGGGCTGAAGGTCAAGGTCACTGTGGCTATTTTTAGAAAAAAATTTGTGATCGCTCTAGTGCCTACATTTCTGGATGGATTTTAAGATAACTTCACAAAAATGTTGGCAATGATGATATCTTGAGCGAGTTCGACTTTCAGGGTCTGGGGCTGAAGGTCAAGGTCACTGTGGCTATTTTTAGAAAAACTTTGTCATCGCTCTTGCGCCTTCATTTATTGATGGATTTTAATATACCTTGACACAAATGTTTGGTATGATGATATCTTGAGTGACTTTGACTTTCCGGGTCAGGGGTTGAAGGTCAAGGTCACTGTGGCTATTTTAGAAAAACTTGATCATTGCTCTAGTGTCCAGATTTAATTTATTGATGGATTTTAAGATAACTTCATACAAATGTTGGGTATGAAGTTCAACTTTCAGGGTCTGGGGCTCAAAGTCAAGGTCACTGTGGCTATTTTTAGAAAAACTTTGTCATCACTCTTAAGTACCTACATTTATTGATGGATATAATGTAATTTTACACAAATGCTAGGCTAGGCTTTTTTTAATTTGTCTTGCTCGAGGGGATTTGTATCGTCTGTGATGCCTTGTTATTACTTGGTAGTTTGTAGAATTCTTTTTTTATCAAATATAGATTACTTTTTCTTTTTTTGCAGTGGAAAGGCTTGAAAACAGAATGATTAGGGGTACATTTAGGTTCTCTTTCATTTGCTGCAGTCTATTGGGCTGTTTTACAGAAGAGAATAATTTTTTGGATAACTTGCCCTCATCCATCTTAGGCCCCCAAAGGCGAGCTATGTTGTCTTCTGACAACTCTTGTTTGATTTGAGGTTTAATGGACGGTCCGCCATTATAACAGTCATCTCCCCACAAAATCTGATTTTGTCCATTTTTAGCTCGGCTGTTTTCGAAGAAAACATCAAGGTATTGTCATAGCTCTGGCGTCGTCTCAGGCCTGGGGTCGAATACTTTCAAAAGTATTCAAATACAAATACAAATACTTTTATATTTCACGAATACAGAATACAAATAAAAATACATTTTTTATGAATGTATTCGAATGAGAATACAAATACTTTGCAAATATATTCAAATACTTTTAGAATACTTTTGAATACATTTCCATCAAAATGGAAATATATGTATAGTAAATGAAGGACTTATACAAAATAAAAACACCTAGTGACTGTAGTAATGTTTGGGTCATAGCCAGAAATGCATCTCTTTGTTTTCTCTAGAACAATTTAAGACACAGTCAATGAAGGTGTGCAGGATCTTGTATGACACAGGTCATTTGTAGTGTCTGCAGCATTTATCAATCAAAAGCAAATGATTGATGAATTACATTACATCACATTAACACCTATATAATTCTGACCCCCTTGAACCCCAATTTTATTCAGTAAAACTGGGGTTTACTGTAAACCCATTTTTTCTAATTTCAGCTCTAACATACAGATTGTGGGTACTCATTACAACCACCTCATTAGGATAATGTATCACTTTTGAAAAATCTGCTTGATTATTGTGATGACTTTTTGACACATTTCTTTATAAATTTCATGATGTAAATACACATTATGCTATTAACTTGTTAGTTCAATTAATTAAATCTCTTGCCATGACTAAAGAAGTACTTTATTTCATTTTTAATGCTCTTATTCATTGTTAGAATTTAGTCATATTGATGATTTTACTGTTCTGTATTTATATAATGTGACCTGTTGTAGCTGCTTGTTGCAATAATTTCTCCATTAGCACCAATATAGCTATGATATTCTAAATATGATTTGGTATCTGCAGTTTTTACAATGATACATGTACATACAAATTGATTTTCAAAAATCTGTAATTGTGCATGTGGAGGTGTGGGGGATTTTGTCCACCTTCAGAAACAGCAGCTGGGATTATGTCCAAAGGGGATTTTGCCCACCTAAACAAATGATGGGGGAGATTTTGTCAGGGGGATTTTGTCGGGGGATGGGGGATTTTGTCTGTGATTAAAATGAGGCGGTTATAACAAGTACCCACAATCTATATTTTGAGCAGAAATAAGAAAAATATCACAATTTTTCATCTTAGAATTTGTGATTTTTTTGGCAATAAAATTTACAATGTATTTGTATAAGCAGCATGTTTTTGTATTATCAATTCATATACTGCTGAAACTAAATAAGGGTCATTATTGTGTTCTGTTTCTTGTGAGAAACAAGTGTCAAAGGTGGCCAGCACATAATAAATTAATCAGTTTGCCTATTGCCTTCTATTTCTACTTTTGGGATGCCAGTTTTCAGATTGCCTTCACTATAATATTACTACTTAGGCATTTTTTTTGGGGGGGGGGGTGTATGATTTTTAATATGTTGTCAACAGGGAGATATTCTTATCAAACAAAGCTCATCAATTTACCAGTATTTAGAACTACATACATGTGGGTAATTTGTAGGTTTTTACTTTGGCATGCATATGGATCAGTTGTAAAAACACCATGTCTTGCCCCTATCTTTCTATCCTGAGGCAATCTATTGGAAGATGACATACAGGTATCTTCACAGATTTACACATCAATGCCTACAGTCCCTTAAAAAGGGACCTTGGCAGTGTAGATTAAGATCATATGTCACAGAATATAGTGTCTGATCAAAGTGTACAGTACTTTCTAATTTTCTAAAGATCATAAAATATTGGAAAAATAATAAAAGTAAGCAGACTCCTCTTAAATTGAAATGGACCTGTCTAATATTACAAATTTAAGAGTTCACTGGGCATAAATGGGTAGCAGAAGTATTTTATGCAGTCAGCACAAATCAGTCTAAAATATCATATATTAACAAATGGATACATTTGTAAGAACAGACTAGAAATAGTCATGTGCCACAGTGGTGGGCCATGATTGTGAGTTATTTGTGATTGAACTTGAAGTGTCTCTGAATAAAAAAATATCTAATTGAAAACATATGTTATTTTCTTCTGTTTTTCACACCTCTCAGTCAACAAATTATAATGTCAGTCACTTTAAAAGTAATATAGTCATAATAATGAAATGCTTGTCATCTTAAAAGCTTTTATTTGCACCGGTGCAGTCAAATAAATCAATTAATATTCTTGGATTTCTGTTATGTATTGTATTAAACCATCTAATAGTAATTTCAGAAGTTCCTACATGAGCAGTCAAGGACTTTAGTGACATCAATTAAACATTTGTGACCCGTCACGCGAAAAGGGACCTTCTGGGAATTTTTGGCGAAAATGAGTTATAACTGATTTCAGATATATTGGTATTTGGGAAACAATTTGACACCAACATGAATAAAATACTCCTAAAGGTTTCAGGTTTACAGTATTTTAAACATTGGTACCCTAAACGTTATAACGTTACAGAATACCAATTCGACGTCATGGGTTACGTCAACAAACTGTTGAAGGTAAAGACGCGGGTAATATTGCTAGGAAACACCTGAAAGGCATATCAAACTACTCAAACATTTATTTCCTTAAGCATTTCTTTGAGAAATCTGACAAATTAACGATTCGCCCCCGATCATCTAGTTGGGCTGCATGATGCTTCAACGCACAGCTGAAACCGACCGCACACGAGTACTAGCAAACCGCTTAAAGGATCTAAGCCTATCCAGGCAAAGCGGTGCGCGTCGGATCGTCCATGCTTATAAATCAATTGGTTTCATTATGCGACAGGGCTTGAAATGTCGTTTCATCTCAATGTCGGGTAAAAGTCCCACAGCACCGGAAGCAACGTCTCCAAATGACCTATAGTGTTGACGTGGACGTTAAACCAAAAATCAAACAAACATATTAACGATAGCGACAGGAAGCTCAAAAACACTTTTTTACACATTAGATGCAAGAAAACCTGATATTTGCATGTGTGAACAAATGCTCAGATAAGCCTGCGCATCAGCATAGACTGAGCAGCGTATATAATGCAAGCTTTTGTGATCGTGTTATCACTTAGGCAGCTGTATGTCAAAATTTAGGTCACCTAAGGCCTCTCACCGTTGTGGGTTCGAGGCTGGCTCGGGTCACATGTGAGACGCCAAGGTCTGCAACGGAAGGTCAGGTGTTTTTTCTCAGGGTACTCCGCTTTTCACCCACCTATCATTAGAGATCGGCTCGAAATGACTGACATGATCTTGATGGCGCCGCAAAGTGACCTAAAGCGCGGGTCAAAAGTGAGACGACATGTTCGGCAAAGGAAGGTCATTTTTTTCTCGGTACTCTGTTTTTCGCCAACTTCTGATTACTGATAGGCTTGAAATAAGTGAAAAAATGTTGAAATGGTTGTAAAACAAAACAAAATAAAACTAGAGCTGCCGCCTAACGGGCGCCAATTATACCCCCGCATGCGTTGTCAGTACTAGTAGCAAGGTGTGTGGTGTGTGAATATTAAAGAAATCGGTCAAAGAATGAGGAAGTTATGTGCAATGTTAAAGTTTTTTTTGTACCGACAAATTTTTACAAGTATTTGACCTTGAGGAAGGTCAACGTAAAGGTCAAGGTCAGGTTTGTGTATATCAATCTTAAGTACTAGTGGCCAGGTGTGTGGTGTGTGAATATTAAAGAAATCGGTCAAAGAATAAGGAAGTTATGAGCAATGTTAAAGTTTTTTGTAACGGACCGACAACAAATAAATAGGTCAACGTAAAGGTCAAGGTCAGGTTTGTGTATATCAATCTTAAGTACTAGTGGCAAGGTGTGTGGTGTGTGAATATTAAAGAAATCGGTCAAAGAATAAGGAAGTTATGAGCAATGTTAAAGTTTTTTGTAACGGACCGACGACAAATTTTTACAAGTATTTGACCTTGAGGAAGGTCAACGTAAAGGTCAAGGTCAGGTTTGTGTATATCAATCTTAAGTACTAGTGGCAAGGTGTGTGGTGTGTGAATATTAAAGAAATCGGTCAAAGAATAAGGAAGTTATGAGCAATGTTAAAGTTTTTTGTAACGGACCGACGACAGACGACAGACGACAAGCTGACTCCTATATACCCCCTTCAAACTTCGTTTGCGGGGGTATAAATATGTATATAAGTAAATACATAATGAAAAACAGGGTGGTGTTGGGGTGGGGTTGCAGAGGTATATAGTATTTTTCATTTTCCTTAGTTCTACTCCAATACATAGGTTCTGGATACTCGTTAGAAAACGCCTCTATGAGGCGGTTCTAACAGCACCCTTGACCTTACATATTTCCATCACCTTTTTGAGATTTGAAAGAATGTACTTTGTCACACGGATGCGTAATGGTAATAAAAACTCGCTTTCATGTCTCGAACATTGTATAAAGATACAAAGCTGTATAGGCCCGTACTGACTTTTCAACAACGCAGCGCCTGCCGAATGTTCGCCTGTCTCTTTAACGCAAGCGTTGGGTACTGAATCATTTGCGCATGAGTACACGGTATTCATGTTATTTCGGTAGGGATTTTAACATGCTTTAACCTGCACAGAAGATGATTTTCGTTATCGTCCCGATCGGAAGGCCAGTGCACTTTGGTGCATTTATCCCTGCAAATGATGTCAGTGGAGCATGTTCAAACACCGCAATTTTATTACCCATCACGAAAACACGCCTATATAATTTTGACCCCCCCTCCAACCCCACTTTTATAAATAAAAACTGGGGTTTACAGGGGTAAACCTTATTTTTCTTATTTCTGCTATAAAATATAGATAGTGGGTACTCGTTAGAACCGCCTCGATGAGGCGGTTCTACAGAGTAACCACAATCTATATCAGGGCGGTTCTAACGAGTACCCACTACCTATATTTTAGAGCAGAAATAAGAAAAATATCACAATTTTTTCATCTAAACATTTTCATTGTTTTGGCGATTAAGGTGTATTTGTATAGGCGTGTTTTCGTAATGGCTGTCAGGAATCAAACCGGAGGCTTTTACATCAAAGGCCACTACCTGCTGATCTACTAACGTAACCACACCGACAGGTTCTGATGATGCCGTCAAACTCTAAATTTTCGTGAAATACTTCCCTAAAATCTTACATTTTTCAGCTGGCAAATAAGCTGTGGTATTTGTTAAGAAAATAAAATGACAAATAGAACTATTAAATATAGCTATGTACTACACCGATTTGGACCTCATTTCCAGATTTTTTTGATGAGTCGTCTGTAACAGATCGACCGTGTGGCCTGGTAGCTCAGTCGATAGCGTGTTCGCATGGTATGCGAGAGGCCCTGGGTTCGAGTCCCGTCGAAACTTTCTGTGACATTTGGTGACCAGTGTGGTCCAGCACCGCGTCTGAGGGCATGAAAGAGTATGAAAAATAAGTTTAGCAGCCGGACTGGATAGGATTATTCGGGACTGCGAATCTCAATCTCATAAGAAGAGATTCGGGACGATTCTAATTAGGCAGGGGGAAATGTAACAGGTTGACCGTGTAACTCGGTAGCTCAGTCGGTAGAGTGTTCGCACGGTATGCGAGAGGCCCGAGGTTCGAGTCCGGTCGAGTCTTGTTCTTATTCCACCCCTTTGACACATAAAACAAAGGTCCTGTCGCCGTATGACCTGCAGGTAATCCCCGCGAGGGGTTGATGCAGTATAGTTAGATAGATGTCGCACGGTATGGTAATAGTAAACGACTGCTCGGTGTCTGAATTTAAACCCTCCATTGTTCTCTAACAATGGCACTGGACAACAACATTGATTTTTTTTTTCTGGCGGGGGGGGGGGGGGGGGGGGTGCCGTCAGTTGTCACAGTGAAGATTGAGATGAGTTGTCAGAATTAATTAGATCTACTCGATCTCATTCGCCGGAAAGCCCAGCCTCATCAAGATTTTATTCAACTTGTTTGGGTAATTGTCTGGAGCAAATTTCAAACAGACGACATTATTAGGGGAGTTATAAATAAAGTAGTCTCTCTTAATCTCAAACAGATATCTCAAACAATGGCTTAACATGGCTTAAGTCAACCCAAATTTTGTGCTGTTGGTTTCAGTGGCTTATACTGTGCTATTTATAAATCCTGTATATTGATTAACTTATGACGTAGGAGTGAGACGTCACCAACATCCACTGTCTGTGAACTGGTGGACCTTATCGCATTGTTTTGTTTGTTTGAAATGAGGTTTAACGCCATGTCAACACTATGTGATTTTGGAGACGTTGCTTCCAGTTTTATGGGACTTTTACCAGACACTGAAATGACACCTTAAGCCCTCTTGCCCAATGAAAAACAAAATGCTTATATGCATTGGGCGGTCTGACTCACATCACTTTGCCTGGTCCTTCTCAGCGGTTCAGCTCTGCGTGGAAGCACCATACAGCCCAATCTATTTCTCCAAGCCCCGATGGGCACCTTATCGCCCTAGCTGAATATACCTACTGGGCCTGGTTGGTTGACCTTACCCAGATGAAAAAAAAACAAAAAACAAAACAAAAAAAAACAACAAAAAAACATCATCGTCCGGATCAGACATGTAACCTGAAAACGCTGTTAAATTCAGTCCATTCATCGTCTGCGTAATGGTTCAGAAAACTGTGGCATTTTTACTGCTCAAACAAGGGACGAAACTCGAATAGGAACAGTGACAAATCGGACTTGGAAAAAAAAAAAAAAAAAAAACGCCATTTCATCATATTTAAGGAGCATAGTGAGTCGAATTAAGACAGCGTAATCAAATTATCAGCAAAATGACGTTAACGTGAACATTATTTTCGAACGTCATTTACGCTAAATGACGTAACTTCCCAGAAGGTCCCTTTTCGCGTGACGGGTCACATTTATGTATTGTTTCATAATTTTTTCCATGTAAAGAGCAAAGTATTCATAATGTATTCGTAAAACTATTCATGAATACATGACTTTTGAAATGTATTCGATTACAAATACAAATACTTTTATTCTAAAAAATCCACGAATACAGAATACTTCACGAATACTCAGAAATGTATTTGAATAGTATTGCATAAGAATACAGAATACAATTACCCCAGGTCTGCGTCGTCTGCGTCGCTGTCGTTTGCGTCGTCGTGCAAAAACTTGGACATTTTGTAAAATCTCTGTCATTACTTGAAACTCGGACTAGTTGTTCATTATGAAAAGGGGAGCTCATACAAATAGGTGAGGTAACCCTCAATGCATTTTTGGCACAGTTATGCCCCTTTTTCGACTTTTTTCGAATTTTTGCAGCCGAGCGTTGGCACCCCGCATGCAGTGCTCTTGTTCTATATCAGCATGCACTCGTCATTTCATAGTACTCCAAACTCCTTTTGGAAGTTAATAACACCTTTTGATGCAAATATTTGTTGATTTTTGTAGGCATTGGAGTTACTTTTGCATGCGAAGATGTCATATTTTATGTAACTTTGAACAAAGAATGCCTTGCATCTGGAAAATTAACAAATTGCCAATGACTTACAAGCAGGGTTTGCTTATTTTTGCAACCTCATTAAACTCATGCTAAATGCTTAAATTAAAGTACTTATGGCCCATTCGTGTGCTAGGAGGCATATGCAGCCTTGCAAACTATACTGCTGTGTATGAAGAAACTCAACTTGAGTCTCCGATTTTCTTTCGTTTTTTGTGTTCTTTGTTTCCAAAGGCAACCTTTTAGCTTTTTATTTTACCTCTCTGTAGCTGGTGTTAAGTGCAGTGTGGCAGCTGTAAAAAGTCTCCCCGTGCTTCATTATAGTCACATTATTGTGTGACATTATATTTTTTTTCCTTTGGGATCATTGAGCCCATTCTGGTTACTTTGAAAATGGAACATCGCTTAAGCCGGTGCTGGGAGGCGTATGCAGCTGTGCAAACTATATTGCTGTGCATGAAGAGATTCAATAAAACCGAGTCTCTGATTTTCATTCTTTTTTGGGGTTCTTTGTTTCCAAAGGCAACCTTTTAACTTTTTATTTTCATCTTCTTCAGAATTGCTAGACATTCTCCATGTGTCAACAGCAGCATCCTTTACTTAATCAATGTGCACCTTGCTCGATTTGGCATCACTGTTTTCCGTTTCATTGCGGTAATATCCTAAATACCAAAGCACAATACCCAATGGTGCGAGCACCAGTTCTGCACACACAATACCATCCAATGATTGGGTTAGCCTGTGAGTGTATTCAAACCACAAGTTATATGCTTTATTTGATACGTGAAGAGAACGTATCTGTTCTTTGAGAACACTTCTATTTTCTTTGTAGATGAACTCAGGGACCTGACAGTGGGAATATACCAATTTAAAAGGGCCAAATCCTACACGGATGAACACTTTGGCGAAAATGGATCATATAAGACACAAAGAAATGACGGTGTTCTCAAAGCACAGATACTTTCTTGTTACATGTCAAATAAAACATATAACTTGTGGGTTGAATAAACTCAAGGACTGAACCTAATCACTGGATGGTTTTGTGGGTGCAGAACTGGTGCGCGCACCATTGGGTATTGTCACACGTGGCTTCAGTGCTTTGATATTTAGGAAATCACCGCAACAAAACAGAAAACAGTGAAGCCAAACCGAGCAAGGTGCACATTGATTATGTAAAAGATGCTGCTGTTGACACATGGAGTATGTCTAGCCATTCTGAAGAAGATGAATAATAATCAGTGTAAAACACGAATGGGCCATAAGGAGTTTAATTTAAGCATTTAGCATGAGTTTAATGAGGTTGAAAAAACTAAGCAAACCCTGCTTGTAAGTCATTGGCAATTTGTTAATTTTCTAGATGCGAGGCATCCTTTTTTCAAAATTACAAAAAATACTAGAATTTGTTTTTCTACAAAAACACAGATGTCTCCACCCTTGTTGACCTCAAAGTAAGACCTTGACATTGGAGGTATTGACCTGGGTCTTGTGTGCAACACATTGTCTAATAAAGGTGAACATTTCTACAAAGTAACTTGAAAAAATCCATCGAGAAATAAGAAAGTTATTGACCTCACACAAAAAGCCCTTTTTTTTACCTTGACCTTGGAGATACCGACCTGTGTCTTACACGACACACATCATCTCATGATAGTTAACAAATCTGCCAAGTAATTTCAAAATCCATCAAAGAAGAAGAAAGGTACTAACGAACATGAAAAAGACCCTTTTTGACCTTTGATATGACCTTGACCTTTGAAGTACAGACTTGGATCTTAGGCGCAGCACATCATCTCATGATGGTTAACATTTCTGCCAAGTAATTTCTTAATCCATCAAAGAATAAGAAAGTTATTCACCATGCACGAAAAAGGGCATTGAACATTGCTGCAAGGTTACTTTAAAAAGTCCATCCAGAAATAAAAAAATTGTTGACCAGGCACAAAAAAACAAAACTGTTTTTACCTTTGACCTCTAAGTATGACCTTGGAGGAACGGACCTAGGTCATGCGCGCAACACATTGCCTCATGATGGTTAACATTTCTGCAAAGTAATTTCACAATCAATAAGGTTATTAATAGGTTTTTGACCGAACACGAAAAAAGGCCCTTTTTTACCTTTCCCCTCCAAGTTTGACCTTGACCTTTGAGGTACTGACCTGGTCATGCATGTGACACATCGTCTCATGGTGGTTAACATTTCTGCCGAGTAATTTCAAAATCCATTTGAAAATAAGAAAGTTTATTGGCCGGACACAATTTTCCCGTTCATACATAAAAGATTTTGTGACCGACAAACTTCCAAGGGAGATAACTCAGAAAGTATAAATGCGAGAGTTATAGTTCTTGCGCTCTGCACGTAGTCTAATGTTGATTAATGTTTACAATGTATATGAAGTTTCTTGAATATAGCTTAAATGGTTTTCAAGTTTTAAAGCGGACACTATTTTGTGACAGACAGACGGACAGACAGACGCCGAAAAGTGGGGAGACAGAATGACATCGTCGCATGCAAAAGTGACTCCAATGCCTACAAATATTTTCATCAAAAGGTGTTATTAACTTCCAAATGGCGTTTGGAGTACTATAGAATGACGAGTGCATGCTGATATAGAAAAATAGACAAATTCAGATTTTATGGAGAGATTACTCTCATATTAACGACCACAAAATAAATTCTGACATAATGCCTGCAATGACTATTATATCAAGATAATAATAGCAAAGGATTTTTTAAAAATCTTGAAAACTATGAACGTGTTGTGGTTTTTCGTAAAGTCAGAGAACAAAAATTACTGAAATCGGGGAACATCTTACAAGCGAATATAAACTCTATTCTGGTAAGGATTTCATAACAATATTCAGGTGTGACAACCTACGTCACAGCAGAGATGTCGTATCCATTTCAGAAGCGGCCATATTGTGTAAATAGGGTAAAGGAAATGCTTTGGACAAGATATGTACAAGTCTTCAGAAAACATACTTCAGCTGGTAACCAACAATATTTGCATCCCACCAGTAAGCTAAATCCACCTAGAAACATTGAAAAGGCTTCAATAGCTTTGCCACAATATTTGATTCGGCGCTGTAAATAACGGTAGTTCCGACATCATTGCCAAATCAGCTATCAATTATTTAAAGAAAAGGCCACATTTCTGAGACAGATTTCAGTATGTTTGATTATTTTATGACCTAATGCACCGACTGCACCTACTTGTTGCGACAAATGCCTTTTGTGTAGTAAACGCCGGCAAACCTACAAATGGTTATGACGTCACTGCTCTGGCGTAGGTTGTTCTCCGTGATATTATCATGATCTTTTATAGTGCGAACAATTTAACCTGAGACTGACCTTTATGCAAAGAATAAATTAGTAATTGTTATCGCCTAATACGTCGGCTTTCATAAATGTCTCATGAATTTTCGGCATCACATGAATAGCAGTCCATTTACCAACCTCTATGTATTGTGTAACAATATTGCCAAATTCGGAAAACAACGAGGACAAATATATGCAGTCAGTCGGGTGTGAAATTATGTTAATAGAGTTCAGCAGTCTCAGGTCAATTTGTTTGCATTATAAGTCCAGAACTGTACTTTTTCTATTGCAACCACCATTTTGAAGCATGAACTTATAAAAGAAAAAATAGCCTTTTTGTATCTATACTTTTTAGCTCACTAGAGCCGAAGGCTCCGGGGGAGCTTATAGGATAGGCATTTGTCAGTCGTCGTCGTCCGTTGTCGTCGTCTGGCGTCAACACTTTCAAACGACATCTCCTCTGAAGCCACTGGGCCAATTGGGCCCAAATTTTATCTGTAGCATCCTTGGGCTGGGGGATTGAAAGTTTGTGTTTTTTATGGAAATCGGCTCATCAGTTTGGTTGCTATGGTAACTTATAGTTGCCATAGACTTATAATGGGGGAAAATTGAAAAGTGGTATTTACTGCCAAGCCTCTGCAGATATTTTGACAAAACTTTCATAGAAATGTTCCTTAGGCAATATACTACCTATCTGCCATATGCTTTAAGGCCTACTGCTCATTTTCGTTGGTTGCCATGGAAACCAAAATGCAAAAAATTAGAAAAAAAATGCTTAAAAAATCATCTCCTCAGAAACCGTAAGCTCTAGGTGGTGGAGACTTTATTTAAATATTCACCATATTTGCCTTTACAGGTTTTGTGTTTTTTATGAAATTTGGTCTTTTAGTTTTGTTACTATGGCAACTTGGAGTTTCCATTGACTTATAATGGGGAAAACTGAAATATGGCATTTTCTGCCAAGTCATTGTAGATATTTTGCCAAAGCTTAGATAGAAATGTTCCTTGAGTAAACTTCTCTTAGCCCTATGCATTTTTGTCAACCTGGGGGTCCCCTAGGTTGTGCCTGGGCCATGCCCCGCCCCCTCCACTTCATTAAATGCCTTATATCTCAGAAACCTTACAGATCCCCACCCCTAAACCATATATATTCTTGTTCATTATGATAAGATGCATTAAGTGACACCAACCTGGAGGTCCCCCGGGATATGCCGGGGACATGCCCCGACCCCTCCACTTCATAAAAGGCCATTTATCTCAGAAACCATTCAGACCCCCACCCCTAAACCATATATATTCTTGTTCCTTATGATAAGACACATTAAGTGACACAAACCTGTGGGCGCCCCGGGATGTGCCGGGGACATGCCCCACCCTCTCCACTTCATTATATGCCATTTATCTCAGAAACCATTGAGATCCCCACCCATAAACCATATATATTCTCATTCCTTATGATAAGTTGCATTCAGTGACACCAACTTGGGGGTTCCCCGGGATGTGCTTGGACCATGCCCAACCCCCTCCACTACATAAAAGGCCAAATATTCCAGAAACCTTACAGATCCCACCCCTAAACCATATATATTCTTGTTCCTTATGATCAGACAGATTCAATGACACCAACCTAGGGGTCACCCAGGGCACACCCGGGCCATGCTCCACCCCTTGACTTCACAAGCCACTATCCCTTGAATCCCACGAGCGTCAAGTGTTGTTTCCTTGAGCAAGATACTTTATCCACATTGCTTAGTACTGGTTCTACCCAGGAAAAGAGGGCCACATGGAAGATTAGTACTAGTTTACTAAATGTGTTACCCTCTATAAATATGGTCGATTATTATTATTATTATTATTATTATTATTATTATTACAAAGGACCATATATCTGAGAAACTGTTCATTGCCCCACCCCTAAACCATATATATTATTGTTCCTTGTGATAAGACGCAATCAGTGACACCAGCATGGCGGTCCCCCCGGGGTGCCACGGGCCATGCCCCACCCCTTTACTTGATTAAAATCCATATATCTCAGAAACTGTTCAGATCCCCACCCCTTAACCATATATATTCTTGTTCCTTATGATAAGACTCCACTTCATAATAGGCCCATATATCTCAGAAACCCATTCAATTCCCCATCCTATAATCACATATATTCTTGTTCATTGTTAATAGACACATTCAGCCATCCCCGTCTTGGGGGGGGGGGGGGGGGGGGGGGGGTCAGCAGGGGCCATTTCTCATCCTGCCACTTCATTAAAGGGGCCTCATATCTCAGAAACCATTCAGATCCCCACCATATATACTCTTGGTCCTTATGATAAGACATATTCACTGACAACAATCTTGGGCTTTTCTGGGATCTGCCATGCCCGAATCCCTCCATTGCTTAAAAAGGCCTTGCATCTCAGGAACCATACATATCCCCACTGCTAAACCATATATGTCTCTGTTTCGTTTGATAAGACGCATTTATTGACACCAACCAGCAGGCCTCCATTCAGTCCCATGCCCCCACCCTCTTTACTTTATAAAACAACTAATATTTCAGATACTGTCCACATGGGTGCTCATTTGGGTATGGGGATTCGTTTGGGAGACTTTTTTATTTGTAGATTAAAATCATATCATGTTATAATACATGTCTGCCATTGGGCAGTGTCCACCTGAGCTCTAGTTTATGAAATTTAGCTCTTTGATTTTGTTTTGCTATGGCCAAGTTAAGAGTTTCCATTGACTAAAATGGGGGAAAATTGAAAAATGACATTAATGTCCTTTCAAGATATTTTGCCACACTTTCAGAAATGTTCCTTTAATTATGTTCCTTTTGGCCTATTTGTTGCCACAAATTGTCATCTGTTGTCAGGCAACAACACATTCAAGCGACATCAGAATCTGAAGCCACTAGGCTGATTGGATCCAATTTTATCTGTAGCATCTTTGGGCACAGGGCTTCCATGGTAAATTAAAATACAATGCTGCTAGTGGCAGTGGCCCCTGAGCTCTGGTGAACATTGTGGCCCATGGCCTCTTGTTATGGGTTGAAATTACCCCACCCACTAAAATCGTGTATACAGCGAAAACCAGTGAACCAAACAAGCTGGAATTGCACCATAAGACAGTCAATACATATCAGTTAAAGTATACAAAGTTTAAAGAAAATCGGTTTTAGCCATGAAAATGGCCTTATAAGAGACTGCTCCTTTGTTAAAATTTTAGGAGAATTACAGCAAGACCTCAAGGTGACCGGATTTTTTTAGGATTTTTAGCTCACCTGTCACGTAGTGACAAGGTGAGCTTTTGTGATCACATTTTGTCTGTCGTCCATGCGTCCGTCTGTGTGTTAACAATTTCTTGTCCGCACGATAGCATCTTCATTTATGATTTGATTTTAACAAGACTTGCACACAACTTGTACCACCATGAGATCTAGGTTCCTTTCCTTGAACCAGCCATATCCCATCATGTTTTACTGAGTTACGGCCCCTGAAAGGGGCAAAAATTGCCTATTTTGGTCTTGTCCGCACGATAGCATCTTCATTTATGATTTGATTTTAACCAGACTTGCACACAACTTGTACCACCATGAGATCTGGGTTCCTTTCTTGAACCAGCCATATCCCATCATGTGCTACGGAGGTTACGGCCCTGAAAGGGCAAGAATTGCCTATTTTGGTCTTGTCCGCACGATAGCATCTTCATTATGATTTGATTTTAACCAGACTTGCACACAACTTGGACCACCATGAGATCTAGTGTTCCTTTTGTTGAACCAGCCATATCCATCATGTGTTACTGAGTTACGGCCCCTGAAAGGGCAAAAATTGCCTATTTTGGTCTTGTCCGCACGATAGCATCTTCATTTATGATTTGATTTTAACCAGACTTGCACACAACTTGCACCACCATGAGATCGGGGTATCTTTCTTGAACCCAGCAATATTCCATTATGTGCTACGTAGTTTACGGCCTCTGAAAGGGCAAAAATTGCCTATTTTGGTCTTGTCCGCACGATAGCATCTTCATTTATGATTTGATTTTAACCAGACTTGCACACAACCTTGCACCACCATGAGATCTGGGTATCCTTTCTTGAACCAGCAATATTCCATTATGTGCTACGGAGTTACGGCCCCTGAAAGGGGCAAAAATTGCCTATTTTTGTCTTGTCCGCACGATAGCATCTTCATTTATGATTTGATTTTAACCAGACTTGCACACAACTTGTACCACCATGAGATCTGGGTTCCTTTCTTGAACCAGCCATATCCATCATGTGTTACTGAGTAACAGCCCTGAAAGGGCAAAAATTGCCTATTTTGGTCTTGTCTGCATGATAGCTGTTTCATTATGATTTGATTCTCACTTAACTTGCACACATTTTGTACCACCACAAATATCTTGTTAAGATCGAATATGGGTCATGTTGGGGTCAAAAAGTAGGTCAGTAGGTCAAATCAGAAAAAAAACCTTGTGAAGAACTCGAGGCCACAGTTTTGGGTCCGATCAAACTAGCCCAGAATGATCATCTTGACAATATCTCAGTCAAGTTCGAATATGGGTGTTTGTCGGGTCAAAAAGTAGGTCAGTAGGTCAAATCATAGAAAAATCTTCTGAACACACTAGAGGCCACAATTTATGTCCAATCATCATCAAACTTGCTCAGATGATTATTTTGATAATATCTTGGTCACCATTCGAATATGGGTCATGTCGGTTCAAAAAGTAGGTCAGTAGGTCAAATCATAGAAAAACCTTGTGAACACACTAGAGGCCACAATTTTGGTCCAATCATATCAAACTTGCCTCAGAATGATCATCTTGATAATATCTTGGTCACGTTTGAATATGGGTCATGGCAGGTCAAAAAGTAGGTCAGTAGGTCAAATAAGAGAAAAGCCTTGTGAACACTAGAGGCCACATTTTTGGTCCAATCATCATCAAACTTGCTCGGATATGATAGTCTTGACAATATCTCGGTCAAGTTCGAATATGGGTCATTTCAGTGTCAAAAAGTAGGTCAGTAGGTTCAAATCATAGAAAAACCTTGTTGAACACTCTAAAGGTCACAGATTAGGTAAGATCATCATCAAACATGCCAGAATGATCATCTTGACAATATCTGAGTCATGTTAGAATATTGGTCATGTCAGTCTAAAAAGTAGGTCAGTAGATAAAATCATAGAAAAAACCCTCTGAACACACTAGAGGCCACAGTTTTGTTCTGATCATCATCAAACTTGCTAAAAATGATCATTTGACAATATCTCGGTTAATTTTGAATATGGGTCATATCTGGCAGTAAAGTAGGTCAGTACCGATTGCTGAAAAACCTTTTGGACACACTAGAGACCATGGTTTTGGTCCGATCATCATCAAACTTGCTCAAAATGATCATCTTGACAATATCTGGGTCAAGTTTGAATATGGGTCATGTCGGGTCAAAAAGTAGGTAAGCAGGTCAAATCATAGAAAAATGTTTTGAACACTCTAAGAAGCCACAGTTTTAGTCAAATCATCATAAAACTTGCTCAGAATGATCATCTGGACAATATTTCAGTTAAGTTCGAATATGGGTCATGTCAAGAGCACATTACACATGATGAGCTACTTGGTCATGTCAAATCAAAAAGTAGATCAGTAGGTTATTTTGTCATAACTTTTGAACCATTTGAGATAGAGCCTTCATATTTGGCATGTAGGTTCCTTGTGACATGGGCTTCCCACTCATATAAAGATTACATTTTTTTTTTTTTTTTGATTTGAGGTTTAACGTCCCCGTCAACACTGTAAAGGTCATTTTGGAGACATTGCTTCCAATTTTGTGGGACTTTTACCCGACATTGAGATGAAATGACCTCTCAAGCCCTGTCGCCCAATGAAACCAATAGGGTTTATTAGCATGGACAGTCCACCTTGCATCGCGGTTCCTGGACAGGCTTAGATCCTCTAGGCGGTTTACCAGTACCAGTGTGCGGGCCGGATTCAGCTCTGCGTGGAAGCATCATGCAGCCCATATATTTCTTCAAGCCCCTATGGGCGGGGGCATATTTAAAGATTTGACCTGTCACGTTGACCTGTGACCCACTTTTGAACCATATGAGATAGAGCCTTTATATTTGGCATGTATGTTCCTTGTGACAAAGCTTCCCCAACCATTCAAAACTTTTGAGCCATGACCTTGACCTTTGACCTACTTTGTCATAACTTTTGGAGCATTTAAGTTACAGCCTTCATATTTGGCATAAAGGCTCCTTCATAGGAGTGAGTGTTTGAGTTGAAGTCTCACCAAAAGCTAAGGTCATACAGTGATGGGACCTCTGTTTAAAGACCAATCTGAAAATCTGGAGAAGCCTGGGATCGATACTGCTACCCCTGGTTTACAAGGCAAGTAGCATGACCACTTCACCATGAAGGCTTCTAAACTTCATTGGAATGTTGTGTAGATGACACTCTAACAAAATAGCATAACGATTAACAAATAGTCACAAGAGCTAAAAATAGAAAAACATTGTGAATTTGCTTCAAATGCAAACTCCTGCTAAACCTTTGGGCCAATTGGATTTAAAACTTCACAGGAATGTTGCCTAAGTGACTCCCTACCAAAATAGTTAAACCTCATTCCACTCCAATGAACAAGATGGCTGCCAGAGCTAAATCTAAAAAAAATCTTCAAACGACAATTCCTTCTGTACTCTTGGGCCAATTTCATTCAAACTTCGAAGTAATGTTGCTTAGATGACCCTCCCAAAAGGCTAAAACAATCCTGCTCTGATGAAAAAATGGCCACCGGAGCTAAAAATAGAAAAATATAGTAAATCTGATTCAAACGTGAACCTCTCCTAAACCCTAAAACCAATTTGATTCAAACTTCACAGAATGTTGCCTAGGTTACTCCTACCAAATAAGCTAAACATCACTCTGCAGATGAACAAGATGGCAACCATAGCTAAAAAATAGAATGTACTCGAGACAGTGATACACGAGTGAGCCAACCAGGGCCCTGTGGGCCCTCTTGTTGTGTATACATACCCTTGTAAAACCCCTCTTTTTCCATTTTCTGTTTCAGAAAAGAATAAAACCCCACCATCAGCCAAGCCTACAGTGAAAACGAAGAACTCCCCATCCCCTCTTCCTGGTGTATATGATAGAAAACAGAATGAAAATCATGGTGAGTACACCACGGTAACCCTTGTCCTGCTGAATATTTAAATATGCCACACCCACTTCTGATTATCCACCAATCGGATTACTTGATGCAAATTATCACAACAAATTCATAATCTGAACGACAAACAATGAAGATCCTGATCAGATGGCTTCTGAAGAAGCCATCTGATCTGGATCTACATTGTTTGAAATTGTGTGTGTGAATTCGGGTTTAATGTCGCTTTCAAACAATTTTTCAGTCCTATCACGACAGTGTCTGATTGCGACAGGGAGCTCAATGCTCACTTTTATAGTGCTGCCTCACTGAAGTATCATGTCCCAGACACATTACATGTTACCACACCCAATCACATTATCCTGACACTGGGTCGACCAGTCCCAAGCTCTACCCCATAAATCTGAGTGCCAAGCGAGGAGCAGCTAGTACTTACCTTTTTTAACGACTGGTATGTCGCAGCCCGGGATCGAACCTGTGACCTCCAGTTCCCCGGAGCGGACACTCTACCAACTGAGCTATCGGGGCTGGTCAACACATTGTTTGAAAGATAAGACATATCCGGCTCAGCAGGACAAGGGTTAACAAGTCTTTTGTAATTACACCATAGAGAAAAATGTGGTTCACTGGGGTATACATTATTCTGCTCCAAATCAAATTGTTTGTTTGATTTGATGTTTAGCATCCCCGTCAACACTATAAAGATCATTTTGGAGATGTTGCTTCCAATTTTGTGGGACTTTTACCCAACATTGAGATGAAATGACATCTCAAGCCCTGTCACCCAATGAAACCAATAGGGTTTATAAGCATGGAGTGTCCGACTTGCACAGCTGTGCCTGTTTCTTTCCCTTCGTGTCTCTGATGGGAGCTATAGATTATTTGTATTGATTCCTGATCATTGCCTTCACTTCTATTTAGATCCTGTAAGCTGTTTTCCAATACTCGTGTGCGGTTGGATTCAGCTCTGCGTGGAAGCATCATGCAGCCCATTTATTTCTTCAAGCCCCAATGGGCGGGGGCTGGCCTACGTTTTGAGTGTAAATAAAAATAAATATAAATTTTTTTTCACATGAAAATAATTGTTTTGGAGAGCTGATGCCTTATGCCACATGGGATTGGCTTCTGACTGACAGATATTTTAGTCAATATTAAGCAATTTTCAGGTACCAAAACAAAATATTATACTCTGATTCTTACATACAGACAGTTTTGTTGCTCATTACATGCAGACCTCTTAACCCATAAGATGCCAATCAAGACAATTGTTGTCTGCTTTGTCATCTACCAGTTACTTTAAAAGTCATGTTTGCAAATAGTGTGAACCCAGATTAGACTGCTCTAGGAGCAGTCTGATCTGGGTCCACACTGTTTGCCTGTTGCAAAACTATATTTTATAAAGTTTGAAAAACAAATTCAGCAGTCGACATAAGCAGACGACATTTTCTCAGCATCTTAAGGGTTAATAACACTATTGTTGGGGTCCAAAGCAGAAACGATGTTAGATTTGTTTGTGTTGAGGCTTTACATCCCTGTCAACACTTTTTAATGCATTTTGGAGACAAAACAGCTCTGTTGATAGTATAAGCTGTTTGTCTGAGCATGACACTCTTTAACCAATCGCATGTGGGACATCCCTAAAGGCGTCTGATCAGGGCCTGCACTAGTGGCTAACAGAATTTTCCATCAACAATAGAATAAAAAAGAAAAAATAGGCCTGACACTCCTTATATGAAAAATGGACTTGTCCAACATTTAGCAGTGGAAGAGTCCACTAGCATACAGTGGGTTAACCTTTATTGTGAGGCTCAAATGTACTGAGTGCAAAGTCTCATATGTTTTGTATGACTTATTTTAACACATTTTGTACCAAATGGAATCTTCCTTCTTAAATATAGCTGGATTTTGGGTGTCAGGTTGTGTTTTCTTCAAAATCTATTTGGAATTTGGCTGAACATTTTGCAAACAGTGTGGGCCCTGATCAGACCCACGTTCTGCAGCATCTGGTCTGGACCTGCACTGTTTGCCAACTACATGTTTTGGGGTTTCCAGTAGAAAATGGGTTAACCCTTATCTTGCTGTTCACGACAACCCCTATCTTTACAAACAGTGTAGATCCAGATCAGATGGCTTCTGAAGAAGCGATCTGATCAGGATCTGCACTGTTTGGCATTCAATTTATGAATTTGTAGCAATAAATTACATCGAGTAATTTGATTGGTTGATAGACAGAAATGGGTGTGGCTTAAATGAATATTCAGCAAGATATGGGTTAACAAAACAACTACATGTAATTCAAATTAACAAGCAGCAAGAATATACACCTTTGGATATGAAAATAATATACATGCAGTAGCCAGAGAAATGACACAATCATTCGTTATGAAAATCAGTATCAATAATCAGTTTCCTATTGATTGATTGATTGTCTGATTAATTGTGCCAGTCTTGGCTATGACTGCGTCACACAAACACGCCTATATAATTTTGACCCCCTTAAATCCTACTTTTATATGGTAAAACTGGGGCAGGGCGTCAAGTTACCTATATTTACCTATATTTTCCTATATTTCAGGCCATTACCTATAATAACCTATAAAATCCTATATTTTACCAAAATACCTATAAATACCTATAATTTGGAATTTTGGGTAAGCAGGGAATACAAAGTTTTTTAAAAAAATCTTTGACGGTAGATGTTTTCTATAATATTTGAGCTTAATAAGCTGTTTCCTTTTAGGAATTTGTATTCCTTTTTGGTGTAGTGACCCAGTCCAGCCCAGCTTTTGGAAAGCTTTAGCTAGTGGAAATTCTGCTATTTTTTTAAAATTTGAAATGTTCCATTTTGATATTGTTTTTACTACTGTTTCTTTATGAATTTTAAACAAGTTTTGTCATTTTTTAGCAGGCGAGCTATTGTGATTAGTCACCGTCCGCCGTCCTTTAAATGACATCTCCTAAACCCCTGAATAGATTTTGACCAAACTTGACAGAAGTCATCTTTGGGTGGTCTTCTCTCAAAGTTGTTCAACAAATTTCAGTCCATGCTGAATTCCCACAGGACCGTATGAAATTAAGTTACAGTATTTCTGCAGAAATGTTGTGACAGGATTCTGACATGAAACCTGTATGAAAAATTTTCAAATAGAATTTCCAGAAAGAATTTTCACTTAAATTTTGTCTTCGAGACGGGATTCAGGTGGAAAAGCTTGTGAAATATTTAAATTCGCAAGAAAATTGATGCAGGAATCCTGTAGAAAAAACAGACAGGATTCCTGTATTAATTACTGACAGGATTCCTTCATGGTTCCTGCAGGATTCCTGAATGAATTATTGACAGGATTTCTGCCTGAGCTAGTGACAGTATTACTGTCTGTATATTCCTGCAGGATGCCTGCTAATTTAAATATTTGGTCCAGTTTCATTAACATAACACAATCATCTTAACATACACTGTAAAAAATTTGAGTTTTTATCTATACACAATAAGGAAGGAATATACTTGTGATGGAAAAGAACATACAAAAACCTTGCATGCTACTTACATGTAACTCTTGAATTTAAATCCTTGGATTTCCAAAGATTCATTGTGATCTAATAACTTCAGTCTGCAAACACATACATAAATGTGTGGTTGGGGTTCAATCTTTGCAGTTTGCAAACTTAAAACTTTTGACACCCCACTAGTTAAGTATTTAATCAATTTAAAACACTGTTAATCTAAAATACTAAAAGTAACTCAGTGTCTTCCAAAATATAGTTGGAAATCCTTAGAACAGCTTTATACTTGTAAAGTTGTAAAGCAACACACAAGCAACACATTATCTCTGATGTCTTTGAATGTGTTATAGGAGTGCTCATGCCAAAATATTATGTTTCAGGATGTGATTCTGCTCTGTTTTCATGCCAGACTTTTAAACAGAAATTTGGTTAACATTTTCATGCAGAATTTCTGTTAAAATCCAGCCATTTTCCTTGTGGAATCTGTAACCAAATTCCGTGGACAGGAAAGAAGAGTTCCACCATGATTTCTGTTACTGTCAACAAAGACTCCATGTGGAATCATGTCAGAATTTTTTGGGTGGTTGCCATTGAAAACAAACAGGGGAAAATAAAGAAAAAAACCTTTAAAAATCTTCTTGTCTGAAACCAGAAGGCCCAGGTTTTTGATATTTGGTATGACGCTTCATCTAGTGGGTCTGTACCAAGATTGTTCAAATTATAGCCCTAGGGCCAAAACTGGCACTCCCCAGGGCCCACTGGTTTGACTTAGGCTTATACAAGGAAAACCTGAAACCAGAAGGCTCAGGTCTTTGATATTTGGTATGATGCTTTGTATAGACTAGTTGACCTTGACCAAGATTGTGCAAATCATAGCCCTGGGGCCAAAAATGGGCCCTCCACGGGGCCTACTTCTTACACTATGGATCACATGAGCAACCCATGGCCATCAAAGCCCTCTTGTTTGAAGGGAAGAATGTCCCATTTTTTATTCTGCCTGAATTGTCCGATAGGCACAGTAGGGTTTTGTCATCTCTTTTTCCAAGAAATAGATACGGTGGTTATAAGATGATATTTAAGTAGATCACTCAGTTTTGTATAAAACATACATTGAGGGCATTCATTAGAATCATCTACTAAGGACTGATTTTTATAGAGATTTATTTCAGAATTTTTCCTTAATTATAACCAGCTGACCACCTTATCTATTTCTTTATGTTGTATTATTAATAAAAGAGAGAGCTGGTAGGTGGTGGTGGTGAAAAAAATACAAATCTGGCTTGTTTTCTTCAGTGTAGGCGACCTATAATATCCTATATTTCTGGTCGCTAGATACCTATATTTCTGGACCTAACCTATATTTTTGACTCCTAATATCACTTGACGCCCTGCTGGGGTTTACAGGGGTATACTTTATTTTTTGTATTTCTGCTCAAAAACGTAGACTGTGTATACTCGTTAGAACCACTTCAGCGAGGCAGTTCTAACGAGTGCCCACAATCTATGTTTCGAGCAGAAATATGAAAAATATCTGAATTTTTGTTGAGAAATTTCATTTATTGTTGGTGAAATTTTGCTGTTATATTTGAATAGGCATGTTTTTGTAATGATGAGAAAGCAGAGACTGATCTGTGTCATTACAGGTCACACAGGTCTTCAAGTAGGTTTGGCTGTAGCCAGGGCCCAGTTGTTCAAAGCATTGTTAGCTTATTTTTTAGCTCACCTGTCACGTAGTGACAAGGTGAGCTTTTGTGATCACATTTTGTCCGTCGTCAGTGCGTCCGTGCGTGCGTCCGTGCGTGCGTAAACAATTTCTTGTCCGCACGATAGCATCTTCATTTATGATTTGATTTTAACCAGACTTGCACACAACTTGTACCACCATGAGATCTAGGTTCCTTTCTTGAACCAGCCATATCCCATCATGTGTTACTGAGTTACGGCCCCTGAAAGGGCAAAAATTGCCTATTTTGGTCTTGTCCGCACGATAGCATCTTCATTTATGATTTGATTTTAACCAGACTTGCACACAACTTGTACCACCATAAGATTTGGGTTCCTTTCTTGAACCAGCCATATCCCATCATGTGCTACGGAGTTACGGCCCCTGAAACGGCAAAAATTGCCTATTTTGGTCTTGTCCGCACGATAGCATCTTCATTTATGATTGGAATTTAACCAGACTTGCACACAACTTGTACCAACATGAGATCTGGGTTCCTTTCTTGAACCAGCCATATCCCATCATGTGTTATTGAGTTACGGCCCCTGAAAGGGCAAAAATTGCCAATTTTGGTCTTGTCCGCAAAATAGCATCTTCATTATGTCTCCCCCGAAAAAAATTTTTTCGGAGAGACATATTGTTTTTCCCCCGGGCGTCTGTCTGTCTGTCTGTCCGTCTGTCCGTCTGTCCGTCTGTCTGTCTGTCCATCTGTCTGTCTGTCTGTCACACATTCGTGTCCGCTCTATAACTTGAAAACCGTTGGAGCTATCGTCACGAAACTTAGTATAAATATAAATCAGCATTAGACGACGTGCAGTGCGCAAGAACTATAACTCTCGCATTTATACTTTTTGAATTATCTCCCTTGGAAGTTTGTTGGTATGTATATATGTATGGGCAAATCGTGTCCGGCCAATAACTTTCTTATTTTCAGATGGATTTTAAAATTACTTGGCAGAAATATTAACAACCATAAGACGATGTGTGGTGCGCATGAATCAGGTCGGTACCTCAAAGGTCAAGGTCATACTTAGAGGTCAAAGGTAAAAAAAGGGGCCTTTTTTCGTATTTGGTCAATAACTTTCTTATTTTGAGATGAATTTTAAAATTACTTGGCAGAAATATTAACCACCATGAGACGATGTGTGGTGTGCATCAGGCAGGTCAGTACCTCGAAGGTCAAGGTCATACTTAGAGGTCAAAGGTCAAAAAGGGGGCCTTTTTTTCGTGTTTTGTCAATAACTTTCTTATTTTGAGATGGATTTTAAAATTACTTGGCAGAAATATTAACAACCATGAGACGATGTGTGGTGTGCATCAGGCAGGTCAGTACCTCAAAGGTCAAGGTCATACTTAGAGGTCAAAGGTCAAAAAAGGGGCCTTTTTTTCGTGTTTTGTCAATAACTTTCTTATTTTGAGATGGATTGTGAAATCACTTGGCAGAAATGTTAACCAATATAAGACGATGTGTGACGTGCATGACCCAGGTTGGTACCTCAAAGGTCAAGGTCATACTTAGAGGTCAAAGGTAAAAAAGGGGCCTTTTTTCCGGTTTTGTCAATAACTTGCTTATTTTTAGATAGAATTTGAAGTTACTTGGCAAAAATGTTAACTATCATGAGACGATGTGTTGCATGCATGATTCAGTTTGATACCTCAAGTGTCAAGGTCATACATTGAGGTCAAAAGTCAAAAAAGGGGCCTTTTTTTCGTGTTTGGTCAATAACTTTCTTATTTTTAGATGGATTTTGAAATTGCTTGGCAGAAATGTTAAATACCATGAGATGATGTGTTGCACGCATGACCTAGTTAAGTAACTGAAAGGTCAAGGTCATACATAGAGGTTAAAGGTCAAAAAAGGGGCCTTTTTTTGTGTTCTGTCAATAACTTTCTTATTTTTAGATGGATTTTGAAATTACTTGGCAGAAATGTTAACCACCATAAGACGATGTGTTGCGTGCATGACCCAAGTTGGTACCTCAAATGTCAAGGTCGTACTAAGAGGTCAAAGAACAAAAAGGGGCCTTTTTATGCCTCCAACTTTGAAATAGTTGGAGGGGCATATTGGTTCTGGTTCGTTTGTCCGTTCGTCTGTCCGTTACGCTTTTGATGCATAGCATAACTAAAGAACCGTGCATGCTAGGGTTTTGAAATTTCATATATGGATTCCTCATTGAAAATTAGCTGATGCTTATTTTTTTCTCGTCCGGATTATGCCCCCTTCAAGAGTTATTGCCCTTTGAAATTTTTTTAATAAAATCTTGTCAGCAAGATATCTCAAAAACTATTGGAGCTAGAGCCTTAGAAGTTGGTGATTATATTGGTGGTGATGAGTAGATGAACTGATTAACTTTTGACAAAATTCCGAAAAATACTTTGTGAGTTACGGCCCTTTGTCATTTTGGTAATTTGTGCCCATTGTAATGTATGCTAAAAGTCATGCATAGCATAACTTTAGAACCGTGTATGCTAGGGTTTTGAAATTTCATATATGGATTTCTCATGGAAAATTAGCTGACGCGTATTTTTTTTTCTCGTCCGGATTATGCCCCTTTCAAGAGTTATTGCCCTTTGAAATTTTTTTAATAAAATCTTGTCATCAAGATATCTCAAACACTATTGGAGCTAGAGCCTTGAAAGTTGTTGAGTATATTGATGGTGATGAGTATATGAACTAATTAACTTTTGACAAAATTCTGAAAAATACTTTATGAGTTATGGCCCTTTGTCATTTTGGTAATTTGTGCCCATTGTAATGAATGCTAAAAGGGATGCGTAGCATAACTTTAGAACTGTGTATGCTATGGTTTTGAAATTTCATATATGCATTCCTAATGGAAAATAAGCTGACGCATATTTTTTTCTCATCCGGATTATGCCCCTTTCAAGAGTTATTGCCCTTTGAAATTTTTTTAACATTTTTAAAGTTACTTTGCAGAAATTTTTATCTTCATTAGATGATGTGTTGCACACAAGACCCGGCTCAATACCTCCAATGTCAAGGTTATACTTAGAGGTCAAAAACGGGGGAGACATCTGTGTTTTTGTAGAAAAACAAATTCTAGTTTATGATTTGATTTTAACCAGTCTTGCACACAACTTGTACCACCATAAGATCTGGGTTCCTTTCTTGAATCAGCCATATCCCATAATGTGCTACGGAGTTACGGCCCCTGAAAAGCCAAAAATTGCCTATTTTGGTCTTGTCCGCACGATAGCATCTTCATTTATGATTTGATTTTAACCAGACTTGCACACAACTTGTACCACCATGGGATCTGGGTTCCTTTCTTGAACCAGCCATATCCCATCATGTGTTACGGAGTTACGGCCCCTGAAAGGGCAAAAATTGTCTATTTTGGTCTTGTCTGCTGGATAGCTGTTTCATTTATGATTTGATTTTAACTAAACTTGCACACATTTTGTACCACCACAAAATATCTCGGTCAAGATCGAATATGGGTCATGTTGGGTCAAAAAGTAGGTCAGTAGGTCAAATCAGAAAAAAAAACCTTGTGAAGACACTAGAGGCCACAGTTTTGGTCCAATCATCATCAAACTAGCCCAGAATGATCATCTTGACAATATCTCAGTCAAGTTCAAATAGGGTGTTGTCGAGTCAAAAAGTAGGTCAGTAGGTCAAATAAGAGAAAAACCTTGTGAACACACTAGAGGCCACATTTTTGGTCCAATCATCATCAAACTTGCTCGGAATGATAGTCTTGACAATATCTCGGTCAAGTTCGAATATGGGTGATTTTAGGTCAGGAAGTAGGTCAGTAGGTCAAATCATAGAAAAACCTTGTGAACACACTAGAGGCCACAGATTAGGTCCGATCATCATCAAACATGCCCAGAATGATCATCTTGACAATATCTGAGTCATGTTCAAATATTGGTCATGTCAGTCCAAAAAGTATGTCAGTAGATAATATCATAGAAAACCCTCTGAACACACTAGAGGCCACAGTTTTGGTCTGATCATCATCAAACTTGCTAAAAATGATCATTTGACAATATTTCGGTTAATTTTGAATGTTGGTCATATCTAGCCAGTAAGTAGGTCAGTAGGTCAGATTGCTGAAAAAACTTGTGTACACACTAGAGACCCCAGTTTTGGTCCGATCATCACCAAACTTGCTCAGAATGATCATCTTGACAATATCTTGGTCAAGTTTGAATATGGGTCATGTCAGGTCAAAAAGTAGGTCAGCAGGTCAAATCATAGAAAAACGTTTTGAACACTCTTAGAGGCCACAGTTTTAGTCAAATCATCATAAAACTTGCTCAGGATGATCATCTGGACAATATCTCAGTTCAGTTCAAACATGGGTAATGTCAAATCAAAATGTAGATCAGTAGGTTATTTTGTCATAACTTTGAACTGTTTGAGATAGAGCCTTCATATTTGGCGTGTAGGTTCCTTGTGACAAGGGCTTCCCACTCATATAAAGATTTGACCTGTGACCTACTTTATCATAACTTTTGAACCATATGAGATAGAGCCTTCATATTTGGCATGTATGTTCCCTGTGACAAAGTTTTCCCAACCATTCAAAACTTTTGAGCCATGGCCTTGACCTTTGACCTACTTTGTCATAACTTTTGGAGCATTTAAGATACAGCCTTCATATTTGGCATAAAGGTTCCTTCGTAGGAGTGAGTGTTTGAGTTGAAGTCTCACCAAAAGCCAAGGTCATACAGTGATGGGACCTCTGTTTAAAGACCAATCTGAAAGTCTGGAGAAGACTGGGATCGATACTGCTACCCCTGGTTTACAAGGCAAGTAGCATGACCACTTCACCATGAAGGCTTCTAAACTTCATTGGAATGTTGTGTAGATGACCCTCTAGGAAAATAGCATAACCATTAACAAATGGTCACAAGAGCTAAAAATAGAAAAACATTGTGAATTTGCTTCAAATGCGAACTCCTTCTAAACCTTTGGGCCAATTGGATTTAAAACTTCACAGGAATGTTGCCTTGGTGACTCCGTGCCAAAATAGTTAAACCTTATTCCACTCCAATGAACAAGATGGCTGCCAGAGCTAAAAATAAAAAACAAATCTTCAAATGACAATTCCTTCTGTACTCTTGGGCCAATTTCATTCAGACTTTGAAGTTATGTTGCTTAGATGACCCTCTACCAAACAGGCTAAAACAATCCCGCTCTGATGAAAAAAAATGGCCACCGGAGCTAAAAATAGAAAAATATTGTAAATCTGATTCAAACGTGAACCCCTCCTAAACCCTAAGGCCAATTTGATTCAAACTTCACAGGAATGTTACCTAGGTTACTCCCTACCAAATAAGCTAAAATCACTCTGCTGATGAACAAGATGGCCACCATAGCTAAAAATAGAATGTACTCGAGACAGTGACAGACAGGTGAGCGAACCAGGGCCCTGTGGGCCCTCTTGTTTTAAGTTAACATGCTCGTTAGTGGTCAGATTGTTAACTGTTCTAGCAAGAACAATATCTAATACTCTGGTATTTTTGCTGAAAAATGTGAGCAGCTTTTGCAAATGGAAAAGCTGCTCACATTTTTTTCAGCAAAAAAAAGTATATTTTCCATATTAAATAATCAAAGTTTTAGCTATTTTTAACTAACGATGTCATTAGTTGTGAACAACTGGCCCCAGTACATGTGTAGATTAAAACTAACAATGTCATTAGTTAATGCATAATTAATAGTTTAATTATTCATTATGACAAATATGCTAATATTTTGCTAAAAAATGTGAGCACCTTTTGCATTTTGTGAGTACTTTTTATATTTGCAAAAGCTACTCACTTTTTTGCTAAAAAAATGTGAGTAGCTTTTGCAAATGCAAAAGCTACTCACATTTTTACAGCAAAAAATTCCACAGCATTAGATTTTGTACTTACCTGTACCAGAACAATTAACATTATGACCACTAATGAGCTTGTTAACCTAACAGATTGCATGTACAATGATTTGAACATCTTGGCCCGGCTCTTTATATTACAGTGTTAGAGAGTGCTGTAGAGAGTGGAGCCATACCAACACCATCAGGGTTACTGTTGTTTCATGAAGATAGCCATCCAGGAGATTTAGGTAGGTTTTGTTGAGAGAATTGTTTTTTGTTTGATTTGAGGTTTAACGTCCCCATCAACACTGTAAAGGTCATTTTGAAGACATTGTTTCCAATTTTGTGGGACCCTTACCTGACATTGAGATGAAATGACATCTCAAGCTTTGCCACCCAATGAAACCAATATTGTTTATAAGCATGGACAGGTCCGACTCGCACTGCTTTGTCTGGGCAGGCTTAGGTCCTCTAAACAGTTTACCAGTACTCATGTGCAGGTCGATTTCAGCTCTGCTTGGAAGCATCATGCCGCCCATCTATTTCTTCAAGCCCCGATGGGTGGGGGCCGTTTGTTGAGAGAAATGAAAAAAAAACAAGAACTATAGACATCATAAAAGATAGCAGCCTCAAAGTTTGTGTGGCACCTGCCACATTAGCTGTGGCTGGTGTTATACTCTATGTCCTGCTGAATAAATTAAGCTATAACCATTTAACACTTGCAGCCAATCAGATTATTTGATGTAATTATCCCCCCCCCCCCCCCCCCCCTGTTCGGTGAACTCAACTCCCGTGCATGTGCGGTGAACTCAACTCCTCCCACAGTTTCTGTCTAAGCAATCTGATTCTTAGCATACACTTTCTAGATCTATTGAGTATGTGCATGAAGAAGTTTTATGTTGGAATTTTATTTTTTGACAAAATAATTGCTTTTTGAACTTAGCCATTTTTGTGCAATTCTTGGTATTGTACCCAGAACATGCATGTTCGGTGAACTCAACTCCTCCCACAGTTTTAGTCTAAGGAATTTGATTTTTAGCATACACATTTTAGATGTATTGGGTATGTGCATGAAGAAGTTTTATGTTGGAATTTTATTTTTTGACAAAATTATTGCTTTATGAACTTAGCCATTTTTATGCAATTCTTGGTATTGTATCCAGAATACCCAGAATATGCATCTACGGTGACTTCAACTCCTCCCACAGTTTTAGTCTAAAGAATTTGATTTCTAGATGTATTGGGTATGTGCATGAAGAAGTTTTATGTTGGAATTTTATTTTTTGACAAAATTATTGCTTTATGAACTTAGCCATTTTTATGCAATTCTTGGTATTGTACCCAGAGTATAAATTTAAGGAATGTCACCATATTTTGCATAAACATTGTCATTGATGAGCTGCTTATGCTACAGAAAAATAAGGTTCTAGGGGCTAGTGTTTTCCCCTTTGTTATTTTTAACTAATTGTTCTGGCCTGTACCCAGATGTGCGTGTACGGTGAACTCAACTCCTCCCACAGTTTCTGTCTAAGCAACCTTTTGTTTGCGGGGGGTATCTAATAAGCAGTGCTTATTCACTTTTTTCATTTATTCAGTCAAATTTGCACACTGAATGACTATGTACATCTTAATCAGATGGTTTCTTCAGGATCCCATCTCTGGATTTACAGTTTTTGCAAAGGTTCAGCATATTCTGATTCAGCAGGACAAGGCAGCACAATAACACATCCCTATGACATAAGGCATTCTTTCATACCGCAAAAAGGATCGTTTTTTCCTGATAAAAAAATTGTAATATTTTTCTTATTTATGCTCCAACTACAGTCAAACCTGTATAAGAGAGCCACTTTTGGGAATGGAGGAATTGGCTGTTATACACAGGTGGTTGTCTTATGGAGGTTCAGCCAGAAATGAAATTCTTAATGTGTCTTAATATGTCGCCGCACTATTATTACCATTTCGGGGCTTTTGTTCAACTAATAATTGGGTGAGAAAATAGCAAATCACATTTATTCATTTGTTTTATGCATTGTTATGCATACTAATTCTATGGCACAAATGTGAAATTAAATAAAAAATATGAATAAAATTTAAAATCATAGATTTAATTAAAAATTCACATACCTTCATAAGACATAAGACTGTATTTTACACATGTAGTAAAATCTCTGTAAAACCTTTGTTGCTATTGCTGTTACATGTTCATGTATTAAAATCCTGTAGAGAGTTTAATAAAAATATATCTAAAACACTTGTTTTTATTATATATAGGTTCTGGGTGCTTGTTAGAACCGCCTCATTGAGGCGGTTCTAACCAGTACCCACAAACTATGTCTTAGAGCAGAAATTTGAGGGGGTTCTAACCAGTACCCGCAAACTATGTCTTAGAGCAGAAATAAGAAAAATATTGTAAACACCCATAAACCCCAGTCTTCTCTATATAAAGTGGGGTTTATGGGGGGTTACATTACACAGACTTGTTAACATGATGGATTAAATTATAGTAATCTCACATGTATGCATAACATAAAGCACTGACTTGTTGTATTTAATAGACCATCAACATCCTTTTTTTTTTAAATCATGGCTTTCTGTTTGTGTAAAGGCCAGTAGTGCGGGTATAGTCAGAGCCTCTGAAAGCTCTAGTACATGTATTATTTTGTCATAAAAACCTAAAAGCTCCATTAAACATTCTAGAGGCGGCAACACTGCTTTTGTTTTCTTACAATTTCATATGAATGTCCCAGCCGACGTGATGTCAAGCATTATTTTCTGAGAAAAATTAAGAAAAAATAATCTTTGAATAATCTGCTGGATGTGATTGGTACTTCAAGGGTTTGAATATGTAATATCGTAAAAATCCTAAAAATGCGGACACCTTCAGGACTGGCTGTAGTTCCCCAAAAATTTTAACATAAGTTTCACGATCCTTCAAGGAGTCTAAATGGTGCAGACAGAATGGCAAACAGTGTAGACCCTGATCAGACTGCTCTGTCTGGAACAGATCAGACTGATCTGTATCTGCGCTGTTTGCTTAGGCCTATCTGTCCCATTCCCAATACTTAGGATCATTAGGGTAGTCACATTATAACATTTTACTATACCTGTACATGTAGATTCTGCACAAGTGAATGAATAGATTTTGTCGCTTATATTATTTATTTTGGATAGCCTATTAGCCATTTTGTGGGAAAGTAACTGTCCTTTTGGCTTTCCGCTGTGGTGTTTCTGTTGGGGTCTGTTGCTTCGTGTTTGTGTTTCTTTCCCTTTGGTGTCTCTAATGGGAGCTATGGGTTAATTGTATTGATTCCTGATCATTGCCTCCACTTCTATTTTTTAAAAGGGAAATTTGTTAAGAATACAGCTTGAATCCTTGTAATTTTTAGGTCCACTGGTGATCAGAAGCTTGCAGGTTCGATCCCTGCCTGGCTGTTTCAGCTACATTGTCACGGAGGTTGATTGTGAAATATTTACAACAGTCCTTCTCTCCCTTTTGCTGATTCAAGAAGGGCAGTTGTCAGCTTCTGGCAGAGGAATGTGCTGGTTAACCACTTACGCATGTATAAACCTACTACATGTAGTATTCACGTTATTTGCATTATCTGCTGGTTCCTAGTCTGAAGGTTATCCGTTTTGGAAAAACAGGTAACCAGACCCCCTGACCTTTCAAGGTCAGGGGGGTCTGGTTACCTGTTTTTCCAATATTTACAATGTGCAAGCTGGGAGCCAGCAAATAATGCAAATATGGTGAATGGTTTGGTAAACTGACCAGCTTGATATGATTATGATATGACCTTAACCCTTAAAATGCCATATAAAACTACATCTGAAGATGACTGCTTCTGTCATCTTCTGAATCTTCATGCAAACTTTTTAAAAAAAAGATTTTAAATAGGCAAACAGTGTGGACCCAGATCAGACTGCACCACACTGTTTGCAAAAAGGGCTTTAAAGTAACCACCAGATGACATAGCAGACGACAAAAGCTGTGCTTGGCATTTTATGGCTTAATAGTATTGACAGGGCTCCAAATCAACCAGCCAATCAAGCTTTTCTACTTTGGAGCTTCTTTTAAAAGAAATACTTCTCCCAGAGTGTAGGTGCAAAGTTTCCTTTGAAAATAATCTGAAGCCTATGTTTAGCTCATCTGAGCCGAAGTCGCATTGGTGAGCTTATAGTAAGTTAAGAC
Organism: Lucinisca nassula; assembly: GCA_963580285.1. NCBI lineage: Eukaryota > Metazoa > Mollusca > Bivalvia > Lucinida > Lucinidae > Lucinisca > Lucinisca nassula. The sequence goes on along the minus strand of OY757022.1, from coordinate 129,789,184 downwards.
TCTGTTGTCAGTCTGTAATTGTTCTTTTGTCTGTCAATATTTTCAATTAGAAGCCTCCGTGGTGCAGTGGTTATGCTACTCGCCTGGTAAACCAGGGATCGCAGGATCGATCCCGGGCTTCTCCAGACTTTCGGATGAGTCTTTAAACCGAGGTCCCGTCTCCATATGACCTTAGCTGTTGGTGGGACATAAAACTCAAACTCTCCCTCACTCAACATTTTCAAACATCTCTGAAACCACTGGGCTAATAGAATTCAAATTTCATACCGTATGTCACATCCATGGGATGGGGAAATGAAAGTTTATTCACAGGGTCCAGATCACATGTCAAAGATGGCCACCATTCCCATATAATGAAATAATCCTTCAAAAATCTTGTCCTCAGGAACCAGTGAGCCAGTTGTAGTTTGGTATGTAGCATTGAGGACTCAAACCAAGCTTAGTTTATTCAAATGATGCCCCCTAGATGACCTGATCTATATTAGGCCAAGGTTAACCCTTTTTGTACCAAATGGAATCTTCCTCTCTGTATACAGCCGCAGTCCATTTCAAAATTTAGGGGTGTCAGGTTGTGTTTTCTTCAAAATTTATTTGGAAAATGGCTGACCTTTTAGCAGACAGTGGAGGCCCTGATCAGACGCCGCGTACTGTGGCGTCTGATCTGGGCCTGCACTGTTTGCCAGGGTACCTGTTTAGGGGTTTCTGGTACTAAATGGGTTTAATTTGGTTGCATGGACTTTTGTATGGAAAAAAGTCAAAACCTTGTATGTTTTGGAAACTATTGCAGCCTGTGTTCTGGAAATTGTTATCTAAATGATATAGAGGATATTTGAATTGCTCAGTGTAAGATTGATTTTTATTTCAATGAGTGGCCAAGTGAAAATTCATCGTTTGGTATTCATGAGTGAAATAAAAATTGATCTTACTCTGAAAAAAAAAATTCTGTTTCTTTCATGCTTTAAACTGTAATTATAATGCAATTTCAAAGGGTCAAACCTTTTCCATGGCCATTTCACATCAATTTAGAAGTGTCCAGCAGCTTCACATGGTATAATACTGGGTGTAAACTAAAAACTTGCAATTGCAAAATGGCTTGGAATGCCACTTTACCAAATTGTTCACTTGTTAATGTCCACAGTTGTTGACCTTATCTAGCGTTGTGTGCATTCATTACGTTAGTCTTCAATAAGTGATGTTGTAAACATCTTGATGAACTGCGTACCTGCGTGACATTTTGTTAAGTTAAATGACGGGGTTGAGACCAGGGCAAGAAAATCACTAGGTCGTTTTCAGATTATTTAAGTCTCATGGTCGGCATAGCCTTGCATGAGACTTAAAAATTGAGAGATTTCCTTGTTTCAGTTTCCTTGTCTCAGTATCAACACCATCATAGATTCTATTAATCTTTCCCAGGTGTGAGCTTAGGATCTACAGATGCCATTTTGGAAAAGAAATCAAGGTTATCCAGAAGTTTGCAGGAGTTCATTCAACATAGAGATGCAATCCCCCAGCTGATTCAGTATCTAGAAACTTGTAAAGCTGGTGCCCTGATCAGATTCTGGTTGGATGCTGACAGCTTTCAAGCTTCTACATGGACTCGGATCAGAACTCATTCATTAAACACAGTCGGTAAAAGCTCATTGATAAAAAGAAGAGGGAATGCAAATCAGTCCAAAGTGAAAGAAAAAGACATAACCAGTCCAAATAGTCAGTCTACAGATGGAGATTCCACATGTGATAAAAGTGATGCATTAAATGTGTCATCACCTGGTGGTGATCAAGACCTGGCTAGTCCAGTGTGCAATACAGACAGTACAGCAGCAGACAAAATACCAAATCATAGAGAATCTGAAGCACCTAGTGCTATCAGCATTGTTGCAGATAATTGCAAAACTGAGATTACAGCTAACACAGTCAAAGCATTGTCATCTAATGATGATGATCCGAGGACTAGAGAGAAATGTAAAGCTGAGGCAAGTGTTAATCGACTGAGTTTGTCACTAAATTTACAGGATGAACATATCAATTCAGGATACCCACTGTCAGTTAATTCCATTGACTCAGGTGCTCATTCTGTTACGTCCAATCATTCTGCAGCTTCCATGCCGGACCTGAATAGCATCAAAAGTATTCCACTTCAGAATAGTCAGTCCACGACCAGCCTGAAGACATCTGAACGCGATAAAGATCAGCTGGCTGAAAAACTAAAGAAAAGTATGTAATTTAACCCTTTATGTACCAAATGGAATCTTCCTCCTTAAATATCACAGGAGTCCATTTCAAAATAAAGGGGTGTCTTGTTATGATTTCTTCAAAATTTATTTGGAAAATGGCTGAACTTTTTGCAAACCGTGTAGGTGTGTGTGTGAATTTGGGTTTAACGTCGCTTTCAACAATTTTTCAGTCATATCACGACGGTGTCTGGTTGCGACAGGGAGCTCAATGCTCACTTTTATAGTGCTACCTTACTGAAGTATCATGTCCCAGACACATTACATGATACCACACCCAGTCACATTATCCTGTCACTGGATACCGTGTAGGCCCTGATCAGACCCGGCAGAATGCGGCAGCCTTGGCCTGCACTGTTTACCAATTACCCGTTTTGGGGTTTCCGATACAAAATGGGTTAAAGTCCTCATCGATTGCTTCACAAAAGGATGAGTAATGAGAAAAATTATGGGATAATATTTCTCATTTCTCCATTTATCCTACTGAATAAATAGTTTAGCCACACCCATTTCTGACTTTGAACCAATTATATTACTTGTCTACCGGATGTAATATATTCCTGCTATTTCACAAACTGCATGACAGTGTAGATCCTGATCAGATGACTTCTTAAGAAGCCATCTGATCAGGATCTACACTGTTTGCAAGGTTGTGGTTGTTTGTTATGTTCAGTAGGATAAGGGTTAAAGCATGTTGTGAGTACTTGTTAATATCAGCTGATCAAGACAATCATAACAAGTACCCAAAACCTGTTTCTAACAAAAAAGAAGTAAAATTATCTTTGTTACGCCTCCTTAAAACTGAAATTATGTCAGCATTAAGAAACTAGAGCAAGTAGATGGCGTGCCACTGCATATCCACACACTTTGGAAATCTTATCACAATAAAAGGACCAAAAATCCTACTATATGACCTCATGTGACCCCCAGTCATGCCCTCGGGGTAAACTGCTTCTCTTCATTAACTTAGATTTGATATGCAACATAGCTTTGTTTGTACAAATTGGACGGGTTTTTAAAAAAAATCTGTCCTTTAAAATAGCGATGTCGGGCGGGCGGGCAGGCAGGCATGTGGGCGGGCGGGCGTCGTCCCAGGTTTACCTTTTGATTAACCTTTTTTTCAAAGTGATATTTTTCATCTATTCTGTAGCAGATTGTTTTAATATCAGGACTGATGCATAAGTGGAGGTACCGCTTTCATGTATTATCCATAAATGGCGCAAAAGACTAAAATTTTGGCGGAAATTGTCATTTTTCAAACTTGTGTTTTTCAGGTTTACCTTTTGGTTAACCTTTTTTCAAATGCCAGTGTAGTGGATAGAGTGCTGGACTACGAATCCTATTGTTGACCATGAATCTGAGGGGCGTGAGTTCAAACCCCGGTGGAGACCTTTTTTTTTGTTCTTTTTTTTTTCTTTCTTTTTTCATTCTTTTTGGACGGGTTTTTCAAGGAAAAATTCCGTCCTTTAGAATAGCGATGCAGTGTTCAATCTAGGCTGCGCCATTGCGCCCTGGGCCCGCTTTTTACATCAGGGGCGCACTAGAGATCATTCAATGGGCCCGTCGGGCGCAACTGTAGAATTTGTGACTGTTTCTTCTAGAGTTCATTTTTGCGATTTTCTCGTGATTTTTCGTCTGCCTGGTGCGTATTATTGAGTTTTATCACAAACCGCATGTTGCCCAATCACAATAACTGAAAAAAATTTTTGTTTTATCTGTTTAACTAGTAACAATTCTTATTTTTCAAACCCAAATCGATGTTTTGTTTACCGGGGATGCGGCCATGTTCGGTATACTTGTATGCGCCGGGCAGCTTACGCCGTATTCGTGTGCGCCGTGCGGCTTACGCTAAATACCGGACCGAAATACCGCAAAATACCGAGGCCGGCGCTATTTATTAACGAGTTCTTCTCTTCCAGAAATAAATTTAATGGCATTCATTCTAAATAAAACATGTATTTAACCCTTGAGCAAGACACTTTATCCAAATGGTTTTGTACTGGTTAAAAGAGGTATTGAGCATAATTATGTGACCAACTCAGTATTAGAAGATGGATAGATAGACAAACAGAATAGATTTTGTCTGTGATGTTTAACTTCTTTTGTGCCCATTTTTATCATGCAGCCAAAACCTAAAGATAAATCTGGCAACTTTATGTAGTATAATTTAAGGGCCCCCTAAATTTCCGAATGGCCCCCTTTTCCAAAGCCTGTGGGCCCAGAGGGCCCCCAAACCCCAAATCCTAGATTGAACACTGGCGATGTCCATGCGGGCGGCCGGGCGGCCCGGTTTACCTTTTGGTTAACCTTTTTTAGCTCACCTGTCACGTAGTGACAAGGTGAGCTTTTGGGATCACTTTTTGTCCGTCGTCCGTCGTGCGTCCGTGCGTGCGTCTGTGCGTCCATGCGTCCGTCCGTAAACTTTTCTTCAAACAACATCTCCTCCTAAACCACTGATCGGATTTTGACCAAACTTCACAGGAATGATCCTTAGGTGGTCCCCTTTCAAAGTTGTTCAAATGGTTCCGGTCCGTTGCACATATAGGTCACAGTAGCCAAAAATAGATTTTTTTCACCGAAAACTTAAAAAATCTTCTTCTCTGAAACCGCAAGGCCCAGGTCTTTGATATTTGGTATGAAGCTTCATCTAGTGGACCCCTACCAAGATTGTTCAAATTATAGTGCTGGGGCCAAAAATGCCCCCGCACCGGGGCCTTTGGTTTTACATGGGCTTATATAGGGAAAATCTTTAAAAATCTTCTTCTCTGAAACCGCAAGGCCCAGGTCTTTGATATTTGGTATGAAGCTTCATCTAGTGGACCCCTACCAAGAGTGTTCAAATTATAGTGCTGGAGCTAAAAATGCCCCCGCACGGGGGCCCTTTGGTTTTACATGGGCTTATATAGGGAAAATCTTGAAAAATCTTCTTCTCTGAAACCGCAAGGCCCAGGTCTTTGATATTTGGTATGAAGCTTCATCTAGTGGACCCCTACCAAGATTGTTCAAATTATAGTGCTGGGGCCAAAAATGCCCCCGCACCGGGGCCCTTTGGTTTTACATGGGCTTATATAGGGAAAATCTTGAAAAATCTTCTTCTCTGAAACCCCAAGGCCCAGGTCTTTGATATTTGGTATGAAGCTTCATCTAGTGGACACCTACCAAGATTGTTCAAATTATAGTGCTGGGGCCAAAAATGCCCCCGCACCGGGGCCTTTGGTTTTACATGGGCTTATATAGGGAAAATCTTTAAAAATCTTCTTCTCTGAAACCGCAAGGCCCAGGTCTTTGATATTTGGTATGAAGCTTCATCTAGTGGACCCCTACCAAGAGTGTTCAAATTATAGTGCTGGAGCTAAAAATGCCCCCGCTCGGGGGCCCTTTGGTTTTACATGGGCTTATATAGGGAAAATCTTGAAAAATCTTCTTCTCTGAAACCGCAAGGCCCAGGTCTTTGATATTTGGTATGAAGCTTCATCTAGTGGACCCAAAAATCTTCTTCTCTGAAACCGCAAGGCCCAGGTCTTTGATATTTGGTATGAAGCTTCATCTAGTGGACCCCTACCAAGATTGTTCAAATTATAGTGCTGGGGCCAAAAATGCCCCTGCACCGGGGCCCTTTGGTTTTACATGGGCTTATATAGGGAAAATCTTTAAAAATCTTCTACTCTGAAACCGCAAGGCCCAGGTCTTTGATATTTGGTATGAAGCTTCATCTAGTGGACCCCTACCAAGATTGTTCAAATTATAGTGCTGGGGCCAAAAATCTTTAAAAATCTTCTTCTCTGAAACCACAAGGCCCAGGTCTTTGATATTTGGTATGAAGCTTCATCTAGTGGACCCCTACCAAGATTGTTCAAATTATAGCCCTGGGGCCAAAAATGCCCCCACGCCGGGGCCCTTTGGTTTTACATAGACTTATATAGGGAAAATCTTGAAAAATCTTCTTCTCTGAAACCACAAGGCTTAGGTCTTCGATATTTGTTATGAAGCTTCAGCTAGTGGACCTCTATAAAGATTGTTCAAATTATAGCGCTGAGACCAAAAATGCCCCCGCCATGTGGCCCTTTGGTTTTACATAGACTTATACATGTATAGGGAAAATCTTTAAAAATCATCTTCTCTGAAACACAAGGCTTAGGTCTTTTATATTTGTTATGAAGCTTCAGCTAGTGGACCTCTACCAAGATTGTTCAAATTATAGCCATGGGGCCAAAAATGCCCCCGCTCCGGGGCCCTTTGGTTTTACATAGACTTATATTAGGGAAAAATCTTGTTTTACATAGACTCATATATGCAGGGTAAACCTTTAAAATCTTGTTCTTTGAAACCACAAAGCCCAGGTCTTTCATTATCGATATGAAGCTTCATCTTGTGGACCTCTACCAAGATTGTTCAAATTATAGCCCTGGGGCCAAAAATGACCCTGCTTGGGGCCCACTTGTTATACATTGGATCAGGTGAGCGAACCAGGGCCCTCTGGGCCCTCTTGTTTCAAAAACCCGTCCATAATGCCTTTTGGCGTTTTTCTTGTTGACCCATTGGCCGGGGTCAGTCCCCACCCCCTGGGGGTCACATAAAAACCCTGATTACGTTCCTCCAGTCTTCATCCATAGGGATCATTGCCTGTGACAGTTTCATGATTCTAGCTCAAAAAAGACCCTGAAATAGAACCCATTATGTCATTTCAACTCAATGTCGGGTAAAAGTCCCACAAAATTGGAAGCAACGTCTCCAAAATGACTTTTATAGTGTTGACGGGGATGTTACAAACAAGAACCCATTATTACCAGGAAACCCATAAAAGAGACAAAGGTAAACAGTGCAGACATAGATCAGACATCACAAATTTGATATCTGATCAAAAGGGTCAACACTGTTTGCTAACAGGATTTTCTGTCAAAAATTGAATAAAAGGGGGAAGAAATCTTGATACGCCTTCAATGACAAATGGACTTCTCCAGCCTTCTCCAACATATAACAATGGGACAGTCCAGCAGTATACAATGGATTAACCTGTTTTGAGCTTGAAAGAATCTTTCTGGCTATATATAGCATAATGTAGGGGTGTCAGTTTCAGAAATTTATTTAGAAACTGGCTGAAGTTTTTGCAAATAATAAGGAACCTGATCAGATGGAGCATTCTGTAGTGTTCTGTTTTGGCAGTGTCCCATTTTGGGGTCTCCCATCTTAACCCATTGTATGCGGGAAACCCTTAAAGGGGTACCTTGGCAAACCGTGCAGGCCCAGATCAGAGGCCGCAGAGCGTGGCGTCTGATCAGGGCCTGCACTATTTGCTAACAGAATTTTCCATCAAAAATAGAATAAGAATGAAACAAAAGGCCTGACACTCCTTATACTACAAATGGACTTGTCCAACATATAGGAATGGGAGAGTCCACTAGTATACAATGGGTTAAAATGGTTGAAGGTGAAATGATAAGAACAATTTGCGGTTTGGTTTATACCCCATCTACAATGCTGATCAGACTGCCAACAGCTGCCTTAACCCTTGTCCTGCTGAGTCCGGACATGTCTTATCTTTTAAACAATAGATCCAGATCAGATGGCTTCTTCAGAAGCCATCTGATCAGGATATGCATTGTTTGTCATTGTTTGATCAGGATCTGCATTGTTTGTCATTCAGATTGAGAATTTGTTGCAATAATTGCATCAAGTAATCTGATCGGTTGATAATTGGTAGTGGGTGTGGCATATTTAAATATTCAGCAGGTCAAGGGTTAAAAACTCCCCAACTGATTCAGAAGATATAACCATTCAAAGCCATGTTGAGGCAAAATCTTTCTTTCCACAAATAGAAACCTATTCCTCCCAAATGCAAAAGCTACTTACATTTTTTAGCTCACCAGAGCCGAAGGCTCCGGGGGAGCTTATAGTATAGCCATTGGTCCGTCGTCCGTCGTCGTCGTCGTCTGTGTCTGCGTCTGCGTCTGCGTCGTCAACGTTTTCAAACAACATCTCCTCTGAAACTACTTGGCCAATTGAAACTAAATTACATGTGGAGCCTCTATGGGAAGGGGGAACGAAAGTTTGTTCGTGAGGACTGGGTCACATGACCAATATGGCCACCATGCCCATATATGGTAAAAACCTTTAAAAATCTTCTTGTCAAGAACCGAATGGCCGATGATCTTAAAACTTGGTATGCAGCATCGGGGACTCGGGCTCTACCAAGTTTGTTCAAATGATGACCTTTGGTTGACCGTGACCTGTTTTACGTCAAGGTCAAATTTGGTCGCTTAGACATTTGTATGGAAAAATGGCAAAACAGTGGATTTTTCAAATTGTATATTAGCTAGTGGCATCAGAAATGGTATTTACAATCAGCTGAATGGAAGTTTATCAGTTCCAAAGGTCAAGGTCATTTACCGACCTTTGTCCAGGATGGCTCAGATTCAGTATTTTTATCTTCTTCTTCACTTAAACTACTTGGCCAATCGAAACCAAATTACATGTGGAGCCTCTATAGAACAAGGGAACGAAAGGTTGTTCTGGAGGACTGGGTCACATGACCAATATGGCCGCCATGCCCATATATGGTAAAAACCTTTAAAAATCTTCTTTTCAAGAACTGAGTGGCCGATGATCTTGAAACTTGGTATGCAGCATCAGGGACTCTGGCCCTACCAAGTTTGTTCAAATGATGACCTTTGGTTGACCTTGACCTGTTTTACGTCAAGGTCAAATTTGGTAACTTAGACTTTTGTATGGAAAAATGGCAAAACAGTGGATTTTTCTGATTGTATATTAGCTAGTGGCATCAGAAATGGTATTTAAAATCAGCTGAATGGAAGTTTGTCAGTTACAAAGGTCAAGGTCATTTACCGACCTTTGTCCATGACGGCTCAGATTCAGTATTTTTATCATCTTCTTCACTTATACTACTTGGCCAATTGAAACCAAATTACATGTGGAGCCTCTATAGAACAAGGGAACGAAAGTTTGTTCTGGAGGACTGGGTCACTTGACCAGTATGGCTGCCATGCCCATATATGATAAAAACATTTAAAAATTTTCTCTTCAAGAACTGAATGGCCGATGATCTTGAAACTTGGTATCCAGCATCAGGGACTCTGGCCCTACCAAGTCTGTTCAAATGATGACCTTTGGTTGACCTTGACCTGTTTTACGTCAAGGTCAAATTTGGTTACTTAGACATTTGTATGGAAAAATGGCAAAACAGTGGATTTTTCTGATTGTATATTAGCTAGTGACATCAGAAACTGTATTTACAATCAGCTGAATGGAAGTTTATCAGTTCCAAAGGTCAAGGCATTTACCGCCCTTTGTCCAGGACGCTTTAGATTCAGTATTTTTATTTTCTTCTTCACTTAAACTACTTGGCCAATTGAAACCAAATTACATGTGGAACCTCTATGGAATGAGGGAACAAAAGTTTGTTCATGAGGACTGGGTCACATGACCAATATGGCGGCCATGCCCATATATGGTAAAAACCTTTAAAAATCTTCTTCTCAAGGGCCGAATGGCCGATGATCTTGAAACTTGGTGTGCAGCATCAGGGACTCTGGCCCTACCAAGTTTGTTCAAATGATGACCTTTGGTTGACCTTGACCTGTTTTATGTCAAGGTCAAATTTGGTCACTTAGACATTTGTGTGGAAAAATGGCAAAGTAGTGGATATTTCTGATTGCCTGGTAGGCTGTGACATCAAAAATGATATTTACAGTTAGCTGAATGGAAGTTTATCAATTCCAAGTCCATTACTGACCTTTGTCTTGGATGGCTCAGATTCAGTATTTTTATTTTTCAACAAATAATTAGCACATTTGCCAAATATAAATAAAGTCTTTCATTACGCAAACACGCCTATACAAATACATTGCCACCTTTATCGCCGAAAAAATGAATTTTTTATGATGAAAAGTTGTGATATTTTTCTTATTTCTGCTCCAAATATAGATTGTGAGCACTCGTTAGAACTGCCTCATCAAGCCGGTTCTAACGAGTACCCACAATCTATATTTTAGAGCAAAAATAAGAAAAATAAGGTTTACCCCCGGAAACCTCAGTTTTACTATATAAAAGTGGGGTTCAAGGGGGTCAAAATTATATAGGCGTGTTTTCGAGAGAACTGTATGATAATTAATGTCATCATTAGTTTTGAAAAAAACTAAGCCCTTGTTGCAAACCCCAAAGACAGTCCAAAATTTCAGTTCTATGTAGTATATGTATTCTTCGTTTCTTGCTCATGAATTCATATTACAGTGGACAATCCCTATATTGACAGTAGTTGCTCGGAACTTTCTCCTTAACAGTTTGCTACTGTAGTAAATTTCCTGCTATAATGAATCCTAATAAAGAGAAGTACACAATGTATGATAAAGGACTTTTTCATGCCCCGGCATTATAAAAGGGGCGGGGTTATTATGTTATACCCTCCGAAATTTTTATTGACCGTCCTTCTGCCAGAACCTCACAGTTTCGTGTCCGCTCCATAACTGATACCGTTTGAGATATTTTCACGAAGCATCACAGATATGTAGAGCACCATGAGACAATGACCAGAACATATTAACTGTAACTCTGATTTTCCTACTTTTGGGGTTATTGCCCTTTGAACTTTGAACATAGCCATTTCTATCATACAACTTGTTCACTCCATAACTACGATACCATTTCAGATATTTTCATGAAACTTCACAGGTATTTACAGCACCATGAGATGACATGCAGAACATATGAACTGTAACTCAGATTTTCTTACTTTTGGAGTTATTGCCCCTTGAAAATTGAACATAGCAGTTTCTATCAGTTTCGTCTCTGCTCCATTACTGTGTTACCATTTGAGATATTTCACAAAACTTAACAGATATGTGGAGCACCATGATACGACATGCAGAACATACAAACCGTAATTCTTATTTTCCTTATTAGGGAGTTATTGCCCTTTGTACATTGAACTGCCATTTCTATCATAGTTTCGAGTCCCTCCATAACTCTGATACCATTTCAGATATTTTCATCAGTCAGGTGCATAACCTATACAAGTTATTTTTTTTATAACCTGTTACAATTATAAAGTCACATACCGCCATTGAATTTCAAAGTGAGGCTATAGAAAATAACTTGTTTATGTTATGTCACAAGTTCTTTAGGAATATGTTAAACTGAAAAATATGAAAATATTAACGTGAATGCGTTAATATTCTCGTCACCCCACTCTTGTTTGAAACATGTGGGTACAACTTTTTAGACGATGTGTACAAAGAATTTCAATTTCAATCATCAAATTAAAGTCTTCTTTCCATTTTAAAATTGTCGCCACATGCGGCAAAATTGCGATAAGGTGGGAATTCAAGTTTTAAAACCATTTATTTCACCATTTTGGCGCTCAAAATCCACTCAAAAAAAAGTCTTGATATGCACCTGACTGTTCATGAAAACTCACAGTTATCTAGAGCCCCATGAGATGATGTACAGAACGTATGAACCATAATCTGATTTTCCTACCTTTGGAGTTATTACCCTTTGAACATTTAACATAGCGATTTGTGTCTGCTCCATAACTCTGACACTGTTAGACAAATTTTCATGTACATGCATCAATATTGATAATATTTAGGCAAGGACTAATATAGCTTCCCTTTAACTTTATTTTGACAGAGATACATCACTTGCTTGATGTATGTTCAGTGGCGGGCATCAGGCGGCATCATGCAGTACTTGCAGTCCTTTTATTCTTAACCCTTCTCTTGCTGACTATTCATTTTAGCCACACCCATGTCTGACTTTGAACCAATCATATTACTTCATGTAATTTATTCCTGCAAATTCATAAACTGAATGTCAAACAGTGTAGTTCCTGATCAGATGGCTTCTTCAGAAGCCATCTGATCTGGATCTTCACTGTTTACAAAGATAAGGATTGTCGTGAACAGTTTGATATTAAAGGGTTAATTTCTCCAGAAAGAAATGTTGTGGACATTTGTTAGAAATTCTCAGTGAGGCGATTCTAACAGAAGTCCACAACATTTCTTTCTCGGAGTATCAAATAATTACAATATTTTTGAAGACATGTATCTCCATTAATCATCCCATCCTGAGCTAAGGATTTGTTTAATTATGTCTCCCCGGGAAATTTTTTTTTTCTGAGAGACATATTGTTTTTCCCCCAGGCGTCTGTCCTTCCGTCTGTCTGTCTGTCGGGGCAAACATGTCAGGTTTAGGGGCTAGTGTCCAGATTGATAACAATAGAAAATAATTGGAAAACGATTGGTAAACAATAGATTTATTTCGTAAATAAAAGGTTTAGGAGGTTAGCCCCTAAACCAAACAAAAGAAAAGAACAAAAGAAAAAGCCCTTAAACCTGACATGTTAATGTCCGTCTGTCACAAATTCGTGTCCGCTCTATAACTTGAAAAACGTTAAAGTTATCTTCATGAAACTTCATAAATGTATTTATCAATATTAGACGATGTGCAGAGCACAAGAACTATAACTCTCGCTTTTATACTTTTTGAGTTCTCTCCCTTGGAAGTTTGTTGGCATGTATGTATGGGCAAATCGTGTCCGGTCGATAACTTTCTTATTTTTTAGATGGATTTTGAAATTACTTAGCAGAAATATTAACCACCATGAGACAATGTGCGGCGCGCATGACGCAGGTCGGTACCTCAAAGGTCAAGGTCATACTTAGAGGTCAAAGGTCGAAAAAGGGGCCATTTTTCGTGTTTGGTCAAAAACTTTCTTATTTTTAGATGGATTTTGAAATTACTTGGCAGAAATGTTAATCACCATGAGGTGATGTGTTGTGTGCATGACCCTGGTTGGTACCTCAATGGTCAAGGTCATACTTAGAGGTCAAAGGTAAAAAAGGAACCTTTTTTTTCGTGTTTTGTCAATAACTTCCTTATTTTTTGGTAGAATTTAAAATTACTTGGCAGAAATGTTAACTACCATGAGACGTTGTGTCGCACATATGATTCAGGTTGGTACCTCAAAGGTCAAGGTCATACATAGAGGTCAAATGTCAGAAAAGGGACCTTTCTTTCGTGTTTGGTCAATAACTTACTTATTTTTAGATGGATTTTGAAATTACGTGGCAGAAATGTTAACCACCATGAGACGATGTGTTGCACGCAAGACCCAGCTTGGTACTGCAAAGGTCAAGGTCATACATAGAGGTCAAAGGTAAAAAAAGGGGCCTTTTTTGTGTTTGGTCAATAACTTTCTTATTTTTAAATGGATTTTGAATTTACTTGGCAGAAATGTTAACCTTCATGAGAGGATGTGTTGCATGCATGACCCAGGTTGGTACCTCAAAGGTCAAGTCATACTTAGAGGTCAAAGGTCAAAAAAGGGGCCTTTTTTTGTGTTTGGTCAATAACTTTCTTATTTGTAGATGGATTTTGAAATTACATGGCAGAAATGTTAACCACAATGAGACGATGTGTCTCTTGCATGGCCCATGTTGGTACCTCAAAGGTCAAGGTCATACTAAGAGGTCAAAGGTAAAAAAGGGGCCTTTTTACGTGTTCAGTCAATAACTTTCGTATTCCTGGATGGATTGTGAAATTACTTGGCAGAAATGTTAACCATCACGAGTCGATGTGTTGCACGCTAGACCCAGGTCGGTACCTCCAACGTCAAGGTCATACTAAGAGGTCAACGGTAAAAAGAAGTTTTGTTTTTTTGTCCAGTCAATAACATTTTTATTTCTGGATGGACTTTTTAAAGTAACCTTGCAGAAATGTTCACCTTCATTAGACGATGAGTCATGTGCAAGACCAAGGTCAATACCACCAATGTCAAGGTCATACCTAGAGGTCAAAGGTCAAAAAAGGGGCCTTTTTGTGTACAGTCAATAACTTTCTTATTCTTTGATGGATTATGAAATTACTTGGCAGAAATGTTAACCATCATGAGACGATGTGTTGTACCTCAAAGGTCAACACCATACTTAGAGGTCAAAGGTAAAAAAAGGGCTTTTTTGTGTACGGTCAATAACTTCCTTATTTCTCTCTGAACTTTTTAGCTCACCGTCACGTAGTGACGAGGTGAGCTTTTGGGATCACTTTTTGTCCGTCATCCGTCCGTGCCAGTGTGCGTCCGGGCGTAAACAATTTCTTCAAACGACATCTCCTAAACCACTGATCTGATTTTGACAAAACTTCACAGGAATGATCCTTATGTGGTCCCCTTTCGAAATTGTTCAAATGGTTCCGGTCCGTTGCACATCTAGGTCACAGGAACCAAAAATAGATTTTTTTCACCGAAAACTTAAAAAATCTTCTTCTCTGAAACTACAAGGCCCAGGTCTTTGATATTTGGTAGAAGCCTCCGTGGTCGAGTGGTTACGCTACTCGCCTTGTAAACCAGGGGTCGCAGGTTCGATCCCGGGCTTCTCCAGACTTTCGGATGAGTCTTTAAAACCGAGGTCCCGTCTCCGTATGACCTTAGCTGTTGGTGGGACGTAAAACTGAAACACTCACTCACTCACTCTCTTTGATATTTGGTATGAAACTTCATCTAGTGGACCCCTACCAAGGTTGTTCAAATTATAGTGCTGGGGCCAAAAATTCCCCCGCCCAGGGGCCCTTTGGTTTTACATAGGCTTATATAGGGAAAATCTTTAAAAATCTTCTTCTCTGAAAGCGCAAGGCCCAGGTCTCTGCTATTTGGTATGAAGCTTCATCTAATGGACCCCTACCAAGATTGTTCAAATTATAGTGCTGGGGCCAAAAATGCCCCCACCCCTGGGCCCTTTGGTTTTACATAGGCTTATATAGGGAAAATCTTTAAAAATCTTCTTCTCTGAAACCGCAAGGCCCAGGTCTTTGCTATTCGGTATGAAGATTCATCTTGTTGACCTCTACCAAGATTGTTCAAGTTATAGCCCTGGGGCCAAAAATGCCCCCGCACCGTGGCCCTTTGGTTTTACATAGACTTATATAGGGAAAATCTTGAAAAATCTTCTTCTCTGAAGCCACAAGGCCTAGGTCTTTGAAATTTGGTATGAAGCTTCATCTAGTGGACCTTTACCAAGATTGTTCAAATTATAGCCCTGAGACCAAAAATGCCCCCGCCTCCGGGGCCCTTTGGTTTTATATAGACTTATATAGGAAAATCTTTAAAAATCTTCTTCTGTGAAACCACAAGGCCTAGGTCTTTGATATTTGGTGTGAAATTTTATCTAGTGGACCTCTATTAAAATTGTTCAAATTATAGCCCTCACTGGGGCCAAAAATGCCCCCGCCCCGAGACTTTTTGGTTTTACAAAGACTTATATAGGGAAATCTTTAAAAATCTTCTTCTCTGAAACTGCAAGGCCCATGTCTTTGATGTTTGGTATGGAGCTTCATCTAGTGGACCTCTACCAAGATTGTTCAAATTATAGCCCACAGGCTACAAATGCCCCCGCCCCGGGGCCCTTTGGTTTTACATAGGCTTATGTACATGTAGGGAATATCTTTAAAAAATCTTCTACTCTGAAACTGCAAGGCCCAGGTCTTTGATATTTGGTGTGCAGCTTCATCTAGTGGATCTTTGCAAAGATTGTTCAAATTATAGCCTTTGTTGATATTTGGTATGAAGCTTCACCTTTTTAGACCTCTCTCAAAATTATGCACATTATAGCCCTTGGGTTAATAATGGTCCTCCCCAGGGCCCACTTGTTACTCTATGGATCAGGTGAGCGATCCAGGGCCAGCATGGCCCTCTTGTTTAAGTTATTTTGCAGAAATGAGTTGCACACAAGACCCAGGTCAATACCTCCAATGTCAAGGTCATACTTAACGGTCAAAAAGGGGGAGACATTTGTAGAAAAACAAATTCTAGTTGAAATTGTTGTCTTGACAAGTTTTGTTAAAATATCAAATGTCAGTATAAAGAGGGTTTACTGTATATTCATATCTGTTCTGACTTCTCACTGTTTCCAACAGGTATAGAACAAGATGCTGTACGAATATTCACCAAATATTTAGCTAGGGAAGCTACCCACCCCATCTCTATCACAGATGATCTTCGCAATGAAACCATTCGTGAGTATGATACTCTCTCTGTTGATTGTTTATCAATTGACCAAATGTTAGTCACAGACAAGATTGACCATGTGGAGCTATCATTTGCACTTGTCATTGGAATAGTCTGTTATCAAAAAGTCACCCGACTGTGTGAATTCAACAATAAAACAAAGCTATGTTGTGTATGGCCATTTGGTCCACTTGCAAAAAGCATCCGAAAGGCACTATACGAAATCTTCATGTGGACAGCGAGTTTGACATATATTTACAACACACGTATAGCTCCACCCTGTCAATCTTATCTGAGACTACTATACTTTGAAATGATTTATATTGCTAATGTCCAGGGCCCATTAGTGGTCAAATTGTTAACTGTTCTAGCAAGTAAAATACATGTATCTAAAGTTTTGTTAATTTTGCTGAAAAAATGTGCAAGGCAAGCTACTCACATTTTTTCAGCAAAAATATTAGTATATTCCGCATATTAAGTGATCAAACTTTTTTAAAGATGCGTTAGCTAACGACATCCTTAGTTTTGATCAACTGGCCCCCGGTCATTATCACTGACCAATGAAACTAAAACATGCAGATGACATTTGTATGAAATCCAGATATTGTGATATGATTTTTTTCTGAACTGTATCACAATATCACGATATACCGATAATACAGCACATCACCAATAGATCTTATGGCCTAGGTACTCTGAAAATGACAGCAATAGTATGCCTACCATATTGATCCTAAGTATTGTGACAGATAGGCCTGAGCAAACCGTGCAGACCCAGTCTGATCAGGGTCTACACTGTTTACCATTCCGTCTCCACTTTTTGGACTCCTTGTTGGATCATGAAACAAATTTGTTAAAATTTTAGGAGAATTACAGCAAGTCCTCAAGATGTCCAAAATTTTAGGATTTTTACGGTATTCCTTTGTAATAATACAGGGCAATTTTAATAAAGAAATAGATCAGCTCTAACTGATGTGTTAAGGAATAAATAAAAGTTTGAGGTCAGTTGTAAAGTAGATCAAATCACGCGTGCATAGCATGCGTGATTTGTCTACTCACAACTGATCGACAAACTGTGATTTATTACTCAACAAATCACAAACTAGAGCTGATCCATTTCAATTCTAACAGGCAATGCTGTTGTTTCCTTCAGAATCTCACAACTTTTCGCCTTTGTTAGAAGAAATCCCACTAAAATTATTGACTGAAACACATGCATTTATATCCTTTTCTAACGTTTTTGATGTGAGAAAATGACGTTTCACCGTCCAACGTCAAGGAAATCGACTAGTGATGTCATAAATTGGCAGTTTTTAATGACGTCACTCGTCATGCTCTTCCTTGCCGTGATTTGTTGCAGAATAAAACACAGTTACTTTCGCCTATATAGGTGTGCTGTGTTAGAAACAAAATCATCCCTAACTATATCCTCTGAGCTCAGTCAGTTTAACACTTTAAGAAATGCTGACAATTGCTTTATTTTATTCCAGGAAAGATATGCCGAGAAGATGGTGAAGTTGATCCAGAGTGTTTTGTTGACTGTCAGAAATTTGTTCTTGATAAAATTGACACGGAGTAAGTAAATACTTGTGAGGTAAAACCATTAAGGTTTCAAAAATTATTCTCTTTAATTTTTAGCTCACCTGTCATGTAGTGACAAGGTGAGCTTTTGTGATCACATTTTGTCCGTCGTCCTTGCGTCCGTCCGTGCGTCAATGCGTAAACAATTTCTTGTCCACACGAGAGCATCTTCATTTATGATTTGATTTTAACCAGACTTGCACACAACTTGAACCACCATGACTTTCTTGAACCAGCCATATCCCATCATGTGTTACTGAGTTAGGCCCCTGAAAGGGCAAAAATTGCCTATTTTGGTCTTGTCCGCACGATAGCATCTTCATTTATGATTTGATTTTAACCAGACTTGCACACAACTTGTACCACCATGAGATCTGGGTTCCTTTCTTGAACCAGTCATATCCCATCATTTGTTACGGAGTTACGGCCCCTAAAAGGGCAAAAATTGCCTATTTTGGTCTTGTCTGCATGATAGCTGTTTCATTTATGATTTGATTTTAACTAAACTTGCACACATTTTGAACCTCCAGAAAATATCTTGGTAAGTTCGAATATGGGTCATGTTGGGTCAAGAAGTAGGTCAGTAGGTCAAATCAGAAAAAAAAAAACTTGTGAAGACACTAGAGGCCACAGTTTTGGTCCATTCATCATCAAACTAGCCCAGAATGATCATCTTGATAATATCTCAGTCAAGTTGGAATATGGGTGTTGTCGGGTCTAAAAGTAGGTCAGTAGGTCAAATCATAATAAAACCTTCTGAACACACGAGAGGCCACAATTTATGTCCAATCATCATCAAACTTGCTCAGAATGATCATCTTGATAATACCTTGGTCATGTTCGAATATTGGTCATGTCGGTTCAAAAAGTAGGTCAGCAGGTCAAATCATAGAAAAACCTTGTGAACACACTAGAGGCCACAGTTTTGGTCAAATCATCATCAAACTTGCCCAGAATGATCATCTTGACTATATCTGAGTCAAGTTTGAATATGGGTCATGTCGGTTCAAAAAGTAGGTCAGTAGTTCAAATCAGAGAAAAACCTTGTGAACACACTAGAGGCCACAGTTCTGGCTCGATCATCATCAAACTTGCTCAGAATGATCATGTTGATAATATCTTGATCATGTTTGAATATGGGTCATGGCTGGTCAAAAAGTAGGTCAGTAGGTCAAATCAGAGAAAAACCTTGTGAACACACTAGAGGCCACATTTTTTATCCAATCCTCATCAAACTTGCTCGGAATGATAGTCTTGACAATATCTCGGTCAAGTTCGAGTATGGGTCATTTCAGGTCAAAAAGTAGGTCAGTAAGTCAAATCATAGAAAATCCTTGTGAACACACTAGAGGCCACAGATTAGGTCCGATCGTCATCAAACATTCCCAGAATGATCATCTTGACAATATCTGAGTCAAGTTCGAATATGGGTCATGTTGGTCCAAAAAGTAGGTCAGTAGATAAAATCATAGAAAAACCCTCTGAACACACTAGAGGCCACAGTTTTGGTCTGATCATCATCAAACTTGCTAAAAATGATCATTTGACAATATCTCAGTTAATTTCGGATATGGTCATATCTAGCCAGTAAGTAGGTCAGTAGGTCAGATTGTTGAAAAACCTTGTGGACACACAAGAGACCCCAGTTTTGGTTCGATCATCATCAAACTTGCTCAGAATGATTATCTTGACACTATCTGGGTCAAGTTTGAATATGGGTCATGTCGGGTCAAAAAGTAGGTCAGCAGGTCAAATCATAGAAAAACATTTTGAACACTCTAAGAGGCCACAGTTTTAGTCAAATCATCATAAAACTTGCTCAGAATGATCATCTGGACAA
Organism: Lucinisca nassula; assembly: GCA_963580285.1. Lineage (NCBI taxonomy): Eukaryota > Metazoa > Mollusca > Bivalvia > Lucinida > Lucinidae > Lucinisca > Lucinisca nassula. Next base: position 129,769,518 of record OY757022.1, on the reverse strand, counting down.
TATCTCAGTTAAGTTCGAATGTGGGTCATGTCAAATCAAAAAGTAGATCAGTAGGTTATTTTGTCATAACTTTTGAACTGTTTGAGATAGAGCCTTCATATTTGGCATGTAGATTCTATGAGACAAGGGCTTCCCACTCATATAAAGATTTGACCTGTGACATTGACCTGTGACCTACTTTATCATAACTTTTGAACCATATGAGATAGAGCCTTTATATTTGGCATTTATGTTCCTTGTGACGAGTTTTCCCAACCATTCAAAACTTATGAGCCATGACCTTGACCTTTGACTTACTTTGTCATAACTTTTGGAGCATTTAAGATACAGCCTTCATATTTGGCATATAGGTTCCTTCATAGGAGTGAGTGTTTGAGTTGAAGTCTCACCAACAGCTAAGGTCATACAGTGATGGGACCTCTGTTTAAAGACCATTCTGAAAGTCTGGAGAAGCCTGGGATCGATCCTACTACCCCTGGTTTACAAGGCAAGTAGCATGACCATTTCACCATGAAGGCTTCTAAACTTCATTGGAATGTTGTGTAGATGACCCTCTAGGAAAATAGCATAACGATTAACAAATGGTCACAAGAGCTAAAAATAGGAAAACATTGTAAATTTGCTTCAAATGCGAACTCCTTATAAACCTTTGGGCCAATTGGATTTAAAACTTCACAGGAATGTGGACTAGGTGACTCCCTACCAAAATAGTTAAAACTCATTCCACTCCAATGAACAAGATGGCTGCCAGAGCTAAAAATAAAAAAAATCTTCAAATGACAATTTCTTCTGTACTCTTGGGCCAATTTCATTCAAACTTCGAAGTAATGTTGCTTAGATGACCCTCTACCAAAAAGGCTAAAACAATCCTGCTCTAATGAAAAAAATGGCCACCGAAGCTAAGAATAGAAAAATATTGTAAATCTGATTCAAACGTGAACCCTTCCTAAACCCTTAGGCCAATTTGATTCAAACTTAACAGGAATGTTTCCTAGGTTACTCCCTACCAAATAAGCTAAAATCACTCTGCTGATGAACAAGATGGCCACCATAGCTAAAAATAGAATGTAATAAAGACAGTGACACACAGGTGAGCAACCAGGGCCCCGTGGGCCCTCTTGTAAGATATGGTAAACAACTTCTGTAATTTTAGAATTTAAAAAAAAAAAAAAAAAAAAAACTTTTAGCTGTAATTTTAAAATTTCAAAATGTTAACTTCATTCTTTTAAAATTAAAAAAAAAAAACTTTTCTCAGAAATTTTAAAACTTTACAACTTTAATTTGTTATTTTGAAATTACAAACAAAAAACTTCATTCTAAAAAAAAAACAATGAAACAAAACACTTTTTTCTCAGTAATTTTAAAATTTCAACAGCTTCACTTTGTAATTTTGAAATTTAATAGACTTTACTGTGTAATTTTAAAATTGAAAAAAAAATCACACTGTCCCTTTAAAATTTCAAAAACTTTACTGTGTAATTTTTAATTCACAATATTTTACTCCATACACGTGAAATTTCAAACCTGCTTTTAGTAATTATTTAGAAATTTCAATATCACTCAGTAATTTGAAAAATTAAAAACTTTACCAATGGCCACTACCTATAAAATTTCAAAAACTTTACTCAGTAATTTTAACATTCCAAATATTTCACTCTATACCTTTGAAATTTCGTAACTTTAGCCAGTAATTTTAAAATTTTAAGAACCTTATTGAACTCCATAATTTCAACATTTCAAAACCTGTGCTCTGTAGTTTTTAAATTACAACACTTTACACTGTACTTTTAAATTTCAAAACTTTTTCTGAGTAATTTTACCATTTAAAACTATACTCAGTAATTTTAACATTTCAAAAAACTTCACTGTGTATCTTTAATATTTCAAAAACTTTACTGAGTAATTAAATTTTCAAAACTTTACCCAAAACTTTTTTGTGTAGATTTTGTGTTATGACTGGGTGTTTTGCGAAATGCCTGGTTTGGCAAACAGTAGAGACCTAGATTAGACTGTGCCTTCAGGAGTAGTCTGATCTGTAACTGAACTATTTGCTTTTGCAGTTTTGTCAGAGAAGTCAGTGTACCAGAAAAATGACACAGGCCTCCATGGCCTAGCAATTAGAATGCTGACCCTTAGACATTATGTCTCCCATCACATATATATATATGAGACACTAAGTTCTGCAGTGAAAGGTTCTCTGATTATTCCAGTTTTTGCCTACTCTGTTTAAGCAGAGTAATCGTGAAAGAGCTATAAATCCCCCCCCCCCCCCACTACCACCACCACCAATGAATGAATATATACAATAAATGAAGAAAATCATATGACATGTCTGTTTTGCAGACATCCCATATGAAATGGCAAGTCTTTTTGCATCTTAAAAAGGGAGAGATATTTCAAAATCTTGTCTTCAAAGGTTTTCCTGTATGTTCCAATGGTTAGAACCCTCACAAACTGAAAGCATTTACAGTGTTTTCAGATTAGTCACCATTTGGTGCTATAACAATGTATCAGTGTCTAACAGATTTATAAATTTTGTACTCTCTTAAAAATTACTTGCATTTATTGCATTGGTTAGAAATGAAGGTGCAAATTTTCAACAATATTTTATTTCCAGATATTACGATGGTTTCAAGTCCAGTGTGTATTATTGTAAACATCAGGTGGACATTCTGACAAGCAACAAAGTGTTACTCAATGATATCCTCTACAACCAGACAGCATTGTTCTACTTCATGGAGGTTAGTATATATCAGTACATAGAGGATCTTACATGAGTGTTCATGTATTATTAAATTTATTAAACAAGTTGAGGAAAAGGGATAAAATATGAGGCTTTGCTGAGCATTATATTTCTTTCCTTCAACGAGTTTAATAAAATGAATAATACATGAGCATTTAATAATACATGAGCACAAATGCAAGATTCTATTTATCATATGACATTTTGATATGATTGTTTAACAAAAATGTTAATAGTCCGCCATTACTTGTTTGTTTGATTTGAGGTTTATCGTCCCCGTCAACACTGTAAAGGTCATTTTGGAGACGTTGCTTCCAATTTTGTGGGACTTTTACCCGACATTGAGATGAAGTGACATCTCAAGCCCTGTCGCCCAATGAAACCAATAGGGTTTATTAGCATGGACGGTCCGCCTCGCACCGCGGTTCCTGGACAGGCTTAGATCCTCTAAGCGGTTTACCAGTTCTAGTGTGCGGGCCGGATTCAGCTCTGCGTGGAAGCATCATGCAGCCCATATATTTCTTCAAGCCCCTATGGGCGGGGGCCGAAGTCCGCCATTAGAAAACGTGACATTGTTAAGGATGTCGTACATGTAATGTTACCTCATAATTTGCATATTTAATCCACTAGTGAATTATCGAAAATATTACATGGCATTGTTACACATCAGACGCAATGTCATATGATAAATATGGATATTTGGTGAAGCACAGCATTTTTCCACTTCATTGAGGGCACTTAATTATTTTCTACAACCAGGCTTACTGGTAGTGCCGGAAGCTTAGGTTTCTGTTGCATTTGGTGCATTAAACAACTACTGCAAAGTGATACACCACAAGCAGTTGACAACTGATTTTAGGTGAAGGACATGTTGGTGTTAGGCTGGTTTCCTGTAATTCAGCAGAGCAACAACCAGAACAAAGAACAGTAAATTAATCATGAGCATCCATGAAATTTTTCTGATTATCTCCCTAGCCGGCACATTAAGACTGGACTTAGACAGGTCCGATTTAAATGTTATAGTGCCCGCTGTGCATCTACCGCAGATTAGCGGCTTGCACAGGATGCATTTCTAGCAACTGAAAAGAAAATATGTTTCATTTGTGATATGCCCTAAACAGCATGTTCCATATCATTGAGGCAGTAAATTTTCTATACAACAAGACTGGTTTTTAGCTTACCTGAGCACGAAGTGCTCGTGATGAGCTATTGTGATCGGTCAAGTTTCGTCGTCAACAATTTGCTTTAAATCATCAGGGGCCAGTTGTTCAAAGCATCGTTAGCTTAACGAACTCGTTAGTGGTCATATTGTTAAGTCTTCTAGTAAGTACAATATCGTAAATTTTGGTATTTTTGCTGAAAAAATGTGAGCAGCTTTTGCATCTGCAAAAGCTGCTCATATTTTTTCAGCAAAAATTTCAGCATATTTACCATATTTAATGATCAAAGTTTTAACGATACGTTAACTAACGACGTCATTAGTTTTGAACAACTGGCCCCAGCAGTACTCCTCTTTATCAGATGTATCATCACATGGTTAATTTCTGTTTCAATACATGGAGCAGCATCTACCACAAATTAGCGACTTGCACATGATGCATTTCTAGCAACTGAAAGAAAATGAGTTTCATTTGTGATATGCCCTAACAGCATTATTCCACTTCATTTAATGCAATAAATTTTCTACAACAAGACTGTATTGCTTTTTAGCTCATTGAGCACGAAGTGCTCATGATGAGCTATTGTGATCGGTCAATGTCCGTCATGCATCGTCAACAATTTGCTTTAAATTATCAGCAGTACTCCTCTTTATCAGAAGATATAACTTGACATGGTTTATTTCTGTATAACTTGACATGGCTTATTTCTGTATAACTTGACATGGCTTATTTCTGTATAGCTTGACATGGCTTATTTCTGTATAACTTGACATGGTTTATTTCTGTATAACTTGACATGGCTTATTTCTGTATAACTTGACATGGTTTATTTCTGTATAACTTGACATGGTTTATTTCTGTATAACTTGACATGGCTTATTTCTGTATAACTTGACATGGCTTATTTCTGTATAACTTGACATGGCTTATTTCTGTATAACTTGACATGGCTTATTTCTGTATAACTTGACATGGTTTATTTCTGTATAACTTGACATGGTTTATTTCTGTATAACTTGACATGGCTTATTTCTGTATAACTTGACATGGCTTATTTCTGTATAACTTGACATGGCTTATTTCTGTATAACTTGACATGGTTTATTTCTGTATAACTTGACATGGCTTATTTCTGTATAACTTGACATGGTTTATTTCTGTATAACTTGACATGGCTTATTTCTGTATACTTGACATGGCTTATTTCTGTATAACTTGACATGGCTTATTTCTGTATACTTGACATGGCTTATTTCTGTATAACTTGACATGGTTTATTTCTGTATAACTTGACATGGTTTATTTCTGTAAAAACTTGACATGGCTTATTTCTGTATAACTTGACATGGCTTATTTCTGTATAACTTGACATGGCTTATTTCTGTATAACTTGACATGGTTTATTTCTGTATAACTTGACATGGCTTATTTCTGTATAACTTGACATGGCTTATTTCTGTATAACTTGACATGACTTATTTCTGTATAACTTGACATGGCTTATTTCTGTATAACTTGACATGGCTTATTTCTGTATAACTTGACATGGTTTATTTCTGTATAACTTGACATGGCTTATTTCTGTATACTTGACATGGCTTATTTCTGTATAACTTGACATGGCTTATTTCTGTATACTTGACATGGCTTATTTCTGTAAAAACTTGACATGGTTTATTTCTGTATAACTTGACATGGTTTATTTCTGTATAACTTGACATGGCTTATTTCTGTATAACTTGACATGGTTTATTTCTGTATAACTTGACATGGCTTATTTCTGTATACTTGACATGGTTTATTTCTGTATAACTTGACATGGCTTATTTCTGTATAACTTGACATGGTTTATTTCTGTATAACTTGACATGGCTTATTTCTGTATACTTGACATGGTTTATTTCTGTATAACTTGACATGGCTTATTTCTGTATAACTTGACATGGTTTATTTCTGTATAACTTGACATGGCTTATTTCTGTATAACTTGACATGGTTTATTTCTGTATAACTTGACATGGCTTATTTCTGTATACTTGACATGGTTTATTTCTGTATAACTTGACATGGCTTATTTTTATATAACATGACATGGCTAATTTCTACATAACATGAAATGGCTTATTTCTATATTACATGACATGGCTTATTTCTATATAACATGACATGGCATATTTCTACATAACATGACATGGCATATTTCTATATAACATGACATGGCTTATTTCTATATAACATGGCATGGCTTATTTCTATATAACATGACATGGCTTATTTCTACATAACATGACATGGCTTATTTCTATATAACATGACATGGCTTATTTCTATATAACATGACATGGCATATTTCTATATAACATGACATGGCTTATTTCTATATAACATGACATGGCTTATTTCTATATAACATGACATGGCTAATTTCTACATAACATGACATGGCTTATTTCTATATAACATGACATGGCTAATTTCTACATAACATGACATGGCTTATTTCTATATAACATGACATGGCATATTTCTATATAACATGACATGGCATATTTCTATATAACATGACATGGCTTATTTCTATATAACATGACATGGCTAATTTCTACATAACATGACATGGCTTATTTCTACAAAGCATGACATGGCTTATTTCTATATAACATGACATAGCATATTTCTATATAACACGACATGGTTAATTTCTATTTCAGTACATGGAGCAGGAGAGTTTAAGTCATCTGCTACAGTTCTTACTAGCTGCTGATAACTTCGAAGATCTTCTTGCTGGTCAGGAAACTTACGATAGTCAACAGGCACAGGACGATGCTATGGTGCTATATGATAAGTAGGTCGTAACCCTTTTCCTGCTGAACAGGACAACCCCTACCTATGCAAACAGTGTAGATCCAGATCAGATGGCTTCTGAAGAAGCCATCTGATCTCGATCTATACTGTTTCAGTATAGATCCAGATCAGATGGCTTCTTCAGCCACTACACTGTTTGCCATTCAGTTTGAGAATTTAATGAATACATTTCATCAAGTATACATCAAGTAATTTGAGGGAGTGATTAGGTGAGGCTAAGCTGTTGTGTATCTTGCGTCACTGGGGCGTCCAACTGATATTGCTTACAGTTTGGCAAGGCCTGCTGCCCTTGCAGTGGGTAAGGGAAGAGGGGAATTGTTGTTGTTATACCCCCGGCAAATGAAGTTTTATACCCACCAGCAAACATAGTTTAGTGGGGGTATACTGGATTCAGCTTGGCCATCAGTGCCTGCTTTTATGCATCCATCTGTCCATCCATGCATGTGGGTACCTGCTTGAAATTCTTCAAGGAGACCCATCATGTAAACATGACTATTCAAATATATTGAAAGTTTTATCACCAAACAAATGAATATTTTCAGATAAAACATTTTGATACTTTTCATATTTCTGCTCAAGTGGGTACTAGTTACAACTGCCTCCCCATATTTCTGCTCAAAAACATAAACTGTTGGAACTCTTTGGAACTGCATCGGGAAAGGGGTTGTAACTAGTACCCACGATCATTGTTTTTGAGCAGAAATATTAAAAACAATATATACCCCTGTAGACCCCAGCTTTGCTATATAAAAATGGGATGTACAGTCGAACTTCAATGGCTCGAACACCTTTGGGACCACGAAAATCTGTTCGAGACGGGGGTAGTTCGAGCCACTGAGGGCTACTGCCAGGAGGCATAACGGCATACTTTAGGACATCTTTCGGTGTTTTATACAGAAAAATATATGTTGTGTGTACTCATTAGAATCGCCTCATCGAGGCGATTCTAATGAGTACACACAGCATAGATTTGCAAGATAAAAAACGAAAATATCCTAAATTTTACCCTCCCTATTTTTTATGTACAGAAATCCCTAGGGACTCAAGAACGGGTTCGACTCAGCCATGGTAAACGAACCATCGGTGTTCGAGCCATCGAAGTTCTACTGTAATTGGATCAAATTTATACAGGCATGTTTTTTTGATAGGAGAGTACTGAGGATAAGTTTGGGAATAAATTTTCATATTTCTTCATTAACCCTTCTCTTGCTGAATATTTAGTTTAGCCACACCCATTTCTGACTTTGAACCAATCAGGTCACTTGATGTAATTTATTCCTACAAATTCTTAAACTGAATGTCATACAGTGTAGATCCTGATCAGATGGCTTCTTCAGAAGCCATCTGATCTGGATCTATACTGTTTGCAAAGATAGGTGTTGTCGTGAACAGCAAGATAAGGGTTAAACCATATGTCGTGGGTACTCAATTGTATCACATCATTGAGGTGAATCTAACAAGAATCCACAACATGTTATGGGTACATGTTAGAATTGTCTCAATTAGGTGATGTTAACATACCCACAACAAATGTTTCTAATGAGACATTAAGGGCCCCACCAATCAGGGCTTGTAGAAATAGATTGAGCTACATGGTGCTTCCACACAGAGTGGAACTGACCACACATGAGTAGGGGAAGGGTTGTAACTAATGTTGAGAGAACTTGTGACCCAACCCCATTGCACACACATATATATAATAGTTGCAATAAAATATGTTTATACAAAAACACATGAGTACTGGTAACCACTTAGAGGTTCTAAGTCTGCCCAGGCAAAGTGTTGCGAGTTGGACTGTCCATGCATATAAACCCAATTGATTTCATTGGGCAGCATGGCTTGAATGTCGGTTAAAGGTGCATTATTGAGCTACAGGGTCTCAAAATTTTTTTTTTTGTTTTTTATCTTCATTGCATACTCCTTTGTCATGTGTACACTTTTGGAATCAAATACAGCTTCAGAACTTTGTGAAAATGGTCGTTTTCATTCGTGTTTACCCTTCGCTCTGAACATGTGTTCGGGAATTTCTGTTCTAAAAATAAATCTGTCACTTTACACATACATGGCGACAGTATCGTCTCTGAGTGTTGTTACTTATGGCATGGTATTCAGCGTCATATTTTGTTCCGATTCAGGCATGGCCTAAGCAAACAAGGCCAAAAATGAACGTTGCATAACGTCATATATGGGGATTCTATTTTTGTCACGGACTAAAAATACATCTAACTAGTGTTCGAAACGTAGTTAGGGAATCCCTCTCAAACTCGTTTACCTGTCATCATAACTGTTCGCATTTTTGCATAAAATGCATTCATTTGTATTGTTTTAAAGAAAAATACTGGCTATATGTATTTTATTTTTGGAAGCATTTTTTCCAGATAGCTCAATAATGCACCTTTAAAAGTCCCACAAAAATTGGAAGCAACATCCACAAAATGACCAACATAGTGTTGACAGGAATGTTAAATCATAACCTATTGTATGCGGGGGAAACACCTAAAGGGGTACCTTGGCAAACAGTGCAGACCCAGATCAGACGCCACAGAACGCTGCATCTGATCTGGGCCTGCACTATTTTTAACAGATTATTCCATCATTAATAGAATAAAAACAAAAAAATTGGTCTACCACCCCTGATATGACAAATGGTCTTGTCCAACATTTAGCAATGGATGAGTCCACTAGTATACAATGGGCTAATCAAACAAAACAAAATAAAAAATTAGAATATTATCCCTTGAATACCCTTCTCTGGAGCCCTGAAAATTACCCAAACAAGATGATGCTTAACAAGTACCCATAACACATCTTGCTGGAACACATCTTGCAACTTAACTCTTATCTTGCTGTTCACGACTACCCCTATCTTTGCAAACAGTGTAGATCCAGATCAGATGGCTTCTGAAGAAGCCATCTGATCAGGATCTACACTGTTTGGCATTCAGTTTATGAATTTGTAGCAATATCAAGTAATTTGATTGGTTGATAGACAGAAATGGGTGTGGCTTAAATGAATATTCAGCAAGATAAGGGTTAACCCTTTTTGTACCAAAAAGGAATCTTCCTCCCTGTATAAAGCAGGTTGTGTTTTCTTCAAATTTTATTTGGAAAATGGCTGAACTTTCAGACCTCATATTTTTTCAGGCATATGCCGGATTTCAGGCTTTTAGGGCTTGATTGTTTCTTGATTTTTTCTTGATTTCAGGCTTTTAGGGCTTGATTGTTTCTTGATTTTTTCTTGATTTCAGGCTTTTTTAGCTCACCTGTCATGTAGTGACAAGGTGAGCTTTTGGGATCACTTTTTGTCCGTCGTGCGTCCGTGTGTGTGTGCGTCCGTGCGTGCGTCCGTAAACTTTTCTTCAAACGACATCTCCTCCTAAACCACTGATCGTATTTTGACCAAACTTCACAGGAATGATCCTTAGGTGGTCCCCTTTCAAAGTTGTTCAAATGGTTCCGGTCCGTTGCACATATAGGTCACAGTAGCCAAAAATAGATTTTTTTCACCGCAAACTTAAAAAATCTTCTTCTCTGAAACCGCAAGGCCCAGGTCTTTGATATTTGGTATGAAGCTTCATCTAGTGGACCTCTACCAAGATTGTTCAAATTATAGTGCTGGGTCCAAAAATGCCCCCGCACTGGGGCCCTTTGGTTTTACATGGGCTTATATAGGGAAAATCTTTAAAAATCTTCTTCTCTGAAACCGCAAGGCCCAGGTCTTTGATATTTGGTATGAAGCTTCATCTAGTGGACCCCTACCAAGATTGTTCAAATTATAATGCTGGAGCTAAAAATGCCCCCGCACGGGGGCCCTTTGGTTTTACATGGGCTTATATAGGGAAAATCTTGAAAAATCTTCTTCTCTGAAACCGCAAGGCCCAGGTCTTTGATAGTTGGTATGAAGCTTCATCTAGTGGACCTCTACCAAGATTGTTCAAATTATAGTGCTGGGGCCAAAAATGCCCCCGCACGGGGGCCCTTTGGTTTTACATGGGCTTAGAAAGGGAAAATCTTTAAAAATCTTCTTCTCTGAAACCGCAAGGCCCAGGTCTTTGATATTTGGTATGAAGCTTCATCTAGTGGACCCCTACCAAGATTGTTCAAATTATAGTGCTGGAGCTAAAAATGCCCCCGCACGGGGGCCCTTTGGTTTTACATGGGCTTATATAGGGAAAATCTTGAAAAATCTTCTTCTCTGAAACCGCAAGGCCCAAGTCTTTGATATTTGGTATGAAGCTTCATCTAGTGGACCCCTACCAAGATTGTTCAAATTATAGTGCTGGGGCCAAAAATGCCCCCGCACGGGGGCCCTTTGGTTTTACATGGGCTTAGAAAGGGAAAATCTTTAAAAATTTTCTTCTCTGAAACCGCAAGGCCCAGGTCTTTGCTATTTGGTATGAAGCTTCATCTAGTGGACCCCTACCAAGATTGTTCAAATTATAGTGCTGGAGCTAAAAATGCCCCCCACACGGGGGCCCTTTGGTTTTACATGGGCTTATATAGGGAAAATCTTTAAAAATCTTCTTCTCTGAAACCGCAAGGCCCAGGTCTTTGATATTTGGTATGAAGCTTCATCTAGTAGCACCCTGCCAAGATTATTCAAATTATAGTGCTGGGGCCAAAAATGCCCCCGCACCAGGGCCCTTTTGTTTTCTTGAAAAATCTTCTTCTCTGAAACTGCAAGGCCCAGGTCTTTGATATTTGGTATGAAGCTTCATCTTGTGGACCTCTACCAAGATTGTTAAAGTTATAGCCCTGGGGCCAAAAATGCCCCCGCTCCGGGGCCCTTTGGTTTTACATAGGCTTATATAGGGAAAATCTTGAAAAAATCTTCTTCTTTGAAACCACAAGGCTTAGGTCTTCGATATTTGTTATGAAGCTTCAGCTAGTGGACCTCTATAAAGATTGTTCAAATTATAGCCCTGAGACCAAAAATGCCTCCGCCATGTGGCCCTTTGGTTTTACATAGACTTATATAGGGAAAATCTTTAAAAATCATCTTCTCTGAAACACAAGGCTTAGGTCTTTGATATTTGTTATGAAGCTTCAGCTAGTGGACCTCTACCAAGATTGTTCAAATTATAGCCCTGGGGCCAAAAATGCCCCTGCTCCGGGGCCCTTTGGTTTAACATAGACTTATATAGGGAAAATCTTGTTTTACATAGACTTCTATATGCAGGGTAAACCTTTAAAATCTTCTTCTCTGGAACCAGAAAGCCCAGGTCTTTCATATTCGATATGAAGCTTCTTCTTGTGGACCTCTACCAAGATTGTTCAAATTATAGCACTTGGGCCAAAATTGACCCTGCCCGGGGCCCACTTGTTATACATTGGATCAGGTGAGCGAACCAGGGCCCTCTGGGCCCTCTTGTAGATTTTGATTTTTTCTCCTATATTCTGTTTAAAATGACTATTGAACACTTATCCTCTGAATAAAATTATTTTCTACACCCATTTCTGCCTATTCACCAATCAAATTATATGATATAATGTATTTGAGTCACAAACTGCATTACAGTGTAGATCCTGATCAGATGGCTTCTTCAGAAGCCATCTGATCTGGATCTACACTGTTTGCAAAGGTAATGGTTGTCATGGTGTACAGCAGGATGAGGGTTAAGGCTACAAAATCAGGTCTTTCAGGCTTTGAAAAGCTTGGTCAGTATGAGGCCTGAACTTTATGCAAACAGTGTAAGCCCTGATCAGACACTGCATTTTGCGGCTTCTGATCTGGGCCTGCACTGTTTGCCAGGCTACCCGTATTGGGGTTTCCAGTACAAAATGGGTTAAATACCTGTTTTAACCCTAAAGTGACATTTCTGCCTGTGTGTCAGATGAGATAGCATGAAGCCCAAATTATGATAAAACTAAACACCCTGATGTATGACATGTTGGTTTAACATAGATATTATAGCCAAACAAAAAATATATAGATTACATAGAAAAATGACCATAATTTTCTATCTTATCTATACATTTTGGTCTCTATCTTTAAATGAGCCCCGCCAAGCGAATTTGTGTCTTTAAGCATTCCGTCATGACACATTTTAACTGCGCATGCCCAGCCATTTAGAGGGGCCAGGGATATGGCTTTCTGTCAGAAGGTTCCTTTTGATTCACTGCTTGTATGAGCGAGCAGCGAAGGTACTGGCGAGACTGCACGGATGCGCAGGCTCGCCTGAACCTTCGCTGCTCGCATAGGCGATAATTACCAAAATCGCTTGACGGGGCCCAAAAAATGTTTTATCCAAAAACATGTAAAATGGTTAAGGTGTACTTTAAACAAGCGTTATACCCAAACAAAAAAGTAAAGGTTACATAGAAAAATGACCATTTAAACCATATCTTATCCAAAAACTTGTTATTTGAAACCGTGCCTATTTATAGCCCCACTTTGAAAAAATGGGGCTATACTGGATTTGCCCTGTCCTTCCATGATTCTATCATTCCGTGACTGTGACTGCAAAATTAAAATGCATAATAACTTTTATGTTTGTGTTCCAACTTTGATGAAACTTATACTACACATGACCAAGGGCAGGTTTAGTTATATTTAGAAACTCATTTAGAAAATGGCTGAACCCTTTTTACAGACAGTGAAAGCTCCAATTCGATGGCACATCCTGTGGCATATGATCCTGGCCATTTTGGGGTTTTGCATATGAACTGGGTTAATATATAAATGTGTACCAATCTAATTGTATTGACAGGCCTCTGTGACCTAATGGGTAAGTGTGCTGACTCTTAATAATTAGGTGTCTGGATGCTGTAGTTTAAGGCTTGCCAAGTTCAGCAATGGAAGGTACAGTGTTTTTTTTTTATGGATACTACAGTCATGGCCCACCTCTGATTAACCCTTGTCCTGCTGAGCCCGGATATGCCTTATTTTCCAAACAATGAAGATCCAGATCAGATGGCTTCTGACGAAGCCATCTGATCAGGATCTACATTGTTTGCCATTCAGATTGTGAATTCGTTGCAATAATTTGCATCAAGTTATCTGATTGGTTAATAATCAGTAGCGGGTGTGGCAGATTAAAATATTCAGCAGGACAAGCGTTAACAGTCAGCGCCAAATAAGTGAAAAAATCTTGAAAGGGCTGTAAAACCTCATCCATAAAAATTTTAAAAAGTTGTATTTTTTGTCCATTTTCAGATATTTTTCTCTACAAGCTGCTAACCCACTGGGTTTTCCTGATTCTGTGAGATTTGAGGTTGAAGGTAATATCTGTAGAGAGGAGGGTCCACTGCCAGACTGCTTTGCTAAACCTAGAGCTATTATATTGCAAACTATAGAGAAGGTAGGTTCCCTAAACATCATGAAAATATCCCTATATAATTTTGACCCCCTTGAACCCCACTCTTGTATAGTAAAACTGGGGTTTACAGGGGTACACCTTATTTTTCTTATTTCTGCTCTAAAATATAGATTGTGGGTATTCGTTAGAACCATCTGGATGAGGCGGTTCTAACGAGTACCCACAATCTATATTTTTAGCAGAATTAAGAAACTTATCACTATTTTTCATCTTTAATTTTCGGTTTTTTATGGGTCAAGTTAACAATGTATTTGTTTTCGTGATGAACTACATCTGTTGGGGATGGTTGGGTATAAGCTAAGGTGTCATGTATCCTTTGGCATCAGGCTTTCTTAAAATTTTGGATATAGAAACTATAGATGTACTACCTATGCAGCAACCAGAAAGGTATGCCCCTGCCCATCTGGGCTTGGAGAAGTGATTGAGCCTCACAGAGTTGAAACTGACGGACATGTGTACAGGTAAACTGCTTTAATGGAAGGTCTAAGCCTGGCCTGGCAAATAAGTGCAAATTGAATGTGGCATCTGATCTGGGCCTTCACTGTTTGTTGCAAAAAGTTCAGGGGCCAGTTGTTCAAAACTAACGACGTCGTTAGTTAACATATCGTTAAAACTTTGATCATCAAATATGGCAAATATGCTGAAATTTTTGCTGAAAAAATGTGAGCAGCTTTTGCAGACGCAAAAGCTGCTCAAATTTTTTCAGCAAAAATACCAAATTTTACGATATTGTACTTGCTAGAAGAGTTAACAGTATGACCACTAACGAGCTCGTTAAGCTAACGATGCTTTGAACAACTGGCCCCTGGTATTTCCCACACTTTGTAACTCAGCCTGACATTCCTTAACCCTTATCATGCTGCATATTCATTTAAGCCACACCCATTTCTCTCTATCAACCAATCAAATTACTTGCTGTAATTTATTGCTACAAATTCATAAACTGAATGCCAAACAGTGTAGATCCTGATCAGATGGCTTCTTCAGAAGCCATCTGATCTGGATCTACACTGCAGGGCGTCAAGTTACCTATATTTTCCTATATTTCAGGCCATTACCTATAATAACCTATAAAATCCTATATTTTACCAAAATACCTATAAATACCTATAATTTGGAATTTTTGGTAAGCAAGGAATACAAAGTTTCTAAAAAAAATCTTTGACAGTAGATGTTTTCTATAATATTTGAGCTTAATAAGCTGTTTCCTTTTAGGAATTTGTATTCCTTTTTGGCGTAGTGACCCAGTCCAGCCCAGCTTTTGGAAAGCTTTAGCTAGTGGAAATTCTGCTATTTTTTAAAATTTGAAATGTTCAATTTTGTTATTGTTTTTACTATTGTTTCTTTATGAATATTAAACAAGTTTTGTCGTTTTTTAGCAGGCGAGCTATTATGATCAGTCACCGTCTGCCATCCTTTAAATGACATCTCCTAAACACCTGAATAGATTTTGACCAAACTTGACAGAAATCATCTTTGGGTGGTCTTCTCTCAAAGTTGTTCAACAAATTTCAGTCCCTGCTGAATTCCCACAGGCCCGTATGAAATTAAGGTACAGTATTTCTGCAGAAATATTGTGACAGGATTCTGACATGAAACCTGTATGAAAAATTTTCAAATAGAATTTCCACAAAGAATTTTCACTTAAATTTTGTCTTCGAGACAGCATTCAGGTGGGAATCAGTGTGGAAAAGCTTGTGAAATATTTAAATTAGCAGGAAAATTGATGCAGGGACCCTGTAGAAAAAAAAAAAAACAAAACAAAAAAAAAACAGACAGGATTCCTGTATAAATTACTGACAGGATTCCTTTATGGTTCCTGCAGGATTCCTGAATGAATTATTGACAGGATTTCTGCCTGAGCTAGTGACAGTATTACTGTCTGTATATTCCTGCAGGATGCCTGCTAATTTAAATATTTGGTCCAGTTTCATTAACATAACACAATTATCTTAACATACACTGTAAAAATTTTGAGTTTTTATCTATACACCATAAAGGAAGGAATATACTTGTGATGGAAAAGAACATACAGAAACATTGCATGCTACTTACATGTAACTCTTGAATTTGAATCCTTGGATTTCCAAAGATTCATTGTGATCTAATAACTTCAGTCTGCAAACACACACATAAATATGTGGGTGGGGTGCAATCTTTGCAGTTTGCAAACATAAAACTTTTGACACCCCACTAGTTAAGTATTTAATCAATTTAAAACACTGTTAATCTAAAATACCAAAAGTAACTCACAGTGTCTTCCAAAGTATAGTTGTAAATCCTTAGAACAGATATATACTTGTAAAGTTGTAAAGCAACACACAAGCAACACATCATCCCTGATGTCTTTGAGTGCTCCCGCCAAAATATTGTTTCAGGATGTGATTCTGCTCTGTTTTCATGCCAGACTTTTAAACAGAAATTTGGTTAAGATTTTCATGCAGAATTTCTGTTAAGATCTGGCCATTTTCCTTGTGGAATCTGTAACCAAATTCCGTGGACAGGAAAAAAGAGTTCCACCATGATTTCTGTTACTGTCAACAAAGACTCCATGTGGAATCATGTCTTGAATTTTTTTGGGTGGTTGCCACGGCAAACAAATAGGGGAAAATAAGAAAAAACTTTAAAACTCTTCTTGTCTGAAACCAGAAGGCCCAGGTCTTTGATATTTGGTATGAAGCTTCATCTAGTGGGTCTCTACTAAGATTGTTCAAATTATAGCCCTAGGGTCAAAACTGGCACTGCCCCAGGGCCCACTGGTTTTACGTAGGCTTATATAGGGAAAACCTGAAACCAGAAGGCTCAGATGTTTGATATTTGTTATGATGCTTTGTATAGTGGACCTTGACCATGATTGTGCAAATTATAGCCCTGGGGCCAAAAATGGGCCCTCCACGGGGCCTACTTCTTACACTATGGATCACATGAGCAATCCAGGGCCATCAGTGCCCTCTTGTTTATAGGGAAGAATGTCCCATTTTTCATTCTACCTGAATTGTCAGATAGACACAGTAGGGTTTTGTCATCTCTTGTTCCAAGAAATAGATAAGGTGAATATCAGATGATATTTAAGTAGACCACTCAGTTCTGTATGAAACATACATTGAGGGCATTCATTAGAATCATCTACTAAGGGCTGATTTATATGGAGATTTATTAAAGATTTTTTCCTTAATTTTAACCAGCTGACCACCTTATCTATTTCTATACGTTGTATTATTAATAAAAGAGAGAGCTGGTAGGTGGTGGTGGTAGAAAAAATACAAATCTGGCTTGTTTTCTTCAGTGCAGGCAACCTATAATATCCTATATTTCTGGTCGCTAGATACCTATATTTCTGGACCTAACCTATATTTTTTACTCCAAATGTCACTTGACGCCATGACACTGTTTCCAAAATTATGGGTTGTTGTGAACAGCATGATAAGGGTTAATTTGGAGTTGTACTTACGCTTTTTTGTGTGTGTTTGTGGAGGTGCGGTGTCGGGTGGTTTTTCTCTCCCTTCCACTGATTCAAGAAGGACAGGTGTCACTTTCTGATGTAGGAATGAATGTGTGCTGTACTTGATAAATTTTTATGTTGGCTCTCAACGCCACTGAATTTGACCATCAGGCTACAAGACACTCTTTGCTGCCAACCCAATCTTTACTGAATGGAACCAAATGCCTTTTATATGGCAGGGGTCCATTTTGAAATGTTGGGGTGTCTGGATGAGACTTTTTATACCCCCGCAAACGAAGTTTGAAGGGGGTATATAGGAGTCAGCTTGTCGTCGTCTGTCGTCGTCGGTCCGTTACAAAAATTTTAACATTGCTCATAACTTCCTTATTCTTTGACCGATTTCCTTAATATTCACACACCACACACCTTGCCACTAGTACTTAAGATTGATATACACAAACCTGACCTTGACCTTTACGTTGACCTTCCTCAAGGTCAAATACTTGTAAAAATTTGTCTGACAATGCATGCGGGGGTATAATTGGCGCCCGTTAGGCGGCAGCTCTAGTTTTTTCAGAAATTCATCTTGGAAATTGCTGATTGTTTGGCAAACATTGAAGGCCTAGACCAGATGGTGCATTAAGCAGCATGTGGTCTGGGCCCTGCAGTGTTTCTAGTGGTACTGCCACACCCCCCATGTGAGGATTACGGGCAGGAATTGCTCAAGTGTAGCCAGTTTTTAAAAACTAATGATGTCAGTAGTTATTGTATCGTTAAAACTTCATTATTTGATATAGCAAATATGCTAATTATTTTGCTGAAAAAATGTAAGCAGCTTCTTACATTTTTTAAGCAAAAATACCACTGTATTGAATATTGTACTTACTAGAACAGTTAATATGGGCCTCCGTGGCCTAGTAGATAAGAGCGCTGACTCTTAATCATTAGGTCTCTCACTGCTGTGGGTTTGAGCCTGGCTCAGAACATATGTGAAAGGCCATGTTCTGCAGCAGATGGTCAGGTGGTTTTTCTCCGGGTACTCTGGTTTTTGCCCACCTCTGATTAACAATCGGCTCGATATAAATGAAATAATCTTGAAAGGGCCATAAAACCATAATAGAAAAAGAACAGTTCACAATTTGACCACTAAAAAGCTCGAAAAGCTAACAATGCTTTGAACAGCTGGTCCTTGGTCTGGGCTTGCAATGATTGCCAGTGTCTTGTTATGGGGTTTGCCATATAAAATTACGGCCCCCGCCCATCGGGGCTTGAAGAAATAGATGGACTGCATGATGCTTCCACGCAGGACTGAAACCAAAACACACAATTACTGGTAAACTGCTTAGAGGATCTACGCCTGTCCAGGCAAAGTGGTGCATGCTTATAAACTATATTGGTTTCATTGGGTGGCAGGGCTTGAGATGTCATTTCATCGGGTAAAAGTCCCTCAGCACGTCTCCAAAATGACCTTTACAGTGTTGACGGGGACGTTAAACTTCAAATCAAACAAAAATACAAAAGCCATATAAAATAGGTTAATCCATTGTATACTAGTGGACTCCTCCATTGCTATATGTTAAACTAGTCCATTTGTCATATAAGGGGTGCCAGGCTTATTTTTAGCTCACCTGTCACGTAGTGACAAGGTGAGCTTTTTTGATCACATTTTGTCCGTCGTCCGTGCGTGCGTTCGTTCGTTCATCCGTCCATGCGTCCGTAAACAATTTCTTGTCCGCACGATAGCATCTTCATTTATGATTTGATTTTAACAAGACTTGCACACAACTTGTACCCCCATGAGATCTAGGTTCCTTTCTTGAACCGGCCATGTCCCATCATGTGTTACTGAGTTATGGCCCCTGAAAGGGCAAAAATTGCCTATTTTGGTCTTGTCCGCAGGATAGCATCTTCATTTATGATTTGATTTTAACCAGACTTGCACACAACTTGTACCACCATGAGATCTGGGTTCCTTTTTTGAACCAGCCATATCCCATCATGTGCTAAGGAGTTACGGCCCCTGAAAGGGCAAAAATTGCCTAGTTTGGTTTTGTCCGCATGATAGCATCTTCATTTATGATTTGATTTTAACCAGACTTGCACACAACTTGTACCCCCATGAGATCTAGGTTCCTTTCTTGAACCAGCCATATCCCATCATGTGTTACTAAGTTACGGCCCCTGAAAGGGCAAAAATTGTCTATTTTGGTCAGGTCCACAGGATAGCATTTTCATTTATGATTTGATTTTAACCAGACTTGCACACAACTTGTACTACCATGAGATCTGGGTTCCTTTCTTGAATCAGCCTTATCCCATCATGTGCTAAGGAGTTACGGCCCCTGAAAGGGCAAAAATTGCCTATTTTGGTCTTGTCCGCACGATAGCATCTTCATTTATGATTTGATTTTAACCAGACTTGCACACAACTTGTACCACCATGGGATCTGGGTTCCTTTCTTGAACCAGGCATATCCCATTATGTATTACGGAGTTACGGCCCCTGAAAGGGCAAAAATTGTCTATTTTGGTCTTGTCTGCATGATAGCTGTTTCATTTATGATTTGATTTTAACTAAACTTGCACACATTTTGTACCACCACAAAATATCTCGGTCAAGATTGAAAATGGGTCATGTTGGGTCAGAAAGTAGGTCAGTAGGTCAAATCAGGAAAAAAACCTTGTGAAGACACTAGAGGCCACAGTTTTGGTCCGATCATCATCAAACTAGCCCAGAATGATCATCTTGACAATATCTCAGTCAAGTTCGAATATAGGTGTTGTCGGGTCAAAAAGTAGGTCATTAGGTCAAATCATAGAAAAACCTTCTGAACACACTAGAGGCCACAATTTATGTCCAATCATCATCAAACTTGCTGAGAATGATCATCTTGCTAATATCTTAGTTACGTTCGAATATGAGTCATGTCGGTTCAAAAAGTAGGTCAGAAGGTCAAATCATAGAAAAACCTTGTGAACACACCAGAGGCCACAGTTTTGGTCCAATCATCATCAAACTTGCTCAGAATGATCATCCTGATAATATCTTGGTCACGTTCGAATATGGGTCATGGCAGGTCAAAAAGTAGGTCAGTAGGTCAAATAAGAGAAAAACCTTGTGAACACACTAGAGGCCACATTTTTGGTCCAATCATCATCAAACTTGCTCGGAATGATAGTCTTGACAATATCTCGGTCAAGTTCGAATATGGGTCATTTCAGGTCAAGAAGTAGGCCAGTAGGTCAAATCATAGAAAAAGCTTGTGAACACACTAGAGGCCACAGATTAGGTCTGATCATCATCAAACATGCCCAGAATGATCATCTTGACAATATCTGAGTCATGTTCAGATATTGGTCATGTTGGTCCAAAAAGTATGTCAGTAGATAAAATCATAGAAAAACCCTCTGAACACACTAGAGGCCACAGTTTTGGTCTGATCATCATCAAACTTGCTAAAAATGATCATTTAACAATATCTCATTTAATTTTGAATGTGGGTCATATCTGGCCAGTAAGTAGGTCAGTAGGTCAGATTGCTGAAAAACTGTGTACACACTAGAGATCCCAGCTTTGGTCCAATCATCATCAAACTTGCTCAGAATGATCATCTTGACAACATCTGGGTCAAGTTTGAATATGGGTCATGTCGGGTCAAAAAGTAGGTCAGCAGGTCAAATCATAGAAAAAGTTTTGAACACTCTTAGAGGCCACAGTTTTAGTCAAATCATCATAAAACTTGCTCAGAATGATCATCTGGACAATATCTCAGTTAAGTTCGAATATGGGTCATGTCAAATCAAAAAGTTGATCAGTAGGTTATTTTGTCATAACTTTTGTACTGTTTGAGATAGAGCCTTCATATTTGGCATGTAGGTTCCTTGTGACAAAGGCTTCCCACTCATATAAAGATTTGACCTGTGACTTTGACCTGTGACCTACTTTATCATAACTTTTGAACCATATGAGATAGAGCCTTCATATTTGGCATGTATGTTCCCTGTGACAAAGTTTTACCAATCATTCAAAATTTTTTGGCCATGACCTTGACCTTTGACCTACTTTGTCACAACTTTTGGAGCATTTAAGATACAGCCTTCATATTTGGCATAAAGGTTCCTTCATAGGAGTGAGTGTTTGAGTTGAAGTCTCACCGAAAGCTAAGGTCATACAGTGATGGGACCTCTGTTTAAAGACCAATCTGAAAGTCTGGAGAAGCCTGGGATCGATACTGCTACCCCTGGTTTACAAGGCAAGTAGCATGACTACTTCACCATGAAGGCTTCTAAACTTTGGAATGTTGTGTAGATGACCCTCTAGGAAAATAGCATAACAATTAACAAATGGTCACAAGAGCTAAAAATAGAAAAACATTGTGAATTTGCTTCAAATGCGAACTCCTTCTAAACCTTTGGGCCAATTGGATTTTAAACTTCACAGGAATGTTGCCTAGGTGACTATCTACCAAAATAGTTAAACCTTATTCCACTCCAATGAACAAGATGGCTGCCAGAGCTAAAAATAAAAAAAAATCTTCAAATGACAATTCCTTCTGTACTCTTGGGCCAATTTCATTCAAACTTTGAAGTAATGTTACTTAGATGACCCTCTACCAAAAAGTCTAAAACAATCCCGCTCTGATGAAAAAAAATGGCCACCGGAGCTAAAAATAGAAAAATATTGTAAATCTGATTCAAACGTGAACCCCTCCTAAACCCTAAGGCCAATTTGATTCAAACTTCACAGGAATGTTACCAGGTTACTCCCTACCAAATAAGCTAAAATCACTCTGCTGATGAACAAGATGGCCACCATAGCTAAAAATAGAATGTACTCAAGACAGTGACAGACAGGTGAGCGAACCAGGGCCCTGTGGGCCCTCTTGTTGCTGTTTTTATTCTATTTTTGACAGAAAATTCTATCAGTAAATAGTGTAGGCCCAGATCAGACGCCGCGATCTGGGCCTGCACTGTTTGCCAAGGTTCCCCTTTAGGGGTTTCCCACATGCAATGGGTTAAGGCTTATTGTATTATGTCTTCTTTTCAGCTACATTTTCCAAAGTACCTAACAAGTGATATCTATTACAAGTACCTGTCTGAGCTGGTATCGGCAGTACAAACTGGACAAGAGTTCCCCCTGGGTCCTAGGAAACGTAGAGGTAGACTGTCTTCTAACTTGGTAAAACCCCTGTCACACCAGAGCTGCATTCTCACGGCATCCAATAAAAATGCAGAACGCTGAGGTGCGCGCAGTACGATCGCAAACATCCAGTGGCATCGCCAGTATGCGCGTTGGGATCGCATAGAACGCCAAGCGACGGCGCGCATTTTGAGCATGGTCAAAACAAACCCCGTCGCTCAGCGTTCTGATCAGAGCGCAGTGAGGTCGCCGTAAGGTTGCCATAGCAACGCAGAAAGGTCTCCTACAACGCCATAGGAGCTCGGCAGGGGCATACAGACGTCTCCTACAACGCCATATAAGCTCCGCTTGTATAATTGATTAACTGATTGATTGATTTGATGTTTAACGTCCCAGTCAACACTGTATAGGTCATTTTGGAGACTTTGCTTCCAATTTTGTGGGACTTTTACCCAACATTGAGATGAAATGACATCTCAAGCCCTGTCGCCCAATGAAACCAATAGAGTTTACACGTATAAGCATGGACGGTCCATCTCGCACCGCTTTGCCTGGGCAGGCTTAGATCCTCTAAGCGGTTTACCAGTACTCATGTGAGGACAGTTCCAGCTCTGCTAGAAGCATCATGCAGCCCGTCTATTTCTTCCAGTCCCGATGGGCTGGGGCCGCCGGCTTGTATAAACAGTGGCTAGAGTAGAGTTTGATTGTGTACTGTCCCGAAAACCCTACTTCTGAGGTGACTCATCCCGGGTAAGTTAATGACGGTGGACTTGCTCCTGCTTGCGGTGGACTTGCTTCCGACGGCACCGGAGTACTGGTAAACCGCTTAGGGGATCTAAGCTTGCCCAGGCAAAGGGCTGCGAGTCGGACCATCCATGCTTATTAACCCTATTGGTTTCATTGGGTGACAGGGATTGAGATGTCATTTCATCTCAATGTCGGGTAAAAGTCCCACAAAATTGGAAGCAACGTCTTCAAAATGACCTTCACAGTGTTGACGGGGGCGTTAAACCTCAAATCAAACAAACAAACAAATTACACTTTGAGAACATCTTCAACATGTGAGCGCCGTAAAAGCGCAGTGCACGCATTGTGAGCACCGTAAAAGTGCAGTGCACGCATTGTGAGCGCTGTAAAAGTGCAGAGGAAGCGCCGTGAGAGCGCATACAATCGCCATCAAGAACGCCGCAGGATCGCGATAGATCGCCATGTAAGCTCCGTAGCAACGTCTTGGTCGCTGTAGGGATGCCATGACAGGTCCATGTTCACAAAAATATCCCATATTTCTTGCGATCTTGCGGCGTTCTGAAAAATTAAACAACGCCGTTCCATCGCAGTGAAAACGCGGCATAGTGTGACTGGGGCTTAACATGAACACCAAACACATATACTCCGATCAGTCCATACATCTGCACAGTCTGATCAGTGTTGTTCCGGTATGATACACAGTGCACTAAAATGTAGATCTTTATCATATTCAAGGCAATTTCAATCGATTCTGCATGTAATATTATGGCTAAATGCATACATAACATGAAAACTGCAAAGAAATTGTTCCATTGTATTGCAGTTTATAAGAACCCTCAAAATTTTTCTGTTCTTTTCTTTAAACAACTTTCTCAGGAGTTGCATGTGAGATGCCAAGTTCTGCAATGGAAGGTCAGGTGGTTTTTCTCTGGGTACTCTGGTTTTCGCCCACCTCTGATTATAGATCGGCTTGACATGAGTGAAATAATCTTTAAAGGGCCGTATTACCAAAACAAAAAACTTTCTCATGAGGACCCAGCAAATGATAATCTTTTAAAAAAAAAATATGCATGTTCCCTGTATTACACACCTAACATCTTTATGACTTTGTCCAAAATGACCATATATGATCTTTTTTCTATATGATCTACACATTTTTGTTTGGATATAATATGGTTGTTTAACTAACCTGGATTCTGCTTTGAATGTAATGTCATAAAGGCGTTAGGATGTAGTAAAGAGGAATTATTACATATTTCTTATTCTCAACCAATTTTTACAAGGGGAACAAGTTTTGGGGCTCCAAGTCAATTTCCTGTAACCTCAGCCCCTTATTTTATACTAATCTGTTTTATTTCGATTACGGCGAAAGCTTCAAGCTTATTGCATCATTCCGGATGTTATCACACGCGTGCACTAGAGAGAGGCAGTGACTTTTACACCACTGCCACCCATTTACACATAGATCGAGTACACCACTCCCACCACTTGGCCCAAGCCCATAGGGGCTTGAAGAAATATATGGGCTGCATGATGCTTCCACGCAGAGCTGAAACCGACCTGCAAATGAGTACTGGTAAACCACTTAGAGGATCTAACCTGCCTAGGCAAAGCGGTACAAGTCGGCCCGTCCATGCTTATAAGCCCTACTGGTTTCATTGGGCTTGAGATGTCATTTCATCTCAATGTCAGGTAAAAGTCCCACAAAATTGGAAGCAACGTCTCCAAAATGACCTTTACAGTGTTGACAGGGACGTTAAACCTCAAATCAAACAAACAAACACCACTGCCACACATTTATACATGGGTCGATTGGGGCATTGTCATAACATGTCTTGCCCAAGGACACACCTCGCCTCCGGTGGCCGGATTCGAACCCACAACCTCAGCCCCTACAGAAAGGAGACTACTCATAAATGAAAGAATTTGCTCCTGAGGAGCAATTTCTTTCCTTTAAGAGAAGACCCTATTGGTTCTGTAGACCAAAATATTTTAGAGTTGCCTCCCCTGAAGGTGTATCCATTTCCTGTAATTTCATGTAATTTTTCTTGTAGGTAGCGAAACATCCTCTGAACATAGCGTAGGCAGCCA
The DNA here is from genome assembly GCA_963580285.1 of Lucinisca nassula. Classification (NCBI taxonomy): domain Eukaryota; kingdom Metazoa; phylum Mollusca; class Bivalvia; order Lucinida; family Lucinidae; genus Lucinisca; species Lucinisca nassula. The sequence continues at coordinate 129,744,011 of OY757022.1, read as the reverse complement.
TAGCATCGGCAGCGAGAGCATCAGCTCTAAGAACACCTTGCTGGCGTCCGGTCTGACTCGTAAACTACAGCTGTCCAAGCTGGAAGACAGCATGAAGGATATGACGCTGGACGCCAACCTCCTTAATCCTGATCTGCTCTGGAAACGACCAGAATCAGGGTAAGAAGTGATCAGATTTTGTGATAAGCTCAAACATATTTTAAGTATGTTCACTATATTATTTAGGCGATAACTGTACTGAAAATTGTCATTTAGGGAGGTATATCGGGAGGTTTTACGGTCGGAAATTTCCTTTTACGGTGACCCATTAGCGGAGCCGTAAAACCTAATTTGCGACTGTAAAACCGACGATTTACCTCCCCAAATGACAATTTTCAAAATAGTTATCCCCATTCTAATGCACTTTTTGGGTTGTTAAGCTAAAAATTGTACTATTTTGCACAAGGCGGCAAGCCCGGTGATCTGCGTAAAACCAAATGCCAGCCAATGAAAAGCGACATTACATGATGACGTCGGGTTTCCGACAGTATATCGCAGAATATATTGTCGCAAATTTTTGACGTTATCCAATCAGACTTCGCGTTACATACGGAAGTACATTAGAATATTGTATATACAGTTAGTTCTCATTAAAGAGACACAAATTATAATGACAAAACTGGTTATAACGACAACACTGGTTATAACGACAGTTTTATTGGAGTGAATCCTTAGCTCAAGTTGGGATGTATATATTGCATTTAATAGTCCAAGAAACATGTATTTTGATATTCAAGATATAGGTGCAGCCGCGTTAGCAGTGCACATTTATTCCAATTGACTAGTCAAATTAGGAAAGCCTGACAAGGTAAGAATCTAGCTGAATTTCTGAAAATTTATTTTAATATATATAGCAGAGGTAATAACTTCCAGTTTGGTTGTTTTTTCTGGGTAGTAAAGAGGTGTATTTGATGATTTACACTAGTAAATTAGGTACCTGAAAAACAGCTCCGGTCTATAAACAGTAATTTGAAGTATTATAGGTCAGTAGAAAGTATTGCTTTAAATTCAGCTAAAAAGACCACCTAAACTTAAGACTAATTCCAGTTTAAAAAGCTTATTTAGAAGGGCACAGTTACTGTTTCTTTGTGTTTTCTGAAAACAGTGTCTTCTGGTCAGGGACCACCTTTGGGACTGTTCAAAAGCGGTCTTAAAGACCACTTTTGAACAGTCCCAAAGGTGGTCTTAATATAGGAGTTTTACTGTGTATGTATGACCCCCTTTGTTAGGTTACTAGAATGGCTGATTGTGGTATAAAAGCTAGAGTTAAACTTCACTGGCTCAAACACTGATTGCTCATTAACCATGGTTTATTCAAACTTGTCGGCCCCCGCCAATAGGGGCTTGGAGAAATATATGGGCTGCATGATGCTTCCACGCAGCTGAATCCAGCCCGCACACTAGTACTGGTAAACCCCTCGGAGGATCTAAGCCTGTCCAGGAACTGCGGTGCGAGGCGGACCGTCCATGCTAATAAACCCTATTGGTTTCATTGGGCGACAGGGCTTGAGATGTCATGTCATCTCAATGTCGGGTTAAAGTCCCACAAAATTGGAAGCAACGTCTCCAAAATGACCTTTACATGGTTGACGGGGACGTTAAACCTCAAATCAAACAATCAAAATCTTGAGTCCATAGAGAATTCTTCCTATAGCTCCAGATATCTTTTTGTTTGCTCATTTTTATTGGAGTCAACACTATTTTAGGTCATTTTTGAGCCTGTCAGTTTACCTTTCCACACTTGGGCAGGCTTATACGTAAGCGGTTAACCAGTACAGTGCACTTTCTTCCGTCAGAAACTGACAACTGCCCTTCTTGAATCAGCGGAAGGGAGAGAATGAGCATAGAAAAGATTTCATTATCAATCTCTACGAAAGAATGTTGCCAACTCCGGCAGGTATCGAACCCGCATCCTTCTGATCAACAGTCAGAAGCGCATCCGACTGAGCTACCGAGGCCTGCTCCAGATACCTGTATATTTATGATAATTTAGGAGGATTCTTCTTTTATCATGAAAAGGCATGTTGTGTGTAACATTAGAATCACCTCACTGAGGCAATTCTAATGAGAACACATAGCATTCCTTTATTTTACAGAAGATAGAAATATCATCCTCTTAAGGGGAATGGGAACACCTTCAGGGGAGGCAACGCCTCCAAAAGTACTCCAGCTGGCCTGTCTCATAGGCTACGTCGGTCGGTGTGTGCTCGGAGGGGGATGTGCTGTGTTTGCCGGGTCTTGTCCATCGTCCGTTTTGGTTTCAAAACTTTGGGGTTGAGGCACACTGATGAAGATTAAATATCAGAAAGGCCTCTGTGTCACTAAATTTGGTATTGTTACGCCTTAATTGCAACCACTGGGTGGATACCTCTGCTGGTGGATGATTCGTTTGTCCCTGAGGGTATCATCAGCTCAGTATCAGTTCCTTAGTGCTGAGGTTGGTACTGCGGTGTTGACGTCAATGCTCAAGTACTGATTTAAATAACTATATTATATCTTTAATTTTTGCAGCATAAAATTCTAATTGTTCTAAAACTAAGACTGACTTATCAGGTGAGACATGTGTCTTAGCGGATTTGGTTTACACTTTTTGTTGTGTTTTGGGTTTTGCAAGTCTCGCTACTTTGGAAATCTCCTTCCTGATGCCCGGGACTTCCGTGCAGTGTGGGTCAAGTTTGCTGATGTGGCTCAGTGGGGGACGCCTATAAGTCCGCGGGTGGGCTCTCTTGCCTGATGCCTCCAGCTGACCTGTCTCATAGGCTACGTCGGTTGGTGTGTGCTCGGAGGGGGATGTGCTGTGTTTGCGGGGTCTTGTCCATCATCCGTTTCGGTTTCAACTCTTTGGGGTTGAGACACACTGATGAAGATTAAATATCAGAAAGGCCTCTGTGTCACTAAATTTGGTATAGGTACGCCTTAATTTGTCTCCCATGTCAATAGGGCTCAATTCTTAAAGGAAACAATTTGCTCCTGAGGAGCAAATTCTTTCCTTTAAGAGTAGACCCCTTTTTCAGCAGGACAGGGCTTATAGAAAAGTGAACAGGAAATCCCAAAAGTTGTCTCAATTTGAAAAAATGACTGAAAAATCTGCCAGGTGTTCCCATTTACCTTAAGACTCCTGATTTGGTGGAGATCTGGGGATAAAATTAATCAGCACTGGCTTGAAATACCCCTATCTTGAACAAATTTTCATGATCTCTAACCCTTATCTTGCTGAATATTTAAATTAGCCACACCCATTTTTGATTTTCAGCCAATCAGATTACATGATATAAAGAGTTTGTTCAAATTCATAAACTACAGTCGAACTTCGATGGCTCGAACCCCTTTTGGACCATGGAAATTTGTTCGAGCCAGCGGTAGTTCGAGCCACTGTTGTATACTTCCAGAAAACATAAGTATTTTTGGACTTCTTTTCGGTGTTCTGTAACATAAATGTATGCTGTGTGTACTCATTAGAATCGCCTCATTGAGGCGATTCTAATGAGTACACACAGCACACATTTGCAAGATAAAAGTAGAAAATCTCCTTCATTATCCGACACTTTTCTTATGCAGAGGAATTCCCTAGGGACTCAAAAACGTGTTCGACTCAGCCATGGAAAACCAGCCATCGGTGTTCGAGCCATCGAAGTTCGACTGTAAATGACAAACAGTGTATATCCTGATCAGATGGCTTCTTCAGAAGCCATCTGATCTGGATCTACACTGTTTGCAAAGATAGGGGACAATTAGGGGTTGACATGAACAGCAAGATAAGGGTTTACATGTTTTGACTATTTGTTCATGTTCCAGGAATATGTCCCTGGGTAAGGTGGACGGTCTTGGTCAGTTTGTTTCCGAGTTTGTCCCAGATCCTGAACACCACAGTGACAAGAAGTCAGGTGGTTCAAGGTTCTTCAAGAGAAAGAAGGACAAGGAAAAGGTATGTGCTTCTTGGAGGTTGCAAGTCTTTAAATTTTGTGGACACTCATAGCAAAAGATAACATGGGTATTATATTATAATTATCCCCACGTTTTTTGAAGAAAAGTGGGGATATTGTTATCGCCTCTGTCCGTCCGTCCGTCTGTCCGTCCGTCTGTCCGGCTATCTCCTCCTATACCGTTCATTGGAATTCAACCAAATTTGGTGTGTGAGTTACTTACATGAATGGTTTCTTCAAGAGCACATTAATTTTTGGACCAGCCCCCAGGGGTCCCTGGAAGAGGTCAAAACGTGGGGATTTGCGATGGCACGCCATCGACTGCGCGATCTAGTTGAAGGTTATTTTTGGACAATTCTCCATAAAGATCTATGTTGTGAGGTTGGAAGTCTTTAAATTTTGTGGACACTAATAGCAAAAGATAAGGTGGGTTTCATGTTATAATTGAACTATAATTTTTTGTCAATTCTCCATATAGGCCTATGTTGTGAGGTTGCAGTTTATTATGAAAACACGTCTATAGAAATACATAGTAACCTTTATCGCTGAAAAAATGAAAATTCTAAGATGAAAAATTGTAATATTTTTCTCATTTCTGCTCAAAATATAGATTGTGATTACCAGTGGTTCTAATGAGTACCCACAATCTGTATTTTAGAGCAGAAATAAGAAAAATAAGGTTTACCCCTGTAAACCCCAGTTTTACTATAAAAAACTGGGATTCAAGGGGGACAAAATTATATAGGCGTGTTTTCTTGATGTATAGCAAAAGATAAGGTGGATATTTTGTGATAATTGAAGGATAATTATACCCCCACAAATGAAATTTGGGGGGGGGGGGGGTATATAGGAGTGAGCTTGGCGGTCTGTCTGTCGGTCGGTCGGTTGGTCTGTTGACTTGGTTTCCAGACGATAACTCAAAAAGCGCTTCACCGATTTTTATAATTTTTGGTACACTGATGTAACATCATAAAATACAGGTCAAGTTCGATTTCCACTACAATTCATCAATTTTCGACATAGTTATGGCCCCATCAAGTGAAAAAATTGCAAAATGCCGCTGTTGTACTATCAAGACAGTTTTTATGGGGGTATTCATCACCTTTAGTGATAGCTCTAGTTTTTGTCAGTTCTCCATATAGACCTATGTTGTGATGTTGGAAGTCTTTAAATTTTGTTGACACTCAAAGCAAAAGATAAGGTGAGTATTTTGTGATAGATGAAGGATACTTTTTGTCAGTTCTCCAAAAAGATATGTGTTGTTGGTATTCATTAGAACTGCATAATGGTCATTTTTTCTATATAATCAGCAAACCACTGTTGTTTAAGGGGAATGGGAACACCTTCAGGGGAGGCAACTTCTGCAAAAGTATTTTTGTCTCCCATATCAATAGGGGTCAACTCTTAAAGGAAAGAATTTGCTCCTGAGGAGCAAATTCTTTCCTTTAAGAGTTGATCCCTTTTTCCATGGGACAGAGCTTATAAAAAATGAACAAGAAATTCCAAAAGTTGTCTCCCTTTGAAAAATGGCTGAAAAATCTGTCAGGTGTTTGCATTCCCTTTAAAAGTGTCTCAGTCTTGTAGTGGTGTTATGACCCCCCAACTCCTACTTTTAGTTATGTACCTTGGTAGATTATACATAGCTTATAGGTTTATAACCTATCTCTAAAAACTATGCCAGGGAGTAGACTGTGGCTGAGTAAGCTTGAAGAAATATATGGGCTGCATGATGCTTCCACGCAGAGCTGATTCTGGCCCGCATACTAGTACTGGTAAACCGCTTAGAGGATCTAAGCCTGTCCAGGAACCGCGGTGCGAGGCGGACCGTCCATGCTAATAAACCCTATTGGTTTTATTGGGCGACAGGGCTTGAGATGTCATTTCATCTCAATGTCAGGTAAAAGTCCCACAAAATTGGAAGCAACGTCTCCAAAATGACCTTTACAGTGTTGACGGGGACGTTAAACCTCAAATCAAACAAACAAAACAAATACTGTGGCTGAGTGGTTAGAATGTTGGTCTTTCCTCCAAGTGGCCTGGGCTTGAATGCCACAGTTGGCAGGATTTGTGCAGCTATTCTTCATTCCATTGTTATGTATTTCATGTCGTAAGATGGGGGGTTGTCCGGAGTGGGACTGTACTTCACCCTAAATGGCTTTCCATCATAATATATGATCACTTACTTGAATGAAGAGTGGGAGTGTTAATCCTTATCTTGCTGAATATTCATTTACGCCACATCCATTTCTGTCTATCAACCAATCAAATTACTTGATGTAATTTATTGCTACAAATTCATAAACTGAATGCCAAACAGTGTAGATCCTGATCAGATGGCTTCTGCAGAAGCCATCTGATCTGGATCTACACTGTTTGCAAAGGTAGGGGTTGTCGTGAACAGCAAGATAAGGCTTCTTCAGAAGCCATCTGATCTGGATCTACACTGTTTGCAAAGATAGAGGTTGTTGTGAACAGCAAGATAAGGCTTCTTCAGAAGCCATCTGATCTGGATCTACACTGTTTGCAGAGATAGGGGTTGTCGTGAACAGCAAGATAAGGCTTCTTCAGAAGCCATCTGATCTGGATCTACACTGTTTGCAAAGATAGAGGTTGTTGTGAACAGCAAGATAAGGCTTCTTCAGAAGCCATCTGATCTGGATCTACATTGTTTGCAAAGATAGGGGTTGTTGTGAACAGCAAGATAAGACTTCTGCAGAAGCCATCTGATCTGGATCTACACTGTTTGCAAAGATAGGGGTTGTCGTGAACAGCAAAATAAGGCTTCTTCAGAAGCCATCTGATCTGGATCTACACTGTTTGCAAAGATAGGGGTTGTTGTGAACAGCAAGATAAGGCTTCTTCAGAAGCCATCTGATCTGGATCTACACTGTTTGCAAAGATAGGGGTTGTCGTGAACAGCAAGATAAGGCTTCTTCAGAAGCCATCTGATCTGGATCTACACTGTTTGCAAAGATAGGGGTTGTTGTGAACAGCAAGATAAGGCTTCTTCAGAAGCCATCTGATCTGGATCTACACTGTTTGCAAAGATAGGGGTTGTCATGAACAGCAAGATAAGACTTCTCCCGAAGTCATCTGATCTCGATCTACACTGTTTGCAAAGATAGGGGTTGTCGTGAACAGCAAGATAAGGCTTCTTCAGAAGCCATCTGATCTGGATCTACACTGTTTGCAAAGATAGGGGTTGTTGTGAACAGCAAGATAAGGCTTCTTCAGAAGCCATCTGATCTGGATCTACACTGTTTGCCAAGATAGGGGTTGTTGTGAACAGCAAGATAAGGCTTCTTCAGAAGCCATCTGATCTGGATCTACACTGTTTGCCAAGATAGGGGTTGTCGTGAACAGCAAGATAAGGCTTCTTCAGAAGCCATCTGATCTGGATCTACACTGTTTGCAAAGATAGGGGTTGTCGTGAACAGCAAGATAAGGCTTCTTCAGAAGCCATCTGATCTGGATCTACACTGTTTGCAAAGATAGGGGTTGTCGTGAACAGCAAGATAAGACTTCTTCAGAAGCCATCTGATCTGGATCTACACTGTTTGCAAAGATAGGGGTTGTCGTGAACAGCAAGATAAGACTTCTTCAGAAGCCATCTGATCTGGATCTACACTGTTTGCAAAGATAGGGGTTGTCGTGAACAGCAAGATAAGACTTCTTCAGAAGCCATCTGATCTGGATCTACACTGTTTGCAAAGATAGGGGTTGTCGTGAACAGCAAGATAAGACTTCTTCAGAAGCCATCTGATCTAGATCTACACTGTTTGCAAAGATAGGGGTTGTCGTGAACAGCAAGATAAGGCTTCTTCAGAAGCCATCTGATCTGGATCTACACTGTTTGCAAAGATAGGGGTTGTCGTGAACAGCAAGATAAGACTTCTTCAGAAGCCATCTGATCTGGATCTACACTGTTTGCAAAGATAGGGGTTGTCGTGAACAGCAAGATAAGACTTCTTCAGAAGCCATCTGATCTAGATCTACACTGTTTGCAAAGATAGGGGTTGTCGTGAACAGCAAGATAAGACTTCTTCAGAAGCCATCTGATCTGGATCTACACTGTTTGCAAAGATAGGGGTTGTCGTGAACAGCAAGATAAGGCTTCTTCAGAAGCCATCTGATCTGGATCTACACTGTTTGCAAAGATAGGGGTTGTCGTGAACAGCAAGATAAGACTTCTTCAGAAGCCATCTGATCTGGATCTACACTGTTTGCAAAGATAGGGGTTGTCGTGAACAGCAAGATAAGGCTTCTTCAGAAGCCATCTGATCTGGATCTACACTGTTTGCAAAGATAGGGGTTGTCATGAACAGCAAGATAAGGCTTCTTCAGAAGCCATCTGATCTGGATCTACACTGTTTGCAAAGATAGGGGTTGTCGTGAACAGCAAGATAAGGCTTCTTCAGAAGCCATCTGATTTGGATCTACACTGTTTGCAAAGATAGGGGTTGTCGTGAACAGCAAGATAAGGCTTCTTCAGAAGCCATCTGATTTGGATCTACACTGTTTGCAAAGATAGGGGTTGTCGTGAACAGCAAGATAAGGCTTCTTCAGAAGCCATCTGATCTGGATCTACACTGTTTGCAAAGATAGGGGTTGTCGTGAACAGCAAGATAAGGCTTCTTCAGAAGCCATCTGATCTGGATCTACACTGTTTGCAAAGATAGGGGTTGTCGTGAACAGCAAGATAAGACTTCTTCAGAAGCCATCTGATCTGGATCTACACTGTTTGCAAAGATAGGGGTTGTCGTGAACAGCAAGATAAGGCTTCTTCAGAAGCCATCTGATCTGGATCTACACTGTTTGCAAAGATAGGGGTTGTTGTGAACAGCAAGATAAGGCTTCTTCAGAAGCTATCTGATCTGGATCTACACTGCAAAGATAGGGGTTGTCGTGAACAGCAGGATAAGGGTTCTTCAGAAGCCATCTGATCTAGATCTACACTGTTTGCAAAGATAGGGGTTGTCGTGAACAGCAAGATAAGGGTTCTTCAGAAGCCATCTGATCTGGATCTACACTGTTTGCAAAGATAGGGGTTGTCGTGAACAGCAAGATAAGGCTTCTTCAGAAGCCATCTGATCTGGATCTACACTGTTTGCAAAGATAGGGGTTGTCGTGAACAGCAAGATAAGACTTCTTCAGAAGCCATCTGATCTGGATCTACACTGTTTGCAAAGATAGGGGTTGTCGTGAACAGCAAGATAAGACTTCTTCAGAAGCCATCTGATCTGGATCTACACTGTTTGCAAAGATAGGGATTGTCGTGAACAGCAAGATAAGACTTCTTCAGAAGCCATCTGATCTGGATCTACACTGTTTGCAAAGATAGGGGTTGTCGTGAACAGCAAGATAAGGCTTCTTCAGAAGCCATCTGATCTGGATCTACACTGTTTGCAAAGATAGGGGTTGTCGTGAACAGCAAGATAAGGCTTCTTCAGAAGCCATCTGATCTGGATCTACACTGTTTGCAAAGATAGGGGTTGTTGTGAACAGCAAGATAAGGCTTCTTCAGAAGCTATCTGATCTGGATCTACACTGTTTGCCAAGATAGGGGTTGTCGTGAACAGCAAGATAAGGGTTAATAGCTAAAACCCCTACCTTTAATTATCTACCTTGGTAGATTATGCATAGACCAGTCTCTGACATCTGCTTCAGGGAGTAGCCTCTTGGTTCAGTGGTTTGAACATTGGCCTCCCCCACCTCCCACCCTGAGTGGCCTGGGTTCCAATCCCACAGTAGGCAGGGACTTTGGCAGCTATACTACATTTCTGATCTGTTTATTGTCTAGGAGCAGGAGGAAATGGCAAGGAAAGTGGCTGAAATGATTATCAAAGATGTGAACTGTGTCACAGAGGCTATCAGTGCAATAAAGAACCCTGAACAGGGGCATGATGGGAAGGATAAATGTAGCTAGTCATGTGATAGTCATGTGATTCCAGTCTGTGATAAACAAATGGTAATACTTGTAAAACATTTGTTAGTTTAAGCATAATTATTTTTTTAACCCTTGTCCTGCTGAGCCCGGATATGCCTTACCTTTCAAACAATGAAGATCCAGATCAGATGGCTTCTGAAGAAGCCATCTGATCAGGATCTGCATTGTTTGCCATTCAGTTTATTTATTTGTTGCAATAATTTGCATCAAGTAATCTGATCGGTTGATATTCAGTAGTGGGTGTGGCATATTTGAATATTCAGCAGGTTAGGGTTAAATACTAAAAATTTATATTGCATGCTGGATGCAGGATGGTAAGGCCTGGCAACATTCTTTAATGGAAATTAGTCATAAAATATTTTCTGTGGTCATTCTTATCTACCCATTCAAAAAGGATACTGGTAAAAGAATATGCACTGTTCTTGTTATCAACTTAGAATCAGAAACCATGCTAGTTAAACAATCATGTTTTTTATACACCCACTGGAAACTCTGTTTGTGGTGGGGTATACTGTTTTCACCTCAGTCTGTCCATTCCTCCATCGATCTGGGGCGCTTTGGTTTTTACCTAATATCTTGAAAAGGCATTGATGGATATTCATCCATTTCTGCAGACACATTGATATAAATAAGATGTACCCACATGAGAAAAATAAAGGCTAAGGGGCCATTCTCTTGGAGTTATTGCCCTTTGTAAAGTTTCTTTATGCAATTAAAAGCTTGTGTGCATACTATCTCTTTAACCAATGGCTTGAACCCTATCAAACTAGCACAGATATGTCATTTGTATGGGTAAAAGAAGTGATTAGGTTTTCCTTGGCATTATTTTCAAGGTCATCACATTATAAAGACTCAAAAAGTGAGTCTTGTGTGCCCTCTTTCTCATGAATCAATTGATGAAATTTGACCAAACTAGCACAGATACATCATTGGGTTTGGAGAAAGAAATAGTTAGATTTGGGTGACCTTGACCTCATTTTCAAGGTCACACTGGCACTCAAATTTTGATAGAAAAACTTGTGTGCACACCAGGGCTCGAGAAACTGAAGAATCCAAATCGGTCCAGCCAGATTTCGCCAAAACATTACGGAAATTGCTGATCGGTTTCGGTAATTTCCGTAAACATCCTTGGTGATTTGCAATTTCAAAATGTGTTATTAGCGTAAGGAATGACATACCAATATTGCTCTTACACTTGTCAACGAATATAAGCACCAGTTTCTCGATTATAAACAGCAAATTTTGCTCACATAGTTCAGATTTCATCTACTTTCGTTTTCTACGCCAGATTTCATCTACTTTCATTTTCCCAATATCCGGGTCACTCAGCACCTGAAGACCGCTGGCGTGGTGCAGTCAAAGATCAGCTCAATGGTCACTATATTTTTTGCCCATTTTTAAAACCTTTAAAATATTTCTCTTATTTCACGCATCTTTATTTTGCCCAAGTTGCTTTGTTTACAAATGGCAACCGATTGCAGCCACGTGGTCGGAAAATGAAGTCATACCGTATCATTTTGCACAATACACATTAATGCAGTCACGGACGTAACACACACACACCAGTTTTATGTCACTGATTTTAATAGAGCAGATTTCTAAAAAAAATCGTTTTGAACGGGTTAAAAAATCGAAAAACATTTCTTTACTCTCAAACCAAAACATGGCCGAACGAGAGTCATTGAAAATCTTACGTGGCCAAACCGAGTTCTAAAGAATATAAATACATATTTCACGATCACACAAGCCTGAAAACGTCGACCGATATTGATGGCACGTGATCGGAAAATGACGTCATGCGGTTTCATTTTAATTCATTCAAGGGCATAATACACACGTGGTAAATGTTATTAGTTTCAATGGAGCGTATTTCTTAAATAGAAATATCGTTAAGAATGGGTGAAAATAAAGGCATTTTCTCTGGAAGTCTTAACAGACATGACAGGTGTGTATTGAAAATTGCGCCCTGTGAAAAAAAAAAACACACAAAAAAAAAAAAACAATTATATATTTAAATACCGGTTCTATAGTAAGCCATAAATTAATTACTTGTGTAAACAAACTAGCGTATGTCCTGCATTGATTGACCTAAATTTCTCACCCTGCTAGCATGCCGATAAGGCCTGAGGCCATTGTTCACGGTTGAATAATTTTAACGCACAGGTCAAATTTCGCTGCGATAAGATCAAAGAACCCGACGTGGACTTGTCCGGTTTTCACCTAGTTAGATAATGAACCAGTCTAACACCTTGTGCTGTAGGCTATTTTTGTATACATGCTTGGATTATCTATCAGCGGCAAACGGTCAGCTTGTTTTTACAACGATGATTTAGCGAAAATTTTTGAACCAATTTTTTGAAAATTTTATTGAATTATGGACCGATTTTTTAAACTTCTTTTTAAGTTAAAATCGGTTCAGTAAACCCAAAATCGGTTCAGAACCGGAAAACCGACATTTTCTCGAGCCCTGGTGCACACTATATCTTGAGCTGGAATTTTAACAAATTAGCACAGATACATAAATAGGACATGGGAAAGAAGTTGATTGGATTTTTGTGACCTTGACCTCATTTTCAAGGTCACAACGTTATAAAGACTAAACTTAGCCTTATGTGCACTGTATCTCATGATCAATAGATGAAATGCCCAGATACTTTATTGGGATGGTGAGAAAAAGTGATAAGATTTTGGTGACCTTGACCTTGCAAACTTTGTTTATGGTGGTTGAATAAAATACCTTTAGGGCTTGTATTTACATTGTTGACGAAAAATTCTGGTTGGACGGTTAACATGCCTTAATGAATCAATAGATTGAATTTGTTCAAACTAGCACAGATACTTTATAGGGATGGGGGAAAGACGTGATTAGGTTTTGGTGACCTTGACATTATTTTCAAGGTCATCACATTATAAAGACTCGAAAAGTTAGCCTTATGTGCACGCTATTTCATGAATCAATAGATGAAATTTGACCAAACTAGCACAGATACATCATTTGGTTTGGGAAAGATATACTTAGATTTTGGTGACCTTGACCTCATTTTCAAGATCACACTGGCACTTGGAAACTTATTTTCTTTATAGAAAAAAAACTTGCGTGCACACTGTACAGTATCTAGAACCAGTGGCTGGAATTTTAACAAACTAGCTCAGATACATCATTATGACATGGGAAAGAAGTGATTAGATTTTGGTAACCTTGACCTCATTTTCCAGGTATCATTATAAAGACTAAAAATTAGCTTTGTGTGCACTGTATCTCATGAATCAATAGATGAAATGCCCAGATACTTTATTGGGATGGGGAGAAAAAGTAATAAGACTTTGGTGACCTTGACCTCGCACACTTTGTTTGTGGCGGTTAAACAAAATACCTTTAGTGCCTGTATTTACAGTCGGTTAGTGGGTCATTAATTCGTAACATCACATTTTAGGTGAGAAAAACAGCCATTAAAACGCATTAAAACTTCAGTAGTTTGAATAACTTTTGGACAAAAAAAATGTTTGTGACAGGGATAGTTCTAACTAAAGGGGATTAAGGCATAAAATGCCAATGACGACAATTGTCATCTGCTTTGTCCTCTGCTGGTTACTTTAAAAGTCATTTTGGCAAACAGTGTGGACACAACTCAGACTGTTCCTCTAGGAGCAGTCTGATCTGGGCCCACACTGTTTGCATGTATGCAAAAATATCTTTAAAAAGTTTGCAAGAAGTTTCAGCAGACGACACAAGCAGACGACATTTTCAGATGTAGTTTTTCTCGGCGTCTTAGGGTTAATAAGAGTGTCAGTTCAGGGTGTATAATGGGGATTTGCTTCAATCTCCTATAATAAAAATAAATGTTGTGTGTGCTGATGAGAATTGCCTCATTGAGGTGATTCTGTGTACACTCAGTTCACCTTCTGCAGAGATTTTCAGAAAACCCTTGCTAACTTATCCTAAATATATGAATATCTGGGCCCAGTTGTTCAAAACCTCGTTAGCTTAACGAGCGTGTTAGTGGTCATATTGTTAACTGTTCTATTAAGTACAATGTCTATAATATTGTTATTTTTGCTGAAAAAATGTGAGTAGCTTTTGCGTATGCAAAAGCTACTCACATTTTTCAGAAAAAATATAAGTATGTTTGCCATATTACATGATCAAAGTTTTAATGATTCGTTAACTAACGACGTTGTTAGTTTTGAACAACTGGCCCCTGGAGCTGTGGTAGAATGCTTTATGGACGCAAGAGCAAGTTTGAATAAGCCATGGTGAACAAGCCATCCAAGTTATTTAGAAGATAATTGTATTGAAAATTGTCATTTGGGGTGGTAAGACCATCTTCAAGTCTGAAATGCAGAATTTGCGACTATAAAACTGACAAAAGCCGGAACTGTAAAATGGAATTTGCAATCATAAAACCAACGATTTACCACCCCAAATGACAATTTTTCAACACAGCTATCCACATTCTAATTCACTTATTCACTTGCATTGTTAAAAAAAAAATAAAAAAAAATTTATTTGCCCCAAACGGCAAGCACGTTCAGCTGTGTAAAGCCATGTTGCAGAATATACTGTCGCAAATTTTTTATGTTATCCAATCAGATGTCGCATTACAAACGCAAGTGCATAAGAATGAAGTTTCATCGTAAAAAGATTGAATCTATCAGCCAAGTGTTTTTGTTGCAGCTGTCAAATGTTTTGAGCCTTATCCGGCTGAACACTACAAGCCAACCTTTACAAACTGTACTTTGAGATCATATCTGGGGCCAGTAGTTCAAAACTAACGATGTCGTTAGTTAACGATTCGTTAAAACTTTGATCATGTAATATGGCAAATATGCTAATATTTTTGCTGAGTATCTTTTGCATGCATACGCAAAAGCTACTCACATTTTTTCAGCAAAAAATAACAAAATTTCAGACATTGTACTTAATAGAACAGTTAATAATTTGACCACTAACGAGCTTGTTAAGCTAACGAGGCTTTGAACAACTGGGTCCAGATTAGGATCTATTTTTTGTCATACAGTACGTTGTGAATTGAACAAATTCATTATATCAAGATGATTGGTTGGTAGTTAGCCAAGAGTGTGGCTAAATTAATTTAATCAGCAGGATAAGGGTTAAATGTTCTATATGAGCCAGCGCATGACAAAACCTACAAGAAGACATGTGCGCCCAACGAAGACTCAGATCAGCCTGTGCATCCACACAGTCTGATCAGAGTCTCGTTATGTGCTCTAAGGATAGCTAAGGGCCCAATGCTCCTTCATGCAGCAAGAGAAGTCTCTGGTTAGACTATATGGATACGCAGGCTGATCTGATTCTTCGCTGGATGCACGTCTTATTGTAGGATTTGTCGTGCGCTGGCTCATATGTCTATACACACATTTCTTATTGTATTTTATGTCTATTGTAGTATGGTGCCAATTTTAAGGAAAAACAGAGGACATCATTGACACCAGTACCCTGAGGACTTCACCAAAAAGACTTCAACTGATTTTTGTCCTGAATAGAACCTTATGCCTTATATGGCTGAACATTAGGCCCTGATAAGATGCCACAGAACTTGTGTGTCATCTGGGACCAGTTGTTCAAAACCAGTGATATCGTTGGTTAACAAATCGTTAAAACTTTGATCATTAGATATGGCAAATATATTAATAATGTGAGCAGCTTTTGCATATGTACCACCAAGGCTGGTGCTGGCCTCGGAAGCTCATTCGGATGCGCGTCTGACTGGTGATCAGGAGGACACAGGTTGGATACCTGTGGGCAACATTCTTTCATGGAGATTGATCATGAAATCTTTTCTACGGTCATTCTCTCCTTTCCGCTGATTCAAGTAGGGCAGTTGCCTTCTTATAAGCCTGCCCAGGAAAAGTGTGGCTAGGTAAACTGACAGGCTCAAAAATGGCCTAAATAGTGTTGATTGGGCCATTAAACTCCAATACAAACAAACAAACAAACAAAACCAAGGCCAGCCTTACATGAAGTAATGTGCACCTAGTCAATGCAGTGTAATTATAAACAAGAAAGTATAAACAAATGGTGTCATGTTATCTTGCCCTCTAGTAATCTCCACTCCATTCACCCCACCCGCACAAATTATGTTATATTTATCACATTTTTTTTTAATTTCAAAAATACAATAATGCTGTAGCCGAATTTGTATATTTTCACCCATTTACATATTTTGGATTTCTTCCCATGGATGCAGTTCATTGCAAAAGAATATGGCCACACTGTATCATATTAACCCATTGTATGCGGGAAACTCCTAAAAGGTACTTTGGCAAACAGTGCAGGCCCAGATCAGACGCCGCAGAATGCGGCGTCTGATCAGGGCCTGCCCTTTTTGCTACCAGAATTTTCCATAAAAAACAGAAAAAAATGAAAATATAGGTCTGACACCCCTTAAATGACAAATGGACTTATCCAACATGTAGCAATTATCCAACATGTCTACTAGTATACAGTGGGTTAACAGAATATCCTTGTTAACCCCAACTTAAATACATGTAGGGAGAAGTGGGATTTACATGGGTATACATTAAATTCCTAATTTTTGTTTAAGTTATAGATTGTGGGTACTCGTTAGAAATGCCTCAAGGAACAGTTCTAATGAGCAGGGCTCTAGAAATTTTGAAATCCCAATCGGTCCAGAAGGTGACCAAAAATTACGGAAATTGCCGATCGGTTTCGGTAATTTCCGTAAACGCCATTGGCGATTTGCGATTTCAAAATGTGTTATTAGCGCAAAGAATGACACACCGATGTTCCTCTTACACTTGTAAACGGATATGAGCACCAGTATCTCGATTATAAACAGCAATTATTGCTCACATCGTTAATATTTCATCTACTTTCATTTTCTACGCCAGATTTCATCTACTTTCATTTTCCCAATAGTCAGGTCACTCCGAACCTGAAGACTACTAAAGGGAAACAACCTACATGGGGCAGTCAGAGACCAGTTCGATGGTCACTATATTTTTTTCCCTTTTTAAAACCTTTAAAATATTTCTCTTATTTCACGCATTTTATTTTGCCCAAATTGCTTTGTTTACAAATGGCAACCGATATGGCAGCCACGTGGTCGGAAAATGACGTCATACAGTTTCCGTTTACACAATACACATTAATGCAGTCAAGGACGTAACACACATACACCTGTTTTATGTCATCTATTTTAATAGAGCGTATTTCTAAAAAAAACGTTTTGAACGAGTTAAAAAATCGAAAAAACATTTCTTTACTCTCGAACCAATACATGGCCGAACGAGAGTCATTGAAAATCTTACATGGCCGAACCAAGTTTTAAAGAATATAAATACATATTTTATGATTACACAAGCCTGAAATAAACAAATTATGTTTGATTGCCATTAGATCAAACACGATCAAGGCTTCTTTGATATCACAATCACGCACCGCTTAATCACGTTTTGGCTGACTGAATGTCATTAGCCATAATCCCGCGAGAGTCTGCGATACCTGGCGAGATCTCGAAAACGTGTTTACTGTCGGCCTTACTGTCAAACTCAAATTCATCCCCGAGAGAGATAATTGGATTATAATACTGGCACAATAAACAGTTTGACACCTAACCAGGTATAATTTCTCTGTTTTTTCACTTCGATTTTAGCTTATTGGGTTTTTTTTTCGGACCGATTTTTCAGCAAAATTTTTCAGCAAAATCGGTTTTCATTTTCAAAAAACGGTCTGGACCGGTGAAAAATCGGACTTCTAGAGCCCTGCTAATGAGTATCCACAGCTTGTGGTGCGAGAAGAAATAAGGAAAAACGCAGTGAAATTCTGCTAAAATTATGACTAATTCTTCCTTTAATGACATATATAATTTGTTTCAGTTATTATTCTTTGTGATTACTGTACCCAGAGTGCTCTAGTAAGTGACCACCTTTGGGACTGTTCAAAAGTGGTCTCTTTTAGACCACTTTTGAATAGTCCCAAAGGTGGTCTTAAAATAGGAATGTTACTGTATGAAAACAAATCATCTGTAAAATGTTAGTTCTACTGGTATGAAAAATGCTATTGTTGCACACTGGTGTGTTTGTGAACAGCCATCATGCATCTTGACCTCCGGTTATAAAACATTTTGATGCTCATTTGACTTGAGCATGTATTACTCCTTGCTCATAAACATAAAAATGACAAGAGTTGTTGACATTTTCTTATCTACAAGCAGGACAAATATAACACTACTCTAGTGGTTTGAGCATGCAAAAACAAATGTTGGAGTTGCAATATGTAGGAGTAGTCAAAATTTTATGATTCAGTCGAGCATGCTAAAATATTTTACAGCTTTGAGTTCTCATCATTTTACTATAATTGTCTTAAAATTAGGACATTTTGATTTTATTGTTCAGTGAAGTGTCAAGGAAGTTCTGACTGAATGGCAAACTGTGTTGTGTAGAGACCTTGTTCAGAGCCTGGTTGTTTAGAACTAACAAAGTCGTTAACATATCATTGAAAACTTTAATATTGTGCACTAATATTTTTGCTGAAAAAAAAAAATGAGTTGCATTTCCATTGCAAAAGTGCAATAAAATATATGGTAGATACACTATTTTTGCTGGAAAAACATGTCCAGTTATTTTTTAAAATTAATTTGGAAAATCACAGAACTTTTTGTAAACAGTGAAGACCCTGATCAGAAGCCACATTCTTTGGCATCTGATATGGGCAGGTGTCCCGTTGTGGGTTTACCCATATAAAATGGGTTCTTCCCTGTAATATGTTACATGCTGAATGTCGATGGTAAATACTTGCTGTTTATCTATTTAATATTAAAGACCACTTTTGAACAGTCGCAAAGGTGGTCTTAATATAGGATTTTTTTCTGTACTTACGATCATTATGGTTTAAGCAAACAGTTTAAACCCTCTTCAGATCTAATCTGGGTGTGCTCTGTTTGCAATTACCCAGCGCATGAGCCCAGTCCAGGTTTTACAGATAACCCTGTTAGCACAACACTGAGGTCACAGTGACAATGATAGTGCATCTATAAATAACCATTATCTGTATTTCATGTAGACACCAGGGCCCAGTTGTTCAAAGCCTCGTTAGCTTAACAAGCTTGTTAGTGGTCATATTGTTAACTGTTCTGGCAAGTTCAGTATCTAATATTTTAGTATTTTTGCAGAAAAACTGTGAGCAGCTTTTGCATTTGCAAAAGCTACTCACATTTTTTCAGCAAAAATATTAGTATATTCACCATATTGAATGATCAATGTTTTAACCATATGTTAGCTAACGACGTTAGTTTTGAACAACTGGCCCCAGGATGTGTCATCTGCTCCTGTCATTCTACATGATCTGTTGTTACCTGTATTTCATGTTGACACCAGGATGTGTCATCTGCTCCTGTCATTCTACATGATCTGTTGTTACCTGTATTTCATGTTGACACCAGGATGTGTCATCTGCTCATGTCATTCTACATGATCTGTTGTTACCTGTATTTCATGTTGACACCAGGATGTGTCATCTGCTCCTGCCATTCTACATGATCTGTTGTTACCTGTATTTCATGTTGACACCAGGATGTGTCATCTGCTCCTGCCATTCTACATGATCTGTTGTTACCTGTATTTCATGTTGACACCAGGATGTGTCATCTGCTCCTGCCATTCTACATGATCTGTTGTTACCTGTATTTCATGTTGACACCAGGATGTGTCCTAGGTTCTTGTCAGTCTACATGATCTGTTGTTACCTGTATTTCATGTAGACACCAGGATGTGTCCTAGGTTCTTGTCAGTCTACATGATCTGTTGTTACCTGTATTTCATGTTGACACCAGGATGTGTCATCTGCTCCTGCCATTCTACATGATCTGTTGTTACCTGTATTTCATGTTGACACCAGGAGGTGTCATCTGCTCCTGTCATTCTACATGATCTGTTGTTACCTGTATTTCATGTTGACACCAGGATGTGTCATCTGCTCCTGCCATTCTACATGATCTGTTGTTACCTGTATTTCATGTTGACACCAGGAGGTGTCATCTGCTCCTGTCATTCTACATGATCTGTTGTTACCTGTATTTCATGTTGACACCAGGATGTGTCATCTGCTCCTGTCATTCTTCAAATGTATTTATTTGTTCTGTTGTTATGTGGGACTTGACATGAGGTGATCATTATTGTCTATGAGCTGCATGAAGCAAAAAATGTGTAATAATTATTGGATGAGTGCTCTCTGAAGACTTGAACCATCCATCTCTGTTTACAGCCTCCAGTGTCTGTTGAAGGTTTGGTTTGACTCTCATCAGCCTATGCATCTGGAGTGTGAGGCAAAATGTTTTGTTAGCTCACCTGTCACATAGTGACAAGGTGAGCTTTTGTGATCACTTTTTGTCTGTCGTCAGTGTGTGCGTGCGTGTGTGTGTGCGTGCGTGTGTAAACAATTTCTTCAAACGCCATCTCCTCCTAAACCACTTATCGGATTTTTACCAAACTTCACAGGAATGATCCTTAGGTGGTCCCCTTTCAAAGTTGTTCAAATGGTTCCGGTCCGTGCCATCTGGGTCACAGGAGCCAAAAATAGATTTTATTCACCGAAAATTTAACAAATCTTCTTCTCTGAAACCACAAGGCCCAGGTCTTTGATATTTGGTATGAAGCTTCATCTAGTGGACCCCTACCAAGATTGTTCAAATTATAGTGCTGGGGCCAAAAATGCCCCCACCCCGGGGCCCTTTGGTTTCACATGGGCTTATATAGGGAAAATCTTTAAAAATCTTCTTCTCTGAAACCGCAAGGCCCAGGTCTTTGATATTTAGTATGTAGCGTCATCTATTGAACCCCTATCAAGATTGTTCAAATAATAGTGCTGGGGCCAAAAATGCCTCCGCCCCGGGGCCCTTTGGTTTTACACGAGCTTATATAGGGAAAATCTTTAAAAATCTTCTTCTCTGAAACCTCAAGGCCCAGGTCTTTGATATTTGGTATGAAGCTTCACCTAGTGGACCCCTACCAAGATTGTTCAAAATATAGTGCTGGGGCCAAAAATGCCCCCGCCCCGGGGCCCTTTGGTTTTACATGGGCTTATATAGGGAAAATTTTTAGAAATCTTCTCTGAAACTGCAAGGACAAGGTCTTTGCTATTTGGTATGAAGCTTCAGCTAGTGGACCGCTGCCAAGATATTGTTCAAATTATAGTGCTGGGGCCAAAAATGCCCCTGCCCCGGGTCCCTTTGGTTTTAAAATGGCTTATATAGGGAAAATCTTGAAAAATCTTTTCCTCTAAAATCACAAGGCCTAGGTCTGTGATATTATAGTGCTGGGGCCAAAAATGCCCCCGCCCCGGGGCCCTTTGGTTTTACATGGGCTTATTTAGGGAAAATCTTTAAAAATCTTCTTCTCTGAAACCGCAAGGCCCAGGTCTTTGATATTTAGTATGTAGCTTCATCTGTTGAACCCCTATCAAGATTGTTCAAATAATAGTGCTTGGGCCAAAAATGCCTCCGCCCCGGGGCCCTTTGGTTTTACATGAGCTTATATAGGGAAAATCTTTAAAAATCTTCTTCTCTGAAACCTCAAGGCCCAGGTCTTTGATATTTGGTATGAAGCTTCACCTAGTGGACCCCTACCAAGATTGTTCAAATTATAGTGTTGGGGCCAAAAATGCCCCCACCCCGGGGCCCTTTGGTTTTACATGGAATCTTCTTCTCTGAAACTGCAAGGCCAAGGTCTTTGCTATTTGGTATGAAGCTTCAGCTAGTGGACCGCTACCAAGATAGTGTTCAAATTATAGTGCTGGGGCCAAAAATGCCCCCGCCCCGGGTCCCTTTGGTTTTAAAATGGCTTATATAGGGAAAATCTTTGAAAATCTTCTTCTCTCAAACCACAAGGCCCAGGTCTTTGATATTTTGTATGACGCTTCATCTTGTGGACCTCTACCTAGATTGTTCAAATTATAGCCCTAGGGCCAAATAAGCCCCTGCCGGTGCCCTTTGGTTTTACATAGACTTATATAGGGAAAATCTTGAAAAATCTTTTCCTCTAGGCCTAGGTCTGCGATATTTGGTATGAAGCTACATCTTGTGGACCTCTACCAAGATTTTTCAAATTATAGTGCATGGGCCAAAAATGCCCCCGCCCCGGGTCCCTTTGGTTTTAAATTGGCTTATATAGGGTAAATCTTTAAAAATCTTCTCTCAAACCACAAGGCCCGGGTCTTTGATATTTGGTATGAAGCTTCATCTTGTGGACCTCTACCAAGATTGTTCAAATTATAACACTGGGGCCAAAAATGCCCCTGCTCCGGGCCCTTAGGTTTTACATAGACTTATATAGGGAAAATCTTGAAAAATCTTCTCCTCTGAAACCACAAGGCCTAGGTCTGTGATATTTGGTATGAAGCTTCACCTAGTGAACCTTTACCAAGATTGTTCAAATTATAGCCATGGGGCCAAAAATGCCCCGCCCCGGGGGCCTTTGGTTTTACATAGGCTTATACAGGGAAAATCTTTAAAAATCTTCTTCTCTGAAACCACAAGGCTCAGATCTTTGATATTTGGTGTGAAGCTTCATCTAGTGGACCTCTACCAAGGTTGTTCAAATTATAGCCCTAGGGCCAAAAATGCCCCCGCCCTGGGGGCCTTTGGGTTTACATAGGCTTATATAGGGAAAATCTTTAAAAATCTTCATCTCTGAAACCACAAGGCTCAGGTCTTTGATATTTGGTGTGCAGCTTCACCTAGTGGACATCTACCAAGATTGTTCAAATTATAGCCCTGGGGCCAAAAATGCCCCCATCCCCGGGGCCCTTTGGTTTTTCATAGGCTTGTATAGGGAAAATATTACAAATCTTCATCTCTGAAACCACAAGGCTCAGGTCTTTGATATTTGGTATGAAGCTTCACCTAGTATAGCCCTTGGGCCAAGAATGTACTAGAGACACTGATTCTCAGGTGAGCGATTCAGGGCCCTCTGGGCCCTCTTGTTTTTATTCTATTTTTGACAGAAAATTCTGTGAACACTACAGGCCCTGATCAGGCGTCCTTTGGCATCTGATCTGGGCCTGCACTGTTTTCCAAGGTATCCCTTTAGGGGTTTCCCGCATGAATTGGGTTAAACGGATAATTGGCCAACAGTGCAGGCCCAGATCAGACGTCGCAGAATGCAGTGTCTGATCAGGGCCTACACTGTTTTCAAAAAGTTCAGCCATTTTCCAAACACTACCCGACACCCCTACATTTTGAAATGGACTCCTGCTATATATAAGGTGGAAGATCCTATTTGGTAGAAGCCCCTGTGGCGCAGTGGTTATGCTACTGGCCTTGTAAACCAGGGATCGCAGGATCGATCCCGGGCTTCTCCAGACTTTCGGATGAGTCTTTAAACCGAGGTCCCGTCTCCGTATGACCTCAGCTGTTGGTGGGACGTAAAACGAAAACCACTCACTCACTCAGACCCCATTTGGTACAAAATCGGTTAACCTCTAACCCAGGAAAATTGTGGTTACTGGTAGTAAACTGATCAGCTCAATATGACGTAAATAGTGTTGATTGGTCCACAAAACACCTAACAAAATCTCCCAGTAGAATGGGCGTGGGCTGAACAGTGCAAGCGTGCAGGCTGATCCAAGTCTTTGGTGACAGTATATTCTAAAATTAATTTTCTCATCTAGTTCATGTGTTACTGTGTTGGTCCAGTTGTTCAAATTTAACAATGTCATTAGTAACATTATTGTTAACTCTTATCATGCTGTTCACAACCCTTTTCTTTGGAAACAGTGTAGATCCAGATCAGATGGCTTCTTAAGAAGCCATCTGATCAGGATCTACACTGTTTGACATTCAATTTATGAATTTGTATGAATAAATTACATCAAGTAATCTTATTGGTTCAAAGTCAGAAATGGATGTGGCTAAACTGAATATTCAGCAAGAGAAGGGTTAAATAAAGGTACAAATCCATAAACTGAATGTCACACAGTGTAGATCCAGATCAGATGGCTTGTCAGGAACTACAGTTTCGAAAGATAGGGGTTGTCGTGAAGAGCATGATAAGAGTTAATATGGCAGATATGTGAATATTTTTGCTGGAAAAATGTGAGTACCGTAAAAATTCGGCTATAAGACGAGGATTTTTCCCTCCAAAATGAGCCCAAAAAAATGACCCCGTCTTATAGCCGAGGTCATGGACTGCAGGCTTTTTTCCGGCAATGTCCGACGAAGACCAGACATACGGAAAAAGCCGATCGGTGATTTTTGAATTGATATAAATCGCCGCCCACAAACCACCGCTACGATTTTTCTGCACGCGATCGGTAAATGACGTAATCCGACGCCATTTCCGCCACACTTGTTTAATGTCATTGCGTGTATCTCTTTCATAAAAAAATATGTTTCGAACCGGTAAAAAATATTTTCCTGATTGCTAAGCAGTTGTGAATAGAGGTGGATAGAAAATCAATGCTTTGCACAGCTCCCGAATTATCCCCAGAAGCTCCGTGTCAATAACCAACAACAGCGTTCGACTTTTCCCGCCAACGTCTGCTATTTGGCGCCAAAACATAACCATTCATGAGATCGTAGAATAGTCTGATTTAATAATGCAAACATTTACCGTTAGATGTAGGTAATAGTCTGAGGAGCAATTAAATCATTTTCACATTGATTGCGGATTAAATTTTATGACTGGAGGATAAACGCAAATTAGAGACATAGCTTGGCCATATTTTCACACCTTATCGACACGCACCGCATGGTGGAAATTGTACGACAGGGATTAACAATAGTGTCATACTTGAACCGTAATAAATACACAGATGGTTTGCCTCTGAATTGACAGCGATTTACTTACTGGTCTAGTTTTACCGTATTTAGGAATCAAAAAGACTGGCAGTTGTAGACGATGTTTTTTTTTTATTTGTACTTGCCCCAACCGAGCGTCATAAGGTCAAAGTGCACCTGCCCGGCATGATTTTGGTCTTGTCCCGGACGGCCGGGAAATGGATTTGTCAGCCCCTGTCGTCTATTAAAAAGGAGCCTGTATAGCCTAAGCCAGCAAAGCATGTACCGGGCCGACAGAGATACGACGTATCGGCCCGACGTTTGCCGCTATTTTGTGCGGCCAAACAAGCCATGTTAGGGGTTAGTAGAGGGGTTTTCTAACGAAAAAGGCCGATTTCTCACATCTAACTGGCATCTGGCGGTAGCATATAGGCCCCGACAGATATGGCAAAAATTTGACCCGTCTTATAAAAGAGTATAAGCAAAATCCCGCCTTAGAAAAGCTGAAAAGGGGGTCCCGTCTTATAGCCGAATTTTTACAGTAGCTTTTGCTTACATTTTTTTCAGCAAGAATACTAAAGCTATGAGATCTTGTACTTGCTAGTTCATTTAACAATTTAACCCTTTTGTACCAAATGGAATCTTCCTACTTATATATGGCCCAAGTCTATTTCAAAATTTAGGGGTATCTGGTTGTGTTTTCTTCAAAATTTATCTGGAAATCAGCTGAACTTTTTTCAAACAGAGTAGGCCCTGATCAGATGCCGCATTCTGCGTCTGATCTGGGCCTGGACTGTTTGCCAGGGTACATGTTTTGGGGTTTCCAGTACAAAAAGGGTTAACAAGCTTGTTAAGCTGAATGCTGCTTTGAACAACTGGCCCCTGATTAATGTTACTGTATATATAGTTTGTTAAGTATAGATTACAAATGAAATGTCAATTAAAATCAAACTATTTTTACACAAATTAATAGAAATAAAGGATATCTCTACAAAGTTTTATCTTTTCTTTTAAGGAAATCAATATACTTCAAGGGGAGGCGATTTGAAAACTATTTTTATATCTTATCAATAAGGGTCTACTTTTAAAGGAAAACTTGCTCCTAAGGCACAAGAATATGGTTGGTTGATTTGAGGTTTATGGTTCCCACCAATACTGTATAGGCTATTTTGGAGACTTTGCTTCCAGTTTTGTGGGACTTTTACTCTACATTGAGATAAATGACTTCTCAAACCCTGCCACCCAATGAAACCAATAGAGTTTATATGCATGGATGGGCCGACTCGCACCACTTTTCCTGGGCAGGCTAAGAACCTCTAAGAGCAGTAAATTCTTGCCTTTAAAACTAGACCCCTTATCCTGTATCTCTATATATGAGAATGTCTAAACAGTCCTACAAAAGTTTTGTTGTTTATGTTTACATCAGTTTGGAGATGTTGCTTTCAATTTTGTGGGACTTTTACCCGATATTGAAATGAAATAACATCTTAAGCCCTACGGCCCAAAGAAACTGCAAGGGTTTAAAGGGACAGTTCGACTCATACCCCTTTGCCTGGGCAGGCTTATAAGAATCTTGTGTGGGTGTGAGGGGTGGATGGAAAAATCCGTCCCAAGGGTCACTGTCCGGCACACGAGGCTTGCGTCTGCGTCATCGTCGTGCAAAAACTTGGACATTTTGTAATATCTCTGTCATTACTGAACATATTTACTTGAAACTCGGACTAGTTGTTCATTATGAAAAGGGGCTACAGCCGAGCGTTGGAACCTGCATGCGGTGCTCTTGTTTTGTTAAGGCATGACAAACATGCAAACATAAAATCAATATAGCTATGGCCTTTTGTCAGAACATAGATCTTGTGATGGCAGGTATGTGGGTGAAGTTTCATGAGAGTTGGGCAAATACTTTTTAAGTTATGACAGGTTTAAGTTTTTGGTTAAGGCGTGACAAACATATGGAAAAAAGCAATATAGTTATACCAAAATTTTCAAAGGGGCAAAACTGTTGATATTTGGTGGACGTACCTCAAAACTTTAATCACATATCCATATCATAGTCTTACTATCTACTAAGTTTCAGCTTGATCTAATGAATACTGAGGAGGAGTTTCACAGAAACGAAAATGTTTACTGAAATTTTCAAAGGGGCATAACTCTGTTGATATTTGGTGGACGGTTAACATCGAAACTTAAAGCACATCTCCGCATCATAGTCTTAATATCTACCAGTTTCAGCTTGATCCTGTAGATAAAAACTGTAGGAGTTATCCGAAAGAAAAGACAGACAGACCCATGCCGACCTGATAACATGATAGGACCGTTTTTTCAAAATGGGCATATAAAGCACACTGTGTGGTAAATAGAGTGAATATGGTATATATCAAGTATATGACTGTATCTAAATTGTAGGAGTTTTGTTTGTTTGATATGAGGTTTTTTGTCCCTGTCAACACTGCACAGGTCATTTTGGAGACGTTGCTTCCAATTTTGTCGGACTTTTACCCAACACTGAGATGACATGACTTCTCAAGCCCTGTCGCCCAGTGAAACCAATAGGGTTTATATGCATTGACGGACCGACTCGCACCGCTTTCCCTGGGCAAGCTCTAGACTCTCTAAGCGGTTTACCAGTACTCATGTGCAGTCGGTTTCAGCTCTGCGTGGAAGCATCATGCAGCCCATCTATTTCTTCAAGCCCCAATGGGCGGGGGCCGGTAGGAGTTAGCCCGGAAACTAAATGTTACCAGAGATTTTCAAAGGGGCATAACTCTCTAAATATTTGGTGGATCGTAGCCTTGAAATATATGCTCCTCCACATCATGGTCTAGCTATATATCTGGTGCCGAATGTTAAGCATTACAGTAGTACAGTGCACATTCTTTCAGCAGAAACTGACAGCTGCAATTCTTGTGTTGGGAAGGGAGAGAATGACGGTAGAAATGTCATAATCAGTCTCCACAACAGAATGTTGCTGACCTGGCAGGTATTGAACACCAAAGAGCAACTATTATGGGCAAAACTATCTAGTCTATCACAGAACGCATCTATTTAATTTTGACCCCATTAAACCCAGGTTTACAGAGGTATATATCAATTTTCTTACTTCTGCTCAAAATCATAGATTGTAGGTACTCGTTAGAACTGCTTAGGCGAAATGGTTCTAACAAGTACCCACAATCTATGTTTTGAGCAGAAACATGAAAAATATCAGAATTATGTCCCCACAACTAAGGGGATGGGGACATATTGTTTTTGGTGCGGATCCTGTTTGCATCGGCGTCGGAATAGCCTGTTTGAAGCACTATATCTCCTGAACCTATGGATGGATTCTGACAGAACTTGCATTGTTACATCATTAGGATGGGGGATAACAGTCATTTGGTTATGATGACCTTGACCTAATTTTCATGGTCACAGGCCCTGCAAAACAGTCAATTTTGGAACAAAAACTGGCTTGTCAGCACTCTATCTCATTAACGATTTGAATAATTTTAGTCAAACTTGGTACAATATATCATTACAACATACCACAGATTTGATTAGATTTTGGTGACCTGGGCACCCAAAACAATTAATTTTGGACCAAAAATGGCTTTTCTGCCCTCCATCTCATTAACAAATTGATTAATTTTAGTCAAACTTGGTACAATGTATCACTACAATATAACACAGATTTGGTTAGATTTTGGTGACCTTCACCTTTTTTTCAAAGTCACCCCCTAAAACAGCCAATTTTGGGACAAAAATGTCTTGTCTGCACTATATCTCATTGACAAATTAATTTCAGTCAAACTTGGTACACTATATCATTACAACATACGGCAGATTTGATTAGATTTTGGTGACCATGACCATTTTTTCAAGGTCACAGGCCCCCCAAAACTTTCAATTTTTGGGCCAAAAATGGCTTGTCTGCACACAGTCAAGGGCTCCCGAAACCTGTTCTTTTGGGACCAAAAATAGCTTATCTGTACCCTATATCATTTAAGAATTGATGAATGTCTGTCAAACTTGGTACAATATTTAATTGCAGTCTACCAAATTTGATTAGATTCTGGTGATCTGACCTTTTTTATGACTGTTTTTTTTTTCTTTTTTAAGGTCACAGGCTCCAGAAAACTGTCAGTTTTTAACCAAACATGGCTTGTTTGCAGCTTACATTTTGGTGGCCTTAACCTAGTTAATAAAGCGAAATAGGTGTTTAAGATATATTTATGGTGGGGGGATATGTTTTCCTCTGAAAACATTTCTAGTTTTCAATATATTTGTATAGGCATGTTTTTGCAATGCTAGTTTGACCCAGAAAGCTCAGATCTTGATTTTCGTTCTTGTACATACATTCATTGTTTCCAAAGGTAACCTTTAATTTAAAGCCACAGTGGTTAGTCAGTACAGGGCAAAGAGAAAGGGAATCTGATAAGGGGTTCTGTTGTAAATTTTTTTTGGGGGGGGGGGGGTGGTTTACGACCCTTTCAAGATTATTTCACTCATATAGAGCTGATCGTTAATCAGGTGGGCAAAAAGGGTTCTGTTGTAAATGGGCATTTCCAACCCGAGGGATGACCGTGCTGAGCGGAACCAAGGCTATGCCGATGCTCCACTCAGAATGGTCATCCCAAGGGTTGGAAATGCTCATCTACAACAGACCATCACTTAGATTCTTTTTCTTGCACAACACAAGTACTCATCCTGGGTATGAACACTAGGGTAAGAACAGAATTTCTTTCTCAGGCTAAAACCATGGATTATCTCATCTGGTGGGCATAAATGATGCAGAAGAAAAGAGTTTAACACACAGATAACATTTACTTTTTATCTTTATTTATCATTCCTTCATGGTATAAAAAGTCATATATTTTCCTTGTCTTGTTTACATCTATCTTGATAAGTGACCTTGCCTGGGCTAATTTTAGGCTACCCAACTTTAGACATTCGGCCATCAGCGTCCTTTTAAATTCAACATAGGCTTCTGGAACCAACCGTATGTGAGCACAGAGCTGGAAGAAAAGAACGACAGAAATTTAGTTGTTAATTTAAGGGGAATGAGAACACCTGGCAGATTTTCCCACCATTTTTCAAAGGGAGACAACTTTTTGGACTTCCTGTTCACTATAAGCCCTGTCGCACAGAAAATGAGGTCTACTCTTAAAGGAAAGAATTTGCTCCTTAGGAGCAAATTCTTTCCTTTACGAGTTGACCCCTATTGACATGGGAAACAAAAATACTTTTGAAGGAGTTGCCTCCCCTGAAGGAGTTGCCTCTCCTGAAGGTGTTCCCATTCCCCTTAAGGGGACAGGATAAACTGAGGAGGCAATTCTTCCAAAAATATTTTTTGTGTTCCTATGCCCCCCGTCACTGTTTTCCCCTAGACTAGCTACTAGTGGGATGTGGGATTTCATTTTTCAAGTTAATGGGTAATATGTTTGTATATTTAACATTTTCTTTATTTCCTTTTTACCTCTCTGATAGCAATTCAGTTTATTTTGGAGAGATATCAAATGTCTAGGTCGGAAAATAACCCATTTGGTACCAGAAACCCCAAAACGGGTAGTTGGCTAACAGCGCAGACAGGATGCGGCATCTGATCAGGGCCTACACTGTTTTCCCCTAGACTAGCTACTAGTGGGATGTGGGATTTCATTTTTGAAGTTAATGGGTAATATGTTTGTATATTTAACATTTTCTTTATTTCCTTTTTACCTCTCTGATAGCAATTCAGTTTATTTTGGAGAGATAACAGCGCAGACAGGATGCGGCATCTGATCAGGGCCTACACTGTTTGCAAAACGTCTGATCAGGGCCTACACTGTCTGCAAAAAGTTCATCCATTTTCCAAATAAATTTTTAAGAAAACACAACCTGACACCCCAAAACTTTGAAATTAACTCCTCCTATATATAATAAGGAGGGAGATTCGATTTGGTACACAAAGGGTTAAAGTTAGCCACAAGGTTACATATTTCGTTTTCCGTGTACAAGTAACCAAACAGGAAGTCACAAAAATTGTCTCCAACGTTAAATGGGGGAACACATTTCAGGTGTATCCATACCCTGTAACATAAATATACTAAATATCCGGAAAAATATTAGCCACGCATCAGGTTCTACAGGTTACAATATGTTTTTCAGGCTCAACTGAGCATAAAATTAATATCACTCATAAACAACTTTGTAAAAGAGTCATACAATTAACAGAATACGTACATATGTGGGCATTGTATATGAAACTCCCAAAAAGCTTGTTGTATGAATTTCATATAAAATTAGAGCGTGCAGTTGATGACACACCATCGCAAACCCCTATGCTTTCTCCAGAGCAAAGCAAAATGTAACATTGCTCTTGCACATCCTCACCACGCAAGGAAGCCATGTGCCAAATTTGACTGCATTCTGTTCAGTGGTCCAGGAGGACAGGAGATATATAGGATCTTACACGAGTGGTCATTTGATATGATATTTATGAAACGAGCCTTTGGCGAGTTTCATAAATTTCATAAGTGACCATGAGTGTAAGATTCTGTTTATCATATGATCACTTAAAATAGGATTTTATCGCCATTTTTTCAACAAAAATGGATTGTTGACATGGACGTCGCCATGACGTTACTTAACATACGATATTTATTACACGAGGTTATCCACTGCTTATCAACAACGTCATATGATAAAGTGAGATGAACGGACTGATGAACAGTGTGTGTGTGTGTGTCAATTCGGGTTTAACCTCGCTTTCAACAATTTTTCAATCATATCACTACGGTGTCTGGTGGCAACAGGGAGCTTAATGCTCACTTTTATAGTGCTGCCTCACTGAAGTATCATGTCCCAGACACATTACATGATACCACACCCAGTCACATTATCCTGACACTGGGTCGACCAGTCCTAGCTCTACCCCGTAAATCTGAGTGCCAAGTGAGGAGCACCTAGTACCATTTTTAACGACTTTGGTATGTCGCAGCCCGGGATCAAACCCTTGACCTCCCATTCCCCGGAGCGGACACTCTACCAACTGAGCTATCGGGGCCGGTAGGACTGATGAACAGAGGGATTCAAAATGTGGGGATAATGACCACTCATACATCTGTGTCATGTAAAAGCTTCAACATCTTATTTCTGACCCTGATAAAAAGACAGACTCATACCTCCTTCTCTTTGTCTGATATCTTGTCATAGCCCGGTAGACCGCTAACATCCAGGGGAGGGGCAGATTTTCTTGCTGAAATAACAATACTGACACATAATTCCCATTCTCAGTATGCAGTTGAGCTTTGTTTACTGTCGTCAGTCCATGTTTCGACTTCTTTCCCTAGTGACATTGTGGGAAGTATTTGGGATCTAATTGTATCAGTTCCTGATCGTTTCTCTATTTTCAATACCGTAATGAACCTAAGTATTGGGACAGATAGGCCTAAGCAAACAGTGCACTCAGATCAGACTGCTCCTGAAGGAGCAGTCTGATCAGGGTCTACACTGTTTGCAATTCTGCCTGTACCTTTTGGACTCCTTGCTGGATCGTGAAACAAATTTGTCAAAACTTTAGGAAAATTACAGCAAGACCTTAATGTGTCCGAATTTTTAGGATTTTACAGTACTAAGAATACCTTTGGGACCATGAAAACTTTTTTGCAATAAGAGACGTTCAAAGCATTGTGGGTAAGTCACAGCGACAAGTCAGGCGAAATGACAGGGATATCTTTTAGATTTTCTATAAAATAAAAGTATGACGTGTGTACACATTAGAATCACCTCATTGAGGCGGTTCTAATGAGTACACACAGCATCCATTTCAAGATAAAATACGAAAATTATCCCAAATATATAAATATCTGAAAATTTTTTTCTAGGGACTCAATAATGAGCTAATAAAAACAGCCGTGGTAAACAAGACATCTGGGTTCAAGCCATCAAAGTTCCAGCAAATACTGTTTTCTTTCAAAAGCTCAGCGTTAAATGTACACAAGACATCATTATCATATAATTACTATAAAACATCTTGCTTAAGAATATAAGATATGA
The DNA here is from genome assembly GCA_963580285.1 of Lucinisca nassula. NCBI lineage: Eukaryota > Metazoa > Mollusca > Bivalvia > Lucinida > Lucinidae > Lucinisca > Lucinisca nassula. The sequence continues at coordinate 129,711,330 of OY757022.1, read as the reverse complement.
GTGTTACTTTAATGCAGTTATCATGTAGGCCACCACATATACAATATCACATCCCAAAATCTTTATCACATACCTTTTATGGCACCCCGAAAACATGATACCTTTGATGTAACAATTTGCAGAACACTCCCCTCTCTTCCTGCTGCATGACAATGACCCTGCTTTCAGACTGACAGTGGCCATTTGCAATTATTCAATATCAGTAAGACCTGTCACAGAGGCCAGCTCTTTTAAGCAATAAACCTGTTTTAAGCAAGCCTCCATTCAGTTCCCCTAAAAAGGCAATTGATTGACTGATTGTTTTGTGTTAACCCTTGTGGGTCATTTTGTGTCATCTCCCAGAGAAAGGGAGAAAAGAGTTAGTAAAGGAGATTAAAGTGACAGAGGAGAAAGAGGAAAACAAGAATTCTGCAGAAGGCGGTGTCGCACCTGCTGGGGGCAAAAGTCATAGAAGCCACAATCAGAATGTTGTTATTAATTAAGTAAATTTCATAGCAGTTGATAGTTGATGTAAAATGTGTCAAAGTCACTGGACCAAAAATATAGGCCATGGTCACCAGGTCAAGGTATGCCAAAGCAGTACAATGAGGAGAAGTACTATGCAAAGTTTGGTGGCTGTAGGCCATTTATTTTAGGACATATTGAACATTGACGTAAAAGTCGCTGGAGTGCATAATATAGGTTAAGGTCACCAGGTCAAGGTACCCACAGAGTAAGTAAATGTAGGAGAAGCACTATGCAAGGTTTGGTGGTTGTAGGCCTTATAGTTAAGAAGATTTGGAATGTCGACCTAAAATGTGTTAAAGTAAATGGAGTGCAAAAAATAGGTCAAGGTAACCAAGTCAAGGTACCTGCATAGTCCGTACATCTAGAACCACTATGCAAGATTTGGTGGTTGCAGGCCTTTTATTTGAGAAGATCTGGAACATTGACGCAAATTGTGTCAAAGTCAATGGAGCGTAAAATATAGGTCAAGGTCACCAGGTCAAGGAACCTGCAAAATCAGTACATCCAGGAGCAGCATTATGCAAGCTTTGATGGTTGTAGGCCTTTTATTTGCAGAGATCTGGAACTTCGGCATAAAAATTTGTCAAAGTCGCTGGAGCGTAAAATATAGGTCAAGGTCACCGGGTCAAGGTACCTGCAGAGTCAGTACATCTAGGAGAAGCACTATGCAAAATTAGATGGCTGTGGGCCTTTTATTTGAGGAGATCTGGAACTTCGACGTAAAATATTACAAAGTCAGTGGAGCGTAAAATATAGGTCAAGGTCACCATGTCACGGTACCTGCAGAGTCAATTCATCTAGCAGAAACACTATTCAAGATTTTCTTGGTGTAGGCCTTTTATTTGAGAAGATCTGGAACATTGACGTAATTTGAGTCAAACTCAATGAAGCGTAAAATATAGGTCAAGGTCACCGGGTCAAGGTGCTTGCCTAGTCAGGAGCTCAGGGTGATGTTTCATGAAAGGTTTGATGGTTGTTTAGTCTTATAGTTGATTACAATACAAACTTCGACTTAAATGTCGAACTTCGACGTAACGGTAAAAGTCACTGGAGCGCAAAATATAGGTCAAATTCACCAGGTCAAGGTGCTTACAAAGTGAGAAGGTCTATGAGATGTTTCATGTAAGGTTTGATGGTCGATGAGGTTTGTAAAATAAAAACTTTGAGGTAAGTGTCGAACTTTGACGTAAATGTCGAACTTCGAAGTAATGGTCAAAGTCACTGGAGCGCAAACTATAGGTCAAAGTCACCAGGTCAAGGTGCTTACAAAGTGAGAAGGTCTATGAGATGTTTCATGTAAGGTTTGATGGTAGCTGAGGTCTGCGAATAAAAACTTTGACGTAAATGTCGAACTTCGACGTAAATGTCGAACTTCGACGTAATGTTCAAAGTCAATGGAGCGCAAAATATAGGTCAAAATCACCAGGTCAAGGTGCTTACAAAGTGAGAAGGTCTATGAGATGTTTCTTGTAAGGTTTGATGTAGCTGAGGTTTGTAAAATAAAAACTTTGACATAAATGTCGAACTTTAACGTAAATGTTAACAGAGGGATGCACGGACGGACGCACACACGGATTGACCCACGGACGGAAAATCGGACGCCTATGTCGCACCCTGCTATAAGCAGGTGCGACAGCACCCTGCTATAAGCAGGTGCGACAATGAATGGAAAAGTCGAAACAGAAGAAATAACAATAGTCTACCACTACACTTACCTGCTTCAAGGACAGCAGGCCCTTGTCCAAATGAAAGCCAATATCAGTTGGACACCCCAGTGATGCAAGATACACATCAGCTTTGGCTCATCCAACCACCCCACAAAAAGGCAAATTTTTAAGCATATTTTGGTAATCATTTAGGTGCTTGCTTAATACTGCTTAGACTGTAGTAAATACACAGTATAGAAATGCTATAGAAAGGCATAGAATTTTTCAAAAATATGTGTGAAAAGACAATGCTGGCTGTTCCACCCCCCTCCATCGGGGCTTGAAGAAATAGATGGGCTGCATGATGGTCTACGCAGAGATGTAACCGACCGCACACGAGTACTGGTAAACTGCTTAGAGGATTTAATATGTTCTAGAAAGGGTTATCCTTTGGAAGCAAGGAATACACCACAGTGGTAACAGAAAAACTTCAATGACCATAACACCAATGGCTAATTTACCTTAGTACTGGGACAGACAGGGTTAAGCAAAAAGTGTAGACGAGCAGTCTGATAGGGTCTGCACCGTTGGCCATTCCGTCTTCACCATTTGGACTCCTTGCCGGATCATGAAACAAATTTGTTAATTACAGCAAGTCCTCAAGGTGTCTGAATTTTTAGGATTTTTAAGGTACCCCTGATGAGAACAAATTTTCATGGTCCTAAAGGTGTAAAAGCCTTGAGAAACCTTGAGGACTTGCTGTAATTCTCCTAAAATGTTAACAAAAAAAGTTTCATAATCGAGCAAGGTAATATGGAGATGAAATGGCCAACAGTGGAGACCCTGATCAGGCTGCTCCTAAAGAGCAGTCTGATCAGGGTCTGCTCAAAGGTAAATGTACACCCGGTGGCCATGGGGAGGTAAATGTCTGTGTAGCAGGTCGACCGTGTGGCTCGGTAGCTCAGTCGGTAGAGTGTTCGCACGGTATGCGAAAGGCCCTGGGTTCGAGTCCCGGTCGAGCCATGTTCTTTTTCCAACCCTGTGACATCTGTCCCAGTACTAAGGTAAATTAGCAATTGGTGTTATGGTCATTGAAGTTTTTCTATTACCATTATGTGTATAAAAACATATAAACTAGCCCTTCATGAGAAAAAAAACCCTTCATGAAAAATTGGGCATGACATTACATGTGCTTTGTGTGCAAAATAATCTTAGGCTTGACACTACATGTGAATCATCATAAGATGATTCACATGTAGTGTCACGCCTCATTCTGTTGAAAAATAAGCCTTACTTTGCTGAAAAATGATGAAAACGCCAGGTAGTTATGGCACTGATGAAGAACACAGCACAAAGCTGGCGCCATCTTGGACGTGGATGGTAAACAGACAGGGTTAACACCATATGCCCTATTTCCACTATTCTTTGAATGGTGGGGGCCAAAAATTAGATTGTCACCTGCTCTCAAGTTTTCTGCAGCACTGGAAGAATTAATTTTGTATTACTACTCAAGTAAACCAATCAATAAACTTACGCGCATTTGGTAAATTTAAGGACACGCCTTTTCCAAGGCTCTCCATTGTAGCTTGTCTCTGTAACCATGTCTGACAGGCTGTTTCATCCTGACAATATAAATTGATCCATATATGAGCCCAGTAACAAAACAAGAATTAGGCCAAAGGCCATGTCAAGCTTGTAAAATGAAGTTAACCCTTATCTTGCTGAATATTCAGTTTAGCCCCACCCATTTCTGACTTTGAACCAATCAGATTACTTGATGTAACTTATTTTTACAAAGCCATAAACTTAATGTCAAACTGTGTAGATCCTGATCAGATGGCTTCTTCAGAAGCCATCTGATATGGATCTACACTGTTTCCAAAGATAGGGGTTGTTGTGAACAGCATGATAAGAGTTAACCAGAAATTGCAAAGGGCCACAACTCTAACAAAATTTCATTAAATTTGTTGAAAATTTAGTCAGGTGATCTCCTCTTCAGTCCCAAGCAGTATACCAAATATCAAGGCTCTAGCTCAAATACTTTTTGAGATATCTTGCTAAAAGATTTCTATGTTATTTAATTAAAAGGGAAATAATGCAAAAAGGGGAGATAATTCAGATAAGAAAAAAAATACGGGTCAACTATTTTTTCATGAGGAAACCATATATGAAATTTCAAAACACTAGAGTACATGGCGCTAAAGTTATGCTATGCAGAAGAAAGCGTGACTAACGTTCAAACAAATGAACGGACAAGCCAGAATCAATATGCCCCCCAACATTTTCAAAGTTGGGGGCATAAAAATTTGTTTTGACACTAGGGTTGAAGCATATGTTGACCTATCAACAGACTGAACAAAACAAATAAGCCTATGAATAGCTGGAAAACAGAAACCTTTACTGCCCCATGCTTAACTATTGCATGTCGGAAACTCCTGAAGGGATACTTGGCAAACAGTGTAGGCCCAGATCAAATGCTGCAGTGTGGCATCTGATCACGGCCTGCACTATTTGCTGACAGAATTTTCCGACAAAAATAGAAAAACAAGAGGTCCATGATGGACCTAATTTGCTCACTTGAGTCAAGTTGTATTATCTTTTGATGATGTTTTTATTTTTGTCTATGTGCTATTTGTTCAATGTAGCAGAACCATTTAAGAACTTAGGTGGAGATTTTGTAAAATTTTTCTTAAATTCAGTCACTGTGTTCAAAGGATGTGGATTCTCGGCATCAAAAACGCCTCAAGTGAGGAGAAGCATGGGACTGAACCCATGAAACTTGGTTTATTGGGCAAGTAGTTTAACCATTTCACCATAGAAGCTTCTAACACTAATTTTCTGATAACATGAAATTGTGTTAGTTTGCACTGGAGTTTTTGTATTTGAATATAAATGACGTTTTGTTTTTGGAAATAATGACATTAGATTTTCTAGCAAAAACACTTAAGTTCGTTATGAAGTCAGTTTTATTTTAGGAAACAATAGCATATTTCAAAGCACTGACAGCACTGGTGGGCCAATTGTGTCGGAATGTAGGCTAGGAAAATGATCCTGAATTGCGGTATAGACTGTTTACATTTCGTTTATTACTTGTACATTTCTGTACTGTAAGCAAAATGTGTAAATTCCGATTGGAGGCCACATTCTGCAGCATCTGACTCAAAATTTCCTGTACTGTAAGTAACAAAGTAGACTTTGATCAGACAGAGGCCATATTCTGTGGCATCTGTTCTAGGTCTACACGGTTTTGTCAACCTCAACCCCTAATATGGAAAATGGCAGAACCTTTTACAAACAATGTAGGCCCAGATCAGACTTCAAGTTCTGCAGCATCTGATCTGGGCCTTCACTGTTTGCCAATCCCGGGTTGCCAGTATCCCATTCTACGTTTTCGGCACAAACTGGGTTAAAATGATGTAATTTATTCCTATAAATTCACAAAATGAATCTAAGTGTAAATCTTGATCAGATGGCTTCTTTAGAAGCCAAGAAGCCATCTGATCAGAATCTACATTGTTAGAAAGATAAGGCATATCCAGGCTCAGCAGGACAAGGGTTAATTTGTTTGTTTGTGTTGAGCTTTACATCCATGTCAACACTATTTAGGCATGCCAATACTATATGCAAGCTTGATTTTTTTCTGTGCCTTGGCTCAGAATTCATTTATTAATACTGTAATTAAATCTCTATAAGTGTATCTTGCATCACTGTTGTGTCCAACTGATATTGGCTCACAGTTGGACAAGGCCTACTGTCCTTGCTGTAAGTATGGGTAGAGGGGGGAATGTTATTTCTTCTGTTTCTATATACACTGCCTTCCATTCCTTTGCCTCTTCTCCTCTGTCCCTCACTTTCATATCCTCTACTATCTCTCCTACCTCTTTTCTCCGTTTCTCTGAGAGGACACAAAATGACCCACAAGGGTTGACGTGTCATTAAACCCAAAACAATCAATCCGTCAAATCTTTAGTTCATAGAGCTGTAGATTTGGTGGGTATTTAGTGGTACATTAGCTAAAGTCTCCCTTATTTTTCGATAAAAATGTATGGTTTGTATATATTCATTAAGAGCAAGGTGGTTTTAATAAATACCCACAACATATGTTTTATTGATAAGGAAAATTATCCTTTAACTATCAACATATACCCACCTTATCTACATCACTCCATCCAAAATAAACAGTTTTTGGTGCTGATTCTGTATACTGCAGCGCAGATCCTTAAGCCACCTATATTTTTTCAAGAGTCTAGTAGTTATCTAGCCCATGTTTGCAGCTCTGTTTATAACTAGGTCAAACACCTGGGTCCTAACCTCTAAGTGACTTCTATTATACAATGAGAGCCAGAGTCACTGCACAATTTAATTGCCTAACAATATTAGTCACTTCACAGTTTATTTTGACTCCTACTGATTCATACCATATTATGCAAGCAGTGACAGAGCTATGTATAACAGTCTATCTTCAACTGCCTGTTGATATTTTGACAGGTCTAAAACCTTGTTGTTTTTATATAAATGTACAATTTCAAAAAGTGATTAAGATGTTTCTGTTTAACCCTTCAGAATTATCTTCTGCTTTGTGTTGGCTGGTTACTTTAAAGTCATTACTGCAAACAGTGTGGATCCAGATCAGACTGGTCCTCTTATGCCCTTTTTGTTTAAATTGAGATTTAATGTCCCAGTCAACACTTTTTAGGTCATTTTAAAGATGTTGTATCCAATTTTGTTGGAATTTTACCCAACACTGAGAAGACATCTCAAGCCCTGCCACCCAATGAAACCAATATAGTTCAAGTGCATAGATGGTCCAAATTGCACCACCTTGCCTGGGTAGGCTAGACCTAAAATAATAATATCCAACAGCCATTGTGTTCAGCAAGGGAAACCATTTTAGCAGCTTTGGTAAAAAGTCACCCAAGGAACATTTCAGTAAAAGTATTTCGAAATCTAGCCACTGGCCTAGGAGAAGCTGTCATCTAAAGGTCTTTTCTATTTTTAACTCTGGTGGCCATTTTGTTCATTGGAATAAAACCATTTTCGCAAGTTTGAATGAGGGTCACCCTAGGAACATTTCTGCAAAAGTATGGCAGCCATTTTGTCCAACAAAGCAGAACCGTTTTAGCAATTTTGGTAGAGGGTCAGCCAAGGACTGTCTCTGTGAAATTATTTCGAAATCAGGCCATTGGCCTAGGAGGAGATGTCGTTTAAAGGTTTTTTCTATTTTTAGCTCTGGTGGCCATTTTGTTCAGCGGAGTAGAAACATTTTAGCAATTTTGGTAGATGGTCACCCGAGGAACATTTCTGTAAAATGATTTTGAAATCGGGCCATTGGCTTAGGAGCAGATATCGTTCAAAAGGTTCTTCTATTTTTATATCTGGTGGCCATTTTGTTCAGCAGAGCAAAAACATTTTAGCAATTTTGGTAGAGGGTCACCCAAGGAACATTTCTGTGAAATTATTTTGAAATCGGGACATTGGCCTTGGAGGAGATGTCGTTTATAAAAGTTTTTCTATTTTTAGCTCTGGCGGCCATTTTGTTCAGCAAAATGAAACTGTTTTAGCAATTTTGGCAGAGGGTCAGACAAGGACCCTCTCTTTGAAATTATTTTGAAATCGGGCCATTGGCCTAGGAGGAGATGTGATTTAAAGGTCTTTTCTATTTTTAGCTCTGGTGGCCATTTTGTTCAGCCATGCAGAACCATTTTAGCAATTTTGGTAGAGGGTCACCCGAGGAACATTTCTATGAAATGATTTTAAAATCCGGCCATTGGCCTAGGAGGAGATATTGTTTTAAGGTTTTTCTATTTTTAGATGTGGCGGCCATTTTGTTCAGCAGTGGGGAACCATTTTAGCAATTTTGGTAGAGGGTCACCAGAGGAACATTTCTGTGAAATGATTTTGAAATCCGGCCATTTGCCTAGGAGGAGATGTCATTTAAAGATATTGTTGACAGACGGACGGACGACGGAACCAAAGCGATCACAATAGCTCACCTTGAGCACAGGTGAGCTAAAAATAGGCCTGACACCCCTTATATGACAAATGGTCTTGTCCAACATGTACCAATGAAAGGGTCCACTAGTATACAATGGGTTAAAGCAGGTGTGACTAAAACCTGTCTTTGTGGTGCTAGACCACGAAATAGCAAGCGTCTTGAGATTTATAGCGTGAATACTAAGGTGCTGATCAGACTGGGCCCCGTCAAGCGATATTGGTACTTATCGCCTATGCAAGCAGCAAAGGTTCAGGCGAGCCTGCGCATCCGCGCAGTCTCGCCAGAGCCTTCGCTGCTCGCTCATACAAGCAGTGAATCAAGAGGAACCTTCAGACAGAAAGCCATATCCCTGGCCCATCTGAAGGGCTGGGCATGCGCAGTTAAAATTTGTCATGACGGAATGCTCATAGACACAAATTCACTTGGCGGGGATCAGACTGTGTGGATGTGCAGGCTGATTTGTATCTGTTGTTCAAAAAGGGCGAAAACAGGTAGTATTATGAAATGGCTGACAGGAAAAATCGTAATGATCCTAGGTATTGGGACAGATAGTCCTAAGCAAAAAGTGCTGACCTATATTCCCAAGTATTGGACAGACAGGCCCAAGCAAATAGTGTAGACTCAGATCAGACTGTTCCTGAAGGAGCAGTCTGATCAGGATCTACGTTGTTTGCCATTCCGATCCCTTGCTGGATTGTGAAACAAGTTTGTTAAAATTTTACCTGTTTTACCTGTTGTCGACACCAATGTAAGTCTCTCCGACTTCTTGAGGCGCATTTCGAACTTCTTGAGGCGCATTTCGAACTTCTTGAGACGCATTTCGAGGAGAATTACAGCAAGTCCTCAAGCTGTCTGAATTTTTTTAGGATTTTCAGGGTAAAGAATCTTCGGATTGATAGCTTTAGACAAGTCCATTTCCAACTCTAGGGTGTCTGGTTTGTTTCATTTGTTCTAAGTTTTACAATCAAAACTTAGAGTACTGGTATGTCAATCAAGGTTGGCAAAAAAGCGGGAAATACTCATATTTCCCAGGACGGCGGGAAATACAGGGAATTCCCGGGAAATACAGGGAATTCCCGGGAAATACTGGGAAATAAACATTAACATAGGTGGGTCCTACTGATTTACTTAATAACTATACCCTTCCTACCTAGGTATTTGAAAGCAAAATCATTTCATACAGGGCTTGCAAATTTCACTTGTCTGCTTTCCATGACAAGAAAAATTTTTGAAAGACAGTAAAAACTTTTGTCGTCCCTACGACATTTTCCAGTCTACATGCAGGTCAAGTGAAATTTTGAAGAATTTTATAAACTTGCAGATACTGAATTGCATGAAAGATATATTGTCTGTGATCTTCATTATAGTATGTATATAATTTGTTTTCAAAAAGATGATTCTGAATTATATCAGTTTTTAACTTTCAGCTACTGGGATTTGACTTGATTTGTAAATAAAAATACTTTAGACAGTACCTGCAGGTTATTTAAGAAATGTACAATGTATGCCCTTTGTCTTTTGTTCTTTTAATACCTGTCTTAAACAAACCGTTTAATTTTCACACCTTTTTAAATAGGAGTAATTACTTGACAAACTTGCAAACAAACCTTTCTAGTTAGTGTAAACATCCTTAAAATTCAGACAACCAAAAAAATTGTTGTAATTCTCAAAATAAATAGAACAATGTGGCTTTAACATTTCACTAAAGCATGAAAAACAAAGTTCCAATGATAGAAGGATCATTCTGAAGTTGGTCTGCACTGTTTGCTCAGGCCTGTCTGTCCCAATTTTAGGATAATTATCTATTGAATGTGAGGGATTTTAAATAGCTGCACCCTGATCTGAATCTGCATTGTTATTGGTGACATGCTCAATGACATTCTTGTAAAGGGGAGTTGGTCCCTAGCTCTGGCCAAAGAAGTAAATTTAGCTGCATTATCCTTTGCAACTTCCGCAGCCAAAATGACCAAATCTGGAAGGGCAGGCCAATCTGTACTTGTCTGAAGGAAGAAGGATCCCTTGTAGATGTCAGTTCTTGACAAGGGCACCTGAAGTGCCAAAGAATGATGCTTCCTGCCATTTCTAATTGGGGATATAAGGTCATCTGTTGGATTGCTGGCAGCACCCTTTAGACCTTTATACATAAGTATAAGCCTACTGTCTCTCCTCCTTTCCTGAAGAGATTCCCATAATATGTTTTTCAGTATACAATAAAAATGAGTTACTGATACATTTTACAAGTAAACTTCACATTAATTACATGTGTCTGGTTTAGTAAGAGCTTGCAATTTGCAAGACTTATACCTATGTAGGGTATGGTATGTTGCAAAACAGCTAATTGTTCATTATTTCAATACAATTACACAAATAATAATAGTGTTTTTCAATAAAATAAAAGAACAAAAATCATATTTCCCACTATTTCCCAGTATTTCCCATTTTTGCTGAAAATTGGAGTATTTCCCAGGACGGTAATTACCGATAAATACCATTGGGAATTCCCGCCACTGGTATTTACCGGCCAACCTTGATGTCAATTGCCTCTGAGTGTAGGCTTTGAAAAAAGTCCCGAACTAAGATTTAAACTGTTCCATTTAACCCTTAAATTCCATTTTTTTAAGCAAACAGTGTAGACCCTGATCAGATGCTGCATTCCTACCCATGATTCAATTCCAGATTCTATAGATAACCCTCTTATACAATATCCTGACCTCACACCAGCTATTTTCTACAAATAACCATCATTCTGACAAGTCAGTAATAGTCATGTGACAAACAATCAACCCGAAAGTTGATGTACCTGTAGACCCTGATCAGACTCTGCATGTTGCAGTGCCTAATCTGGGGCTACAATATTTTGCCTATGGCACTTTTTACCCATTTAGTACCAGAAAACCCAAAACAGGTAGTTGGCAAAATGCAGGCCCAGATCAGACGCCGCAGAATGCGACGTCTGATCAGGGCCTACACTGTTTGCAAAAAGTTAAACCATTTTCCAATCAATTTTGAAGAAAACACACACGGACACCCATAAATTTTGAAATGGACATGTGCTAAAAAAAGGAGGAAGATTCCATTAGGTACAAAAAGGGTCAATGGACACTAAGCATACAAGGGTAAAACCATTCCTACTCTGCTATTATGCCGATCTTTGATATAATAAAATTCTTTATATATAATAACAATTTCAATGGAACAAATCTTCTACTCAAGATGAGATAGATTAACCCATTGTATACCAATGGGCACTCCCGTTCCTATATGATGGACAAGTCCATTTGCCATTAAGAGGTGGGAGGCCTATTTTTTCGTTTTTATTATATTTTTTGATGGAAAATTCTTTTAGCAAATAGTGCAGGCACGTTCTGTGGCATCTAATCTGGGCCAGCACTGTTTGCTAAAGTACCCCGCATGCAATGGGTTAATGAGAATATTCAAGGATACTGAATTTAATACTCCAAGAAACACATGTGGATATTTCTATTGGGGATAAAACATTCCTACTCTCGATATTACAGTCAACCATCTTTATACCGACATTCAATATTATGACAAGTACTCTTTTTAACAGAAAGTTCAATGGAACATTTCTTTAGCTCATGAGGAGACAGATTTTAAAAATCCCTACAATGCCAAGAAGAAATATGTCTGATTATGTTGTCTGTTTATGTTGTCTGCTGCATCTTCTTGCAAATTTTTTCAAACTTTTTTGCATACAAGCAAACAGTGTGGACCCTAATCAGACTACTCCTAGAGGAGCAGTCTGATCTGGATCCACACTGTTTGCAACAATGACTTCCAAAGCAACCAACAGATGACAAAGCAGACAACAATTGTTGTGATTGGCATCTTAAGGGTTAATGAAGGTAATTTAATCCTTCAGGAAGAAAATGTTGTGAATAGTTGTTTGAATTGCCTTAGACAATTCTAACAAATGTCCACAAATTTGTGTCTTGCTGAAATTAAGGGGAAAAGGCTATTTGAGCCCCACCAAGCGAATTTGTGTCTTCGAGCATTCCGTCATGACAAATTTTAACTGCGCATACCCAGCCATTCAGAGGGGCCAGGGATATGGCATTCTGTCTGAAGGTTCCTCTTGATTCACTGCTTGTATGAGCGAGCAGCGAAGGTTCTGGCGAGACTGTGTGGATGTGCAGGCTCCCCTGAACCTTCGCTGCTCGCATAGGCGATAAGTACCAAAATTGCTTGACGGGGCCCATTTAATGTTATACTTATCCTTTGTTTGATATGAGGTTTAACATCCCCTTCAACACTATTTATATTGGCTCTGACAGAGGGACGGACAGAGATGGCCATTCCTATAATCCCCGCACCACTTTGCAGTGGGGGATTAATGACAGAAAAATACATCAGAAATATTAAATACCAGCGAATTATAGACCCCAAAATTTGGACACCATTGCCTTTAAATTATAAACCCAAACTTTGGACAACAATACCTTTAAATTATGAAGAACATCATTAAGGAGGTGTCTATTCTGCCGCTCTTGCTCTCGACGACTCTTTAACATCTTAAACATACTAATATTGCGCAATCTCTTCACCTGGTTGACATAACACTCCTGTAGATTTCGGATATCATTCTTGAGTTCGTATTCATCTGAAAGCACAAGCACCATCATGTAAAGGTCAAGTCAAAACAATCAATCTTTGTTGAACTAAAAGCTGTCCTATTTGGCATTTCTAAATATGCTAGCCACACTTTTCCTGGGTATACAGAGAAATTCCTCTATTAAGACCACCTAAAACTAAGACTAATTCTGCTTTGGAAAGCTTATTTTGAAGGGTGCACTTAATCTTTCTTTGTTTTTATGCCCATTGTCATCTGGTCAGGGACCACCTTTGGGACTGTTCAAAAGTGGTCTTTAAGACCACTTTTGAACAGTCCTAAAGGTGGTCTTTATACAGGAACTTTACTGTACTTATCACGTTACTTGCAGTGCATTACTGACAACTGCCTTCTTTAATCAGCAGAAGGGAGAAAATGACTGTCTGAAATATTTCATGATCAATCGAGTCTAGCCCCAACAGAATCAAATTACCAAAATTAAATATTCTTTTTTTGCAAACTGGAAACAAGATGTGTTTGTGAAACATGAACATGTCCCCGGGCATGGTCATTTTTTATTCAAAGTTGCTCACAATTCAAGATTTTTGTTTGTGTGGGAAGCTCTTGACACAAGAAACTTACATGCCAAATATGAAAGCTCTATCTTTAAAGGTTAAAAAATTATGAACAATAATATTTTTTCTTTAAGGTAGGTCAAGGTCACAGGTCAAATAAAAATTTGCATGAATGTAAAGCTCTTGTCACAAGGAACCTACATGTCAAATATTAAGGCTCTATCTTAAACGGTTCAAAAGTTATGAACAATTTTATTTTTTCTTTTAAGTAGGTCAAAGATCAAGGTCATGGTCCAAACATTTTGCATGACTTAAAAGCTCTAATCACAGGGATTCTACACGCCAAATATGAAAGCTCTATCCCAAACAGTTCAAAAGTTATGACCAAAATGTTTATTTTTTTAAGTAGGTCAAAGGTCAAGGTCACAGGTCAAAATTTTTGCATGAATGTAAATATGTTCTGTAAAAGGGTTATCCTTTGGAAGCAAGGAATACACCACATAAGTGAAAAATATGGAGTGTACATGTTTTCTGGGCCAGACTAGCTAGTTTCGGCCAATTAGGCCTCATCAGTGACCCTCAGATATTTTCAAAATTCCACAATGGAATCAATGATCCCAAAGGACAAGAAAATATAATCTACACTATGATATAGGGCAGAAAGACGTTTTACCGCCGCCACACATTCCTTTGTCACAAGGAACCTACATGCTAAATATGAAGGCTGTATCTCAAATCAAATGGTTCAAAAGTTATGACCAATGTTAACTTTTTCTTTTATGTAGGTCAAAGGTCAAGATCACAGGTCAAAATTTTTTGTGTGAATGTAAAGCTTTTGTCACAAGGAACCTACATGTAAAATACTAAGGCTCTATATCAAACCGTTCAAAAGTTATGACCAAAATGTTATTTTTTTTATTGAAGGCTGTATCTCAAACAGTTAAAAAGTTATGACCAATGTTAACTTTTTCTTTTATGTAGGTCAAAGGTCAAGGTCACAGATCAAATTTTTTTGTGTGAATGTAAAGCTCTTGTCACAAGGAACCTACATGCAAAATATGAAAGCTCTATCTCAAACTGTTCAAAAGTTATGACCAAAATGTTATTTTTTTATTTAAAGTATGTCAAAGGTCAAGGTCACAGGTCAAAATTTTTTGTTTTGCATGAATGTAAAGCTTTTGTCACAAGGAACATACATGCTAAAAATGAGGGCTGTATCTCAAGTGGTTCAAAAGTTATGACCAATGTTATTTTTTTTTCTCTTAAGAAGGTCAAAGGGCAAGGTCAAGGTCACAGGTCAAATTTTTTGCATGAATGTGAAGGTCTTGTCACAAGGAAACTTCAGGCCACAAGCTCTATCTCAAACGGTTCAAAAGTTATAGCCAACGTTAAAGTTGTCCACGTACAAACCAACAAACAAACAGACAGGGCAAAAACAATATGTCCCCGCTATTGCTACCGGGGACATAAAAATGTTAACCCTTATATTGCTGAATATTCATTTAAGCTACACCCATTTCTGTCTATCAACCAATCAAATTACTTGATGTAATTTATTGCTATAAATTCATAAACACAATGCCAAACAGTGTAGATCCTGATCAGATGGCTTCTTCAGATCTACACTGTTTGCAAAGATAGGGGTTGTCGTGAACAGCAAGATAAGGGTTAAATCTGTGTACACAACTGATCTTGTCAAATTTGATAAGATTCGATTGTAGTTGGGAAATTTGACAAGACTGATTGTAGTGGTTAATTAGACAAGACTGATTGTAGGGGCAAATTTGACAAAATGGATTGTAGGGGAAATTAGATAAGACTGTTTGTGGAGGCAAGTTAGACAATATTGATTGTAAAGGGGCAAATATGGGAAGATTGACTGTAGGGGCAAATTTGACAAGGTTGATTGTGGGGAAAAAAATTGACAACTTTGATTGCAGGGGGTAAATTTAACAAGACTGATTGTAAAGGCAAGGGAGTGCTTTTAGGGGTTAATTCCACATGACAGATTGTGGGATGGAATTAGATATGGGGGCAAATTAGACAAGAGTGATTGTTGGTGGAAATTTCATTTAGATCGATAGTAGGGCCAAATTACACATGGTTGATTGTGGGGGCAAATTTAACAAGGCTGATCATAGGGGCAAATTAAACAAGAGGGCCAATATGGCCCTGGATCGCTCACCTGATTTCAAGATGTCACATAGCTTCAGAAAGTCATATGGATAATTGGCAGCCAATTTTTTTTTCAATGAAGCAGAACTGTTTTAGCTCTTTTGATAGAGTGTCATCTCAGCAACATTCCTTTGAAGCTTGAATGAAATTGGCTCAGGGGTATATAGGTAGAGTTGTTGTTTAAAGATTTTCTATTTTTAGCTCTGGAGGCTCTGGAGGCCATCTTATACATCAGATTCAATCCAATTGAGCTATTTTGGAAGGAAACCACCTAGGCAACACTCCTGTGACGTTTGAATCAAATTGGCCCAGGGGTATGGGAATAGTAGTTATTTAAAGATTTTTCTCTTTTTAGCTCTGTTTGCTTGTTCATCAGAGCGGAACTATTTTAGCTATTTTGGTAGAGAGTCACATAGGCAACATTCCTGTTAAGTTTAACTGAAATTGGCCCAAAGGTTTAGGAAGAATTAGCATTTTAAGCAAATTGTTGACATTTTACTATTTTTAGCTCTGGTGGCCATCCTGTTCATCGGGGCGGAACAATTTTAGCTAATTTGGTTGAGGGTCACCTAAGCAATATTCCTTTTAAGTTTGAATCAAATTGGCCCAGGGGTATGGGAGGAGCAGTCATTTATGGATTTTTCTATTTTATAGCTCTGACAGCCATCTTGTTCATCAGAGCAGAACAATTTTCGCTATTTTGGTAGACAGTCACCTAGGCAACATTCCTATGAGGTTTAACTGAATTTGGCCCAAGGGTTTAGGAGAAGTTAGCATTTTAAGCATATTGTTGATGTTTTTCTATTTTTAGCTCTGGCGGCCAACTTGTTCATTGGAACAGAACGATTTTAGCTATATTGGTAGAGGGTCACCTAAGCAACCCTCCTATTAAGTTTGAATTAATTTGGCCCAGGGTAATGGGAGGAGTAGTCATTTAAAGATTTTTCTATTTTAAGCTCTGGTGGCCATCTTGTTCATTGGAGTAGAACAATTTTAGCTGTTTTGGTAGAGGGTCACCAAAGCAACATTCCTGTGAAGTTTGAATGAAATTGGCCAAGGGGTATGGGAGGAGTAGTCTTTTAAAGATTTTTTCAATTTTTAGCTCTGGTGGCCATCTTGTTCATTAGAGTAGAATGATTTTAGCTTTTTTGGTAGAGAGCCAACATTCCTGTGAAGGCTAAATGAAATTTGCCCATGGGTTTAGGGGGAGTCTTTTAAAGCAAATTGTTGATGACAGATGATGCACAATGCATGACGGACAACGCACAGCTGACATTTACTGATCACAATAGCTCACCATGAGCACTTCATGCTCAGGTGAGCTAACAAGACTGATTGTAGGGGCAAAGTAGACACAAGTACCTGGAGGAGCAAATTAGATGGTTGTTGGGGCAAATTAGCCAAGATTGATTGTAGAGGCAAATAAGACAAGATAGACTGTAGGGGCAAATTAGACAAGATTGACTGTAGGGGAAAATTACACAAGATTCACTGTAGGGAAAAGATTGACTTAAGGGTCATATTAGACAAGATTGAGTGTAGGGGCAAATTAGACAAGAGTAACTGAAGGGGCAAATTAGACAAGATTGATTTTTGGGGCAAATTAGACACAATTAAATCGATTTTACGTGGCTGCAATTCTGGCCCTTACTTTCGTCCCGATTTAGACAAACAATTTGTTCAGTCTGCATGAAGGCTTCCTAACTATCAGTGCAACATCCCTGAGAACACAAATATAAAAAAAACACAGACATGAAACTATGGTGAGGACTCAACAGCAAGTAATAACTGAAACTAGAGCCAGTGTTTATGAAACACAATGCCCCCAACTGCTTGACCCTAACACTGCTTGTCCCTAACAGTAATTGAGATATCTTGTTTTTATGTGGCTGTAATGCTGAAATTACACAAGAAAAGCTGTAGTTAATCATCTACTCATCATCCCTGACCAGTCTGTGAAGTTTCGGGGAAAAACCTAAAATAGTTTTTTAGATATCTTGCTTACAAACTTAAAACGCGAAAAATTTCAAAGGGCCATAACTCAAGAAAAAAATTTCGGATTTTTTTCAAAAGTTAATCAGTTCATCTACTCATCATCCCCAACCAGCCTGTAAAGTTTCAGGGCAATAGCTCAAACAATTTTTGAGATATCTTGCTTACAAGCTGAAAACACGAAAAAAATCAAAGGGCCATAACTCAAGAAAAAAAAATTGGATTTTTTTCAAAAGTTAATCAGTTCATCTACTCATCATACCCAACCAGTCTGTGAAGTTTTGGGGAAAAACCTCATATAGTTTTTGAGATATCTTGCTTACAAACTTAAAACGCGAAAAATTTCAAAGGGCCATAACTCAAGAAAAAAATATAGGATTTTTTTTCAACAGTTAATCAGTTCATCTACACATCATCCCAAACCAGCTTGTAAAGTTGCAGGGCAATCGCTCAAACAATTATTGAGATATCTTGCTTACAAGCTGAAAACACGAAAAAAATCTAAGGGCCATAACTCAAGAAAAAAAATCGGATTTTTTTCAAAAGTTGATCAGTTCATCTACTCATCATCCCCGACAAGTCTGTGAAGTTTCGGGGAAAAACCTCAAATAGTTTTTTAGATATCTTGCTTACAAACTTAAAACGCGAAAAATTTCAAAGGGCCATAACGCAAGAAAAAAATTTCGGATTTTTTTCAAAAGTTAATCAGTTCATCTACTCATCATCCCCAACCAGCATGTAAAGTTTCAGGGCAATAGCTCAAACAGTTTTTGAGATATCTTGCTTACAAGATTTCATAGTATTTTTTGCAAAGGGGCATAACTCAAAAAAGGGGCATAATCCTGACGAGAAAAAAAACACGGGTCAATTATTTTTTCATGAGGAATCCATATATGAAATTTCAAAAACCTAGCACCCATGGTTCTAAAGTTATGCTATGCAGTAAAAAGTGGGACGGACGTAAGGACGGAAGGACGCCAAAACGCGAAAAATTTCAAAGGGCCATAACTCAAGAAAAAAATTTCGGATTTTTTTCAAAAGTTAATCAGTTCATCTACTCATCATCCCCAACCAGCCTGTAAAGTTTCAGGGCAATAGCTCAAACAATTTTTGAGATATCTTGCTTACAAGCTGAAAACACGAAAAAAATCAAAGGGCCATAACTCAAGAAAAAAAAATTGGATTTTTTTCAAAAGTTAATCAGTTCATCTACTCATCATACCCAACCAGTCTGTGAAGTTTTGGGGAAAAACCTCATATAGTTTTTGAGATATCTTGCTTACAAACTTAAAACGCGAAAAATTTCAAAGGGCCATAACTCAAGAAAAAAATATAGGATTTTTTTTCAACAGTTTATCAGTTCATCTACACATCATCCCAAACCAGCTTGTAAAGTTGCAGGGCAATCGCTCAAACAATTATTGAGATATCTTGCTTACAAGCTGAAAACACGAAAAAAATCTAAGGGCCATAACTCAAGAAAAAAAAATTGGATTTTTTTCAAAAGTTGATCAGTTCATCTACTCATCATCCCCGACAAGTCTGTGAAGTTTCGGGGAAAAACCTCAAATAGTTTTTTTAGATATCTTGCTTACAAACTTAAAACGCGAAAAATTTCAAAGGGCCATAACTCAAGAAAAAAATTTCGGATTTTTTTCAAAAGTTAATCAGTTCATCTACTCATCATCCCCAACCAGCATGTAAAGTTTCAGGGCAATAGCTCAAACAGTTTTTGAGATATCTTGCTTACAAGATTTCATAGTATTTTTTGCAAAGGGGCATAACTCAAAAAAGGGGCATAATCCTGACGAGAAAAAAAACACGGGTCAATTATTTTTTCATGAGGAATCCATATATGAAATTTCAAAAACCTAGCACCCATGGTTCTAAAGTTATGCTATGCAGTAAAAAGTGGGACGGACGTAAGGACGGAAGGACGCCAAAACGCGAAAAATTTCAAAGGGCCATAACTCAAGAAAAAAATTTCGGATTTTTTTCAAAAGTTAATCAGTTCATCTACTCATCATCCCCAACCAGCCTGTAAAGTTTCAGGGCAATAGCTCAAACAATTTTTGAGATATCTTGCTTACAAGCTGAAAACACGAAAAAAATCAAAGGGCCATAACTCAAGAAAAAAAAATTGGATTTTTTTCAAAAGTTAATCAGTTCATCTACTCATCATACCCAACCAGTCTGTGAAGTTTTGGGGAAAAACCTCATATAGTTTTTGAGATATCTTGCTTACAAACTTAAAACGCGAAAAATTTCAAAGGGCCATAACTCAAGAAAAAAATATAGGATTTTTTTTCAACAGTTTATCAGTTCATCTACACATCATCCCAAACCAGCTTGTAAAGTTGCAGGGCAATCGCTCAAACAATTATTGAGATATCTTGCTTACAAGCTGAAAACACGAAAAAAATCTAAGGGCCATAACTCAAGAAAAAAAAATTGGATTTTTTTCAAAAGTTGATCAGTTCATCTACTCATCATCCCCGACAAGTCTGTGAAGTTTCGGGGAAAAACCTCAAATAGTTTTTTTAGATATCTTGCTTACAAACTTAAAACGCGAAAAATTTCAAAGGGCCATAACTCAAGAAAAAAATTTCGGATTTTTTTCAAAAGTTAATCAGTTCATCTACTCATCATCCCCAACCAGCATGTAAAGTTTCAGGGCAATAGCTCAAACAGTTTTTGAGATATCTTGCTTACAAGATTTCATAGTATTTTTTGCAAAGGGGCATAACTCAAAAAAGGGGCATAATCCTGACGAGAAAAAAAACACGGGTCAATTATTTTTTCATGAGGAATCCATATATGAAATTTCAAAAACCTAGCACCCATGGTTCTAAAGTTATGCTATGCAGTAAAAAGTGGGACGGACGTAAGGACGGAAGGACGGACGGACGGACGAACAGGGCAAAACCAATATGCCCCCACAACTTCTTCGAAGTTGGGGGCATAAAAATGGAGCAAAACAAAACCAACAATTAGACTCCAATGGGCATGACCAGAGACAGAGCATCAGTTACTCTGGTTTTTGCCCACATATGGTTAAAGATCCGCTTGATATGAGTGAAATAATCGTGAAAAACAAACAAAAAAAAATCAAATTTGTTGTCATATCATTTTTTTGGCTTGAAGTAATCCACTAAATTATAGTGAAATTATATGACAAATAAACTTACAATGTAGAGACTCTATAAGCGTATCATATTCCTCTGGATTCACAAGCTGTGTAAACACTCTTAAACCATCCAGGAGATGTTTTATTGTTCTCGCAAACCGTCGCTGGTAATCTGTCAAGTAAAATGTTCATAAAGATCTCTATGAGGGGGAAGGTACAGTGAAATTCGGCTATTAAGACCACCTAAAATTAAGACTAATTCTGATTTAAAAACCTTATTTAGAAGGGTGCAGTTATTCTTTCTTCATGTTTTCTGCACACAATGTCCTCTGGTCAGGGGCCACCTTTGGGACTGTTCAAAAATGGTCTTAAAGGCCACTTTTGAACAGTCCCAAAGGTGGTCTTAATATAGGAATTTTACTGTATATACATTCAGGCGAGGTAATGCTTTCAAATATATCGTCTCAGCATGAACAGGTGTCCACCCTTAAAGGAAAGAATTTGCTCCTAAGGAGCAAATTCTTTCCTTTAAGAGTAGACCTTTTATTTTCAGAGCAACCAAGTTTATAGGAAACAGGCGGTCACAAATGCTCATTCTTAATACTTCCAGGGTGATGGAATATTTTAATTACTGGTGATAAATATACATTAACCTCTTTACAAAACTGTTTATAATAACATGGTTTTGAATATTACACCGTTTAAGACAGACCCCAAAATGTATATATTTATGGAAAAATGACAATTTATGGTCATTTTTTCTATATAATCTATACATTCTTGTTTGGATATAACACAGTTGCTTAATTAACACACCTTCTGCTTGAATCCCATTAACACTGTTATAAAGAAGTCCACTAACATGTACATAAATGGTGTTCATTTACTTTACGCAGCACATAGCCTCACACTGTCCTATCAGAATCATTTTTTTACATGGTCATTTTATCGTTTAACAAACCAGAAAATAAAACTCTAATGTATCCACCACCTCTTAGTATATAACATCACTGTTGGGGCCCCACATCCCGTGAACAAGTCTGTGAAATGAACACCCCTAAACCCCACTTTATATAGAGAAAACTGGGGTTTATGGGTAGGGGGGTGTGGGGGGGGGTAAACATTATTTTTCTTGATTACGCTCCAATACATAGGTTTTGGGTACTTGTTAGAACATGCCTCAATGAGGCGGTTCTAACGAGCACCGACAACCTATGTTTGATGTATAAATAAGTAGAATATCATGCATTTTCATCAGAAAAGTAGCCATTTTGGAGATGTGATAAAATATACTATGTCATACGGATGTGTTATCGTAATGACACAGAAACCATATAAGAATCTTATATGGGTGTGAGGGGTGGATGGAAAAATCCATCCCGAGGGACACTGTCCGGCATCACGAGGCTTGCCGAGTGATGCCGGACAGTGATCCCGAGGGACGGATTTTTCTATCCACCCCCCACACCCATATTGGATTCTTTTTCTTGCATACCTTTCATTTCTTAGCGCGAATTTTAATGCTGCAGTCACTTCAGTTACCAACGTCTGCCATATTGTGTTGGCACTGCAGGAATGTTTAGTGACGTCACATAACGTGCTGTGACGTCAACCTTAACGATGGCGCATACGAGGTCGCAATCAACCAGTGCATTTATCAAACACGCGATTATATTCGATTTTGGGTCGGAACACCAGGGTCAGAACATAAATTTCTATCCCCATGGTAAAATCACGGATTTCCTTGTCTGGTGTGCAAAGAATGCATGTTACAGATGGTTAAACAACTGTTATATCCCAACAAAAATGTATATATTTATACCGAAAAATGACCACCAATTTATGGTCATATTTCTATATAATCTATACATTTTTTTATTTTTACCTTGTCTTATATCCAAAACAGTGTTAACAGGAATGTTACGGTGTAATATACGTGTTGCTTATGCTACATGCATACAGAACAGCTCAATGGACTGTACCAAAAGTTGGTCCAACAAAGCAAATGCTATTTATTTTTTGTTTGTACAGGATTTTAACAGCTCCAGGGTTTTCCCTAGCGCACAAATTTCTGCGTTTTGCCGCATTTTCAATGCAAATGTCCCGCATTTTGCTTCGTAGTGTGCCCCAATGGGCGCAATCCGACACTTCTGAGTGCAATTCGGTTCAATTCCAAATTCGCTTAATAGACGCACCTTGCAATCGTCTGAGCGATACTGATCAATTTATATGGTTCCCAACTCATAACTTTGCCGGTTGCGATACTGGTTGTGTGAAAGGTACCAATATTTGTTGACAGAAAATGGCTGCCCAAAAACGATTGACATCATGTTTATTGTATTTTTTCAAGTCAGCAACACATCAGGTATAAAGAACATGTATAATTCAAGTGAGACAGGATAGTCCAAAGCAATACAAACTAGAAATGGTGTTTGTAAAACACAATGCCCCCAACCTTTGCTTGACCTTAGCTGGCAAAATATTCAACAAATATTGTTAAAGACTCAAAAACATACAACAAGAATTCCCCCGAAGGCTATGTCGCGCCTGTGGGGGCGCAAAGTCACCAAACCATGAAATCTAGGTCAAGGTCAAACATGGATGCCTGCATAAAAATTTCACTCCTAGTTGCAAGCATGTACCAAGTAACTCTTAAAAACAGACTCTTACATCAGGGTCAAAGTTAGGGTTGTTACACTATTTTACAAAGTCAGTGAACCATAAAATGTAGGTCAAGGTCAGAAATGGATACTTGCATTGAAGTTTCAATTCCTAAATGCAAGCTTGTACCAAATACAATTAATGAAGCTCTAATAGATCTTGAGTGTGTGTGTGTGTGAATTCGGGTTTAACGTCGCTTTCAACAATTTTTTAGTCATATCACGACGGTGTCTGGTTGCGACAGGGAGCTCAATGCTCACGTTTATAGTGCTGCCTCACTGAAGTATCATGCCCCAGACACATTACATGATACCACACCCAGTCACATTATCCTGACACTGGATCGACCAGTCCTAGCTCTACCCCGTAAACTGAGTGCCAAGCGAGGAGCAGCTAGTACCATTTTTAACGACTTTGGTATGTCGCGGCCCGGGATCGAACCCGAGACCTCCCGTTCCCCGGAGCGGACACTCTACCAACTGAGCTATCGGGGCCGGTAAATAATAGATCTTGAGAAATTGACTCTTACATTAGATAGAAAGTCAGGGTGGTCGCAATAATTCACAAAGTCAGTGAACCATGAAATATGGGTAAAAGTCAAATATGGATGCTTGCGTTGCAGTTGGAATTCCTAGATGCAAGTTTGTACCAATTATAATTTAAAAAGCTTTAATAGTTTTCGAGAAATGGTGAAAGTCAGGGTGGTCGCAATAATTCACGAAGTCAGTGAACCATGAAATATAGGTCAATGTCAGATATGGATGCTTGCGTTGAAGTTGCAATGCCTGGATGCAAGTTTGTACCAAGAATGATTAATGAAGCTCTAATTGTTCTCAAGATATGGACTTGCTGACAAGATTTTATTAAAAAAAAAACAAGGCATCGCATGGGATACAAATCCCCTCGCACAAGACAACTTTGTGTGTGGAAAACACTGAAATGGCAAAAGTCCAACTTGCTTGAGATATTATCATATGCAACATTTGTGTAAAGTTTGTTTAAAAATCCATCCATAAATGTAGGTTCTAGAGTGATGACAATATTTCTCTAAAAATAGTCATAGGGACCTTGACTTGAGGCCATGGCCGCGAAGTAGATCTTGCTCAAGATATTATCATAAGCATCTTTTGTGTGAAGTTAGATTAAAATCATAAATGTAGGCGGTAGAGCAATGACAAAGTTTTTCTAAAAATAGCCATAGTGACCTTGACCTTGAGGTCATGACCAAGCAACTCGAGATATTACCATAAGAAACATTTGTCTGAAGTTCTATTAACATCCATCAATAAATGTAGGCACTAGAGCGATGACAAAGATTTTCTAAAAATAGCCCCAGTGACCTTGACCTTGAAAGTCGAAATAGTTCGAGATATTGTCATAAGGAACATTTGTGTGAAGTTATACTGAAATCGGTGAAGAAATGTAAGCGCTAGAGCCATGTCAAAGTTTTTCTAAAAGTAGCCACAGTGACCTTGACCTTGAAAGTCAAACTCACTCGAGGTATTATCATAAGGAACATTTGTGTGAAGTTATATTGAAATCAGTGAAGAAATGTAGTCGCTAGGGCGATGACAGTTTTTTTAAAAAAATAGCCACAGTGACCTTGACCTTGAAAGTCGAAATCGCTCGAGATATTGTCTTAAGGAACATTTGTGTGAAATTATATTGAAATTGGTGAAGAAATGTAAGCGCTAGAGTATTGACAAAGTTTTTCTAAAAATAGTCACAGTGACCTTGACCTTGAAAATGGAACTCGCTACAGATATTGTCATAAGGAACATTTGTGTGAATCGATTTTTAAATTGGTGAAAAAATGTAAGCGCTAGAGCAATGAAAAAAGGTTTTCTAAAAATAGCCACAGTGACCTTGACCTTGAAAGTCGAACTCTTTCGAGGTATTGTCATCAGGATCATTTGTGTGACGTTATATTAAAATCGGTGAAGAAATGTAGGCGCTGGAGCGATAGCAAAGTTTTTTCTAAAAATAGCCATTGTGACCTTGACCTTGAAAGTTGAAATGGCTTGAGATATTGTCATAAGGAACATTTGTGTGAAGTTATATTGAAATCGGTGAAGAAATGTAAGCGCTAGAGCATTGACAAAGTTTTTCTAAAAATAGCCACAGTGACCTTGAAAGTGGAACTCGCTAGAGATATTGTCATAAGGAACATTTGTGTGAAGTTATATTGAAATTGGTGAAGAAATGTAGGCGCTAGAGCGATGACAATTTTTTTCTAAAAATAGCTACAGTGACCTTGACCTTGAGGTCATGACCCTGAAAGTCGAACACACTTGAGATATTGTCATAAGGAACATTTGTGTGAAGTTATATTGAAATCAGTGAAGAAATGTAGGCGCTAGAGCAATGACAAAGTTTTTCTAAAAATAGCCACAGTGACCTTGACCTTGAGGTCATGACCTTGAAAGTCGACCTCACTCAAGATATTGTCATAAGGCACATTTGTTTGAAGTTATATTGAAATTGGTGAAGAAATGTAGGCCCTAGAGCGATGACAAAGTTTTTCTAAAAATAGCCACAGTGACCTTGACCTTGAGGTCATGACTTTGAAGTCGAACTCGCTCGAGATTTTTTTATAAGGAACATTTGTGTGAAGTTATATTGAAATTGGTGAAGAAATGTAGGCACTAGAGCGATGACAAAGTTTTTCTAAAAATAGCCACAGTGACCTTGACCTTGAGGTCATGACCTTGAAAGTCGAACTCGCTGAGATATTGTCATAAGAAACATTTGTGTGAAGTTACATTGAAATTGGTGAAGAAATGAAGGCGCTAGAGCGATGACAAAGTTTTTCTAAAAATAGCAACAGTGGCCTTGACCTTGAGGTCATGACTTTGAAGTCGAACTCGCTCGAGATATTGTTTTTAAGGAACATTTGTGTGAAGTTATGTTGAAATTTGTGAAGAAATGTAGGCGCAAGAGCGATGACAAAGTTTTTCTAAAAATAGCCACAGTGACCTTGACCTTGAAAGTCGAACTCGCTCAAGTTTTTTTTATAAGGAACATTTGTGTGAAGTTATATTGAAATTGGTGAAGAAATGTAGGCGCTAGAACGATGACAAAGTTTTTCACAAATTACCAAAATGACAAAGGGCCATAACTCACAAAGTATTTTTCGGAATTTTGTCATAAGTTAATCAGTTCATCTACTCATCACCACCAATCTATTCACCAACTTTCAAGGCTCTAGCTCCAATAATTTTTGAGATATCTTGCTGACAAGATTTTATTAAAAAAATTTCAAAGGGCAATAGCTCTTAAAAGGGGCATAATCCGGACGAGAAAAAAAATACGCGTCAGCTAATTTTCCATGAGGAATCCATATATGAAATTTCAAAACCCTAGCATACATGGTTCTATAGATATGCTATGCATCACTTTTAGCATACATTACAATGGGCACAAATTACCAAAATGATAAAGGGCCATAACTCACGAAGTATTTTTCGGAATTTCGTCCAAAGTTAATCAGTTCATCTACTCATCACCACCAATATATTCACCAACTTTCAAGGCTCTAGCTCCAATAGTTTTTGAGAAATCTTGCTGACAAAATTTTATTAAAAAAATTTCAAAGGGCAATAACTCTTAAAAGGGGCATAATCCGGACAAGAAAAAAAATACATGTCAGCTAATTTTCCATGAGGAATCCATATATGAAATTTCAAAACCCTAGAATACACGGATCTAAAGTTATGCTATGCATCACTTTTAGCATACATTACAATGGGCACAAATTACCAAAATGACAAAGGGCCATAACTCACAAAGTATTTTTTGGAATTTTGTCAAAAGTTAATCAGTTCATCTACTCATCACCACCAATCTATTCACCAACTTTCAAGGCTCTAGCTCCAATAGTTTTTGAGATATCTTGCTGACAAGATTTTATTAAAAAAATTTCAAAGGGCAATAACTCTTAAAAGGGGCATAATCCGGACGAGAAAAAAAATACGCATCAGCTAATTTTCAATCAGGAATCCATATATGAAATTTCAAAACCCTAGCATACACAGTTCTAAAGATATGCTTTGCATCACTTTTAGCATACATTACAATGGGCACAAATTACCAAAATGACAAAGGGCCATAACTCACAAAGTATTTTTCGGAATTTCGTCAAAAGTTAATCAGTTCATCTACTCATCACCACCAATATATTCACCAACTTTCAAGGCTCTAGCTCCAACAATTTTTGAGATATCTTGCTGACAAAATTTTATTAAAAAAATTTCAAAGGGCAATAACTCTTAAAAGGGGCATAATCCGGACAAGAAAAAAAATACGTGTCAGCTAATTTTCCATGAGGAATCCATATATGAAATTTCAAAACCCCAGCATACACGGTTCTAAAGTTATGCTATGCATCACTTTAAGCATACATTACAATGGGCACAAATTACCAAAATGACAAAGGGCCATAACTCACAAAGTATTTTTCAGAATTTTGTCAAAAGTTAATCAGTTCATCTACTTATCACAACCAATATAATCACCAACTTTCAAGGCTCTAGCTCCAATAGTTTTTGAGATATCTTGCTGACAAGATTATATTTAAAAAATTTCAAAGGGCAATAACTCTTGAAGGGGGCATAATCCGGACTAGAAAAAAAATACGCGTCAGCTAATTTTCCATCAGGAATCCATATATGAAATTTCAAAACACTAGCATACACGGTTCTTTAGTTATGCTATGCATCAAAAGCGTAACGGACGGACGAACGGATGAACAGACGAACGGACGAATGGACGAACGAGGCAGAAGCAATATGCCCCTCCAACTTTTTCAAAGTTGGGGGCATAACAAAGGGACCATTATCAACATGGCAGTCTGACACATTTTTGTCTTTGTAGCTTGTAAGGAAACAATTGTGATAAACAGTGAATCCTTATTAAATTTTAAGACTCTCTCTAGCTGCTATCTGTGTCATGTTGTGTATAATCAGGTTGGTTTTGCATTGGCTCATCAACAACATGGAATTAAAAATGGAATTGGAACATTCCAAGCAACATTTAATAAACAGTTTACATCAAACAAGAGGGCCCAGAGGGCCCTGGTTCGCTCACCTGATCCAATGTATAACAAGTGGGCCCCGGGCAGGGTCAATTTTGGCCCCAGGGCTATAATTTGAACAATCTTGGTAGAGGTCCACAAGATGAAGCTTCATATCGAATATGAAAGACCTGGGCTTTCTGGTTTCAGAGAAGAAGATTTTAAAGGTTTACCCTGCATATAGAAGTCTATGTAAAACAAGATTTTCCCTATATAAGTCTATGTTAAATCAAAGGGCCCCAGAGCAGGGGCATTTTTGGCCCCAGGGCTATAATTTGAACAATCTTGGTAGAGGTCCATTAGCTGAAGCTTCATACCAAATATCAAAGACCTAAGCCTTGTGTTTCAGAGAAGATGATTTTTAAAGATTTTCCCTATATAAGTCTATGTAAAACCAAAGGGCCACATGGCGGAGGCATTTTTGGTCTCAGGGCTATAATTTGAACAATCTTTATAGAGGTCCACTAGCTGAAGCTTCATAACAAATATCAAAGACCTAAGCCTTGTGGTTTGAAAGAAGAAGATTTTTCAAGATTTTCCCTATATACGTCTATGTAAAACCAAAGGGCCCCGGAGCGGGGGCATTTTTGGCCCCAGGGCTATAATTTGAACAAACTTGGTAGAGGTCCACAAGATGAAGCTTCATACCAAATATCAAAGACCTGGGCCTTGCAGTTTCAGAGAAGAAGATTTTTCAAGATTTTCCCTATATAAGCCTATGTAAAACAAAAGGGCCCTGGTGCGGGGGCATTTTTGGCCCCAGCACTATAATTTGAATAATCTTGGTAGGGGTCCACTAGATGAAGCTTCATACCAAATATCAAAGACCTGGGCCTTGCAGTTTCAGAGAAGAAGATTTTTCCAGATTTTCCCTATATAAGCCCATGTAAAACCAAAGGGCCCCCGTGTGTGTGTGTGTGGGGGGGGGGGGGGGGGGGGGGGAGGGGGGGGGGGGAGGGGGTTGGCATTTTTAGCTCCAGCACTATAATTTGAACAATCTTGGTAGGGGTCCACTAGATGAAGCTTCATACCAAATATCAAAGACCTGGGCCTTGCAGTTTCAGAGTAGAAGATTTTTAAAGATTTTCCCTATATAAGCCTATGTAAAACAAAAGGGCCCTATGCGGAGGCATTTTTGGCCCCAGCACTATAATTTGAACAATCTTGGTAGGGGTCCACTAGATGAAGCTTCATACCAAATATCAAAGACCTTGGCCTTGCGGTTTCAGAGAAGAAGATTTTTCAAGATTTTCCCTATATAAGCCCATGTAAAACCAAAGGGCCCTCGTGCGGGGGCATTTTTAGATCCAGCACTATAATTTGAACAATCTTGGTAGTGGTCCACTAGATAAAGCTTCATACCAAATATCAAAGACCTGGGCCTTGCGGTTTCAGAGTAGAAGATTTTTAAAGATTTTCCCTATATAAGCCCATGTAAAACAAAAGGGCCCCCGTGCGGGGGCATTTTTGGCCCCAGCACTATAATTTGAACAATCTTGGTAGGGGTCCACTAGATGAAGCTTCATACCAAATATCAAAGACCTGGGCCTTGCGGTTTCAGAGAAGAAGATTTTTTAAGTTTGCGGTGAAAAAAATCTATTTTTGGCTACTGTGACCTATATGTGCAACGGACCAGAACCATTTGAACAACTTTGAAAGGGGACCATCTAAGGATCATTCCTGTGAAGTTTGGTCAAAATATGATCAGTGGTTTAGGAGGAGATGTCGTTTGAAGAAAAGTTTACGGACGCACGCACGGACGCATGGACGCAAGACGGACGATGGACAAAAAGTGATCCCAAAAGCTCACCTTGTCACTACGTGACAGGTGAGCTAAAAAGGAGAAGGGATAAACATTTCTGACATGTCCCCCAAAATTTTCATTTGTCCCCTAAAATGATATTTAAGGGGGACAAATGTCCCCCAAATAAAAACTTTGAGGGAAAACCCTGCAGCCCAGTCTACACTATTTACGTCATATCGCTCTGGTTAGTTTAACTATCCGCATTTTCCTGGACAGGCTTATACGTATGTGATTAACCAGTACAATGAACATTCTTGTGCAAGAAACTGACAAATGCCCTTCTTATAACAGCAGAAGGGAAAGAATGACCATACAAAATATTTCATTACCAATCTCCATGACAGAATGTTGCTGACCCTAGCAGAATTGAACTCGCTTCTTCCTTGTCTCTAGTCAGACATGCATCCAACTGAGCTACTGAGGCTGGGGGAACCCAAATGCTCTATATAGTTAAATATCTGCTTAACTCTTACAGCACCAAGGAGAACTCTACAGCAGCATTTTTTTTTTTCTTAATTTTCAGAAAAATAAGGCAGAAGATACACCTGTATTGTCAGGCCTTATTGTCGCTGAAAAATAAGAACAAAATAAGAGAAATGCTGACTGTTAGTCACGATTGGTGCTTCAAGGGTAAGTACACTTTTTATCACGCTTGCAAGGTGTCTGGTTTTCTGTCCATTTGTAAATCTGACAACATGTGCATCAACCCTGGCATCACATTACGAAAACACGCCTATTCAAATATATGGAAAATGTTAACATCAAAAAATGAAAATTTTCAGATTAAAAAATCTGATATTTTTCATTTTTATGCTCAAAACATAGATTGTGGGAACTCGTAAGAAATGCCTCGGAGGAGTACCCACAAATTATGTTTCTGAGCAGAAATAAGAGCGATAATGTATACCCCTGTAAACCCCAGTTTTACTTTATAAAAGTGGGGTTTAAGGAGGTCAAAATAACGTAGGTGTGTTTTTGTGATGAACCCAAATGTTTCAAGTCCATTTCTAAAGAACTACATTTACAGGTGCCAATTCTTCTTAAGGAGAATTGGAACACAGCAATTTTTCAAAGGGAGACAATTTTCAGAACTTCCTGTTGGCTTTTTCTATAAGTTCTCTCCTCAGGAGCAAATTCTTTCCTTTAAGAGTTGACCCTCTATTGACATGGGAGACAAAAACACTTGAATGAGTTGCCTCCCCTGACAGTGTATCCATTCCCCTTAATTCATTGTGATGTCTTATTGGGTAAGGTCAAAAATTTGTGATACTAAGTTAAACAAACAAGAATTCCAAAGAAGGCGGCGTCGCACCTGGTAGGGGCAAAAGTCACAGGAGCCACAATCAGAATATTGTTATTAAATAAGTAAATTTCATTCTTAGCAGTTGGTAGTTGATGTAAAATGTGTCAAAGTCACTGGACCAAAAAATATAGGCCGCGGCGGCCGGGCATGGTCACCAGATCAAGGTATGTGCCAAACCAGTACATCGAGGAGAAGCACTATGCAAGGCTTGGTGGCTGTAGGCCATTTATTTAAGGGCATATAGAACATTGATGTAAAATGTGTTAAAGTCACTAGAGTGCATACTATGGGTCAAGTTTACCAGGTCAAAGTACTCGCAGAGTCAGTAAATGTAAGAGAAGCACCATGCAAGGTTTGGTGGTTGTAGGCCTTATAGTTAAGAAGATATGGCATGTCAACCTAAAATGTGTAAAGTCAATGGAATATGATAAATAGGTCAAGGTCACCAAGTCACGGTACATGCACAGTCAGTACAAATAGAAGCAGCATTATGCAAGATTTGATGGTTGTAGGCCTATTATTTGCAGAGATCTGGAACTTCGACGTAACATTTGTCAAAGTCGCTGGACCGTAAAATATAGGTCATGGTCACCAGGTCAAGGTACCTGCAGAGTCAGTACATCTAGGAGAAGCATTATACAAGATTTGATGGTTGTGAGCCTTTTATTTGAGGAGATCTGGAACTTCAACGTAAAATGTGTCGAAGTCTGTGGAGAGCAGAATATAGGTCAAGGTCACCATGTCAATGTACCTGCAGAGTCAGTACATCTAAGAGAAGCACTATGCAAGATTTTATGGTTGTAGGCCTTTTATTTGACAAGATCTGGAACATTGATGTAATTTGTGTCAAAGCCACTGGAGTGTAAAATATAAGTCAAGGTTACCGGGTCAAGGTGCTTGCCTAGCTTAGGATGAAGTTTCATGAAAGGTTTGATGATTGTTTAGTCGTACAGTGATTACAATACAAACTTCGACGCAATGTCGAACTTCGGCGTAATGATCAAAGTCACTGGAGCGCAAAATATAGGTCAAAGTCACCAGGTCAAGGTGCCTACAAAGTCAGAAGGTCAGGGAGATGCTTCATGTAAGGTTTGATGGTAGCTGAAGCTTGTAGTTGACTTAAATAAAAACTTTGAAGTAAATGTTGAACTTCGACGTAAATGTTAACAGACGGACGAACGGACGCAAAATATAGGTCAAAGTCACCAGGTCAAGTTGCTTACAAAGTGAGAAGGTCAGGGTGATGTTTCCTGTAAGGTCTGATGCTAGCTGAGCTTTGTAGTTGACTTAAACAAAAACTTTGACGTAAATGTCGAACTTCGACGTAATGGTCAAAGTCACTGGAGCGCAAAATATAGGTCAAAGTCACCAGGTCAAGGTGCTTACAAAGTGAGAAGGTCTATGAGATGTTTCATGTAAGGTTTGATGGTAGCTGAGGTTTGTAAAATAAATGTAAAATTGACGTAAATGTTGAACTTCGATGAAATGGTCAAAGTCACTGGAGCGCAAAATATAGGTCAAAGTCACCATATCAAGGTGCTTAAAAAGTGAAAAGGTCTATGAATGTTTCATGTAAGGTTTGATGGTAGTTGAGGTTTGTAAAATAAAAACTTTGACGTAAATGTCGAACTTCGACGTAAATGTCGAACTTCGACATAATGGTCAAAGTCACTGGAGTGCAAAATATAGGTCAAAGTCACCAGGTCAAGGTGCTTACGAAGTGAGAAGGTCTATGAGATGTTTCATGTAAGGTTTGATGGTAGCTGGGGTTTGTAAAATAAAAACTCTGACGTAAATGTCGAACTTCGACATAAATGTTAACAGACGGACGGACAAACGGACGGACGCACAGACGGAAAATCGGACGCCTATGTCGCACCCTGCTACAAGCAGGTGCGACAAAAACATCAGGTAATTTTACTTAATGGTTTATATATGAAATGGAGTTGACCTACTTACAAGGCACTCTGTGGATACTGATCAGTCCGTATTTTCTGATCAACCTGAAACAAGAAGGATCTTATATTACAAAAACATTTAACCCTTGCTAAATAAATTAATTCAGCCACACCTATTCTGACTAATTAATCAAATAACTTGATATAATGTATCATTCATAATTTCCTGTTTGCTGGCCAGTAAACTGTGCCTTTCAAAAATGAGATCCACTGTTAACCCATTTTGTACCGGAAACCCCCAAACAGGTAGTTGGCAAACAGTGCAGGCTCAGATGAGACACCGCAGAATGCATCGTCTCATCAGGGCCTACACTATTTGCAGAACGTTCAGCCATTTTCCAAATCAAAGATACCACAACCTGTCACCCCTAAATTTAGAAATGGACTCCTGCTATATATGAGGAGGAAGATTCCATTTGGTACAAAAAGGGTTAACCCTTAAACTGCCAATAAAGACAATCTGCAGATGTCATTTTTCTCTTATTTCTCAGAGAAAATAAGGCTTGAAATCACATGTGAATCCTCTGCTGGTCAGACATTATACATGAAATGTAATGTCATATTTTCCCTGAAAAAATAATTTTGTTTCTGTTTTACATCCCACCAGCAACTAAGGTGATATGGAGACCAGTCTTTGGTTAAAAACCTCATCTGAAAGTCTGGAGGAGCCTGGAATCAAACTAACCATTACAAAAACACGCCTATATAATTCTGACCCCCTTGAACCCTGTTTTTATATAGTAAAACTGGAGTTTACAGGGGTAAACCTTATTTTTCTTAATTCTGCTCAAAAATATAGGTTGTGGGTACTCGTTAGAACCCAATAGCTGCATTTTGAGAAGAAATATAAATTTCAAAAATTTTCGTTTTTGGGATTGTTTATTTTTTTTATTTTTTTTGGGTGGTAAAATTTACAATGTATTTGTGTAGGCATATTTTCGTGGTGCATCCCTGGTTCATGAGGTGAATATATAAACCTCAAGACCATAGAGGTTTCTAAACAAATAACTCTGCTCTAAATATTTACTAGATCTTTTTCGTTAAAGGAATGAATTTATTCCTCAGAAGTAGACTGAACTGATGAGATACAAATATTTTTTGAAAGCTTTGCCTCCCTTAATGGGAATGGATACACCTTCAGGAAGGGGGAGGCAACTCCTGCAAAAGTGTTTTTGTCTCCCATGCCAAAATGGTCAACTCTTAAAGGAAAGAATTTGCTCCTAAGGAGCAAATTCTTTCCTTTAAGAGAAGACCCCTCTTTTCAGTGGGACAGAGTTTATAGAAAAGTGAATAGGAAGTCCGAAAAGTTGTCTCCCTTTGAAAAATGGCAGAATAGTCTGCAAGTGTATCCATACCCCTTAAAATTGTACCAGTGATACTAAGATTTTGAAGCCAGTACCTTTTTCTTCTCTGTCTTTCCCTCAGACATCTCTGGTAGACATCTAACACAGCCAACTTTAATTCTGGAATACAGTGGAATGTTAACCCTTTTTGTACCAAATGCAATCTTCCTCCTTATACATGTATATAGCAGGAGTCCATTTCAAAATTTGGGGGTGTCAGGTTGTGTTTTCTTCAAATTGATTTGGAAAATGGCTGAACATTTTGCAAATAGTGTTGGCCCAGATCAGACGCCGCATTCTGTGGCATCTGATCTGGGCCTGCACTGTTTGCCAGGGTGTGTGTGTGAATTTGGGTTTAACGTCGCTTTCAACAATTTTTCAGTCATATCACGACAGTGTCTGGTTGCGACAGGGAGCTCAATGCTCACTTTTATAGTGCTGCCTCACTGAAGTATCATGTCCTAGACACATTACATGATACCATACCCAGTCAAAATTATCCTGACACTGGGTCGGCTAGTCCTAGCTCTACCCCGTAAATCTGAGTGCCAAGCGAGGAGCAGCTAGTACCATTATTAACGACTTTGGTATGTCGCGGCCCGGGATCGAACCCCTGACCTTCTGTTCCCCGGAGCGGACACTCTACCAACTGAGCTATCGGGGCCGGTTTATTGTTTGCCAGGGTACCCGTTTTGAGGTTTCCGGTACAAAATGGGTTAATCGATCAAATGCCTTTGGGACCATGAAAATCTGTTAGAGATAGGGTGGTTTAAGACGTTGAGGGTAACTCACAGCGCCACGTGAGGAGGTAAAATTGGGATGATTTAGCAATATATTTTAGTTCCCCTAAAAAATAAAGGTATACTGTGTCTACTCATTGGAATCACCTCATAGACAAGGTCAAATATTAATTGACATCACAACTGATCGTGGCTTGCAACAAATCGTTAACTTCCTTACTGGAGATAAGAGCAGAACACTTTGGATTTGATTCTCACATCTTCACCAGGGGCCAGTTGTTCAAAACTAAAGATGTCGTTAGTTAACGTATCGTTAAAACTTTGATCATTAAATATTGCAAATATGCTGA
Organism: Lucinisca nassula; assembly: GCA_963580285.1. NCBI lineage: Eukaryota > Metazoa > Mollusca > Bivalvia > Lucinida > Lucinidae > Lucinisca > Lucinisca nassula. The sequence goes on along the minus strand of OY757022.1, from coordinate 129,675,513 downwards.
AATTTTTGCTGAAAAAATGTGAGCAGCTTTTGCAGACGCAAAAGCTGCTCACATTTTTTTAGCAAAAATACCAAAATTTACGATATTGTACTTGCTAGAAGAGTTAACAATATGACCACTAACGAGCTCGTCAAGCTAACGATGCTTTGAACAACAGGCCCCTCATGTCAGTATGAAGTTATTCACTCTCAAGACAAACATTTTTTCAAGATAGCTTTAGGAAACTCACCCTATATCATCCCGAATATATTGATATCTTGAGATATGGGTGAAGTACCCTAGGGACTTTACATTAAATCTGTGCGCTATAATGGTGTCTTTCATATCTCTAGAACTACGGGCCTCCGTGGCCTAATGGATAAGAGCGCTGACTCTTAGTCATTAGGTCTCTCACCGCCGTGGGTTTGAGCCTCGCTCGGGTCACGTGTGAGACGCTAAGTTCTGCAACGGAAGGTCAGGTGGTTTTTCTCCGGGTACTCCGGTTTTCGCCCACCTATGATTAACGATCGGCTCGATATGAGTGAAATAATCTTGAAAGGGCCGTAAAACCAAAACTAAAAAAAAAAAAAAAAAAAAAAAAAAAAATATCTCTAGAACCAGCATTTTTTCGGTGAAAATGTTCAATATCCTTATTACTACGAGGACTGTTCAAATATGAATGCAACTAAGCACATAAAAATGATTCTGTGATAGATTTCGATGAAAAATTCATTTTGTCCCCTCAAAGTATTCCCCTTTAACAGATATACAAACTTTCAGCCTTCTGATCCAATCATTGAATGCATTTTGGTAGTCTTTTCGAGATATACTATGAAGACACTGGAATATTGCAGAACCAAGGTGTTTGCGATGTACAAATTTTTGACCAGAAAGGTATTTTTTCAGCTGCGGGAACAAAAAAAAGTCACACGGGACAAGGTCAGGGGAATACGGGGGGTGAGGGAATTCAACAACCTTTTCCTGCTTCAGATAGTCTTGCACAATGAACGCCTTGTGCGATGACGCATTGTCATGTAGCAATCTGACATTGGCCAAACCAGTTGCGGGTCTTCGTTCATTGAAATATTTCTTCAATTTTCGAAGAACTTTATTCTTGTAAAACTTCCCATTTACAGATCTGCCTTTAGGCACAGCAACCTGAATAGGAGGGCCTTGATTTGAAAAGAATATGGCATACATTACCTTCTTGATGCTCATGGTCCGCTTTGCAATGCATGGTCTTTTGCAATACTTTGTTGCCCATATTTTGTTCTGAATCTTTCGTTTTGGCCCAAAAAAGTGAACCCATGTCTCGTCGCCTGTGACGACATTAGCGAAAGACCGTGCATTGTAATTTGGAAACTTTTTAAGCAGCTTCTTGGCGCACTGAACGCATGTCTTTTTCTGCTCATCTGTCAACAGATGGGGAATCCATCTAGCACAGATCTTTCTCATTTTCAAATCCCGTTTCAGAATTGCATGAGCTGCTCCTAATGAGATGCCAACCATACTAGCTATTTGCCTAGTGGTGTATCGTGCATTGGTAGCAACTATTTCTTTCACTCTAGCAACCATCTTGCCAGATGCTGCTCTTTTCGGCCGACGATCATGTGGTGCATCTTCTGTTGAGCCTAGCCCACAGCTGAATTTCTTACACCCAACGAAAAACTGTCGGAAAACACATTTCATTATGCCCATAAACCGAACATATTTCATCAAAAATGTCTTTGCACCGTATACCAAGAATACAACGATTCTTAATATAGGACCGTATTTCAACCGCGTACTCTGACCTTCTTCCAACCATGTTTTGTATTAGTATACTAGAGTAGACAGTGTTTATCGAACGATATACATGGCTAAAGTCAACGGATTTTAACAGGTTTGGTATCAATGTATAGGTAAAATGTTTTTCTACGCTGTGATATTTATATCCAGGTAATTTTCGCATTATTGCATGAGAAAACGTTCTACTTGCATTCATATTTGAACAGTCCTCGTAATCCATAAATAGATTGTTGGTACTCCTTTGAACCACCTCAATGAGGTGGTTCTAACGTGTACCCACAATCTCTGTTTTTGTGCAAAAATAAGGGAAGTAATGAACACCCCGTAAACCCCATTTCATTGCACGGACTTGGTAACGTGCTGAGGATGAGTTTGAATCAGCAATGGATTTTTAGCCATCAGTGTTCAAATCACATGTACCGTATCATCCGTATTTACCCTAAATATTCAGACACCTCAGCTTCTTACCATACTTGTTCTAAAATTTGAATAAGTAAAATTTACTGCTCGATGTTGTGGCTTAAGATAGATGAATAAGTGGCAAACAGTGTAGACCCTGATGAGATGTCACATTCTGTGCATCAGGGTTTACGCTGTTTAATCAGGCATGTCTGTCCTATACATAGGTTAAATATAGTAATGTTCTCTGAGACTCTTGGGCATGTGGAAATACAAGATCATCAACAGGAAATGAGAATTTAATTTGATGTCACTGATCTTAAATGGTGACCTAAACTTACTGCAAAGGTGTGCACTGGCTGACTGTATTGTGTGTGTGTGAATTCGGGTTTAACCTCGCTTTCAACAATTTTTCAGTCATATCACGACGGCGTCTGGTTGCGACAGGGAGCTCAATGCTCACATTTATAGTGCTGCCTCACTGAAGTATAATGTCCCAGACACATTACATGATACCACACCCAGTCACATTATCCTGACACTGGGTCAACCAGTCCTAGCTCTTCCCCGTAAACCTGAGTGCCAAGCGAGGAGCAGCCAGTACCATTTTTAACGACTTTGGTATGTCGCGGCCCGGGATCGAACTCGTGACCTCCCGTTCCCCGGAGTGGACACTCTACCAACTGAGCTATCGGGGCCGGTTAACTGGCTGACTGTAACAAGAAACCATAAATATACTCCATAAGCCCAAAATCTTGTAGAACATCACGATTTGTAAGAACTCCTATGAAGACAAAACTCTCAACCCTTTTGATACCAAATGGAATCTTCCTTCTTATACACTTATATTCCTATATTAAGACCACCTTTGGGACTGTTCAAAAGTGGTCTTAAAGACCACTTTTGAACAGTCCCAAAGGTGGTCTACGATCATGGAATGCTCTATGCAGAAAAGACAAAGCAAGAATAACAACAACCTACTAAATAAGCTTGTTAACCTTTCTCTTGCTGAATATTCATTTAAGCCACACCCATTTCTGTCTATCAACCAATCAAATTACTTGATGTAATTTATTGCTACAAATTCATAAACTAAATGTCAAACAGTGTAGATCCTGATCAGATGGCTTCTAATCTGGATCTACACTGTTTCCAAAGATAGGGGTTGTCGTGAACAGCAAGATAAGGGTTAAAGTAGTATTAGTCTTAATTTTAGGTGGCCTTAATAGCAGAATTTCACTGTATATAGGAGTCCATTTTTAGGGGTGTCAGGTTGTGTTTTCTTCCAAGATTTATTTGGAATACGGTTGAACTATTTGCAAACAGTGTAGGCCCTGATCAGATGCCACTTACTGCAGCATCTGATCTGGGCCTGCACTGTTTGCCAGTGCCAATTACCCATTTTGGGGTTTCCGGTACAAAATGGGTTAAGGTACAGATTTTTTCTTTTTATTCCATTACTGGAATGTTGAGTGAGACACAGGGGTGATATGTGACTTTTCGTGAGAAAACCTATTTCAACCCATATCCAGCTGTTCACATTGCAAACGGTGTAGATCCAGATAAGATGGCTTCTGATCTACACAGTTTGTCATGAAGTTTGTGAAATGAACAAATACATTATATTAACTAATCTGACTGGTTGACAGTCAGCAATAGATGAGGCTTAATAGATTTATTCAGCAGGATAAGGGCTCAGTCATTTGAGAACCATTAAGGTGCAGATCAGCCTCACAGCAGTCTCGGAGTGTAGACTGGGAACGTAGTTCTGAACCTGACTGCCTGTCCACTCTGTCAGAACAGGCTGCCTGTCCACTCTGTCAGAACAGGCTGCCTGTCCACTCTGTCAGAACAGGCTGCCTGTCCACTCTGTTAGAACAGGCTGCCTGTCCACTCTGTCATAACAGGCTGCCTGTCCACTCTGTCATAACAGGCTTCAGAACAAGCTGCCTGTCCACTCTGTCAGAACAGGCTGCCAGTCCACTCTGTCAGAACATCAGAACAGGCTGCCTTTCCACTCTGCCAGAACAGGCTGCCTGTCCACTCTGTCAGAACAGGCTGCCTGTCCACTCTGTCAGAACAGTTTGCCTGTCCACTCTGCCAGAACAGGCTGCCAGTCCACTCTGTCAGAACAGGCTGCCTGTCCACTGTCAGAACAGGCTGCCTGTCCACTCTGTCAGAACAGGCTGCCTGTCCACTGTCAGAACTGGTTGCCTGTCCACTCTGTCAGAACACGCTGCCTGTCCACTCTGTCAGAACAGGCTGCTGTGCACTCTGTCAGAATAGGCTGCCTGTCCACTCTGTCAGAACACAATCTCATATGTCCATAAGATGCGGACTAGTCCTGAGGTTTAAAACAATTTTCATGCTCAATCACTTGAGCAAGAAATTTGTCCTGCTCACAAATCACTTGAGCACAAAATATGTCCTGCTCACAAATTTTAAAATGCAAACCATTGTTGGCATTTTAAAATTTATGAGCAAGACAAACATTTTTTGCTGATTTTAGCAGGAAAATTACCTTGTGTACTTTGGTACTTATGAGCATGATAAACTCCATGCTCAGTTGAGTTGAGCATGAAAAGAGTTTATAAAAATTGGACCCTGGACTTATACTGTTATGTTTAACCTTTAAATTCTTATACTTATTTTTTTACATATATTTAGTCTGTCATTTCTGACACTGACCAATCTTAATCACATGCGAGAAAGGCTAATGTTGGGTGTTCTAAGATGGCTCTAAACTGTATGTTGCAGATGAAGCAATAGAGGTTAGAGGAAGACAGCTCTGTTGGTGATGCCTTAACCACAGCAAGTTTTATTGAACTATCTATAACGGTTTTGAAATCATGACAAAAAAGAAAAGATGAAAATGCTGAAATTTTGAATCATTTAAAGGGTCATAACTCTGACAAAATTGTAGCTAGAGTTGTACAACTTAACATGAAATTGTGCATTGTTGTTGTGACCTTAGGTTTAAAGTTTGAAGTTGATGCATTTGACGGTTCGTAAATTATTAAGAAAATTCGACTGGGACCCAGACCACCTCTCTGATGAACCACCAGTGGAAGGGCCACCCATCCCAATCACTATTGATATGGTTAAGAAGGCTATCTCTCAGATGAAGACTGGCAAAGCACTGGGTCCCTCTGGCATAGTGGTGGAGATGATAAGAGCTGCAGGTGATGCGGGTTTCCTCGATGATCCGCGACCTTGCAGCTGCAATCATCCTTGATGGGAAGGTACCCTCTGACTGGGAACAGAGTTTCATTGTCTGTCTCTACAAGGGCAAGGGCGATGCATTGGAACGGGGCAACTACCGTGGTCTCAAGCTGACAGAACAGGTCATGAAAGTCCTGGAGAGGATTGTGGATGACCTCATTAGGCAGTTGGTGTCCATTGGGGATGCCCAGTTTGGCTTCGTCCCAGGAAGAGGCAAAACAGACGCAATTTTTGTTGTGAGGCAGCTGCAAGAGAAGTATCTGGCGGCCAACAGGAGACTCTACATGGCTTTTGGAGACCTGGAGAAGGAATTTGACCGATTGCCTCGGAAAGTCATCTGGTGGGCACTAAGAAAACTTGGAGTGGACGAGTGGATTGTGAAACTGGTCCAAGGGATGTATGCTAATGCTCGGAGCCGGGCCCGGTTGGTGATGGTTACAGTGAAGAATTCGAGGTGAAATGTGGGTGTTCATCAAGGCTCTGTTCTCAGCCCACTGCTTTTCATCATTGTGCTTGAAGCCTTGTCATTGTCATCATAGCTGAATCCCTTGAGGAATGTGTCAGGAGGCTCTTAAGATAGAAAAATGCAATGGATGCGAAAGGGCTGAGAGTGAATGCAGGAAAGACAAAGATCATGATCTCTGGTACAGGTCTGGACCTCTTGCAGAGTACAGGCCAGTTCCCATGCGCTGTATGTCGCACTGGAGTGGGCAGCAACAGTATCTTTTGTAATGGCTGCAAGTTCTGGGTGCACAAGAAATGCAGTGGGCTCAAACCCTTGATAGAGGACCCTGATTACAGGTGTACACAGTGCCAAGGAACTGCATGCCCCTTAGATGGCAGACCACAGAGGGAAGTCCAAGTCAGATCCGACAAGCTGGAGGTTGTAGCTTCCTTTTGCTACCTAGGTGATATGCTCTCTGCAGCGGGTGGTTGCGACCTTTCAACTACATCACGTGTGAAAACAACCTGGAAGAAATTCAAGGAGTTGCTACCAGTTCTCTCTTCCCATCACCTCTCTTTCAAGACACGTGGCCGTGTGTATAGCTCTTGTGTGCGGAGCGCAATGCTCCATGCCAGTGAGACATGGCCATTGACAAAGCCAAACCTCCAATGTCTACAGCGAAATGACAGGGCAATGATCAGACAGATCTGCAAAGTCAAGCCACAGGACACTGTCACCATCAGGTCCAGTGAGTTACTCGAGAATCTTGGCATTGAGGACCTGGACCTCATCCTGAAAGAGAGAAGGCTTCGCTGGTATGGACATGTGGAATGCTCCAACGGTGCAGTCAAGTCTGCCTGTGACATACAGGTAGGTGGAAAGCGGGGGCCAGGAAGGCCCAAGATGACCTGGAAGCAGCTAACAGAAAGAGATTGCAGAGAATGGAAGCTCTCTGCTATCGATCCTCATGATAGACAAGCCTGGAGATCTGGTGTAAGATCTGCCATGCGAGCAGCAAGCCAGCTACCTGGAAGGGGGCCCATTTATGTGGACGTTGCCCCTGTACCTGCACGTTAATCAAAAATCCGTTGATGATGAATGATGATGAAAAAACATGAACAATGTGGATGGTCAGATGGATGGCTAGACAGGCCCATGATGGTTAACATTTCTGCCAAGAAATTCAAACTCCATCCAGAAATAAGAAAGTTGTTGACTGTGTTTAACTTTTGGATACTTTTTTTTACCTTTGACCTCTAAGTATGACCTTGACCTTGGAGGTACGGAACTAGATTTTGCACGTGACCCATTGTTTCATGATGGTTAACATTTCTGTCAAGTAATTTCAAAATGCATCCAAAAATAAGAAAGTGATTGACCGTGTTTAAGTTCTGGACCCTTTTTTGACTTTGACCTCCAAGTAAGACCTTGACCTTTGAGGTACTTACCTGGGTTTTGCACATGACACATTGTCTCATGATGGTTAAGATTTCTGCTAAGTAATTTTAAAATCCATTCAGAAACTAGAACTGTCAGTGAAACTGACTAGGGCCCCGGCAGCGCTATCAGAGGAGTAGGAAAATGTTGATGTTAAAAAAGACGTTTTTTTTTTCCTTTCACCTCTAAGTATGACCTTGACCTTTGAGGTACGGACCTGGGTCTTGCGCGTGACACACTGTCACATTATGGTTAATATTTCTGCTAAGTAATATTTAAATCCATCCAGGTATAAGAAAGTTATAGATTGGACCCAATGAAAAAGACGCTTTTTTGACCTTTTATCTCTAAGTATGACCTTGACCTTTGAGGTACGGCTGTGGGTCTTGCGTGTGACAATTCGTCACATTATGGTTAACATTTCTGCCAAGTAATATTTAAATCCATCCAGGAATAATAACAAATAATAACAAAGTTATTAATTGGACACAGGAAAGACCCTTTTTTGACCTTTAACCTCTAAGTATGACCTTGACCTTTGAGGTACGGACCTGAATCTTGCGCGCAACACTCCATCACATTATGGTTAACATTTCTGCCAAGTAATATTTAAATCCATCCAGGAATAAGAAAGTTATGGAGGATAAAAAATTTGTGGACGGACAGACGGACAGACGGACAGACAGACAGACAGACAGACGGACGGACAGAATGATGCCAAGTAATATTTAAATCCATCCAGGAATAATAAAAAGTTATGGAGGATAAAAAAATTTGTGGACGGACGGACAGACGGACGGACAGACAGACAGACAGACAGACAGACAGACGGACGGACGGACAGAGTGATTACTATAGGGCACCCACACTTTCAGTGCGGGGCCCTAATAAGAAAGTTATTGACTGCGTTTAAGTTTCGGATGGATGAAGGAATGAACGGATGCATGAACAAATGGACTGGGGCAACGCTATATGCCCTTCTACCAATCTTCGAATGGTGGGAGCATGAAAACATGAAAAATGTGAATGGGCAGACGGTCGGATGGATGGTAAGACTGATGGATGGATGGACAGACTGACAGGGTAATTACTTCAGGGCATCCGCAAAAAAAAATTCTGGGGCCCCTAATGATGATGATTTCATTTGTTTTTGTACTTTAACAGGCCAGTCAACCCTATATAGGTCATATCAAGCCAATCAGTTTATCTTACCATACTTCCTGTGCAGGCTTACAACAAGCGATTAAACAGTACAGTGCACACTCTTTCACCAGACACTGGCAATGGTCCTTCTCGATCAGTGGCAGTGAGAGTATGACTGTAGGAAAGAATTCATGATCAATCTCCAAGAAAGAATGTTGACCTCGCCAGGAATCGAACCTGAGACTTTCTGATCACCAGTCAGATGTGTATCTGTCTGAGGTACTCAGGCAGACAATGATGATGATGATGATGATGATGATGATGACAGCAACAGTGATGACAATGTCAACAATAACAGTATAGCAACAATTTATCTACACTTAGTCTACCTGTTTCAAGTGAGTCAGTGTCCTCTTTACTGAACTCAATATTTCGTAAATCCATTTCCATGTAATTGTCATACTCTGTCATAAAGTCACCTCTACCAGCCATATAGCCTGCCATCTCTGAATTAATCAGTGAATTGTCACCAGGTCGAGGTGGATCTTCACTCACTAAGAAAATAAGAAGTTTTATCACTCTTTTAAGTGGTATGGCCATTTTTTATACCGCAATCAGCTGTTCTAGTAACCTAATAATGGAGGTTGAATAACTGCACGCTTTAATCAGTAGTGACCTGTAATGCCTCCTACTGACCTAAAATACATTACGATAGCACACCCGTGTGATATAGTGCATTTTTTCACATCTCCAAACTGGCCATTTATCTGATGAAAATCTGTGATATTTTTCTTATAAATACTGCAAACATAGGGTTGTGGGTGCTTGTTAGAAGCGCCTCATTGAGGCGGTTCTAACGAGTACCCACAACCTATGTTTTGGAGCAGAAATAAGGAAAATAATGTTTACCCCCCTAAACCCCAGTTTTCCCTATATAAAATGGGGTTTAAGGGGGTGCTATTTCACGGACTTGTTCACGTGATGCAAAGACCAGACCTACTTTTCAGGTTCCTAATTAGCGAGTGTAAACAATAACATGCAACCTTTTGTATCGGGAAAAATAACCAAACTGCAAGTTACTATCTTTGCTATATTTATTGAAAATAAATTTTCAGAAATTTCAGCTAGATTCTTACCTTCTCAGGCTTTCATGGTTTAAAAGGTTCGTTGGAATGATTGCCCACTGTGACTGTGGTTGCATCTAAACCTCAAAAAAAAAAACTTCCAAAGCTAAAATAAACTATTTATTTGCAGATTTTCACACAGAACGTAAAGCACCAAGGAACTTATTCGAGCGGCCATGTTGAAATGTCGGCTCGATATGAGTGAAATAATCTTGAAAGGGCCGTAAAACCCAAAACAAAAAAAAAAAAAAAATGTTGAAATGTTGCACTTTTTGACGTCACATTATGCTATGTGTGCGTGCCATGGCACCGAACAATGCTGTCTGCAGTATTGTTTGGTGAAATTTGCTAAATTTTTGCAAAACACCTTGATTTTTTTGGATTGCGGTATAAACTAAATACATGATTAGTGTCTTTAATAATAACATATAATCAGTCCCTCAACAACTTTGTACGGACCTTCTGACGCTTGCCCCTGTAAAATTGTCTAAGGCTCACCGACTATATTTCGTATTGGCACAGGTACAGGGTCAATACGAAATTACTTGATTAATGACAATTTTATTAATTGACACAATTAAAAAAACATGATTATTGATTTTTTGACCTCAGTTAATATTGGTTGACCTGGTGTTAATATGAATGACCTCCGATCAATACAGTATAGTCAATTAATATTATTATAGACACTAACCATGTATTTACAGTCGACGCTCGTTATCTCGAACCTCATGGGACCGGACAAAAAAGTTCGAGTTATCCATAGTACGAGATAACCAAAGTGTGATGCCACTTACATGTCATGCAGAGCCTATTATTTGCCATGATATGCTTGGTATTCTTGGTTATTCTAGAGTAATAATATTTACATGCACAGCGTATTGAGTTTTTAAACATTTCTTTTATGAAAGTAATGGAGCTTGTCGAAGTATAGCGATCATGTGTTTGTTGTCTTTTAAAATCTTGCAAATTTGGGTATCCAAATACGCTAAAAATAGATATGTACTTAAATGGACTGGTTCCCCGCTTGTGAATGAAATGCTTAGCAGTGCATGCTATATGTCATACGGTTTACCCTTGTTAACAGTTTCAGTCCTGCCAAAAAAGTTGGTCATGAGCCATCTTTTTGTCATCTACACTCTTTGTATGTGTATCGGGACAAGGGACAGTACTCAATTTTGATACTAATGACGAGTATGTAAAACAACCAATTAAAGAGCCATGTCATACCTAATCGTACATTAACACAAATTAGAGCCACATTTTATCACATAAATCTTGGAAATCATTGAGACAAAACGGTGTCAAAGACTGAGCACCACGTGTCAGTCTTTATTACCCATACGTGATTTTGTTAATAGCGGTAAAGGAACTGTTTGCGCTAATTTTAATTGGGAATGCACCTGGACAGATTGGAAAATTAAAAACATTGTGAGCATTCAGATGAGCTGTTTTGTAAAGGTCTATTATTATTTTCTTTAACTGAAAGACTGGCGGCATCGTTTTTTATTTTGCTTTTTTCTTTACGTCATGAATCCCGCTTCGAGATACGCAGTAGTAAAAACAGTGCAAAATATATTCAGGGACTGAAAATGATGGGCGAGATAGCCGAAGTGTCGACTTAAAAGTAGTTCGACACATGCAAAGTTGAAATACAATAAATATATAGGGGAAATATATGGGACTTAGAAATCTGTTCGACATATGCGATAGGATCGAGATAGGCGAGGTCGAGATAACGAGAGTCAACTATACTATTTCAAACATAGACAACTTTTATAAATTTGAATTCCATTACGCAAACGTGCCTATACAAATACATTGCCACCTTTATCGCAAAATAACATGAAAATTTTATGATCAAAATTTGTGATATGTTTCTAATTTCTGCTCAAAATATAGATTGTGGGCACTCGTTAGAACTGCCTCATCGAGGCGGTTCTAACGAGTACCCACAGTCTATATTTTAGAGCAGAAATAAGAAAAATAAGGTATAGCCCCGGAAACCCTAGTTTTTCTATATAAAAGTGGGGTTCAAGGGGGTGAAAATTATATAGGCGTGTTTTCGTGATGTCCATACAGGGATCTACTCTTAGGGGAAAGCATTAGCTCATAGAGCTCTAACAGTAGATCCCTGTTCATAAGGATATCAATTTTTTTATTTTTTTTTAAAAAACTTAATGCCCTGAAGGTGTATTAATTTCCATTATAATGAATGCTTTGTTTGTTTGTTTGATTTGAGGTTTAACGTCCCTGTCAACACTGTAAAGGTCATTTTGGAGACGTTGCTTCCAATTTTGTGGGACTTTTACCCGACATTGAGATGAAATGACATCTCAAGCCCTGTCGCCCATTGAAACCAATAGGGTTTATTAGCATGGACGGTCCACCCCGCACCGCGGTTCCTGGACAGGCTTAGATCCCCTATGCGGTTTACCAGTACTAGTGTGCGGGCCGGATTTAGCTCTGCGTGGAAGCATCATGCAGCCCATATATTTCTTCAAGCCCCTATGGGCGGGGGCCGTTATAATGAATGCACTTGTAACATGATGTCTGAGCCGGCCTCGGTAGCTCAGCCGGATGCGAGTTTTGACTGGTGATCAGGCAGATACAGGTTTGATACCTGCCGGGGTCGACAACATTCTTTCGTGGCGATTGATCACGAAATCTTTTTCTACAGTCATTCTCTCCCTTCCACTGATTCAAGAAGGGCAGTTGTCAGTTTCTGGCGAAAGAACGTGCACTGCACTGCTTAACCACTTACGTATTAGTCTGCCCAGGAAGTCTGGATAGGTTAACTGACCGGCTCAAAAATGACTTAAGATAGTGTTGACTGGGCCATTAAACTCCAATACAAACAAACAAAACAAACATGACATCTGATTGGATAACATAAAATATTTGCAACAGTATATTGTGTGATATACTGTCTGAAACTCATAAAAACTAGAAATGCGTCCATAGGACACGAATGCCCCCGCCTGAAATATGTCTATGTTCGTATTCATCCATAGAAAGTTATTGAAAGTGTTTAAGTTTTGGACCCTTTTTATGCCATTTGACCTCTGAGTATGACCTTGACCTTGGAGGTATGGATCTGGGTTTGCAGGTGACACATTGTCTCATGATGGTTAACATTTCTTCAAAATAATTTCAAAATCCATCCAGAAATAAGTAAGTTATTGGCTGGGTTTAAGTTTCGGACCCTTTTTTTGACCTTTGACCTCTAAGTATGACCTTGACCTTGGAGGTACGGACCTGGGTTTTGCATGTGACACATCGTCTCATGATGGTTAACATTTCTACAAAGTAATTTCAAAATCCATCCAGAAATAAGAAAGTTATTGACTGCGTTTAAGTTTTGAACCCTTTTTTTGACCTTTGACCTCTAAGTACGACCTTGACCTTGGAGGTACGGACCTGGGTTTTGCATGTGACACATCGTCTCATGATGGTTAACATTTCTACAAAGTAATTTCAAAATCCATCCAGAAATAAGAAAGTTATTGACTGCGTTTAAGTTTCGGACCCTTTTTTTGACCTTTGACCTCTAAGTACGACCTTGACCTTGGAGGTACGGACCTGGGTTTTGCATGTGACACGTCGTCTCATGATGGTTAACATTTCTGCGGAGTAATTTTAAAATCCATCAAGAAATAAAAAAGTTATTGACCGCGTTTAAGTTTCGGACGGACGGACGGACGGACGAACGGACGGACAGACGGACGAACGGACGGACGGACGGACAGGGGCAACGCTATATGCCCTTTCCACCATTCTTCGAATGGCGGGGGCATAAAAACATATATGCGTGACATCGTACATTCTTTCATAGCGCAAAAATGCTTATTTTTCTGATGAGATTTTATTATATTTTCCTTATTTAGACTCCAAACATAGGTTATGGGTGCTCATTAGAACCGCCTCATTGAGGCGGTTCTAATGAGCATCCACAACCTATGTCTCAGAGAAGAAATAAGAAAAAATAATGAATATCCCCAACCCCAGTTTTCTCCATATAAAGTGGGGTTTAAGGGGGTGCTCATTTCACAGAGTTGTTAACTTGATGTGATGAAAGTTAGATGCCCTGTTATTAAAAGATACATGATTTTGTTTGTTTGATTTGAGGTTTAACGTCCCCGTCAACACTGTAAAGGTCATTTTGGAGACGTTGCTTCCAATTTTGTGGGACTTTTACCCGACATTGAGATGAAATGACATCTCAAGCCCTGTCGCCCAATGAAACCAATAGGGTTTATTAGCATGGACGGTCTGCCTCGCACCGCGGTTCCTGGACAGGCTTAGATCCTCTAAGCGGTTTACCAGTACTAGTGTGTGGGCCGGATTCAGCTCTGCGTGGAAGCATCGTGCAGCCCATATATTTCTTCAAGCCCCTATGGGCGGGGGCGGAAAAGATACATGATACCTTTGCTATAATGAATGACCACACATTTCTGCTTGATGAAGCAAATTGTGTCCTTCAAACAGCCCTAGGACAAAAAGATGATTTTCACTGAGTACAGCGAATCTGTGAAGCCTTATTTTTGCTGAAAAATTAGAAAAAAAATCTTTAGAAAATGCTGTCTGGTAACACTTGAAGAGTTAACCCTATATGAACCCATTCTAGAAATCAGAATACTGGGAAACAGTGCTGGCCCAGACCAGTTGCCACACAATGCAGCACTTGCTCAGGGCCTTTCTGTTTGCAGAAACTTGACCCATTTTCTAACTCAACATCATGATAAAAAGTCTGTGAAATGAACACCCCTCTAAACCTCAGTTTATGTAGAGAAAACTAGGGTTTATAGGGGTATACATTATTTTGCTTATTTCTGCTCCTAGACATAGGTTCTGGATACTCATTAGAACCACCTCATTGAGGCAGTTCTAATGGACACTCACAACCTATGTTATGATTATAAATAAGAACTAGAGCTGTCAGTGAAACTGACTAGGGCCCCGGCAGCGCTATCAGAGGAGTAGGAAAATGTTGATGTTAAAAAAGACGGTTTTTTTTCCTTTCATCTCTAAGTATGACCTTGACCTTTGAGGTACTGACCTGGGTCTTGCGCGTGACACACTGTCACATTATGGTTAATATTTCTGCTAAGAAATATTTAAATCCATCCAGGTATAAGAAAGTTATAGATTGGACACAATAAAAAAAGACGCTTTTTTGACCTTTTATCTCTAAGTATGACCTTGACCTTTGAGGTACGGCTGTGGGTCTTGCGTGTGACACTTCGTCACATTATGGTTAACATTTTTGCCAAGTAATATTTAAATCCATCCAGGAATAATAACAAAATTATTAATTGGACACAGGAAAGACCCTTTTTTGACCTTTAACCTCTAAGTATGACCTTGACCTTTGAGGTACGGACCTGAGTCTTGCGCGCAACACTCTATCACATTATGGTAAACATTTCTGCCAAGTAATATTTAAATCCATCCAGGAATAAGAAAGTTATGGAGGATAAAAAAATTTGTGGACGGACAGATGGACAGACGGACAGACAGACAGACAGACAGACAGACGGACGGACAGAGTGATGCCAAGTAATATTTAAATCCATTCAGGAATAATAAAAAGTTATGGAGGATAAAAAAATTTGTGGACGGACAGACGGACAGACGGACGGACAGAGTGATTACTATAGGGCACCCACACTTTCAGTGCGGGGCCCTAACAAGAGAGCCATGATGGCCCTGGATCGCTTACCTGATTCATAGTGTAACAAGTGGGCCCAGGATTGGGCCATTTTTAGCCCCAGGGATATAATTTGAAACATGTGGGCTCCGGGGCGGGGCCATTTTTGGCCAATGGGATATAATTTGAATAATCTTGGTATAGGTCCATTAGATGATGCTTCAAACCAAATATCAAAGACCTGTGCCTTGTGGTTTCAGAGAAACAGATTTTTAAAGATTTTCCTTATACATGTCTATGTAAAACTCAAGGGCCCCAGGGTGGGGGCATTTTTGGCCCCAGGGCTATAATTTAAACAATCTTGATAGATGTCCACCAGAAGAAGCTTCACACCAAATATCAAAAACCTGGACCTTGGGGTTTCAGAGAAGAAATTTTTTAAAGATTTTCCCTATATAAGGCTATGTAAAACTAAAGGGCCCCGGGGTGTGTGTGTGTGTGTGTGGGGGGGGGGGGGGGGCATGTTTGGCCCTAGGGCTATAATTTGAACAATCTTGATAGAGGTCGACTAGATGCAGCTTCATACCAAATATTAAGGACCTGATTCGTCTGGTTTCAGATAAGAAGATTTTAAATGATTTCCCTCTACAAGTCTATGTAAAACCAAAGGGCCCCAGGGTGGGGGCATTTTTGGCCCCAGGGCTATAATTTGAACAAACTTCCTAGAGGTTCACTAAATGAGGCTACACACCAAGTATCAAAGATCTGGGCCTTGCGGTTTCAGGGAAGAAAACTTTTTAAGTTTTCAGTAAAAAATCTATTTTTAGCTCCTGTGACCTAGATGTGAAACGGACTAGAACCATATGAACAACTCTGAAAGGGGACCAACTAAGGATCATTCCTGTGACGTTTGGTCAAAATCGAATCAATGATTTAGGAGGAGTTGTCGTTTGAAGAAAATGTTTACGGATGCACAGACACATGGACGCATGCAGGACGGACGAAAAGTGATCACAAAAGCTCACCTTGTCACTACCTGACAGGTGAGCTAAAAATATCACAAATTTTCATTGGAAAAGAATCCATTTTGTAGATATGAAAGAAAAGAACACATATCGTAATGATCTGAAATCCCTTAATTTTGAAATGGACTCCTGCTTCACAGTGTTTAACCCATGAAATGCCAATCACGACTATTGTCGTCTGCTTTGTTGTCTGCTGGTTACTTTAAAAATCCATTATGATAACACACCCGTGTGACACAGTGCATTTTTCACATCTCCAAAATGGCTACTTTTCTGATGAAAATCTGTCATATTTTTGTTGTTTTTTCTTCAAACATAGGTTGTGGGTGCTCGCTAGAACCGCCTCATTGAGGCGGTTCTAAAGAGTACCTCAAACATAGGTTGTGGGTGCTCGCTAGAACCGCCTCATTGAGGCGGTTCTAACGAGTACCCACAACCTATGTCTTGGAGCAGAAATAAGGAAAGTAATGTATACCCCTTAAACCCCAGTTTTCTCTATATAAAGTGGAGTGTAAGGGGATGTTCATTTCACAGACTTGTTAGCTTGATGATTTTTGGAAAACAGTGTGGACCCAGATCAGATTGCTGATCTGGGCCAACACTGTTTACCTGTATGCAAAACTATTTTTTTAAAGTTTGCAAAAAGATTCAGCAGATGACATAAGCAGATGACATTTTTAAGTTTGTAAAAAGATTCAGCAGACAACGTAAGCAGACGACATTTTCAGATGTAGTTTTTCTCCGCGTCTTAAGGGTTAAGATTCTATTCAACTCAAAATAGGTAAATAATAATAATCGACCTTATTTATAGAGGGTAACACATTTAGTACTAGTACTTATCTTCCATGTGGCCCTCTTTTCCTGGGTAGGAACCAGTACTAAGCAATGTGGATAAAGTTTCTTGCTCAAGGAAACAACATGATGCGCTTGCGAGGATCGAACCGGGTACCTCTCGATCTCAAATCCGATGCTTTACCACTGCACCACAGTGCTCCACAAAGTATTCAAACAATTTCACATCTACATTTTAACACTTAATAGAGATTCCAGAGCAGTGAAATTTGTTAACTGTTAATTTTACAGGAAAATGGTAAGTGAAAATGCAGACTTACATTTGTAGACAATGGGACAGGGAAACTGGTCTAATTCTGGTTCCAGAAACACTGAAATTAAAAAAGAAGTATCTTCAATTTCTGCTGAACAAAGCCCCAAATAGGGAGACTGAAGGATAACAAGAGCTGTCAGAGGATCTGACTATAGCCTTGCTGCAGCCATTACGATAACACATCCGTGTGACAGAGTGCATTTTTCAAACCTCAAAAAAATGTATTTGTGATATTCTCTAAAGCTGGGGCCATATCATCGATGCATCGATATATCGTGATATTTTTGCTGGCGATACTGTATCGTGATACTAATTCCATGTATCAATACTTGATGATACTTTTGCATTATATCAACAAAGGTCTGAAACACAAAAGATGCATGTTTGTCTGAGGTGCTATGTGGATAAAAAAGTCTGTATCCAAAAGGCCTGCTTATATTCAATAAACAAGAGGCCCATGGGCCACAATGCTCACCAGAGCTCAGGGGGGCCACTGCCCACTGGCAGCAATGTATTTTAATTAACCAGGGAAGCCCTGTGCCCTAGGATGCAACAGATAAAATTTGGACCCAATAAGCCTCGTGGCTTTAGATTCGATGTCTCTTGAATGTGTTGTTGCAGGAAAACAGATGACAATTGACAATTGCCCATCTGTGGCAACAAATAGGCCATAAACAACATTATTAAAGGAACATTTCTATGAAAGTGTGACAAAATATCTTGAAAGGCATTAATGTCATTTTTCAATTTTCCCCATTATAGGACAATGGAAACTCATAACTTGGCATAGCAAACAAACCAAAGAGCCAAAGTTCATAAACCAGAGCTCAGGTGGACACTGCCCAATGGCTGCCATGTATTATAACATGATATGATTTTATTATACCAATTATAAAGTCTCCCAAACCAACCCCATACCCAAATGAGCACCCATGTGGACTGTATCTGAAGTATTAGGTGTTTTATAAAGTAGAGAGATCGGTGCATGGACCCAATGGAGCCCTGGTTGGTGTCACTAAATGCGTCTTATCAAAAGGAACAAAGACATATATGGTTTAACAGTGGGAATATGTATGGTTCCTAAGATGTAAGGCCTTTTAAGCAATGGAGGGAATCAGGCATGGCAGATCCCAGAAAAGACAAGATTGTTGTCAATGAATAAGTCTTATCATAAGGACCAAGAGTATATAAGGTTAAATGGTGGGGATCTGAATGGTTTCTGAGATATGAGGCACTTTTATGAAGTGGCAGGGAGAGAAATGGCCCCTGTAGACCCCCAAAGACGGGGGTGGCTGAATGTGTCTAATAACAATGAACAAGAGTATATGTGATTATAGGATGGCGATTTGAATGGTTTCTGAGATATATGGCCTATTATTAAGTTGAGTCTTATCATAAGGAACAAGGATAAATATGGTTAAGGGGTGTGAATCTGAACGGTTTCTGAGATATATGGTCTTTTGTGAAGTCAAGGGGTGGAGCATGGCCCGGGCGCACACTGGGTGACCCCTAAGTTGGTGTCACTGAATGTGTCTTATCTTAAGGAACAAGAATGTATACGGTTTAGGGGTGGGTATCTGTAAGGTTTATGGAATATTTGGCCTTTTACGAAGAGGAGGGGGTTGGGCATGGTCCCGGCACATCCCAGGGGACCCCAAATTAATGCAACTTATCATAAGGAATGAGAATATATATGGTTTAGGGGTGGGGATCTCAATGGTTTCTGAGATAAATGGCATTTTATGAAGTGGAAGGAGTGAGGCATGTCCCCCGCACATCCCGGGGGACCCACACGTTGGTGTCACTTAATGCGTCTTATCATAAGGAACAAGAATATATATGGTTTAGGGGTGGGGATCTGAATGGTTTCTGAGATAAATGGCCTTTTATGAAGTGGAGGGGTCGGGGCATATCCTCGGCATATCCCGGGGGACCCCCAGGTTGGTGTCACTTAAGGCATCTTATCATAAGGAACAAGAATATATATTGTTTAGGGGTGGGGATCTGTATGGTTTCTGAGATATATGGATTTTAGTGAAGTAAAGGGGTGGGGCATGGCCCATGGAACCCTGGCTGGACCCGCATGCTGGTGTCACTGATTGCGTCTTATCATAAGGAACAAGAATATATATGGTTTAGGGGTGGGGCTCCGAACAGTTTCTCAGATATATGGTCTTTTGTGAAGTCAAGGGGTGGAGCATGGCCCGGGAGCACCCTGGGTGACCCCTAGGTTGGTGTCACTGAATGTGTCTTATCATAAGGAACACGAATATATATGGTTTAGGGCATGGGATCTGTAAGGTTTCTGGAATATTTGGCCTTTTATGAAGTGGAGGGGGTTGGGCATGGTCCCGGCACATCCCGGGGGACCCACAGGTTGGTGTCACTTAATGCATCTTAGCGTAAGGAACAAGAATATATATAGTTTAGGGGGGGGGGATCTGTATGGTTTCTGAGATATATGACATTTTATGAAGTGGAGGGGGTGGGGCATGTCCCCAGCACATCCCAGGGGACCCCCAGGTTGGTGTCACTTAATGCATCTTAGCATAAGGAACAAGAATATATATAGTTTAGGGGTGGGAATCTGAATGGTTTCTGAGATAAATGGCATTTTATGAAATAGAGGAGGCAGGGCATGTCCCGGCACATCCCGGGGGACCCCCAGGTTGGTGTCACTTAATGCATGTTATCATAAGGAACAAGGATATATATGGTTTAGGGGTTGGGATCTGTAAGGTTTCTGAGATATAAGGCATTTTATGAAGTGGTGGGGGCGGGCATGGCCCAGGCACAACCTAGGGGACCACCAGGTTGACATAAAAGCATATGGCTGAGAGAAGTTTACACAAGGAACATGTTTATGTAAGTTTTGTCAACATATCAGCAATGACTTGGCAGTAAATGCCATTTTTCAGTTTTCCCAATTATAAGTCAATGGAAACTCTAAGTTGCCATAACAACAAAACTAAAACGCCAAATTTCATAAAAAACACAAAACCTGTAAAGGCAAATATGGTGAATATTTTCATAAAGTCTCAGCCTCCTAGAGCACATGGTTTCTGAGGAGATGATTTTTTAACTATTTTTTGTCTATTTTTTGCATTTTGGTTTCCATGGTAACCAATAAAAATGAGCATAAGGCCTAAAATCATACGGCAGATAGTAGATTACCTATGGAACATTTCTATGAAAGTTTTGTCAAAATATCTGCAGAGGCATGGCAGTAAATGCCATTTTTCTATTTTCCCTATTATAAGTCTATGGAAACTCTAAGTTGCCATAGCAACCTAACTAATGAGCTGATTTTCATTAAAAACACAAACTTTCAATCCCCCTGCCCAAGGATGCAACAGATGAAATTTGGGCTGAATCGGCCCAGTGGCTTCAGAGGAGATGTCATTTGAAAATGTTGACGAAGACGACGCAGACGACGATGGACAACTGCTTATCCTATAAGCTCCCCCGGAGCCTTCGGCTCTGAACAGCTTTAAACAGTTGATGTATCTACCGGGTTGGTTGGTTGATTTGAGGTTTAACGTCCCCGTCAACACTGTAAAATTCATTTTGGAGACGTTGCTTCCAATTTTGTGGGACTTTTACCCGACATTGAGATGAAATGACATCTCAAGCCCTGTCGCCCAATGAAACCAGTAGGGTTTATTAGCATGGATGGTCCGCCTCGTACCGCGGTTCCTGGACAGGCTTAGATCCTCTAAGCGGTTTACCAGTACTAGTGTCCGGGCCAGATTCAGCTCTGCGTGGAAGCATCATGCAGCCCATATATATTTCTTCAAGCCCCTATGGGCGGGGGCATATAGTTAACAGTAACTACTGGAACCAACATGTGTCTGCTCAAGTGACTCGAATATGGACCCATGTGCTACATAAGTTTTGTTGGTATTTTGAGTTATGCCATTTAGATTTATTCAAAACTTTTGCTTCCGAAATATGTCTGTGTGGTTGATGGTGTGTGTCTTGGATGGTGTGTCTGTGCGATTAGATGGACCTGCAAAGTCATCATAATTACCATTTTATTGTTAATATAAGCGGTCGCTACTGACATATATAAACAATGGATGCTGGCCTGAACCAGACATTGAACGTGCCGGATCGGCATTTAAATCGCTTGTATGGAAACATTTTGTTTTTGT
Source organism: Lucinisca nassula (assembly GCA_963580285.1). Taxonomy (NCBI): domain Eukaryota; kingdom Metazoa; phylum Mollusca; class Bivalvia; order Lucinida; family Lucinidae; genus Lucinisca; species Lucinisca nassula. The sequence continues at coordinate 129,654,042 of OY757022.1, read as the reverse complement.
CAAGTCATTATTTTATTTTATTGCATATAAATATAAGGACATGCATAATAAACCAATGTGTTGTTATTAAACAGGAAACTCTGTCCAACGAAAAAATTTACCTAACAAGACATAGCAAATCTGTACAAAGGAAGTATCGCGATACTGTATAGTATCGCCTGTCTGACATTGCGATAGTATTGTGATACATTTTTTCTGGAGATACCAAGCTCTAATATTTTCCTTATTTCTGCTCCTAACATAGGTACTGGGTGCTCGTTAGCGCCGCCTCATTGAGGCGGTTCTAACGAGTACCCACAACCTATGTCTTTAAGGAAAATAATGTTTACCCCGTACACCCCAGTTTTCTCTATATAAAGTGGGGTTAAGGGGGTCTTTATTTCACGGACTTGTTCACGTGATGGCAATGTTTGATGGTGTTTAAACATTTTGAATTCATGCTTACAAGATAACATCACTGTAGGACATGTTATAAAGCAACATAAAACTTATCAAGGGATTTAACTCTATCAGTTCTGGGCCATAAGCCCCAATTACAGTATACATAATTCATCAACCCACTATATCCATGTGAGTACATGTACCAGGATTCAACTTTGTAACCTTTACAGTTCTTGAGAATGTAGGTATAAGTTTCATTGAAGAAGACCAACAAACAAAAATTACAGACTTAGAAATTTTACATTTGGTTAAAGTTTTATGACAAAGTTTGTAGATGTCTGTGTGTTCTAAATTCTAAGACAAATTCAATTGATACTATCATTGATGTTGCATATCAGTCCAAAGATTTCATTGATGCAGTTTCAGTTACATTGATGCCCCACCCCTTCAGTTACTTTGATGACCTCACTCCCTTGGTCCATTTTGAAAGTACTTTTACAAGCACATTTATAGATTCTTATAGCTTCTTGATTTCTTCATTCATATTACATATGAGCTCGAGAGATATATCAGACAGTGGTGCTGGCCGGGGGTATATGTGACCCACTGGTCGCTTTCTCTAGTTTGTTTGTGTTGAGGTTTAACATCCCCATCAACACTATTAAGGTCATTATGGAGATGTTGCTTCCGATTTTGTGGGACTTCTACCCCTCATTGAGATGGAATGACATCTCAAACCCTACTGCCCAAAGAAACCACTAGTGTTGAAGGAGCGGTCCGACTCACACCACTTTTCTTGGGCAGTCTTATACATCAGGCCTCATACTGACCATACTTTTCCATGCCTGAAAGGCCAGATTTGCAGTTTCATCCCTCATCCTGCTGAACATGACACAACTATTACCTTTGCAAACAGTGTAGATCCAGATCAGATGGCTTCTGAAGAAGCCATCTGATCAGGATCTACACTGTTTGTAATGCTGTTTGTGAAAATAACAAATAATTTGGTTGACTTATAATCAGAAATGGGTGTGGGTTAATAAATCTATTTAGCAGGATAAGGGTTAAATTGTTTTTTTACACAGAAAAATCAAAATCAAAAAGCAGAAATCAAAGAAAAATCAAGCTCTAAAAGCCTGAAATCCTGCAAATGCCTGATAAATATGAGGCCTGTTGTATGCAGTCTTATACATTTACCAGTACTCAAGTTCGGTCAGTTTCAGCTCTGCATGGAAGTATCATGCAGCCCGGTCTATTTCTCCAAGCCCTGATGGGTGGGGGCACTTGTTTGTTTGATTTGAGGTTTAACGTCCCCGTCAACACTATTTAGGTCATTTTGGAGACGTTGCTTCCAATTTTGTGGGACTTTTACCCGACATTGAGATGAAATGACATCTCAATACCTGCTGCCCAATAAAACCAATAGAGTTTATGTGCATGGACGGGCCGACTCGCAGCAGTTTTCCTCGGCAGGCTTAGACCTAAGCAGATTACCAGTACTAATGTGCGGTCGGTATCAGCTCTGCGTGGAAGCATCGTGCAGCCCATATATTTCTCCAAGCCCCTATGGACGGGGGCGAAGGGGGGGGGGCACTAATCTACCTGGTAACTACTAAGAAGGGTTGCCTATATCAACTAACCTGGTAACCCCTGAGAAGGGTTGTCTATATAACAACTGTTGTAGTGTCTCTCACATTCTGTTTGTGTCTTTGTCCTCACTTGCTGAGCAACATCTTGCCTGAAATAACACACAAATAAATTAACCCTGAATGTACGCGGCCCCCGCCCATTGGGGCTTGAAGAAATATATGGGCTGCATGATGCTTCCACGCAGAGCTGAAACCGACCCGCACACGAGTACTGGTAAACTACTTAGAGGATATAAGTCTGCCCAGGTAAAGCGGTGCGAGCCGGCCCGTCCATGGTTATAAACCCTATTTGTTTCATTTGGCGGCAGGGCTTGAGATGTCATTTCATCTCAATGTCGGGTAAAAGTCCAACAAAATTGGAAGCAAAGTCTCCAAAATGACCTTTACAGTGTTGATAGGGACGTTAAACCTCAAATCAAACAAACAAACAAAACCCTGAACGTACCATGGGATTATTTTTGAGGACATGAAAATTTCATTTTTTTTTAATTATTTTTAAGACAAAAATAAGCAGACCGTAAGTGTTTGTTTGTTTGTGTGTGGATATGTGAAGATCTACAGTAGTAACAGTACCTTTATGATCTGGAAATTCACAAACTTACTTGTCAATTTTTATGACAGTATCTCAGATCTCCTTGTCTAGAGTACTGTATTGTAGAATTCTTTGATTTTACATTTGTGCCAAAGCATGACAAAATCTACAAGAAGTCTTGAGCGACCAGCAAAGACACGGATCAGCCTGCGCATCTACGAAGTCTGATCAGAGTCTTCGCTGATCCCATGTACCTACTACAGGCCAATATCTATGCAAAGAGACATAAGCAAAAGGTCATGTCACAGCGGATGGGTGCGCAGGCTGATTTGAGTCTCTGCTTGTCCCACCAGTCTTATTGTAGGTTTTGTCATGTGCAGGCTTATCAGGCCTCATACTGACCACCCTTTTCCATGCCTGAAAGGCCCAATTTTGCGGCTTCAACTCATAACACAACTACATTACCTTCACAAACAGTGTAGATCCTGCTTCACAAACAGTGTAGATCCTGATCAGATGGCTTCTGAAGAAGCCATCTGATCAGGATCTACACTGTTTGTAATGGAATTTGTGAAATATAAAGTAATTTGGTTGACTTATAGTCAGGAATAAGGGTTAAATAGTTTGTTAAGCAGACTATATACGCAAAAATCAGAATCTAAAAGCCTGAAATCAAGAAATAAATCAAGCTCTTAAAGCCTGAAATCCTGCAAATGCCTGAAAAATATGAGGCCCGGCTTATTTCTAGTTTCACTGTTACTAGTCTAGAACATTGGGCCAGATATTTCTAGTTTCACTGTTACTAGTCTAGAACATTGTGCCAGATATTTCTAGTTTCACTGTTACTAGTCTAGAACATTGCGCCAGATATTTCTAGTTTCACTGTTACTAGTCTAGGACATTGCGCCAGATATTTCTAGTTTCACTGTTACAAGTCTAGAACATTGCGCCAGATATTTCTAGCTTCACTGTTACTAGTCTAGAACATTGCGCCAGATATTTCTAGTTTCACTGTTACTAGTCTAGAACATTGCGCCAGATATTTCTAGTTTCACTGTTACTAGTCTAGAACATTGCGCCAGATATTGCTAGTTTCACTGTTACTAGTCTAGAACATTGCGCCAGATATTTCTAGTTTCACTGTTACTAGTCTAGAACATTGCGCCAGATATTTCTAGTTTCACTGTTACTAGTCTAGAACATTGCGCCAGATATTTCTAGTTTCACTGTTACTAGTCTAGAACATTGCGCCAGATATTTCTAGTTTCACTGTTACTAGTCTAGAACATTTCGCCAGATATTTCTAGTTTCACTGTTACTAGTCTAGAACATTGCGCCAGATATTTCTAGTTTCACTGTTACTAGTCTAGAACATTGCGCCAGATATTTCTAGTTTCACTGTTACTAGTCTAGAACATTGTGCCAGATATTTCTAGTTTCACTGTTACTAGTCTAGAACATTGCGCCAGATATTTCTAGTTTCACTGTTACTAGTCTAGAACATTGCGCCAGATATTTCTAGTTTCACTGTTACTAGTCTAGAACATTTTGCCAGATAAGACAGAGTTATAGAGGATAAATGAGCCCCACCAAGCGAATTTGGGTCTTCGAGCATTCCGTCATGACAAACTTTAACTGCGCATGCCCAGCCATTCAGAGGGGCCAGGGATATGGCTTTCTGTCTGAAGGTTCCTCTTGATTCACTGCTTGTATGAACGAGCAGCGAAGGTTCTGGCGAGACTGCGCAGATGCGCAGGCTCGCCTGAACCTTCGCTGCTCGCATAGGCGATAAGTACCAAAATCGCTTGACGGGGCCCAAATAGAGGATCTTACATGAGTGCTTGTGTATTATTGAATTTATTAAACGAGTTGAGGAAAAGGGATAAAATGAGAGGCTTTGCCGAGCATTTTATCCCTTTTTCTCAACGAGTTTAATAAATTCAATAATACATGAACACAAATGTAAGATTCTATTTATCATATGACTCATAAAACGCATTTTATTTACGATTTTTTTTTTACAAGAATGTCAATATTCCGCCATAAGTAAACGGGACGTCGTTAAGGATGTCGGACATGTAACGTTACGGGGAGTATCTAGCTAATTTGCATATTTAATCCACTAGTTGATTATCGAAAATATTACATGGGGTTATTACATTCTCAGATGCGACGTCATATGATAAACAAGGATAATAAGGGGATAACTATCTTTACTTCTCGCTGGAAACATATAGTGTGGATACTTTTAGAATCGCCTCAATAAATTCAATCTAATGAGTGTGTGTGTGTTTTATGTCCCATCACCAACTAAGGTCACATGGAGACCTTAATTGAAAGACTCATCCAAAAGTCTGAAGAAGCCTAGAATCGAACACACAAACCCTGGTTAGGAGGTGAGTAGCTTAAACATTACACCATGGAGGCTTCTAACCATTCCAATGAAGACCCACAAAATATGTTTCATGGAGAAATTGTTTTTTTTTTGTTTTTGTTTTTTTTTTGTTGTTGTTGTTTTTTTTGTTTGGTCTTATGACCCTTTCAAGATTATTTCACAACATCAAGCTGATCGTTAATCAGAGGTGGGCAAAAACCGCAGTACCCAGAGAAAAACCACATGACCTTCTGTTGCAGAACCAGACATCTCATATGTGACCCGAGCCAGGCTTGAACCAAAGTGGTGAGAGACTTAATGATTAAGAGGGCGCGCTCTTTGTGCAATAGGCCACGGATGCCCGTTTAATGGAGAAATACAAAAAATTAGCACTGAATTAGCCTGGTTACTCCTTATCTGGACCATGTTAAAACATTTTTATCACAGTTTAACCCTTACGAAGAATGGGAACACCTTCAGGGGAGGCAACTCCTTTAAAAGTATTTTTGTCTCCCATGTTGATAGGGGTCAACTCTTAAACTCTCCTGAGGAGCAAATTCTTTCCTTTAAGAGTAGACCCCTTTTTCAGTGGGACAGGGCTTACAGAAAAGCGAACAGGAAGAAGTCCCAAAAGTTATCTCTCTTTGAAAAATGGGGGAAAAATCTGACAGGTGTTTCCATTCCCCTTAAATTCTTTAGCATACAGCATTCATTTTTTAATTAATTTGCTGAGAAAATAAGACTTGAAATTTCATGTGAACCAGCTGCTCAACAGATGATTACCTGTCTTTTGTTTGTTTGTTTGTTTGATTTGAGGTTTAACTTCCCTGTCAACACTGTAAAGGTCATTTTGGAGATGTTGCTTCCAAATTTGTGGGACTTTTACCCAACACTGAGATGAAATGACATCTCAAGCCCTGCCGCCCAATGAAACCAATAGGGTTTATAAGCATGGACGGGCTGACTAGCACCACTTTACCTGGGCAGGCTTAGATCCTCTAAGCGGTTTACCAGTACTTGTGTGCGGGTCGGTTTCAGCTCTGCGTGGAAGCATCATGCAGCCAATACATTTCTTCAAGCCCCAATGGGCGGGGGCCGGATGATGATTAGCTGTGATGACAAGCCTTATTTTCTCTGAAAAATGATTGAAAAAAAATATTTGCAAACATCGTGAATGGCAGTTTAAGGGACACCCAACACTCCAGGAGAAATCCAAATTGCACAAATACTGACAGTGAGCAGCTGTTTTTCTCTATTGCCATCCAGTGTCTCTCCAAAAGGTGAAGGTCCAACCCCACACCCACTACCCAGGCCCATACACACTGAAACACTAGTTTCCAAGTCAGCTACAGCCTTTAGCAGCTGTTTTTTTTTCCTCCACTGATGTCCATTGTCTCATAAACAGATAAAGTCCACAACCCCACCTACCCCGATCAGGGCCATGAAGAGATAGATTGGGCTGCAGGATGCTTCCATGCAGAGCTGAAACTGACCAAACTTAAATACTGGCAAACCAAATAGAATGTGTAAGCCCTTAAACCCTGGCGGTTTCTTTGGGCGAAAATCCTGGGATGTCATTTCATCTCAATGTTGGGTAAAAGTCCCAAACTATCGGAAGCAACATCTCCAAAATGACCTGAATAGTGTTGTCGGGAATGTAAAACCTCAACCCAAACCAAACAATACTGTACACCAAGTAAACAACAGCCTTCAGCAGCTGTTTTTCCTCCATGCTATCCACTGTCTCACAAGCAGATGATGTCCCGACCCTACTACCCCAGGCTCTTACCCTTACACAATAAAGCTGTACGTAACAGTTTATATATAACCATAGTGCAGTTTATATTTTACTTTTGGTCCTTTGAGATCAACGTGAATATTCTGAGAAATCGGAAATAAATTATTACTTTAGACTCATATTCTAGACAGGTTTTTAATTATTTGGACCCCATTTTGATTTATATCAGTCTGAAATTGCAGTATGCTTCCTCTGGCTTTCGTTGCCGGATCATTACAGGGTCACTGATGAGGATTTATTAGCCGAAACTACGTAGTATGACCCATCTTCTTTCTTATGAATAATTTCATTGGTCTTAAAGGAACTCATTTTTAATTTTTATTTGAATCGACTGCCTATTCGAAATTCACAAAATTGCAGTATGTTTCCTCTGGCTTTCTTTGCCGGATCATTACAGGGTCACTGATGAGGCTTTATTAGCCGAAACTACGTAGTATGACCCATCTTCTTTCTTATGAATGTTTTCATTGCTCTTAAAGGAACTCATTTTTGATTTTTATTTCCATACCCTGTGTAAGCTGCAGACTTTAGCAGCTGTTTTTCCTCCACTGTTGTCCAGTCTCTCTCAAACTGATGAAATCCCATCCCTACTGCCCAGGCCCCCACCCTTACACAATGAACAATGAAGCTGTACATACCAGTTTTAATCGAGTCTGTTACAGCCTTTAGCATTTGTTTTTCCTCCACTGTTGTCCAGTGTCTCTCAAACAGATGGGAGACCCACCCTCACTACCCAGCCCCCCCCCCCCCCCCCCCACCCTTACACAATGAACAATGAAGCTGTACATACCAGTTTCCATCGAGTCTGTTACAGCCTTTAGCATTTGTCTTTCCTCCACTGTTGTCCAGTGTCTCTCAAACAGATGGGAGACCCACCCTCACTACCAGGGCTCTAGAAGTCCGATTTTTTACCGGTCCAGACCGTTTTTTGAAAATGAAAACCGATTTTGCTGAAAAATTTTGCTGAAAAATCGGTCCGAAAAAAAACCCAATAAGCTAAAATCGAAGTGAAAAAACAGAGAAATTATACCTGGTTAGGTGTCAAACTGTTTATTGTGCCAGTAATATAATCCAATTATCTCTCTCGGGGATGAATTTGAGTTTGACAGTAAACACGTTTTCCAGATCTCGCCAGGTATCGCAGACTCTCGCGGGACAGTCAGCCAAAACGTGATTAAGCGGTGCGTGATTGTGATATCAAAGAAGCCTTGATCGTGTTTGATCTAATGGCAATCAAACATAATTTGTTTATTTCAGGCTTGTGTAATCGTAAAATATGTATTTATATTCTTTAAAACTTGGTTCGGCCATGTAAGATTTTCAATGACTCTCGTTCGGCCATGTATTGGTTCGAGAGTAAAGAAATGTTTTTTCGATTTTTTAACCCGTTCAAAACGTTTTTTTAGAAATCGCTCTATTAAAATAAATGACATAAAACAGGTGTATGTGTGTTATGTCCTTGACTGCATTAATGTGTATTGTGTAAACGGAAACCGTATGATGTCATTTTCCGACCACGTGGCTGCCATATCGGTCGCCATTTGTAAACAAAGCAATTTGGGCAAAATAAAATGCGTGAAATAAGAGAAATATTTTAAAGGTTTTAAAAAGGGAAAAAAATATAGTGACCATCGAACTGGTCTCTGACTGCCCCATGTAGGTTGTTTCCCTTTAGTAGTCTTCAGGTTCGGAGTGACCCGGATATTGGGAAAATGAAAGTAGATCAAATCTGGCGTAGAAAATGAAAGTAGATGAAATATTAACGATGTGAGCAATAATTGCTGTTTATAATCGAGATACTGGTGCTCATATCCGTTTACAAGTGTAAGAGGAACATCGGTATGTCATTCTTTGCGCTAATAACACATTTTAAAATCGCAAATCGCCAATGGGGTTTACGGAAATTACCGAAACCGATCGGCAATTTCCGTAATTTTTGGTCACCTTCTGGACCGATTGGGATTTCAAAATTTCTAGAGCCCTGCTCACTACCCAGCCCCCCCCCACCCCCCACCCTTACACAATGAACAATGAAGCTGTACATACCAGTTTCCATCGAGTCTGTTACAGCCTTTAGCATTTGTTTCTCCTCCACTGTTGTCCAGTGTCTCTCAAACAGATGGGAGACCCACCCTCACTACCCAGCCTCCCCGCCCCCCACCCTTACACAATGAACAATGAAGCTGTACATTCCAGTTTCCATCATGTCTGTTACAGCCTTCAGCATTTGTTTTTCCTCCACTGTTGTCCAGTGTCTCTTAACTAGAGAAAGCGACCAGTGGGTCACGTATAACCCCGGCCAGCGCCACCCTCTGATATATCTTTCGAGCTCGTATGTAATATGAATGAAGTAGTCAAGAAGCTAAAAGAATCTATAAATGTGCTTGTAAAAGCTAAATCAAACATAAAATTTCTAAATGGACCAAGGGAGTGAGGGCATCAAAGTTACTGAAGGAGTGGGGTCACCAATGTTACTGAAGCAGCAGGGTGAGGTATGCATCAATGAAATCTTTGGACTGGTATGCAACACTGATGCAAGTATCAACTGAATTTGTCTTAGAGTTTAGAATATACAGACATCTATAAACTTTGTCATAAAACTTTAACCAAATGTTAAATTTCTAAGTCTGTGACCTTGGGGTCAAGGTCACCGAGGGTTGGGGAAAGGACATGCATCATGAAATCTTTGGACTGGTATGCAAAATTGATGCAAGTATCAACTGAGTTTGCCTTAGAGTTTAGAACATACAGGCATCTATAAACTTGGTCATAAAACTTTCACCAAATGTAAAATTTCTAAGTTGGTGACCTTTACCTCAAGGTCACTGTGGGGGTTTGGACATGCATCAATGAAATCTTTAGGCCAATATGTAACTTCAGTGTAAGTATGATCTAAATCTATCGAAGGGTTCAGAAGATACAATCTCTTAGAAACTTTAATGCAAAACTTTAACCAAAATGTTTACAGATGGATGGATGGCAGGATGAAAACTATATACCCCCATAGCATACTTCGTATGCCTGGGGTATAAACCGGTTGAGTCCCCGCCACACTACCCAGGCCCCCACCCAAACACAATGAAGCTGTAATACCAATTCCCATACCCTGTGTAAGCTACAACCTTTAGCAGCTGTTTTTCTTCCACTGCTGTCCAATGTCACTGAAATAGATGAAGTCCAAGTCCCACTACCCAGTCCCCCAGATGAAGTCCCAGTCCCACTACCCAGGTCCCCACCAATACACGATGAATTTGTACATACCAGTTCCCATACCCTGAGTCTGCTACAGCCTTTAGCAGCTGTTTTTCTTCCACTGCTGTCCAATGTCTCTCAAACAGATGGAAATTGTTTTTCTACAATAGAGAAGTCAAAGACAATAAAATCTCTAATAAACCACAACCTCTTAACCCTTGTCCTGCTGAGCCCGGATATGCCTTATTTTCCAAACAATGAAGATCCAGATCATATATGAATATTCAGCAGGACAAGGTTTAAAAACAGGATGCATTATAGTAGTTTTGGACATAACGCAGCTTAACCCTTGTCCTGCTGAATATTCATATATGCCACACCCACTACAGATTATCAACCAATCAGATTGCTTGATGCAAATTATTGCAACAAATTCACAATCTGAATGGCAAACAATGTAGATCCTGATCAGATGGCTTCTTCAGAAGCCATCTGATCTGGATCTACATTGTTTCAAAGATAAGGCATATCCGGGATTAGCAGGACAAGGGTTAACCCATATATGACATAGAGGATCTTACATGAGTGCTCATGTATCATTGAATTTATTAAACTCGTTGAGGAAAAGGGATAAAATGCTCGGCTTTTTCTTTGCCGAGCATTTTATCCCTTTTCCTCAACGAGTTTAATAAATTCAATGATACATGAGCACAAATGCAGGATTCTATTTATCATATGATATTCAAAACGCATTTTGAGCCCCCGCCCATAGGGGCTTGAAGAAATATATGGGCTGCATGATGCTTCCACGCAGAGCTGAATCCGGCCCGCACACTAGTACTGGTAAACCGCTTAGAGGATCTAAGCCTGTCCAGGAATCCATGATGCGAGGCGGAACGTCCATGCTAATAAACCCTATTGGTTTCATTGGGCGACAGGGCTTGAGAAGTCATTTCATCTCAATGTCGGGTAAAAGTCCCACAACATTGGAAGCAACGTCTTCAAAATGACCTTTACAGTGTTGACGGGGACGTTAAACCTCAAATCAAACAAAAACAAAAAAAACGCATTTTATTCACGATTGTTTGCAAAAAATGTCAATATTCCGCTGTTAGTAAACACGACGTCTTTAATGACGTCATTAAAGACGTCGCACATGTAACGTTACGGGATGTATCTAGCTAATTTGCATATTTAATCCACTAGTGGATTATCGAAAATAATACATGGCCTTATTACACTCTCAGACGCGCCGTCATATGATAAAATTGAATTTCCGCTGCTTAACCCATACATGACAATCGAATCTTCCACATTATAAGTTTGGAGTGGTCCATTTTCAGTTGAAGGGGTGTCATGTTAGTTTTGTTTTGAGGAAAGATGTAAATAAATGTGTGTGCTTTGAGCAAACAGTGTATAGCCAGATCAGAGGCCGCAGAATGCGACATCTGATCTGGGTATACTCTGTTTGCCAATGTCCCAAAAAAGGGCTGCTAGGCATACGAGTATGGGTTAAAGCTGGATCCTTAACGTACACAGAGGATCTTACATGAGTGTTCATGTATTATTGAATTTATTAAACGAGTTGAGGAAAAGGGATAAAATGCGAGGCTGTGCCGAGCATTTTATCCTTTTTCTCAACGAGATAAATAACTTCAATAATACATGAGCACAAATGCAAGATTCTATTTATCATATGACGTTCAAAACGCATTTTATTCACGATTGTTTACAGAAATGTCAATATTCTGCTTTTAGCAAAAGCGACATCGTTAAGGACGTCGTACATGTAACGTTACGGGACGCATATAGCTAATTTGCATATTTAATCCACTTGTGGATTATCGAAAATATTACATGGCGTTATTACACTCTCAGACGCGACGTCATATGATAAATAGATTATACAGTAAAAATGACCATAAATGGTCATTTTTCTAGACGTTCTATACATCTCCGTTAGAATGTACACCCCAACCTTTCATAACAGTCTTGTAAGGATCCAAAGTAGAAACCCGGTTAGTAAAACAACTGTAATATGAGCCCCGCCAGGCGAATTTGTGTTTTCGAGCATTCCATCATGACAAATTTTAACTGCGCATGTCCAGCCATTCAGAAGGGCCAGGGATATGGCTTTCTGTCTGAATGTTCCTCTTGATTCACTGCTTGTATGAGCGAGCAGCGAAGGTTCTGGCGAGACTGCGCATCCGCAGGCTTGCCTGAACCTCCGCTGCCCCAATAGGCGATAAGTACCAAAATCGCTTGACGGGGCCCATACATGTATATCCAAACAAAAATGAGAAGACAGACTATCATTTCTCAATATCACAGAGGGAAGACATAACAGAATCTGGTCGTCCGGAAACGATGTTTCTGGCTTCTGGTCGGCCGAGTAAAGGCTTCTGGTCATCCATTTCGGGAAAATATGGTAAGGTGCTCTTCTTTTAGATTTATTTTTGTTCGCTAACAGAACGGTCTTATATATGACTTTGCTTCATGGAACGGCCTAATAATCATTGGTTCTGAATAAGTTGACATCGTAACAGAGCCTCAACTCTGCGATTTCATCATGAAAACACACCTATATAATTTTGACCCCCTTGAACCCCACTTTTATATAGTAAAACTGGGGCTACCGGGGGTATACCTTATTTTTCTTATTTCTGCTCAAAATATAGATTGTGGGCACTCGTTAGAACCGCCTCATTGAATTTTTCTTATTTCTGCTCTAAAATATAGATTGTGGGTACTCATTAGAACCGCCTCTATGAGGCGGTTCTAACGAGTGCCCACAATCTACATTTTGAGCAGAAGTAAGAAAAAGATCACAATTTTTCATTGTAAAATTTTCATGTTTGCGAGGATAAAGGTGGAAATGTATTTGTATAGGCGTGTTTGCGTAATGTGTTCTGAGAGATCTGCCGCTGATTACTCACAGAATAATTGCCAATCTCAGTACCTATTCTTTCCATATTTTTGTTAAGATTACTCACAGAATAATTGCCAATCTCAGTACCTATTCTTTCCTTATTTTTTGTTAAGATTACTCACAGACCAATTGCCAATCTCAGTACCTATTATTTCCTTATTTTTTGTTAAGATTACTCACAGAACAATTGCCAATCTCAGTACCTATTCTTTCCATATTTTTTGTTAAGATTACTCACAGAACAATTGCCAATCTCAGTACCTATTCTTTCCTTATTTTTTGTTAAGATTACTCACAGACCAATTGCCAATCTCAGTACCTATTCTTTCCTTATTTTTTGTTAAGATTACTCACAGAATAATTGCCAATCTCAGTACCTATTCTTTCCTTATTTTTTGTTAAGATTACTCACAGAACAATTGCCAATCTCAGTACCTATTCTTTCCTTATTTTTTGTTAAGATTACTCACAGAACAATTGCCAATCTCAGTACCAATTCTTTCCTTATTTTTTGTTAAGATTACTCACAGACCAATTGCCAATCTCAGTACCTATTCTTTCCTTATTTTTTGTTAAGATTACTCACAGACCAATTGCCAATCTCAGTACCTATTCTTTCCATATTTTTTGTAAAGATTACTCACACAACAATTGCCAATCTCAGTACTTATTCTTTCCATATTTTTGTTAAGATTACTCACAGTACAATTGCCAGTCTCAGTACCTATTCTTTCCATATTTTTTGTTAAGATTACTCACAGACCAATTGCCAATCTCAGTACCTATTCTTTCCATATTTTTTGTAAAGATTACTCACACAACAATTGCCAATCTCAGTACTTATTCTTTCCATATTTTTGTTAAGATTACTCACAGTACAATTGCCAGTCTCAGTACCTATTCTTTCCATATTTTTTGTTAAGATTACTCACACAACTATTGCCAATCTCAGTACCTATTCTTTCCATATTTTTGTTAAGATTACTCACACAACTATTGCCAATCTCAGTACCTATTCTTTCCTTATTTTTTGTTAAGATTACTCACAGAACAATTGCCAATCTCGGTACCTATTCTTTCCATATTTTTTGTTAAGATTACTCACAGAACAATTGCCAATCTCAGTACCTATTCTTTCCTTATTTTTTGTTAAGATTACTCACAGAACAATTACCAATCTCAGTACCTATTCTTTCCATATTTTTGTTAAGATTACTCACAGTACAATTGCCAGTCTCAGCACCTATTCTTTCCATATTTTTTGTTAAGATTACTCACAGAACAATTGCCAATCTCAGTACCTATTCTTTCCATATTTTTTGTTTCAATGCTTCACATAGCCTTTTATTTTCTGCTTACAGTGAGCTTGATTTTCTATTCCACCTGGCTGACTGACTGTTGTTATTAAGGTAACCGGGTGCCAAGAGCACATAGGGGATTCTCCCAGTTCGACGACTGGGATTAGTTGTAGGTGCTGCTCTTTTCCCTAGGCTGCCAATATGCTGACTCCTGTCAAATTGACAGTTACCAGCTAGCCGATTGGGAGTGAGGTGACTTCTTTCGCGGAGGATGTAAGAAGTAGGTCAATCCCACCTCTCCCACTCCCCGCTCAAGATGCCATGTAGGCACAGAACGCACCCAATGTCAAGCGTTTGTAGTCCTCTGGGGGGGTTTCGAATTTTGAATGCAACCAATGGTCGGGCTCTAGAATGTGGTGACACGTTGCCAATTCCGGCTGCAAAATGTGTCAGTACAAAGCCCTTTGTCTGACTGAGGAAAAAAAGCTTTTCATGCATTATCGGGTTTGGCTTCCATTAGACTCTACCCCCACCCCTGTCATGGTAGAGAAAACCCCTGCGGGCACGGTGCTTGTTAAAGGGTGATAATGCATGTAATTTTGAATTTTGAACGGCGGCCAAAAGTGAGCCAGAAAGGGTTACTATTAGACCAGCCAATTTCGGCTATTGCAAAGTGTCCTAGTACCCGTGCTCTACCACCCTGAAGACACGCCTATGTTTTGTCTCCACCCCCTAGGTCTCTACGAGGGTATTCTTGGTAGTATCGTATATTACTGGCCCCTAGCTGCGTTGTGTTGGGATGTCATGTTTTGGTGTTTTGTTTGTTGCTTTTCTCTTAGTTTGCAGTTAATCCAGCCAATCAGTGTGTTGTGAGTGACTTCTATCGCGGAGGATGCCAAAGGAGGTCAATCCTCTCTTCAACCCTTGACCTGTTGAATATTTATATATGCCACACCCACCACTGCTTATCAACCAATCAGATTTCATGATGCAAATCATTGCAACAAATTCATAAAATGAATAACAATGAAGATCCTGATAAGATAGCTTCTTCAGAAGCCATCTGATCTGGATCTACATTGTTTGAAAGATAAGACATATCTGGGCTCAGCAGGACAAGGGTTACCATCATTAATAACGAAAATTGTAACAAATATTGGCACAGGATATTAGTCTTCCCCATACAAAAAGTATACCAATGTTGACGAAGCACCCGGTTATGTTTGTAACTGTAAAACAGAAAAAAATGTAAAGTTCAGCAGTCATGAAAGCTTGCCTCTATAAAGGACAATTTAGAGTAATATAGACTGTTGGGAATAATGTACCTACCGGATTTATAGGGCAAATATTTTCTGCAAATTAACCCTTGTTCTGCTGAGCCCAGATATGCCTTTTCTTTGAAACAATGTAGATCCAGATCAGATGGCTTCTGAAGAAGCCATCTGATCAGGATCTACATTGTTTGTCATTCAGATTGTGAATTTGTTGTAATAATTTGCTACAGTTAATCTGATTGGTTGATAATTGGTAGTGGGTGTGGCATATATGAATATTCAGCAGGACAAGGCTTAATGTGTAAAGATACTCCAAGAACTAATCAAATCAGAACCCAAAACATATCTCAAACATCAAAGGGAAAGACAGACAAACACATCTTAACAAACAATAAAATCACAGGCCACAATCTGTATTTATTCTCATATCACAGACTACAATATTTTTCGTAAAATGCATTGATTTACCTATATCCTATTGAAAAGCCTATGGAGCCAAATTTGACCTTGGCGTACATGTATATTAGGTCAAGGTCAACCTAGGGTCATCATGTTTGCAAACTTGGTAGCACTCAGCCACTTAAGGGTTTTACCATATTTGGGCATGGCGGCCATCTTGATCAATGACCTAAACCAGCCAAATAAATATTTGTTCCCATACTGTCCTAAGGCTGCAAATAAAATTTATATGAAATTTGCCAAGTGGTGTCAGAGAAGATGTATTCTAACATGTCAATGGACCTGCAATTTGTTTGATTTGTTTGTTTGTTTGATTTGATGTTTAACGTCCCCGTCAACACTGTAAAGGTCATTTTGGAGACGTTGCTTCCAATTTTGTGGAACTTTTACCCGACACCGAGATGAAATGACATCTCAAGCCCTGTCACCCAATGAAACCAATAGGGTTTATTAGCATGGACGGTCCGCCTCGCACCACGGTTCCTGGACAGGCTTAGATTCTAAGCGGTTTACCAGTACTAGTGTGCGGGCCGGATTCAGCTCTGCGTGGAAGCATCGTGCAGCCCATATATTTCTTCAAGCCCCAATGGGCGGGGGCGAAAATGGACCTGCAATACAAGTGACCTTGGGCCAAAGTCAATGAATGACATTAACCCTAAGCATTCATAGACATTCATTTTTTACATCACGGACCACAATATTTTTCGAAAAATGCATTGATTTACCTATTTCCCATTGAAAAGTCTACTGAAAAGTGTAGAAAACACAAAGGAAGAATGACTGAAACCTTCTCAATAAGCTTTTAAAAGCAGATTTTGTCTTAATTTTAGGTGGTCTTAATAGTAGAATTTTACTGTACAGTTGAACCTGTGGTGGCGACCACCTGTCTTAAGCAATTTCCTGTCTTGAATGACCATCACGCAATCCTCCCGAGCGATTTTCAATGTTAAATTACCTGTCCTGAGCGCCCACCTGCCCAACGCGTCCAAAGACCATTTAAACCTTGTCCAAATTGTAAAATTTCCCTGCCGTGTGCGACCAAATAAGTTTACTGTGACACCGGAAGATCAACCGGTGCACCAGTACCAATAATTATCTCCCTTCATGTTGTCTTTGGAAACCGAAATTATGACACTGATTATGGCAACTGAGGGGATTAAAATTATTTGTTTGCCAATTATAATCAATACATGCACTGATTGACGCTATTTGGATTGTTTGTTCATAATGCATGACGCAACTTAGCATTTGAATAGGCGCGAAAAAACCCCAAGCGAATTACGGTCATCTCAACAAACTACAATTGCAACTTGTAACCACCATGACTTGTATCGGTGCCTCGGCAAATTACCACCGCAAATTGAACATATTCGTGTAATCTATTTCTTAACTGTTTCATTTGAAAACAACTTTTTTCCAAAATCTTTTGAATTCATAGTTTTCTCATTATCATACATTTAAATTAATATTCAGTTATTTTATTTTACTTTTTTAGTTCATCTTAAATAACCTTTAGAAGCAACGCTTTTCAGTAGATAAATGCATATATTTGAATAATGATCTCATATTTGCATAGTGTGATTTAAAGAAAAAGAAAAAAAAAAACATCTTAATTTATCCTCCCTGCCTTAAGAGACCACCTGTTTTGAGAGACCACTTTTTGTTCTTCCCAAAGGTGTTCTCTCAAGACAGGTTTGACTGTACTTTGAAAATGCCATCTGGTAGTCTATCTATCTATCTACTTATACTGAGTCAGTCATATCTGTCCATTAGCTCAGTCAGTCATGATTTGCATTTGAAAAGTAAAAGAAAACCCATATTCAGACACTTGATTATGTTTGCATTCTTCTCATCATGAAAACACGCCAATATAAGTTCGACCCCCTTTAACCCAACTTTATATACATGTAGTAAACCTGGGGTTTACAGGGACAGGGGTAAACCTTAATTTTCTTATTTCTGCTCCAAAATAAGAAAAAATATCACAACTTTTCATCTTTAACTTTTAGGTTTTTTGGCAGTAAAATTTGCAATGTATTTGAATAGGCATGTTTTTGTAATGTGACTTACTATGACGGTGTAGGGGTGATCACTCTGGTGTTCTGCAAACTCAACTCCTTTGGCAAAGCAGTGTAAACACAGGAAGATGGAATCTCTTTCACAACCGGAACACTCGACACACTGAATGAATGGCTCCATCAGAACTGTTAAACAACTCTTACAGAAAACATCATCTGTCTCATAATCCATGTCACTCCTATAAAATACAGAAATACACCATAACCTGTTTTTAACACTACTGACCCTGTCACCCATTGTATACTAGTAGACTCTATCAATGCTTTATAATGGACAAGTCCATTTGTCAGAAAAGGGGTTTCAGGCCTATTTTTTTGTTTTTATTCTATTTTTTATGGAAAATTCTGTTAGCAAACAGTGCAGTCCCTGATCGGACACCACATTCTGCTGTGTATGATCTGGGCCTGCACTGTCTGCCAAGGTACCCCTTTAGGGGTTTCCCGCATACAATGGGTTAATGGGGTTTGTTTTGTTTGAGTTGAGGTTTAACGTCCCCGTCAACACTGTAAAGGTCATTTTGGTGATGTTGCTTCTAATTTTGTGGGACTTTTACCGGACATTGAGATGAAATGACATCTCAAGCCCTGTCGCCCAATGAAACCAATAGGGTTTATTAGCATGGGCGGGCCATCTCGCACCGCGGTTCCTGGACAGGCTTAGATCCTCTAAGCGGTTTACCAGTACCAATGTGCGGGCTGGATTCAGCTCTGCATGGAAGCATCATGCAGCCCATATATTTCTTCAAGCCCCTATGGACGGGGGCCGAGGGTTAATGGGGTCCAAAGCAGAAACCCTGTTAGTTAAACAGCCGTGGTATATCCAAACAAAAATGTATAGATTATATAGAACAAAAGGGTCATCATGACCCTGGATCACTCACCTGATCCTTATTGCACAAATGAAATGGTAGGTAATATAAGGTGGAATGTGTGGGGAAGGGGGGTAAATCAAATTTGTATGTTACTAGCTGGGAACTTTGTAGACATTAAGGGCCAGGTGCTAGTGCACCAGACAGAGATGAACATGCTCAGTCTAACTAGCAATGACTCATAGAGATGAACATGCTCAGTCTAACTATCAATGACCCAGACAGAGATGAACATGCTCAGTCTAACTAGCAATGACCCAGACAGAGATGAACATGCTCAGTCTAACTATCAATGACCCAGACAGAGATGAACATGCTCAGTCTAACTATCAATGACCCAGACAGAGATGAACATGCTCAGTCTAACTATCAATGACCCAGACAGAGATGAACATGCTCAGTCTAACTAGCAATGACCCAGACAGAGATGAACATGCTCAGTCTAACTAGCAATGACCCAGACAGAGATGAACATGCTCAGTCTAACTAGCAATGACTCATAGAGATGAACATGCTCAGTCTAACTATCAATGACCCAGACAGAGATGAACATGCTCAGTCTAACTAGCAATGACCCAGACAGAGATGAACATGCTCAGTCTAACTAGCAATGACCCAGACAGAGATGAACATGCTCAGTCTAACTAGCAATGACTCATAGAGATGAACATGCTCAGTCTAACTATCAATGACCCAGACAGAGATGAACATGCTCAGTCTAACTAGCAATGACCCAGACAGAGATGAACATGCTCAGTCTAACTAGCAATGACCCAGACAGAGATGAACATGCTCAGTCTAACTAGCAATGACCCAGACAGAGATGAACATGCTCAGTCTAACTAGCAATGACCCAGACAGAGATGAACATGCTCAGTCTAACTAGCAATGACCCAGACAGAGATGAACATGCTCAGTCTAACTAGCAATGACCCAGACAGAGATGAACATGCTCAGTCTAACTATCAATGACCCAGACAGAGATGAACATGCTCAGTCTAACTATCAATGACCCAGACAGAGATGAACATGCTCAGTCTAACTAGCAATGACCCAGACAGAGATGAACATGCTCAGTCTATCAATGACCCAGACAGAGATGAACATGCTCAGTCTAACTATCAATGACCCAGACAGAGATGAACATGCTCAGTCTAACTATCAATAAGGCTGGCTAATCAGAGCTGAAAAGATAATCGATTATCAGTCATGTCATTGCGAGCGATAATCGATTAGTAATCGCTAAGGTTTTTGTCATAATTTTACCTGTCTGGCTTTCTTCTGAACACGACTCTTACCATATGTTGCACTTTACCATAATATGTATATTTGAACAGACAGGCCTGAGCAAACAGTGTAGACCCAGATGAGACGCCGCAAAATGCGGCGTCTCATCAGGGTCTGCACTGTTTGCCACTCATCCAGCTATTTTAGGCATAACTTTGGGTAGTTAATTGTACCTGTCAAGTAATCGATTAAAAGCAAATCAGAAATGATAATCATTTTTGTTGAACATATCGATCGATTAATCGATTATACGATTAATCATGTCAGCCTTAACTATCAATGACTCATAGAGATGGGGTTTGATCCCTTTGATACAGAGCTGATTTGTATGTCACTATCTGGGCAGCTTGATCCCTTTGATACAGAGCTGACTTGTATGTCACTATCTGGGCAGCTTGATCCCTTTGACATTGAGGGTCAAGTCCGAGTGCACCAGACAGAGATGAACAGGCTCAGTCTAAGTATCACTGAATCCTGGTGACAAGGGATTTGGGGGGGGGGGATTGACTGACCCCTTTGTTAATACAGAGCTGACTTGTATGTCACTTTCTGGGCACCTTGTGGACATTGAGTGGCAGGTCCTAGTGCACCAGAATGGGGGGAGGGGGGGGGTGTTCGCTTGACAATACAGAGCTGACTTGTATGTCACTATCTGGGCACCTTGTGGACATTGAGGGTCAGGTCCTAGTGCACCAGACAGAGATGAACAGGCTCAGTCGTCTAACTATCAATGACTCATTGTGGCAAGGGGTTGTGGGGTGGGGGCAGGGTTGGCTGATCCCTTTGACAATTCAGAGCTGTCTTTCATTGCCTCCACTTCTATTTTGTCACTATCTGGGCATCTTGTGGACATTGAGGGTCAGGTCTGAGTGCAACAGACAGAGATGAATAGGCTCAGTTTAACTATCAATGACTCATGGTGACAAGGGGTTGTGTGTGTGTGGGGGGGGGGGGGGAGGGAGGGGCAGGGTTGGTTGATCCCTTTGAAAATTTGACAATACAGAGCTGACTTTTATGTCACTATCTGGGCATCTTGTGGACATTGAGGGTCAGATCCTAGTGCACCAGACGGAGATGAACATACTCAGTCTAACTTAAAATGCCTTGCAGTCACAAAGGGTGGTTCGTTTGATGAGACATCTTCAAATCCTTTACAAACTTCTCATGATATTGTTAAGATGATCATTCTGAGCAAGTTTGATGCTGATTGGACCAAAACTGTGGCCTCTAGAGAGTTTTGTTTGTTTGTTTGTATTGGAGTTTAAGGGCCCAGTCAACACTATTTAGGTCATTTTGAGCCGGTCAGTTTACCTATCCACACTATTCCTGGGCAGGCTTATACATAAGTGGTTAACCATTTCAGTGCACATTCTTTCGCCAGAAACTGACAACTGTCCTTCTTGAATCAGTGGAACGGAGAGAATGACCGTTGAAAAGATTTCATGATCAATCTCTGAGAATGTTGACCCAGATATTGTCAACACGATCATTCTGGGAAGGTCTGATGATGATTGGACTAAGAGTGTAAAGAAAGTTTTTTCTATGATTTGACCTTCTGACCTACTTTTTCATCTGGCATGACCCATATTCAAACTTGACCAAGATATTGGCATGATGATCATTCTGAGCAAGATTGATGATGACTGGACAAAAACTGTGGCCTCGAGTGTTAACAAGGTTTTTCTATGATATGACCTACTGACCTATTTATTGATCTGACATGACCCATATTCAAACTTGTCTGAGATATTGTCAAGACAATCATTCTGGGCAAGTTTTGATGACAACTGGACCAAAACTGTGACCTCTAGAATGTTAACAAGGTTTGTCTATGATTTTACCTACTGACCTACTTTTTGACCCGACATGACCTACATGTATATTTGAACTTGACCGAGATATTGTCAGGATGATCATTCTGAGCAAGATTGAGGATGAGTGGACCAAAACTGAGGCCTCTAGAATGTTAACAAGGTTTTTCTATGATTTGGCCTACTGACCTACTTTTTGACCCAACATGACCCATATTCGAAACTAACTGAGATATTGTCAAAATGATCATTCTGAGCAAGTTTGATTATGATTGGACCAAAACTGTGGCTTCTAGAGTGTTAACAAGGTTTTTCTATGATTTGACCTACTAAACTACTTTTTGACCCGACATGACCCATATTCAAACTTGACCGAGATATTGTCAAGATGATCATTGTGAGCAAGTTTGAGGATGATTGGCCCAAAACTGTGGCCTCTAGAGTGTTAACAAGGTTTTCCTATGATTTGACCTACTTTTTGACCCGACATGACCCATAATCGAACTTGACTGAGATATTGTCATGATAATCATTCTGACCAAGTTTGATTATGCTTGGACCAAAACTGTGGCCTTTAGTGTGTTCACAAGGTTTTTCTATGATTTGACCTACTGACCTACTTTCTGACCCGACCAGACCCAAATTTATAACTGACCAAGATATTGTCATGATGATCATTCTCAGCAAGTTTGATGATGATTGGACAAAAACTGTGGCCTCTAGAGTGTTCACAAGAAAAGTTTATGCACAGACGACGAACAACGGACGACATATGGCGACACCGGACATCTCTGGGTCACAAAAGCTAACAATGACCTTCGGTCAGGTGAGCTAACAATGTTATATCCAATACCGTGTTATAATTAACAGAGTTAAACTGAGGTGTTTTGTATTGTATAAAGTTGTGGAAGAATGCATTATATGTGTAAATCACAAGAGATCATGTTCTGAGGTTGTTGTGTAATGTATAAAGCTGTGGAAGAATGCATTATATGTGTAAATCACATGAGATCATGTTCTGAGGTTGTTGTGTAGTGTTTAAAGCCGTGGAAGAATGCATTATATGTGTAAATCACAAGAGATCATGTTCTCAGGTTGTTGTGTAGTGTATAAAGCTGTGGAAGAATGCATTATATCTGAAAATCACAAGAGATCATGTTCTGAGGCTGTTGTGTATTGTATAAAGCTCTGGAAGAATGCATTATATCTGTAAATCACCAGAGACCATATTCTGAGATTGTTGTGTAGTGTATAAAGTTGGGGAAGAATGCATTATATGTGCAAAATCACAAGAGATCATGTTCTGAGGTCATTGTGTATTGTATAAAGCTGTGGAAGAATGCATTATACAGTTGACTCTCGTTATCTCGACCCCGCTTATCTCGACCCGATTTCTAAGTCCTGTACATTTCCCCTATATATTTGTTGTATTTCAACTTCGCATTGTATTTCAACTTGGCATGTGTCAAACTACTTTTAAGTCGACACTTCGGCTATCTCGCCCATCATTTTCAGTCCATGAATGTATTTTTAGCTGTTTTTACTACTGCGTATCTCGAACTGGGATTCATGACGTAACGAAAAAAAAAAAAACCATGCGTCCGGTCCTTCAATTTTGTAATAGGCCTTTAGAAAACAATTCATCAATACTCATAATGTTGTTAATTATTCAATTTGTCCAGGTGCGTTTGTAATTAAAATTAGCACACACAATACCTTTACGGCTACTAAGAAAATCATGTGCGTGTAATTAAGACTGACACACGGTGCATAACTTTTAATCTTACACCATCTTGTGTCAATGATTTGCAAGATTTCCGTGGTAAAAGGCGGTGTTGTCTTTTTTGCAGAAATGTCAAAGAAAGTGACAAAAGTTGTGATAATCTCGGCGTGTTAAAAACGCAGTTGTTCGGAACAATTCACGTTTATCGTTGTTAACCCGTCTGTTTCTTAACCAATGCAAATCCATGTACAAACAGTGTAGATCCAAAAGGGATGGCTCATAACGAGCTTTCGGGGCAGGACCTGAACTGTTTGTCATAGTGATGGTTAATCAGTTAGAGGGGAGATGAGTCAAACTACTGTATGACTTATATAGCATGTACTGCTCTTTGAAGTAATATAAGCGTTGCATTCACAAGCGGGAACCGGTCTGTTTAATATCTAACTATATTTAGCGTATTTAGAAACCCAGATTTGTAGGAATTTAAAAGACAACAAAATACGTGAGAAATATATCAGTTTTATTTATTTATTAATTTATTCATAAATGCTATACTCTGACAAGCTCCAATACTTTCATCAACAAGTTTTAAAAACTCAATAAACCGTTCATGTATTAAAGAATTACCAAGAATACCAAGCATATCACGGCAAACAATGTGTTCTGACATACATGTGATGTCACACTTTGGTTATCTCGTACTACGGATAACTCGAACTTTTTTATCCGGTCCCGTGAGGTTCGAGATAACGAGAGTCGACTGTATCTGTAAATCACAAGAGACCATGTTCTGAGGTTGTTGTGTAGTGTATAAAGCTGTGGAAGAATGCATTATATCTGTAAATCACCAGAGACCATATTCTGAGGTTGTTGTGTAGTGTATAAAGCTGTGGAAGAATGCATTATATATGTAAATCACAAGAGATCATGACTGTCCTGAGGTTGTTGTGTATTGTATAAAGCTGTGGAAGAATGCATTATATCTGTAAATCACCAGAGACCATATTCTGAGGTTGTTGTGTAGTGTATAAAGCTGTGGAAGAATGCATTATATATGTAAATCACAAGAGATCATGTCCTGAGGTTGTTGTGTAGTGCATAAAGCTGTGGAAGAATGCATTATATGTGTAAATCACAAGAGATCATGTTCTGCGGTTGTTGTGTAGTGCATAAAGCTGTGGAAGAATGCATTGTATGTGTAAATCACAAGAGATCATGTTCTGAGGTTGTTGTGTAGTGCATAAAGCTGTGGAAGAATGCATTATATATGTAAATCACAAGAGATCATGTTCTGAGGTTGTTGTGTAGTTTTTTGTTTGTTTGATTTGAGGTTTAACGTCCCCGTCAACACTGTAAAGGTCATTTTGGAGACGTTGCTTCCAATTTTGTGGGACTTTTACCCGACATCGAGATGAAATGACTTCTCAAGCCCTGTCGTCCAATGAAACCAATAGGGTTTATAAGCATGGACGGTCCGACACTCACACCACTTTGCTGGGCAGGCTTAGATCCTCTAAGCGGTTTACCAGTAAACGTGTGCGGGTCGGATTCAGCTCTGCGTGGAAGCATCATGCAGCCCATATATTTCTTCAAGCCCCGATGGGCGGGGGCGGTTGTTGTGTAGTGCATAAAGCCGTGGAAGAATGCATTGTATGTGTAAATCGCAAGAGATCATGTTCTGAGGTTGTTGTGTAGTGTATAAAGCTGTGGAAGAATACATTGTATGTGTAAATTACAAGAGATCATGTTCTGAGGTTGTTGTGTAGTGTATAAAGCTGTGGAAGAATGCATTGTATGTGTAAATCACAAGAGATCATGTCCTGAGGTTGTTGTGTAGTGTATAAAGCTGTGGAAGAATGCATTGTATGTGTAAATCACAAGAGATCATGTTCTGAGGTTGTTGTGTAGTGTTTAAAGCTGTGGAAGAATGCATTGTATGTGTAAATCGCAAGAGATCATGTTCTGAATACTTCAGAGTTTTACTGACCAGTCAACACTGTCAGGGTTCAACATTAACCCCTTTTTGTACCAAATGGAATCTTCCTTACCTTATATATGGCAGGAATCCTTTTCAAAATCTAGGGGTGAAAGGTTGTGTTTTCTTCAAAATTTGTTTGGAAAATGGCTTAACTTTTTGCAAACAGTGTAGGTCCTGATCAGACGCCACATTCTGCGGCGTCTGATGTGAGCCTGCACTGTCTGCCAGGGTATCCATTTTGGGGTTTTAAGTACAAAATCGGTTAAAGGGAAATTTTGAAATTCCATGACTTTTCCCATTTTTTTATTTTTTTTTCTTCTAAATTTCCAAGACTCATATCAAAATTCCCGACTTTCCCCCCCCGACCAGAAAAAAAAACACATTTTTCAGACTTTTCCCTGACCGTGGCGACCCTGTAAAAGTGTTTTCGAAATTCCCAAAAATTAGTTTAGTTTAGCCCTAGGATCTGTAGTGGTTTAGACAAATAATGTGTTCAGTCCGTAAAAATACTGTCATCAGTGCCACATCTCTGAGAACATAAAAATAAAAATGAAACAACTACAGAAATGAAATAAAAGCATCGCTAACACAGCATGATACCCTTTTGCTTTCAATTTGGGGGGACTTTTACCCGACATCGAGATGAAATGACGTCTCAAGTCCTGCCGCCCAATGAAACCAACAGGGTTTATAAGCATGGACGGGCCCCATCGCACCGCATTCCCTGAGCAGGCTTAGATCCTCTAAGCACTTTACCAGTACTGGTGTGCGGGTCGGTTTCAGCTCTGCATGGATGCATCATGCAGCCCATCTACATGTATTTCTCCAAGCCCCGATGGGTGGGGGCTACTGAAGGATTTGAATTTTGTCGGACATATTGTGTTATTTTTCAACATAATCCCCTTCAGTAGCTATACACTTTTGCCAGCGTTGTTTAAGGGCCTCAATGCCACTTTTAAAGAACTCCTTTTCTTGGCTGTTCAGAAAGTCATCCACTGCATATATGACGTCATCATCGGACTGAAAGTGGGTGACTGTCACTGACTGATATAGCCGTTATCAGTTTTGGAAAAAATGAAAGTGTGATGGAGCGAGGTCAGGTGAATAAGGCAGATGCTCAATCAGTTTAAGCCACAATTGCGAATGGCAGCCATAGCAATGGCAGACTTGTAAACAGGAGCATTATCCTGATGGAACAACACACCTTTAGTGAGCTTTCCGGAGCACTTACATGTAAGTTTAATATTTTTCTGTAACTGTGTCAGAAGTGAAGCATAGTATATGCCATTGATTGTTTGTCCCTTTTGGAGATAATCTATTAGCAGAAAACCATCTGCATTAGGGGTGCAACGATACGCCAAAAAGCATATTGTGATATATGGCAATATGGACAACCCGTATTGCAATATGTATTGCTATACACCTAATATCTACTGTATATTTCTCTCTATTACTGTCCTAAGTTCAACTTCATAAACCCATGCAATATATAATGTCATATTTAAGAGATATAAAATTGCTGGGCCTAAAATTTTTCACTACATTAATTGACAAAGGAAACAACAGACAGTCTCCATTTCTGCTGAAAATTATTTATACTTGTTAGAATGACAAGACCTCGGAGATCACGAATTGATGGACCCTAGGATTACTGTAATCGGTAGTGTATAGCTCAGGGATACAGACTAACAGGCACCCAGTCACCGAAGGCACCTAAGTTTTGGCCTGGGCGCCTAAGTTTTGAATAAAAATGCCTATTAACTTAGTGTAAAATTTGGATTTATGGTAGTCTGGGCACCTAAAGCAAAACGCTTAGTCTGTATCCCTGTAGCTCGCATTTGCATTAATCCATGCCGTGATTTTAGACTAAATATTGGCAGAAATAAAGAAATTCTTTTATATTACCCACAGACTGAAAGG
Source organism: Lucinisca nassula (assembly GCA_963580285.1). NCBI lineage: Eukaryota > Metazoa > Mollusca > Bivalvia > Lucinida > Lucinidae > Lucinisca > Lucinisca nassula. The sequence goes on along the minus strand of OY757022.1, from coordinate 129,626,490 downwards.
AAAGGACAAATAAATCAGATGATTTTGCAAAGAAAAACGTAACTTGAGATCATCTAAAAAAGGTGCAAACATAGTACACCATGTGCTGAAGAATTGCTGAATCATTTGTAACTACTAAGGGTGAAAATAAAAACTATGAAATCAAACTTTTTGCCCAGAAAAAAGTAGCGCAAGTCATCTTTAAAAAGCCGGGAAAAACGACATGCTATCTAAAATCATAACATTTTATGCGCTGATGATTTGCTGAATCATTTGTTGTATCTAGGAAGAAAAAAACAAAAACATATGAAATCCAATGTTTTTCCGAAACATTTCGCAAGAGCGTCTTAAAAAGGTGGTAAAAAGCTGCGTGCTAACTAAAATCATAATATACCAAGCATTTTACTTTCAACCCTAGTAAAATATTTACTTAGGCAATACATTTTGATTATTTATGTACAAATGTATTCATTTTTTCTTTTTTCATTTAACCATATTACAGTAATCGTTTTTCACAGTTGATTGTTGCATTCATGGTTTTGCACAACTAATTAGTTGTGACAAGCACTTGGCATGCTAGCTGACCATGTGATTGCCCAGATATGAATCTGATCTGAGACAATATTTATTCAGGTAGAAGAAAGTTGTTTTATTTCACGACAGCCTGTAAATTTAAAAACTGTCTGTAAATTTAAAGAATGTCTGTAAATTTCAAGACAGAAAACATGTACACTCCATATATTTCACTTCTGTGGTGTATTCCTTGCTTCCAAAGGATAACCCTTTTATAGAACATATTTAACTTCACTACAGCTGGTGTGTGGGAATGTGTGGCGGCAGTAAAACGTCTCCCTGCCCTACATCATAGTGTAGATTATATTTTCTTGTCCTTTGGGATCATTGATTCCATTGTGGAATTCTGAAAATATCTGAGGGTCACTGATGAGGCCTAATTGGCCGAAACTAGCTAGTCTGGCCCAGAAAACATGTACAATCCATATATTTCACTTCTGTGGTGTATTCCTTGCTTCCAAAGGATAACCCTTTTATAGAACATATTTAACTTCACTACAGCTGGTGTGTGGGAATGTGTGGTGGCGGTAAAACGTCTCCCTGCCCTACATCATAGTGTAGATTATATTTTCTTGTCCTTTGGGATCATTGATTCCATTGTGGAATTTTGAAAATATCTGAGGGTCACTGATGAGGCCTAATTGGCCGAAACTAGCTAGTCTGGCCCAGAAAACATGTACACTCCATATATTTCACTTCTGTGGTGTATTCCTTGCTTCCAAAGGATAACCCTTTTATAGAACATTTTTAGTCTGTAAATTTAAAGACCGACACAAATAAAATCATGAAAGTGGTGTGAAATGGAAAAATCGCACTTTGCTTTTTATTGTAATTTGAACGTTATCTGTGGAATATTTTATTATGTGTAACTGTAAATTATATAATTGTCTTTACTTAATTAAATCCCTTCAACCATAATTGAAGAGTTCTCAGAAAATCAGGTTTGTAAAGAGATTCATATGTAAAATGAGCTAAGAAATGAAGTGTATAATGCTCCCATCGACAGACAGTTTTTCTGACTGTATAGTGTTTACCCCAGCCCATTTTAGCATGGCGCCGTGCCATGCCCCTTTTTCATAGCGCCATGCCCATGGCACCATGGCCTTTTTTAAACAGTACATTAAAAGCCCTTTATTTTGGTGAAAATTTCATGAAAATTGGACCAGAAATAACAAAGTTACACAATTTTATTTCCATGCCTAGAGTTTACAAAATGTATCTTTTAAATCAAACACTGTCTAGTCCTTTTGTTTATTGACACTTCCTGCTCAATCTTGACAATAACCACATTTAAATGAGTTTATAATAACAATAGTTGATGACAAAAGACAACTTTGTTTAATGGCCTTGTTCTTATAAATTGGATTTGTTCTTATAAAAATGATAAATCATGTCTTATTTGGCTTTTAAAAATGAGACCAACCGTAAAATATTTTGTTCGCTGTCACCCTACAGACCCAGTTAAATATGACTATCTGCCCAAACAATTTTATGACTGTTTATGACAAAGAATTCATGAAATTTCTTCCTTTTTTTTCTCAGAATGAAATTCTACATTCCTCTTGCTTCCTATAGCACCATACAAATTATTTTTAAGGATGGCCACAGGGCTACCCACATGTTAGGAGATGTATCCAACCATACATTATCCATAGAACAACAAGATTCCTATTTGGACTAATCAGCTTAGCCAGATCCAGAATCTGCCTAGCCAAATAGGAATTCTTATTTGGACTAAACAGAGTTTAGCCAGATCCGGAATCTGGCTAAACTAAATATAAATTTAGCCAGATCCGGAATCTGCCTAGGCCAAATAAGAATTCCTATTTGGCCTAGCCAGATTCCAGATCTGGCTAAATTCCTATTTGGACTACGACAGATACAAAAACAATGGTAGAGGAAAAAATACTTTCTGTGTGTCAAAATAGGTGAAAAAGAAAAAAAAATGGATGCAAAACAATGAATCAATTTCAGTGATAGAGGAAGGAACTAAGGAAAATTCAGAAGATAAAAAAAAATGTCTCCGACTGATCGTGCACCAACTACATGTAGGCTGAACTTGATTGTGAAAAGGGCATCATTGTATCAGTCTATTTTGTCCCTGTTCTCTAATTAGCATTTCAAAAGACTACTGCTTTATACCAATAACCATCTAACCCAAACAAAGGATAATATTTTACTGGTTTAAAAAGGCCTTTTTCAAAAGCATTTGAGCATTTATTGGAGTGCATCTTAAAAAGTGCCCATTTTTTATTGGAGTTTGCATGTAGAAGTGCCCTTTTTATTGGTATACACGCCGTAAAAGCGCCCTTTTTCAGAATCTTTATCATGCCCTTTTTGAATCCTGGGGGAAACGCTAAGACAACTAAAAATTCATGAAAGTTTCAAACAGAAAAATGTCCAAAAATGAAACTCATCTTCTGTTCGACCTTTGACAGATATTTCCTCCCTTTCTGTCGTGTTTCGCCGCATTTGTGGTCTAAGGGAAGGAACGGTGTTGTTTTATTACTTAATTATTTTCTATCATTAAAACGATATTTATAGACAATAAAATACATGCAGCCTTCAGCAACTCTTTATTTTTTAATGAGATGAAGAATGAGGCTGCGCATGAGAATGTGATTTTTTCGTGTTTCATCATTTTCATGATTTTCCTTGTGCACTGTTATGTGAGACAGAGTCTTTAAATCTACATACTAAAAAGTCTTTAAATGTACAGACAGTTTTTAAATTTACAGACTGTCTTTAAATAAAACAACTTTCTTCTACCTGTTATTGTTCTAATCCTTTGTTCTATGTGACAAACGCCTGGGGCAAAGGTGAGAAGCACACACACACACAGTCACACAGAATTTAACAGAATTTGTGTCACGAAAGAACAACCAAATCATGTTACACTTTAAATCTTCCAATCATTTATTTTCATTATAAGCATGTGTTTAGTAAACCGATTCCCGCGAATATATTATGAAACGCTAAGCTTTTGAGAACGTTCATACTTCTGGTGCGGAGGCACGCGAAAATCGTCGAAAATCCATATAAGTATAGATAATTCTAGCAGCCAATGAGATTGATTGTTTATGACTGCGTCTGAACTGCCAGAAGGCCCGTAAAATGCGTGTTCAGTTTTGTAAACAACTTGGTCATTGGCGTTTTAAACCTCGAAGGAATAAAATGGATATAATCTCAATTTGTTATCATCAAAATCATATAATATCCATATGAATGTCAAACTTGGAGCCGAAATTTACGTTAATTGTGCCAGTAACGGTGAAAACAATGACGCTTCCGTTGACGGACATTGCAATATTTGGCTTCTTTAACGCTTTCGGTTTACAAAACGAGTTGGTTTTATGCCAGTTTGACAGAGTATTTGAGTTTTTTTCCGGTTTATGAGGGAAATGAGCAAAACTGGACACAGAGAAAGGCTTTTGTACCGGTACAGGCAAAAGCGAACCGCGGTACGATATTTATTTTCGACGGACCACGGTATATCGTTGTACCGTTAAAACTCTGATTCAGCAGGTGGAGAAGGTGCAGAGGACAGCTGCTCGATGGACCTGCAGGCGATGGCGAAATAGAAGTAGCGTTGGCAACATGCTTGATGAGCTAGAGTGGCCATCCCTGGAGACCCGTCGTGAGCAGTCCTCCTTAACCTTCTTCTACAAGATACATTCTGGTACAGTATCAATTAACAAGGATAGGTATTTGACCCCTGCAACAGTGTCAACCCGGACAAGGGCATCAAGAGCAAATAACTCACAGTACCGTAGATACCAGTCCTATAGTGATGCCCTGAAAAACTCTTTCTTCCCTAGAACTATTCCTCAGTGGAATAGTCTTCCATCTTCTGCAGTGAATGCCAAGACTGCAGAGGAGTTCAAAGCCCGCACAGTATAAGATTGAGACTCAGAGGTATGCGTTTTAGGATACCTCTGTGTTTGGATTGTAAATAATTTTAAGGACTCATCCAGAGATGATTTTTTTTGTGTTCAGAATCAGAAATGTTACTGGTGACACGTCAAATGACATTCATAGAACAGGACCTGTGATATGGGAAGTTAGTCCCTAGCTCTAACCAAAGATGTAAGCTTAGCTACACAATCCTCAGCACCTTCAGCCGTCAAAATAATAGAATCGGGAAGGGCATTCCAATCTCTAATTGTTCGGGGGAAAAACAATTCTTTATAAATATCCGTTCTTGCAGTAAGGGTCTGAAACGTCATTGAATGGTGCTTTCTACAGTGCCTAGCCGGGGGAACAAGGTCATCTGTTGGAATGCTGGCAGCACCCTTTAGACCTTTGTATAAGAGTATGAGCCTACTGTCTCTTCTCCTTTTCTTGAGGGAAGTGGCTAGACGACCGGATCCGGTCTTCTAGCCTCTGAGTCTAGAACGCCGGACCCGGCATTCTAGACCTAGCGGCTAGAAGACCGGGTCCGGTCGTCTAGCCATCCTCCCGTTGCAAGGCTAGAATGCCGGCAATAGAATATTTGATAACTATAATCCACAAGGTAGCCTAAACAAAATTAGAAAGGAACATTTACCTGTCATGAATTATCTGCCATTTTGAAGCTACGATAGATTACTGTTGATTGTGTTTTAAGTATATCTACAACTGCAGTATCATGAATATCGGTGAACAATATAACGACAACTGCTTAAATTTGACCATCGTTTTATTTATTTATTTATTTACAAAATTAGAATCTAATTTGCGGTGTCAAAAAATCACAATGGTAAATTACGTTGATTGCTAATTAGGCCGTTTGACCGTTCAATCAAATTACTAATTGTTTGTAGCACATTGTACAGTAAAACAATAGGATCTTAAAGCGTTATGAATTCTTTGAGGTCGTTTAACTGCTCAATCAGGTTAATGGTTGTTTGCAACACACCGTAATTATATTTTACAACCGCGACAAACACGACAAATGCTGATTTATCTAGTTCAATTTCCATCATTTATAAATAATAATAATAATAATATTTATTTTTTTAATAATAAAAACCAATACATAAGTTATAAGTGTCCATCCCGCATTAATAGTCGTTACATCTGGCCGTTACATATAGAAAATTGCAGTTGCTGATATACATAAAACGAAAGTATTCTCCCCCTTCCAAAATGATGGAAAAGGATTGTCCGGTTCTTCATATGTATTTTTCTGTTTTCGGTTGATTATAACTGCCAAATATTATATTCCCTGCATTCTAGCCTCCCGTAATGGACTTGTCTAGAATACCGGACCCGGTCTTTTAGTCTCAGACTCTAGAATGCCGGGTCCGGCATTCTAGACTCAGAGACTAAAAGACCGGGTCCGGTCGTCTAGCCACTACCTTTCTTGAGAGACTCCCATCTTAATTTTCCTAGAATTCCAGTCATGCTCCCAGTTTCAAAGCAATAATTTCCAGTTACAAATCTAGCAGCTCTATTCTGAACTTTTTCAATTTCTTCATTAAGGACCACTCCACTTGGGTCCCAGATGCAACTACCATATTCCAAGATTGGACGAACAAGTCCCCTGTATGATGTCTCTTTCACATCCCGAGGACACAGATGAAGATTTCGCCTCAGGAAACCAAGTGTTCTATTCGCCTTTGTACACATATTGCTAATGTGTGTATTCAATCTCAAATCGTGAGTGATTGTCACACCAAGGTATTTAATGGAATTCACATTTTCGAGGATCGTTCCCTCTAAGGTGTAAGAAGCCTCAACTTTATTAGATCTCTTCCTTGTTATCTGCATAATATTGCATTTAACTGGTTGAAATCTCATGCCCCATTTTCTGGCCCAACCTCCTAATCAATCTATGTCAGCCTGAAGTTTCAGTGAGTCATCTGTATCTCTAATTTCCCTGTAACAAACACAGTCATCTGTGAACAGTCTTATTTCTGAGTCAATGTCAGTGGAAATATCATTTATGTACAGGGAGAACAATAGAGGACCAAGAACAGTCCCTTGTGGGACTCCAGACAAAATTGGCGCCCATACTGAAGATTCACCATTAACAACAACACGCTGTTTTCTGTAGCAAAGGAAGGAATCTATCCATTTAAGAGTCTTCAGAATCAGAATTGTCTTCCCTCCAATTCCATAACCAAATAATTTGGATTTAAGTAGTTCATGAGGAGGGGTGTCAAAAGCCTTCTCAAAGTCCAGAATAAATGTGTTCACCTTTTTGCCCAATCATTAATAACCCTGCTCAACTGAGTTTCGCAACTATGCTTTTTCCTAAATGCATGTTGTCTGTCTGACAAAAGTTTATGTTCATCCAAGTGGGCCATGATGTTTGTTAAATTCTACCCCACCCAACTGAGGTAATGGCCAAATGTGACCGACTCAGTATGAGAAGATAGATAGACCTAGAGTGTATGTAATATACACCTGCGGTAATGGTCAAATGTGACCGACGCAGTATCAGCAGATACAGATGTAGACCCCGAAAACTGGGTATTCCAGAAAACAAACCCACGAAAACACATTGCAAACGACTATATTTGTTTATCGAACATTAAGGATATTCTGCGACCAACATGGCTGAAATAGCACAATATGCACTTGAAAAAAGAAATTATGAATTTAAGCATTAAGCAAAGGTCTCAGAATTTTTTTTCTTATTGGTGTAAAAAATAACAGGGCAAAGTTTACTCAAGACAAAACCACTTAAATATCTGAATTACTATAACGAGAGAAATGTAAAATTAATATTGCAATAAATGCTTGTTTGTTTTAGACTTAGAACCAAATTGTTTATGAATAAATAAAAAATATATTGCCACTTGTGTATGAGTAATTGCACAGGGAAGGTGCACCGGGACATATTTTTTCATAAAACAGCTCCAGAAGCGAATAATTAATTTTCGTTCACGTGGTGTGTAGAAAATTTCGAAACAAAATTCTTTTTTTTGTTGTTGTTGTATATCTATAAGGCATTTTTTCGCTGCCTATAAACTCATGGTACTTAAGTAAGTCACTTGTGCATTTCCCTATGTGAAAAACACATGATGCTCATATTACAATGACCTTCAAAATCTTTTAGTGCTCCTGATGTATTCCATCAGTGCATCTGTCAGTTCCTTCCTTCCTTGCTTACTAATGTCTTCAATCATGCCTGTCAACACTTTCAAGTTAATGTCTGTTACCAATTTCACCTCCTCCCTGGCCAGAATCTCTTCCACATTACACTCTAAAATATCCCTTTCTGATTTAAATCTCTGACAGTGGAAAAGAAAATGATCCACATTCTCTTTCATGTTGCATGTCTCGCACAAACTTGACTGATCTTTGTTAACTTTTGCCTGGTGATCATTTAAGATTGAATGTCCACACAGCAACTGATTTACTGCAGTGAAAGTCCTTCTGTCCCTATCTCCATGACAGATCCTTTTTCCCACTTCCCCAATTATTTCCTGCAATACGTTCACTTTGTCTGAGCACTTGTACCTTCTTTCCCATTTTTCCCTTCCCTGTGATTTACACTCCCGTACTGCTTCTTTCTTGTCCAGTGTCGGTTTTACCTCATTATTTTTAATCATCTCTGATGCTGCCGCCTTTGCTTGTTGATCTGCCAACTCATTCCCCTCAATATCTTTGTGTCCCGGCACCCAATGAACTTTGACAATATTCTCCCTACACCTTACCTTTGCTAAACTCTCCTTGATGCTGAGAACTGTTTCAATCTTGTTAGTTGGCATTTCAGTACTGAAAGCAGTCTTAATAGCTGGTTGACAATCGGTCAGAATATGGACTACTCTGCCTTTGAAGTCTAAAAATTCATCATGGCCGAACATCTGGGGATGTGTTTACACGCAAGTTCACACGTTTGTATTGACGTAACCATGACGGGATCGCCAAGGTACTTGATATAATCTGAAACCCCAAACATACACCTTTAAAACCGCACCATTCGATTTTCACATAGGAATTATCAAATACTAACATTTCGACAATACATTTGTTGTGTTACTCTGTGTAAAGTTTTTCGGCAAGGAGCCGAACAACACCCTGGCTAAAACATTAGATTAATACGCCAAGGCACTTTTTTATCAGCGAAAGATCGAGTTATTTTTCGTCATATTTACATTATTGTAATGAATTTATGTACGTTATGAAATCTTCTTTTAGGATTCCAGGGGATGTCATCGGCAAAGAAAGATTATACACATTTATTCAATAAATACTTTTGAAACTACTTTTCATCCGCGATTTGTCTGAAGGGAGAGCACTGTTATAGAAATGCTGGTTTCCGGACGGTCAGTCTGAAAGCCCCAAGACACCACAAGACACCCCAAGACACCACAAGACACCCCAAGACACCAAAATTTATTGTTTATTTATTTCCTAAAGAGTTTTAGAAGGCTTTTCAATACCTAAAACTATTTAAAATTATTGATAAACAAAATTGAGACGCTGTTTACGTCCTAAAACCGTCACATAAAGCACTGTATATGCTCTGGTAGCTGTCATCGAATGCAATTCGGCAATGTAATAAACACCCCAAGACACTTACTTATCTATTGTCTTTATTGTTAATTATTGTTAATTGGCATACCATCTACGACATTTATAACATGAAAAGATTAAAAGTTATAAAGATAAAATGGTATTATCTGTTCTATAGTTTTGAGTTTGTGATTTATCAAATAGTTGTTTTGCTTCAAAGTTAAAAACCAAAACCTTGTATCTTAGCGTACATTTTATCGTTGTGTATGTTTTTTTTTTTGTTTTGTTTTTTTTTTTTGTTCGTAATTAGTTAAAAAAAAATAATGTCAAGTAACCTATCCATCCATTTTTTCCGATCTCAGGATGAAAGGTACCGAATACAAGTACAGTGTATATAGTTTAATTATCTCATTAATGCCCGTCATTTACTAATAGCTGACACCTATGCATGCAAGCGGCCACTTGTTTAGTGATTAAGTTATTGTTCGCTTAATCCTTTTCGTCTGATAATACTTTTCACACCTAATGAATAGTCTCAAGTGTGTCTCTGCAAAGATGATACGGCAAAATGTCGGCGACTGATAGAATATTTAATCTTTGATGTTATTTCTAATGTTTTATTTATTTTTACTTTATTTTTACAGAATTATTGAAAACTTTACCTAAAAAAATAAATTCGCAAATAGGAATAGAATATCAATTTTCTGAAGAAAAAATGCGATATTTTTGTATATTTCTGCTCCAAACATCGATTGTGGGCACTCATTAGGACACCAAGATGGTTCTAACGAGTAACCACAAATTATGTGTTAGAGCGGGCCTTCATGTGGACTGAACAAATCATTGCCTTCACTTCTATAAAAAATCATGTATAACCCTGTAAAATAGAAGTAAAGGCTATGGTCAGGAATCGGTACAATTATCCAACATTGTAAACCCCAGAATTGTGGGATTAAGAGGTCCAAATTATATAGTTATGTTTTCGCGATGTTTGAAATACACTATTAACAATGACTGAAGATGTATTTTGATGTTGATGCGAAATTATCCCCTACTGAGCTACATATACATATTCGACAAAAAAAAAAATCAATTAATCCGTTATAGCGTTAAAAAGGTAGATTGGGCGACAGGGCTTGAGAAGTCATTTCATGTCAAAGTCGGGTGAAATTCTCATAAAATGAGAAGAAACGTCTCCCAAATGACCGTTACGGTGTTGACGGGGACGTGAAACCCCAAATCAATCAAACAGACAAATCGAAATAATCTCCGTCATGTCTTGACATCTGTATAAACTGCTAACACAGTAGCGAGGACAAAGATCAGGCCATTTTACTTTACTTTCCTGTTTTGGTTTTACACGTGTTATATATATTTTTTTTTAATTTTGTAGTTGTTAAAATCATCAAATTAATTGATATATTTGATGTTTGAATATACATTACTTATTTATATAAAATGTGTCATATACATGTACTGTAATTATTTTAATAATAACTAGAACTATTAAATAATAAAAAAAATGTATAATGAAAACGCGCCTATTGAAATATATTGATTTTTTTTCCACGAAAAATTAGAATGTTCCACAAAAAAAAAACGCTGATATTTTTTCAAATTTAAGCTCAACACTTAGATTGTGTGTACTCGTTAGAACCACCTCAGTGTGGCGGTTCTAATGAGTAACCACAATCTATGTTTTAAGTAGAAGTTAGAAATTTAATGGGGTTTAAGGGGATCAAAATTCTATAGGTGTGTTTTTGTGATGAAAAAAAAAAAAACAGAGAAAAAAAAAGAAGAAAAAAGAGAGAAAAAAAAAAACAGAAAAAGAGAGAAAAAAAAGAAGAGAAAATAAGAGAGAGAAAAAAAGAAAAAAAAATTAAAGAAGAAAAAGAGAAAAAAAAGCTGGTAAATGGCTGCCAATTAAATGTTTGACCATTTCTTTGGAAGCAAGTCCTAGTCACACCTCCAAGAGTCGCAAATTGTTTGACAACCATGAACAGATCATCCATTACATTTGCGCGGTGCCAGCTGGAAGCTAAGGATAAAATTTCCTCCTTAGGCTAACGTGACGGGGCGATAATGAGCAATTAAAAACACTGTTGAAAACCAGTGATACTATTTCCAATGTTGAAAAAAAATGGGGATAGTATTTAAGTGTTATTCATTCTAAGACAAAACCAGGCTTATATATATACAGATATATGGTATTCTAAACATGGCCGAATGCAAATCTTTTCGCGAAAATTGCTTCTATTATATCATAATATATGTAGAAAAAATAATAAATGAGTAATAATAAAGGTGTTCTAGGGTATAATAATAATAAATGTGTAATAAAAAAGGTGTCTTGGGGTGTCTTGGGGTGTCTTGCGGTGTCTTGGGGTGTCTTGTGGTGTCTTGGGGCTTTCAGACCAACCCGGTTTCCGGATGGAGCCGAGTACTTTAATTTTTGAACAAGTTTGGCTTTTACAAGAATTTTGTCATCGCTAAAAACGAGATAAATGTATCGAGGAAATGTGGTTCAGTGTAGCCTACATTTACTTTGGCAGCATTTTCAAGCTAAATTTATGTTCACACCAGCTCAGTCCTGCTCACGCACACTTATAAACGGCACAGACCGGCCGTTAGAAAAGAGTGATGTTGTAAACGCCCAAAGACGTAGTCAAAGAATCTTGAACCAGATATGAAGCCGGTAACCAGATTGATGTCACAAACTGTCAATTTTTCATGGAGGAAAATAATGGTCGCAGCGACGAGTTTCAATTGTTTTTATAAATATTTCTCTTTAAACCACAACCATTTTTCGTATCTTTCGCCTATACTTATTAAGTAAGTAATTTTACACCGCCTGGTCAATATACTGCATATCGATCCGTCAGTATTTTATGAGAATCCTCGTGCAAGTCGTTGGTTACAAATGTAAACATTAGACACGTGTGAGAAGTATACTCCACCACCTAGTTTTACAAAATAGTGACACAGCATTAAACACGATTGTATTGCATTTTTTAGATATAAATGATATGTTTGACAAAATTATATAAAGTTAATGGAGATTTTTGGCGAAAGAAAATTTAATAACAACTTTAAAATCACAGTAGCTAGTGTTAAAGATTGGTCTTAATTTGTTCCCTTTCTTTTTTTCTACCTGTGAACATTACACAGGTGTGTTCAGTCAGCCACAAAAAATAAACTTATCTGCATATTTATTCCAATGAATGCAAGTTTATCTCTCCATACACAGAAAGGACTTCTTTTATTGTGTCAAGAAATGTGTAAAATAAAAAGACAAGATTTTTTTCCTGAACACAAAACATGTGTAGTGACTGTAGTGGTTGGTCGAAGTCTCCGGTCAGCGTAGGCCGATTTACGGACGTCGTGCATTGGTTGGTCAAAAGCAAGAGATCCGGCTCTGGGGCATTCTGGGATTGACAGCGAGCGGGAAAACGTAGACTAACGAAAGAGACGACCGAGAAGAATATTCTACAAGTATTTGGGACCAAGACGCTACCAATCTTATTCAGGTAATACCCAGATACTTTACTGGTGGCAGCGTTCGTCGAATTCCGCGCTGAAATTGTGAAATTTCATTTTTTTTGTGTCATTTTATTGCCACAAATGCCCCGCCTGGACAGTCAGTGGTCCGTCGGCATCCGACGGCCCTACTAAAACAAGGTGTTGGTGGAGGTAGTCTAGCATTCTAGGCCCTCATAACACCTCCAATAAAGAAACAGTCAACCCCCTGCCCCTTGTTGCTGTGAACAAGACAGTTTCCAGAAAAGAAAATTCACTTGGTGGATAGAGCAAGACAAGACTACATGGCTGTGGGCTCTGACAAGTGCAGGTATTTTTTCTGGGAGTTGTGGAGTGGGACAGTAACTGGTAAGTAATACATTCACCGTATTTATCGCAAATTTCAAGACCTTGGTGGCCTCAAAAATCAGTTTGTCCATCATCTGCTTTTGAAATTTACCTGCAACTTCATTTTGGGTAAATTTTCTGACTTTTGTAAAATATTAAATAATTCAAAATGCATCAAGATCTGTCAGAATTACCGAGTGTCCCCATAATAACGGGATTATCGAGTGTCCCCAAAATAAAGGTCAATTTCGCAGATGCTAATGAGTTGCAACTGATCCCAGGTGTAGGCATCAAGCTTGCCAAAGTGCTAATTGATTTGCGAGAGGCGCAGGGCAATGTAGATGCGTCCTTGCTTGCTAGCTTGTTGCGTAGAAAACTGGAGCCTGAAGTCCTGGCATGTCTTGATTTTATGCCGAATCCTACCTATGGGGAGGGAGAGGATGAGTATAGGATTTATGGGGAAGGTGCTATGGGGGGTAAGATAGACTCTGACACTGAGTTAGTGAAAACTCAGATTAAGAAAGAAATTGAAAGAAGTCTCTGGCCTGGTGGGACTGGGAGGGGGTATACCCAGCCGTCAAAAACAGAGCGATACGATGATTTAGGAGCACTTCCTGTTTCATTGTCGGTCCCAACTAGACCCAAGATAGCTCCAAAGAAGGCTGCAGATCTCAAGCTTGAGGACAGTTCCTCAGCTGAAAAGTCAGTCAACTTGCACCGGGCGAAGGAGATGAAGGATGAATTAAGGCGAAAACTTCGGCTGAGTGACATTTCATCAGTCGAAGAGAAGCCGCGTTTGTCAAGGGGAAAGTCTCGGAGGAATCGTGACAAGAGTAGTCAGTCCGAGGACAGCTCCTCGGCTGATGATGAGTCGCTGATGAGAATTTCCAAGAAAGTAAAAGGAAAGAAGGGAGATAATTGCACTGAGGAGCCTGTAGAAAGAAGGAAGAAGAGTTCCAAGGCAAAAGGGAAAAAATACACTTCTTCTGAGGAGTCAGAATCTGACTCAGATGATGCACAGGTTAGAAAACAGAAAAAGCATAAGAAGAAGAGCAAGAAGGGAGATAACTCTGATGACCAGCCAGCCAAGAGGAAAATAAAGAAAAAGTCACAGAAGAGGGTGGAAACAGACACTTCGTCGGAAGAGTCGGACACAGAGTTAGACTCTTCCGATGACATGTCTAGGAAGAAGAAGAGGAGACCAGCCCTCCGGTCGGCCCCAAAGTTGACGTTCGATGGAAAAGGTGATTGGGATGTCTTTGAAGAAAAGTTTCAGGACTATGCGGAACAGATGGACTGGACTCCCCGGGAATGCAAGAGCTGCTTGAAATGGTGTTTACAGGGGAAAGCTTCAAAGTTTCTAAAGTCCTTGCTGAAAACTAACAAAGATATCAGCTATAAGAAAATGCTGAAGAAGCTAGGTGACCGGTTTGGGGATGATGACATCAGTACGGCTGTATATGCCCGGTTCAACCGAGCTATACAGAAGAAGAATGAATCCGTGGAAGATTGGGCTGACCGCGTGCAGGAACTGGCAGCCAAAGCATTCAACACCTTGCCGGATGAGTATTGTCGAAGCATGGCTGTTGACAGATTTTGCCAGGGCATGTTAGATTGCGAAGCGGGTCATAATGTAAATTTGCAAGCGCCTAAAAATCTAGAGGATGCTGTGAAACAAGTCCGCTTGTTCCAGCACATAAAAGAATCCTGCTATGAGAAGAGGCGAGGCCGAGGCAGAGATGTCGGAGTTACAGCCGAGGATTACAATGAGGTGCCGGAAGTCTGTGCTGTCGCAGAACAGTCAGAAATGAAAGCACTCATTTCAGAAATGGCAGAACAGAGAAAGATCTTGGAGAAGTTGTTGGTACGTGACCATCCCCAACGACCACCTGTGCAGTCGACAAGTGAGGCTCAGGGAAGAGACCCCAAGCGTGAGGGGAGAGTTTGCTTTTTCTGCCATAGGAAGGGACATGTGAAGAGAAATTGTAAGAAATGGCAGGAAGAGTTAAACAAGACTGGGGCGAGTCAGGGGGCCATGGCCCGTACCCAGAAAGAAGAGGGCCCAAGCAAGGGCCAGCAGTCTTAAAAACAACAGGGTGTGAGAGCAGAGATGCAGGGATACAGGCAACAACGGATGTTTCACTGTCGCAGGGCAGTATTGCTTCAGATTCCAGCGCAAGCTTGCCACAGCATTGTGGTGTGACTGCAACTTCGGAGAAAAACCCTGCAAAAATTGAAGTTCCTGTTGCTGAAACAAAGACACCGGTGAAGGTTTGCATGCTGAAGTCCGTATCAAAATTCACCGTGCCGGTACGAGTAGAAGATGTAAATATAGAAGCAGTGGTTGATTCTGCGGCGGAGGTTACTATCATCTCTGATAAGATCTACGAGTCCATGACTGTACCACCCGGGAAACTCTATGATGTGCGACTGGATACGGCGGGCAGACAGATGTCCATAGATGGGTTTGTGGCTGGACCGATAAAGATGAAGATCGGTGGGAGCTACTATGATGGACCGATCTGTGTTGCCCCTATTGAACAAGACATGTTGTTCGGAGTTGACATCATGAAGAGGGGTTCAGCGGTTATTGACATGGGCAGAGGGATTTTCAGGTTCAAAGGCCATGACATCACCATGAATGTGGGAAAGGAAGACGGTGCCCCACGGGTGGCAAGAGTGAGCGTGGCAAAGCGGATGGTGATACCTCCTAACTCAGCAGCTCAGGTTAGATGCAAGATGGACCAGTCTATGCCTGACTATGTGATTGAGCCTACTCAAACCGAGAAAGTCTATGGCCCCAGGGTAGTGCGTTCTGCTGGGACTGACCCAGTGGTTTGCATTGTGAATTGCTCCGACAGGTACAAGTTACTACGGAAAGGCAAGGAAATTGCGAGAGCCAGCCCAGTGGAAGAATACCTGCCGGAGGAGGAGTTTGAGGAAGAGGCGGATGCTGAAGTCTGTGAAGTGTCACAGGCGTCAGTCCAGAAGGAGGCAGATGCAACATCAGTTCCAGACCATCTGAAGGAAACCTTCAGTGAGTCTGCACAGCATCTGTCTGCAGATCAACAAACCCGTTTAGCAGCATTGTTGAACGAGTTTGGAGATGTCTTTGCCAAGGATGAGTTTGACCTTGGTACCTTTACAGAGATCGAACACGGTATCGACACCGGTGCCTCCGCGCCAATCAAGCAGCGAATGCGTCGAACTCCTGCATGTTTTGTTGGAGAGGAAGAGGCTCATTTAAAGAAAATGATAGACGCGGGTGTGATTCAAGAGTCCACATCCGAATGGGCCTCCGCGCCAGTTCTAATCAGAAAACGCGACGGAACTGTTCGTTGGTGCATTGATTATCGCAATTTGAATAAAGTTACCGTGAAGGATGTTTTTCCATTACCCCTCGTAGACGACTGTCTAGATACGCTCGCCGGAAGTGTCTGGTTTTCGAAGCTCGACGCTAATTCCGCGTATTGGCAAATTAACATAAAACCGGAAGATCGCCACAAAATAAACTGCATTTCACACGCGATACGGTCTATACGAGCATGTAAAAATGGGATTCGGTCTCTGTAACGCGCCGGCAACTTATGCGCGCGTGATGAATTTAGTTTTGCGCGGACTGAACTGGAAAACAGTTCTCGCGTTTTTGGATGATGTCCTCATCATGGGCAAAACCTTTGAGGATCACCTAGCCAATCTAGGTGATGCATTGAAGCGGTGTCGGAAGTTTGGCTTGAAACTCAAGCCAAAGAAATGCGTCTTTTTCCAACAAGAAGTTGAATTTCTTGGTCGGATGGTTAGCGGTGACAAGTTATCTATGACTACAGCGGACACACAGTCCGTGGCATCATGGCCTGTCCCAACTTGTTCTAAAGATGTCGAACGTTTCATGGGATTAGCGAATTATCACCGTGGCTTTGTGAAGAACTTCTCGAAACTAGCGGAACCTCTATACAGTGTGGTTGGAAAGCACAAGTTCAGGTGGAAAGAAGAGCAACAAGAAGCCTTTGATTCACTCAAAGAAGCCCTCGTCAATCCACCAGTCCTGGCTCTTCCGAATCATCAAGATAGCTTTATCCTGGATACTGATGCCTCAAATGAAGCTATCGGAGCCGAACTACTTCAGGCCCAAGATGGTGTAGAGAAAGTTATCGCATACGGTAGCTATGCTCTAACCAAAGAACAGAGGAGATATTGTACCACTAGAAAAGAACTGCTGGCGATTGTAAGATTCTGCAGACAGTTCCGGTACTACTTACTAGGCAAGCCATTTACAATTAGAACTGACCATTCGAGTTTGACATGGTTATTGCGTTTTAAAGAGCCGCAAGGACAGTTGGCTAGATGGATGGAAGAGCTGTCACAGTACAACATGGTTTTGAAGCATAGAGCGGGATCCAAACATTCCAATGCTGACGCATTATCCAGGATTCCCTGTGGCGAGATGACCTGTGACCAGTTTCTTCAGGGGGTGAGGCCTACAGATTTGCCTTGTGGGGGATGCAGCTACTGCGTAAGGGCTGATAGCCATTGGGGAACCTTTACCCGGGAGGTTGACGACGCGGTTCCATTGACGTCGCTGGTTACTACTGGTGCGGGGGGCGTAGTGCACAACGCTGGGGTACCAGGAGCCGGGGGCGGCGATCATGGGGAACTGGGGGGCCCATTGGTTAGAAATACGCAACTGGATGTGCAACAGAATCCAGGGAAGCAGCAGTCGTATCAGGGGATATCAGCGGAGACAGTTGGTGTCGGGGCGAATAACCAGGTTAAAAAGAATGGCAAGCCGGTCAATTGTGATGGCGCAGCTGGTAATGTAGACAGACAGCCGCCAGGAGCACAGTCGCTGACAACTATCCGTGACTGGGTGAAAACCAGATCATTGTCAGAAGAGGAGCGACCAGCAGTAAGCCAGATGTGGAACAAAGAAGATGTGTTCATAGAGATTACATCCAGCTCGAATGCATTTGATGTAAATTTGGTTAAACCGGTAGTCTCAGTCTGTGATGTCACTGCGCGAGGACAGCAATCTGTCCTATCTTGTTGGGGTTTCGATGTCACAGAGGTTCAAAAGTTACAGCATGAAGACTCGAACCTCACCATTTTGTTGGAATGGTTGGAGTCTAATGTCACACCCAGTGAGGCAGACCTGTTCATTGCAAGTCCTGCTGCAAAGTACTATTGGTTAGCCAAAGAAGAATTCCTCATCATTGGCAATCTACTATATCATCAGCGACCTGATAAATCGGAAAAAGATTTGGTGATGCCAGAAGGTCTAAAACAAGAAGCTCTGAGGCTCAACCACGACCTTCCTTCATCTGGGCACCAAGGCATTGAAAGAACTAAGGCGAAGATGAAGGAAAAGTTCTTTTGGCACGGCATGGGCAAGGATATCACACAATACGTGGTGACTTGTGCAGCCTGTAGCCAAAACAAGAAGGCCAAAGCCTATGGACGTGTACCTATGCAGGAATACCAAGCCAGTGCCCCTATGGAGAGGGTGCACCTTGATTTCTTGGGACCACTCCCTAAAACTCCAAGAGGGAATGAACATGTATTGATGATGGTAGACCAGTTCACCAAGTGGGTGGAGTGTGTGCCATTGCCTTCCCAGACAGCTGAAGTAACAGCTAAGGCGGCAGTCGACAGTTTCTTCTCCAGGTTCGGCTGCCCCTTCCAGATCTTCACAGATCAGGGCAGAAATTTTGAGTCCAAGCTGTTCTCTGCTCTATGCGAGGCCTTGGAAATACACAAGGCAAGGACCACGCCATATCGACCATCTGCCAATGGTCAGGTGGAGCGATACAACAGGACACTGATGAACGCGGTCAGGTGTTACATCAAGAACTCCCAAGATCAATGGGATTTGCACCTGCAACAAATTGCAGGAGCACTGAGAAGTTCCGTCAATAGGAGTACAGGTTATACGGCAAACCGTCTAATGTTGGGCAGAGAAGTAAACACTCCGGCTTACTTGATGTTCCCACAACGAGCTGTTCAAGGGCAAACTACAGATGAGTATGTGGCCACTTTGACCAAGAACATCCAGGCAGCCCACAACGCAGCCAGGATGCAGCTGAAGACGTCACTGAAGCGGATGAAGAGAGACTATGACTTGAAGGGCGTCCTCCAGAGAGTTTTCCAGAAGGGTGATGTCGTGTACCTTCTGGACACTGCTGTATTGAAGGGTAAATGCAGGAAGCTGTGTGCACCCTGGAAAGGGCCAGCAGTGATTGTGGAGAAAATCTCCTCTTCACTCTTCCGTGTGCAGCTGCGAAAGTCTATGTTTGTCGTAAACCACGATCGGATGAAGTCCTGCAAGGATCGCGACCTACCAGATTGGGTTATCAAATGGCTGGAGAATCCTGATGATACTCAGAGTGTGGCAACTGATGATGCCACGGTGTACTGCTCCTGTAGAAGGCCATGGCAGGGCAGATTTATGATCCAGTGTGACGGCTGTGATGAATGGTTCCACGGTGTGTGCGTGAACATCACACCTACGGAGGCACTGGATATAGACGAGTTTCATTGCAAGGGATGCAGAGGGAACCAGCCGAGTTAATGGGTACCCCTAGCGCAGGGGTAGGGCAGTATAACCTAGTCTTCTTTATATTTGCAGACACTACAGCATGGCAGGTTCAAAGGAGCCCACTACTATCCTTCAGCCAAGGTTCATTCGTTCCCTCAACGAGATGACAGATAGACAAGAACTATATAGTTCCAGCAGTATTGTGAACGAGCTGATGCTCTGCATGGAGGCTACTCCCAACATGCGTTTGGAGGCTCTTGAGGGACAAGCGAGACTGGCCCGGCGCCAGGGAAACAGACAGTGGCTGAGGAGTGTGGCAAGGCAAGCTGAGGACTTGCAGTTTCATTCCGCAGAGTGGATCGACCAACATTTATGTTCTCTGCAGCGTCAGCCAAAGAAACCGTCTGCGATGCCGTCTGGTCCAGTGAGGGATATGCGCCTGGACACCGACCCATCCATTGAACGTCACATGTACGACGCGGCCAGAGACATTGTCATCTCTGCGGAGGAGGAAGTCTCCTTATTAGCATCTTCTCCTGGTAGAAGTGATTCCCCACCAATCCAAGAGTGTGATGTGGATGTGTTACTTAGGCCTGACATTTCAGGCTGTCCAGTATCCAAACGCCAGATAGTGGGGAGGGATATCCCCGGCAGCAGCATTGTTGTCGAGGAGACTAGCAAGGAAACCACCAAGGAGGAGGATGCTTGGAGAAGATCGCCAGTGCGCTTTCCCAGCCCAGAACCACTGAAGAAGCCTGTAGAAGGACCGCCGACCTCTAAAGCCTTCCCCGTATCTTCAACCCATAGACAGGAGAGTGGCAGTCATAGAACCTCACCTCGGAGGAAGAAGGAGTCAGTGAGCAAGCCAAGGGATCCATCACGGAGACGACCCAGGAGTAGATCACCTGCGAGACCTGTGAAGAGACCATGGTCCCCTGCAGGCCGTAGGGAGGGTCGTAAGAGGTTCACTAGATCTCCCGTTCGTCGGACCCGCCACGAAAGTCCCAGAGGCTTGCCTGAGAGGAGGGTGGAGCATTCTCCACTGCCAGCCAGGAGTCAGGGAAGGCACACAGAGCATCGCCATAGGAAGCCGGAGAGGTCAGAGACAGCTACTTCAGCGATAAGTTTGGGAAGCGCTGCGGCTACATTGGCAAAGACAACCGCGACCTCTGACAAGATTGAACATTGCCCTATCGCCAGATGTCAGGAACAAGTGTCAAGGATGCATGCGGCTACACATCTGCCTGGTATTTTTGACGACCAGCTGGAGCCGACAGAAGAACTTATCAGGAGACGAATCAGCGCCCTGAAGATCTGCGAGAGCAAGATATTGGGCTCAGTGTCAGACCTCAGTTCGCTGACTAATTTCGTGAACGACCTGAGACAGATTCGCTGGGGACAGTACCATGCGTCCATTCAGCAATCCAGAGCTATGGCTGCGATGTGCCAGCTTCAAGGGGATCCCGTTCCTGAGGAGTTTACTTTGGTGCCTGCAAACTCTCCGGCCGTTCTTTTGCATTGGAGAGTTCTTCTGGTGATAGTTGCCTGCTTAAACGACAGGGATAGACAGGACCTGGTAGAGAGATACCCAATCAGCGCCATGTGGATTGAGGAAGAAAGTCTTCCAGAGGGAATTGATAGCCACTTCCACCTCGACAGGACCCGAAAGAACCTGAACAAACCCGACGCTTCCGTGGAGGAGATCTGCAAGACAATTCGTCCAGACAGGGACTTCCGCTTCAAGCTGACTGGTGGAATTGCTGTGTTCTGCGATCCAGGCACATACCCATCCCGGGTAGCCGTGCAAGAGTTGAAGACACAGGGTTTCGCCGTCGCCATCGGAATGCACCCGAAGTATGTGACTTCTTACAAGGAGGCAGATTTCAGAGCCTTTCAGACATGTCTGACGTACCCGGAAGTTAGGGCCTTTGGAGAGGTAGGATTGGACTACACATCTGATCCATCCACATGGGGACTCCAGCATGTGATATTGGACAGGGTACTGAAGCACCTTCAGCCCTCACACGTCCTAGTTCTTCATGCCAGAGGGATGCCAGGAACCCAGACAGGAGTTGGTTATTACCAGTTGTTGTACCAAATGAAAGGAGTGGTGTCTTCTGACCAGAGGATTCACCTTCACTGCTTTGAAGGTAGCCGGGAATTGATGGAGAAATGGCTTGGTGAATTTCCAAACACCCGCTTTGGATTCACAGGACTGGTCAAGAACTTCAGTGCTGCCAGCAGAGAAGCTCTACGACATGTACCAGAGGACAAGCTCCTACTAGAGACTGATTCTCCATATTTCCACCTTGGCGGGAGAAGACATTCATCACCAGCACTACTGGGAATGGTTGCCAACTTGGTTGCTGATGTCAGAGGTCAGGCCTGGACAGAGGTGTTGGAGGTAGCCTCGCGCAATGCGAGTCTCCTCTACTTCGACAACTAGAAGACGTTTTGGTAGCCTCGCGCAATGCGAGTCTCCCATATTCCGACAATGGGGTCCTTCCTTCTCAGCATTGAGGAGGGGGGAGAGGTGAATGGAGTGCTCCAGCAGATGGGCAAATTTCTGAATTTTTGCCAAACCAGCATATTCCAGCTTCAACGACGACGCCAGGTTGCACTCCTTAAAAATAAAGTGGGGAGGAGTGTAGTGACTGTAGTGGTTGGTCGAAGTCTCCGGTCAGCGTAGGCCGATTTACGGACGTCGTGCATTGGTTGGTCAAAAGCAAGAGATCCGGCTCTGGGGCATTCTGGGATTGACAGCGAGCGGGAAAACGTAGACTAACGAAAGAGACGACCGAGAAGAATATTCTACAAGTATTTGGGACCAAGACGCTACCAATCTTATTCAGGTAATACCCAGATACTTTACATGCCTTGGTTGAAAACACTTTATTTGAAATTAGTGCAGCTAATCAAAATTTAGATTCCTGGTGCACCTTAAGGAAACATGTAACTACTCAGTGATTTCTTTTTGTCATTGGTACTTGTGGGAATTTTCCAGTTTTGATACACAAAGTTTGGCATTTTTCAGGTGAGTGAAAAAAAAACTCTGAACAATATTTTACTTTTCTAACAGGTATTTAAATAACTTTAAGAAATCAAGTTTATGTTCCAATTATATTAGTTGGCTAAAACAAAAGGGTTGCATTCAATTTCTTGCATATTCAGAGCCACTGTCATTTTTGCTCATTTGTCCAGGCGGCCATGTTGAATGTCCTTAAAAGAATTCATCTAAAGCCAGAATATTCGATAATGACAAATTGGTGTTACTTTGGCTTACTAATGGTATCTGAATTTGTCTTTTTATTGAATTAGACGGGAAAATATTTTCTTCAGCTCTTCAGGCTCGAATTCTAGTTACATCGGATCTACTAAACACCGATAAATCTTCTGGTATTTGACGGTACCGGGGAAATGACTGGACGAACCGCAGGCGCGGGGTCACCGGAAAGACCAAAATCACCGAAATCACAGAAATCACCACAGAAATCACCCTGGGAAGACTAGAAACCACCATTTTATGACTGGATTGGGTTGGGAAAGAATGGTCGGGTAGGGTTTTGTTGGATTTGGTCCTCTTAACGGGGTTGCTTCCTACGTTATATTGGTTACCTAAACTTCATAAAAGACCATAGAAAGCACGGTTTATTGCAAATTCAAGCTCTTCTATCACCACTGATTGTCCAAATTATTAACTTCATGTTTGACTGCCATCAAAAAAGCATGTGATAAAATATTGCGACAAAGTCTTCGAAAGATCGGGTAGAAATCTTTTTTGGTCTATAAAAATTCTAATCTAATCTAATGAAGTTTTAAATAAATTGAAATCCAGGCGGTTTCGTGCTTCAAGTCTGTCTACTTATGATTTTTCTACCCTTTACACTACACTTCCTCATAATCTTATAAATGAAAACTTACTGATTTCATAGGGAAGACTGTAGTCTCTGGAGCACATCATCGTGGGCAAAATCATGCAACATCTTTCAGAGCACAAGATCCTTGTCGAATCCCAACATGGATTTAGAAGCGGTAGGTCATGTGAGACCCAGCTTGTCCAGTTCATCCACGACCTACAGGAAAACCTGGACGGGGCCCATAATAGGGGTCACAAACAAACAGACCTAATTATTATGGACTTCGCTAAGGCTTTCGATAAAGTCCCCCACAGAAGACTTCTGTATAAACTGGAGTACTATGGTATCCGAAATGATACCCTCCAGTGGATTTCTGCTTGGCTATCCGGACGAACACAAAGAGTCGTACTTGACGGTGTTTGCTCTGACCCCGCCCCGGTGCTGTCTGGTGTCCCACAAGGTTCCGTGCTGGGACCGATATTGTTTTTGATTTTTATTAACGACCTGCCAGACAACATCAGCTCTACAATCCGCCTTTTCGCTGACGATTGTGTACTGTATAGAAATATAAGAGGGTCTGATGACCTACAGATACTTCAAGATGACTTGGAAAAGTTGGCTACCTGGGAAGAGGCATGGCTCATGAAATTTAATGTCGCCAAATGTCACTCTATGAGAGTGACAAGGCACCCTCCACATAAACAGATGGTCCATGGTTATACATTACATAACCAGATTTTAGAGAACGTTTCTTCTGCTAAATACTTAGGAGTTCAAATCACTGATGACCTCGAGTGGGGTCAACACATTAATGAGATAACTAGTAAGGCTACTAAGACACTCGGTTTCCTTCGTAGAAATTTGGCCTTCGCACCGAGGGAAACCAATGATGCTGCATACAAAACCTTAGTCCGCCCCAAGCTTGAATATGCAGCTCCAGTTTGGATGCCCTATCATCAAAAGGAGACTGATAGAATAGAAAAAGTTCAGAGGACTGCTGCTCGCTGGACCTGCAGACGTTGGCGCAACCAAAGCCACGTTGGAGAGATGCTTGAAGAACTCCAGTGGCCGACTCTGCAGGAAAGGCGAGAGCAGGCTTTGCTGACTCTATTCTATAAAATCCACAATAATTTAGCCATTATAGATAAGAGTAGGTACCTATCTGAAGCTGGTGGAGGATGTAGGAGAACCAGGTCCCATCCCTTTCAGTATCACCGTCCTAATGCTTATACGGATGGTTTTAAGAGTTCTTTTTTCCCCAGGACAATTGCAACTTGGAATGGCCTTACAATCGAAGCTGTCTCTTCTGAGACAGTTGATGGGTTTAAGGCCAAAATATAATATCCTAGGGTTGGGCAGGGGATAGGCATGGATTCCTTCCCCTGATGGCTTCTTGTAAATAGTTTTAATCTGCTGGTGGCTGTGTCACAAAGCTCTTTTTGGGGGTGGGGATTGAAAACATTGTGCCACACCCCAAACCTGTTATCATGGTCAGAATTGACCGAAAACAGTATCGGGAGAAAAGAAAGAAAGAAAGACTCCCTCTATCTTGCATGTAATGTAAGAAATGCTTTTTCACTTCTGAAGAGCATAAAAATTATATTTTATGGCCATGTCAGAAAACGTGTGAAGCTCTCATCTTTCTACTTGACATAATTTGCATAAGATTTGGCACTAGATTATTTAGACAAGTTGTGGGTATTCCGATGGGTACTAATTGCGCCCCACTCGTGGCTGATTTGTTTTTGTTTTGTTATGAGAGAGACTTCATGATGTCCCTTTCTGCTGAAAACGAGTGTGAAATCATTGAAGCTTTTAGCTCCACTTCTAGATACTTGGATGATTTATTGAATATTGATAATACCTATTTCGATGGTTTGATCAGTCAATTAAATCTACCCCCCCCCCCCCCGAACTTCAGTTAAATAAAGCAAATTCTTCTGATACCGAGGCCCCGATTTTGGATTTACATCTATCTATTGTAGATGGGTTCGTTTCGTGCAAAATTTATGATAAACGCGATGATTTTGATTTTGAAATTGTAAATTTTCCTTTTTTGGGTGGTGATGTTCCTCGTGTGCCATCCTATGGCGTTTATATTTCGCAATTAATTCGATTTGCCAGAGTGTGTAGTCATGTAACTGGCTTCAACACCCCTAATAAATTGATAACGGCTAAACTTCTTAATCAGGGTTATCGGTACCATAAACTACGCAAAGCATTTTCAAAATTTTGTAGACGTCATTCTGATTTAATTTCAAAATTCAACATTGGACTTAAATCTCTCCTGCAACAAGGTCTATCGGAACTCCAATTTTATGGTGATTTAGTATACAAATTCAGAAAAAAATTATGACCGCAATGACTTCAACACTCAATTTCGTAAAATCATTCTTCGATACAAAAAGATTGGGTACAACATAAATGTTCTACGACAGACCGCATGCATGGTAGTTAACCCAATCACATTTGGCAACTTTGCTTCCCTCTTTAATTGCACGCCGGTGGGTCAGGCCTTAGATTCTATGACGGTTCCAGTGTAAAGGCTTATTGAGAGTTAGAGAGATCTAATTCAAAGTAATGTTAGCTGATGCCTGATGCTCTGTCTCTGGTCGGGCCCATCGGAGTCTAATTGTTGGTTTTCTTTTGCTCTAGCATTTCAGTGGTTTCTTGCTGTCGAGTCCTCACAGTTGTTTCATCTCTGTGGTTCTTTGATTATTTGTGTTCACGGAGATGTTGCACTGATGAGTTAGGAGGCCTCCGGGCGGACTGAACAAATTATTAGTCTAAATCGCGATGGGAATAAGGGCGAGGATTGTGGCCACGTAAAATTGATTAACCGTTCCAAGGCGGTTCTTCTGTCGCGGTTTGTTTTTGTTATGGTTTGTCTTTAGGTGTTTGTGTCGCTTATGTTATTTTATTTTGGATAGCCTGTTGGCCATTTTGTGGGAAAGTAACTGTCCTTTTGGCTTTCCGTTGTTTATGTTTCCATTAGGTATGTTGTTGCATGTTTGTGTTTCTTTCCCTTTGGTGTCTCTGATGGGAGCTATGGGTTGTATCGATTCCTGATCATTGCCTCTACTTCTATTTTGCTGCAGTAAAGATAGATAGATAGATAGATAGATAGATAGATAGATAGATAGATAGATAGATAGATAGAGATAGATAGATAGATAGGTTAGAAGTTTTGATTCCAACTGCTGCAAATTACTTCGTTTGTCTGACATGCTTTTCAGTGACATATAGAGATTTTTCAGTGAAATCGAAATCGATATCGTCACTGCAAACAGTGAAAATGCGATTTTTGGATTTTTACTGTTTGTGAATTCGATGCATCATCGAAGAATAACACATATACTGTGAATTAGCTTTACGTTAATAGTGTGTGAAATGATTTCATGCACGGTCGCTCGTCAAGGTTAAATTAATCTGCCACCCTTAGCGATGAAATCTAGCACATGTATGCACCTGCGCAAAAATTGATTCGTTTTCTTGCTCAGAAAAGTTTTCCGTTCCAAAGAAGATATCTTTGACGGTAGGCCTATAAATATGAGGAGATCATTGGGAAAGTACTTGATCTAACTTCATTATGGCTTGGGAAGTTGAAGAAGAAGTGAGCAGCACTTTCAAAATGTCCACACTGACAAGAAAGACTTGGAACTATATGCTTGAGCTATAAACCAGAATTGAGGGAACTACATCCCATTCTAATTATGTTCTATGAAAGGGTAATCCTTTCGAAGCAAGGAATACACCACAGAACTGAAAAGTATGCAGTGTACAAGTCTTCTTTACCCATACCAGAATTGAAATATGTAGGTGTTTGTAAGTCCCTGTTCAAATGGAATTTAAATGTTGCTACAGATGCCTGATAGAAAAGAAGGCATGATCAGAAATCTATACAATTAACTCACAGCTCCCATCATAGACACCAAAGGGACAGAAACACAAACAAGAAACAACTCGACCCTAATGGAAATATCAATAGCGGAAAGCCAAATGGACAGTTAATTTCCCACAAAAAGGCCAATTTACTATCCAAAATAAAGTAATTTATACCGCAATCAGGCATTCTAGTAACCTAATAAAGGGGGTCGAATAACTGCATGCTATAATCGGTTGTGACCTATAATACCTTCTACTGACCTATAATACGTCTAGTGACCGTTTATAGACCGGACCTACTTTTCAGGTCCCTATTTTACAAGTTTAAACAATAACATGCAAACTTTCATACATGGGAAAATAACGAAGCTGCAAGTTAAAATCATTGCAATATTTATTCCAACAGAATTTAAGAAATTTCAGCTAAATTCTTACCTTCTCGGCTTTTCCTGGTTTGAATAGCCCGTTGGAATTACTGCGCACTGCTACTGCAGTTGCGTCTCAATCTCGAAAATAATTTTTAAAGCTAAATTAAACTATTTATTTACAGATTTTCATACAGAAAATAAAGTGCTGAGAAACTTTTATTCGAGCGTCCATGTTGTTTCCTGCGTCTTTGTGGCGCGGTGACGTCAGAAACTTTGCACTAGTTGACGTCACGTTATACTACGTGTGCGCGCCATGGCACTAAATGTCGTTTAACATGCCACACTTTCTGCTGTCTTTTTTGCTTAAATTTGCTAAATTATTGCAAAACCCATTGCTTGTTTTGGATTGCGGTATAAACTAAATACATGGATAGTGTCTTTAATAATAAAATATAATCGGTTCGCCCCGAAAATCTTATAGGGGCTCGCTAAAGCTCGCCCCTATAAAATTGTCTAAGGCTCACCGATAATATTTTATTATTAAAGACACTAACCATGTATTTACTATTTATCTCCCTTGGAAGTTTGTCGGTATGTATGCATGTACGGGCAAATCGTGTCCGGTCAATAACTTTCTTATTTTCAGATGGATTTTGAAATTACTTGGCAGAAATATTAACCACCATAAGAGGATGTGTGGCGCGCATGACGCAGGTTGGTATCTACACTGTTTGCAAAGGTAACGGTTGTCATGTTTAGCACAATGAGGGTAAAGACTGTAAAATCGGGCCTTTCAGGCATGGAAAAGCTTAGTCAGTATGAGGCCTGTTTCGTGCATACTGGCATTTTTTTTTCAGAAGAAACCATTGGTATTTTCCTTATTTCTAATCCAAATGTAGATTGGAAGTACCTGGCCCTGCAGGCACATGACGTAATTGTGACGTCACGTCAACGTCGCGTCAACGTCAGTTCAACGTCATGACGTTTATGCAACGTCACATCAACGTCGGTGCAACGTCGTGACGTTGCACCGACGTTGATTTGACGTTGTCCTAGCGACGTGTGCCTGCTGAGCACAATCTATGTTTCAGAGCAAAAATGAAAAATAATAATTACCCCCGTAACCCCCACTTTTCTCCATATAAAGTGGGGCTTAAAGGGGCCATTCCACACACTTGTTAACCTGATGTATAGCCAAGTTCCAAAACCTCTCTGACGCCCCCGCCCATAGGGGCTTGAAGAAATATGTTGGCTGCATGATGCTTCCAGGCAGAGCTGAATCCGGCCCACACACTAGTACTGGTAAACCGCTTAGAGGATCTAAGCCTGTCCAGGAACCGCGGTGCGAGGCGGACCGTCCAAGCTAATAAACCCTATTGGTGTCATTGGGCGACAGGGCTTGAGATGTCATTTCATCTCAATATTGGGTAAAAGTCCCACAAAATTGGAAGCAACGTCTCCAAAATGACCTTTACAGTGTTGATGGGGACGTTATACCTCAAATCAAACAAACAAACAAAATCCAAAACCTCTCTTCCTCTATGTAAATAGGTTTTGGTTCCCCTGGCTTATTAAGTGGGCTTTTCTTGGTTTAAGCGTTTTATTTCTTTAGACCAAGAATAGTCCATTTATAATCAGAGGAACCGAAACAGTGGGTGTATTGATCTATTTCTGAAATAAAAAAACCAACATTGCCCCGTGATTATGAACCTTTTTTAATGCTCAACTCAAGTGAGCATAAACCTTTGTAATGCTCATAAAAATTAGAATACAAATACGTGAAGGTATTTTCCTCTTCGGTTCAGCAGAGATTGCCATTTGTCCTACTCATAAATTTTAAAATGCCAATTCTAAAATTTATGTGGAGGGCAAATTTCATGTTCATGTGAGTTTAGCATGAAATACGTTTCATTACAAAACACGCCTATACAAATGCATTGTAAACTTAACCACTGAAAAAAAACACGAAAATTTTAAGAAGACAAATTGTGATATTTTTCTTATTTCTGCTCAAATTTTAGATTGTGGGTACTCGTTAGAACCGCCTTATCGAGGCGATTCTAACGAGTACCCACGATGTATATTTTAGAGCAGAAATAAGAAAAATAAGGTTTACCCCTATAAACCCCAGTTTTACTATATAAAAATGGGGTTCAAGGGCGTCAAAACTATATAGAGATGTTTTCGTGATGATTAACTCGGGGCATTAATCAAATAGTATAATAGGACCTACTCGTACTTCGCTAGCTTTATCGAAAATATACTCACCGGAAATAGAAACTATACACTCATTTTTGAATTGTCACTGGCAAAACATTTCAATGAAATTTGAATTCCGGTGATGTAAATAATCATCAGTGGAATGTCTGCTACTGATGTATTGAATAAAATGGTGAATTTTAGCTACGGATTATCGGGCAGGGCCACAGTTTCAAGGCAAGGGTCAAAATCTTGGTGTTAAAGTTTCAATCGAGTCAACATTTTGTGTCACGAATGTGATTTCCATTCTAAGCGATCATTATTTATCAACTCACGTTTGGAAAATTGTTTACAAAATGAAAATTTTGGCAATGGTTGAAAAGTTATCGACCTTTAAATATTGGACCAAAATACCGAAAAAGAGCCAGAAATAAGGCATTTTTGATTACTTTGTTTGTTTTAATCAATATTTAAATTGCAAATGAAGATGTTAAAACAATTTAAGGTGTTTTTGCGTCGATTTTTGGCTTGAGGCAGTATTTTGAAAATTTTGCTGAAAAATACAGTTTTTGAAATTTCAATAGAATTTTAGCTTCTTGATAATTTCCACTTTTACCAATTGTTACTCACAAGCTAGCGTAGGGCAAATTGTTTACAAAATGAAATATTTCGCAATGGTAGAAAAGTTATCGACCTTGAAATATTGGATCAAAATACCGGAAGTGAGCCAAAAGTATGGCATCTCTGATTGCAGTTGTTATTTTATTCATTATTTATGATACAAATGAAGATGTTAAAATGATTGAAAGCGTTTATGCGTCGATTTTTGGCCAAAAGCATCGTTTTGAAAATTTCGCTGAAAAATACAATTTTTGAGATTTCAATAGATTTTTTGTTTCTCAATAATTTTTAGATGTTATGTTCTTTTCTTATTCCTTTCTTTTGGCTCATTGCCTATACGCAAACACGTTGCAGTCTAAATTCGATTACATAAAGATTTTGTGAAAAATGCATTTTTTAACATTTTCCCCGAAAACTTTTATTTTGAACACCAGATTTTCCTTAATTTATTACAGGATCCATGTCAATAGATAGTCTAATCCTTTATCGGTAATATTTGATTGAATTATTCACTTGTTATATCAGGAGAGAAGATTTAAAAGTGTATAGTTTCTATTTTCGGTCAGTATATTGCAGTTTGAGTAGGGCAACTTTCATGCTGAGCTAAGGTGAGCATGAAAACTATAAACTCCAAGGACCGACTCAGGATTAAGTTAAAAACAAACAAACAAAAAAAATCACTTTCAATGAGTTAATCTGGCGTAAAATAATTTGCCTCCTATCTGATAGGGAACTTCGGGTCTCCCATCTCCATGGAAAAGGAAATGATTTGGTCACAGAGAAAACATTTCTCAATTAAGCATGTAATTTAAATGCTAATACATATCAAAATACCAACATTGCCCCGAGGTTATGACCCTTTTTCATGCTCAATTCAAGTGAGCATAAGATTTGTGATGACCGCCCCCGCTCATCGGGGCTTGGAGAAATAGATGGACTGCATGATGCTTCCACGGCTTTGAGAATCTAAGCCTGCCCAGGCAGAGCGGTGCGAGTCGAACCGTCCAAGCTTATAGACCCTATTGGTTTCATTGGGCGACAGGGCTTGAGATGTCATTTCATCTCAATGTCGGGTAGAAGTCCCACACAATTGGAAGCAACGTCTCCAAAATGACTTTTACAGTGTTGACGGGGACGTTAAACCTGAACTCAAACAAACAAACAAAACTTGTGATGCTCATAAAAATTAACAAAAATACAAAGAAGTGAAGTTATTTTCCTCTTCAGTTCAGCAGACAATGTCATTTGTCCTACGCATAACTTTTAAAATGCCAACCCTTGTTTGTAAGAATGCATGTAAAAATAAGCTATATTTTAGTAAGCTAGCTACCCAGCCAGCAAAGAATGCCGGGCCAACGTCGGGCCGATAGCGGTACGACGTGGTAACGTCGTACCGCTATCGGCCCGACGTTGGCCCGGCATTCTTTGCTGGCAGGGTATACTTAAGCAGACATGTATCCTGCAATTTTTGCAAGGGGAAACAATTTGCACAAACTCCTGTTTGCTGTCCTGCACACACACGCACACGCACGCGCGCGCTCAAGCATACGCACACACATGCATAGGTCTACACACACGTCTGTTTATAACTTTCTTCCTCAGCTGACGATAGATTGGGCTGCATAGTGATTCTTTGGGCTTGAGGTATCATCTAAATGTCGGGTAAAAGTCCCACAAAATCGGAAGCAACGTCTCTAAAATGACATAAGTAGTGTTGACGGGGATGTAAAACCTCAAACAAAATCCGCAGGTAACGACCCCTCATGATTGCGTGTACAAAATATTTTTGAAAGAGTTCTCCACCTTGAATATGTAAACGTTCCCTTTAAATATGCGATGTAGGGCGTATACTAAGATTTCTCGCTTGACTTCTCCGGTGCAACTGAGTGTAATTTAAAGTCACAAAATATCACTGAAGGGCATCGATTTGTGAACAGTGGAATAACTATACCCGTTTCAAAGACGACGAAGGATCGAAAATAAAGCGATATTTGTATTTTGAGAAAGAAGATAAAATTCATGCACAAAAGGGATGAATTTACTCCCCGTCAGAGATACAACGTGCAGTAGCGATGCATCAACGTCGATGCAACGTTATATAAGTTGCTGAAACGTCATGTGGCCATTTGGTCCTACCAGAGAAAAAAAATGGAGAAAATCGGCATTTACCCCATTCAGTACCAGAAACCCCTAAAGGGGTACCTTGGCAAACAGTGCAGGCCCAGATCAGACGCCGCAGATCGCGGCGTCTGATCAGGGCCTACAGTGTTTGCTAAAAGTTCAGTCATTTTCTAAATAATTTTTTATGAAAACACAACCTGACACCCCTATATTTTGAAATGGACTCCTGCTATATATAAGGAGGAGTGAGTGAGTGTTTGAGTTTTACGTCCCACCAACAGCTAATGTCATACGGAGACGGGACCGCGGTTCAAAGACTCATCCGAAAGTCTGGAGAAGCCCGGGATCGATCCTGCGACCCCTGGTTTATAAGGCGAGTAGCGTAACCACTACACCACGGAGGCTTCTATATATAAGGAGGAAGACTCCATTTGGTACAAAAAGGGTCAATAAAAGGATTCTGCTTGCTACTTCTGTATTATGATACATGTACCCTTTTATGGACAGGGGATGGTTAGGTGGTTAGGCGAAGGTGTCTTGAGGTTGTTAGGCGAAGATGTCTTGTATCTTGTCTCACTGGGGTATCCAACTGTGAGTGAGTTGGTGGGTGTATGGGTGAGTGAGTGAGTCAACACTATTTAGGTCATTTAGGACGTTGCTTTCTAATTTTGTGGGACTTTTATCCGATATCGAGATGAAATGTCATCTCAAGCCCTACCGCCCAAAGAAACCATTAGGGTTTAAGGAACGATCCGACTCGCACCACTTTTCCTGGGCAGGTTTAGACCTTCTAAGCTATTTATCAGTACTCAAGTTCGGTCGGTTTCAGCTATGTGTGGAAGCACCAAATCTGTTTCTCTAAGCCACCATGGGCGGGGCGCCATAAGATGATATTGTGTAATGTGTTGTGGTTTTACGGCCCAGTCAACAACTAAGGAGGTCATGTCGGGCCGGTCAGTTACTTTTGCTGTTGCTGGACAGGCTTAGACCCTCTAAGTGCCTTTCAAGCACTTAGTGAGATTCCCCCCCCCCCCCCCCCCCCACACACACACCATACACACCGACAGTAACTTACAACATCCGATGGGTCAATGTCAGAGTCCATCGGCCCCCGCCCATAGGGGCTAAAAAATATATGTGCTGCTTGATGCTTCCACGCAGAGCTGAATCCGGCCCGCACACTATAGTACTGGTAAACCGCTTAGAGGATCTAAGCCTGTCCAGGAACCGCGGTGTGAGGCGGACCGTCCATGCTAATAAACCCTATTGGTTTCATTGGGCGACAGGAATTGAGATGTCATTTCATCCCAATGTCGGGTAAAAGTCCCACAAAATTGGAAACAACGTCTCCAAAATGACCTTTACAGTGTTGACGGGGACGTTAAACCTCAAATCAAACAAACAAAATCTCAAGCCGTCATTCAAGAAATGGAGCATAAGAAAAAGGAATGATAGGATAAAGAAGAAGCAAAAACTAAAATAAAGCCCCCCCCCCCACACACACACACAGGCACACACACCATCCCGTACCTGCTGCAAGCGCCACGGGCCCTTGCCCACACGTAAAAGTACTCTTGAACGTATCGTCATGAGCCCTATGTTTTCTTTTAACCCTTTTTTGTACCAACTGGAATCTTCCTCCCCATAGCAGGAGTCAATTTCAAAATTTAGGGGTGTCGGGTTCTGTTTTCTTAAAAATTTATTTTGAAAATGGCTAAACTTTTTCAAACAGTGTAGGCCCTGATCAGACGCCGCGTTCTGCGGGGTCTGATCTGGGCCTGCACTGTTTGGCAACTTCCGGTTTTGGGGCTTCCGGTACAAAATGGGTTAAACTTCTCCAGCAATAAAAATCCCATTTAAAATCGTTATATGATAAACCAAAGCTAACAGTAGTGGTCATAATAATTATGTGAAATGAATGAAAATCGCCGATGGCTCATTAAATAAATTTCTATCAAATGACCACAAGTGTCAGATTCCGGCCTTGGTAGCTCTGTCGGATGCGTTAGGAGGACGCGGGCGGGTTCGATACCTGCCGGGGTTGGCAACATCCTTTTGTGGATATTCATCATGAATCTTTTCTAAAGTCACTGTCTCCTTCTTTCCGCTGATTCAAGAAGGGCAGTTGCCAGTGTCAAAGAATGTGTACTGTACAGCTTAATCGCTTACGTATAAGTCTGTCCAGGAAATGTGTGGATAGGTAAACTGACCGGCGGCTCGATATGACCTAAATAGTGTTGAGTTCCTCTATATATCGTATTAGTGTTTTACCGTAATGCATGGCGGCCCCCGACCATGGGGTCGCCCAGTTTGTTTAATCACATGCTGCTTTCAATTTACAATGTGTCAATGACCAGTTCAAACTGTGTCAGGGGTGCAATACTGAATCTTTTAGTCATGTTAGCGGTCCTTGCAATGTTTCACTTGACCATCCTTACACTGCTCTTGTTGCTGAAGCTATAGAGGGTGCAGAAACTCTTGAGGGTGCTTGAAGAAATAGATGGGCTGCATGATGCTTCCACGCAGAGCTGAATCCGACCGCACATGAGTACTGGTAAACCCAATTTGTTTCATTGGGCGACAGGGCTTGAGATGTCATTTCATCTCGATGCCGGGTAAAAGTCCCACAAAATTTGAACCAACGTCTCCAAAATGACCTATACAGTGTTGACTGGGACGTTAAACTGTAATTCAAACAAACCAACAAAACCGTAATGCAAGGTTATATGGGCGTATATAAGTTTCGTTTATTCATCCGTATCTTTATTTTCGACTTATTGTATTTTCAAACATCATGAAAGATTCGACCAGCCGTAACCCATAGCTAATAACTTTGATGTGACTTTGGTTTGGACTCAAACACAAAATGAAGGTTAGTAAGAGATTTTGTTTTATACCCTCGCCTTCCGGTCCTTTCTGGTCCCTCTGTTTCGGTTCCTCTGAATATAAATGGACTATTCTTGGTCTAAAGTAATAAAACGCTTAAACCAAGAAATGCCCACTTAATAAGCTAGGGGAACCAAAACATATTTAGGTAGATCTGTTTGTTTGTTTTGTTTGATTTGAGGTTTAACGTCCCCGTCAACACTGTAAAGGTCATTTTGGAGAGGAAGAAAGGTTTTGGAACTTGGCTATAAACCAGGGGCCAGTTGTTCAAAGCATCGTTAGCTTAACGAGCTCGTTAGTGGTCATATTGTTAACTGTTCTAGCGGGTTTAATATTTAAAATTTTGGTAATTTTGCTGAAAAAATGTTAGCATATTTGCTATAATACATGACCAAAGTTTTAACGATACGTTAACTAACGACGTCGTTAGTTTTAAACAACTAGCCCCAGGTTAACAATTAAGCCCCACTTTATATGGGGGTTACGGGGGTATTTATTATTTTCCATTTTTGTCTAAAACATACATTACGAAAACACGCCTATACAAACACGTTATGTCCTTTACGGTCGAAAATAGAACATTTTAAGATGAAATATTGTGATACTTTCCTTGTTGGCGAGGCAGTTCTAACGAGTAACCACAATCTATGTTTTTGAGCAGAAATAAGAAACAAGAGGGCCATGATGGCTCTGGATCGCTCACCTGATCCATAGAGTAAGAAATGGGCCCCGGGGAGGGGCCATTATTAACCCAAGGGCTATAATGTGCATAATGTTGAGGGCGGTCTAAAAAGGTGAAGCTTCATACCAAATATCAACAAAGGCTATAATTAGAAAAAGCTTTGCAAAGATCCACTAGATGAAGCTACACACCAAATATCAAAGACCTGGGCCTTGCGGTTTCAGAGAAGAAGATTTTTTAAAGATATTCCCTACATGTACATAAGCCTATGTAAAACCAAAATGGGCCCAGGGCAGGGTCATTTTTGACCTAAGGGCTATAATTTAAACGATCTTGATAGAGACGTCCACTAGATGAAGCTTCACACCAAATATCAAAGACCTGGGCCTTGCTGTTTCAGAGAAGATTTTCAAAGACTATCTCTATATAAGTCTATGTAAAACCAAAGTGTCCCGGGCGGGGGCATTTGTGGCCCGAGGGCTATAATTTGAACAATCTTGGTAGAGGTCCACTAGATGAAGCTCCATACCAAATATCAAAGACCTAGGCCTTGTGGTTTCAGAGAAGAAGATTTTTAAAGATTTCCCTATATAAGTCAATGTAAAACCAAAGGGTCTCGGGACGGGAGCATTTTTGGCCCCAGGGCTATAATTTGAACAATCTTGATAGAGGTCCACTAGATAAAATTTCACACCAAATATCAAAGACCTAGGCCTTGTGGTTTCACAGAAGAAGATTTTTAAAGATTTTCCCTATATAAGTCTATGTAAAACCAAAGGGCCCCGAGGCGGGGGGCATTTTTGTCTCAGGGCTATAATTTGAACAATCTTGATAGAGGTCCACTAGATGAAGCTTCATACCAAATATCAAAGACCTAGGCCTTGTGGTTTCAGGGACGAAGATTTTTCAAGATTTTCCCTATATAAGTCTATGTAAAACCAAAGGGCCTTGGTGCGGGGGCATTTTGGCCCCAGGGCTACAATTTGAACAATCTTGGTAAAGGGCCACAAGATGAAGCTTCATACCAAATAGCAAAGACCTGAGCCTTGCGGCTTTAGAGAAGAAGATTTTTAAAGATTTTCCCTATATAAGCCTATGTAAAACCAAAGGGCCCCGGAGTGGGGGAATTTTTGGCCCCAACACTATAATGTGAACAATCTTGGTAGGGGTCCACTAGATGCAGCTTCATGCGAAATAGCAAAGACCTGGCCTTTCGGTTTCAGAGAAGAAGAACTTTAAAGATTTCCCCTATTTAATCCTATGTAAAACCAAAGGGCCCCGGGGCGGGGGCATTTTTGGCCCCAGCACTATAATTTGAACAATCTTGGTAGGGGTCCACTAGATGAAGCTTCATACCAAATAGCAAAGACCAGGGCCTTGCGGTTTCAGAGAAGAAGATTTTTCAAATTTTCGGTGAAAAAATCTATTTTTGGCTCCTGTGACCTAGATGTGCAAAGGACCGGAACCATTTGAACAACTTTGAAAGGGGACCACCTAAGGATCATTTCTGTGAAGTTTGGTCAAAATCCGATCAGTGGTTTAGGAGGAGATGTCGTTTGAAGAAATTGTTTACGCCGCACGGACGCACGGACGCACGACGGACGACGGACAAAAAGTGATCCCAAAGGCTCACCTCGTCACTACGTGACGGTGAGCTAAAAATAATGTAGACCCTGCAAACCCAAGTTTTACAATATAAAAGTGGAGTTTAATGGGGTCAAAACCATATAGGCTTGTTTTCGTGATGGATTGTGGGTACTCGCTATCAATATTGGGATTAGAAATAATGAGATACCAAGGGTTTCTTTTGAAAATGTCAGTTCTTGAGTGAGTGAGTGTTTGAGTTTTACGTCCCACCAACAGCTTAGGTCATACGGAGACGGGACCTCGGTTTAAGACTCATCCGTAGTCTGGAGAAGCCCGGGATCGATCCTGCGACCCCTGGTTAACTAGGCCAGTAGCATAACCACTACACCGTGGGGGGGGGGGGGGGGGGAGGGGGGGGGGGGGCTTATATTCAGTTCTTGAGATAAGATATGCACGGATGTGTTATCATAATGCTATTGTGTATTGCTGGTCAGCCGAGAGATATTCAGATCATTACGAAAACACGTCTATACAAATACATTGTAAACTTTATCACTGAAAAATCGAAACTTTTAAGATGAAATATTGTGATATTCTCATTTCTGCTCAATATATAGATTGTGGGTCCTCGTTAGAACCGCCTCGTTGAAGCGGTTCTAACGAGAACCCACAATCTATATTTTAGTGCAGGAATAAGGAAAATAAGATTTACCCCTGTAAACCCCAGTCAGCCTCGATAGCGCAGTGGTTAACGCGTTCGACTCATGATCGAGAGGTTGTGCGTTCGAATCCGGCACCCGGTATCGAGGTGTGTCCTTGGCCAAGACACGTTATTACACTGCCTCACTTCACCCAAGTGTAAATGGGTAGCAGTGGTGTAATAGTCACTGCCTCTCTCTCGCGCGCGTGAAAACACCCGGAATGAGTGTTCGAGAGCGATCAAATAAGCTTGAAGCTTCCACCGCAATCGAACTAAAATAAGTTATTATTAGCTAAAAGTGGGGTCCAAGGGGGTCAAAATTATATAGGCCTATTTTCGTAATGGAGGCCATG
This sequence comes from Lucinisca nassula, assembly GCA_963580285.1. Lineage (NCBI taxonomy): Eukaryota > Metazoa > Mollusca > Bivalvia > Lucinida > Lucinidae > Lucinisca > Lucinisca nassula. The sequence goes on along the minus strand of OY757022.1, from coordinate 129,587,835 downwards.
CAGGACCGTGATTTTGAAATTACACGAACTGAAGATATCGACTAATCCGCTAAAACGTAGACCAAATAGTTTCATTAAGATATCACGACCCGCAAAAACACATGGGTGACATTTTCACAATCTTTGCCTGGCGCCTGGGCAAGACTAATGCCGAAGAAAACTGGCATTCGTCGAGTTCATTTGTCAAATTATGTCGGTATACCGAGCAAGTTAATTGATTAGATCAAGTCAGCATAATTATCAAACTATTTGCGCCGACGAGATCCAAAGTTAGTACTACTGTAGAGTGCGTATGTTTTAGTATTACGTCCCATCAAAAGCTAAGGTCATGCGGAGGCAGAACCTCGGTTTAAAGACTCATCCGAAAGTCTGGCGAAACCAGGGATCGAACCCACGACCCCTGGTTTATCAGGTGAGTAGCATAACCACTACACCACGGAGGATCCTAGTAATACTGCAGAAGCGTCCCGCCTGCAACAGTCCATGTCATCTCGAAAACAAGACCATATAATTTTGACCCTTTGTTTGATTTGAGGTTTAACATCCCCGTCAACACTGTAAAGGTCATTTTGGAGACGTTGCTTCCAATTTTGTGGGACTTTTACCCGACATTGAGATGAAATGACATTCAACCCCTGCCGCCAAATGAAACCGATAGGGATTATAAGCATGGACGGTCCGACTCGTGCCGCTTTGCTTGGGCAGGCTTAGATCCTCTAAGCGGTTTACAAGTACTCATATGCGGGTCGGTTTCAGCTCTGCGTGGAAGCATCATGCAGCCCATCTATTTCTTTAAGCCCCGATGGGCAGGGGCCAAATTTTGCCCCTTTATGCAGTAAGTAAGTAAGTAAAGACTTAATAAAGTGAGGGTAGCAACATTTAGCACATACTAAAATACATGTAATAGCTGATCTTCCATGAGGCCCTAAAAAAACTGGGGATTATAGGGATATAGGGCTAAGCATTATTTTTCTTATTTCTGCTCAAATTTTGGTAGTAAGATTTTCAATATACAGTAAAATTCCTATATTAAGACAACCTTTGGGACTGTTCAAAAGTGGTCTTTAAGACCACTTTTGAACAGTACCAAAGGTGGTCTCTGACCAGAGGACATTGTATGCAGAAAATGCAAAGAAAGAATAACTGAAACCTACTAAATAAGCTTTACGAGGACTGTTCAAATATGAATGCAAGTTGAACGTATTCTCATGCACTAATGCGAAAATCACCTGGAAATAAATATCACAGCGTAGAAAAACATTTTACATATACATTGATACCAAACCTGTTAAAATCCGTACACTTTAGCCATGTATATCGTTCGATAAACACTGTCTACTCTTGTATACTAATACAAAACATGGTTGGAAGAAGGTCAGAGTAGGCCGTTGAAATACGGTCCTATATTAAGAATCGTTGTATTCTTGGTATATGGTGCACAGACATTTTTGATGAAATATGTACGGTTTATGGGCATAATGAAATGTCTTTTCCGACAGTTTTTCGTTGGTGTAAGAAATTCAGCTGTGGGCTAGACTCAACAGAAGATGCACCACATGATCGTCGGCCGAAAAGAGCAACATCTGCCAAGATGGTTGCTAGAGTGAAAGAAATAGTTGCTACCGATGCACGATACACCACTAGGCAAATAGCTAGTATGGTTGGCATCTCATTAGGAGCAGCTCATACAATTCTGAAACGGGATTTGAAAATTAGAAAGATCTGTGCTAGATGGATTCCCCATCTGTTGACAGATGAGCAGAAAAAGACACGCGTTCAGTGCGCCAAGAAGTTGCTTAAAAAGTTTCCAAATTACAATGCACGGTCTTCGCTAATGTCGTCACAGGTGACGAGACATGGGTTCCCTTTTCTGAGCCAAAACGAAAGATTCAGAACAAAATATGGGCAACAAAATATTGCAAAAGACCATGCATTGCAAAGCGGACCATGAGCGTCAAGGAGGTAATGTATGCCATATTCTTTTCAAATCAAGGCCCTGCTATTCAGGTTGCTGTGCCTAAAGGCAAATCTGTAAATGCGAAGTTTTACAAGAACAAAGTTCTTCGAAAATTGAAGGAATATTTCAAAGAACTAAGACCCGCAACTGGTTTTGCCAATGTCAGATTGCCACATGAAAATGCGTCATCGCACAAGGCGTTCATTTTGCAAGACTATCTGAATCTGGAAAAGGTTGTTGAACTCCCTCACCCCCCCCCCCCCCCCCCCCGTATTCCCTGACCTTGCCCCGTGTGACTTTTTTTCTGTTCCCGCGGCTGAAAAAATCCCTTTCCGGTCGAAAATTTGTACAGCGCAAACACCTCGGTTCTGCAATATTCCAGTGCCTTCATAGTATACCTCGAAAAGACTACCAAAATGCATTCAATGATTGGATCAGAAGACTGAAAGTTTGTATATCTGTTTAAGGGGAATACTTTGAGGGGACAAAATAAATTTTTCATCGAATCATTTGTATGTGCTTAGTTGCATTCATATTTGAACAGTCCTCGTATATAGCAAAATTAGTCTTAATTTTAGGTGGTCTTAATAGCGGAATTTTACTGTATTTGAATTGGCGTGTTTTTGTAATGTGATTGCTTTTGATCATGTTCGAAATACAGAACCTGTGGCCCAACCCACTTGCTTGTTTCATTGATAATGTCGGCCTCGCCCATCGGGCTTGACGAAATAGATGGGCTGCATGATGCTTCCACGCAGGGCTGAAACTGACCCGCACACGAGTACTGGTAAACCGCTTAGAGGATCTAAGCCTGTCCAGGCAAAGCGGTACAAGTGTCGGCCCGTCCATGCTTATAAACCCAATTAGTTTCATTGGGTGGCAGGGCTTGAGATGTCATTTCATTTCAATGTCGGGTAAAAGTCCCATAAAATTGAAAGCGACGTCTCCAAAATGACCTTTACAGTGTTGACGGGGACGTTAAACTTCAAATCAAACAAACAAAATCATTGTAAATGAAAAGCAATAAAATATGTTTAAACCAAATACAGGTAACGGTATAATTTATAATTGTTCTATTCTTATCAATGTGAAGCGCTCAGAGTGCAGAGCGTGAGCTATTTTTGTAAAACATGGTCTGGGCTCATATGCAAGGACACTTGAAAATACGTTAGAACGCGGCGATTGATAAATATTGTCTGATAGCATTTCACATGATGGAGGGACATGGGATGCGTCACGCGAAAAATGTGTCTTTGAACATATCCGCCCAGCGAAGCCCCAGGTCAGCCTGCGCAATTGCGAAGGCTGACGTGAGGCTTCGCTGGGCTCTAATTAGCTAGTCATTGGCACTATATAGTCTTCACGAAAACATGCCAATATAATTTTGACCCCCTTGAACCCCACTTTTATATACATAGTAAAACTGAGGTTTACAGAGGTAAAACTTATTTTTCTTATTTCTGCTCTAAAATATAGATTGTGGGTACTCGATGAGGCGGTTCTAACGTGTACCCACAATCTATATTTGGAGCAGAGATAAGACAAATATCACATTATTCCATCTTAAAATTTTCCTTTTTCTGGGGATAATATTTACAATGTAATGTTTATAGATGAGTTTAGGTTGATTAACTTCCTTGGTTACGCTGGGCATGCGCAGTCTTGTGTGGCAAAAAGTAATCAATCGAGCCCATGTGTGTACAGTAAACTAAGGAAAAATAAGATTTTTTAAGCATAGTGTTTGTCATTTCATCCACAACATAGACTTTTACACTGCAGTTCAACGGCCCCGCCCATCGGGGCTTGAAGAAATAGATGGGCTGCACGATGCTTCCACGCAGAGCTGAAATCGACCTGCATACGAGTATTGTTAAAAAACCGCGCAGAGGATCTAAGCCTGCCCAGGCAAAGCGGTGCGAGTCCATGCTTATTAAGCCTATTGCTTTCATTGAGCTGCAGGGCTTGAGACTTCATTTCATCTCATTGTCGGGTAAAAGTCCCACAAAATTGAAAACAACGTCTCCAAAATGACCTTTACATTGTTGACGGGGACGTTAAACCTCAAATCAAAGAAACAAAAACTGCAGTTCACAATCTTTTGAATCACAACAGTAATAAGCAGATACCATGTCCGAATTCTCCGATTTTATAGGTTATTTTACTATTCCATTATACATGTACATGCTATTTGTTGTTTGTTGTTTGTTTTAAATGAATGCTTGTTTAATTCTCATTACCTGAATTAGGGGCCTCTGAATAAATCTTTGACTTGACTTGACTTGCAAGAAAAAAATTGAGCAGATAAGCAAAAACATTACTGGCAGAGTTACAGATACTTTGAAAAACCTGAACATGAAAGTACCATAGCCAGACTGGATAGCACTAAGAGATTCGGGACAAATCTCATTAGGCAAATGGGGGTGGGGGTGTAAAAGGTCGAATGTGTGGCTCGGTGTATCAGTCAGTAGAGTGTTTGTACGGTATACGAGAGGCCCTGGGTTCGCAGAGCTAAAACTGACCGCACATGAGTACTGGTAAACCACTATAAACCACATTTTTTTTTATTTGGCGACAAGGCTTGAGATGTTATTTAATCTCAATGTGGGTATAAGAAGCAACGTCTCAAAAATGACCCAAATAGTGTTCATGGGGACGGTGATTTGTTTGTTTGTTTTGAGATTTAACGTCCCCGTCAACACTGTATAGGTCATTTTGGAGACGTTGCTACTTATTCTGTGGGACTTTTATCCGATATTGAGATGAAATGACATCTCAAGACTTGTCGCCCAATGAAACCCATACGGTTTATAAGCATGGGTGGTCCGATTCGTACCGTTTTGCCTGGGCTGGCTTAGATCCTATAATTGGTTTACCAGTACTCATTTGCGTTGGTTTCAGCTCTGCGTGGAAGCATCATGCAGCCCGTCTGTTTCTTCAAGCCTCGGTGGGCTGGGGTCGCGGGGACGGTGAATTTCAATATTCAAACAACCCTGTTACTGGTTGTAAACGATTGATCTTTATCACACACATGTTGAATCCCTCAGGGTATTAATCCTTCGATTGATCTTCACTGTCTCGCCCCCGCCCATTGGAGAAATAGATTGGGCTGCATGATGTTTCCACGCAGAGCTGAAACTGACCATACATGAGTACTGGTAAACTGCTTAGAAGGACTAAGATTGCCAAGGCAAAGTGATGCGAGTCAGACCATCAAATGCATATAAGCCTTTTGGTTTCATTAGGCGGCAGGGCTTGAAATGTCATTTCATCTCAATGTCGGGTAAAAGTCCCACCAAACTGGAAGCAACGCCTCCAAAATGACCTAAATAGTGTTGACGGGCACATTAATCCACAATTCACCCCACCAACCAATCATCTTCATTGTCGCATCGTTTGTCTTGCGATTAACGCAACATGAAGCGACCATTGTCAGTTAATTATTCGATTATTAATTGTTTTGGGTTTAACGACACGTCAACCCCTGTGGGTAATTTTGTCTCGACTCCCACAGAAAGGGAGAAATACATATAGAAGAGATCGTAGGTTAAATTAAAGGACACAGGAGAAAAATGAATGGAAGTATAGAAACAGAAGGAATAAGAGCATTCCCCTCTACCCTTACCTGCTGCAAGTCGGATAGCAGGCCTTACACAATTACCAGCCAAAAGCAGTTGGACGCCACAGTGAAGCAAGACATACGTCACCTTTACCTTACGCTCTATTTAAAATTGTCAAATTCAAAGAAATTAATAACTTCTATCGGATCAGTCTGAACAACGGTTATTTTTTTTTTGCCACACAAAACTGCGCATGCACAAAAATACGGAATCTTGGGATAGCATTTCCTTAGCGACCTGTGGCGTCCTAAACTCATCTATAGGCGAGTTTTCGTAACGCTTCCTCATGCAGGAAGATAAGGCTGTAGTTTGGCCGACTGAGTTCGCAGACTTATCTGAGTCCTCGCCGTGCGCGCATGCCCGAAGGTACATTTCCGCTGAACACAGGCCGGCCTCGGTGGCTTAGTCGACTGGTAATCAGGAGGTCGCGGGTTCGACATCTATCAGAATCAGAATTGTTACTGGTGACACGTCAAATGACATTCATACACCAGGACCTGTAATGTGGGAAGTTAGTCCCTAGCTCTAACCAAAGAGATAAATTTAGCTACACAATCATCAGCACCTTCAGCTGTCGAAATAATCGAATCGGGAAGGGCATTCCAATCTCGAATGGTTCTGGGGAAGAAAGACTCTTTATAAATGTCAGCTCTTGCAGTAAGGGTCTGAAACGCCAACGAATGGTGTCGGGTCGCAGCATTCATTCGTGGAGCTTAAACATGAAATCTTTTCTTTCTGGTATTCTCTACCCTCCGAGGCTTGAAGAAATAGATGGGCTGCGAGACGTGTTTAGACTTTTGACGTGTTTATACTCACAAATACGGCAAAACAAATTACATGTTTAGAAACAACACACTTTTCTAACCATGTTTAGATCTAAACATGTATAAAACACGTTTAATTTCTATACGCTATTTTTACAAACCGACCACACACGAGTACTCGTAAATCTCTTAGAGGATCTAAGCCTGAACAGGCAAAGCGGTGCGAGTCGGCCCGTCCATGCTTATAAATCCTATTGGTTTCATTGGGCGACAGGGCTTGAGATGTCGTTTCATCTCAATGTCGGGTAAAAGTCCAACAAAAGAATGGAAGCAGCGTCTCCAAAATGACCTTTACAGTGCTGACGGGGACATTTAACCTCAATTCAAACAATCAAACAAACAATTCTCTACCCTCCACTGATTCAATGATTGATTGATTGATTGATTGTGTACGTCAACCCTTGTGGGCCATTTTGTGTCGTCTCCCAGAGAAAGGTACAAAAGACATACATCTCGAAAACACGTCTATATAATTTTTACCCCCTTGAACCCCACTTTCATGTATTGAAAACTGGGGTTTCCGGGGGTATACCTTATTTTTCTTATTTCTGCTCTAAAATATAGAATGTGGGTACTCGTTAGAACCGCCTCGATGAGGCGGTTCTAACGAGTGCCCACAATCTATATTTTGAGCAGAAATAAGAAAAATATCACAATTTTTCATCTTAAAATTTTCATTTTTTCGGCGATAAAGGTGGCAATGTAATTGTATAGGCGTGTTTGCGTAATGGTAGAGGGGGTGAAAGAGAGGGATTTGGAAGAGAGAGAAGAAACAGAGGAAATAACAACATTTCACATGATCCCTTCTAAATCTGGTTTTCTGTACAGTTTGTATGGAAACTTCTTTTGTAGATTTTTTTCCTCCACCAAAACTTGAGAAGCCTCCGTGGTGCAGTGGTTATGCTAGTCGCCTTGTAAACCAGGGGTCGCAGGATCGACCCCGGACTCCTCCAGACTTTCTGATGAGTCTTTAAGCTGAGGTCCCGTCTCCGTATGACCTTAGTTGGTGGTGGTACGTAAAACTCAAACACTCACCTCATTTCCACCAATACTTGACTTTCAAGGCCAATTTAAGTTCTGGCATTCATGGCGACTGGCGAGGCATGCAGATATGACGCTGACGCGTCGCCGTAAAACGAAATTTCCGACCGTAAAACCGCCGATTTACCTCCCTATATATAGTGACAATTTTCAATACAGTTATCCCCTAATTATAAAGTCACTAATCTGACGAGCCTCCGTGCCGGTCATGAGCGCTCTATCTTGATCATCACTGGGGTGTTGGGGGGGGGGGGGGGGGGAAGGGGGGGGGGGGTCGGCTTAGAAAATGGTCCTGAATGTACGGAACCCTGAAAGGATCATGCAATTTATTTTACGGATATGTTGTGCGAACAAGATATTATCTTGTGCGCACAACATAGAATCTTGTGCGAACAAGTTATTATCTTTAGCGCTCAAGTTATCTTGTTCACAAACATACCATCTTGTTCGCACAACATATTATCTTGTTCGCACAACATATCTTGTTTGCACAACATAGATCTTGTGCAGACAACACAATATCTTATGGCCTTCTGGTTTCAGACAAGAAGATTTTCAAAGGTTTTCTCAATATAAGTCTATGTAAAACGTGTGGGCCCCGGGATTGGTCCATTTTTGGCCCCAGGGATATAATTTGAACAATTTTGGTAGAGGTCTACTAGGTGAAGCTTCATACCAAATATCAACGACCTTGGCCGTCTGGTTTCAGACAAGAACATTTTCAAAGGTTTTCCCTATATACTATAAGTCTATGTAAAACCAGTGGGCACCGGGGTGTGCCCATTTTTGGCCCCAGGGTTATAATTTGAGCAACCTTAGTAGAGGTCTACTACACAATGCTTCATACCAAATATCAAAGACCTTTCAGGCAAGAAGATTTTTAAAGGTGTTCCCTATATAAGTCTATGTAAAACCAGTGGGTCCAGGGGCGGAGTCATTTTTGGCCCCAGGTCTATAATTTGAACAAAATTGGTCGAGGTCAACTAGACAAAGCATCATACCAAATATCAAGGAACTGAGCCTTTTGGTTTCAGACAAGAAGGTGTTTTTAAAGGTGTTCCCAATATAAGTCCATGTAAAACCAAAGGACCACAGGGCGGGGGCATTTTTGGTCCCAGGGCTATAATTTGAACAATCTTGATAGAGGTCCACAAGATGAAGCTTCATACCAAATATCAAACACCTGAGCCTTCTGGTCTTTTACATAAGTCTATGTAAAACCAAAGGGTCCCGGGGCGGGGGCATTTTTGGACCCAGGGCTAGAATTTGAACACTCTTGGTAGAGGTCCATTAGATGAAACTACAAACCAAATATCAAAGACCTGGGCCTTGAGGTTTCAGAGGAGAAGATTTTTTTTAAGATTTGTCCTATATGAGTCAATGTAAAATCAAAGGGCCCCGGGTGGGGGCATTTTTTGGCCCCAGAGCTATAATTTGAACAATTTTGTTGGAGGTCCATTAGATGAAGCTTCACACCAAATATCAAAGACCTGGGCCTTGCGGTTTCAGAGAAGAAGATTTTTTTCAAAGATTATTCCCATAAAAGTCAATGTAAAATCAAAAAGGGCCCCGGTGTAACAGGCCAGTTCTTCCCCCAGTCAGTTTCTTCCCCGGGGAAGAACCGGGCCGGCCCGTTTCTTTACCGGGAAAGAAACTGACAGTTTCTTCCCCACCCAGTCAGTTTCTTCCCCACCTGAAATTTTTAGAACCATAGTCAACGAGTAATTTATGCCTCCGAAATTGTTAAAAATTGGAACAGAAACCATTCTGCATTGGTTTTGAGTTTTTACAGCTTGAGTGGCAAAATTTTCTCTATGCCATACAATATACGAAGTGGCTATTGCCAGTTAACTGGTAATAGCGGTTTTACGATAAAATCGCTATTGCCAGTTAACTGGTAATAGCGGTTTTACGATAAAATTGCTATTGCCAGTTAACTGGTAATAGCGATTTTATCGTAAAACCGCTATTGCCAGTTGACTGGTAATAGCCATTTTAACGTAAAACCGCTATTACCAGTTAAAAGATTAATATAAAATATCTTATGACAATTTTTTATTGTTATTGAAGCATGAATGAAAACGAACTACTGAAAATAAACAAATGAATGAATTTCTGACACGTAGATATACATATATGCGAATATTTTCGGAAGAAATATGTAAAAGGTATGTTCCTACTGCTTCCAACAACACAGTATATAGGTACTAGAACTGTCTCATCGAGGTGGTTCTAACGAGTAACGGGTAAAGAATGACATTTTGATTAAACTGGTGGATGCGCATATTAATCTGAGTCGTCGCTGGGTTTTGCTTGGTGTTTGATGAGATTTTACGCCCTCGTCAAGACTAATTAGGTCATATTTGAGACGTTGGACTTTTACCCGACATTGAAATGAAATGTCATCTCAAGCCCTACCGTCCATAGAAAACGCTAGAATTTAAGGACGGGTCCGACTAGCATCACTTTTTAGGGATACAGTCCTAAACTGGCGGAAATGTGTTAGACTTAATTGGGATAATTTCACTTTACATATTCAAAGTTTCCCTAGCTTCGTTGTAATAAAACTGACAGAACCAACTGTCTTTCTCTTCTTGTTGTTTTCTTTTCAGACTTCTTACTCGTACATGTACGTGCAGCACCCTCAAATATGTCTATGTGTCCTCATTAACTTACACATTTAAAAACAATTCAGTCTTTATTTTGCTACGAGTAAGAAGTCTTACTTTTGTCCGAGAACTGGAATTCACTTACATGAAACATGTCTTTGTAATCTAGCTGGCTGGGATTACATGAAATACATGTTGAACAACATAGATTGTGGATACTCGATAGAACTGCCTTGTCGAGGCGATTCTATCGAGTCCCAGCAATCAATGTTTTGAACAGATGTATGAAGCATATCTTTTAGCTTCTTAAATTTCCATTTCTGATCAAAATTTGGCAATGTACTTGTATAGGCGTGTTTTTGTAATGTATGTTTGGAATAACAATTCATTATGAAAACGCGCCTATAAACATTTACTGTCTAAATTTACTGATATACTTCATATTTCTGCCCTAGACTCACTAGAACCCCTTCAAAGAACTGGTTTTATCAATAACCCGCATTCTTGGACTGTTACCGGACTTTGAGATGAATTGACATCTCAAGCCCTATCGTCCAATGAAACCAATAGGGTTTGTATGCATGGGCGGTCCGACTCGCATCACGCTTTAAACTTCTAAGTGGTTTACCTGTACTCATATGCCATGCGGCTGGTTTCAGTTCTGCATAGAAGCATTATGCAACCCATTCTATTTCTCTTGAAGCCCCGATGAGCTGGGGCGATTATGGATTACATATGCAAAATATGGAAATGCTTGGTCAAAGCAGAAAAACAAAAACATGCATTTAAGCCATTACATTCATAACTGTAAATGGAATAATTCTGCACGTCAACTGGCAATAGCGATTTTACGTTAAAATTGCTATTACCAGTTAACTGGCAATAGCGATTTTATCGTAAAACCGCTATTACCAGTTAACTGTCAATAGCAATTATATCGTAAAACCGCTATTACCAGTTAACTGGCAATAGCGATTTTATCGTAAAACCGCTATTGCCAGTTAACTGGCAATAGACCTTTCCTACAATATATGGAGATCCAAGGAAATTTTCATCCCAATTCCAGTATCTATGATTAATTTTCTTAGCTTTTATGACATAAATTGGTACTAACTAACCAGATATAATAATCAATAAATCTTTAGTGCTCAAATGTAAATATAATTTGGAAAGTGGGGATGGGGAAGAACTGGGCCGGCCCATTTCTTCCCCACCCCAGGTTTTTCTGTTTACTAAAAATTCTTGTGATAAATTTTCTTTGCTTTTTAAGACATTAAACTTGGTATTAACTAAAAAGATATTATGAGCAACAAATGTTTGGCGCTCAAATTGAAGTAGAATTTGGAGACTGGGGGGTGGGGAAGAACTGGGCCGGCCCCATTTCTTCCCCACTCCAGATTTTTCTGTTTACTAAAAATTCTCGAGATAAATTTTCGTTGCTTTTTAAGACATAAATTGGTATTAACTAAGCAGATATAATATGCAACAAATGTTGGAGACTTGGGGGTGGGGAAGAACTGGGCCGGCCCATTTCTTCCCCACCCCAGATTTTTCTGTATACTAAGTATTCTTGTGATAATTTTTTATTGCTTTTTACTGCATAAATTGGTATTAACTAAACAGATATAACAAGCAACAAATGTTTGGCACTCAAATCTAAATAGAATTTGGAAACTGGGGGTGGGGAAGAACAAGGCCGGTCCAGTTCTTCCCCACCCCAGATGTTTCTGTTTACTAAAATTCTTGTGATAAATTTCCTTTGCTTTTAAAGACAACAATTGGTATAAACTAAACAGATATAATAAGCAACAAATGTTTGGAGCTCAACATTAAGTAGAATTTGGAGACGGAGAGGGGGGGGGGGGGGGTGGAGGGGACTTGGCCGGTCCATTTCTTCCCCACCCCAGATTTTTCTGTTTACGAAAAATTCTTGTGATAATTTTTTGTTGCTGATTAAGACATAAATTGGTATAAACTAAACAGATATAATAAGCAATAAATGTTTGATGTTTGGCGCTCAGATTTAAATAAAATTTGGAGACTGGGGGTGGGGAAGAACTGGGCCGGCCAATTTCTTCCCCACCCCAGATTTTTCTGTTTACTAAAAATTGTCGTGATAAATTTTCGTTGCTTTTTAAGACATAAATTGGTATTAACTAAGCAGATATAATATGCAACAAATGTTCAGCGGTCAAATTTAAATAGACTTTTGGAGACTGGGGGGTGGGGAAGAAATTGGCCGGCCCATTTCTTCCCCACCCCAGTTTTTTCTGTATACTAAAAATTCTTGTGATTAATTTTTGTTGCTTTTTAATACATAAATTGGTATTAAACTATTAACCAAACAGATATAATAAGCAACAAATGTTTAGCACTCAAATCTTAATAGAATTTGGAAACTGGGGGTGGGGAAGAACTGGGCCGGCCCAGTTCTTCCCCACCCCAGATGTTTCAGTATACTAAAAATCCTTGTGATAAATTTCCTTTGCTTTTAAAGACAAAAATTGGTATAAACTAAACAGATATAATAAGCAACAAGTGTTTGGAGCTCAAATCTAAATAGAATTTGGAGACTGGGGGTGGGGAAGAACTGGGCCGGCCCCTTTCTTCCCCACCCCAGATTTTTCTGTTACTATAAATTCTTGTGATAAATTTTCTTCGCATTTTTAGACATAAATTGGAATTAACCAAACGGATAAAATAAGCATCAAATGTTTGGCCCTCAAATCTAAATAGGAATTTAAAGAGTGGGGGAGGGGAAGAACTGGACCGGCCCGTTTCTTCCCCACCCTTGCGTAGTGTTTTACAGTTATGTCAGTTAAATCGCCGAAGATGTCTCGGGTGGGGAAGAACTGGGTCAGTCCATTTCTTTCCAACCCTTGGGTAGTGTTGTACAGTTATGTCAATTATATTGCTGAAGATGTCTTGGGTGGGGAAGAACTGGGCTGGTGCCCAGTTCTTCCCCACCCAAGACACCTTCACCATCATTATTGATTTAATTGTACATCAATACCCAAGGGTGGGGAAGAAACGGACTGGCCCCGTTCTTCCCCACCCAAGACATCTTCAGCAATATAACTGACATAACTATTCAAAACTACCCAAGGGTGGGGAAGAAACAGGCTGGCCCAGTTCTTCCCCACCCCAGACACCTTCAACATCTTAAATGACTTAACTGTAAAACACTACCCAAGGGTTGGGAAGAAAAGGCCCAGTTCTCCCCCACCCTGGACACCTTCAACGTCATAGCTGACTTAACAGTACAACACTACCAAAGGGTGGGGAAGAAACTGGCCGGCCCAGTTCTTCCCCACCCGAGACATCTTCAGCGATATAACTGACATAACTGTACAACACTACCCAAGGATGGGAAAGAAACAGGCCACCTCAGTTCTTCCCCACCCCAGACGCGGTCAAGGTCATAACTGACTTAACAGTACAACACTAACAAGTGTTCTAATGTTAATTCAGATATGCTGTTGAAGGTGTCTGGGGTAGGGAAGAATTGGGCCGGCCCAGTTCTTCCCCACCCAAGACGTCTCCAGCGATATAATTGACATAACTGTACAATACTACCCAAGGTTGGGGAAGAAATGGGCTGGCCCAGTTCTTCCCCACCCGAGACATCTTCAGTGATATAACTGACATCACTGTACAACACTACACAAGGGTGGGGAAGAAACGGCCCGGCCCAGTTCTTCCCCATCCCAACTCTCCAAATTCCTATTTAGATTTGAGGGCCAAACATTTGTAGCTTATCTTATCCTTTCAGTTAATACCAATTTATGTCTAAAAATGCGAAGAAAATTTATCACAACAATTTTTAGAAAACAGAAACATCTTCCCCACCCCCAGTCTACGAATTCTATTTAAATTTGAGCTCAAACGTTTGTTGCTTATTATTATACCCACCTTTTCGTAGAAAAATCGGGTATATTGTTTTCGTACCAGAGTTGAGTGGGCGTCAGTCCGTCCGTCCGACTATCCGTCTGTCTGTCTGTCTGTCCGTCACGTTTCTTGTAAAAGGATCTCCTCTGCAACCAATGAAGTTACACTTTTGAAACTTTGCATGTGGATAGTACATGGTATGTAGATGGCAGTGGGCTACATATTTGTGACCTTGACCTCAACATGGCCCAAAGGTCAAAGGTCAAAAAGTATGACTTTGCCATATCTTAAGTTACACGTTTGAAACTTTGCATGTGGATAGTACATTGTATGTAGATGGTAGTGGGCTACTTTCTTGTGACCTCGACACCAACATGGCCCAAAGGTCAAAGGTCAAAAAGTATTACTTAGCCATATCTTTAGCGTCATTCAAAGAAAAGGCGGGTATTGCGATGGTATACCATCGACTGCGCAATCTATATAGTATCTGTTTAGTTTATATCAATTTTTGTCTTTAAAAGCAAAGGGAATTTATCACAAGAATTGTTTTAGTAAACAGAAATAGCTGGTGTGGGAAAGAACTGGGCCGGCCCAGTTCTTCCCCACCCCCAGTCTCCAAATTCTATTTAGATTTGGGCTCCAAACATTTGTTGCTTATTATATCGGTTTAGTTTATACTAACTTTTGTCTTTAAAAGGAAATTTATCACAAGAATTATTTTTAGTACACAGAAACATCTGGGGTGAGGAAGAACTGGGCCGGCCCAGTTCTTCCCCACTCCAGTTTCCAAATTCTATTTAGATTTGAGTGCTAAACATTTGTTGCTTATTATATCTGTTTATGTTAGACCAGTTTGTGTCTTAAAAAGCAACAAACATTTATCACAAGAATTTTTTGTAAACAGAAAAATCCGGGGTGGGGAAGAAATGGGCCGGCCCAGTTCTTCCCCACCCCCCAGTCTCCGAATTCTATTTAAATTTGAGCGCCAAACATTTGTTGCTTATTAAATCCGTTTAGTTAATATCAATTTATGTAATAAAAACCAACGGACATTTATCACAAGAACTTTTAGTAAACGGAAAAATCTCTGGTCGGGAAGAAATGGGCCGGCCCAGTTCTTCCCCAGCCCCCAGTCTCCAAATTATATTTAAATTTCGGCACCAAACATTTGTTGCTTATTATGTCTGTTTAGTTAATACCAAATTATGTCTTAAAAAGCAAAGGAAATTTATCACAAGAATCCTTGTTAACAAAAAAAACTGGGGTGGGGTAGAACTGGGCCGGCCCAGTTCTTCCCCACCCCCTGTCTCCAAATTCTATTTAGATTTGAGCGCCAAAAATGTTAGGCTTATTATATCTCTTTATTTGCATCTCCATGAATTGTGTAGCATAGAGCAAATTTTGTCATTCCCCTTGGGGAGGGATCAAAAGGTCAAATATCAATAAAATTCAATTACAAAATAGAAGTGGAGGCAATGATCAGGACTCGATACAATTAACCCACAGCTCCAATCAGAGACACCAAAGGGAAAGTTTTTTTATTTTTTTATTTTTTTTTTTTTTTTTGTTTGATTTGAGGTTTAACGTCCCCGTCAACACTGTAAATGTTTTGGAGACGTTGCTTCCAATTTTGTGGGACTTTTACCCGACATCGAGATGAAATGACATCTCAAGCCCTGTCGACCAATGAAACCAATAGGGTTTATTAGCTTGGACGGTCCACCTCGCACCGCGGTTCCTGGACAGGCTTAGATCCTCTAAGCGGTTTACCAGTACTAGTAAGCGGACCGGATTCAGCTCTGCGTGGAAGCAGCATGCAGCCCATTTAGTTCTTCAAGCCCCTATGGGCGGGGCCGTACCAAAGGGAAAGAAACACAAACATGAAACAACAGACCCTAAAGGAAACATCAATAGAGGAAGGCCAAAAGGACAGTTACAAAGTCAATTTATAGATTATGATACTTAACTTTGAAGGAGTAATGATTAATGAAATATGTAAGGCATATTGAACGGGATTTTGACTGACCCCTAGGGCCGGACTTGGGTGGAGTGGGGTGGTGGGGGTGGGGTCAAAATTGGAGTTTTTCGGAACATAGTCATGTGACATCAATGGGGATGATTACATTACGAAAACACGCCTATATAAATACACTGTAAATTTTATCCCCGGAAAAAGGAAAATTTTAAGATGAAAATTGTGATATTTTTCTTATTTCTGCCCAAAATATAGATTGTGGGTACACGTTAGAACCGCCCCATCGAGGTGGTTCTAACGAGTACCCCCAATCTATATTTTAGAGCAGAAATAAGAAAATTAAGGTTGCCCTTGCAAACCCCAGTTTTACTATATAAAAGTGGGTTTCAAGGGGGTCAAAACCATATAGGCGTGTTTTCGTGATGAGTAGAATATAGTACAAGTAAAATTTTGACCCTGGGTCAGGTTGGGGCCCTGGCGCAGGGGTCAACAGGTCAAATTTAAGTTTTTTCACAACATAGTCATATGGCATATATCAAATTGAAGGGGATGATTAGTAGAATATAATACAAGTAAACATTTACCATGGGGACGGATTTTGGCCATGGAGGTGGGGGGGGGGGGAGGGTCAAAAGGTCACATGTCAGTCAAATTCAATTGCAAGTACAGTCGACCTTCAATGGCTCGAACACCTTTGGGACCATGAAAATCTGTTCGAGACAGGGGTAGTTCGAGCCACTGAGGGTTAATACCAGGACGCATAACGACATACTTTAGGACATCTTTTTCTGTGTTCTATAATGAAGAATGTATGCTGTGTGTACTCATTAGAATCGCCTCATCGAGGCGATTCTAATGAGTGCACACAGCATACATTTGCAAGACAAAAGACGAAAATATCCTAATTTTACCCTCCCTATTTCTTATGTATAGAAATTCCCTAGGGACACAAGAACGGGTTCGACTCAGTCATGGTAAACGAGCCATCGGTGTTCGAGCCATCGAAGTTCTACTGTATATGTTCATGTTGTTATTTGGTACTTAGTCCCAGTGGAGAAAGCATGTGGGTTTTGCGATGGCGTGCCATCGACTGCATTCTAGTTCAGTCTTGTTTTTAATTTTAGTTTCTATGATTCCTTTATTAACGCGTCTTAGCAAATCGTGATTTTTCTGGCATGTAAATGTTCTGTTTAGAAGTACAATGTTTGCATCGACATGTTTACGAATCAGAGATTGTCTAATTTCAGGTATTGGCTGCAAGTGCTGCGGTGTTTCTGGTGTGCTCTTTCATCAAGGTACATGAAATCTATTTCGGGTCATTCTATTAACATTCGCAGGGTCCATCAGGCGATGTTTTCAACTCTCAATTCGCGGCCTCGCCGGTTAATCTCTTCGAGATAGGCAAATGTAAACATATTTTACGTTCTTTAACCCTTATCCCGCTGATCGCGACAACACATGCTCTTGCAAACAGTGTAGATCCAGCCATCTGATCAGGATCTACACTGTCAAGTCTGTCATTCAGTTCGTGAATTTGCAGGAATAAATTACATCAAGTAATCTGATTGTTTAAAGTCAGAAAGGGATGTGGCTTAATCAATTATTCAGCGGGATAAGTTTAAATGCGCATGCTAAGGAGCTAATTCTTACCTTTAAGAGTAGCCCCCTTTTCAGTGGTAGTTCGGCCCGCGCCCATCGGGGCTTGAAGAAATATATGGGCTGCATGGTGCTTCCACGCAGAGCTAAATCTGACCCACACACGAGTACTGGTAAACCGCTTAGAGGATCTAAGCCTGCCCAGGCAAAGCAGTGTGAGTGTCGGACCGCCCATGCTTATAAACTATTGGTTTCATTGGGGGACAGGGCTTGGGATGTCATTTCAACTCAGTGTCGGGTAAAAGTCCCACAAAATTGGAAGCAACGTCTCCAAAATGACCTTTACAGTGTTGACGGGGACGTTAAACCTCAAATCAAACAAACAAACTTTATCAGTGGCTTATAGAAAGGCGAACAGGGCTCAGGAAGTAAGGCTGCCACGACTAATCGGATAATCGATTAATTGATCGATAAATTCCAGAAATATGATTATCGATACTGATTTTTCGTAATCGATTATTTTCTTAGTAGAATTTACTAGCCAAAGATATTTCTTAAATAGCCGGATGAGTGGCAAATAGTGCAGACCCTGATGAGACGCCGCGTTCTGCGGCGTCTCATCTGGGTCTACACTGTTTGCTCCGGCCTGTCTGTGCAAAACCCTACAGTGAAGTACAGCATATGGTAAGAGTCCTATTCAGACAGAAAGCCAGACAGGTAAAATTATGACCAAATCTCCAGTGATTACTAATCGATTATTTATCGATATGGCAAGCCTGATAATCGATTATCATTTCAGCATCGATTAGCCAGCCTTATCAGGAACTCGCGAAAGTTGTCTCCCTTTAAACCAAGCGCAAACTGACCACATCTCGAGTTGGCATTGAAGACAGTCTGTTATTCTAATGGTGTCACAATCAAAATATAGGGCGATCGACAAAGGAATACTTCAGTCAAAAATTAAAAAAATAAATAAACAATTATTTACAGCGCCTTCTAGTAATAGATATATCCATTGTTTTTGTGAAATATTGGTAAATATTAGTACTGATTGATATCTGTACAGGATAATTTGACGAGCCCGCTAGGGCGAGTCTAATTATCCTGTACAGATGTCAATCAGTACAAATATTTACCAATATTTCTAAAAAACAAATGGATATATCTGCTTTAATCCATAGCTAAAATCAAAATCTATTAAAGCATAAATATTAAAATCTATTAAAGCATATTTGTTTTATTTACAGTTAACAATACATTTATCAAAATTTATTAGTACTGCCAGCATCAAAGGAAAGTGCTGGAAGCTGTGGATTTAGTATGAATAATGGAGGTACTGTTGTCGGAGGATAAGTAGACAGTGACGTAAAAGAGTATACCACAGTTGCACCTTCATCATTATCATACCCATCTTTGGCTGTCAAGACAGACTATACCGTTATAATTATCATTACCGAAGAGTCTTTACCTTATGACAACAGTGAACAATGCTTAATAACGAAAACATTCGCTGACGCCACTTTCATCTTATCTCGGACAACAGTACTGGCCTCGGTCTTTGTCATTCCGTATAGTCTTTCAAAACGCAGTGAGACGTGACTGCACTTTAAATTTTGGACTAGTCCGTGTTTTAGGTAAGTCGCCTTCGGTTGAGATTTTACATTTGGCGATATAGTTTTACTTAGATTCGTACTGTAGCTTTGGGTCGTAAGCGAAAAAAGACAGAAAGACACAAACAGGGAAATATATATGAGATAAGAAAAAATGTTAAACAGAATCTAATATCTTCGTTTTCTGTCAAAAAAGAAAGGGCAATCAGAAATCCATGGGTTACGCGAAAAACAACTTCACAACAAAATAAATAAATCACCAACTTTCGGATTTCGACCAGCGACATTTACATATTCTTTGGTTATATTCGTATATTTCCGCGACGTCTGGCAATAGCACTTTTACCGAGTTTCTGTTATTGCCAGACGTCTGGCAATAGACACTCCGTAGTATAAATGCACTTGTAAAATTCGCCCAAGAAAAACGCATCTATAATTTCAAAATCCCGTGAAAAAAGACATCCGAAACCTGCTTCCCATTCTTGTCACGCTTGAACTTGAACTCTCAAAGGTATATTGTATGTATTTCTGATAACGCTTCATTGCACTTCAAATAGCTACTGATAACAGTTTATTTCGTGCAAATTGCTTTAATAATGACCGAGATATATCAAATTGAAATACATGCAGTCATATACACTGGTCAATTTACGAGTTCATTGTAAAATGGACAGAAAGGCTGAAATTCAAAGCTACATTAGATGCCGTGTAAGGCTTGACATAGGTTCAAGTCAGATATTTGATGAATTGTGTGGCATATATACTGACATCAAAAAGAAACGATTCAGTGAAAACAGGGCGGTACTTTTTTGTTGGGCTTTCAACATCATGGTTAGTATTGTACACCATAGTTACAACATCATTTACATAAGCGGAACCAGAAATGTTTCGGTTCACTACATTACGTACACCAAAAAATGTGTAGCTTGACCATTTTCTCGAACCAGTGTACATTACATCTCGGCAACAAAAACTGGATATGTTTGACTGATATTCGATTTACAACTTGGAATTCAAAAGCCATTTGGAAAATTGTAAGATTTCAAGATGCCCAGGCTTAGAAATGAAGAACGGGCTCGGGCTTTAGGCATGTTGGAAAGTGGCCGATCTCAAGATTTCGACGCAAGACGGTTTAATGTGGCGCGGTCGACAGTGACTCGTTTAATTTATCGTGTTAACGTCACGGAAAGCTTATCGGACAGGCCTCGATCTGGTGCGCCACGTGTTACGTCAGTGAGGCAGGATAACTTTATACGTCAACCTCACATGCGCGATAGGTACCTGACGGCACAATCAACAGCGGATATCATTGTTTGGAATCGTGGACGAACGATTAGTCGTAACACAGTGCGAAATCAATTACGGGATCGTGGGATCAGCTGTCGGGGGCCTTACCGTGGTCCCATATTGACTCGACGTCATCGTCTAGATCGTCAGCAGTGGGCAAGAAACACTCGTGGACGTAATTGGCGTAATGTTGTTTTTAGTGACGAGTCTCGCTTTAACGTTTCTAACGCTGATGGCCGCATACGGATATACCGGCGTCGTAATGAACGTTTTGCTGATAACTGCGTCTTTGAGCATGGTCGCTTGGGGGTGGAGGAGTTATGGCGTGGCCGGCAACCAACCATAATTTCAAGTCGGATTTCGTTATTGTGAACGGACATTTGAATGCTAGGCAATATGTTAATCGAGTGCTTCGACCAGTGATTCGACCTTTATTCCGACAACGCCCGGGGCTTACATTCCAACATGATAATGCCCGCCCCCCATGTGGCACGTGTTGCAAGAGACTTCCTGCAGACCAATAACATCCGAGTTCTCCCATGGCCGGCATATTCACCAGATTGCTATCTAATAGAGTATATGTTGGACATACTGGGTCGCCGGCTACGTAAACGTCACTGACGTGACGTCAACGTCAGCCTAGAAACGTCCGAGAGTTGGTCCTTGCACTTCGTGAAGAATGGGCTCGTATTCCTCGATATTTGATGAGAAACTTGTGCGGTTCAATGAGGCGTAGACTGGATGCAGTGATTGTTAGACGAGGCGGTCACATCCGTTACTGACATTCCAAGAAGGGCACCTGTGATTGACGGTAGCTTGCCAGGCCCTGACTGCAAATAACTGAACGTTTTGTGTATTGTCAAGTCGGCACTATATTACTGTAAATTACTTGAATGGCTTATTCGGAATTTATAAGCTAGATTATAAAATTATGCCAATGATATGTCACTGGAGCGTTTCTTTTTGACGTCAGTATATGAACCTCTTGCCATTTCAAACTGAACATTTTCTCGGCGGGTCAAAGCTTTCATCGGTCAAAGCTGATGCCACATGTTTGTAGGCCTAAGACCTCAATCACCAAGGCAACCATCGCTGCTGTAAAGGCAGTGGTCTAAGAATATGCGCCGCGACTGTCAATTATAGAGATAAGTCCATGAAAGAGATAGCTAAATGCACTGCATATCAGAAGGCAGCGTGCATTATATTCTGACAAAGTACTTTGGCTTGAGAAACGTTTGTGCTAGCTGGGTGCCCCTTTTTGCTCACTGAGCAGCAAAGGAAGCAACGCCTAATTGGCCGAAACTAGCTAGTCTGGCCCAGAAAACATATACACTCCATATTTTCCAGTTCTGTGGTGTATTCCTTGCTTCCAAAGGATAACCCTTTTATATAACATTTACTGCGTCCAACAGCTCTTAAAAATACAAAAACTGTAAAACCCGAGTTATCTGGTGACGAAATCTGGGTGCACATGTTCGAGCGACAGAGAAGAGCTGATAACAAACGGTAGAAGCGCAAAGATCAAAAGCGCCCCTGCATTGCCAAGAGAACCATCATCTCCAAGAATATATGCAATCTTCTTCAATTTTAGTGGGCCGGTGGTTCAAGTGGCTCATCTTTCGCTGGGCGATTCTATAATAACGCCGTACTAAAGAAAGTCAAGGCGTTCTCCAATAAGAAGCGTCCAAGCGAAGGTTGGTCAGGCGCGCACCTAATCCATGACAATGCCACCTTTCACAAGTCTGAGTTTGCGAGGTCGTGTTTGGCTGCTGAAAGGGTCGATGTTGTAAATCATCCTCTCTATACTCCTGACCCGAGCCCATGCGACTTTTTCTTGTTTCCAAGGCTCAAGAAAATGCTTTCTGTAAAGAAATATAAGTCCAGAAGTGCACTTGGCAGCGCGATCTCCAACAATACCCAAAGCAGACTACTACACTGTAAAAATAGTGTTTACAGATTAAACACTTTCTGAGGCGCATTTCTTGTCCCGTTTTTTTATGCGTTTAACGCTTTGATATGTCTCGTTTCTAAACACTTCTAGGTAGGTGTTCAGATATTAAACATGTATAGGACAGTGACATGTTTAATACCTGCACATGTTAAGCTCAGACACATGTTGAAAATCTAAATATGTCTAAAGGTAAAATCATCATTATTCATGTTGTGTTTGTCTATTACGTTTTGTTTCTTTGATCCTGGAATAGTAGAAGATATGGTACGTCCTTCAAACATATTTTTCTTTCAAGGATGAGTGGAATATTGGTGTTTAGTTCTTAATGTAAATAGTTTTCACGACTCATATTTTCTTTCTAGATCCAAGTTGTGTTCAGCAGACTTACTAATGCCATTTGATAGAAGATTGTGATTGGTAAATGAAACCTGCATATATTCTTTCTTGAATATATTTATATAAAATGCCTGCAAAAAAGGTTAGGAATTGTTGGGGAAAATGCCACAACATGGTCTAAACACGTTTAGCGTAAACATGTTCAAAATCTAAACATGTAAAAATTAATTATGCTTTAAGGTGTAGTGTTCTTCTTTTCTACTAAAGACATCTATACCTCCATCATGAACTCACAGATAGTAAACACTGTATGATTGTACTCTAAGTTTCGCATAATGAAGGGGAGCCTCTACGAAACTAGGGTATAATCATACAGTAGGCACTATTTGTTAGTTCATGTTGGAGGTTAAGATGTCTTTGGTAGAAAAGAAGAACACTATACCTTAAAGCATAATTAAATTTTACATGCTTAGGTTTTAAACATGTTTACGCTAAACGTGTTTAGACCATGTTGTGGCATTTTTCCCAACAATTCCTAACCTTTTTTGGCAGTTTTAGGCAGTTTATATAAATATATTCAAGAAAGAATATACCAAACCCAATCTTCTTTCAAATGGCATTAGTAAGTCTGCTGAACACATCTTGGATCTAGAAAGAAAATATGAGTCGCGAAAACTAATTACATTAAGAACTAAACACCAATAAACCACTCATCCTTGAAAGAAAAATATGTTTGTAGGACGTACCATATCTTCTACTATTCCAGGATCAAAGAAACAAAACGTTATAGACAAATACAACATGAATAATGATGATTTTACCTCTATTTTATGTCTTTGCAGCTCTGCAACTTTCAGGGTCCGTTCAGCGTTCGTCTACGCGGGAAACAGATCGTATCGATATCAGCCGAGACGTGTTCAGACTTTTGACATGTTTATACTCACAAATACGGCAAAACAAATTACATGTTTAGAAACACACTTTTCTATTCATGTTTAGATCTAAACATGTATAAAACACGTTTAATTTCTATACGCTATTTTTACAGTGTAAGCAGCTTTTAGAAAGTGGATCCGAAGATTACAAAACTGCATTTCGGCAGAGGGGCGGGGTGGGGGTGGGTCGGAGGGGTGTAGGGTTACTTTGAGGGCATGCAATAGGGACAAATATTAAATGGGGCGTTTAGGAAATAAAACCGCAGTGACAAAACCTTTTGAAGGACCCTCGTATCTGTCTCTTTTCAGACCTCTTCCGCCGTAACTCAAGCGTCTTTACCGAATCCTGACATTCGCCGTAAGTACAATGATACATATTTACATTTCCAGTGTAAAATCTAGTGTAAACCTATAGAAAACAATTGCGTTCATACTTTCATGAACGCATCGAATCACATGATTTTCAGTGACGTTAAGTGACGTCATTCTAAACCACTGTTCTCTACGGGCGTTGATGACGTCAACGCTGCTCCGCTCTTTGTAGAAAAACAGCGTGTACATGTTTTTTAACTTTAAAAGTTTGCCCTACAAGCATTTTTTCGCCCAGTGATGAGGGGCAAATAATGTAAATATAAAAAATAAACTTAATTTTTCTGCTTTTCATGAAAGTATGAACGACAGTGGGTCGCTAGCAAAGTTTAAATGAACTTCGGGGTTCATTTACTTTGCACGCGACCCACTGCGTTCATACTTCCATGAACTACAGAAAAATAAATTTCATTTCTTAATTCAATGCATCACATATACATGTCTGTGCAATGAACACGCCTCTAAACCCCACAGTATATTGAGAAAGTGTGGTTTACAGGGGTAAACATTATATTTATTATTTCTGTTCTAATACATAGGTTGTGTGTACTCGTCATCACGAAAACACGCCTATACAAACACAGTGTAACCTTTATCGCCGAAAAAAGGCAAATTTTAAGATGAAAAATTGTGATGAAATTTCTACTCAAAATATGGATTGTGGGTACTCGTTAGAACCGCCTCATCAAGGCGATTCTAACGAGTACCCACAATCTATATTTTTGTCACGTGACTTCCGGTGAGTGGGAGGTTGAGCTGGCCTGTGGCTCAGTTCAGCCTCACACACACCCAAAGGCAGCGTGCGTCAAGAAAGACTAGGGGTGGTCTAATCGAGAAAGAACAAGGTCCAAGTAACAAATATTTATTTACAACGTCACTTCAATAAAACAGTACACGTCACTTCAATACAACACACACTCACGGAAAAAAATACATATGGCCATGCGCATAATGCTCTTAGGAGCAATAAGTTATTTCCTTATCTGTTCCCATTTTAGGATTGGAATATACGAGATGTGTTCATTTAACTATACACGTTTAAGGAGATCTCTCTGATACACGGGACGCCTGTATGCCTCCTTCATACGTCCTTCATCTTGGAGATTCGTCCTTCATATTAGAGATTCGTTTCTGACTACGTCAAGTATGGATTACTCTCTTGGCTTGACAAAATAGTCGATTAGATGCTACTACGGGCCACAGGCCATTGGTAGATCATAAAGCCTTGTAGATGTCTGAAATTAACGAACATCTCATAATAATCTCTGCTAACCTCAACTTTTCAAATTCTCTCCCAGATGTGTGATGCCATGCCCGCGCAAGTGGGGGTTGTGACACTTTCAGGATAATTTGACCTTTGACAAATGCGATAAATGAAAGCCACCCCCCCTCTCTCATTGCACGGGAAACCTGCATAACAGATCACAAGGAGCGGGCAAGCGAGCGTTATATCAACGTATATTCGACGTCAACAGTCATGACGTCAACGTCAATTTGACTTCACGACGTTGCGGCCGAATACACGTGGTGGGACTGATATAACCTCAGTGCACCAAAGCTTACTACATTTAAGACAAAACTATTACACTTAAGAAACGAGCTTATACATGTACAAATAAAATACAGAAACATTACACTTTTAAATGATTGGAATTGTCCCTTAGAACGCCATTGCGCAAACAACAAATGCGTTACTATAAAAATAATGTTCTTCTAACAAAACATATGGCTGAAAATGACGGTGCAAAAGTCTGCCATTGTTCCCTACATCTGCACAGAATACAGACCGCGTCCACGCGTTAGAACAGTATCACTGCGTGAGGCCGTTCTAAACTTCTGCCCAGAACACAGACCGCTTTCACACGTTAGAACAGTGTCACTGCGTGAGGCCGTTCTAACGAGTACCCACAATCTGCATGCCAAAGCAGAAACACGAAAAAATGAGTGCACCACCGTTATATTAACACTACAGCGACAATATATCGCTCGGAGTACTCTGATAGAGGTACACTGACTCTAAAATAAGAATAAAGGGTACTCCCTCATGATGACAACCAGCCGTAGATGCTGGGACTCCTCGCCTTGCCAACAGACGAGTAAAGGACATTATTTTGTCATCCATCATCGAGTACAGTATGCTCGCCCAGTCTTACAGGCTAGACCGGTGAGCAAAATGTACTCCCCTCATAATATCTGGAAAAATCTGCTTGGAGCCATATGATTGATAAAAAACATATCGCGCGTAGACGCAGGTGGCGTCTGATCAGGGTCTACAGAAAATGCACCCTGGCACTATTTCATTAAAACTTTCATTGAATCTGAACAGTCTTCCAACGAAAGAAGAGAAAAAAAAACATGTACAATAACATTACTGCGAAAATTCAGTGCTGCGTCTGATCAGGACCTATCAATCCGAAGGTCAAAAACGATCGGAATATTCAGAGAGGTTTGAACATTATACTGTTAACATTTTTCTAAATATATATTGCATCGGTGAGGCCATTTATGAAGTGATCTTGCATGCGACAGTTTCTTGGGTTAGTTATTGTCAATATCAATCCATAAGAATATTTGAAGAGGCTTAGACATTATACTCCATTATTATTATATAAAAATAGATTGCCTCAACGAGTCCATTTATGAAATGATCTGGCATTAAGGCAATTTCTTCGGTTAGATATTGTCAATACAGCACAGTGCACAGTCTTTTACCGGAAACCAACAACTGCCCTTCTTGAATCAGCGAAAGGGATAGAATCACCGTGGAACAGGTTTCTCGATCAATCTCCTGGAAAGAATGTTGCCGAACCCGGCAGGTATCGAACTTGCGCCTGAGCTGATAATTTGCTTTATTTATGGTCACATGCCTAGGACGCAGACAGGTCGCTTTAAAAAGGAACATTGCCCCCCACCCCCCCACCCCCCACCCCCCACCCCACCCCACCCCACCCCCACCCCCCCACCCCCCACCCCACCCCCCCACCCCCCACCCCACCCCCCCCACACACACACATTAACCAATACTCTGAGTATATGTCTAGCAGCCTTTTTAGGGACAAACATAGCAAACCCAGATCAGACGCTACAATAAGTGGCGCCTCATCTTTGTCTAAACTGCAAAATTTACTGCTTACAATATAAGCCTCAACGTGCACCTGTCCAAACTCATTCCAACTGTCTTATTTTGGTTATACATTATCGACACACACTGCGTACTTTTAACCCATTTTAAACGAATGGAATCCTCAACACCTTATATCAGTAAGGAATGAGTTCATTTTAAAATCAGGGATGTCAGGTTGTGGCTTCCACGAAATATTTGGCAAAAATGGCTGAATCTTTTTGTAAGTATGCAGTGCAGGTCATAATGAGACTGCGTTCTGTGGTATCTGATCTGGGTTTGTCCTGTTTGCAAGTTGCCAGGTTTGGGCTTTTATGGTACAAATGGGCTGTAAACTTGGTTATATGAACTGAACTATAAAAAGATTAGACTGCTACACAGTTCATCTATTAAAAATATTCATCTATTTCGTTTGAAATAGGTGGTCTGTGAAGCAGTCTATAAGAAGATACCGCATGGCGTAATAATCTACTATGTTATCACGGGGTACTATTTTTTCACTGGTGATTGGGTCATATGCAGTAACACCGAAAGTAGTGCAGAAATCACTTCTCATGTCACTGGAGCTACGCTGCAACAGCTACGCTCCAAAAATCATTTTACTCACTACTATCGGCCTATGCTCGATACTGCAACATCGGCTATGGAAATAATGTCCCACACCCGATGTTGAGCGGTCAGTTACTTATATATGGATGTGTCAGTACACGTATACGACCATGCGATGACCTTGCCACAATAGCTCGCAAAAGTCGGGTCGCCTGGTTGACACGTCACCTGTATGGAGTATTGCACAGGCCAGCCAGCAGAGAATAACAGAGGGTTCAGGGTTAGTTGGTTAGAAAATACGCCCTCTTAACAAGATCTGTCTGATCTGACAGACGTAACTTCCATCAAGAACATATGTTTAGATGTGTGCAGGTCCGAAACCGTCCGAAAAGAACGAAGAAACCTACGTTTATCAAGGAAAAATAATAGGACAGTTTTCTTGACAAGGCCTAGCTACCGTAGCACAAAAAAAAAATATAAAAATTCGGTTAACTTGTAAACATGTCAGTATTGCTCTCTTGTAAGAGAACAAGTAATTACATGCCTATAAGTTTCGGGTTGAAAATAAGAAACCTTGTCGTAACAAGTAGAAATAAGAAAAATAACGTTTACCCCTGTAAACCCCAGTTCAAGGGGGTAAAAATTATATAGGCGTGTTTTCGTGATGTTAAAACCACCACAATAAGGCGGTTCTTACGAGCACCAACAACCTATGTTTGGAGTATAAATAAGAATCATATCACACATTTTCGTCAGAAAAAGGACAGTTTTGTTGATATGAAAGAATGCACGTTTTGTTTGATACATCGCCGTCAACACTATTTAGGTAATTTTGGAGATGTAGATCAAATTTAGATGCTTGCACTAAAGTTGCAATCCCTAGATGCAAAATTGTACCAACTACATGTATTATTAATGAAACTCTTATAATTCTTGAGAAATGGATTCTTACAAGAGTACAAAGTCAGTGAACCACGAAATGTATATTAGAGTCAAATATGGATGCTTGCATTTAAGTTGGCACCTCTATAGAAGTGAAGGCAATCGTAAGGAATCTATACAATTAAGCCACACCTCCCATCAGAGACACCAAAGAGAAAGAAACATAAACATGAAATAACTAGACCTCACTGGAAACATCAATAGCGTAAAGCCAAAAGGACAGTAACTTACCTAAAAATGGACAATTGCCCACCCAAAAGAAAAAGATACTCATATAAGCGATACACACATTCAAAGACGGCGAACTATAAGAAAAAATAAACCGCGACAGGAGTGTCCCATTTGAACGATCAATGAATGTCACCGGGACGGTTCTAACGAGTACCAATACCTAGGTTGTGTGTACTCGAAAACACGCCTATACAAATACGATGTAACCTTTAACGCCGAAAAAATGCAAATTTTAAGATGAAAAAATTGTGATATTTTTCTTATTTCTGCTCAAAATATGGATTGTGGGTACACGTTAGAACCGCCTCATCGAGGCGGTTCTAACGAGTACCCACAATCTATATTTTAGAGCAGAAATAAGCAAGATAAGTTTTACCCCTGTAAACCCCAGTTTTACTAATACTTTATAAAAGTGTGGTTCAAGGGGGTCAACATTATAGAGGCATGTTTTCGTGGTGATTTCCCCTCACCAACAAAGATGACATAAAGACAGGGCCAAGCATACCCACCAAAAGAAAAAAACGGAATATATTAATTTTACGTGAATATTATTGGATCAACAAAGATATAGGATATAATTTTAGTGGTGTAGCTAAACGAACGGAATAAAACATTTTTTTTAAAACAAGAAAAATGCCTAACGGCATTATGGACGGGTTTTTGACGGCCTGCATATGTAGCAACAGTTGGCAGAAGGCAACATAGCTCGCCTATAGGGGCCTAAGTTGAACAACTAACTCAAATAAAATTTAAATTATGCAGGTTTTTGTCCCCCAAAATGACATTTTGTTTTGTAAAAGAGCTCAACAGACTGCACCGATTCATACCCAACATTTGTGTGAAGCACTACAGTGAAAACAAAGGTTTTCTTAAAATAGACAGTGACTTTGACCTTGAGCCAAGGACCCTTAAAGTCGATACTGCTTGCGATAACAATTTGCTATGAGCCTGTATGCATGAGTGTATGCATATGCCTGCATGTGTGTATGCATGCATGTGTGCATGTGTGTGTGTGAATGTGTGTGTGTGTGAAAGTATGCATCCATGCATGTATGCATGTGTGAGTGCACGCATGCATGTGTGTGCATGCATGCCTGCATGAGTGTGTGTGTGTGTACATACATGCATGAGTGTGTGTGTGCGTGCATGTGTGCGTGCATGTGTGCTTGCATGCATGTGTGAGTGTGTGCAATTATGCATGTGTGTGTGTGTGTGCATGCATCCATGTGTGCATGTATATTCATGTATGTATGTGCGTGTGCAGCATGCATGAGTGCATGTGTGTGTGTGTGTGCATGCATGCATGCATGTGTGTTTGTATGCATACATGTGTGTATGCACGCATGTGTTTGCATGCATGTGTGTATGCATGCATGAGGGCATGATGCATGCATTTGTGTATGCATGCATGTGTATGCATGCAGGCATAAGTGCATGTGCATGCAGGCATGAGTGCATGTATGTATACACGCATGTGTGAGTGCCTGCATGCATGCTTGTGTGAGTGCACGCCTGTGTGTGTGTGCATGCATGCCTGTGTGAGTGTATGTGCATGCATGCATGAGTGTGTGTGTGCGTGCATGTGTGCTTGCATGCTTGCGTGAGTTTGCTTGCATTTATGCAGTTATGTGTGCATGCATGAGTGTTTGCACATGCATGTGCATGCATCTATGTCTGTGTGTGCATGCATGCATTAGTACATGTGTGTGTATCTGTGTGTGCGTGTGTGTGTGTGTGTGCATGCATGCATGCGTTTATGTTTGTATGCATGCATGCATGTATGATGTGTGTGCATGCATGTGTGTATGTACATGCATGCATGACATGCATGTGTGTATGTACATGCATGCATGGCATGCATACATGAGTGTGAGTGTGCATGCATGTATGCATGAGTCAAAGAGTACATGTATACATGCGTGCAATTTTGCATGCATGCATACATGCATAAGGCTGCATACATGCATAAGTCTGTATGTGTGCATGTATGTGTACATGCATGTTGTACAAAACGAAATTTATATATTTGACAAAAAAAAAAAAATAAGAAATTTTACAAACTTGCAATTAATAATAACGTTGATGTGTTTCTAAGAAAGAAAAAAAAAACATCTCTACACATGGAATTGAACCCACGACCAGCTGGTTCAGAGTCCAGCACTCTTCCAACTACACTAGACGTAAGGGAGGTAATACAGAGCTTTCTTAAATAAACGTTTTAGTTCGGAAAATGGTAATTTTCAACAAAACTTTGGTCCTTGGTGCCATTAATGGATTGTATATGAAAGAAGTACTATAAATGGAGCAACAGTCCTAATATGAAAGCAATCGACTGAAGAATAAAGGTAATATATTACTTTGAAAAAAAAAAAAATGGTTAACCAAAAGGTAAACCCCGGACGACGTCCGCCCGCCCGGACATCGCTATTTTAAAGGACGGATTTAAAAAAAAAAAAAAAAAAAAAAACATCCAATAAAAACTGGGTTTCCTTTAAAAGCCTTGTAACCAAAGTTATACACGTAATATGTTAGTGCAATATCACTATTGAAAACATAGTTTCTGCATGACTTTTTGACAATTATTTAGGCAGAATATGAAAAATAGAGATGGCTGCTTAGCGTAGAACGCCATCTCACAGCTAGTATTCATCGAGCAATATTATCATATGATAACATTTATTCTGGCTGTACCAAACATAGAGGATCTATTTATCATATGACATTTAAAATGCATTTTATTTACGATTGTTTAACAAAAATGTCAACATTGCGTCATTAGTAAACGCGACATCGTACATCTAGCGTTACGGGGCGTATCTTACTGATTTGCATATTTAATCCACTAGTGGATTATCGAATTTATTACATGACGTTATTACACTCTCAGACGCGACGTCATATGATAAATATTCTTAAGCGAACGCACAAGATAAGTTGCAACTAATCTACATTGTATCTCGTAAACGTAGGTAGATTAACTTGAATTATCGTTATCATATTAAGGATTGATACTTTTAACATGTACATGTATTGGATTGGGCACGTAGAAAACACATTATTGCACTGGTGTGTTCGGCCCCCGCCCATAGGGGCTTGAAGAAATATATGGGCTGCATGATGGTTCCACGCAGAGCTGAATCCGGCCCGCACACTAGTACTGGTAAACCGCTTAGAGGATCTCAGCCTGTCCAGGAACCGCGGTGCGAGGCGGACCGTCCATGCTAATAAACCCTATTGGTTTCATTGGGCGACAGGGCTAGAGATGTCATTTCATCTCAATGTCGGGTAAAAGTCCCACAAAATTGGAAGCAACGTCTCCAAAATGACCTTTACAGTGTTGACGGGGACGTTGAACCTCAAATCAAACAAAAACAAACAAAGCATTGATGTGTTAATGACCTGTGACGTTGCTTGAATTATGCTCTTACCGGGCCCACCGAAGTATCCTAGAGTGCCCAAAGTTCGTTACACTAAGCCAAAGTGGTCTACTTATGATAATACAGTAAATTTCCTATATTAAGACCACCTTTGGGACTATTCAAAAGTGGTCTTTAAGACCACTTTTGAACAGTCCCAAAGGTGGTATCTTATTAGGAGATTCTGTGTGTACAAAACACAAAGGATGAATAACTGAAACCTTCTCAATAAGCTTTTAAAAGCAGATTTAGTTTTAATTTTAGGTGGTCTTAATGGCGGAATTTCACTGTATAAAGCAGCACAAATCAAATCATTTCACTCATCTCATTTGCTTATCATAACGTATTTCTGAGTAACAAAGCAATTCCCCTATTTTCGTTTCCAGCACAATTAAATAACAACAGTTTCAAATGTAAACAAATATGGCCTCTGCAATATTTTCTGGTCCTAAGTTCGTGACGTCATCATTTTTTGTAGGCTTCAGTACGTAATTCTTAGGTTTTCGGTATTTATACTCAGTATTTGAATAGATGACCAGTTCAAAGTTTAAACAGCAAACTGATAGCAAACAAGTCTTGACTTTAAAAAAAAAAGAAGCTAAAACAGAAGGTTTTACTTTTTCAACATCAAAGACAGTAAAAAAAAAGCAACTTGGAAACATAACTTGTATTTGATAACAGATTTATTGCTTATATGGGGCAACTATGCACTGAGGAACCAGGAACACTGTGTGGTGCCTTACAACTGAGATATCAGTGCAATATTTGCTATGCAACCAGTGTTTACATGTGTACCCGTTACACAACTCGTCCCTTTGTACTCTAAGAACCAACAGAATTTCAAAAACGATTAATTTCTTTATATTGGCCTGATTTTATTTGACAGGTCATGTGACTTTAACCCCGAAACGGCAAACAAAACAGACGACTGATCGTTGTGGCACATCGGTATGAAAAATATTTTTATTAGCATTTTTCCAGATGACGAATTTGGGAATTGTAAAAAAGACTTTCTTACAAAAGAAAAATAAAATATGGATGTCAACTCATTTGTATGAAAGCCATTCTTGACAAAACTTTGTCCAGGAAAACTTCTAGTCGAAAGCTAAGAATAAAGCTTCCTTTTAAAAGGAAAGGCTTGTCTGGGTTTAAGGGTACTGTTCCTGGTGTAAATGTAGCCATATTGCCGCCACATGGATGTACGAGTTGGTGTAGATGAAAGTACTGGTGAGGAAGCAAGTTGCACTGTTCTTGTTAATGGGACATAGACTTTTGATGCAGTGTACTCAAAGGCAATATATGGTTTATCTACATACACATTGGAATGGACAAACCCATGAGGTGTCAATTTTCTATGTGGCACTACCCTGACATTTATTGGAAGAAATATTTCAATGTTAAGGTAACTGAGGCATTGACATGTGACCCAATGATCACATTCTCACTTTTGACCAACTATGATAGTAAGAGATCATTGTGATGACCCTGTTTTATTGAAATTTGCTCAGTAGTATCTGAATAGTAGTTGGAAGAAGACATTGTTAACAGACAGACAGGAGGAATAATGGACTTATGGAGCACGGACGATATGCGATTTGGCAAGTAAAAATGGACAAACAAAACAAAATAAATGTCCCTTACAGATTTATGAGAGACAATAATGTGGTAGAACACATCATACATACTGTTTGTTTTGCTAGGTTTTACGCCCGTTCAACAATCTTTCAGTCGTATACAGGCGGGTAGTTTCCTAACCATCGTTCCTGGAAAGTACCAGTACTAGACTCCGATCCTCCGACACAAACTACCAAATGTTCTCACATAAATAATCATGGCCGGTAGCGGGGCTCGAACCCATGGCCCTCCAGTGATTACAAGTCAGCAACCTTAATCACTGGACCATGGAGGCGGTCTTCCATACATACTGAGTATACATTCATGTCATGTGGCCAGTAAACATGTAATTGTTAGGTGACGACACAAGTATAGATACAAGGGAATATAAGATTTTAAAATCAATCCAGGACTAAGAAAGATATTGATCGGACACGATAAAAAAGACGTTTTTTTACCTTTCATCTCTAAGTATGACCTTGACCTTTGAGGTACGGACCTGGATCTTGCGCGTGACACACTGTCACATTATGGTTAATATTTCTGCTAAGTAATATTTAAATCCATTGAGGTATAAGAAAGTTATAGATTGGAAACAATAAAAAAGACGCTGTTTTGACCTTTTATCTCTAAGTATGACCTTGACCTTTGAGGTAAGGCTGTGGGTCTTACGCAAGACACTCCGTCACATTATGGTTAACATTTCTGCCAAGTTATATTTAAATCCATCCAGGAATAACAAAGTTATTGATTGGACACGACAAAGACCCTTTTTAGACCTTTAACCTCTAAGTATGACCTTGACCTTTGAGGTACGGACCTGAGTCTTGCGCGCAACACTCCATCACATTATGGTTATCGGTTCTGCCAAGTATATATTTAAATCCATCCAAGAATAAGAAAGTTATGGAGGATAAAAAAAATATGGACGGACGGACAGACGAACGGACGGAATGATTAATATAGAGCACCCACACTTTCAGTCCGGGGCCCTCATAAAGTGTAAAATCCACCTAAATGTCCACAATGTATTCGCACATGTTATTGAAGGTAAACTGTTTTGACGGTAGTGCTGAGTAGACCGTGGCCTGGTGAATAAATTCGCTTCGGTGTTTAGTTAAACTTTCGCACAGAAACGATAGCTCTGTCACTAGACCATCTCTCATTAAACTGGTACCCTGTATTCTATTAAAACATGCGAAAGCTATTGAGCTATAGGGTGAGGGAACCAGAACACCGGATAAAGCTGACTGTATCTCTGATTTTTGTTTAAAAAAACACCTGAGGATCCAAAATAACATAGAAAGAGAAGTCTAAAACCGGAAACACTTTTCCAATCTAGTTGGCTTGCAGCCGTCGCTGCAAGCCAAAAAAACGCATATGAAAGTCACGTGAGAATGAGGTCAGCGCGAGGAGCACAAAAAATGATGACGTCACGGAGTTAAGGCGTTAACGCACTTACGATAGGCATCAGGGGGCAGTCAATCGCAGCACTTTTTTGTCCGCGCCACACTAAGTTTTTTGAATCGTTATCGACAACTCCTGGAGAAAGCGATAACCTCTGTTTTGGTTCCAAAGTGCTCCACATATGCATGAAATAAAATCAGAATACCAAAGAAACACTTCTCTGTTTGCATAGGCTGACAGCAGCACCATTTCACTTACCCCACCCACTTTTTTTACATACAAAAAAGCATGACTCCACCTCACTTTGACAGATCCTGTGAATTTACTCCCAAAACACCAGTATATGGCACCTGTTGAAATGTCATGTACACTCAGTCACATGCAAAAGTATACCACAACCAGTAATCGTTTTCAGGAATCCTCTTAGAAAAACAGCCACTTTTTAGTGCCAAAGCTACCTTCCTGAATTCAGATATGCCGCTGCACCTTGAACTTACACATCATCCAGACAGCTGGTTGGTTGTTTGGACAGCTGGAGTGTTAGTTTCGTATTCCATTTCATAAAAGTACAGATACTCAGCAAATAAGCCCACATTGGCAAAAAGTATCCACATATCACAAATCCTATGAGCAACCATGCCATTATTGACCCTACTACTATAATATTTTGAAAAACGTCCACCCTCAAATGCGAAACTGTCCCCTGATGCAATAGTAAGTTAAAAACAATGGACGCCATTTTCTATTTGGCGATATCGTAAATGGGCGGGGGCAGCAATTTCGCACTAGGTACAAGTTCTCGACCACGATTTACTGAATTGAACTGACGGGAAAACAAGACCGAGCCCACAGGCGTACATGTATTCACGTCCAGTTGCTCCGGGTAAATCGGAGAGAAGCACAAACATGTGCAAAGATGCAAGCACACTGTACTGAGGGTAGCAATGCCTATTTTTAGTCTTATTAGTACAGCCCGGCAAGGTCATCTAAAAATAGTTTATGTATTTTTTTAACTTATTCACAATCAAAGCACTGACAACATTGGTGGGTCGAATGAATGGAGGCAGGACATGACATGTTTCATTCAACCCTAGGCTTATGACCCACAAAGAGGGTTGATGTGTCGTTAAATACGAAATCATCATCATTCAACCCTTGTATTCCTGTGCTTGAGACCCAGATCAAGTCTCTGCAGCCACAGCAGACTCCGCTTTCTGCAGCATATGATGTGTCTACACTGTTTGCCAAACCCAAGACTTCTATAGATAACCCTCTTAACACAACACAACAATATCGCCCCCCCCCCCCACCCCCTCCGCCCATCGGGGCTTGGAGAAATAGATTGGGCTGCATGATGCTTCCAAGCAGAGCTGAATCTGACTACACACGAGTACTGGTAAACCACTTAGAAGCACTAAGCCTGCCCAGGCAAAGCGGTGTGAGTCAGATCGTCTGATGCATATAAGCCCTCTGGTATCATTGGGCGGCAGGGCTTGAGGTATCATTTCATCTCAATGTCGGGTATAAGTCCCACAAAATTGAAAGAAATGTCTCCAAAATGACCTAAATAGTTTTGACAGGGACGTTAAACTTCAAACAAACAAACAACACAACAACAGCAGTGCAATAAATAACCGTCACCTGGGTTTCGTTCAAATCGGTGATGGTCACATGAACATCAGCAGTGAAAAGCTACTGCACGGAGTCGACTGCGAAAAATGAACCACAAAGTGTGTGAAGTTTTTTGTTTTCGGTCCCTGTCAAGAATATTTCACTCATTTGAGACAATTTAAATCATAATTTAGGTGACAAGAAACTGATGTAATCCTAGAAATTCATGTATCCAAGCAGAGTTGAAACCGGCCGCACAAGTACTGATAAACTGCTTAGGGGTCTAAGCCAGCCCAGGGAAATTTAGTGGTGCAGGTCGGACCGTCCATGCATATTAACCATTTTACTTGTTTATCTATAAAGCATTAAGTCACTGCTTATAAACTCGAGGTGCTTAAGGTTTGTTTCGGCGGCAGGGATTGTGATGTCATTTCATGTCAGTGTCAGATAAAAGTCCCACAAAATTGGTACCAACGTCTCCAAAATGACCAAAATAGTGTTAACAGGGACATAAAACCTCAATTCAAAGAAACCAAACAAAAAACTGGCGTTACCATGAGACACATCTGTCCGCCTCATCCAGGCACACAAGAAAAAAAAATCATACGTGAACCCAAGCGATGGCGCCTGGTTACAAATTCTAAGACCAGCAGAAAATGTGGTTACTGTTAGATAGGTCAATTAAAAAGGGATAATTTTCCTTTTGTTTTCGAGAAACATACTGCGGTATTTCTTAGGAACACCTCAATGAGGCAATTCGAATGAGTACCCACAACATGATTTGATGGACCGAATTCATCCTTAGTACTCCTTATCTGGAGTTATGAACACATGAAATTTATTTAAAATCAGTCGGGCAGTTCGTGGAAGTCCTTTAAAAATGTTGACAGACGACGATGCATACCATCCTGTCAGCTATCTAGGCGACTTCGGCTCAGAAAAAAAATGATAACTTTGTCACAGACACTGAAAAACATAAGAGTAGTACAATTTTATTATCAATATTTCAAATATATATAGGTATCCCAAAATTATGAAAAGCAATACATCTATGTTTAAAATACTTGCATTTTTCGGCATTTGAAGACTTTTATTGAAGTGTTACCTGTACTGGAAAAAAGAGCTGTATTTTAAAAGAGATATCTGATTTCTGCATTAATGTCCCTATTAAAATGCAGATATCTATATTTGAAAAACAGCACTGGTGCAGTACTGAATAATTTTTATGCCCCCGCGTATTCGGAGAATACCGGAAGGGCATTAAGTTTTACCCCTGTCCGTCCGTTCGTTCGTTCGTTCGTCCGTGCGTCCGTTTGTTCGTTCGTCCGGTGACATCGTGTCCGGGCCATAACTCCTAAACCGTATGGAATATGTTCATGAAACTTCACAGTTGCATTCATCACACTGAGACGATGTGTCATGAACAAGGAAGGCAACTCTTGCTTTTTGGTTTTTGAATTATCTGCCCTTGACCTAGTAAACCGTGTCCGGACCATAACTCCTAAACCGTATGTAATATATTCATGATACTTCACAGGTGCATTCATCACACTGAGACGATGTGTCATGAATAAGGAAGACAACTCCTGCTTGTTTTGTTTTTGAATTATCTGCCCTTGACTTACATCCATATATAGTCAAATGGTATGTCGTGTCCGGGCCACAACTCCTAAACCGTATGGAATATATTCATGAAACTTCACAGGTGCTTTCATCACACTTAGACGATGTGTCATGAACAAGGAAGACAACTCTTGCATTTTTGGTTTTTGAATTATCTGCCCTTGACTTAGTACCATATAGTAAACCGTGTCCGGGCCATAACTCCTAAACCGTATGGAATATATTAATGACACTTCACAGGTGCATTCATCACACTGAGACGATGTGTCATGAAAAAGGAAGACAACTCTTGCATTTTTGTTTTTTTTATTATCTGCCCTTGATGCATATATTTTATGATTGATTTGAAGTACATTTGTAATATTTTTATCCTCTCGCACAACATAGTTGTGAGGGGGGGGGGGGGGGATATAGCATAACTTCACACAAATGTTCCTTATGAAAAAATCTTGAGCGAGTTCCACTTTCAAGGTCATGACCTCAAGGTCAAGGTCACTGTGGCTATTTTAAGAAAAACTTTGTCATCACTCTAGCGCCTACATTTCTTCACCAATTTCATTATAACTTCACACAAATGTTCCTTATAAAAAATCTCGAGCGAGTTAGACTTTCAAGGTCATGACCTCAAGGTCGAGGTCACTGTGGCTATTTTTAGAAAAAAACTTTGTCATCGCTCTAGCGCCTACATTTCTTCACCAATTTCATTATAACTTCACACAAATGTTCCTTATAAAAATCTCGAGCGAGTTCGACTTTCAAGGTCATGACCTCTAGGTCAAGGTCACTGTGGCTATTTTTAGAAAAACTTTGTCATCGCTCAAGCGCTTACATTTCTTAACCAATTTCATTATAACTTCACACATATGTTCCTTATAAAAAATCTCGAGGTGTTAGACTTTCAAGGTCATGACCTCAAGGTCAAGGTCACTGTGGCTATTTTTAGAAAAACTTTGTCATCGCTCTAGCGCCTACATTTCTTCACCAATTTCAATATAACTTCACACAAATTTTTCTTATAAAAAAATCTCGAGCGAGTTCGACTTTCAAGGTCATGACCTACGGGTCAAGGTCACTATGGCTATTTTTAGAAAAACTTTGTTATCGCTCTAGCGCCTACATTTCTTCACTGATCTCAATATAACTTCACACAAATGTTTCTTATGACAATATCTGGAGCTAGTTTGACTTTCAAGGTCATGACCTCAAGGTCAAGGTCACTGTGGCTATTTTTAGAAAAACTTTGTCATCGCTCCAGCGCCTACATTTCTTCACTGATTTCAATATTACTGCACACAAATGTTTCTTATGACAATATCTCGAGCGAATTCGACTTTCAAGGTCATAACCTCAAGGTCAAGGTCACTGTGGCTATTTTTAGAAAAACTTTGTCATCGCTCTAGCGCCTACATTCTTAACTGATTTCAATATAACTTCACACAA
The DNA here is from genome assembly GCA_963580285.1 of Lucinisca nassula. NCBI lineage: Eukaryota > Metazoa > Mollusca > Bivalvia > Lucinida > Lucinidae > Lucinisca > Lucinisca nassula. The sequence continues at coordinate 129,547,886 of OY757022.1, read as the reverse complement.
ATGTTCCTTATGACAATATCTCGTTCGATTTTGACTTTCAAGGTCAAGGTCACTGTGGCTATTTTTAGAAAAATTTTGTCATCACTTTAGTGTCTATATTTCTTCACGGATTTCAATATAACTTCACACAAATGTTCCTTATGACAATATCTCTAGCGAGTTCCACTTTCAAGGTCAAGGTCACTGTCGCTATTTTTAGAATAACTTTGTCATCAGTCTAGCACTTACATTTCTTCACCGATTTCAATATAACTTCACACAAATGTTCCTCATGACAATATCTCAAGCCATTGAGACTTTCAAGGTCAAGGTCACAATTGCTATTTTTAGAAAAACTTGTCATCGCTCTAGCGACTACATTTCTTCACTGATTTCAATATAACTTCACACAAATGTTCCTTATGACAATACCTTGAGCGAGTTTGACTTTCAAGGTCAAGGTCACTGTGGCTTTTTTAGAAAAACTTTGTCATGGCTCTAGCGCTTACATTTCTTCACCGATTTCAATATAACTTCACACAAATGTTCCTTATGACAATATCTCAAGCCATTGAGACTTTCAAGGTCAAGGTCACAATTGCTATTTTTAGAAAAACTTGTCATCGCTCTAGCGACTACATTTCTTCACTGATTTCAATATAACTTCACACAAATGTTCCTTATGACAATACCTTGAGCGAGTTTGACTTTCAAGGTCAAGGTCACTGTGGCTTTTTTAGAAAAACTTTGTCATGGCTCTAGCGCTTACATTTCTTCACCGATTTCAGTATAACTTCACACAAATGTTCCTTAATGACAATATCGCGAGCTATTTCAACTTTCAAGGTCAAGGTCACTGTGGCTATTTTTAGAAAAACTTTGTCGTCGCTCTAGTGCCTATATTTATTGATGGATGTTAATAGAACTTCACACAAATGTTTCTTATGATAATATCTCGAGTTGCTTTGACTTTCAAGGTCACTGTGGCTATTTTTAGAAAAACTTTGTCATCGCTCTACCGCCTACATTTATGATTTTAATATAATTTATGATTGATTTGAAGTACATTTGTAATATTTTTTTATGAATGGCATTTGGCGGGGGCATCCGTGTCCTATGGACACTTTTTCTAGTTAAATTAAGATATAAACAGATCTTATAAATTAATATGCCAAACTTTGCCAATTAAATGGCAATTTCTAGTGAACATTCCATCAGTTTGAAATTCATTGTCACCTCACACTGGATCAAAGAAGGTAAAAAAGAGGTATTTTTTCTTGTTTCAAGTTAAAAATTTATGCTGTGGGTACTTGTATGCATTGCCTATCAGTGAGATGAATAGGGTTTTTTTCTGTATGGAGTACCAAAAAAACAAGAAAAAATATCCCCAAATTATCCTCTCTACATGCAGCTGTATCTTCATTAAAAAGACCAGCAGTGAGCTGATAAAGACAATATCATGTTGTTTTAATATTATTTATTTTGAAATTATCTTCAATCATAATTGCTATTAAAACAGATTCATTTGGGTGATCATGTTGAAAATGCACATTGACTGGTTCTTGAAACTACACTGTTGGCACTGACACCTGAAAAGAAAGATTATACCACATCAGCATCAGTGGGATAAAAGCATCATGAAAACACGCCTATACAAATGCAATGTAAATTTTACCGGCAAAATATAGATTTGGGGTACATGTTAAAACCACCTCCGCATTACGAAAAACCGCCTCTACAAATACATTGTAATTTTTTTTTGCCGAAAAAGGAAACATTTTAAGATGAAAAATTGTGAGATTTTTCTTATCTCTACTAAAAATATAGATTGTGGGTACTCGTTAGAACCGCCTCATTGAAGCGGTTCTAACGAGTTCCCACAATCTATATTTTTGAGTAGAAATAAGAAAAAATAAGGTTTACCCCGGTTTACCCCAGTTTTACTATATAAAAGTGGGGTTCAAGGTGGTCACAATTATATAGGTGTGTTTTCGTGATGGGAAGTGAGTATCTATCTATGTTTCTGAGCAGAAATAAAAAAAAATAACATATATCCTATAAATCAAGGTTTTACTATATAAAGCTGGGTTCAAAAAAGTCATAATTATACAATTTTTTTTCTAGAACAAGCATTTACAACACGTAAATGCGATATTTTACCAAAATAATCGTAAGTATTTGGACAGATAGTCCTGGGGAAACAGAGCAGTCTGATCAGGGTCTACATTGCTTGCCATTCCGCCTGCACCTTTTGTACCCCTTGTTGGACGGTATAACAAATTTGTTAAAATTTTAGGAGAATTAGAGCAAATCCTGAAAATGCCCAAATTTTAAGGATTTTGACGGTACCTGTATTTCTGGTCAAAATATAAATTGTTGTGGGTGCTCGTTAGAACCACCTCAATGTTCTTTTTAGTTGATTCTTAATCATTAAATTGAAAAGGGAGATGACAAGTTCTTCAACGCATGGTCAGGTAGTTTTTCTTCGGGGTACTCCGGTTTTTCGCCCATCTCTGATTATCAGTTGGCACGATATAAGTGAAATTCTCTTGAAAGAGCCGTACAAGCAAAAAAAAAAAAAAAAAAAAAAAAATGGTAGGCAGGCAGACAGGCAGATAGATAGATCATAGGGCTGTTTTGGTCAGTGATAAATCATCAGACGAGATCGAGAGCGTGATAGCTCGGTGGTTACTGCACTTGCCTCTGATGCTAGAGGCCCCCGGTTCGATCCCCCCCCCCCCCCACAGCGGTGATAAAATTTTGGAAGTCCGAACACGCTCCATCGGCATCATTTGCAGGGATGAATGTCATTCAGTCCTTCGGATCGGGACGTTAACTGGAGGCTCCCTGTGCAGAGAAAGGACCCTACCGTACATCACGCTAACAAATCCGTGAAATGAACACCCCCTTACACCCCACTTTATATAGTGAAAACAGGGGTTTATGGGGGTATACATTATTTTCTTTATTTCTGCTCCTAGACCCACAATCTATGTTTTGAGTATAAATAAGGATAATATCACAAATTTTCATCAGAAAATTGACCGTTTTGGAGATGTAAAAATTGCACTACACCTGTGGACACAAAAGCGTTCAAACTCCGATGAAGTACCTTTCAATGAATCTCTTTACATCAAGTTAGTTTGACAAGCAATTGTCATTCATCAGTCTAAAACTGAATCAAGAAATATACATTGATTGGTCTTTGTGTGGCAAGTACTTTTTCCATTTTTAGATCTGATTGACATTCCAGATGTATTCTGATTGGACAGTGCAAGGTCAACAATGAAATGTACAACACTTTATGTTTTGAATATATTTCTGTCTTGCAGTTGACTGATAGGATGTATAGAAATATTGAATGAAACATCAGATCAAAATGAAATGAAGCTCATCAAAGTTTGAACGGATTTGTGTCCACAGGTGAATGACGCACGGGTGTGTTATCGTAATGAATTACACGATCAATACTGTGTAGGCACCTGTACAAGGTCTGCGTCCCCTTCTGGGGTTAAGGTGAAATGGAAGAAAGAGAAAAGTTGCCGGTTCGAGCACCATGAAATGTGGTGTCATGCCACTTTATCTAACTATCTATACATCTTTAGGCCCCAGCCCATCAGGGCTTGAAGAAACGGATGGATGGAAGGGTGGATTAGATAGATAGATTTTGTTTGTTTGATTTGTGGTTTAAGTTTTTACATTCCAATCAACACTGTGCAGGTCATTCGGGAGGCATTGCTTCCAATTTTGTGGGACTTTTACCCGACATTGAGATGAAAAGACGACATTGAGATGGAGTGACATCTCAAGCCATGTCGACCAATGAAGCCATCAGGGTTTATAGGCAGGCTTAGATCCTCTAAGCGGTTTACCAGATCTCATGTGCGACCTGTTCATCCATTTTATCTAACTTTCTATCTTTAGCCCCCCCCCCTCCCCCCACCACCACCAACAACCCTTGAAGAATAGATAAGCAAGATATATCTATTTCTTCAAGCCCTGATAGATAGATAGAGTGGCAGGCAAGCAGGCTTAGATGTGGATAGATTATCTACGGATCGGATCATAGTGGCAAATATCACATATTCAGTACTATATTTAACACGATAACCCATGTTTTGCATGTGTGATAATGCTTGTTTCCATTTCCGGTTATCAGACCGGGCGGGAACAGTGTATTTTGAACGGACAGTGGTTATCAGCCCACTCATGACGTTATTGTGACGTTGCCAATTACATGACGTAACGCGAATAGTTAGGCGTGACGTTACGCGCTTTTTTGCTTGAATCACGCTTTTTATCACATTTTTTTTTTCAATTTATGAACGTCAAACACAGTAAGAATAGGATCTGAATATGTGATAAACAAATTATAACATGGGATTTTGGTGTATCAACCCTCTGTATCAACCCTCGACCATTATCTGCCCTCAGGCTAAAGCCTTCGGGCAGATAATGGGGTCTCGGGTTGATACATCGGGCGATAACCAAATCCCATGTGATAATCTCTAAGTATCAAGCGTTTTGAGAGGAAAGATATACAATCCTATATCATTATAGGATAGTATATCTTTCCTCTCAAAAAGCTTGAAACTGGCCCCTGTGGATCGGATGTTTGGGTAAGTGACTTTGATAAAGAGGTAGCCGGTTCGATCTCTGTTCGCGCACCAAGTGTTGCACAGCTGAAATCGAATTCAGCAAATAAAGACCATTGAAGCGAAACTTACTAAGAGATGAAAAGCCGTTCATGATGAGAGGATTATCCGCATGATTATAAGGAAACTTAAAATAAAATAAAATTATGCGAGATTGTCAAACTATTTTCCACCAAGATGGCGGCACTTTTTAATGCTTACTGTCGGAGCCTGAAGCGAGTATAGTCAGTAGAAACTTCGAACGCGTTTTCAGTTGAACAGGTGAAACTAAATAGTGCAAAAATCAAGGACTTATAAACTACATTTTATACTTAATTTTATGCCATAATAGCGATCAAACATGGTTTTCAATGCATTAACCCATATATGACAATGGAATCGTCTATCATATAAATTTGGAGTTGTCCATTTTCAATTATAGGGGTGTCAGATTTGTTTTGTTTAATGTAAGTTGTACAAAAATGTATGTTCTTTGAGCAAACAGTGTTGACCCAGATCAGACGCCGCGTTATGCGGCGTCTGATCTGGGTCTACATTGTTTGCCAACGTCCCAAAAAAGGGCCACTAGGCATATATGGGTTAACATTCGCTAGGTCCCTCGGAAGGCCTCGGTTTTCAACACCTTCCTCGGGACCTAGCGAATGTTAATGCATGAAAAAACATGTTTGATCCCAATAATAATAGATCAGCGGACTGTTACAGGATAGAAAAGATGATAAATCGTCTAACTGAAATAAATGGCTTTGATATTCTTTGTGCCGAGATCTTACCCTTTCATCTTACCCTTTGTCACAATAAAAGCTCTACAGATCTTATTTGTTTCGGATATGCGACGTTAAATAAAGCTTCTTAATCTTTATCATATTTTCTGACACAGTAATAAAACGTATACATGATTAATTTTAGAATTTTACTTGCCAATCCAATGAGGGTAGACACAAGCTTTTTGTAAAAGCAAATGCTTTTCTAATTACCTTTGCAGTGCAAATGTATTTTACTGAACTGCCGGAAGATCCTAATTACTGGGTCGTGTACAATGAGCTCTTTAACCCCCCACCAGCGGACTATGTGGAACCGATTCGGTACATGGCACCGACCACAGATCCAGCGACTGGAGCGGGTGACACAACGTGCGGTTTCGCAAGCAGTGAGTATTTACGTTAGAGAGGCGATACTTTTCCATATTGTTAAGCAACCTAGCTCAGTGGACACACAACGTGTCGGCAACTTCGTACAGAAGTCGATGCATCGTCATGACGTTGCATCGACTTTAATGAAGCAATGTGCTCTATCACGAGAATACGCCTTTATAATTTTGACCGCCTTGAACCCCATTTTCATATTGTAAAACTAGGGTTTACAGGATTTAACCTTATTTTTTTTTATTTCTGCTCACAATTTAGAACAAAATAAGAAAAATAAGGTTTAATCCTGTAAACCTTTATCACAATTTTTCATCTTAAAAGTTTTGTTCTCTGCGGTTAAGTTTACAATGTATTTGTATAGGTGTGTTTTCATAATGGCAATGAGAAAAATATGTCGTTTAAATGATATAATATGTCATTGAGCGGAATTTTAACAGTAAAATTAGAATGGAACAGAAAACTAAAAGTAGAGTGGAATTTAAAACAATAAATTAGAGTGGAAAAGAAAACAAAAATGTGTCGTTTTCCTCTGTAGCTCAGTCGGATGCGCGTCTGACTGGTGATCAGGAGGACGCGGGTTCGATACCTGCCGGGGTCGGCAACAGTCTTTCATACAGACTGATCATGAAATCTTTTCTACGGCCATTCTGCCCCCTTCGCTGATTCAAGAAGGGCAGTTGTTAGTTTCGGGCCAAAGAATGTGCGCTGTACTGGTTGACCGCTTACGTATAAGCCTGCCCAGGAAAAGTGTGGATAGGTAAACTGGCCGGCTCAAAAATGACCTAAATATTGTTGAATTGGCTGTTAAATGCCAAAAGAAAGAAACAAACATTCTCCCCCTTCCGCTGATTCAAGAAGGGCAGCTGTCAGTTTCTGGCGAAAGAATGTGCACTGTACTGGTGAACCGCTTACGTATAAGCCAGCCCAGGAAAAGTGTTGACAGGTAAACTGGCCAGCTCAAATATGACCTAAAATAGTGTTGACTGACCGTTAAACTCCAATACAAAAAAATCAATACAAATGAAAAAGTAGAGTGGAATTAAAAACAATAAAATTAGAATGGAAAAGAAAACAATAATATGTCAAAAAATGCTTTAATAGTAGGAAGATCGATTTATATACACTTGATTTGGCCATATTTTTCAGCTCACCTGACCGTAGGTCATGGTGAGCTTTTGTGACTGTGAGATGTCCGGTGTCGTCGTTCGTCGTGCGTCATTGGTGCGTAAACTTTTCCTGTGAATACTCTAGAGGCCACAGTTTTGGTCCAATCGTCATCCAACTTTACCAGAATGACCATCATGACAATATATCGATCAAATTTGAACATGGGTCATGTCGGGTCAAAGAGTAGATCAGTAGGTCAAATCATAGAAAAACCTTATGAACACACGAGGTCACAGTTTTGATCCGATCATCTTGACAATCTCTCGGTTAGGTTCGAGCATGGGTCATGTCGGGTCAAGAAGTAGGTCAGTAGATCAAATCGTAGAAAAACCATGTGAACACTCTATAGGCCGTAGCTTTTGTCCGATTATCATCAAACTTGCTCAGAAAGATCATATTGAGTAGTATTGAGTAGCAATAAGGGTTCTAGAACAACCCCCACCCCCACACACTGTGGGGCCGACCCCCACCCCCCGGGTCGGCCCCACCGAGCGGGGATGCCTAGGACAAAACAATTTTTTCATCCCCGCGCCCACCCCCACCCCCCAGGTGGGCCCCACCGGGCGGGGTGCCCAGCGCAAACCAGCGGGTCCTATCATGTTTACCCAAAAAGTTGTGTCTTAAGGCACCTTTACAACACATCGCACCCAGTGCGTAAGAGGCCTTTTATTTTGCCTCAGTTAACGTCAATAAACACCATATCATATTACCATAATAGTAATACACAGTTTGTCACATCAAAGTGTAGTAAATGTATCCACCCAACAGACCAGATATGACCGACTCGGTATAAGAACATAGATTGATAGATAGTACAAATAGGGTCCGATCCAGTAATTGGGTCCGATCCGGTGTTTTGTACACACCGCCTTCCTGCGCATGCGCAGCACCTATGTGGAGATTTCACAACATCCTGTTGAGGTTTCACAAAGGAATAACAATTTTGGGAAAGAAAAATTAATAAATATGTAAGTATTGTTTAGCCACTTATGTTTTATAGTTTCGCCCCCGCCCATAGGGGATTGAAGAAATATATGGGCTGCATGATGCTTCAACGCAGAGCTGAATCCGGCCCGCACACCAGTACTGGTAAACCGTTTAGAGGATCTAAGCCTGTCCAGGAACCGCGGTGCGAGGCGGACCGTCCATGCTAATAAACCCTATTGGTTTCATTGGGCGACAGGGCTTGAGATGTTATTTCATCTCAATGTCGGGTAAAAGTCCCACAAAATTGGAAGTAGAAGTAAAACAAAGATCGGGAATTGATACAATTAACTTACTCCACCCATAAAAGACACCAAAGGGAAAGAAATACAAACATTAAGCGACCAGACCATAATTGAAACCTAAACAAAGGAAGGCCATAAGGACAGTTACTTTCCCACAAAATGGCCATATGGCCATCCAAAACCAAAAGACACAAGTGATACACACAGTAAGTAACAAACAACAACATAAATAAATCGCCACAGAAGAGCCGCCTTGGAACGGTCAGTGGAAGATTTCCACTGGGGGGCTTAAATCGATTTTACCTGGCCACAATCCTCGCCCTTACTTCCGTCGCGATTTAGACAAATAATTTGTTCAGTCCGCATGAAGGCCTCCTAACTCTTCAGTGCAACATCTCCGTGAACACAAAAATCAAAGAACCACAGAGGTGAGACAACGGTGAGGACTCGACAGCAAGAAACCACTGAAATGCTGGAGCAAAAGAAAACCAACAGTTAGACTCCGATGAGCCCGACAAGAGACAGAGCATCAGGCACCAACCAACATTATCTCTCTAATTTTCAATAAGTCTTTATGTTGGAGCCGTCATAGAATCTGAGGCCTGACCCACCGGCGTGCAATTAAAGAGGGAAGCAAAGTTGCCAATCGTGATTGGGTTAACTACCATGCATGCAGTCTGTCGTATAATATCCATGTTGTACCCAATCTTTTTATATCGAAGAATGATTTTACGAAATTGGGTGCTGAAGTCATTGCGGTTATGTATTTTTCTGAATTTATATATTTAGTCACCATAAAATTCGGGTTCCGATAGACCTTGTTGCAGAAGAGATTTAAGTCCAATATTGAATTTTGAAATTAAATCAGAATGGCGTCTATAAAGTTTTGAAAAGGCTTTGCGTAGTTTATGGTACCGATAACCCTGATTAAGGAGTTTAGCCGTTAATAATTTATTACGAGTGTTGAAGTCAGTTACATGACTAAACACTCTAGCAAATCGAATTTATTGCGAAATATAAACGCCATAGGATGGCGCACGAGGAACATCACCATCCACAAAAGGAAAATTTACAATCTCAAAAACAAAGTCATCGCGTTTATCATAAATTTTGTACGAAACAAATCCATCTACAATAGATAGATGTAAATCCAAAAACGGGGCCTCGGTATCAGAAGAATTTGCTTTATTTAACTGAAGTTCTAGGGGGTAAATCTGACTGATCAAACCATCAAAATAGGTGTTATCAATATTTAATAAATCATCTAAATATCTAGAAGTAGAGCTAAAAGCTTCAATAATTTCAGATTGATTATCAATGGAAAGCGACAAAATGAAGTCTCTTTCATAACAATACAAGAACAGATCAGCCACAAGAGGTGCGCAATTAGTACTCATCTGAATACCCACAATTTGTCTAAATAACTTAGTACCGAATCTAATATAAATATTGTCAAGTAGAAAGGTGAGGGCATCACACACTTTCTGACATGACCAAAGTGTATGATTCTTATGCTCTTTAGAAGTGAAAAATGCATTTCTGACATTACATGCAAGATAGAGAGAATCTTCTCTGTGAAAAGCCCATTCAATTAAATCATTAAGCTTTTCTTTTATAAGATTATGAGGAAGTGTAGTGTAAAGAGTGGAAAAATCGTAGGTAGACAGACTAGAAGCACGAAAATGTCTAGATTTCAATTTATTTAAAACCTCATTCGAATTTTTTATAGACCAAAACAGATTTCTTCCTGATCTTTCAAAGACTTTATCACAATATTTAATTACATGCGTTTTAATAGCAGTAAGACAGGAAGTTAATAATTTAGAAAGTTCATTGGTAGTGCAAGAGCTAGAATTTGCAATAAACCGTGCTTTGTAAGGTTTTTTATGAAGTTTAGGTAACCAGTATAGCGTAGGAAGCTTGTCTTGGCCTTCGTTAACACACACAGCAAACTTGGTGGCTGAAAGATAAACATGTTTATCTACTATAGCTCTCTCTTCAGCTAAAGGCTGAAGTTCATAGGCCTTAGTACCACCAAGCTCCTGCTTAAGCGTGTTAACATAGTGGAGCCGTCACACAACGACGACGTTGTTAGCGGCCTTGTCTGCAGGGGCCAAAACAAACTTCTTATGAAATTCTTGAATACCTAGTTTAAGATGACGTAAAAACGTCTTAGGCTTAGGAGGTAATAAGTTAGTATTTTGAGAATAGAAAGAAATGCGTTTATTCACTAGTTTTAAAATGCTAAGTTTCCAGTCCTTAAGGGCTTTATGCTCAACATACTCTCGCTTACACCATCGATTACCGAATTCATTCAAGGAAGCAGCGATTTCATCTCTACATTTACTGAAATCAATTTTAGAAGCAATATCTCCAAATGCTAATAGAAAACAGTGCGGGCCCAGATCAGACGCCACAGAACACAGCATTTGATTAAGTCCCGCACTATTTGCAAACATAATTGTCCGTTAAAATAGAATGAAGACCAAAATAGGCCTGGTACACACCCAGTTAGCATTTTGGATGACGTAATTTTCACGCCAATTTTTCTTGCGGTCCAAGGGAAATAACTAGTATTGAAAATAAGGGAATGTCGGTACAGCAATGCACTTCTTAACTTGTCATGTAGATAGACAAGGCTTGTGGTCCAAGGGAAATAACTAGTATTGAAAACATGGGAATGTCGGTACAGTGTTGCACTTTTTTCGAGAATGGAGTCTGATATGGGTCTACACTGTTTGCTGACATGGATAGGACGGCGAGGAATTTAAAAGTTTCAAATTATTTTGAAATGCTAACTGGGTGAAACTCAGCTAAGCACAGTTATTAATGACTGGGCAAAAATCTTGGACAAAGGGGGACAGGTGAACACATTTATTCTGGACTTCGAGAAGGCTTTTGACACCCCTCCTCATGAACTACTTAAATCTACGTTATTTGGTTATGGAATTGGGGGAAAGACCCTCAAATGGATAGATTCCTTTCTTTGCTACAGAAAACAGCGGGTTGTTGTTAATGGTGAATCTTCAGAGTGGGCTCCAGTTTTGTCTGGAGTCCCGCTAGGGACCGTTCTTGGTCCACTTTTGTCCTCCCTGTACATCAATGATATTTCGACTGACATTGACTCAGAAATAAGACTGTTCGCAGATGACTGTGTTTGTTACCGGGAAATTAGAGATACAGATGACTCATTGAAACTTCAGGCTGACATAGATAGATTAGGATGTTTGGCCCGAAAATGGGGCATGAGATTTCAGCCAGTTAAATGCAATATTATGCAGATAACTAGGAAGAGATTTAATAAAGTTGAGGCTTCTTACACCTTAGAGGGAACGGTCCTCGAGAATGTGGACTCCATTAAATACCTTGGAGTGACAATCTCACACAACTTGAGATGGAATACTCATATTAGCAACATGTGTACTAAGGCAAATAGAACGCTTGGTTTCCTGAGGCGAAATCTTCATCAGTGCCCTCAGGATGTAAAAGAGGCAGCATATAAAGGTCTTGTTCGCCCAATCTTGGAATATGGTAGTTGTATCTGGGACCACAGTGGAGTGGTCCTTAACGACGAAATTGAGAAAGTTCAGAATAGAGGTGCTAGATTTGTAACAGGCAATTACTGCTTTGAAACTGGGAGCATGACTGGAATACTTGGAAAACTAAAATGGGAGTCTCTCAAGAAAAGGAGAAAAGATAGTAGGCTAATCCTTTTATACAAAGGTCTAAAGGGTGCTGCCAGCATTCCAACAGATGACCTTGTTCCCCCAGCTAGACACTGTAGAAATCACCATTCGTTGGCGTTTCAGACCCTTAGCGCAAGAACTGACATTTATAAAGAGTCGTTCTTCCCCAGAACCATTAGAGATTGGAATGCCCTCCCCGATTCGATTATTTCGACAGCTGAAGGTGCTGATGATTGTGTAGCTAAATTTACCTCTTTGGTTAGAGCTAGGGACTAACTTCCCACATCACAGGTCCTGGTGTATGAATGTCATTTGACGTGTCACCAGTAACAATTCTGATTCTGATTCTGATTCTGATTTTCTTTTTCTGTTATATTCTCGTCCTGATAACATTAAAAGCCGATTTGGAAAATTGACTAATCATATGCAGGAGAACTACCCTGATGATGAAGTTTTTAAAAACTGGATATCGCACTACCGGCAGTCAAGACTTTTTGGAGCAACTAGTTAATTCGCTTCCATAGGTCATCGCTCACACCCTGCGCGGTGTTATGGTAGATTATTGGTTATTCTTTCCTTGATAGGATAAAATCAACGCGCACGCCGTGCGCGGTGTTAGCACAGAACAATACACTGGGATTTATCCTTCCACTCAAATGTAGGTAATCGCTCACGGTGTTGTAGCATATGGATTATTCTTTCCTTGGTAGGATAAAATCAACGCGCACGCCGTGCGCGGTGTTTGCACGGACAATATACTGGGATTTTATCCTTCCACTTAGATGCGCGGTGTTGTGGTAGCCTTGATGAATCTAAAGTGGTAGGATAAAATCAACGCGCACGCCGTGCGCGGTGTTAGTACAGAACAATACACTGGGATTTTATCCTTCCACTTAGATGCGCGGTGTTATGGTAGATTGATTATTCTTTCCTTGGTAGGATAAAATCAACGCGCACGGCGTGCGCGGTGTAAGTCCAGGACAATACACTGGGATTTTATCCTTCCACTTAGATGCGCGGTGTTATGGTAGATTGATTATTCTTTCCTTGGTAGGATAAAATCAACGCGCACGGCGTTCGCGGTGTTAGTACAGAACAATACACTGGGATTTTATCCTTCCACTTAGATGCGCGGTGTTATGGTAGATTGATTATTCTTTCCTTGGTAGGATAAAATCAACGCGCACGGCGTGCGCGGTGTAAGTCCAGAACAATACACTGGGATTTTATCCTTCCACTTAGATGCGCGGTGTTATGGTAGATTGATTATTCTTCCTTGGTAGGATAAAATCAACGCGCACGGCGTTCGCGGTGTTAGTACAGAACAATACACTGGGATTTTATCCTTCCACTTAGATGCGCGGTGTTATGGTAGATTGATTATTCTTTCCTTGGTAGGATAAAATCAACGCGCACGGCGTGCGCGGTGTAAGCACACAACAATATACAGGGATTTAACCTTCCACTTAGATGCGCGGTGTTGTGGTGGCCTTGATGAATCTAAAGTGGTAGGATAAAATCAATGCGCACGCCGTGCGCGGTGTTTGCACACAACAATACTCTGGAATTTTATCCTTCCAATCAAATGTAGGTCATCGCTCACGCGGTGTTATGGTAGATTGATTATTCTTTCCTTGATGATAACATAATGATTTTATTGTAATAAAATTCCTCAAACCATTTTAATATCTTATTATTGTCTTAGTGTATGTGTAATTGTTTATGGAGTTAGGCGTGCTTGTAAGGTAATTGAAACTTTCATCTAAGACAGACCCTTGAAAACAATTAAGGGGTATGAAGTTGGACCAGCTCATTGAGAGCCGACCTTAAGTTTTGTAAGGTCGCAAGCAAGAAATATTCAAGTGCCACACGCAGGTTGGTTGAGTTCTTCTAACAGCTTCGTAGGGGCCGTCTTTCGCACGTTGAAACAACTTCTTTTTTCCTCCTCCGACAAACCAACAGTTTGTTTCTGGCGCTGACGAATTTCTTCTTTCATCTGATTGAACTTGTCGATTTCACACAGAATCAGGCGAAATTCCGTTTCAGATATATTATCGTCGTTCAGCGCGATAGAAATGCGGTCGGCGATTGAGTTTAGCTTCGACTCAGCCAAGATACGAATCTCGTCGTGTTTTTTGGCTTTTGTTTGGAGTTTTCGTCCAATACATTTCCCGCCAACGCCCAGCAACCCACACACAATCGCCCCAGCTCCAAGGCCAATGGCGAAAGGCGTCGCGATGATAGTTGACTAGAGCCCGGCGCCGGAAGCAGCCAGCCCAACGCTAGTCGCAGTAAGCGCGGTATCAATCCCATCAACAACATTAGCCCCACGTCTGTATTTCTTGTACTGCGAGGCTCTGAAGTCTCGTTCTTTATCGAGACGGAATTTGACCTCGGCCACGTGCTGAAGGCGGTGTTTGTCTCCGGTTTCAAGTCCTTGGTAGAGACCCATCGTGTACTACTGTACTACCCCTCGAGCTGGGTTGGTTTAAATAGACCACTGGCTAATAATGACTATAGCTTGGTCTGGTGTTAGCGCACCGGGCGTAAATCGCAGCCTTTTGAGAGACACTGGGCCTATAAAAATATTATGTAGGTCTATTTAACGGTAATCAACTTGGTGTTGGATTCCTTCAAGAGTGTACTGCACTCGAGGCGTTTCTTGAACTTGAATATAAATCCCAACTTCTTTATTAGCATTTGCTTGACTCCACTTGAGCTTGAAGCCGGGTAACACATCAACAAAGTCGTCAGGTCTGTCTCCGAGAATAAGATCAAGGATGATCGATGATGTTGGCAAGTTCATACCAATGATTCCCGCTTTGGGGAATTCGAAGACTATTTTCAGGATTCCCTGCCGGTTGTTGCTAGTCTTCAGCACGTTATCTTCGGAAACGACAATGTTCTTCGTCCAGGGGATATATGAGCACAGTCGAGTGCCACTATTCAGTACCTCCCTAAGTTTGTGCTCCTTTCCAGTCACAACGTACGGAGACGAGATTTGTATGTTAATAAGCCACCCCGTTTGTTGGATGGGTCCGCAAAAGCAACCCAATTGCTCCCAGTGAAGTCCAGCGTATGAACCCGCTTTGGAACGGCATATGTGGTATCTACGTCGCTGAGATCACCGAATGCCAATGACCCCGCTTGGACGACTTCTTTTCTTTTGTAGACTCCCTCAGAGAGCTGGAAGGCGTACAATCGATCTTCCTTCCCGTCCTTATCGAACCGCTCAGTGTCACCAAGATCAGCCAAAGCCAACCCAGGACATTTTCTGACCCCACCGGGGCCGCTTGCGTCAACCATTCCTTATATATAGGGTTGCGCCCATATGCTCGAATGGTAACATCCCCCCGTTGCTATCTCTAAGTGAGACGGTTAGCTGTGAAATAGGCCCCGACGACAACCTCTTGTACTGTAAGACGGGAAATGATTCAGTTCTACCAGATCCACACTTTTCGTTCTCGACGGGGATGGACCTAAGCAGTGTAGTGGGGCGACCGTTATGCAGATTGTCTGAAGTACTTAATTCAGCAAGATGAAAGTAGACCTCACGATGGACGGCCAGCTTGTGTGGCTTCTCTGCAGTGAACGTCTGGGGGAGGGCTTCATTCTTTTTAGGTCGCCGTTGACAAGGGTAAAGGTAGGGGGACGAGGTCTGAAAGTATTGTCGGAAAAGCTTAAGATATTTGCTAATTCGCGATTCATTGTTATAACTTCTCCGGGCTTTACCGTTAATTGCAGTAGACCAGAGGGTTCATCTAGAGCGAGTTCGGCGTTCAACCGCTGAAACACCTTTCGTTCAACTCACAGACGTTATAATACCGGTCAGATATTGCTTTTTCTGTCTTTTTATTTGAGACCTTATTGTTCCTTTTCTCCGTGCATATGTTGTACCACCAGTGATAATACGTCAACTCGCAGAGAGCAATCTCTCGCTCACCCGCAGACAGGGTCCTGGCAAGATTGATTGGCACATCGTTTTGCACGTCAGTGAGTGTGATGTACATGATAATCACCTAAATGGGTATGGATACAAAGGCGTTTACGTTTAATAGCGTGGCAAAATATCAGACAGGCGCCCATTTCAAATATAAAGAGTCAGCGGCAGGTGCGCCCACCCTAGTCATAATGGTCGACGATAAGGGAAGTAAATTCCTTTCCAAATACCCGGACATCTTCGCCGAATATCAAAACCCACTGCTTACCGGGGATGTCACTATGGCAAACAAGGCGTGGGATAGCTGGGTGGATACTCCCTTCAGCTGGTGGCAGTGTCAGCTGAACTTTGGGGTTTGGTGCGCAACCGCCGGATGTGGTGTATCATTCCAGGACCATCTCCAATCGGATGAGCCCCTTCTTGCAAGCCTGTATTGCTTTCATGTTTATTATACGACGAAGCGTCTGCTTGAGGAGCTAAAAGTCGCCCTCCCTGGGGACAAGTCCAATTCATGGTTCGATAACCAGTATGACTCCAGGGCCTACAAACGCCTTTGCGAGGAGTTCGCCGTTTCGCCTGATACAGATTGGAGGCAGAAGTTAGACCACGGGTATCAAGGCCTCGGATCTTTTGTTGCTACCTTTATAACCCCGGGGAAATACCCCTTATTTCACCCGAAGGACTCAATACGTCAAAACCGGGATATTTCAAAGGCGTGGACGATGTTCATTCCAGAAAAATCAGAAGGGTTAACGCAAGCGGGTGTCGAGCGCCTCAACGACTCGATTCGGACTTACGTTTGGGCAATCTTGGGAGCGCAAGCTCAGACCCGTTCCAACATTCTCAATTGGCCTCCACCCATAGGGGCTTGAAGAAATATATGGGCTGCATGATGCTTACACGCAGAGCTGAATCCGGCCCGCACGCTAGTACTGGTAAACCGCTTAGAGGATCTAAGCCTTTCCAGGAACCGCGGTGTGAGGCAGACCGTCCATGCTAATAAACCCTATTGGTTTCATTGGGCGGCAGGGCTTGAGATTCATCTCAATGTCGGGTAAAAGTCCCATAAAATTGGAAGCAACGTCTCCGAAATGATCTTTGCAGTGTTGACGGGGACGTTAAACCTCAAATCAAACAAAAAACAAACCAACATTCTCAAAGTCGGGACGGGGTTCGACGCCCAAAAGCAGTTTACGGCGAATCTCGAAGACGCCATCGCCTCACCCGTCGACATCCACAGCAGCATCAAAAGACGTTGCAACATGCATCCACACCACTGGATTACGACTGCGGGAGAGGGCTCTACTTCATGCCGATCGACATGGCACTCCACCCCGGCAATGTCCAAGGTTATAATAACCAAATCAAGATAGCGGGGTCAGACGCTGCCATCGGCCACAACCCAGGAATAAACAAGGCAGCACTAATCAATCCTGCCTTTAAAGTGGATAGGACATTCCAGGGGAAAACTGCCTCACCAGCCAGGACCGATCCGCGAGTACTCGCAGGGCCAACGCCCAAAGGGTCGCCTACGTCTGCCGCGGTTGCTCCGGACTGGAAATCCGGTCTCGACCATGAAGAAGAAAAAACAGCTCTCATAGTCGCAGGGATTGCACTCGGCCTAGTGGCGCTTTGGTTGGTTGAGCGGTCGTGATAACCCGTGCAGCCACGAGAAGAAGGGCGCCCACGCCGATGACGAAGGCCAACAAATTATCAGTAGACAACAACCAAGACACAACGAGTCACAACAATATATCACTATTATCTGCGAGCCACGCAGCGGCCTTCCCTAGCGTGCTCAAGAGCCAAGAGACGATGGACCCGATGATTCCGGGCAGGGCAGCTGCGGCCTTGCCGGCCAAATTGGCCAGGGCACGCCCGAGGGACTGTAGGTGCTTTTTTACCCACTCCTTGACCCCGCCCTTGCCGGTTGGCTTTGGAGCCGGTACACTCCCCCGCCGCCGGTTAGCGCAAGTACTAGGGTCGATATTGCCATCCCAATCGCGGTGAGGATGCTCACGATGGTAATTCCCTGCTCGCGGAAGAGGGTGCGAATGCGCTCAGCCAGCGTTTTGTCTTCATGAAGGAGCCGCCGGAACGTCTCACGGATTCGGGAGATCTGGGACAGGAGAGTTTCTCTGTTCGCAGAAAGGGCTTCGAGCCTCGAATGTCTTTCGATTTCTATGTCAGAAAGCTCACTCTCGAGGTTTCTGATCCGGTCCTGAATTTCCTGTTGGATTTCGGGGTCGTCCGTTTCCGTCAGTGTCCGCCGCTCCCTGGCCAAGCGTTTTTCAACTTGGGATTTTCCCACGTCGATCTTTTACAGCTTCGCCAGGTTGTTCGCCAACTCATCTCGGGTTCGAGTCATGGCCTTTTCAAGCCCAGCGAGCTCTCTTTTGGCCTGGGTGACCCACGCGGTGTCGATAGGCTGATCATCAATTGTCTTCAATACGGTCTCAACGTCTTCTGCGCTGCGGCGCGCGCTATCGGCTATGCCGGGGAGGTCCTGAAGTTCGATATTTTCAAGGTTCGCACCGCTCGGGAGGGCTTTATCTGCCTGCTGGAGAGCTTTCACAGCGGAGCTACTTAGACGCTGCGTATTCGATGTGTATTCAGGGAACCCCAGTGAACTTCGCAGTGCATGTGTGCCGCCTCCTCCGTACCTTGTGGCCAGTGTTGATAGGGCCAGAAACCGGAATTGTCCCCTCGTCGCAGTGATAGGGATCTTTTTGTCGCCTGGGGTCCAGTGGAGTGTTTTGCCGTCGGCATCAATCCCAAACTGTCTATAGTCGATCCTGCCTTCGGGGCACAACCCATAGGCACGGTTCACTTCTTTGTAGAAAGTGTCAACCAGGCGCTTTTTCTGAGCCTCAAGTTCAGCCTGTTTAAACTCGCCCTGCAGATTCTGCAAATTGCCCCGGATGTGTTTAGATCTTGCTTGATGGGCAGTGGTTGCTCCATAGGGGGGTCGGGGAGGTCGAAATCATAATCATCGTCTATTCCAGGTCCGTCTGGGTCTGACATTGGGTTTTCGAAATCATAGTCAGCCATATTTATGTAACAAGTATATGAATTGAAGGTTGTCGCGCATCTTTTAAACAGACTTTTTCGAGTGTCAACGAAGCTGACACCATGTCATCAAGCAAGTACGGACGAAAGCTTGACCCCTACCGGTGCCTCCGCGAACCCCTTGGGGTGAAAGGGGTGAGGCAATCGGTGTCGATAACTAACAACCCCAGCACGATCGGCCCGAACCAGCAGCTTCTGGTTCGATTCCCCAACCTCGGCAAACATGATGTCATCGTCCCCGGGACCGCGAGGTTGGCCTTCACGATCACGCTGCACAGCGAAGATGCCAATCGGACCTTGGTTCAGAACCTAGGCCGCGCCCTCGTGAAAAAGACCGTTAATTAAAATTTCGGGAAATGAGGTCCTTAGCATCGACGATAGTGATGTGAACCACTGCTACCGCGATCTCTGGAGGACGGCTTCAGAGAGGAAAAATGGCCAGTACCAAGGTATTGATACGTCGGAAAACCAAAATACGACGAGGATCCGAATCAATGCTGGGATTAAAGATGAGTCCGTTCTAGCGGACAAAGCCGTCGCCGATGTTTTCGGCAATCGTTTCTACATCCCACTGGACTTGGAGCTACTCGAGAGCCACATGCCATTCTACCAGAGCGCGCTGGGCGACCGACTCGAGTATGAGCTCACGTTCAACGACTACAACCGTGTGATCCAGGCCACAGGCAGAGGTGCCTCTTTCGACATTGGAAACATCTGTCTTGAGTATGACATGGTCACCCTGTCAGAGCTGGCCCAAATGATCAACAACCAGTACAGAAGCCGCATTTCGATCCTGTACGGCAGAGTACTGCGGCACCGCAAAATCGGTAAAGACAAGAGCGACACCATCTGGAATATCAATCTCAACGTGCCCGCCCGCAGCTTGAAGGGCATCCTGATGCGCTTTGAGGATGAAGCCGCGCAACAGCCCTTCGCTTGCGACACAGAGGCCTTCTATAACCCGAAAATCGCCAAGGTCGAGGTCACCATCGAGGGGATCCCCAACCAACTCTTCAGCCAAGGGATGCGCTCTTACCAGATGTTTGATGAAGCGAGGAAGCTCTTCGCAGCCGGTAGCAAGCGAGACCCTGAAGTGGCTATGGTCGAAAAAGACCTTGCCCTAGCCGACGTCAGCCTTGCAGAATACCTCACCAGCAAGTACGCGCTGTGGCTTGACCTCAGGACAAGCGACGACGACCGGCTTCACGGCTCCGGTAGGCGGATAGAGAATGCCAGCGAAGGTGTGACCATCCAGATAATGAAAAGAGCCGAGGCTGTTGGCGCATTGAACATCTACCTCTACGTCATCATGGATGCACAGCTTATCATCGAAGATGACCGGTTCGTCTCAGCGGTCTATTAATGTTCCTGAGGAAAGATTAATAAATCTCCTACCGCACACTGCCCATTCGGCGACAATATGCGGGCAAACGAGATGCGGAAAAACCGTTTTTATCCTCGATCTGCTCGAAGGCCCCTACCGGGAGTTCTTTCGACACATCGTGGTCCTCTGCCCCACCATACGATACAACAGGACGTATCAGCAACGCCCCTGGATCTGAACGGATCCTGAGATTTACGTTCTAGACCCCGATGAGCGGCTTCACGATTACCTGCGAGCGTTTTACCGGGTGATCCAGGGCGAGCCGACCCTATACATCATAGACGACTGCAGCGCTAAGAGGGCTTTGACGAAGAAGAAAGACATGCTGTCAGAGCGTGCGTTCTCGGGTCGCCACGCCGACCAGAGCGTCTGGGTCCTCACCCAAAAGTACAACTCCGTCCTGAAGGACTTACGCGAGCAGACGCGCTGGGTCTGTTTGTTCCACTGCAAGGATCGTGACTCGTTCGAAGACTGTCTGCGTGAAAATGACGTGATCCCCGCACGAGGACGGGAGTTGGTGCGGCAGCAGTTAGCCGAGAAAAAACACGCTAAGCTTCTGTTGAAGACTGATCAACCCGCTAATTATATAATTACTTTGTAATTATTACATGATATTGTAATTAATATTTCGTAGTTGTGAAGCAACACCAACAACAACGATGTGCTCAGTAGCGGCAGTAATCGCTGTACTTGGTCTGCATGTGGCGCTGCTTTTCGCTGTCTTTTTTATCCTTTCCTGGTTGATCCAGATGTTCGCCGCGCATGTATGCGCATGCCTGCGACTCCATTTTAGACAGGTCCGCCGTTGTTGCAAAAGAAAGGACTGTGACGAGCTGATAGACCGGATGCTTGACGACCCGGCGGCACCAGACACGGCTGCGACGCATGTTGCAAAAAACAAGCAAAGCCACGGAAAGATGACAGGGTGCAAGAATACCGCGAAAGGCTCGCTGCAACTGTAGCAGGAGGGTCGGCCAGGAAATACGGAATTGTGGCTCACGGAAAGGCCTTGACCGTTGACCAGGTCGAGGAGCTCAGTGACTCTGAGGTTGAGAGGCTCTACGCCCGTTACTACGCCCGTTACTACGCCCGTTACTACGCCCGATAAGGGGCAGACATGTCAAAGACGATTTCGAACGCGGCTCTCGGGCTGTATGCGGGACTTGTCAGGAAGTTCGTCCCGATCCTGGACCAACAAGGGCTCATTCGCGATCTTGAAAGCGATCCGTTTCTAGGTAGCGCACTTCAAGGCGCTGCCAGTGAACTCTATCACCGCTATGGCATGTGGTTAGCTCCGCTCACCGCAACGTTAATCACTTTCAAGCATGCTAGATTTGAACATTACTGCCCCATCAATTCATCATACAATGATGACGGAGAATACGATGATGGGGAAGGATCAACAGCCGGACGCTGCAACTCAGCGTGGTGCAGTTGCGACGCCACTGGCGGAGACAGTGACGCAAAGAGTGACGAAGCCTAAAGACCCGAAAAAGGTTGCAGCCGGTCGTGCCGGGGCCGCTGCTCGAAAGGCCAAGCAAGAACGACTGCTCAAGAAGCTTCAGGAAACCAAAGAAAAACACCATGTCATGAATAACGATGGCGCCGCTAACGATGTTGTTGTTGTTGCAGAGCAACATGTTGCAGAGAAACAACAGGAACAACACGGTAATCTGCCAGAAGGAAAAAACGCCTGGACACCATGGATCATCGGGGTTTGTCTATCGCGGCGTCAAGTTGCTCAGAGCAACAGCAACAAAGACAAGTCGAATAGGAAGTTATCTGCACATGTTGCTGCGCAACAGGATAAACCCCGGGGTGTGAAACAATTAGAGACCAGGCCAGATCCATTCTATATGGAGTGAAGCCCGTTGCGTCACAACCATGACAACCCCGGCAGCTGATGGTAAAATGCTTGTCAACGCGCTCTACCATAGCGCAGTCGTCTGTGGCATCGCTTTGGGATACGGTGGCGATTGGGGGTAGCTCTCCGAAACTAGACTTCATACCCCGCGATGTAGGCATGGCCATAGTTGACGTCGCTCTCGCCATGGCAACCAAAGACATGCTAATTAAACAGGGGCTGATACCTGCTGATATCATGAAGTAATGGCAAGTATTGCTATGCTCGTTGGCGGTGCCCTGGTGAACGCCCTGGCGTTCTCGGGATCGAACTTCTTGTTCTCCAGTTTGAAGAGCTCTGGCGTCGACGAAGAGCGCAAGCGTCACGATAAACAGTCGAACAGTTACAGGCTGCACAGGCAGATTGGTCTCGAAAACGGACCGAGCGTATTGATTTTACACTGAGGAACTCCGCCGCCAGGGGCACGCCGTTCGAACCTTCAAAGGCGTCGATGAAGCGATGCGCCTGTATGCGCAGGTCACCAAGAAAAATGTCAGCCTTGCTGACCTGGGGCCCGAAACCCAGCTCTCCGACTTTTACCAACCGAGTGATGACCAGAAAGAACGCGAGATTGCCTTCATCATCCTGGGGATGGCTGCTACCGGCTTTGTGGCCTACAAACTCGCCAAGGGAGTTTTAGTTTTTCATTCTTTTGGAGACTTATCAGGTTGTTGGTAGCAATGGCCGACAGTAAACTCTCTTCCATATATTATAGCCCAAAGGGCTACTGGAAGGGGCTCGCTGCCATTGAAAAGCTGGCGTCTGCAGCCAAGGTGAGTGAGCAGCGGGCTAAGGACTGGCTCAAAAAACAGGCTATCTGGCAGATCTACCTTCATACCCAACGGCGTATCCCACGGCCAAAATTCGACATCGCCACACCGAATGAAGTACACCAGGCGGATCTACTCTTTCTGCCAGACGACCGAGTTGGGCGGAAAACCTTCCGCTACGCTCTCACGGTTGTTGACGTCGCCACCCGTTACAAGGAGGCTGAGCCCTTGATCAACAAGACTGCGGCAGAGGTCGCCGATAGCCTGGCTCGGATTTACAAACGGAGCCCGTTGAAGTGGCCCAAATTGCTCCAGATTGACCCCGGCCGTGAGTTCATGGACTCTGACAGCCAGCTGTTGGCAAAGCACTCTGTCCAGGTTCGGCGCGGTCGGGTTGACATCCATCGGGACCAGGGCGTTGTTGAGCGCTTCAATCGTACCTTGGCTGAGCGGCTCTTTAGGCACCAGTACGCTCAGGAGATGCGACTCACGTCTGGTCAGCGGTCTACAGAGTGGGTGAAAAGGTTGCCTGCCGTTGTGACAGCCTTGAATGGTGAGGTCACCCGACTGATCGGCAAAAAGCCCTCTGAGACTATAAGGGCGCGATCGGTGGCACAAAAGCCCTCCTCTGTAGTTCCTGGTCGTCCTGTTGGTCTCGAAGAGACAATAATCCCCTCCGGCGTCGGCGTTCGTTATTTGTACCAGCCTGGCGAACTTGAAGGGGGCGCCGGCGAGCGACTGATCCCATATGGTCCCTGGATGTGCACCGGCTCGGGCGCACAGTCACCAAGCCCGACGAGCCGGTGGTGTATTGCTTGCAGGATGGACCTCAGCGCGGTTTTGTGCGCGAGGAACTCCTTGTTGTGCAACCGGACACTCAGCTTCCTCCGGATGGGGTTCTCAAGAGCTGAGCTCGAATCCATCCACCGGGTGACAATTCATCCATTTGGTTTACGTCCTACTTCAGTGGTCCTTGGTCTCGGAACTTTCGCCTTCAGTATCTCGAGGTTCAGGGGGTCTGTAGTTGCCGGCTCCTGGGTTATAACTCTCTTGGGAGCCATCGTTTATCCTATGATTTCAGAGTTCTTTAGATACCGCCCCAGTTCCTCAACGAACGCGTCCATCTCTTGTTGTGTGATGTAACCTTTGTAACCATAAGCCTGTGTGTCAACTCCGTTTTCTGCGATCCAACGCTTGGAATCGAAGGGCGACAGCGACACCTTGTTGAGATGCTGCCCGTATATGCGGTGACGCTCGGACCTAAGAACATCCATGCAATGGCGAATGGTTTGCTTCTCAAAGAGAGCCTCTGAACTGCTCATGCCTGATGCGCTTCTTGACAGTTGCTTTTCTCACACCCTTGGCCTTCTTGATGTTCTTTCCAGTGCCTGGAGGATGGAGTACATCTTCGGCCGCAGGCCCACATATTCGGCGATTGACTGCCCGGCGCACTCGTCCTTCATCTTTCCGAGAACCATCTTGTTCCCTGTGCTGTGCAGCGGGTGGTCTTTCGGGTAGTCGGACGTGTCGTAGAGGCCCTGGTGCTTGGCCATGTCCTCGTAGACATCCTCTGTCTCGATTTTCAGGAGCAGGCTGTCGGTGTCCTCACAGAGGAGCTGGCAGCGGTCTTCGTACTGACTCTGGAGCCGTTTGTAATAGAAATCGTACATCAGGGTTTTTGAAAGGTCCAGAATGCTCATACATACGTAAATCGGGCGATTGAGCACTAGACGGCTCTTTTGCATCTGGACTGCTGCAAGATCATCGTCGAAGATTTTGGCTCTAGCAAAGGCTGAGCTGGCGATGAGACGCCTGAGTTTATCTTCCTCGTTGGCGCGGACCAGCTTGACGTCGACACGCCTGCGGAGGTTCTCCATCGTCTTGCCGAAGACCGAATTGTTCATGAGCTTGTAAAGATCCTTCTCAAAGTCACTGGTGGCCTTCTTCTGGAGCTCAGTATTCATCCGGATGTAGGGCTCCATCCAGGGGCTCTGCTGGAACCGGAGGGCACAATGAATCTTGGCCAGCGACAAGAATATATCTTAGACCAGTGGGTCAATCTTGATCAAATTTCATGTGCAACATTGTTGGGTGGGGGGATTGGCAGCATAATGTTTTCGGACAGATTCGATCAAAACTGTGGTTTCCATGGCAACAGTTAGCTTCCATTGAATTATTATGGTGAAAATCATTTCCGCACAATAACTTTTTTATTTTTGATTGGATCTTCATGAAACTTGCAGGTAATCAGCATATCCATAAAATCTCGGACGAGTTCGAATTTGGGCCGGATCGGATTTTTCACTTCAGAGTTACTTGAACGCAAAAAATTATGGTTTCCGCTCAATAACTTATTTATTTTTTATCCGGTCTTCATCAAACTTACAGATAATCAGCACATCAATAAAATCTCGGACGAGTTCAAATTTGGGCCAGATGGGATGTTTCACTTCAGAGTTACTTGCCATTGGATGCAAAAAATATGGTTTCCGTTCAATAACTTATTTATTTTTTATCCAGCCTTCATCAAACTTACAGATAATCAGCACATCCATAAAATCTCAGATGAGTTCGAATTTTGGCCAGATAAGATTTTTTACTTCAGAGTTACTTGCCCTTGAATGCAAAAATTATGGTTTCCGCTCAATAACTTGTTTATTTTATATCCAGTCTTCATCAAACATACAGATAATCAGCACATCCATAAAATCTCGGATGAGTACGAATTTGGGCCAGATGGGATGTTTCACTTCAGAGTTTCCTGCCCTTGAACGCAAACAATTATGGTTGCCACTCAACAACTTGTTTATTTTTGATCCAGTCTTCATCTAACTTACAGATAATCAGCACACCGTAAAAAATCTCGGATGAGTTCGAATTTGGGCCAGATGGGATTTTTCACTTCAGAGTTACTTGCCCTTAAACGCAAAAATATGGTTTCCACTCAATAACTAATTTGTTTTTGATCCCGTCTTCATCAAACTTACAGATAATCAGCACATCCATAAAATCTTTGATGAGTTTGAACAGGGCCCGATCGGATCTTTCATTTCAGAGTTACTTGCCGTTGAACAAAAAAATATGGTTTCTGCTGAATAACTTGTTTATTTTTATTCAGTCTTTATCAAACTTGCCGATGATCAGCACATACATAAAATCTCGGATGAGTTCAAATTTTGGCCAGATCGAATTCTTCACTTCAGAGTTACTGGCCCTTCAACACATACACACACAAAAATAATATTTTCTGCTGAATAACTTGCTTAATTTTGATCCAGTCTTCATCAAACTTACAGATGATTAGCACATGCATAAAATCTCAGATGAGATCGAATTTTGACCAGATTGAACTTTTCACTTCAGAGTTACTCGCCTTTGAATGCAAAAACAAAAAAAAAAAACAATGTTTTCCGGCCAATAACTTGTTAGCTCACCTGAGCAGAAGGCTCACAAGGTGATCTTATAGTATAGCAAGGCTCTGTTGCCTGTCTTCGTCCGTCGTCTTTTGTGGTCGTCGTCTACACTTTCAAACAAGAACATCTCTAAGACCAGTAGGTCAGTCTTGTTCAAATTTCATGTGCACCATTGTTTGGATTGGCTGCATAATGTTTTTTGGCAGATTCCATCAAAACTTTGCTTTCCATGGTAACAGCTGGCTTCCATTGAGTTTACTGAAATGGCCGCCAGTTGCCCCTCCTTCTCTCAGCTTTATGTGGGACCCTTTCTGTCATGGTGAACAATGACAACCTTCATGTGAGTATCCATATTTGACCTTGACCTATGCGGTTATTAAATGCACCATATTCATTTTGATACTCCCCTCAATTCAAAATGGACATCTTCCAAAGTTTGGAACCCCCCCCCCCCCCCACCAAAAAAGGCTAAAAACAATGGATTTTTCGATAAAAATCTCTTCCAAAACTTGCATCATCAGTACACATTTACATTGTTCGGTTTTGAGAGCCAAAATTTTCTTAGAGGGTAATAATCTAAGTGGTAAAGTCTAAGTGAACTGAATGCCTGGTATTTTTCTTCAGAGCCTTTCATTGTCAGTTATTATATTGTTTCTGGAATAATTCGATTCACCAACCAGTATAAAATATGCAGATAAGTTTCTACACAAATTAAAGAGGGTAAATTATCCCTATGTCAAAATTGGACTAATCAGTAACAACTGAAAACACAACTAAAACATATACAACCAGGCCCGTACACAGACTTAGGTTTCTATTATGGTCTGGTCGCTTCATGTTTGTGTTTCTTTCCCTTTGGTGTCTTTGATGGGTGGAGTAAGTTAATTGTATCGATTCCTGATCTTTGTTTTACTTCTACTTTGCATATCAGGGCTGTTTTGTTTGTGCCGTGTGGCGGCTGTAAAAGGTCTCCCCGTACATACATTTAATGCTCTTATTTTTCCAATCCTCAGGGATTGCTAATGCAATTGCTTTTCACTGTTCCATCAATTGACATCCTTAAGATACCTGTTGAAGGTCAATATTAAACGGATGTTCGATCCTCGTTGTATAACAACTCCTTGTTTTACATCGCTGGACTTTAAGTAGACTAAGATGTTTTGTGGGCTTTTGTTGTACCTTCCTTCTATTCGAAGGAATTATCTTCAGTAATTGTATATGCTGTTTTACTTAATGACCGGTATGAAGATCGCTTTAGTTTTGACGGTATCAAAACCATATAAACCCACATGAGTATCACAAAGTAGAAGTAAAACAAAGATCAGGAATCGATACAATTTACTTACTCCAACCATAAAAGATACCAAAGGGAAAGAAACACAAACATTAAGCGACCAGACCATAATGGAAACCTAAACAAAGGAAGGCCATAAGGACAGTTACTTTCCCACAAAATGGCCATTTGGCAATCCAAAATAAAAAGACACAAGTGATACACACAGCAAGCAACAAACAACAACACAAACAAACCGCCACAGAAGAACCGCCCTGGAACGGTCAGTGGGTATTTAAACTATCAATATCACCCCTTAGGTTACACTCTGCTTCTTCTGTACGGATTTACCATTCTAAAAAGAACTTTAATACTATGTTGCTTTCGGTATTGGTCAGACCCTTAAATTTGTCTTCAGTAACTTCAGTTAATCTCAATGGAGCAGGCAATACCAATTTTTTGGGAGTAGTCTTCGTATAAGAATATCTCCTCTCAAATCGCACATCCTTCGAAAATATACTAAACCGTGGAAAAGAAGTGGAATGTATCCTAGTATTTCTAAGTGCAATGCCAAGAGGTGCCGATGTTGTTCGCATTTAAGCACTGCGTCTACCGTTACTTCATCTGTAAACGATAGACGCTTCTCTGTAGTTAACATGTCTGATTTGACATGACAGTCTACAGATTTAATTTATCTAATAGCATGACGTGCTGCAAACTGTAATATGCAGTACGTCGGTCAAACTAACCGCATGCTTAAAACTAGATTGAACGAGCATTATCGTAGAATGAGTAAGCCTTAGAAAACTGACACTTTCTTGTACCGTTACTTTCGACGTACAGGTCATTCTGTAAATAACATTGTTATACAACCAGTGGAAAAACTTTACTACGATGCAAATTCTATATCTAGATTAAAAATTATCAAAAGACATGAGGCGGAACTGAAATGGATTAAATCTTTACAGACCCCTTTTCCACTGGGATTTAATGACAACATTTATCATGAGGGTAGTATTTCCAGAATGCCCGACTTTGATATTGTCTCGCTCCTGGAATGTCGAAAACGCAGAACTAGATCTCATGGCACCAGGAAAAACGGTAACTTTAAACGTAAATTACGTGCTTTTAAACGAAACTATACTAGACTGAAGTGACTGTCAATTATATTATTAAATCATGGTCGCCACTCTTTGCCTTCATTTCTAAGTTCATTACCCGTTTCTGTTTTACGTCTTCTGGATACCGAGGCGAATAAATTCTACGATAGTTCTAATCAGTTATATGATACGGCTCTCTTAACTAGAGGCTATACTCAGCATACTTTCCGTCCCTACATTGATTCTGAAATTAATCATAAACGCCATTTCTTCAAAATATCCTTAATAAGGGTAAAGATTTTATAGATTTGCCCAGTATTTTCCGTGAGAGGTCGGTGCTTTCTTCCATTCCTGCTTATTTTCAAAATACTGAAACACCTATAATTTACTATAAATATAACAAACCTGTTAGATCTATCATTTTTAATTTCAATAAACTTGTTTCAGATCTTGATATTGATACTAATACTCCTGATTCATGTGATTGTAAAAACTCAGTGTATTGCTACCCTGCTGCTGGTCATGTAATTACTGGCAATTTGAAAATTATTCCTGATTCTAGGATAAGGAAAATAATTTCTAAAGGACCGAAATATCGGTTTCCTTCTAAAATTGATTTCAGTAAATGTAGAGTGAGTGAGTTTTAGTTTTACGTCCCACCAATAGCTAAGGTCATACGGAGACGGGACCTCAGTTTAAAGACTCATCCGAAAGCCTGGAGAAGCCCGGGATCGATCCTGCGATCCCTGGTTTACAAGGCGAGTAGCGTAACCACTGCACCACGGAGGCTTCTAACAGTAAATGTAGAGATGAAATCGCTGCTGCCTTGAATGATTTCGGTAATCGATGGTGTAAGCGAAAGTATGTTGAGCATAAAGCCCTTAAGGACTGGAAACTTAGCATTTTAAAACTAGTGAATAAACGCAATTCTTTCTAGTCTCAAAATATTAACGTATTACCTCCTAAGCCTAAGACGTCTTTACGCCATCTTAAACTAGGTTTTCAAGAATTTCATAAGAAGTTTGTTTTGGCCCCTGCAGACAAGGCCGCTAACAACGTCGTCGTTGTGTGACGGCTCCACTATGTTAACACGCTTAAGCAGGAGCTTGGTGGTACTAAGGCCTATGAACTTCAGCCTTTAGCTGAAGAGAGAGCTATAGTAGATGAACATATTTGTCATTCAGCCACCAAGTTTGCTGTGTGTGTTACCGAAGGCCAAGACAAGCTTCCTACGCTATACTGGTTACCAAAACTTCATAAAAGAACTTACAAAGCACGGTTTATTGCAAATTCTAGCTCTTGCACTACCACTGAACTTTCTAAATTATTAACTTCCTGTCTTACTGCTATTAAAACGCATGTGATTAAATATTGTGATAAAGTCTTTGAAAGATCAGGAAGAAATCTGTTTTGGTCTATAAAAATTCGAATGAGGTTTTAAATAAATTGAAATCCAGACGTTTTCTTGCTTCAAGTCTGTCTACTTACGATTTTTCCACTCTTTACACCACACTTCCTCATAATCTTATAAAAGAAAAGCTTAATGATTTAATCGAATGGGTTTTTCATAGAGAAGATTCTCTCTCTATCTTGCATGTAATATCTGAAATGCATTTTTCACTTCTAAAGAGCATAAGAAGTATACACTTTGGTCATGTCAGAAAGTGTGTGATGCCCTCACCTTTCTACTTGACAATATTTATATTAGATTCGGTACTAAGTTATTTACACAAATTGTGGGTATTCCGATGGGTACGAATTGCGCACCTCTTGTGGCTGATCTGTTCTTGTATTGTTATGAAAGAGACTTCATGTTGTCGCTTTCCATTGATAAACAATCTGAAATTATTGAAGCTTTTAGCTCCACTTCTAGATATTTAGATGATTTATTAAATATTGATAATACCTATTTCGATGGTTTGATCAGTCAGATTTACCACCCAAGAACTTAAGTTAAATAAAGCAAATTCTTCTGATACCGAGGCCCCGTTTTTGGGTTTACATCTATCTATTGTAGATGGATTTGTTTCGTGCAAAATTTATGATAAACGCGATGACTTTGATTTTGAGATTGTAAATTTTCCTTTTTTGGATGGTGATGTTCCTCGTGCGCCATCCTATGGCGTTTATATTTCGCAATTAATTCGATTTGCTAGAGTGTGTAGTCATGTAACTGACTTCAACACTCGTAATAAATTATTAACGGCTAAACTCCTTAATCAGGGTTATCGGTACGATAAACTACGCAAATCATTTTCAAAATTTTATAGACGCCATTCTGATTTAATTTCACAATTCAATATTGGACTTAAGTCTCTTCTGCAACAATGTCTATCGGAACTCGAATTTTATGGTTACTTAGTATATAAATTCAGAAAAATTTATAACCGAAATGACTTTAGCACCCAATTTCGTAAAATCATTCTTCGATATAAAAAGATTGGGTACAACATGGATGTTATACGACAGACTGCATGCATGGTAGTTAACCCAATCACGGTTGGCAATTTTGCTTCCCTCTTTGGTTGCACGCTGTTGGATCAGGCCTCAGATTCTATGACGGTTCCAAAGTAAAGGCTTATTGAGAATTAGAGAGATTTAATTCAAGGTAATGTTGGTTGGTGTCTGATGCTCTGTCTCTGGTCTGGCCCATCGGAGTCTAATTGTTGGTTTTCTTTTGCTCCAGCATTTCAGTGGTTTCTTGCTGTCGAGTCATCACCGTTGTCTCACCTCTTTGGTTCTTTGATTATTTGTGTTCACGGAGATGTTGCACTGATGAGTTAGGAGGCCTTCATGCGGACTGAACAATTATTTGTCTAAATCGCGACGGAAGTAAGGGCGAGGATTGTGGCCACGTAAAATCGATTTAAGCCCCCCCCCCCACCCCCCAGTGGAAATCTTTGTCACAATAAATATGTAGTCACTGTTATTATCACTCTCAATATATTCTATTTTTTTTTACTTTCATGTGATTTGTTTCATTTTTCTATTCATTTTTCTTATGTTTGGATGTTTTTGCCCTGCACATCTTTTGGAAATGGTTATACTGTTTGCATTTCCTGCATTGTTTACTTTTTGCAGGGCATTTTGGGTCTTTTCTCATATGTCCTTCAAGCACACAACTGTAACAAATAAGCTGTTTCTTGACAATCCATTTTTGCTTAGGTTTGGCTCCGCTTTCCTTATTGATTACCGACAATATTTGATCTCCCGAACTGCACCCTCTTTGGTAGACGCTTGTTGTTCTGAATCCTCAAACGCTCTTGCAGTGTCCCTTACTTGATGTAAAGTCAATGCAAGGCCTTTTTCTAACAGTTTTTTTTCTGGGTTCATGTATTCGACATTTTTCAATGAACTGATCCCTTATTTGCGTATTTATTTCATTTTCAATCCCAAATTCACACATTTCAGCTTTTTGTCTGAGTCGTACATTATATTGTTCTATAGACTCGCCTTCACTCTGTGCCGTTGTCCTGATTTTGTGCCGTTCAAATGGAACATTTGACAAAGGATTGGAGTATTTATTCAAAGAGTCCTTTGTTATTTTATAAACATCCACACCTTCTCCTCCCGGATGTGTATAGTATGTATCCTGGACATTCATACCTCCACATTGTAACAGCAACACTTTTTTCTGATCTGCATCAGTCACTCCTTTCCCGTCAACATACAGTTCAGAAGCTCTTATCCATCTTTTCCACTTCGGACCTATTCCACTTGTGCTGGTACTGTCAAATGTCTCAAGCTGTTGAACATCATATAGCGCAATTGCCATATTTAAATCCAAATAAATTAAACTACTTGTTATTCTGTATCAAAACAACTTCTTCTAAATGGAATCAATTTATAGTCCACTTATTAATTACGCCCCAGCCTATTCGAAGAATAGCGGAAGGGCATTAAGTGTTACCCCTGTCCGTCCGTCCCACATCGTGTCCTGGCCATAACTTCAAAACGCTACTGAAAATAGTTATGATACTTTTCAGGTGCATGCATGGCACTGACGCGACGTGTCATGATTTCCCCGACACTTTTGAAGACAGTTCCCCGACACTTTTGTTCAAAGTCAAATGACCTGTGACTGATCATGATGAATATCATAATTGATAGTTATTATGTGTTCATCAATATTCACCGACGGACGTCTAGAAATATTACATGATGGGTTCATAGACATTTTTGAAGACAGTTTCCCGATGTGAAATAAAAGCTTATACTTAATACCATTATCAATAGGTTTAATGAATACACCTGAAATTAGGCGAACTAGCATGTTCAGTTAATGAACATGCACACATTTAAACAAAACAAAAATGTCTTCTAGGAAACGCAATAGTATATTTCTAATTGTCATTTTTCCATATAATAAACATTTGAAAAATGAAGATGAGTTCAAAGTTTTTGTTTTAAATAAATATTATTAAAGTATAAGAATATGAAATAGATATCTAACGCTGTTATGCGAACAATAATGATAATTATTCGAACTGTCTTGAAATCAACGAGGAAATTTCAGGCAGCTCATAAATATAGTTGCCATAGCAAGAAATGTCCAAATTATAACTAATATATCTTATCCCTAATTGCAAATTAGGTCATAAGGACTATGAACAATAGCGTCGGGGAACTGTCTTCAAAATTGTCTGGGAACTTATTGCCAATTATAATAATCAGTCACAGGTCATTTAACTATGAACAATAGTGTCAGGGAACTGTCTTCAAAAGTGTCGGGGAACTGTCTTCAAATGTGTCGGGGAACTGTCTCCAAAACCGTGTCGGGGAATTGTCTTGTCGGGGAACTGCCTTGTTCCCGTCATAAATAAGGAAGACAGCTCTTGTTCTCTTAAAAATGATATCTACCTTAATAATAACTTCATGCTATACCTGTTACAATGACCCTTTTTTCTGAATGGCATTTTGGCGGGGGAATATATTTATGAAACTTTACAGGTGCATGCATGGCATTGAGACGATGTATCATGAACAAAAGAGACAACTCTTGCCTTTTTGGTTTTGAATTATCTGCCCTTGTCGCTAAGTGTGCGAACATTGAACTTACCTTATTGTTTTGTACTGATTTTACCTTCACTCCGTCATTATTGTAATGTTCACGTGCATAATATGAAGCTCCGGCGGAGTTTCATTTGTTTCACGTGCTAGATGCATTTGATTTACGGGCTACATTTAATTCACGTGCTGCATGAATAGTTTGTGCAGTTTTGGCGCCTTAAAACAGGTATATAAACTGAGCATTTTGGGTGCTTGTCGGTGGCATTTTTAAAACGGAATAAAGGTGAATTCAGGTGTGTTGCTGTGAGAAATAAAATTAAAAAAGGAGTATTGTTGTTTACTTGGATTAAAATTAAATTCCATTGTCGTGGAGATAACAAGGCTTCGAGTCACAAAAAGATCTCTGCGATAAATGTTTGGTGCCGGAACCCGGGAGCAGACACAGGAAAAAAAAGGTACGTGCATTAAATTACGTTTAGCGTGTACAGTGTACGTGTTTCCAAAGTGCCAGCTACAAAATGGCTGCAAATGTGCCTTACTTGAAGGGTGTTCGAACGAGATACGTGAACATCCTAAAGAAAGAAATAAATATTGCCTGTGATTTGTTGGCAATTGATACAGACCTGTTTGATGAGGCGGAGCTCATTTTTAAGATCAACAATTGTATACAACGACTGCAATTATATGGTGACAAAGTTGAGAATCAAACTGAGAAGTTGGCGGAGGCTGTTGGAGACTCTGATACAGAGTTGACCGACTTACTTATAACAGAAAATGAAACTGTGTGTGATAAAGCAATTGAGTGTTCATTAAATTTGAAACAAATGGAAGAAGGCATTGCAGTCAAAAAAGTGCACTTGGTTGAAGACAAAGTAAAATATGGAATGGATCAAATAATTGGATTGCAAAAGCAAATGAATGAAATTGTAAAGAACCAAATGAACTAGCAACACGAGTTTATGTAGAAACAAGAACGGAGGGAAAAAAAGTTAGCAACAACAGTGAAATTACCAAAGCTGGACATGCTTACTTTCTCTGGCGACAAACTTAAGTGGTCCGAATTTTGGGACGCCTTTGAAAAGACTGTTTATAACAATAAGAAGCTATCGAGCATAGAGAAATTCAATTACCTGAAAAGTAAAGTAAGTGGTGAAGCCAGAGGTGCTATACAAGGGTTGACTTTATCAAAGGAAAATTACGAAGTTGCCATTGGTATCCTGAAAGACAGATTTGGCAACAAACAGGAGGTAATAGACCTTCATTATAATCAAATGATCAGTTTGACCCCAGCCATAAATAGGACAAGCAGCTTACGGAACTTGCAAGACACCATGGAAAAACATCTCCGTAGTCTTGAAGTTTTAAAACAAGATGTGAACCAGGACGTGTTTGTATCCATGATACGGGCAAATTTACCAGAGGAAGTACTCCTTCAACTGGAGATGCTACACGGAGCTAACAAGAAGTGGACAGTTGACTCATTGCGATACAAACTGCATGAGTACACAACAGCTCGAGAACATTCAGAAAAGAAAGGCAATTCGACTGAATCCCTGTTCAAAAGATACAACCAAACCCAACCTGACAACAGACCAAGGTCCGGCCCTGCAATGGGTAATAACAGCAGACAGTTTTACAATCAGGCAGACCGGAAGACGCCATTCTCGCCACCTGCGCAAGGTAAACAGGCATCACGTTCTTAACCATTTATAGGCTCGACGGAGGCATTAGTTGCCAACACCAATCAGCCTTCTGCTACAAGATATTACGACCAATGCAGATTTTGTGAACAAAGACACTGGAGCGATGAATGCCCTAAATATAGAACAGTTGCTGAAAGGAAAAAGCAACTAAAAGGCAGCTACTTTAAGTGTTTGAAAACAGGACACAAAGCCAAAGACTGCAAAAAGGAAAGACATGTGTTCATTGTGGTGAAGTGAATGATCATCACCGGAGTTTGTGCCAGAAGAAATTCAGTTCGAACACTTCAAGTACTCACCTTACAGAGGAAGTAGTTGAGTTACCGACAGAAAATGCTGCCTATGCCAGTGAAAATACACTTGTGTCATCTAGAGAGATGGTACTAATGCAGACAGCAAAAACGGAGATTAAAAGTCAGTATGATTCAAGATGTGAACAAAGTAGAAGTAAAACAAAGATCAGGAATTGATACAATTAACTTACTCCATCCATAAAAGACACCAAAGGGAAAGAAATACAAACATTAAGCGACCAGACCATAATGGAAACCTAAACAAAGGAAGGCCATATGGACAGTTACTTTCCCACAAAATGGCCATATGGCCATCCAAATTTAAAAGACACAAGTGATACACACAGTAAGTAACAAACAACAACATAAATAAATCGCCACAGAAGAGCCGCCTTGGAACGGTCAGTGGAAGATTTCCACTGGGGGGCTTAAATCGATTTTACGTGGCCACAATCCTCGCCCTTACTTCCGTCGCGATTTAGACAAATAATTTGTTCAGTCCGCATGAAGGCCTCCTAACTCATCAGTGCAACATCTCCGTGAACACAGAAATCAAAGAACCACAGAGGTGAGACAACGGTGAGGACTCGACAGCAAGAAACCACTGAAATGCTGGAGCAAAAGAAAACCAAAGTTAGACTCCGATGAGCCCGACCAGAGACAGAGCATCAGGCACCAACCAACATTATCTCTTTAAATTTCAATAAGCCTTTACGTTGGAGCCGTCATAGAATCTGAGGCCTGACCCACCGGCGTGCAATTAAAGAGGGAAGCAAAGTTGCCAACCGTGATTGGGTTAACTACCATGCATGCAGTCTGTCGTATAATATCCATGTTGTACCCAATCTTTTTATATCGAAGAATGATTTTACGAAATTGGGTGCTGAAGTCATTGCGGTTATATATTTTTCTGAATTTATATACTAAGTCACCATAAAATTCGGGTTCCGATAGACCTTGTTGCAGAAGAGATTTAAGTCCAATATTGAATTTTGAAATTAAATCAGAATGGCGTCTATAAAATTTTGAAAAGGCTTTGCGTAGTTTATGGTACCGATAACCCTGATTAAGAAGTTTAGCCGTTAATAATTTATTACGAGTGTTGAAGTCAGTTACATGACTACACACTCTAGCAAATCGAATTAATTGCGAAATATAAACGCCATAGGATGGCGCACGAGGAACATCACCATCCAAAAAAGGAAAATTTACAATCTCAAAATCAAAGTCATCGCGTTTATCATAAATTTTGCACGAAACAAATCCATCTACAATAGATAGATGTAAATCCAAAAACGGGGCCTCGGTATCAGAAGAATTTGCTTTATTTAACTGAAGTTCTAGGGGGTAAATCTGACTGATCAAACCATCAAAATAGGTATTATCAATATTTAATAAATCATCTAAATATCTAGAAGTAGAGCTAAAAGCTTCAATAATTTCAGATTGGTTATCAATGGAAAGCGACAAAATGAAGTCTCTTTCATAACAATACAAGAACAGATCAGCCACAAGAGGTGCGCAATTAGTACCCATCGGAATACCCACAATTTGTCTAAATAACTTAGTACCGAATCTAATATAAATATTGTCAAGTAGAAAGGTGAGGGCATCACACACTTTCTGACATGACCAAAGTGTATAATTCTTATGCTCTTTAGAAGTGAAAAATGCATTTCTGACATTACATGCAAGATAGAGAGAATCTTCTCTGTGAAAAGCCCATTCAATTAAATCATTAAGCTTTTCTTTTATAAGATTATGAGGAAGTGTAGTGTAAAGAGTGGAAAAATCGTAGGTAGACAGACTAGAAGCACGAAACTGTCTAGATTTCAATTTATTTAAAACCTCATTCGAATTTTTTATAGACCAAAACAGATTTCTTCCTGATCTTTCAAAGACTTTATCACAATATTTAATTACATGCGTTTTAATAGCAGTAAGACAGGAAGTTAATAATTTAGAAAGTTCAGTGGTAGTGCAAGAACTAGAATTTGCAATAAACCGTGCTTTGTAAGGTTTTTTATGAAGTTTTGGTAACCAGTATAGCGTAGGAAGCTTGTCTTGGCCTTCGTTAACACACACAGCAAACTTGGTGGCTGAAAGACAAACATGTTTATCTACTATAGCTCTCTCTTCAGCCAAAGGCTGAAGTTCATAGGCCTTAGTACCACCGAGCTCCTGCTTAAGCGTGTTAACATAGTGGAGCCGTCACACAACGACGACGTTGTTAGCGGCCTTGTCTGCAGGGGCCAAAACAAACTTCTTATGAAATTCTTGAATACCTAGTTTAAGATGACGTAAAGACGTCTTGGGCTTAGGAGGTAATAAGTTAGTATTTTGAGAATAGAAAGAAATGCGTTTATTCACTAGTCTTAAAATGCTAAGTTTCCAGTCCTTTAGGGCTTTATACTCAACATACTCTCGCTTACACCATCGATTACCGAATTCATTCAAGGAAGCAGCGATTTCATCTCTACACTTACTGAAATCAATTTTAGAAGGAAACCGATATTTCGGTCCTTTAGAAATTATATTCCTTATCCTAGAATCAGGAATAATTTTCAAATTGCCAGTAATTACATGACCAGCAGCAGGATAGCAATACTTTGAGTTTTTACAATCACATGAATAAGGAGTATTAGTATCAATATCAAGATCTGAAACAAGTTTATTGAAATTAAAAATGATAGATCTAACAGGTTTGTTATATTTATAGCAAATTATAGGTGTTTCAGTATTTTGAAAATAAGCAGGAATGGAAGAAAGCACCGATCTCTCACGGAAGATACTGGGCAAATCTATAAAATCCAGACCCTTATTAATGAAGGATATTTTGAAGAAATGACGTTTATGATTAATTTCAGAATCAATGTAAGGACGGAGAGTATGCTGAGTATAGCCTCTAGTTAAGAGAGCCGCATCATATAACTGATGAGAACTATCGTAGAATTTATTCGCCTCGGTGTCCAGAAGACGTAAAACAGAAACGGGTAATGAACTTAAAAATGAAAGCATAGAGTGGCGTCCATGATTTAATAATATAATTGACAGTCACTTCAGTCTAGTATTGTTTCGTTTAAACGCACGTGATTTACGTTTAAAGTTACCATTTTTCCTGGTGCCGTGAGATCTAGTTCTGCGTTTTCGACATTCCAGGAGTGAGAAAATATCAAAGTCCGGCATTCTGGAAATATTACCCTCATGATAAATGTTGTCATTAAATCCCAGTGGAAAAGGGGTCTGTAAAAATTTAATCCATTTCAGTTCAGCTTCATGTCTTTTGATTATTTTGAATCTAGATGTAGAATTTGCATCGTAATAAAGTTTTTCCACTGGTTGTATAATAATGTTATTTACAGAATGACCTGTACGTCGAAAGTGACGGTACAAGAAAGTGTCAGTTCGAATTCTTTTGGACTTCGGCTCACAAAGGACATATGTGTCAGAAGGTTTAGCGGAGAAGTTACAGCTTAAAAGAGAATCTGAGGAATCGATCAATTTAGTTACATTTGGCAGTAACAAACCAAAGTCAATTAAGACCTCACAGACAAGATTGAGCATTAAACTAAACAATGGACAATATATAGAGATAACTGCCAATATTGTGCCTGTTATTAGTGGATCTGTTCAGCGAAAAGCTTTGGAGTTTTGTGATTCTCAAAATATAGACCATCTTGTAAGTAGCCTTGATATGGCGGACACAATTCCATCCGAAACAGAGCCTGTTGATGTTGAGTTACTTGTGGGTAATGATTATTACCTAGATATCATTCTGACTCAGAAAATTGAAGTGCAGCCAGGCCTTTATCTCCTTGCTTCCAAGCTTGGATGGATATTAA
Source organism: Lucinisca nassula (assembly GCA_963580285.1). Lineage (NCBI taxonomy): Eukaryota > Metazoa > Mollusca > Bivalvia > Lucinida > Lucinidae > Lucinisca > Lucinisca nassula. The sequence continues at coordinate 129,508,328 of OY757022.1, read as the reverse complement.
CAGGACGTACAACTGAAGGTGTGTCTAAACAAGAAGAAACAAGTATGCTGACTTTGACTTATGGGAAAAACATAACATCAACGAGTGTATTGCAAAGTGTTGACAATGTCATACCTACCAAACCAGATCTTGAAGATTTCTGGAACATTGAAAGCATTGGGATTCTTGATAATCTGATTACAACAAATGACGAGCTGGCAAAGAAACGTTTCAAAGAACCTTTGACCTTTAAGGACGGTCGGTATCAAGTTACTTGGCCATGGAAGGAAGAAATACCGGATTTACCCCTTAACAGAGAGCTCGCAATAGGTCGATTGAAGTCAAACGTAGCACGAATGAGACATAAACCTGAGTTAATGAAGCAGTACAACACGATTATACAGGACCAATTGAACAAGGGGGTCATTGAAAAGGTTGACAACACATTGGTGGATGGACCAAAGCATTACCTGCCTCACCACGCAGTTATCAATCCACATAAACCTACCACTAAACTTCGGGTAGTGTACGATGCTTCTGCCAAGACCAGGAAAGAGTACAACAGCTTGAATGATTGTCTCTACAGAAGGCCAGTCATGTTGAACGATCTGTGTGGGTTGTTGATGAGATTTAGGTTACACCAAATAGCTATCGTTGCCGACATAGAGAAAGCTTTTCTTCAAATAGGGCTGCAACCTAGCCAGCTTTTCTTCAAATAGGGCTGCAACCTAGCCAGAGAGATGTGACTAGATTTGTGTGGTTAAAGGAAAGTGGAGCAACCAGAGTTGAAAGTGATAACCTACAAGAGTATAGACTCTGTCGAGTTCCATTTGGCCTTATTTCAAGTCCATTTCTGTTGGGAGCAACGACTGAAAGTCATTTGGACTCATATGAAAACGAAATTGCAACGAAACTGAAAACGGATATATACGTTGACAATTTGATCACAGGAACAGGAACAAATAATGTAGAGCAAGCAATTCATCTTTATCGCAGTACAAAATCGATCTTCAAAGACGCGTCAATGAACCTGCGTGAATGGATTTCAAGTAACAGTGAAGTGAACAAGGTCATAGATAGTGCTGATAGTGTATGTTGTGATGCAGTGAAGGTTCTAGGTCATACATGGCATATCGAGAGTGATTCTATTTCTATGACGAAACCGAATATGCTGTTTGAGTCAACAAGTTCCACCAAAAGGAACATATTAAAGGAAATTGCATCAGTGTTCGATCCCCTAGGACTGTGTTCTCCCGTGCTACTGAAGGGCAAGGTGTTACTTCAAACATTGTGGAACAAACATCTTGAATGGGATGATTCTCTGGACAAGGAAGACTTTGAGGTGTGGTCAACAATAAGTTTGGAGGTATCTAGACTATCAGAACTTCAGGTCAGGCGCTGTATGGCCATAAATGGGGATACTGAGGACATCAACTATCACCTTATCTGTTTCTGTGATGCTTCAAATCACGCCTATGCGGCTGTAGTGTATCTACTCCAAACTAGCGGAAAACATAAATCAAAGGCAGATCTCATCTTATCAAAAACAAGGTTGGCTCCGATAAAGAAGATGACAATACCAAGGTTGGAGCTGATGGCTGTACTTATTGGAGTAAGGTGTTTGAGGTTTGTCAAGGAACAACTGGAAGTATTCATTGAAAGCACCTACCTGTGGACAGATTCTCAATGTGTTCTGAGATGGATAAATTCTGAAAAGGAGCTATCCGTGTTCGTGCGAAACAGACTTCAGGAAATAAATCGAGAAGGTGATATTGTGTTTCGCTATGTTTCTACATCTAAAAAAAACCAGCAGATGTAGCGACACGTGGAACTACTGTACCAAAACCCCAGGAAAACAGTCTTTGGTGGTACGGAGCTGGTTGACAGTGGCGGAGCAAGAATGGCCAAACTCAGCAATTGAAAATAATGAACAAATAAATGCTCAGTATGAGACAGAATTAAAGAAATCAAAGTCAGTGAAAGAAACGGGATTGCTTAACACACCTAAAGCTGTTGATGGACCAACAACCTTTGGTCTCAGAAAGTGTACTGCGCTTGGAATTGAATGTGAAAGATATTCATCGATCAGAAATTTGCTGAGAGTGACAGCCTTGGCACTTCGTTTCATCAACAAACTGAGGAAATCAAGCAGTCTGAGAGGACCTCTTTCAAGTTCAGAAATGTGTGCAGCTGAAAATCTGTGGGTGAAACATGTTCAGAGAAAGAACTACCAAGAAGTGTTTGATTCAATTGCAACGGACAAACCAAATAACTTGAAAAAGCAGTTGGGTCTCTATCTTGACGCAGATGGAATACTGTGTTGTAAAGGTAGAATAGATCACCCAACATAAGTGAAAGTGCAAGACGACCCGTGTTACTACCCAAAAATGAAAGATTGACACATCTTATGATTGAAAAAGTACACACGCAAAGCTTACACAGTGGTGTGTCTCAGTGTCTGAGTCAAATAAGACACAAGTACTGGATACCACACGGAAGAGCGGCAGTGAAGAGTGTTATTCAGTTAGTTTGCCGTCGTCACGAAGGAGGACCTTACAAACTACCTGCTATGCCTCCTTTACCTGGAAAGCGGATAAGAGAGGCAACACCATTTTCGAGGACAGGACTAGACTATTTAGGACCCCTACATATAAGAACAAATGAAGGAACAAATAAAGTATGGGTGTGCCTTTTTACGTGCCTTGTTAATCGAGCTGTACATCTAGAACTGGTACTAGATATGACTACAGAAGAATTTCTTCTCGCTTTGCGCCGATTCATTTCTCAGAGAGGCTATCCAGTGGAGATAGTGAGTGATAACGCTGTTACATTCAAATCTGCAGATACAACATTAAAGAGGATATGGACGAATGTTACCAAACATGAAGATGTTAAAAGCTATGTGTCAAATGAAGGAATCAGATGGTCTTTCATAGTGGAGATGGCGCCCTTGATGGGCGGATTTTATGAAAGACTCGTGGGTCTAGTAAAGAGAGCATTGTGGAAAACCATCCAGAAAAGCCTTCTCACCCTCATACAGTTACAAACAATTCTAAAAGAAGTAGAAACAACCATAAATGCAAGGCCACTCGTTTATGTAGGTGATGACTTGGAATCAAATATAACGTTGACTCCAAGACATTTTCTATCACTGAACACCTACACAGGAATTCCAGAGCTGGAACAAGATGAAAATGACCCGAATTATAATCCGTAGGAAAGCTCTGCTGAGAAACTCTTGAAGATATGGAAAAAGGGGCAAAGGTTATTAAATACATTTTGGAAGGTGTGGCGCGATGGATACCTTCTCAGCTTGCGTGAAAGAACGCAGACTTCACTGAAATCAGGACGGATACAACATAGCTTTTTCCCAGTGTTGGTCACGTGGTGTTGATAAAGGACGATATTCCTCGTGGGAGCTGGAGACTGGGAAAAATAGTGTCGCTTGTCACTTCTCTTGATGGGAATGTTCGGTCTGCTAAGGTGTCGCTGTGTCCTGGTCGTGTCATTGCTCGCCCGTTGATTCTCTTGTACCCAGTTGAAACATCGAACAATTGCACAAGTGAACCTGAGAGTAATGACTCGAGTATTTCTCAAGGATCAGCATCCAAGGAACATGAAACGAAAGATCGCGCTGGGAGAGCTGCAGCAAAACAAGCAAGAGAAAAAATAAAACAATCATTGTCTCAGTAAACAGCAATTCAGTATTGCTCATTGAGTTTATTAAAGTGTAAATATATCGTGTCAATAAGTGATATCCTGTGGTTCACATGATATATAAAAATGGTAAATCAGTGTGCATCCCGTGCATAAAATTGTATGTTCATGCATTCTGGCGGAGCTGTGTTGTAGTAGTTTTACAAGTTAAAAATCACGTGCATTAAATTTTGTTTTAATTCATTCTGGCGGAGATTTGTTGTAGTATGTTTACAAGTTAAAAAGCCCGTGCATTAAATTGTGTGTTCATTCATTCCGGCGGAGATGTTTTGCAGTATGTTTACAAGTTACAAATCCCGTGCATTAAATCGTGTGTTCAGTCATTCTGGCGGAGCTGTGTCGTAGTGTATTTACCTGTAAGATAGTCCGTGCATGAACAGAGTGTGTATGTAAGCGGAGCACTTAGCTGGTGTCACATATTTCGTTTACGGTTCCAAAAAGCGTGCAAATCGTCAGGACTTTACTTCACTTGCATAGTTATAGTAGAGATATACATTTGAAAATAGTTTTGCGGTGGTGTATCTGTTTGGAAAGTTACATACAAGAGAGAATTATTGTCTTTTGAAACCTCAGGTATTTACTGCACTTACATTTACAGCAAACACGTATACAATGTGTTTTTTTTTTTTTTTAAATCGAGAACTGTTTTTTGGTGGTGCATTATGTTTAAATAGCTAAATGCGAACGTGTATGAGTGTGTTTAAAACGTCCGGACCTTACACTACATTTACATAACGAAGATTTAAAATTTATATGATGACTTGAATTGTTTTAACAAGTTACACTTTAGAGTGTATTTTCGTCTTTTATAGCATGTCGCTGTTCAAATGTAGTCAATGCCCCAATACCTACAAGTATGACAGAAACCTGAAACGTCACATCCGGGAATCTCATAAAGACATAGAGTTCTTGTTCTATGCTATTGGTAACTATGTTAAAAAGTATGTGCGACGGAGCTACCTTTCAAAACATTTGATAAACAAACATGGCTATGATAAGCTAAAAGCGCATGAAACGGCGTGTAAGGCCCCTCGTGGAATTATTGATAGGGAGGCTTACTACGACAAAGAAAGTGAAGATGATACTGTGTTTGATTTGATTGGAGAAATGAACGCTGCTGAATACGGGGAACGATACATGACGACCATCACTGAGTTCAATGTACAGGATCAAAGCAGCTGCGCTTCTGTGTCGGTTGAGATTAATGGTGAAACGAGTAGTGTTAATTCTAATAACAGTGGAAACGGTGCGATGTTAGTGGGAAGTGTCGAGTATAGTGATATAACGGATTCAGATATGTCGGATGTAAATGACACTGAGGTGAAAGCTAATGAAGTGGAGTCAAGTGTAGATTCGGTGCGTGACGATGCTGTGAACGGAGTGATTAATGATGATGACAACGAAAGTGTATAGACAGTGCTAGATTATAACGATGATGATTCAAGTGACGGATATACTGAAATGGATAAAAACAACAATGAAGAAGACGATCAGACGAACGAGACGACAACAGATGATGTTGAGGTGATCGTCATCGATAGCGATGACGAAAAGGCGATCGACGTTTCACAGATGAGGACAAAAACACAAACATTTTATAACTTATATAGAAAGCAGACACGATATATTGGTGATAAAGTCATTGATATGATAATTACTACAGCCAAGGAATACGACGAACATATTGAGTAAATACTCGTACTCCATTCTTCAACCTTCCGATGGGAGTGTCGCTAAGTGTGCGAACATTGAACTTACCTTATCGTTTTGTACTGATTTCACCTTCACTCCGTCATTATTGTAATGTTCACGTGCATTATATGAAGCTCCGGCGGAGTTTCATTTGTTTCACGTGCTAGATGCATTTGATTCACGGGCTACATTTAATTCACGTGCTGCATGAATAGTTTGTGCAATTTTGGCGCCTTAAAACAGGTATATAAACTGAGCATTTTGGGTGCATGGCGGTGGCATTTTTAAAACGGAATAAAGGTGAATTCAGGTTTGTAGCTGTGAGAAATAAAATTGAAAAAGGAGTATTGTTGTTTACTTGGATTAAAATTAAATTCCATTGTCGTGGAGATAACAAGGCTTCGAGTCACAAAAAGATCTCTGCGATAGCCTTTGACTTATTTCCTTATAGTAAACTGTGTCTGGCCAATAACTCCTAAACCGTATGGAATATATTTATGAAACTTTACAGGTGCATGCATGGTATTGATACGATGTGTCATGAACATAAAAGACAACACTTGCTATTTTGGTTTTGGAATTATCTGTCGTTGACTTAGTTCCTTATAGTTAACAGTGTCCGGGCCATAACTCCTAAACCGTTTGGAATATATTTATGAAACTTTACAGGTGCATGCATGGCATTGAGGTGATGTGTCATAAATAAGGAAGACAGCTCTTGTTCTCTCAAAAATGATATCTACCTTAATAATAACTTCATGCTATACCTGTTACAATGACATATTAACCCTTTTTTCTGAATGGCATTTTGGCGGGGCCATCCGTGTCCTATGAACACTTTTTCTAGTTTCTGGATTAACTCAAACATTTAAGTTCTTTTCCTGTATTGAAACAAATTGCCCGTCCACTCTTTTAGCTCGCCACCATCATTGCTTCTCAACCAATTAAACACGGTATGGTTGTTAATTAACCGTTTCCGATGAACTTAACTGATTCAAAAACAGTTAAGTAACACATTTAAGGTTCTATACTTTTAAAACTTATAATATGGAACTGGTATAAGAACTAAATCAAAGCAACCGGTATTTAAGAAGCGAATTCGATTATATATACTTCAGATGTTTTTCTCTGCTAGAGGCTCCTTAAGGATAAAGATATTATACTTAATACACTACACCCTTTCTTTTTCTTCAATGCTGTATCTCATTTTTTCTTTCCCAACTCAAACCGTTCTACTTTTTTCCAATTTTTACTTTCTGAAAGCGTTCCTCCATTTCTTTTTGTTTTGTCTTTCTGTTCTATTTTTTCTTTTCGTATACGTTCTTCCATTTCTAATTTTTCCATCTGCTCTGTATTTCTCTTTCTTTTTTCCTTCTCTCTTTCTTCCATTTCTCATCTTAACTTCTCTAATTCAAGTAGCCTTCCAATTTCAGTTTGTCTTATTTGCAGTTCAGTATAGACCATAATGAGAGACAAAGCAGCTGGATCAAAAAGTTCTTCATCAACCAAAAACTGAACCAAAATATTCTTGATTTCATGTTTTCTCACGCTTGTTTTGACAGCAGTGACCACCATAATGGGAAGCAATAACTAACAATCTGTCCTTTTGGCCAGATTAAACAGCTCCTTGGAAGGCTGAGCCAAAAAGTTATTCAAATCAAACTACATGTTTGGTTTTTGCTTTAGTAATGGAAATATAGTTAATAAAATTTAAGATAAAATTGACAAGTTTTTTTTTTAAATGTCAATTCCCTCTAGAAATGTCAAGCTTTAAATCACATGAAATGACAATAACTCTATCGTATGGTATGATGATACTTTAGATGCATATGACATAATATAAGTCTTTTAAAAGCAACGGCCAATTCTATATATGAAAAGAAATGACAATCACTTGCTTACAGATGAAATGACAGTCCTAAAATACTCAAGATATTTTTATTCCGGACGAGCCCCCAATTTCTATTTGGAGCCAAGCGTGGCAGAAAGAAAAAGCAAACAAGCCTAAGAAAATTAACAAAATTTATTGAATAAATCTTTTTAACATTAAGCAGTATTGACAAGGAAAATAAAATATCATATAGCCCTGCTTTATTCTCTCTGACGTCACTGCTTTTCTTTTTAAGTTGGAGCTCAGTATAATAAAACATTTGGCGCCCTTCTGTGAATGAAACATGACTATTTGTTCACCCGCACAGGTAACATTGCCCTCGAGCTATCCGCGCAGATTATATTACCCCCGGACATAGCCCTCGGGCAATATTACCTGCTCGAGTGAACAAATCGTCACACTCCCCTCACACAAGGGCAATACATGTGTAAAATTCCCCTGCAATATTCCCCTCTGATTTCATTGTTAAAAAGTACAAGCACACTGGTGGCCAAATGTGCCGTGAAATATCAGTATGTACATGTTGACAAGGGAAATAAAATTTCATATTCCCCTGCTTTATGTCTCTGGTTGGAGCGGTGGGTTAATTGTATCGATTCCTGATCATTGTCTTTTCTTTTTTTATCCCCTCTGACGTCACTGCTTTTCTATATTTTTAAGCATTCAATTAAAAGTATTAGTATAATAAAACATTTGTTGCCCTTGTGTGAGGGAAATATGACGATTTGTTCACCCTCGGGCAATATAACCTGCTCGGGTGAACAAATCGTGATATTTCTCTCACACAAGGGCAAACAATCAAACTGTCAATGTATATGGCGGATTTTACGAAATACGTAGATAACACCGATCAATGGAAGGCTAGGATTATTTCGTTTAAACGACGTATTATGTTGAAAAGAAAATATATCCTTAACCAATGAGAGGCCAAGATTACATCAATTAAGCAATATCTTTATTGATTTAAATACCATTCTCTTTTTTCAAAGTGGAATAGAAAACAAGAATTATATCGTTTAAACGACATATTTTTGTTTCTTTTCCATTCTAATTTTGGAAAACAATAAATATTCGTTTAAACGACATATTTTATTCTTTTCCATCCTAATTTTATTGTTTTACACTTTTACTCTACTTTTTCAGAGTGGAAGGAAAACAAGATATATGTCGTTTCGTTTTCTTTTCCAGTCCTATTTTATTTTATTAAATTCCACTCTACTTTTTTCAAAGTGGAACAGAAAACAAGTAATATATTATATCGTTCAAACGACATATTTCTCGGTTTCTTTTCCACTCGAATTTTATTGTTTTAACTTCTGTTCTACTAGCAACTGGTAAAGGAATGTCCCCTCCCGGGTTCCATTCGTATGAGCAACGTCCCCTCAGCGTTGATGCATTAGCGTTGAAGCAACGTTGTCAACACTTTGTCTGCTGGGACTTAATGATATACTAGTTTTTATTTCTCATATTGTAGGCCAACTTTCTGAACTGAATGGATGAACAAAAAGAAGAGAGCAAGACAAAGTAGTTGACTATAGAATACAAAATAATAGAATTTATTTCCATAAGGGGCCCTAACCGGGCATAGGTCATATATACAAGCTTACAACAATATACAACACTGAATCAAAGACAACATATATATAATATAAATATGATGCATTTATACCTGAAAGAATAAAAATTTATACATATAAATATGCTATTTTTGTGACAAAAAAAACTTATGAAAGTGACTTTTATTGGTTACTAGTCTGTTGTTGCCAAACTTCAAAACAAGCAAATATGTGACTTGAAACTTTTTTAATCATATCAATATCCTCATTTGCTATCAACCGTATGAATTTATTTTCTTCATTTAACTCTTTTAAGTTTTTGAATGAATTTTCAATATATGAGAACAAATTTTGACGCTCAGCTGAATACTTTTGGCATTTAATTAAGAAATATGGTTCATCCTCTGTTTCACTTTATGACAATATTACAAATCCTCTCTGCAGCGTTTATATTTTGTATTTCCTCCTCTCAATTGGTAGCTGATGCGCACTTATTCTAAACTGGGTAAAACATTTTCTGATATATCTATTTTTGATAGCTGTTAGATATAATTCTTTTTTAAAAATAGATTTAAACGTGTAATAAGTACGTAATTTTCCTCGTTTATCAACCGTTGTTTCTTTCATCTGTTTTTCTCAGCAAGACATTGCACGTTTGATTAATCTAGACTTTCGATTCCGCTGACCGTTCCAAGGCGGTTCTTCTGTCGCGGTTTATTTTTGTTATGGTTTGTCTTTGCATGTTTGTGTCACTTATATTATTTTATTTTGGATAGCCTATTGGCCATTTTGTGGGAAAGTAACTGTCCTTTTGGCTTTCCGCTGTTGATGTTTCCATTAGGGTCTGTTGTTTCATGTTTGTATTTCTTTCCCTTTGGATCATTGCCTCCACTTCTACTTTGATCTTATCTATACTCATTGCATCATTAATGTTAAGCTGATCTGAAATGAACTTAAACCCCGTATACAAACATTGTTTGCCATCATTGTCTAAATTCCTTACTTGTCTTTAGTGTTTGAACTAAAAACTGTCGTTATTCATTGTTTCAATTCTTTTAAAATATTTAATGATACCACATTTTATATCAATATAATAAGGCATTCTCCCTTATTCGCCAATCATTGCTTAATTTGATGCTCTTTTGTGGACACCTAAAATGTACTTGTAATATTTATTTGATAACTTCTCATACTCAAAATTCATGTAAGCCCTTTCTAATTTGAATTCTGGGCCAATACGTACTGATGCTGATATAGAAGAGCATACCCCTAAACTTCACTTCCATATAGCAGGATGGGTTTGATCCTATGACCAAAGATATGTAAACTTGTGTCGACATTGAGAGAAAGATCACCAAAAATACTTTGAAGTTTTAAAAATGCTTTAAGGCCCCGGTTATAAAGATCTGATTTTGCACATGAAACAGGCACCGGATGCTGCAAAAATATATCCCAATTGCTTATGTTTTAACATTTTCAATTTGTTTATCGTTAAAATAAAACTGATATGATAATAACTTTACACTTTTATTATATATTATTGTTTTTGTTTTGCCAATACATGTATTTATATCTTAAACACAATAATTCACGGTATCTTTCAAGTTTCTTCAGACAATTTTGTAACCCCATCTCGCCCTCTGGTATAAGTATAACATAATCTGCATACAGTAAACAATTTAGATCAAAACTGCCAAGAGAAACAGCATCGCACTCTTTGTCAAATATGTCTGCTAAATCATTAATGAATATCTTGAATAGGTTAGAACTTAATTTGTCACCTTGTCTTACACCTAAGGCTGAATGAAACTCGTAAGATTTTTATTATGCCCCAGCCATTCGAAGAATGGTGGAAAGGGCATAAAGTGTTGCCCCTGTTCGTCCGTCCGTGCGTCCGAAACTTAAACGCAGTCAATAACATTTTTATTTATGGATGGATTTTGAAATTATTTTGCAGAAATGTTAACCATCATGAGACGATGTGTCACACGCAAAACCTAGGTTCATACATCCAAGGTCAAGGTCGTACTTAGAAGTCAAACTTTAAAAAAAAATGGCCCCGAAACTTCAACGCAGTTAATAACTTTCTTATTTTTGAATGGATTTTGAAATCATTTAGCAGAAATGTTAACCATCGTAAGACGATGTGTCGCGCGCAGAACCCAGATACATACCTCTAAGGTCAAGGTCGTACTTAGAGGTCAAAGGTAAAAACAACGGCCCGAAACTTAAACGCAGTCAATTACTTTTCTTTTTCTGAATAGATTTTGAAATTAATTGGCAGAAATGTTCACCATCATGAGACGATGTGTAGCGCGCAAAATCCATGTCGGTACACCAAGGTCAAGGTCGTACTTAGAGGTCAAAGGTCAAAAAGGGTCCAACACGTAAACACGGTCAATAACTTTCTTATTTCTTGATGGATTTTTAAATTACTTGGCAGAAATGTTCACCATATTGAGGCGATATGTCACATGCATGATTCTTAAACGCGGTCAATGACTTTCTTATTTCTGGGTGGATTTTGAAATTACTTTGCAGAAATATTCACCATAATGAGACAATGTGTCACACACAAAACCCAGGTCCAAACTTCATGGTCAAGGTCATACGGAGAGATCGAGTTAAAAATGGGTCCAAAACTTAAACACCGTCAATAACTTTCTATGGATTGATATTTTCAGGCGGGGGCATCCGTGTCCTATGGACGCATTTCTAGTTTATCTTGATTTGTAACATATTATACACATGCATATTTTTTACAATATTATAAAATAGCCCACTAATTCCTATAGTTTGCATCTTAAGAAACAGTGCTTAATGTATCACAGAATCAAATGCCTTTTTGAAATCAATGAAACAAGTGAATACTTGTGATTTGCTCTGTTTATTTTATTTTTCTATTCTGGTTCATAAACAAACTTAATTATCTGTAGTTCGAGCTTGTTTCTAAAAACCCATTTGCTTTTTATCTTATTACGTTATTAGTATTAAGAAACTCATCTAGCCTAGCATTCAGAACTGAATTAAAAAGTTTACCAAGGCAACTCATGCTATTGATTCCTCTATAATTCGAAGGATCAGATCTTATCCCTGATTTATGTATATGATTTAATATGTTCTATAAAAGGGTTATCCATGGAAGCAAGGAATACACCACAGAACCGGAAAATATGAAATGTACATGTTTTCTGGGCCAGACTAGCCAGTTTCGGCTAATTTGGTCTCACCAGTAACCCTCAAATATTTTCAAAATTCCACAATGGAATCAATGATCCCAAAAGACAAGAAAATATAAACTACACTATGATGTAGGGCAGGGAGACTTTTTACGGCCGCCACACATTCCCAGACACCAGCTGTAGTGACGTTAAATATGTTCTATAAAAGGGTTATCCTTTGGAAGCAAGGAATACACCACAGAACTGGAAAATATGAAGTGTACATGTTTTCTGGGCCAGACTAGCCAGTTTCGGCAAATTAGGCCTCATCAGTGACCCTCAGATATTTTCAAAATTCAACAATGGAATCAATGATCCCAAAGGACAAGAAAATATAAACTACACTATAATGTAACCCATTTTCCAAATGTTAGGGTATACACCAACCTGCAGCACACTGTTGAATATTTTTCAATATGTAAGGCAACAAAACTGACTCACCATATTTCATTATTTCATTAGATACACGAACCAAACCATCTGATTTTCCATTTTTAAGGAATGTAGAGGTTTAGTTACTTCTTCGTTAGAAACAAAAAAATCTAATTTACAGTACACCCGCCGCAAAACTTTTTGAACCCGCGCAACCACACGGTGTATTTGCTTTGGTCCGCCGCGTTTCTGCGCATGACCCCGCGCTAAGCCCCGCTGCAAGCCATCGCGATCACGCTGCGTACTCGCCGCGGATCCGCCGCGGTTATCTTTTTTACCTGGGAGATCCCGCCGCGTAGTTGCGGTGTGTTTAATTGTGACGTCACGATAATTAACAGGCTGTCCTGTCATATTTATTAGTTGGATGTCATAATATATATAACGATTTTATAATAAATAAATAATGATTAAAAATTCATTTATATGGTTTGTTAGTTCCATTTATAAAGCTGCATTATATACTATTTACGTCAATATTTTATACGGACGCATAAGGTTTTATAGTACATACTCTTATTCTGTCCCCATTGAATAAAGTACAATAATGTACATGGATTCCCGATGGGCACACAAGGACGAAACTATGTCGATACCACTGCAGTGTTGGTTCAATTTTGTGTGCCTGTTAAGAATATTATGTTGTGACGACTTTTCTTAGGTAAACTTGTGGGGGACTTGCGTCGACGCACCAGTGCACTGAGAATTCACACTTGTCAACTATGTTGACCTTTTTCATATAATTCGCACTATTTCATCATGATGTGTGATATAAATATCATTGTTAAGATATCATTGTCAACTGCTATGTGTATGTTGACACTTCTTTTGATGGTCTAGACGGTCTTCAATACTGGCACTGTCCGCCTTTTCTGGGCACCTCGACCATTAGACACGTCGTACCATTACCTGCACCTATTGGACAGGGAGCAGCAGGTCACCCCACGTCAGTGTGCCTGCAAATTACGATAATCGACTAAAATACAGTTCACGAAACGTATACGCTATATCATGATCACTGTCCCGGAGAAGTCTGAATATGTTCTTTGGTCCGCCGCGTTTCCGCGCATGAACCCGCGCTAAGCCCCGCTGCAAGCCATCGCGATCACGCGGCGTACTCGCCGCGGATGCGCCGCGGATCCGCCGCGGTTATCTTTTTTACCTGTGAGACCCCGCCGCGTAGTTGCGGTGTGTATAATTGTGACGTCACGATGATTGACAGGCTGTCCTGTCATATTTATTAGTTCGATGTCCTAATGTATATAACGCTTTTAAAATAAATAAATAATGTTTAAAAAAATTCATTTATATGGTTTGTTAGTTCCATTTATAAAGCTGCATTATTTACTATTTACGTCAATATTTTATACAGACGCATAAGGTTTTTCAGTACATACTCTTATTCTGTCCCCATTGAATACAGTACGCTAATTTACATGAATACCGATGGGCACACAATGACGAAATAACGTCGTTACCACTGCAGTGTTGGTTCAATTTTGTGTGCCTGTTCAAAATGTTATGTTGTGACGACTTTTCTTAGGTAAACAAAAAATATATATATAAGTCCACTTGTGGGGGACTTGCGTCGACGCACCAGTGCACTGAGAATTCACACTGTCAACTATGTTGACCTTTTCTTCATATAATTCGCACTATTTCATCATGATGTGTGATATAGATATCATCGTTAAGATATCATTGTCAACTGCTATGTGTATGTTGACACTTCTTTTGATGGTCTAGACGGTCTTCAATACTTGCACTGCCAGTCTTTGCAGGGCATCTCGACCATTAGACACGCCGTACCATTACCTGCACGTATTGGACAGGGAGCAGCAGGTCACCCTACGTCAGTGTGCCTGCAAATTACGATAATCGACTAAAATACAGTTCACGAAACGTATACGCTATATCATGATCACTGTACCGGACAAGTCTGAATATGTTCATGCATATACCGTTATTGCGCATGCGCCGACAAGATACCCAGGCTGATCACTACATGTGACATAACTGCGCAGCAGAACTCAACTTGACTGTGCATCAAATTATCAGCATCCAGCCCTAGACACAAGAATACTCAAATTTTATGCTTCCTTTCTGAGCACTACAGAAATCAATTAGTGCTCACTACAACTGAGCATAATACTTATCAAATTCGTGTTCACTACATTAGCACAGGTAAGAGCCAATTAAATAGACCGCACCTTTGCGCTACCAGGTCACCCGCCAATTACAGGAAACATAACAAACGTCTCCGCGTCACGGCTCACAAATATAGCTATTCAAAAATTCATCACATTAACAACAGCTAGAAACTAAAAACAGGAAGATTTTTATCTGTTCTACACAACATTTGTTAGGGTCTGATATGGGTTAACACTCTTGGTGCACAGAGATGGAATAGGATGAAGCCTATATGAATAAAGACAGCTATGTACACAACAAGCATGCGAAAGTTATCTGCTGAGGTAGTCTGCCCCAAATTTTCTTGGCCCCGAATTGCAGTAATCCGAAAACTATACGGCTGTCGTTTCATTGCCCAACGCATAATTCGAGGATTGAGAACTTTAGCTGTTTGCATATCAGACAAAGGCTTGTGATCTGTCTCAAGCAAGAATTCTACTCCGTAAAGATGCTTGCGAAATTTCTCAACACCCCAGATAGTAGCCAAGCATTCTTGCTCTATCACAGAATAGTTTCTTTCACGAGGCAGAAGTTTCTTGCTGGCATAAGCAATGGGAAGTCGTCCTTCCCCTTCAAATTCTTAGAGCAAAACTGCTTCTATACCAACATCAGCAGCGTCCGTCTGGAGTATGAACGGATTCCTATCATGAAAGATAGGAAAACGAAGAATAGGACTAGACGTGAGTCTATTCTTCAGGGTCTGGAAAGCCTTTTCATGATGGTCTTGCAAATCTGTGATCTTGTTTGGTCTGGTTAAATCTGACAAAGATATAGATGAGAAATTTGGAATGAAACGGCGGTAATAGACCAGCTAACCCAAGAAATGACTTCATTTGTCTCTTAGTGGAAGGTCGAGGGGCATCTTTTATAGCTTGTATCTTGTCTTCTTGTGGTCTAACTGACTGAGCAGCTACACTATGACCAAGACACTCGATACTGCTATACCCAATCATACACTTGGCAGGTTTGCCGTCAACTTGGCTGTCCTAAGTCTATCCAAAACTTCACGTAATGACGTCAAGTGGTCTTTCCAAGTTTCGGTAAAGATCCACATATCATCGACAAAGCTATCAACGTTAGAATGATCGGACAGAATCATTCTCATCAACCTGCAAAATGTTGCTCTTGAGTTTACCAAACCGAAGGGCATAGTTTGTAATTGAAACAAGCCTTTGGTGGTTTCGAACGCTGTTAGGGGTTTCGCCTTGGACGTCATTTTTACCTGCCAATAACCCTTAGATAAATCTTATTTGCTGAAGTATTTGTGCCCCGACATTCTATTTATAATCGCCTCCATATTTGACATTGGTTCTGCATCGAACTCCGTTACTTTATTAAGTCTACGGAAGGCTATGCAGAACCGCACCGAACCATCATTTTTATGGACAAGTATTACAGGGGATGAATGAGATATTGAAGGTTCAATAACTCTCCTAAATCTAACATGTCTTGAATTTCTTTTTCCATCACATCCCGTACTTTATATGGTTTGCAATAGCCTTTTGACCTCACTGGTTCCGACGTTAGCAGTTTTATGTCATGTTCTATTTGGTCAGTTCGTCCTTGTACACTCGACAGTACGTCCGGGTATTCTTTTATCAACGTCTCTATTTCTTTACGCTGGTCCTGCGTTAACATTTCTGAAATATTGACGTTCTTAAACGTCTCTGGTTGCTTTGCAGTAGGAAAAGCGCAATCTTCCAATGAGAATTCGTCAACGTCATCATTTTCAGTTATCGGAACGGACTCTACAGAAAGCAAGCAATGTGACGTCACATTTTGACGTTCCACATATTGCTTCAGTATGTTAGCGTGATATGTGTTAACATTTCCATTGAATCAATCTTATAATCCATTCTGTTAACTAAATCAACTACTTCATACGGACCTTTCCATAGACGTAATAATTTATTACTGTCTGACGGTAGTAACAAGAGCACTTTATCGCCGACTTCAAATTTATGCGACCTCGCGCCTTTATCATAATAAGCTTTCTGCTTAATCTGAACCTTCTTTAAATTATGACGCGCTAATTTGCATGTCTGCTCTAACCGTTCCCTGAGCTCAATATTGTACTGATACGTCGAAAGAACTTGCTCATCGCGTACCTCATCAGCCCATAATTCTCTAAATATTGCCACTGGACCTCGAACGTTACGTCCGTATAACAACTCGAAAGGGGAATATCCTAAAGACTCTTATGGGACTTCCCTAACCGCCAATAACAAAGCTGGAAGATATTTATCCCAATCTTTTTGACGTTCAGCACACATGCGACGTAACATCTGCTTCAACGTAGCGTGGAAACGCTCAATCGATCCGTTGCAAATCAGGTGTCTCGGACTACACGTTAACTGATGAAGAGAAAACAGTCTACTGACTTCTTTCATTACCCCAGCAGTGAACTGTGATCCACAATCAGTCAACATTTCATCAGGGATGCCAACCCTACTAAACATTTCAATAAGCGCTTCCGCAACACGTTCCGTCTCTATACGCGGTAAAGTTATTGCCTCTGGATACCTTGTCGCATAATCTATTATTGTTAAAATATACCGAGATATTCTATCAGATCGAGGCTCAATTGGACCAACTATATCCACTGCAACCCTCTTAAATGGCGTATCAATCAATGGATTTTTCCTAGAGGTATTTTAGTTACCCGACCTATCTGAATGGTTCTCTGACAAATATCACAAGATTTACAGAATCTAGCGACATCAACGCAAATACCGGGCCAGTAAAACTCAGTTACAACTCTATCCAATGTCTTCCTAATGCCCATATGTCCAGACATAAGTGTTTCATGAGCCAGTTTTATCACCTTTCCTTGGAAACTTTGAGGGACCACAAGTTGAAAAGGGACGTTGTTGCCCTTGGAGAACTCCCTATATGCCAAACCTTTTTTCTCAATAAACCTAGTTTCACCTCGGTTTAGACCACGACTCACAGTCTTGTTCCCAGATACAACCCGTTTCCTTATGTTTTCCAAAGTTGGATCATCAACCTGAGCTTGCTTGAAAGCCTCCTTGTCATCGTTAATGATCTGATCGGGAACCTTGAGTTTTCTGTAAGGCTTCTCATCCTGCCTAGTCTGAGACCTAGTTACAGCCGCAGCAGAGAAATGAGACATATCAGGAAGTTTTGATCCATCAGTGTTACCGATAACCTAATCGTACAACGTATCATCCATAAACAAAGCTTCAGTTTTCCGGTGAAAAAAAAGGACAATAAATGTCAATCACTACCAAAGGTTACCTTTGTGTGGATTCATCAATCAACGTAACATCTGATTCCTACCCTATTAACTGATCATCCGAAACCAAGCTTCTCCGAACGGCACAACCTGTACACCCAGTATCTCTTAATACAACCACCTTCTTATTATTAACCAACCCGTGTGCCATCGGTAACTAAAAAATGCCTTTAAGTAACAGACACCTTCCCTAGTTCCCTTACTACACTCCTCCCTATCCGAAATCAAAGGACCACCAACCTCATCTTCAAAAATACTTCCAATCTCATCCCCTTACCTAGTTACTTCCGCTTGACAAAGACTAACTTGGTGTGCTGCGCCACGTGGTGTGCCATTATTCTTACCGCGTCCGCGAAAAGACCCTCTAAAATTACCACGACCCCATGTATAACCACGGCCTACACTCTGGGTATTCTCATTCTTAACCTGAGTACCTTGGGCCTCTACGCGCGTGTTAAAATTTTCCTTAACACCGCTTTTTAAGTCTTTTTTAAGCTTTTTAATTATATTATTCTATAGACTCGCCTTCACTCTGTGCCGTTGTCCTGAATTTGTGCCGTTCAAATGGAACATTTGACAAAGGATTGGAGTATTTATTCAAAGAGTCCTTTGTTATTTTATAAGTATGTATCCTGGACATTCATACCTCCACATTGTAACAGCAACTCTTTTTTCTGATCTGCATCAGTCACTCCTTTCCCGTCAACATACAGTTCAGAAGCTCTTATCCATCTTTTTCACCTCGGACCTATTCCACTTGTGCTTGTACTGTCAAATGTCTCAAGCTGTTGAACATCATGTAGCGCAACTGCCATATTTAAATCCAAATAAATTCAACAACTTGTTATTCTGTATCAAAACAACTTCTTCTGAATGGAAGCAATTTATAGCCCACTTATTAATTATGCCACCGCCTATTCGAAGAATAGCGGAAGGGCATTAAGTGTTACCCCTGTCCGTCCGTCCGTCCCACATCGTGTCCTGGCCATAACTTCGAAACCCTACTGAAAATAGTTATGAAACTTTACAGGTGCATGCATTGCACTGGGGCGACGTGTCATGAGCATGGACGACAACTCTTGCTTCTTTGGCTTTAGAATTATCTGCCCTTTACTTAGTTCCGTATTGTAAACTGTGTCCGGGCCATAACCCCTAAACCGTATAGAATATATTTATGAAACTTTACAGGTGCATGCATGGCATTGAGATGATATGTCATGAACATGGAAGACAACACTGTCTTTTTTTATTTTTGAATTATCTACCCTTGACTTAGTTCCTTATATTAAACTGTATCCGGGCCATAACACCTAAACCGTATGGAATATATTTATGAAACTTTACAGGTGCATGCATGGCACTGAGACGAGGTATCATGAACAAAGAAGATAACTCTTGCTTTTTTTGTTTTTGAATTATCTGCCCTTGACATTCACCGATTTTTATCTATTCTACACAACATTTGTTAGGGTCTTATATGGATCAACAATGTTTGCCGTAAATTCTTTCCGTATTTGGTAGGCACAACGTCAGAACAGTCTTCGCAAAGCTGATGACGCAGCTGACGTCATCCACGCCGCTCAGACCGTTATAAAGTGTGGCGACCAAATACTATCATCATCACGTTCTTTACATGTATATACGTGTACAAACAGATTTCTTAAACAGAAACGACATCATTACAAAATGAACTCGTAATTCTTCTTGAACAAAATTCTTTCTACACAACATGAACATGGTTGCGATATCAATTTATCACGGTTCATCATCACGGATAACCCGACAGGCTCTTGTAAGAGTTTGCCCTAATGATGAAGATATGGTAAAACCCGTCTTAATTTTACGTCCCATGAACATCTTATATCATATAGAGACGGGACCACGTTTTTCTAACCACCGATAGTCAAAAGTTATGGATCGAACAAATGACCCGACGTTTAAAAATATATTCTACAAAAGGGGTCTATAAAACCTTAAATGAATCTAGAATAAGCAAGCGTCCGAGTTTTACGTCTCACCAACATCTAGGGTTATATGGAGACAGGACCTCGCTTAAAAAGACTCATACGAATTCTGGAGAAGCCTGGGATCGATCCTGCGATCCCTAGTTGGCAAAGCGAGTAGCATAACCCCTACACCACAGAAGCTTCCAAAGTGAATCCAGAATAGGCTTCAGAAAGTTGTGGTTCACTAGAAACCCCCCCCCCCCCCACAAAACCTACAAGCATGTTCATACAAAAAATAATACTATACATAGATTTAACATACCGTCCAAGATTCTTTCTATGGATCGTCACGATATTGTGGAAATATGTTCACAATTGACCTGCTGCTGGTATACTGTTCATTTTTCAGGGTATTCATTCTATGAATACTACAGGAAAATCATGCATACCCGTGCTAGCTCGCTAAGACCGTGACATTTAAAGATACCATGCACAATCATAGCCATATAGCAAATTTCAGCAGATCATTGATTTACGTTATAATTACATTTCCCCTAGGAAAAACATGATTAAACTTCCCTACAGATCAATGGTATAACTCCCGTCAATACGAACACCCACAACATTGTGACTGGCATGAAATTTATATATATGGCACAATTTGGCGGCTGGTGACTTTTTAGGCACACTTTATAGAAAGCAGCCTTACAGCGGCCGACTGTATGGTAAATAATTTCCCAACAAACCACTCATGCATACATCGTATGATATGTGCACGATTTGTGCGTGGAGCGGCATATTTTGCCTACCGTATTTCACCTAAAATATTTCAGTCGCGCTGCCTTGCCATATACGTACTAAAATAATTTAGATGTGCATAAGCACCAGAAAGGTTTCCTATTCCATCTCGTAACAAAATTCTGCCATGCATAAGCCAGCCAGCATCAACAGCTGCCACGGCCCCCGCATATCGGGGCTTGAAAAAATAGATGGGCTGCATGATGCTTCCACGCAGAGCTGCAATCCGACCGCACACGATTACTGGTAAACCACTTAGAGGATCTAAGCATGCCCAGGCAAAGCGGTGCGAGTCGGACCATCCATGCTTATAAACCCTATTGGTTTCATTTGGCGACAGTGCTTGAGATGTCATTTCATATCAATGTCGGGTATAAGTCCCACAACATTGGAAGCAACGTCTTCAAAATGACCTATACGGTGTTGACGGGGACCTTAAACCTCGAATCAAACAAACAAACAAAACCAACAGCTGCCAGCCAGCATCAAACCACGGGCCAACGTCGGGCCGACAGCGATACGACGTTGCCACGTCTTATCTCTGATGGCCCGACGCTGGAACGACATTATATGCTCATGCTAACGTTTTGTTATTTACTTTACGCTTGACTAGTCTGATTACCTCTTCCATTCCGTCATTACGTTAATGTTTTTGACTAAACTCCTTTTATCATATGACGTCGCGTCTGAGCGTGTAATAACGCCATGTTATATTTTCGATAATCCACTAGTGGATTAAATATGCAAATTAGCTAGATACGTCCTGTAACGTTACATGTACGACGTCCTTAACGACGTCGGGTTTACTAACGGCGGAATATTTACTTTTCTGTAAACAATCGCGCTTTAAATCCGCTTTAACTGTCATATGATAAATAGAATCTTGCATTCGTGCTCATGTATTATTGAATTTATTAAACTCGTTGAGGAAAAGGGATAAAATGCTCGGCAAATCCTCGCATTTTATCCCTTTTCCTCAACTCGTTTAATAAATTCAATAATACATGAAAACTCATGTAAGATCCTCTATATTCAAAGCCAAGGATCTAATTTTTCCCTCCTGACCTTGTGATATGAATAACCCTCAGCGGCTCAAATTCAAGGCAGGGATAGTTTGAGCTACATAGAGGATCTTGTATTATTGAATTTTGGATCTGAATGCCCGTTCAGTTGGCTGTTTACAGCCCATGTAAACGGTTCAATCAGCGAAGTGTTACAGAATCTGGGTGGAAGAACAACTGGATGGGCGCCATTTTGAAAGCGCTTTCTACAGTTTTGAACAAAAATAGAAGAAACAAAGTGTTTCAGTGATAAAACAAGTAAAACGTTAGATTAAATAAAGCAAAACTTACATCCTAATCAATGGTCATATCCATGTTTTCTTTTGTTTCAGCGTTGCATCCGACTCAAACGTCACGCATTCTGAACGTCTGTTGATATTTCTTAGACGCCATTACAATGACGTCATGAATAACGTCGCCGTGATTGAAACTTTCCAGCGTTTGAATAGAACAATTTCACTGCAAAGCGGTATCTCGTATCTTGTACATAAAGTAGTTCCAGCTGAAGGGATTTATTTCCCCGGCTAAGAGGAAATATTTCTTCTTAGCAAAAAGGAAAATACCAAGTTTATGTCTGGTAGAAATCATGGTATTTCTCTGTAATGCATGTAATATATGGCATTATTACACTCTCAGACGCGACGTCATATGATAATTAGGATTATGCTTTAGTCCGTAATTGTGAATAAATTACATGTACATGTATTACATGTACATGCATAACTAACTGTTGGTGTTGGAGAATGTAAATGTACATATCAGGGAGCATAAGAACATATTCCATGGTTATCAAGATGTCGTGGGTTCTATGCCTGCTACTTTGTCAAAACCGATCATGAAATCTTGCCGCGGCGGTCGTCTCAGATTTAATTCTTTTCATCATACCCCGCGCAACGCGGGGCTGCGCGGGTTCAAAAAGATTTGCGGCGGGTGTACTGTACTAAGGAATAACTCTTTTCTTTATTTATTAAAATTTCCTCAATTTCTTAGTTCTATTTTGAAATTTACATGGAATAGTATTAAGTTTAAAAAAAATGATCGTACATTTCATCTGAAGACGTCTGGTACTTTGGTACTTAGTCGATAAGTACCAAAATCGCTTGTCGGGGCCCAAATAAGGGATAATTATTCACATTCCTCGTTAGAAACACTCGAATAGACTGGAAACAGTCCGCACATTTCATTGTTTTCACCTCATAAGAGCATGCTTATTAATCTGAACCCTTGTTCTGCTGAATATCCATATATGCCACACCCACTACCCATTATCAACCAATCAGATTACTTGATGCAAATTATTGCAACAAATTCATAAACTAAATGACAAACAATGTAGATCCTGATCAGATGGCTTCTTCAGAAGCCATCTGATCTGGATCTTCATTGTTTGAAAGATAAGACATATCCGGGATCAGCAGGACAATGGTTAACCCATCTGAAAAACGATGACTTCTGATGAATCAAAAGTTTTGGAAATATAGAGGCAGAATGCTAATACAAATTAGATATACTAATTAAATATTTGGCATGATTCGAGTCTACTACTCACACTACAAGTTTTCAAATAAAGAAGAAGAAAAAATATATCCTCTTTCTGACCGATGATATTCCGTAAAAATCCTAAAAATTCGAGCAACTAAAGGACGCCGTAGTTCTCCTCAAATTTTGACAAATTTGTTTAGGAGTCCAAAAGGTGCAGACGGAACGGAGCAGTCTGATCTGGGTCTGCACTGTTCGCTTTGGGGTGTCTGTCCAAATACTTAATATGTGTTTTAATATGTGTTTCAGCCTCAGCTACATCGAATGATCCCGCAGTTAGATTCATTGTAAATAAGAATGATGGTCTGGTGATTCCGTCAACAAATCCAATAGTTACGACTGTGCCTCCTGACGGCCCCTTTGTGGATGGACCATGCAGCATAAACGTTGTTTCTGCGGTGAGTATTGGCGTATTCTAAAACCTGTTTTGATATTGGTGAACAACAAACATGCAGGTCTGCTTGCGTATCCACACAGTCTAAACAGGACCCTTAATGTCTACTGTTCGAATAGACCAATACTCTTGTTTTAAAATTTTATGACTCTCCCCAGTCTTGTGACTGAACAGGCTGGTTTGTGTCTACCCTGGTCGAACAATCTCAAAACAGATTATCTCATAATGTGGCACTTTAATCCTGATTACCTTTTTCCACGTCAACTTGAACTCAGATTTGACCTGCCGGATCAAGGGAATCGAGACAGTTCCCTGACAAGTCAGTTTCCCGACACGGTTTTTGGAGACAGTTCCCCGACACATTTGAAGACAGTTCCCCGACACATTTGAAGACAGTTCCCCGACACTATTGTTCAAGGTCAAATGACCTGTGACTGATCATGATGATTATCATTATTGATAGTTATTATATGTTCATCAATATTCTGAAGACAATTCACCGACAGACGTTTAGAAATATTAAATTATGGGTTCATAGACATTTTTGAAGGCAGTTTCCCGATGTAAAATAAAAGCTTATACTTGATACCATTATCAATAAGTTTAAGAAATACACTTGAAATCAAGCGAACTAGCATGTTCAATTAATGAACATGCACACATTTAAACAAAATAAAAATGTCTTCTAGGAAACGCAATAGTATATTTCTAATTGTCATTTTTCCATATAATAAACATTCGAAAAATGAAGATGAGTTCAAAGTTTTTGTTTTAAATAAATATTATTAAAGTATAAGAATATGAAATAGATATCTTACGCTGTTATGCGAACAATAATGATAATTATTCAAACAGTCTTGAAATCAAGGAGGAAATTTCAGGCAACTCATAAATATAGTTGCAATAGCAAGAAATGTCCAAATTATAACTAATATATCTTATCCCTAATTGTCAATTAGGCCATTAAGACTATGAACAATAGTGTCGGGGAACTGTCTTCAAAAGTAGCTGGGAACTTATTGCCAACTATAATTATCAGTCACAGGTCATTTAACTATGAACAATAGTGTCGGGGAACTGTCTTCAAAAGTGTCGGGGAACTGTCTTCAAATGTGTCGGGGAACTGTCTCCAAAAACGTGTCGGGGAACTGTCTTGTCGGGGAACTGTCTTGTTCCCGGATCAAGTAGTAGTGTGAACTTAAATATGATCTGTATAAAATTCTAATGTGAATGCAGTTTGGTATTGGCCCACTTCGGTTTGCTTACTTACTCGCTAAGGTTTTAAGGGGAATGGATACACCTCGCAGATTTTTCCGCCATTTTTCAAAGGGAGATAACCTTGGGGACTTCCTGTTCGCTTTTCTAGAAGCTCTGTCTCAAGGAAAAAGGGATCTACTCTTAAAGAGAAGAATTTGCTCCTTAGGGGCAGATTCTTTCCTTTAAGAGTTGACTTGTATTGTAATGGGAGACAAAATACTTTTGCAGGAGTTACCTCCCCTGAAGGTGTTCCCATGCCCCTTAATTTCAGACACAAACGAAGTCTTATACCAGGACCTTAGAAGAATCAAAGAACTGACAGCAGTGATGGGTCGATTGCCATTGAGCGTACTCTTGAAAATGGTCATGAACCGGGATTTATACCCTTAAATGCCTGTATTTAAGCATACCGTGTAAACCTCGATCAGAAGCCTCGTTCTGGTCTGGGTCTACACCGTTTGCCAATGTCCATGTTTAACAGATTACCCTCTATACACTGCAATCTAGACCCAGTTGTTCAAAGCATCGTTAGCTTAACGAGCTGGTAAGCGGTCAAATTGTTAAGTGTTCTAGTAAGTGCAATATGTAATATGGTGTTTTTGCCGAAAAAATGTGAGCAGCTTTTGCAAAAGCTGCTTACATTTTTTCAGCAAAAATATTAGCATATTTGCCATATTGAATGACCAATCTTTTAACAATACATTGACTAACGATGAATGAGGTGTTGTAAGTTTTGAACAGCTGGGCCCTGACGTCACAACTACAAGAATAGAAATGCTATAAATAACCACTACCCCGGCTTCATACATTTCCTGTTTGCACGGTCAGGCATTAGCAATATCTCCAGATTCCATTACTAACACGAAAACACGCCTATATAATTTTGACCCCTTTGAATCCCACTTTTATATAGTAAAACTGGGGTTTACAGGGGTAAACCTTATTTTTCTTATTTATGTTTGAGCAGAAATAAGAAAAATATCACGATGAGGCGGTTCTGATGAGTACCCACAATCTATATGTTTGAGCAGAAATAAGAAAAATGTCACAAGTTTTCTTCTGAAAATTGTCGATTTATTGGCGGTAAAGTTTACAATGTATTTGTAAAGGCGTGTTTTTCGTAATGGAAAACACGCCTATACAAATACATTGTAAACTTTACCGCCGAAAAAAAGAAAATTCTAAGATGAAAGATCGTGATATTTTTTCTTATTTCTGCTCAAAATATAGATTGTGGGTACTCGTTAAAACCGCCTCATCGATGTTTGAGAGCAGAAATAAGAAAAAAAGAAGGTTTCATGATGTCCCTTTCAGTCTGAAATCATTGAAGCTTTTAGCTCTACTTCTAGATATTTGGATGATTTATTAAATAATGATAATACCTATTTCGATGGTTTGATCAGTCAGATTTACCCCCAGAACTTCAGTTAAATAAAGC
This sequence comes from Lucinisca nassula, assembly GCA_963580285.1. Classification (NCBI taxonomy): domain Eukaryota; kingdom Metazoa; phylum Mollusca; class Bivalvia; order Lucinida; family Lucinidae; genus Lucinisca; species Lucinisca nassula. The sequence continues at coordinate 129,481,964 of OY757022.1, read as the reverse complement.
AAATTCTTCTGATACCGAGGCCCGTTTTTGGATTTACATCCATCTATTGTAGATGGGTTTGTTTCGTGCAAAGTTATGATAAACGCGATGAATTTGCCGTATGATTTTGAGATTGTACATTCCCATTTTTTTGGATGGTGATGTTCCTCGTGCGCCTTTCTATGGCGTTTATATTTCGCAGTTAATTCGATTTGCAAGAGTGTGTAGTCATGTAACTTACTTCAACACTCGTAATAAATTATTAACGCCTTAACTTCTTAATCAGTGTTATCGGTACCAGACACTACGCAAAGCCTTTTCAAAATTTTATAGACGCCATTCTGATTTAATTTCAAAATCAATATTTGACTTAAATCTCTTCTGCAACAAGGTCTATCGGAACCCGAATTTTATGGTGACTAAGTATATACATTCAGAAAAATATATTATCGCAATGACTTCGCACCCAATTTGGTAAAATCATTCTTCGATATAAAAAGATTGGGTACAATATAAATGTTTAACGACAGACTGCATGCATGGTAGTTAACCCAATCACGGTTGACAACTTTGCTTCCCTCTTTAATTGCACGCCGGTGGGTCAGGCCTCAGATTCTATGACGGTTCCAACGTAAAGGCTTATTGAGAAATAGAGAGATATAATTCAATGTAATGTTGGTTGGTGCCTGATGCTCTGTCTCTGGACGGGCCCATCGGAGTCTAACTGTCGGTTTTCTTTTGCTCCAGCATTTCAGTGGTTTCTTGCTGTCGAGTCCTCACCGTTGTCTCACCTCTGTGGTTGTTTGATTATTTGTGTTCACGGAGATGTTGCACTGATTAGTTAGGAGGCCTTCATCCAGACTGAACAAATTATTTGTCTAAATCGCGACGGAAGTAAGGGCGAGGATTGAGGCCACGTAAAATCGATTTAAGCCCCCAGTGGAATTCGTTTCCGCTGACCGTTCCAAGGCGGTTCTTCTGTCGTGGTTTATTTTTGTTATGGTTTGTCTTTGGGTGTTTGTGTCGCTTATGTTATTTTATTTTGGATGGCCTATGGGCCATTTTGTGGGAGAGTAGCTGTCCTTTTGGCTTTCCGCTGTTGGTGTTTCCATTAGGGTCTGTTGTTTGATATTTGTGTGTCTTTCCCTTTGGTGTCTCTGATGGGAGATGTGGGTTGATTGTATCGATTCCTGATCATTGCCTCCACTTTTATTTTACCTCTGTCAACCTCAGTTTTACTGTATAAAAGTGGGGTTCAAGGGGCCAAAATTATATAGGCGTGTTTTCGTGATGATTGGCAAACAAATGTCCCTACGTTTCTTGTTATCCCACAATGTATCTCTTATGACAAATTCATTGTGTTCTACAGAAATCGACTGACTTGTTCAAACCTTGGGTCTGTTTCAAGTATTTTTTGTTTCAACAAGGAAAAGGCCTAACTGCACTATGGACGGGGTTTCATTTTCTTTTGTACAAGAGCCCAACAGACCACAGCAATCAAATAGCCCCGCCCATCGGGGCTTGAAGAAATAGATGGGCTGCATGATGCTTCCACGCAGAGCTGAAACCGACCTGCACATGAGTACTTGTAAACCGCTTAGAGGAGCTAAGCCTGCCCAGGCAATGCGGTGCGAGTCGGTCCGTCCATGCTAATAAACCCTATATTGTTTCATTGGACGACAGGCCTTGATCTGGCATTTCATCTCAATGTCGGGTAAAAGTCCCACAAAATTGGAAGCAACGTCTCCAAAATGACCTTAACAGTGTTGACGGGGACGTTAAACCTCAAATCAAACAAACAAACAGAATCACAACAATTAAAAGAGAACCAGATAGTACCCTTAAAACACGGAACAAGAATCCTCGTTTGTAGTGTTTTATTTAAAAAATGCAGATCCAATTTTGCCGATTTGTCCCAAAAAACCCATTTTCTTATGTGAAAGAACTAAACAGACTGCATAAGTAGGAAGAGCACCAAAAAGTACCCATAAGAACAAATGAAAAAGAATTAAATTCTGTTTTCAAGCCTTTAAATAAAAAAAAAAACAAAAAAAAAACGAAATTTATATTTGACAAAAAAAAATCTAACAAGCTTGCAAGTAGTGATAACGGTTATGGTTTTTAATGAAAAAAAAAAAGAATAAAAAATCCTCTACCAAGATCTGAACCCACGAACATCTGGTTCAAAGTCCAACACTCTATCTACTGCAATACCAAGCTTGCGCAAGGGAAATAAGAGAGATTATACAGCGCAAACTTCTAAATAAACTTTAGTTCGAAAAGTGGCAATTTTCACCACAACTTTTGTCCTTTGTTCCATTAATCGATTGTATATGAAAGGGGTACTTCCAATGAAGCAACGGGGCCCATTGGTTCAACATATGCTAGGTTACAATGTGAGGGTCATTAATCATCGCTGTCAGATAAAAGGATATCACGCTCATTTATCATTCTTTTATCAGGTGGTAATGTCATGGAACACCTGAGGGTCATTAATCATCGCTGTCATTTCAAAGGATACCACGCTCATTAATATTTCTTTTATCAGATGGTAGTTGACAGATATTGTGGGACATCAAAGGTCTTAGACAGCAGTGCGTCCCCTGAAACAGTCACAGGCTATCGGGTGTGACAACATCATCATGTTTTGCCTTTTGTCATTGAATCGTTCTAAGAAACCTAATAATATATGGTAATGTGATTAACATGTCAAAAATCAAAAGTTGACAAGCTACTTCCCAACAAAAAAGCACTAAGATAATCGCAGAATTAACCGCACGAATGCGATAACAAAGCATGCTATGCCGCGCTGTCCAGCCAATGAAATCGTCGTACTGACCCCTGAAAACGTGGTGCAAACATAAACCAGCCAATGACAATCTTAGACGGTATTATGCGCGCGCATATTCTACCGTTAAAAATTAAAGAAGATTGTTGTATTCAGTTGTAAACATGACTCAAAAACAGTTGGACGATGAAAATTTTCATTTCATTCGAGGGGATATAATTAATTTTAAACATGTTCGATCAGCAGTCGTATGCAAGTTGAATAAAGTATTTTCTATTGTGGTGAAAAATCACAACCATTCTGTGTATGTAACAATTTGCAGCGGAAAGAAACGAATTAAGTTGCCATTTGACATTTTTGATAGGATTTATAATTCTCATATCAGTGTGTCATTTTTAAAACATTTTTTTTGAGAACAAAAACGGATAAATGGTAACGTGTCTTTTGCGGAAGGCAATTTATAACCGAATCGGCATGTCTCAAACACGAAAAGAGTGAACATTCAGTATCAGAGGACGGTAAAGTAATTTGCTTTCACCAGAACTATTTGGAAAGTGAATACTGTTCGAATTGTAATCCCGTAAAAACTTTGAAGAGAGTTTGAAGAGTTGAACCTTCGTGACGTATCGACCCTAGTTGAGATAAGCTTTAGTATCAACCACCACTTGTATAGTAAGTCATGGAACAGATTCACAGGGACGCATTACGAAAGAGTTGGACCATCATCAATTCTTTCACGACAGACCAAAGCTCACGCATTGTGGATTTTCTCTTTGAACATAGTCTTTTGAGTATGGGAATGAGAGAGGATATAGAGTAACAAAGTAGTCCAACTGCTAAAACCAGACGATTGTTGGCTATATTACAATATAGGAGGGGTTCCTGTGCCTTTCAAGATTTTCTAGATTATCTCTTGTTAAATGGCGCAAAACACATTTTGAATGTTCTTCTATCTAATATAGAGGAAGACAGTGGTCCATGTTAGACATTGTCACGGAATACTGCTGCATCGACGGTTGAAACTAGATTATTGACATATACCCCTGTTGAAACGACTGTTGCGATAGACGCCGACAACGACGCTTCGTGCCAGATTTGCATGGGAAATAGAATTTCAGTTGCTTTGAGTCCTTGTGGACATACCTTCTATTCTACGTGCAGGGGGTTGGTTTTACGGCTCTTTCAAGATTATTTCATTCATATTGAGCCGATCGTTAATCAGAGGTGGGCGAAAACCGGAGTACCCGGAGAAAAACCACATGAACTTCCGTTGCAGAACTTGTCGTCTCACATGTGACCCGAGCGAGGCTCGAACCAAAAGCGGTGAGAGACCTAATGATTAAGAGTCAGCGGTCTTATCCACTAGGCCACGGAGGCCCTTTTCTACGTGCAGAGAAACGATTCTTCGGCAGAGAAGTTGTTGCTTTTCCAAATACAATTCGAATCTTCATTTGATCTATGCAACCTATCGAAAACCCATATCTGATTGGTTGAGATTTTCGGTATAAACGTGAAAACATAACCACATTTCATACAGTTTCTGTTGGATTTTTAAACCACATACATGTACACCAGAAAATAACAATAATGTGTATGCAAAGACCAAGCCAAGAAGAGGGGTCGCATGACGGAACGACCGCGAGCATGATTTGTGAGCCAGCCACGTCAGACCTTTCAAGTTTAGCGGATGAAGTTTTGTTAAAGGATAAAAGCATTCGATGCCACTTGACCATAATCAAGAGGGTTGGTAGTGTGGTCTGGGAAACGATTTGTACCGTTCCCGGATTTATCATCTTGGCACAACGGGACTGTGCACTACCGGTTACAGACAATGGTGTGAAACCCAACCTGAACAAAACGGAATGCGTTTACGTGAAGCAGTTTTGTTTGCAACAACGTCTCTACGCAACCCTATGTAACCGAGACGGATACGTATTTGTGGATATAAAACAATTTGTGAACGGTACAGCCACCATTATTGGCGTGGATCTCAGTCTGTTACAGTGGTTAACACTCAAACAGTTATCGCCAAGCATCGACACTGCCATATCGGTGGCTCGTACCTACTGGAAGAAACTTAAGTTGTATTAGGGAAAACGAGTTTCGTAAGCTACGAAGAATCACTAGCATGGACGGGAGCTTACTGGAGTCGTATTTTTACTTTTTCTAGCCAAGGCAGTTCTGGAGAAAATGGACTTGGTCTTCACCACAAAATGCAGCGGATGTCTGACGGACAGTTTGTCATAAAACGATCATTCGTGTAAGAACTTACCAAAAGAAGAACGATTAACACTCTATTTTGAAGACATTCTTACAGAAGTGAACGAGATGGATATCTTAAGAAACTGGGAAACTGTTGTTTCGCTTTTGGAGGAAGATTGTGCTCGAATCTTGGGATTAGATAGATTGAATTTCTACCGTCGCGACTGGCGTGAAACGGACATGAAGTCTACCGTCTGGAAATAAAAAAAATATTCGAATGACAATGCAGTTGTCGTGTTTAGAAAACAGACTCGGAGGAATCTTCTTCAGTAATTTTATTTATTTAATAACCGGTATGAACATCGCTTTAGTTTTGACGGTATCACAACCTTATAATCCAAAATGAGTATTACAAATACATTTAAAATATCAATATCACCCCTTAGGTTACACTCTGCTTCTTCTGTACGGATTCCCCATTCTATTAAGAACTTTAATACTATGTTGCCTTCGGTATTGGTTAGACCCTTAAATTTGTCTTCTGTAACTTCAGTTAATCTCAAAGGAGCAGGCAATACCAATGTTTTTGGGAGTAGTCTTCGTATAAGACTATCTCCTCTCAAATCACCCATCCTTCGAAAATATACTAATCCGTGGAAAAGAAGTGGAATGTATCCTAGTATTTCTAAGTGCAATGCCAAGAGGTGCAGATGTTGTTCGCATTTAAGCACTGCGTCTACTGTTACTTCATCTGTAAACGGTAGACGCTTCTCTGTAGTTAACATGTCTGATTTGACATGACAGTCTACAGATTTAATTTATCTAATTACTTGACGTGCTGCAAACTGTAATATGCAGTACGTCGGTCAAACTAACCGCATGCTTAAAACTAGATTGAACGAGCATTATCGTAGAATGAGTAAGCCTAAGAAAACTGACACTTTCTTGTACCGTCACTTTCGACGTACAGGTCATTCTGTAAATAACATTATTATACAACCAGTGGAAAAACTTTATTACGATGCAAATTCTACATCTAGATTCAAAATAATCAAAAGACATGAAGCTGAACTGAAATGGATTAAATTTTTACAGACCCCTTTTCCACTGGGATTTAATGACAACATTTATCATGAGGGTAATATTTCCAGAATGCCGGACTTTGATATTTTCTCACTCCTGGAATGTCGAAAACGCAGAACTAGATCTCACGGCACCAGGAAAAATGGTAACTTTAAACGTAAATCACGTGCGTTTAAACGAAACAATACTAGACTGAAGTGACTGTCAATTATATTACTAAATCATGGACGCCACTCTATGCTTTCATTTTTAAGTTCATTACCCGTTTCTGTTTTACGTCTTCTGGACACCGAGGCGAATAAATTCTACGATAGTTCTCATCAGTTATATGATGCGGCTCTCTTAACTAGAGGCTATACTCAGCATACTCTCCGTCCTTACATTGATTCTGAAATTAATCATAAACGTCATTTCTTCAAAATATCCTTCATTAATAAGGGTATGGATTTTATAGATTTGCCCAGTATCTTCCGTGAGAGATCGGTGCTTTCTTCCATTCCTGCTTATTTTCAAAATACCGAAACACCTATAATTTGCTATAAATATAACAAACCTGTTAGATCTATCATTTTTAATTTCAATAAACTTGTTTCAGATCTTGATATTGATACTAATACTCCTGATTCATGTGATTGTAAAAACTCAAAGTATTGCTATCCTGCTGCTGGTCATGTAATTACTGGCAATTTGAAAATTATTCCTGATTCTAGGATAAGGAATATAATTTCTAAAGGACCGAAATATCGGTTTCCTTCTAAAATTGATTTCAGTAAATGTAGAGATGAAATCGCTGCTTCCTTGAATGAATTCGGTAATCGATGGTGTAAGCGAGAGTATGTTGAGTATAAAGCCCTAAAGGACTGGAAACTTAGCATTTTAAGACTAGTGAATAAACGCATTTCTTTCTATTCTCAAAATACTAACTTATTACCTCCTAAGCCCAAGACGTCATTACGTCATCTTAAACTAGGTATTCAAGAATTTCATAAGAAGTTTGTTTTGGCCCCTGCAGACAAGGCCGCTAACAACGTCGTCGTTGTGTGACGGCTCCACTATGTTAACACGCTTAAGCAGGAGCTTGGTGGTACTAAGGCCTATGAACTTCAGCCTTTGGCTGAAGAGAGAGCTATAGTAGATAAACATGTTTGTCTTTCAGCCACCAAGTTTGCTGTGTGTGTTAACGAAGGCCAAGACAAGCTTCCTACGCTATACTGGTTACCAAAACTTCATAAAAAACCTTACAAAGCACGGTTTATTGCAAATTCTAGTTCGTGCACTACCACTGAACTTTCTAAATTATTAACTTCCTGTCTTACTGCTATTAAAACGCATGTAATTAAATATTGTGATAAAAAAGTAGAAGTAAAACAAAGATCAGGAATTGATACAATTAACTTACTCCACCCATAAAAGACACCAAAGGGAAAGAAATACAAACATTAAGCGACCAGACCATAATGGAAACCCAAACAAAGGAAGGCCATAAGGACAGTTACTTTCCCACAAAATGGCCATATGGCCATCCAAAACCAAAAGACACAAGTGATACACACAGTAAGTAACAAACAACAACATAAATAAATCGCCACAGAAGAGCCGCCTTGGAACGGTCAGTGGAAGATTTCCACTGGGGGGCTTAAATCGATTTTACGTGGCCACAATCCTCGCCCTTACTTCCGTCGCGATTTAGACAAATAATTTGTTCAGTCCGCATGAAGGCCTCCTAACTCATCAGTGCAACATCTCCGTGAACACAAAAATCAAAGAACCACAGAGGTGAGACAACGGTGAGGACTCGACAGCAAGAAACCACTGAAATGCTGGAGCAAAAGAAAACCAACAGTTAGACTCCGATGAGCCCGACCAGAGACAGAGCATCAGGCACCAACCAACATTACCTTGAATTAGATCTCTCTAATTCTCAATAAGCCTTTACGTTGGAGCCGTCATAGAATCTGAGGCCTGACCCACCGGCGTGCAATTAAAGAGGGAAGCAAAGTTGCCAACCGTGATTGGGTTAACTACCATGCATGCAGTCTGTCGTATAATATCCATGTTGTACCCAATCTTTTTATATCGAAGAATGATTTTACGAAATTGGGTGCTGAAGTCATTGCGGTTATATATTTTTCTGAATTTATATGCTAAGTCACCATAAAATTCGGGTCCGATAGACCTTGTTGCAGAAGAGATTTAAGTCCAATATTGAATTTTGAAATTAAATCAGAATGGCGTCTATAAAATTTTGAAAAGGCTTTGCGTAGTTTATGGTACCGATAACCCTGATTAAGGAGTTTAGCCGTTAATAATTTATTACGAGTGTTGAAGTCAGTTACATGACTACACACTCTAGCAAATCGAATTAATTGCGAAATATAAACGCCATAGGATGGCGCACGAGGAACATCACCATCCAAAAAAGGAAAATTTACAATCTCAAAATCAAAGTCATCGCGTTTATCATAAATTTTGCACGAAACAAATCCATCTACAATAGACAGATGTAAATCCAAAAACGGGGCCTCGGTATCAGAAGAATTTGCTTTATTTAACTGAAGTTCAAGGGGGTAAATCTGACTGATCAAACCATCAAAATAGGTATTATCAATATTTAATAAATCATCTAAATATCTAGAAGTAGAGCTAAAAGCTTCAATAATTTCAGATTGGTTATCAATGGAAAGCGACAAAATGAAGTCTCTTTCATAACAATACAAGAACAGATCAGCCACAAGAGGTGCGCAATTAGTACCCATCGGAATACCCACAATTTGTCTAAATAACTTAGTACCGAATCTAATATAAATATTGTCAAGTAGAAAGGTGAGGGCATCACACACTTTCTGACATGACCAAAGTGTATAATTCTTATGCTCTTTAGAAGTGAAAAATGCATTTCTGACATTACATGCAAGATAGAGAGAATCTTCTCTGTGAAAAGTCCATTCAATTAAATCATTAAGCTTTTCTTTTATAAGATTATGAGGAAGTGTAGTGTAAAGAGTGGAAAAATCGTAGGTAGACAGACTAGAAGCACGAAAATGTCTAGATTTCAATTTATTTAAAACCTCATTCGAATTTTTTATAGACCAAAACAGATTTCTTCCTGATCTTTCAAAGACTTTATCACAATATTTAATTACATGCGTTTTAATAGCAGTAAGACAGGAAGTTAATAATTTAGAAAGTTCAGTGGTAGTGCAAGAGCTAGAATTTGCAATAAACCGTGCTTTGTAAGGTTTTTTATGAAGTTTTGGTAACCAGTATAGCGTAGGAAGCTTGTCTTGGCCTTCGTTAACACACACAGCAAACTTGGTGGCTGAAAGACAAACATGTTTATCTACTATAACTCTCTCTTCAGCTAAAGGCTGAAGTTCATAGGCCATAGTACCACCAAGCTCCTGCTTGAAAGATCAGGAAGAAATCTGTTTTGGTCTATAAAAAATTCGAATGAGGTTTTAAATAAATTGAAATCTAGACAGTTTCGTGCTTCTAGTCTGTCTACCTACGATTTTTCCACTCTTTACACTACACTTCCTCATAATCTTATAAAAGAAAAGCTTAATGATTTAATTGAATGGGCTTTTCACAGAGAAGATTCTCTCTATCTTGCATGTAATGTCAGAAATGCATTTTTCACTTCTAAAGAGCATAAGAATTATACACTTTGGTCATGTCAGAAAGTGTGTGATGCCCTCAATTTTATACTTGACAATATTTATATTAGATTCGGTACTAAGTTATTTAGACAAGTTGTGGGTATTCCGATGGGTACTAATTGCGCACCGCTTGTGGCTGATCTGTTCTTGTATTGTTATGAAAGAGACTTCATTTTGTCGCTTTCCATTGATAACCAATCTGAAATTATTGAAGCTTTTAGCTCTACTTCTAGATATTTAGATGATTTATTAAATATTGATAATACCTATTTTGATGGTTTGATCAGTCAGATTTACCCCCGAGAACTTCAGTTAAATAAAGCAAATTCTTCTGATACCGAGGCCCCGTTTTTGGATTTACATCTATCTATTGTAGATGGATTTGTTTCGTGCAAAATTTATGATAAACGCGATGACTTTGATTTTGAGATTGTAAATTTTCCTTTTTTGGATGGTGATGTTCCTCGTGCGCCATCCTATGGCGTTTATATTTCGCAATTAATTCGATTTGCTAGAGTGTGTAGTCATGTAACTGACTTCAACACTCGTAATAAATTATTAACGGCTAAACTTCTTAATCAGGGTTATCGGTACCATAAACTTCGCAAAGCCTTTTCAAAATTTTATAGACGCCATTCTGATTTAATTTCAAAATTCAATATTGGACTTAAATCTCTTCTGCAACAAGGTCTATCGGAACCCGAATTTTATGGTGACTTAGTATATAAATTCAGAAAAATATATAACCGCAATGACTTCAGCACCAAATTTCGTAAAATCATTCTTCGATATAAAAAGATTGGGTACAACATGGATATTATACGACAGACTGCATGCATGGTAGTTAACCCAATCACGGTTGGCAACTTTGCTTCCCTCTTTAATTGCACGCCGGTGGGTCAGGCCTCAGATTCTATGACGGCTCCAACGTAAAGGCTTATTGAAAATTAAAGAGATAATGTTGGTTGGTGCCTGATGCTCTGTCTCTGGTCGGGCTCATCGGAGTCTAACTGTTGGTTTTCTTTTGCTCCAGCATTTCAGTGGTTTCTTGCTGTCGAGTCCTCACCGTTGTCTCACCTCTGTGGTTCTTTGATTTCTGTGTTCACGGAGATGTTGCACTGATGAGTTAGGAGGCCTTCATGCGGACTGAACAAATTATTTGTCTAAATCGCGACGGAAGTAAGGGCGAGGATTGTGGCCACGTAAAATCGATTTAAGCCCCCCAGTGGATATCTTTCACTGACCGTTCCAAGGCGGCTCTTCTGTGGCGATTTATTTATGTTATGTTTGTTACTTACTGTGTGTATCACTTGTGTCTTTTAATTTTGGATGGCCATATGGCCATTTTGTGGGAAAGTAACTGTCCATATGGCCTTCCTTTGTTTAGGTTTCCATTATGGTCTGGTCGCTTAATGTTTGTATTTCTTTCCCTTTGGTGTCTTTTATGGATGGAGTAAGTTAATTGTATCAATTCCTGATCTTTGTTTTACTTCTACTCGGAATAGCATAAACTGTGTAAACATTTTGTTTTATCGAACTTTACAATCATAAATATGTGTTCTTCAAATGTAAATAAAACGTGCTAAAGCAGGTAATATTTTCTTTGTAGTTTTTTTTTTTTTTTTTTTGTCTTTTTTTTTTCGTGCAGACGAGAGTAGATCTTCGAGCGAGCAATTAGAAGGAAAAAAATCGATTCGGTTGAATTTCGATAAACAAAAAAAGCAAGTTCTTTTCTTGACTACACTATTTTTCATTATTTATTCATTTATTTACAAACATGTTCAAAGTCAAATATTCGTACATTAAAAATAAATCAAATGAAAAATACTTATTTACGAAGATGCAATTTTGTTCACATTGGGATCATGCTAATTCATTATTCTGTACAACAGTCGCAAAAAGCATTTGTCATTAAACTATATACATCGGCATCATTGTCTTCGAAATGAACGGAATCAAACACATTCACAATTGCCTCCATATCATATCCAAGCAGTCTTTGATGCAAGAACAGAATCGCATAAAGTCAACAAATATCCGAATAGTTAATTTACAATTGCACAAGATTAGATTAGAACGTTTTAGTGTGTCCCATAAGCCAACATTTAAAATGAAAACTGTTCACAGTGGGCGGTTTTCCGTAACTATCAAAAAATTCGAAATGTCCATTTCCATCGCCATAAAATGCACACCAGTGGTGTCCTGTCTTGGAATGTGGATCTGTATTAGCTATGAAACCGTGAGGATAGGTTGGGGTTCTTTTTGGAAGATGGTCCGCGGCAAAAACGCCCATCACATGTTCGTTTAGTACTGGGTCACAATTGATCATACACAGTAACTGTGACGTATTCATGTTAATAGGATCACGTCTCTCTCCTTGGTGAGTTCGAAGAAACCAGGATCGTCGCTGTACACCGTACAACTCATTGACTCTGGAAAAGACACAAAAACATGGAGTCCGAATGAAGTTATGCTTATTCACGGATTGCCTCTACTTCTATTATGCTCCATCAAACCGAGTTTGTTCGCTTGTTTCTCATTCTTCTTTCTCGAACCTCTTCTTTTTCACCAGGATATGAAAGGGTTAGCAATGGAAATATAGAATGTATCGCATGCTTAACGATTTCCTTCGCCGTTAAGACAGACATAAAATTATCTAAGAAAATTTCACTAGTTGATACCAATTCTATGACTGAGGCTGTCCGCCCACTGGTAATCCGTCCGTGTACAAAGCGATGTGCTGTGAATGTCGCAATTTTCGAAATTAAATGGTTTGGTCGTGTAATCTCCATTCAGAGCTCTGCTTTTTACAAATCCAATTACCACTTTATCCGGCCTCTTGCCTTGAAATAGATTTTCCCAATTGAAAGACGTCTGCCCGTAGCGATACGTTGGGAACGACGTTCCACCTTGACGTAAGGATACAAGGCATTATGCTTTTCCAATGTCTTCGAATGTCCGGAAAGGACACCTGGTGTCACTCTGATGTTTCTGGCCATTATATAGATGTCTCCAATCTCGATCTTGAAATCGATGCTTGTGTCAGCGACCAACAGAGCGAAACTGTCGAGACTTCTATAGAGTTTCATTTTCACATCCACCTGGTTTAAAAGGTAGTGCTCGAGCGCAAACAGATCGAAAAATATGGGTCCCTGTAAGTCGATTGTCTTAGACTTTGCAATCCAAGTTGAGCGAATAAAGAGACCATCGTTTCCGCCGAACGGATTCGTCACGCCAGGACTGTCGGCGGCGTCCTGATACCAGCCTTGACACGTGGTCTGACTGTTCAACACATGTTGACCATTATTTAGCACCGTCTGTATGTATGCCCTATACGGATTATAGTTGCAGGTAATGCTGGCTTTGTTCTGTAGAGAGACTTTTGATGACGAAAACAATGCCTGTAACAGCCTTCTCCGCCTTCGAAAGGGGCTGCCATCCGGTTTCTGTACTTTTAGTCTGACGTACAATTGCGAGTTCTAAATTCGAACTGTCCCGCCGAGGATACTTGCGACAAGGGACGAATTTCGTCATAGTAGACATCGCCAACACTGGTTTGTGTCGGCGGAAGCTCGAATAAACTAAGTTCCGACACGGTGCCTTCCTTAAACTCGTCTTCGTTGAAGGTAGCCATTGTTTTCACTTGATTTAGAAAATATCCTTCTTCGAATTCCGAGCTCATTTCACGGGACGTTTCTTGATCACATTTTAATCCTTGTGATCTTTGAGATTTTTCATCAGTACGCATATATGAGTATTCAAATTGATGGTCCGACTGTACTTCCCTTTACAATAGAAATTCTTGTTCAAGTACAAATTGCTGAGATGTCTGTGATGCATTCCTTTAACAAACAAGCTTTCCATTTCTTAAGAAGCCGTCACGCCATTCATCAAATCGTCCAAAATCACCAAATTGCAAATTGTGTCGAGTGACATCTCGCTTAATTTCTCGCCTGAAGGTAAGCCTTGATGAAAGGTGATGAAAGGAAGTTCTCTTTCCATTTGGTCGTAGAGAGGCTGGTCAATACCGAAGCAGAACAGCACTTTCTGTGGTGGATGTTCGAACATGGCATCTTTATGTTGCAAGAGTCGAAACACCCACGTGTTCTTCCCGCTGCAGGTAGACAAGACACTATGATTGGCGTACATTCCGGAAAGGGATGCATCTTGAAAATGATTTCGTTTTATGCCCGAGTGTGATTTTTATATACTGTCATCGCTGTTCTCTTCCAGCAAATCGACTAACGCGTCAATGACCTGATCAGAAATGATATCTGACTGAGGTACCAGACAGAGTGTAACTTCAAGCGGAACGGTATGGATTTCGTCATCTAAAACCAGTCGCTTACAATAAAAGTAAGAAAACCCTTTTCTGTCGTGTGCGTAGCTGAATATCGCGTTGTTTCGCACTCTGAAACCATGATTGTGTCCGCTTTGTGGTATCCCTGTGTTCAATACACGCCGGAATTTCGACAACGGGGCTTTTAAACTTCGTTTGCTGATGCCTTTGAAACTAAACTTGTGTTCTTGTATCAATCGAGGACGGTGGCGACAGGTTCGCCTTCTTAACCCCTGGGCTCGATTTTAAACGCGAAATGCTACCAAGCGCACATTGGAAAATTTGACAATCTTCGACTTTTGCAATGTACGTTTTGCTGCACAACCCTATGAGTTCGTCCCCTTGATATTCGAGCTTAAACAGTCCTGGAGTTCGCTTGTCAAATGTTGCGTGCTTTTCGCAGCGAATTCGGGGAAACCAGTGAAATCCTGAGTCAGCTTCTACTTCAATATCACTGTAAAACCCTTGAAGACCTTGAAGTAGATAAACATGTTTGTCATTCAGCCACCAAGTTTGATGTGTGTGTTAACGAAGGCCAAGACAAGCTTTCTACGCTATACTGGTTACCAAAACTTCATAAAAGACCTTTCAAAGCACGGTTTATTGCAAATTCTAGCTCTTGCACTACCACTGAACTTTCTAAATTATTAACTTCCTGTCTTACTGCTTTTAAAATGCATGTGATTAAATATTGTGATAAAGTCTTTGAAAGATCAGGAAGAAATCGGTTTTGGTCTATAAAAAATCGAATGAGGTTTCTCTGGTCGGGCTCATCGGAGTCTAACTGTTGGTTTTCTTTTGCTCCAGCATTTCAGTGGTTTCTCGCTGTCGAGTCCTCACCGTTGTCTCACCTCTGTGGTTCTTTGATTTCTGTGTTCACGGAGATGTTGCACTGATGAGTTAGGAGGCCTTCATGCGGACTGAACAAATTATTTGTCTAAATCGCGACGGAAGTAAGGGCGAGGATTGTGGCCACGTAAAATCGATTTAAGCCCCCCAGTGGAAATCTTCCACTGACCGTTCCAAGGCGGCTCTTCCGTGGCGATTTATTTATGTTGTTGTTTGTTACTTACTGTGTGTATCACTTGTGTCTTTTAATTTTGGATGGCCATATGGCCATTTTGTGGGAAAGTAACTGTCCATATGGCCTTCCTTTGTTTAGGTTTCCATTATGGTCTGGTCGCTTAATGTTTGTATTTCTTTCCCTTTGGTGTCTTTTATGGATGGAGTAAGTTAATTGTATCAATTCCTGATCTTTGTTTTACTTCTACTTTAAATAAATTGAAATCCAGACATTTTCGTGCTTCAAGTCTGTCTACTTACGATTTTTCCACTCTTTACACTACACTTCCTCATAATCTTATAAAAGAAAAGCTTAATGATTTAATTGAATGGGCTTTTCACAGAGAAGATTCTCTCTATCTTGCATGTAATGTCAGAAATGCATTTTTTACTTCTAAAGAGCATAAGAATTATACACTTTGGTCATGTCAGAAAGTGTGTGATGCCCTCAATTTTATACTTGACAATATTTATATTAGATTCGGTACTAAGGTATTTAGACAAATTGTGGGTATTACGATGGGTACGAATTGCGCACCTCTTGTGGCTGATCTGTTCTTGTATTGTTATGAAAGAGACTTCATGTTGGCACTTTCCATTGATAACCAATCTGAAATTATTGAAGCTTTTAGCTCCACTTCTAGATATTTAGATGATTATTAAATATTGATAATACCTATTTCGATGGTTTGAACAGTCAGATTTACCACCCCCCCCCCCCAGAACTTCAGTTAAATAAAGCAAATTCTTCTGATCCCGAGGCCCCGTTTTTGGATTTACATTTATCTATTGTAGATGGATTTGTTTCGTGCAAACTTTATGATAAACGCGATGACTTTGATTTTGAGATTGTACATTTTCCTTTTTTGGATGGTGATGTTCCTCGTGCGCCATCCTATGGCTTTTATATTTCGCAATTAATTCGATTTGCTAGAGTGTGTAGTCATGTAACTGACTTCAACACTCGTAATAAATTATTAACGGCTTAACTTCTTAATCAGGGTTATCGGTACCATAAACTACGCAAAGCGTTTTCAAAATTTTATAGACGCCATTCTGATTTAATTTCAAAATTCAATATTGGACTTAAATCTCTTCTGCAACAAGGTCTATCGGAACCCGAATTTTATGGTGACTTAGTATATAAATTCAGAAAAATATATAACCGCAATGACTTCAGCACCAAATTTCGTAAAATCATTCTTCGATATAAAAAGATTGGGGTACAACATGGATGTTATACGACAGACTGCATGCATGGTAGTTAACCAAATCACGGTTGGCAACTTTGCTTCCCTCTTTAATTGCACGCCGGTGGGTCAGGCCTCAGATTCTATGACGGCTCCAACGTAAAGGCTTATTGAGAATTAGAGAGATCTAATTCAAGGTAATGTTGGTTGGTGCCTGATGCTCTGTCTCTGGTCGGGCCCATCGGAGTTTAACTGTTGGTTTTCTTTTGCTCCAGCTTTTCAGTGGTTTCTTGCTGTCGAGACCTCACCGTTGTCTCACCTTTGTGGTTCTTTGATTTTTTGTGTTCACGGAGATGTTGCACTGATAAGTTAGGAGGCCTTCATGCGGACTGAACAAATTATTTGTCTAAATCGCGACGGAAGTAAGGGCGAGGATTTTGGCCACGTAAACTCGATTTAAGCCCCCCAGTGGAAAACATTCCACTGACCGTTCCGAGGCGGTTCTTCTGTGGCGGTTTATTTATGGTGTTGTTTGTTACTTACTGTGTGTATCACTTGTGTCTTTTTATTTTGGATGGCCATATGGCCATTTTGTGGGAAAGTAACTGTCCTTATGGCATTCCTTTGTTTAGGTTTCCATTATGGCCTGGTCTCTTAATGTTTGTGTTTCTTTCCCTTTGGTGTCTTTGATGGGTGGAGTAAGTTAATTGTATCGATTACTGATCTTTGTTTTACTTTTTCTTTGAAGATATTTTGTGCGCATTTCCTTTTTGGCTTTCCGCTATTGATGTTTCCATTAGGGTCTGTTGTTTTATGTTTGTGTTTCTTTCCCTTTGGTTTCTCTGATGGGAGCCATGGGTTAATTGTATCGATTCCTGATCATTGCCTCCACTTCTATTTTGATGACCTCATCCAAGCTTATATGTACTATCCGTATCCATTTCGCAGTTTTCAAAATCTCTTCGGTCTAGATAAACATCCATGAAATTATAATAAAATTCTAGCATGCGCAACTTGGCATATTGCAAAACGAAGTAACCGAGTTGTTTCCATTAGGTCTGTTGTTTCATGTTTGCGTTTCTTTCCTTTTGGTGTCTTTGATGGGAGCTGTGGGTTGATTGTATCGATTCCTGATCATTGCCCCACTTCTATTTTGGATGGGCAGATCTAGGTTAATGCATCTCTTTGCCATTTCCAATTCATAGCATCGTTCCTTAACGTCTAAGCATTCTAATTTTCTGAAGTTTAGATCATTGACTTCCAAACAGACTTCATTTTCACCCTGAATGTACAATATAATTTTTTTCTTGCTTTTGTCCAAGATCAGCGAACCGTAAGCAGAGTACCCTTTGACTTTTCTCGTCTCGGCTATGATTTCAGTTTCGGTGTTCACATCACCTTCGCGCCTAGCATCACTCACCTCCTTCACAAAATCTTGGAAACAACGATCATGTGATACTCTATCACTTGATATATTTTAGTAACCATCAAACCGTGATTGAAATACCACTGAAGCAGAGGCGTGGCGAGCAAAATCTGTTGCGCTTTCATTCCACCAACCAGTAAACGTCACGGATTCTTGGAGAGATTATACGTCTCAATGTGTTTCTGCATGTGTTTTCCTATGGATTAATAGGGAATGTCAGTCGTGCAGAACAGCGGTGACATCTCTTTGAAATAGTCATGAAATAGAATGCAGATGACATATATTGCGAGGCCATTCAGCCGGAACTTGGATATCTACTTCCACCATACCAAAAAGATCATTGTTCACTACTCCTTAAAAAATTTGGTCTTTACCTTTATCTTGTTGGAAACATTCCTGTCTCTGACAATCAATAAAGTGATAGATCTGGGGATTTTGCCAGCAAAAGGACTTGAACTCCCACTCCCACATTTCCACAACTTCACATCCTTGTGATCTAATATAGGCCGTACTTTCGCGGGTGTTCTTGAATTTGTCTTCTCGAGAGTCTAGCCACTTTTTGACCTTAATGTCTTTAGTCAAATGACAGACATATCCGTGCCAATAGCTGCCGTGAAACTGGAAGACAGTTGGTTTGTCCATGGGCTTCGCTGCAGGTAAATATCCGTCCACGGGGGTACTTGCCTTTCCTCACCTCGATTCCACTGTTCAGTTTATGCTGGATGTTTACATTCGAAGTGCTACTGATCCAGTTCAACCAGTAGTATGCTGCCATGTATTTATCTTTTACTTCTGGGTTTCAGCTCGTCTGAGGATGTAAGGGCCAACTGGCATGGGTTTTCCGATGGATTGAAGATACAAAGCATTGGCATCGAAACCCAGGATGGATTGGCATGTTTTCTTTCCTCCTCTAATCTTCGTTTTGCTTGCTTGGTGATGCTGCGTGAAGATAATGCTCGGTCCTCCAATGATGTTGTTCTTGACTGCCTTATAAAAGTCAATGCTGTTTCTGTCAAACAAAGTGAAGTTTGCGTGTCTCGATTAAGCCGTTTGGAAAAGTTGTTGTCTAGCAATACCTGGTACAGAAATCGCCGTCTTAAAGACATCTATGTTCTAGAAAGGGTTATTCTTTGGAAGCAAGGAATACACCACAGCACTGGAAAATGCCTCTATCAAAATAATACTTTTGAAAATTTTCGACGGCTTTCACGAAAGGTCCAACGTCTAGGTTGTTTTACCAAACCAAAAAATATCGAAAGGTGGTCATCTCGAAAGATGGTCGACTTGTGTTCTGTTCACACTTGTTGGCAATATTCGTAATCACCAGGAGTGATATTAGAGCCCTTGAGACTACTGTAAAAGTTGTAATATGATGGTAGAGAGGTATATTCTAGTTTGTCCCCGTCGTCGAACCACTCGTACGGAAAATAACCTTTCTGTTCGGAAACTCCCTAGGCTTTCAGAAAGCCGGAATAGGAAAATCCCGCCGCTAAGAATTGTGATATGTCAAGAAATTTCAGATCAGCATTGGCGATTCAGGCGTAAGCATTGCATTTTTTCACGTCGAAAGTTTCTCTCTGATTTCCATGCATATTCAAATTCTTAGCGAGGTTCTGTTTGATCAAATTGAAATCGTACTTGGACGAATTGAAACTGGTTACTGGCACTTGTCTCATGTAACACAATAGCTGACCTTAC
This sequence comes from Lucinisca nassula, assembly GCA_963580285.1. NCBI lineage: Eukaryota > Metazoa > Mollusca > Bivalvia > Lucinida > Lucinidae > Lucinisca > Lucinisca nassula. Next base: position 129,462,538 of record OY757022.1, on the reverse strand, counting down.
AATGTTTTGAGTGGAAAAAATTCTTCCTTCTCTTTTTCTCGTCTGCCTCATTTTCGTCGCCGTCAGACCTTTTGACTCCCTTCTCCGAGGCTATTTTATGATGAATGGCCTCACGCACCCATTCCGACTTTTCTTCAGCCAGTTCATAAACGTGTCCGCTATACGGGTCATGGTTTCCACCATAGTCACTACGAGGTTGTCATGATCGCCGTCAACGATACAGACATGTTCGGTGTGGTTTGGAACGTTGCTGCAAATAGACACGCAGATGGGAACATTTTTCTGTGTCCATTGCAACTTTTCCCTAGGTTGATCATTGACTTTTTGTAACAAAACCTCACAGCCTCAAAATCGTAACAGATGCACCAATCGAATGTGTCCTTTGATGACGGTGCAAATGTGCGGCATTATCGAAATGGCGATCGCACGTTTTGCATTTATACTTCTTCGCATAGACGGCAACATTTCGGATGTATGACAGGTGATTCTCGAACATACTAAGGTACATGGTGGTTTCTTGTAGACCCCTGGATTTGTAGACTGACCTCGCAAACCCGACTTCTTTTAAGCAATAACCCTCCAGGTTAAATTCAAAGAATAGAAGCGGAGGCAATGATCAGGAATCGATACAATTAATCCACAGCTCCTATAAGAGACACCATGGGAAAGAAACACCAACATGAAACAACAGACCCTAATGGAAACATCAATAGCGGAAAGCCAAAAGGACAGTTACTTTCCCGTAAAATGGCCAATAGGCTTTCCATAAATAAAATAATATAAGCGACACAAACACCCAAAGACAAACCATAACAAAAATAAACCGCGACAGAAGAACCGCCTCGGAACGGTCAGCAGAAACGAATTCGACAGGGGTGGGGGCTTAAATCGATTTTACGTGGCCACAATCCTCGCCCTTACTTCCTTCGCGATTAAGACAGATAATGTGTTCCGTACGCATGAAGGCCCCCTAACGTATCAGTGCAACATCTCCGAACACAAAAATCAAACAACCACAGAGATGAAACAACGGTGAGGACTCGACAGCATGAAACCACTGAAATGCTGGAGCAAAAGAAAACCAACAGTTAGACTCCGATGGGCCCGACCAGAGACAGAGCATCAGCTACCAACCAACATACGCCTTTACGCTGGAACCGTCATAAAATCTGAGGCCTGACCCACCGGCGTGCAATTAAAGAGGGTAGCAAGTTTGTCAACCGTGATTGGGTTAACTACCATGCATGCAGTCTGTCGTATAACATTTATGTTGTACCCAAACTTTTTATATCATCCTAATCGGGCACGGATAGACCAGTTTCATTCAAGGAAGGCGTCTGGTGTTGTCTGTATCTTGTCAAGGCTTGCTACCAAAGGTATTTTCTATTGACTCCTTTTACGATACATTTAACGTTAAGCTGGTGCTAGGGGCGTTGGTTGTGTAATATTTCAGTACTACCCATGAACAGACTCAATCACACCAAGTCAGCAATTTTCAGTTTTCGCCCTCGTCTTCGATGGTTTCTGCCTCGACCAGGCTATGTGTGGCATTTGACATTTTCATTGGTTAGGTCTCTTCAGTATTTTCAATACTGATGTTATATATCACTAAAATACACGTATTCCCACGGGTGGATCTTTATGGCGATTATCCAATTTCACATTTTGCCTCCTCGAGGCTTTTTATAACTTGTTTATGTAAAGAAATATGACATTTTTCACAAATTGCAAATGAATATGCCTCGACAGTGCTATTAATGAGAAAATATAGCATTTTACAATGTCAGTGGTAAGATCTTGGCAACATGTATCTGCATTCATATTCATAGCGGTTTAAAAGGCGGAATAGTGGAATAGGGACACGCCAAAAAAATCCAGCATTTGACAGGTTTATCAGTTTGATCTTGTATCAGTATGAAAAAATAATCCATTAGGAAGCGACCATTTGATTAAGGGCAGGACGATTTTATTAAAATTATAGCCAGGACACGATAAAGCAAGAAATAAATAGCTAGGATGACAGTGCATCTGAAAAAAATAGCCAGGATCAGACTTACCAAAATTAGAGGATCTTACACGAGTGGTCATTTCATATGATATTTATGAAACGAGCCTTCGAGTGTAAGATTCTGTTTATCATATGACCACTTTAAATTGGATTTTATCGCCTTTGAGTTTTACATTTTTTCCACAGAAAATGCATTGTTGACATGGACGTCGTCATGACGTTACTTAATCCCGCCAAAGTGTTATTACACGTGGGGTCAAACGATTTTTATTACACGACGTTATCCACTGCTTATCAACGACGTCATGTGATAACATTGTTTATCATATGACGTCGCGTCTGAGAGTGTAATAACGCCATGTAATATTTTCGATAATCCATTAGTGGATTAAATATGGAAATTAGCTAGATACGTCCCGTAACGTTACATGGACGACGTCGCGTTTACTAATGGCGGATAATTGACATTTTTTGTAAACAATCGTGAATAAAATGCGTTTTAAATGTCATATGATAAAGAGAATCTAACATAAAACAGTTTATATTGTTCAAGTTTTGAACCGTTACTATTGTCCGAAGATAAGTTGAAAATGACGTCAGCGAATGCTTTTTTTATTAAGCCTTGTCCACTGCTGTCAAAATGTAACGACGCTTCGGTAATGATAATTATAACGGTATTGTCTGTCTTTCCAGCCAATGATGGGTATGATAATGATAACGGTGCCACCTGTAGAACCTGCCTGTGGTAGTATACTCTTTTACGTCACTGTCTACTTAACCTCCGACAACAGTACTGCTGTCGGAAGATAAGTTGACAGTGACATAAAAGAGTAAACCATCGCAGGTAGATTTGACAGGTTGTACCGTTATCACTATCACACCCTCCATTGGTTGGCAAAACAGATTATACCCTTATAAATATCGCAACCGAAGCGTCGTTATAGTTTATCAACGACCTCTGGGAGTTCAACGTTCAAGCGTGGCAAGACTATTCCATGGTAGGTTTAGGATTTTTTTCGCAGGATTTTCAAATTATAAATAAGTTATTTTGATAATGTCATTATGAAGAAGTCGTTGCCAAGTTGTCAGTATGATGCAGTACGAATCTAAGTAAAACTACATCTCCCAATGTAAAATCCCAACTGAAGGCGACTTACCTAAAACCCGGACTAGTGCAAAATTAATAGTGCAGTCACGTCTCACTGCGTTTTGAAAGACTAGGGTTCAAGGAGCGGTCCGACTCGCACTACTTTTCCTGGGCAGGCTTAGAAACTAATGAACATTCTGAAACTAGCGAACAAACGCATTTATTTCTACTGTCAAATACGAATGTATTACCTCCTAAACCTAAGACGTTTTAACGTCACCTTAAACTAGACATTCAAGCATTTCATAAGAAGTTTGTTTTGATTCCAGCAGATAAGGCCGCGGTCGTTGTTTGACGGCTCCGCTATGTTAACACACTTCAGCAAGAACTTGGTTGTGCTAAGGCCTATGAACTGCAGCCTTTGGCTTTAGAGAGGGCTTTAGTTGATGACCACATCTGTCATTCAGCCACCAAGTTTGCAGCATGTGGTACTGAAAGCCAAGACAAGCTTCCTACATTATATTGGTTGCCTCATATGGGGTGCCGTTTTACTATTTAATCCATTTTATGGATATCCATAATTCGATTTATGGATATCCATAAATCGAATTATGGATATCTTTAAATAGGGCTGAATAAATAATATCCCTATTTTGAATTATGGATATCCATAATTCTTCGCAAAGCCTTTGGTTTCAGTCATTATTTGTTGCATTTATTTGCAAAACAGAATTATTGATAACCATAATTCGAATTATGAATATCCATAAATGGTCCGGATTATGGATATCCATAAGTCGAATTAATGATATCCATAAGTCGAATTATGGATATCCTTAAATCGATCAGAATTCATGATATCCCTAAATGAAATTATGGATATCCATAATTCGATTTATGGATATCCATAAATCGAATTAATGGTATCCATAAATCAGCCGAATAATGGATATTCATAATTCGATTTATGGATATCATTAATCCAGACTTATTTATGGATATTCATAATTCGATTTATGGATATCATTAATTAGAATCAGGGATATCCATAAATTATTATAGATATCCATAAATATTTATGGATATCACTAATTCAATTAATGGATATCCATAAATAATTATGGATATTTATAAATAGGGAATAAATAGTAAAACGGCGCCTCATAGCCTTAACGTCATTAAAGACCATACAAATGACCGCTTTATTGCGAATTCAACCCTTTGAACCACCACTGAACTCTCCAAATTATTAACTTTATGTTTGACTGCCAGCACAAACATGTGATTAAATATTGCGACAATGTCTTTGAAAGGTCAGGAAGAAATCTGTTTTGTCTATAAAAAAAATCTAATGAAGTTTTAACTAAATTGAAATCCAGACATTTTCGTGCTTCAAGTATGTCTACTTATTATTTTTCCACCCTATACACTACACTTCCTCACAATCTTATAAAAGAAAAACTTAAGGAGGGTGGGGAGTAATTATTTTCTCTTTAGATTTTTTTTGTTTGCTTATATTTTGTAGCTTGAAATCTCTGCACTCGTTTGCCGGTATAAAAATATAGGCACACCAGGCTTTTTTTCGAGCTTTTTAGCCTTAAAGATGGGTACTGTTTTCGAATTTATCAAATGTTTCAATAATTACCCCAGTCATTGACAAATTGACGATAACAATTGTTTAAAACAATATTTCCAAGTTTGGTTAAAAAAAAAAAACACAATGCAGGATAATGTCATGTTTGCCTACCTATGTGTGAAAGACAAACTCTCTCACAGATTTTGTCGAAACACCTATTTACAAATGTCCTTTTCAGCATGTTTTGCTGTTTTGAGATGCAATTTTCGCTATATTTGAAAAAAGAATGCATTTTTCGTCTTTACATTTTTCTTCTTTTCACATATATTGTGTAATAATATTAGATACACGAAATAGGCGTGAAATTTGACCATGTCACCAGGCATCTGAGAGAAATAATGCAGAAAAAATTACCCCACCCCCCAATAAAATGGCTAAAAAAGCATTAAGATATTGTTTAAATGACAAGAACAAGGATTATACCTTTATTACTGCACATACTTTTGCTTCCTTAATGTGATATGAATCAAAGTATTTCATTAGAATTGAAACACAATTTCATTTATAAGTATTATGGTGTGAAAAATGGATTTTTCTGGCCAAAAAATGCATGTTCTGATATAGCCATATTGTCGTTTTGTTCATGTTTAAAAGATATGAAGCCATTAACATTGTCGCAGACGTTCAAACAATGTCAGATGTATGTTATTAATATACCTGGGAAACATTATTATACATTTTTAGCTTTCTTTTTTGACAATTTATTACCCCACCCCCTAATGAAATGGGTTGAAATTGATAAAAATAATAAAAAAAAAAATACAATAAGCTGATGCAAAAGAATAAAAAAATTTCCTTTTTCCCATTTAAGTTCCTGCCAACGTTATAGGGAAAGTAGAAACACTTCTAATTATTTTTTTTCTATAATTTTAACAAGTTTTTTTTTCATGCAATATTGACCGGAAACGCTATTTAATTATCTATTGCCTGTTTATGCAAACTGTGAAAGGGAGGTGAGATAAGTTATCCTTTTACTTTCCGAAAGTGGATAGAAGTGATGGCAATGACCTGGAATCGATACAATTACCCAAAACCTCCGATCAGACACACCAGAGGGAAAGAACCACGAACATGAATAAGTAGACCGTAATGGAAACATCACTAGCGGAAAGCCAAAATGGCAGTTGCATTCCCACATAGTGGCTTTCGTGGACCTTGAGAAGGCATTTGGTTGAGTGTCTCGGAAAGTCATCTGGGAGGCACAGAGAAAATTTGAAGTGGAGGAGTGGAATGTTCGGGTGGTCCAGTGGGTGTATGCTAATTCGCGGAGCCGTATGCGTTTTTGCGTTGGTTCCATTGAAGAATTCGAATTGAAGGTCGGTGTTCCTCAAGGCTCTTTTCTCAGCCTAATGCATTTCATCATTGTGCTTTATGTCTTGTCATGCGAGTTCTGTTCTGCTTACGCTTGATTATTGTTTGTTTGATTTGAGGTTTAACGTCCCCGTCAACACTGTAAAGGTCATTTTGGAGACGTCACTTCAAATTTTGTGGGACATTTACCCGACCTTTTAGATGAAATGTCAACTAAAACCCCGCCGCCAATTGAACCAATAGAGTTTATTAACATGGACAGGCCGACTCGCACCGCTTTGCCTGGGCAGGCTTAGATCCTCTAAGCAGTTTACCAGTAGGCATACACCTGTTGAGTGCAAGATCCTAATTATGGGTGCTGGCACAGGCTATTTGTTCACTGAGATGGCTTAACAGTAATTGAACCCGAGACTGCGACTGACAGTTAAAAGAATATTGTGCGCTGCCAGGCATTACAGTCTGCACTTTTAGTTATCAAATATGGCAGTGTTTTCTTTCCATATATATGACGTCACGCAAACTAAAGTAAACGTCACTATTGATTCATTGTTGTGTTTGTGTTGACAAAGTATGGCCGTGGAATATGTGAACTGATTGACTCTTCGAGGCTATATTTTTGACACCAATGGAAAAATAAAGTAAACATCGTGCGTTAAAGAGAGTTAGGATTTGCTATGGACAGCTGATGGGCTGCATTGGGAGGAAACAAACCAGTAGCTGGAAATATACAGGGTTAGTCTGTTTATCCCTCTATTTTCCTGTGCTTCCAGCCATGCGGACTAGACCGGAAAGTAGTCTATGAAGTCGCAAAATAATTTATAACAAAATGCACATTGCAATGGTTATTAAATGTTACAAAAACCTCAGAAAACACTTTGAAAACTAAATAGAAACAAAAATCATTTTGAGGTAAAAATTCGAACCTGATTACGGCAGAGTCAATTATGCGCGACCCTCCTTAATGATTTAATTGGATGGACATTTCATGGGGAAGACTCCCTCTATTTTGTGTGTAATGTAAGAATTTTTTTTTTCACTTTTGAAGAGCATAAAAAGTATACTTTATGGTCATGTTAGAAAGTATGTGAAGCTCTCACCTTTCTACTTGGCACTATTTACATAAGCTTTGGTACTAAGTTATATGGATAATTTGTGGATATTCCGATGGGAACAAATTGCGCAGCCCTTGTGGCTGATGTTATGAAAGAGGCTAGTCTGGCCCAGAAAACATGTACTGTAGTGTATTTCTTGCTTCCAAAGGATAACCCTTTTATAGAACATATTTAACGTCACTACAGCTGGTGTCTGGGACGTGTGGCGGCCGTAAAAAGTCTCCATGCCCTGCATCATACCGTAGTTATAGCCCCGCTTTGAAAAAGTGGGGCTATATTGGATTTGTCATGTCCTTCTGTCATTCCGTAATTCCGTGATTCCGTTAATTTGTGTTGGCTCCATAACTTTGTATCTGCTTAACATATTTTCATGAAACTTCACACAAATGTTAAACACCATAAGACAATGTGCAGAGCGAAGGAATTATAACTGTGGATTGCCTACTTTTGGAGTTATTGCCCTTTGAACATTTTCCGTAATTCCGTGATTCCGTTAATTTGTGTTGGCTCCATAACTTTGTATCTGCTTAACATATTTTCATGAAACTTCACACAAATGTTAAACACCATAAGACAATGTGCAGAGCGAAGGAATTATAACTGTGGATTGCCTACTTTTGGAGTTATTGCCCTTTGAACATTGAAAAATGGCAATTTTAATTGTGTCCGCTTCATAACTCGAAAACCGTTTGAGATATTTTTAGGAAACTTCACACAAATGTTAAGCACTATGAGACAATGTGCAGAGCGCAAGAACCATAACTCTGGTTTTCGTATTTTCTGTGTGTCTGTCTGTGTGTCTGTCTGTGTCTGTTAACAATTTTCGTGTCCGCTCCATAACTTTAAAACCCATTCACATATTTTCATGAAACTTCACACAAACATTAAACACCATGAGATGGTGTGCAGAGTGCAGGAACCATAACTCTGGATTGCCTAATTTTTGAGTTATTTCCCTTTGAATATTGAAAAATATCAATTTTTTACATTTTATTTTCTTGTCCTTTGGGATCATTGATTCTATTGTGGAATTTTGAAAATACTTAAGAGTCACTGATGAGGACTAATTGGCCGAAACTAGCTAGTCTGGCCCAGAAAACATGAACACTTCATATTTTCAAGTTCTGTGATGTATTCCTTGCTTCCAAAGGATAACCCTTTTATAGAACACTTTCATGATGTCCCTTTCCATTGAAAACCAATCGGAAATCATTGAAGCCTAAAGTTAACTCGACTTCTAGATATTTGGACAATACATGTTTCGATGGTTTGATCAGTTAAATTTACCCCCCCCCCCCCCCCCACACACACACACTTCAGTTAAATAAAGCAAATTCTTCTGACACCGAGGCCCCGATTTTGGATTTACATCTGTTTATTGTATATGGGTTTGTTTCTTGCAATATTTATGATTAACGCGATGATATTGATTTTGAGATTGTAAATTTTCCTTTCTGGGATGGTGATGTTCTTTGTGCGGCATCCTATGGCGTTTATATGCTTCAATTAATTCGATCGAGAGTCTCTAAGCATGCAACTGACTTCAACACTCGTAATAAATTGTTAACTGCTTAACTGTTTCACTTCTTAATCAGGGTTATCGGTGTCATAAACTACGCAAAGCCTTTTCAAAAATTTAAAGACCTCATTCCGATTTATTTTCAAAATTTAATGTTGGACTTAAATCTCTCCTGCACCAAGGTCTACCGGAACCGGAATTTCATGGTGATTTAATATATAATTTCAGGAAAATATACAAATGCAATGAATTCAGCACCCAATTTCGTAAAGTCATTCTTCGATATAAAAAGATAGGGTACAACATAAATGTTATACACATGGAAGTTAACCCAATCACGGTTGACAACTTTGCTTCCCTCTTTAATTGCACGCCGGTGGGTCAGGCCTCATATTCTATGACGGTTCCAGCGCAAGGCTTACTGAGAATTAGAGTTTCTAATTCTATGTAATGTTGGTTGGTGCCGGATGCTATGTGTCTGGTCGGGCCCATCGGAGTCTAACTGTTAGTCTTCTTTTTCTCCAGCATTTCAGTGGTATCTTGCTGTCGAGTCCTCACCATTGTTTCATCTCTGTGGTTGCTTCTGATTTTTGTGCTCACGGAGATGTTGCATTGATGTGTTAGGAGGCCTTCATGCGGACTGAACAATTATTTTTCTAACGATGAGGATTGTGGCCACGTAAAATCGATTTAAGCCCCCCCCCCCCCCCCCCCCCCAGTAGAATTCGTTTCACTGACCATTCCAAGGCGGTTCTTCTGTCGCGGTTTATGTTTGTTATGGTTTGTCTTTGAGTGTGTGTATCGCTCATATTATTTTGTTTTGGATAGCCAGTTGGCCATTTTGTGGGAAAGTAACTGTCCTTTTGGCTTTACGCTATTGATATTTCCATTAGGGTCTAGTTGTTTCATGTCTGCGCTTCTTTTCCTTTGGTGTCTCTGATGGGAGCTGTGGGTTAATTGTATCGATTCCTGATCATTGCCTTCTCTTCTGTTGTAGATCATCGAAGCGGTTTACCAATACTGAAGTTCGGTCGGTTTCAGCTCTGCGCGGAAGCACCATGCAACAGAATTTATTTTTTCTAAGCCCCGATGGGCACGGGATAATCACGTATTCTTGAGCACTGAAGAGTTTCTATGCTAAATATCTTTGGGTCAACTGACAAGCAATCGGCCCAAAACTGAACAGGCCAGACATAATATGTAAGATAGGTCGGGTATATTTAGTCCCTTTATCCCATAAAATGCAAATCACAACAATTGTCGTCTGCCGGTTACTTTAAATTGCATGACTGCTCCTCTAGGACCAGTCTGATCTGGGTCCAGTCTGTTTGCTTGTATGCTAACTTAGTTGTGTTTTTAGCTCACCAAAGCCGAAAGCTCCGGGGGAGCTTATAGGATAGGCAGTTGTCCGTCGTCGTCGCCTGCGTCGTCTGCGTCTGCGTCGTATGTCCGTCGTCAACACATTCAAACGACATCTCCTCTGAAGCCACTGAACCCAAATTTTATCTGCAGCATCTTTGGGCTGGGGGATTGAAAGTTTGTGTTTTTTTTTATGAAATTCGGCTCTTTAGTTTGGTTGCTTTAGCAACTTAGAGTTTCTATAGACTTATAATGCGGAAAATTGAAAATGGCATTAACTGCTTAACCTTTGCAGTTATTTTTACACAACTTCATAGAAATGTTCCTTAAGCAATCTACCATATGCCATATTATTTTAGACCTAATGCTCATTTTTACAGGTTGCTATGGAAACCAAAATGAAAAAAAAAAAAAAAAAAAAAAAAAATAGAAAAAAAAAACCTTAAAAAAATCATCACCTCAGAAACAATATGCCCTAGGAGGCTGAGAGTTTATATAACTATTCACAATATCTACTTTTACAGATTTTATGTTTTTTATGAAATTCGGCTTTTTAGTTTGGTTGCTATGGCAACTTAGATTTTCCATAGACGTATAATGGGGAAAATTGAAAAATGGCGTTAACTGGCAAACCATTGCGGATATTTCGACACAACTTTCATAGAAATGTTCCTTAAGCAATCTACCATCTGCCATATGATTTAAGGTCCATTGCTCATTTTTACTGGTTGCCATGGAAACCAAAATGAAAAATAAAAATCATCTCCTCAGAAACTATTATCTCTGTGAGGCTGAGACTTTATGAAATGATTGACGATATTTGCCTCAACAGATTTTGTGTTTGTTTAAGAAATTCAACTCTTTAGTTTGGTTGCTATGGCAACTGAGAGTTTCCATTGACTTATAATGGGGAAAACTGAAAATTTGCATTTACTGCCAAGCATTTGCAGATACATGTATTTTGACAAAACTTTCATAGAAATGTTCCTTAAGTAATCTACCATCTGCCATATGATTTAAGGTCCATTGCTCATTTTTACTGGTTGCCATGGAAACCAAAATGAAAAATAAAAATCATCTCCTCAGAAACTATTATCTCTGTGAGGCTGAGACTTTATGAAATGATTGACGATATTTGCCTCAACAGATTTTGTGTTTGTTTAAGAAATTCAACTCTTTAGTTTGGTTGCTATGGCAACTGAGGACTTGGCGTAGGGATGGTATCATTCACATTTTTAACGTTCTAGAATTTTTTCGAGGCTCCTGTTTTGTTGTGGCAAGACCGTACTTTGAAGCCTTCAAACTAAGTCGTTCAATAATTGACTGCATCACTTAAATGGCTGTAGATCTCGTTGATTACAGGCTTCGTATCGGTCTTCACTACTATCGTCAAAGCAAAGTTAAAGGTGTAAATTTCTTATCAAGTTTCGAATTGGTAATAATGCTATCAATGATAATATTAAGATGCGGCGACGTAGAAAAAAATCCGGGTCCTGACTCATCGACATCTTCAGAAGACCTTAACTCATCGACATCTTCAGAAGGGTCAGCGTTCTCTCATAATAGCTCAGTCTTTGTAAATAACTTCTCTGTGGTGCACTACAACGTTCAAAGCATAGCACAAAAAATTGACCAGTTGGAAACTGAATTATGTAATTTTAATGTTATATGCGTTTCAGAGACATGGCTAAGTCCAAGCATAGCTGACGACGAAATTTCTATTCCCGGTTACAAACTTTTCAGACGAGACCGTACTGGAGACACACATGGCGGTGTCTGTGTCTATGTAGATCAGAATTATTTTTCTAAAAGACGACTTGACTTAGAAATGAATAATGTTGAATGCATATGGCTTGAATTAACAGTTGACCGTAGAAAAATGTTAATTGGGACCTTTTATAGGCCTCCTAATAGTACAAATGAAGTTTTAACAGCATTAGAAGATTCGATAGGACTAGCTTTTGATACGAGTATTCAAAATATATTAGTAACAGGGGATTTTAATCTGGATTTATCTAAAGCAAATACCTGTAGAAAAATCGATAACATTTGTCAGTATTTTGGTCTTGAGAACTTAATATTAGAACCAACACACTTTACCGAGAACTCGTCGTCCATAATAGATTTATTTCTGACCTCGAACAAGAACAATGTACTTCTTAGTGGCGTAGGTGAACCCTTTCTCAATCAGGACATTAGATATCACTGTCCAATATTTTGTGTGCTCAAGTTTAATAAGAAATCGTGTCCCGTTTTTACTCGTAATGTATGGTTATATGACAGAGGGGATTACGCATCGTTTGCTCGGGATATAGAATCTACGAATTGGGGCGCATTGAAAGATGACGATATTGATATTTATGCAAACAATGTTACCAACTCTATTACACTTCTAGCAAAAAAACATGTTCCTAACAAGTCAGTTAAAATAAGACAATCAGACCCTGAGTGGCTAACCAATAATATAAGGAAACTTATGAGGAAGCGGAAGCGCTGTTTCGACAAATTCAAGCGAACAAATAATTTGGCTGATTTTGAAAAATATAAACAGGTAAGGAATCAAGTAACACGTGAAACGCGCAAATCTAGAAAGTTACAAACGGATAAATTAGCAGATAATTTGAAAAATAGTAATCATGGACACAAAGATTGGTGGAAAATTTTAAAAAGCTTTATAAAACCTGAACAAAAAACTTCTATCCCCCCTCTCCAAAGTAATGACGAAGTATTTTCTGACGAACAAGACAAGGCTGAAATATTGAATGAATTCTTTACATCCCAAACCCATCTTGATGACAGTGGAGCTACCTTACCGAGGTTTAGACGTCGTGTTAATTCCTCACTCAATAACATATCGGTGTCTCCAAATGAGGTTGAATCTGTATTAAAATCTTTGAAAGTTGGTAAAGCATCTGGACCAGATCTAATAAATAACCGCTTACTGAAAGAGCTTGCTCATCCATTATCCTTTCCCCTTTGTGAACTCTTCAATTACTCGCTTTCATGTGGCCAAGTCCCGAACATATGGAAACAGGCAAATGTTACACCTATATTTAAAAAGGGAGATCACTCAGACTCATCCAACTATAGACCTATCTCTCTTCTCAGTATGATTGGCAAAGTAATGGAAAAGCTTGTCCATAAATATGTTTTCAATTTTCTTATGGAAAACAGAGTCATAACTACATTGCAATCAGGTTTTATTGCTGGTGATTCCACTGTAAACCAACTTACTGATATATACAATACCTTTTGCCAGGCCTTGGACGAAGGCAAAGAAGTGCGTGCTGTATTTTTCGATATTAGTAAAGCCTTCGACAGGGTCTGGCATAGGGGCCTTCTTTTTAAACTGCAAACTGTGGGCATCTCCGGTTCTCTAATTGATTGGTTTACGGATTACCTAAATAATAGAAGCCAACGTGTAGTGCTTCCGGGTGTATCCTCGGATTGGACCAGTCTCAAAGCTGGTGTACCCCAGGGTTCTATCCTGGGACCACTGCTTTTTCTTGTTTACATAAATGATATAGTCGAAAATATAAACTCTACCATACGGCTATTTGCCGATGATACGAGCCTTTATCTTATTGTCGATAATCCAATGACAGCTGCTCAAACTCTTAATGACGATGTAGCGAGAGTCTACTGTTGGGCGGAAAAATGGCTTGTAAAATTCAACCCTAACAAGTCAGAAGTTCTCTTAATTTCTAGAAAGCATAATAGACCTTATCACCCTCCCATTTGCATGAATACCCAACCTATATTGGAAGTGAATGCGCATAAACATTTAAGGATTACGCTAAATAGTGACTGTACCTGGCATGATCATCTTGAAATTTTGAAAACTAAAGCTTGGTCGAGAATTAATATTATGCGGAAATTAAAATTTCAATTAGACAGAAAATCATTGCAAACTATTTATTTTTCATTCATACGTCCTCTTCTCGAATACGGCGACGTCATATGGAATAATTGCGCGCAGTACGAGTCCAACGAATTAGAAAAAATTCAGCATGAGGCTGCTCGCATCGTATCTGGTGCTACAAAACTTGTTTCGATTAATGCACTTCTTGAAGAGGTCGGGTGGGAAAAACTTTCAGAAAGACGAAAGAAACACAAACTTATCCAACTTTACAAAATGGTGAATGGCCTATGTCCTGATTATCTAAACGCTTTGGTTCCCCCTACAATTGGTAATACTTCCCGATATAACCTTAGAAATGTTAATAACTTGCAGACTGTTCATGCAAACACGCAACTTTACTATAACTCCTTCCTACCCTCTGCCATACGTGAATGGAACGAGCTTCCTCAAGTTATACGTGAATTACCTACGTTATCGTCTTTTAAATATAGACTCAATACTGGATTGAGCAAGCCTCCGTTGTTTTATTATGAAGGCCGACGTCTAGGACAGATTTACCATTCTCGATTAAGAACACATTGCAGTTCCTTGAACCAACATCTATTTTCTAAAAATATTGTAGACAGCTTCCTTTGTGACTGTGGGTCAGTTGAAGACACCAGGCATTATTTCCTTGATTGTGCTAAGTACGTAGGTATCAGACAACAGCTTCTCGATAGTATCTCTGAGTTTTGTGACCCAACATTGAATACTCTACTATTCGGCGACTCAAACTTGACATACGAACAAAACAAAACCATTATGTTGTCAGTGCAAGAATTTATCATTCAAAGCCGCAGATTCAACATTCAATAGACAGTAAGACATTTAATATAGAAATTTCAATAGATTCAAAATTCAATAGACAGTAGGACATCTAATATAGAAATTTTCACCTGTAGACAAACTTTGGAATAAGGACGATTACCCTACTTGAAGTAAATCGAGATGTCTAGTGAGCGTTATACCAGTGTCATCACCGTTGCTCCCTCCGCCCCCCCCCCCCCCCCCCTCCCCCGATCCCCAGCCAAGCAGCAGCATAGCATATCATTTGTTATACATGTATTGATTTTCACTCTAGTAATATTCTCTAAATCCATGTTAGTAACAACTGCTTTATCATGTGTGTACACATATATAGTGATGCTTCAGTCAGAGTACCCAATGGGAAACAGATTACACAAGTCTTATGACTTTCTTCTGAATCCCATTTTGTATATATTGACATGTTTGTGCTTTGTGTATTGTATCACTCATATTACGTGTAATATGTATATACAAAAAGAAATAAAGTTTAAACTAACTGAGAGTTTCCATTGACTTATAATGGGGAAAACTGAAAATTTGCATTTACTGCCAAGCATTTGCAGATACATGTATTTTGACAAAACTTTCATAGAAATGTTCCTTAAGTAATCTACCATCTGCCATATGATTTTAGGACTATTGCTCATTTTTACTGGTTGCCAAGGAAACCAAAATGAAAAAAAAAAAAAAAAAAAAAACAGAAAAAATAATACTTGAAAAATCATCTCCTAAGAAACCATATGCTCTTTGAGGCTAAGTCTTTGTGGAAATATTCACCACATTTGCCTTTTCAGGTTTTGTGTGTTTTTTTCATGAAATTCGGCTCTATAGTTTGGTTGCTATGGCAACTCTATAGTTCCCATAGACTTATTCGCCCCCACCAATCGTGGCTTGAAGAAATAGATGGGCTGCATTATGCTTCCTGGCAGAGCTGAAACCGACCACACACGAGTACTGGTAAACCGCTTAGAAGATCTAAGCCTGCCCAAGTAAAGGGGTGCAGGTCGGTCCGCCCATGCTTATAAACCGTATTGGTTTCATTTTGGCGACAGGGCATGAGATGTCATTCCATCTCAGTGTCGGGTAAAAATCCCACAAAATTGGAAGCAAGGTCTCCAAAATTACCTATATAATGTTGAAAGGGATGTTTAACCTTAATTCAATCAAAATCCCATAGACTTACAATGGAAAAAAATGAAAAATGGCATTTACTGCCAAGTCATTGCAGATATTTAAAAAAAAAAAGTTTTATAGAAATGTTCCTTGAATAAACTTCTCTCAGCCACATGCTTTTATGCTAACAAGGATGTCACAAGGTTGTGCCGGGGCCATGCCCCGCCCCCTCCACTTCTTAAATGCCATATATCTCAGAAACCATTCAGATCCCCTTCCCAAAACCACATATATTGTTGTTCCGTATGATAAGACACATTCAGTGACACCATTCTGAGGGTCCCCTGGGCCATGCCCCACCCCCTTCTTCATAAAACGCCCATCATCTCAGAAATCTTACAGATCCCCACCCCTAAAGCATATATATTCTTGTTCCTTATGACAAGGCCCATTCGGTGACACACGCCTGGGGTCCTCAGGGATGTGCCGGGGCAATGCCCGACCCCCTTCACTTCATAAAAGGCACAATATCTCAGAAACCTTACAGATCCCCACCACTAGACCATATATACAGTAGAACGTCAATGGCTCTAACACCTTTGGGACCATGAAAATCTGTTCGAGCCAGGGGTAGTTCGAGCCACTGAGGTTACTGTCAGGAGGCATAACGAGATACTTTTAGACATCTTTTCGGTGTGCTATAATGAATATGTATGCTGTGTGTACTCATTAGAATCGCCTCATCGAGGCGATTCTAATGAGTACACACAGCATGCATTTGCAAGATAAAAGACTAATATTTCCTTAATTATCCCCCACTTTTCTTATGTAGAGGATTTCGCTAGGGGCTCATAAATGTGTTCGACTCATCCATGGTAAACGAGCCATCGGTGTTCGAGCCATCGAAGCTCTACTGTAGTCTTGTTCCTTATGATGTGACACATTCAGTGACTTGAACCTGGGGGTCATCCGGGGCGCGCCGGGGCCATGTCCCAACCATCGACTTCACAAAAAGCCAGAAAGCTGAGAAACCGTTCTGAACCCCACCGCTAAGCCATATAATGCTGAGACTTCATGGAAATATTCACCATATTTGCCTATACAGGTGTTATGTTTTTTTAATGAAATTTGGCTCTTTAGTTTGGTTGCTATGCCAACTTAAGAGTTTCAATAGACTTAAAATGGGAAAAATTGAAAAATGACATTTATGCCTTTCAAGATATTTTGTCAAGTTTTCATAGTATTGTTCCTTTAACAATGTTCTATCTGCCATACATTTTTAGGCCTATTGGTTGCCACAGATGAGAAATTGTCTACATATTAACATTTGTTGTCTTGCAACTACACATTCAAGTGACAGCCTCCAGGCTGATTTGGTCCAAGTTTTATATGTAACATCCTTGGGCTCAGGGCTTTCAAGGTTTAAATACATGGCTGCCAGTGGGCAGTGGTCCCCTGAGCTCTGGTGAGCATAATGGCCCATGGGCCTCTTGTTTAAAAAAATGCGAAAAGATTCAGTAGACAACATAAACACCAGACGTTTTCAGATGTAATTTTTCTATGTGTCTTAAGGGTTAACTACGCGGA
This sequence comes from Lucinisca nassula, assembly GCA_963580285.1. Classification (NCBI taxonomy): domain Eukaryota; kingdom Metazoa; phylum Mollusca; class Bivalvia; order Lucinida; family Lucinidae; genus Lucinisca; species Lucinisca nassula. Next base: position 129,445,098 of record OY757022.1, on the reverse strand, counting down.
CCCGGGAAGGGACATGATTTTTTAATATGTTGTGCGAACAAGATATTAAGTTGTGCGGACAAGATGTTATCTTGTGCGGACAACATAATTTATGTTGTGCGGACATATTATCTTGTGCGCACAAGATAATCTTGTGCGCATTACTTAATATCTTGTGTGCACAAGATATTACCTTGTTCGCACAACATACTTTGTTTGCACATCATAGATCGTGGGAAGTCGTGCGAACAAGATATTATCTTGTGTGGACAAGATATTATCTCCTTTGCACAACATATTATTTTGTGCGCACAAGATATTATCTTGTGCAGACAAGATAATATCTTGTGTGCAAAAAATATTAAGTTGTGCGAACAAGATAATATCTTGTCCGCACAAGATAATATCCGGTCCGCACAAGATAATATGTTGTCCGAACAAGAAAATATCTTGTCCGCTCAAGATATTCTCTTGTTCGCACAACATAATAATAAAAGAAAAAATCATGTCCTTTCGCTACGGAACCCGGGAAGGGACATGATTTTTTTTTTATTTTATAAGTTGTGCGCACAAGATAATATCTTGTGCAGACAAGATATTAACTTGTGCGGACAACATATTATCTTGTGCAGACAACATATTATCTTGTGCGGACAAGATAATATCTTGTCCGCACAACATAATATCTTGTTCGCACAACATAATATCTTGTCCGCACAACATAATATCTTGTCCGCACAAGATATTATCTTGTGCGGACAACATATTATCTTGTGCAGACAAGATATTAACTTGTCCGCACAAGATATTAAGTTGTGCGAACAAGATATTATCTTGTCCGCCCAAGATACTATCTTGTCTGCACAACATAGATCTTGTGCGCACAAGATATTATCTTGTCCGCACAAGATATTATCTTGTCCGCACAAGATAATATCTTGTCCGTACAAGATAATATCTTGTCCGCACAACTTCCCAAGATCTATGTTGTGCAAACAAGATAATATGTTGTGCGACCAAGATAATATCTTGTGCGCACAAGATATTATGTTGTGTGAACAAGATAATATCTTGTCTGCACAAGATAATATCTTGTCCGCACAAGATAATATCTTGTCCGAACAAGATAATATCTTGTCCGCTCAAGATATTATCTTGTTCGCACAACATAATAAAAATAAAAAATTATGTCCCTTCCCGGGTTCCGTACTTCGCGGGTCCCGTAGTTAACCCTATCAACCCGATAGACGTTACAGGTATTGGCACAAACGATGTAGATCAAGACGAGCCGTCTCATTATTTGGTGGCTGTTTGGACAAATATGATACTTATCCAAACAGACATCAAATAACTGTTTTATTACCAATCCAGCATACAGACATTTAATGCGTTGTGACTCGGATATTAGGATTGCATCGTTTTATAAAGACAAGTATTAGCTTTTACAAAAACTGAGGTAACGCTTAGCCCAGTACCTGGCCTGTAAAGTAAAATGACAAAACTTATCACGTGTAATAATGTGTGAGTTAATATGAGCCGGCGCATGACAAAACATACAATAAGTCATGTGCGCTCAACGAAGACTCAGATCAGCGCAGTCTGACCAGAGTCTTCGATGTGCCCTCTAAGGCAAGCTTAGAGCCCAATGCTCCTTCATGCAGCAAGATCAGTCTCTGGTAAGACTATTATGGATGCGTCGGCTGATCTTGAGTCTTCGATGGGCGCACATATCTTATTGTAGGTTTGGTCGTACGCTGGCTCATATGTAAGTTTATAACAGTCACATATTACCAATCAGGACTTCCAAATTTTCTCTCTCCTACGTGACATAACAACAAAATTACCAAGTACCTGAACTACATGCCTGCATTTACGGTTTATTTCATTTTGCATTCTCGGTTACCCTTTCAATTCGCTTTCTAGGTTAACCTTTTCATTTCGCATTCCATTACGATAACACATCCGCGTGATATAGTACATTTTTCAAACCTCAAAAAAGGCGTCTTTTCTGACGAAAATTTGTGATATTTTTCTTATTTATACTCCAAACATATACTGGGAAGACCGAAGTTCGAGGACGTAAGCGACATGACCGGTTTATATGTCTATAAATAGCAATATATTAAAACAGTTGCTAACAAAATAGTCAAACAACATTTGATGAATAAACTGTCAGAAACAAACATGAAAATTAACGAGCAAACTTTGACAGAGCTTATTATTTATTGTATGACCCATTTCCTAATCATTTTCAAAATGGCATTTAAGTTCGAGGATGCAGTTGTCACGAGGATCATTAAGGTGCTGTGCGGGGTAAAAATAAAATGATGGCATGTAATTGATAACAAGATACTTTTATTGTAAATAACATAAATTTTATTGGAAATTATTAGGGAAACGATGATTTTTCATTCATTCTCCAGTTGTGCACAAAATGTTATACTTCTGCTAGATATCGGGTTAGTTCATTCTGTTCTATTCCATACGAGTCCTGGGACGGGCCTCCGTGGCCTAGTGGTTAAGAGCGCTGACTCTTGATCATTAGGTCTCTCACCGCTGTGGTTCGAGCCTCGCTCGGGTCATATGTGAGACGCCAAGTTCTGCAACGGAAGGTCAGGTTGTTTTTCTCCGGGTACTCCGGTTTTCGCCTACCTCTGATTAACGATCGGCTCGATATGAGTGAAATAATCTTGAAAGGGCCGTAAAACCAAAAACCAAAAACCATACGAGTCCAAAACTTTAGCTCCATTTTATAATTTGTTCATTGATATCTACTTCAAACGAGAATTAGATGTCCCAAGAACAAGAACAATTGCCTAAAGTTTTGATTTTTAAAGTTTTAATATTTCTTAAGAGCATCACATTTACTACTGCTCTGCATTTCCCAGAAGAAAAATTAAGCCTCTGAAGTAATAAGGACATCAGTTATGTTAAGTTAAAAGTTTTTCCAACATTGATCCTCATCCGAAAAGAATGGATAAACAGGTCTGCTGGTAGGTGTCAACAGTAAACAAAGGACGCTTGATATTTCTGGCAGAATGTGTGTGAATGAAGAAATCATTGGGTTAAAGTTGGGTGTAAAAGTATTAGCAAAAATGGCGGATTTTTGTAATTTTTTAATGTCTCAAGCAATATTTACATCTCTGATCGGCATCGCAAGAATATTATACTGCCAAAATGTTGGCTTGTATTTGTGGTTTGTTGTTGATTCACGAGAGAATAGCATCAGTAGTAATCGATATATTTATATACAAATGGCGTCATCGAACTTGCGTCACCATCGAAGTTGCATGACGTCACTATGTGTTTTGAGTAAAAATAAGAAAAATAATGTATATCCCCGTAAATCCCCGTTTTCTCTATATAAAGTGGCGTATAGGGGGCGGGGGTGGGGGTGGGGTCATTTCACGGACTAGTTCACCTGATGCTAGGTTATCCTTTCATTTCGCATTCTAGGTTAACCTTTTAGAAAAAAAAAATCATTCCAGCTTGCCGTCTAAGAAAAACACGACGAAAAAAAAAAAAAAAAATAGATGTGTATTATGAGGGAAAAGTCAACAGCATGTTAACCACGAATATATGCTTATTTTGCAAGCGTGAGCACTCATGCATGCACATGTGTGTTACGAGATGGAATAGGAAACCTTTCAGGTGCTTATGCACATCTAAATTATTTTAGTAGGTATATAGTAAGGCGGTGCGAGTGGGGTATTTTAGGTGAAATACGGTAGGCAAAATATGCTGCTCCATGCACAAGTCATGCACATATCATACGATGTATGCATGAGTGGTTTGTGGAGATCTGTTTTTACAATACAGGGGGCCGCTATAAGGCTGATTTCTATAAAATTTGCCTAAAAATCGCCAACCGCCAAATTGTGCCATATATAATTTTCATTCCAGTCACGTGTTGTGTGTGTGTGTGTTCGTTTTGACGGGGGTTATGCCATTGATTTATAGGGTCGTTTCATCTTTTTTCCCCTATGGAAAATACTATTTGAACGCAAATCCATTATCTACTCTACTTTTGCTATCTGGCTTTAATTGTGGACGGTATCTTCACCTCGCCACGATTTTAGCGAGCTAATATGAGTATGCATGATTTTCCGGTAGTATTCATAGATATAAAAACCCTGAAAAACGAACACTATTCGGCAGCAGGTCAAGTTGTAACGAATTCACACAACATTGTGACGGGACAATGAAACTATATTGAAAGGTATGTTAAATCTTTGTTTAGTATTATTTTTGTATGAACATGCTTGTAGGTTTGGAGGGGTTTACTTCTAGTATACCCCAACTTTCTGAAGCCTATTCTGAATTCACTTTTGAAGCCTCTAGTGATTAGGCTACTAGCAGAGGTCGCAGGATCGATCCCAGGCTTCTCCAGAAGTAAAATAATTCTTTTTAAGCGAGGTCCTGTCTCATTCTGACCCTAGATGTTGGTGAGACGTAAAGTTTGGACACCCGCTCATTCTAGATTCATTTAGGCTTTTAGACCCCTTTTGTAGAATATAATTAATAAACGCCGGGTCACTTGTTTGATCCCTGACTTTTGACTAGCTGTGGTTAGAAAACCGTGGTCCCGTCTCTATATGATATTAGGTGTAGAGGGGACGTAAAATTAAGACGGGTTTAACCATATCTTCATCATCAGGACAAACTCTGACAAGAGCCTGTCGGGTTATCCGTGATGATGAACCGTGATGAATTTGATTTTACAAGCGTGTTCATGTTGAGTAGAAATAATTTTTTTCAAGAAGAATTACGAGTTCATTTTGTAATGATGCCGTTTTTATCTCGGTTTGTGCATGTATGTAAATATAAAGAACGTGATGATGATAAGTGAGAGTATTTGGTCGCCACACGTCATAACGGCCTGAGCGGCGTGGATGACGTCAGTTGCGTCATCAGGGTCACGAGGACAGTTGTGACGTGGTGCCTACCAAATGCAGAAAGAATTTACGGCAAACAGTGTTGGCCCTTATGAGACACTAACAAATGTTGTGGAGAATAGATGAAAATCTTCCTGGTTTTAGTTTCTAGCTGTTGTAAATGTAATGAATTTGTGAATAGCTATATTTGTGAGCCGTGTCACGGAGAAGGATATGAAATAGAGTTTGTTAGGTTTCCTGTAATTGGCGACTGACCAGGTAGCGCAAAAGTCATCACTAGACAGTCTACGGCCGTGGGCGTAGACAACAATGTTCATAAAAAAGGTTCCTTTAAGTACACTTTATAAGGAGAAAAGGGATAAAGATGACATGAGTCAAACATTTATTATGTGGAATCGTTGTCCACGCCTGTACAATGCAGATCTGACAATTACTGAAGAGTTACATTTGCGACAAAAAGGTAACACTATCTGATCGACTGGACGCTGAATCACTCAGACAGCGTTGTTGCCACGTGCCGTTGTCTAGATGTTGTTGCCAGCTTCTACTTCGTTGGGTGCATTAAAGATGATACATGGAAAACCAACTCAACCGTCCAATAGTAAAACAAAAATATTGGACAGTAATATAGTTCATACAAGTTGAAACTGATTTTATCATATGCCGTCGCGTCTGAGAGTGTAATAACGCCATGTAATATTTGGTTTAAACATGCAAAGTATCTAGATACGTCCCGTAACGTTACATGTACGACCTCCTTAACGACGTCGCGTTTACTAACGGCGGAATATTGACATTTTTTGTAAACAATCGTGAATAGCATGCGTTTTAAATGTCATATGATAAATAGAATCTTGCATTCGTGCTCATGTATTATTGAATTTATTAAACTCGTTGAGGAAAAGGGACATAATGCTCGGCAAAGCCTCGCATTTTATCCCTTCTCCTCAACTCTTTTAATAAATTGAATAATACATGGACACTCATGTAAGATTCTCTATTAAACACATCCTATAGCCAAAAATACATCATAACACTTTATATAAGGGATTGGGCAATAAAGTTAACTTCAAAGATGGGATTTAAAGCCGATCATTTTTCTCTTTTTTTTTTCTTCTTTCTATTTCTTTCTATATATACCGCAACACCCTCTAAAGAGGGTTACGTGCAGGTTACACTACATACTCTCCGGGACCTACACAGTAATCGTGTAATTACTGTAGGGATCTTTTACCTGCACAGGGGGTGGTTCTCCCTGCACAGGGGCCTCCAGTTAACTTTCCGACCCGAAGAACGATGCACTTTGTGGTATTCCTCCCTGCAAATGATGCCAGTGGATAAGAATCGTTAATAAGAGGTGGGCGAAAACCGGAGTATCCGGAGATAAAAATATTTGACCTTCCGTTGTAGAACTTGGCGTATCACATGTGGCCCGAGTGAAGCGCGAATAACAGCGGTGACAGACCTAAGATAAAACAGAAGTGAAGGCAATGAGAGGTTAATCATTGCCAAAAATACAGAAATGTAAACATTACATTGGTCAACGTTATACATCGTAATGTGTAGTTTGAAACATGGAATGGGGTATAGTTATGAATTGTAAACATTACATTTGTCAAAATACAGACATGTAAATATTACATTTGTCAACGCTAAACATCGTAATGTGTAGATTGAAACGTGGAATGGGGTATAGTTATGACTTGTAAACATTACAATTGTCAATGCTGAACGTCGTACTGTGTAGTTTGTAGTAGTAGTGGAGAGTAGTTATAATAGTAACATGTTGTTTTAACATCTTCTTATACTTCTATCTGTGCATTACTGCAAGTACAAGTTTGTATCATTGACTTTCTACCTTTAGAAGACTTTCTAAACCAACAACGTCATCTTACTTAAAGTTAACCGATGCAACGATTCAGAGGACTCGTGTAATTCAAAGCCTTGTATTCTGTAAGATCTACTGTGTTGCGTGTGCTATACATCCAGATGCAAAACGTACGGTTAAATAGGTTCCATCGCTCAATGAACAAGGCGAAAGTATATACTTGTAAAGTTATGGTTTGGCATGTACATCTTTATCGAATTTTGCAATGCCCATATATGGTGTTGCCTCCGGAAACTGTCGGTCTTTGTCGAAGTTGTATGGAAAATAAATATTTGAAATAAGGATCGCTCCCTGATACTTCCGGAATGCAAGGGAGACTACTTATCTAGACTATTTAGGTTGGATGATTTAAAAAAAAAAAAAACACCCTTCCCGATCGATTCCCCTAATATATTAAGCGTTGGCGGTGAACTGTACATTTTGTTTTTAGATGATAGTTTTAAGTACCGTATTTCTAAATCTTGATATAAATATTTAAAGATTTTGAGTCCAATTAGGTGGGTAATTAGCCGAGGAAATTATCGTGCCGTAACATGATTTCGATAGTCACATATTTCCGATCTAGCTTTCGTTTTAGCTGGTGATTTTTGCAAACACCTCGTAAGAGTATATTACATGGAGTGCAATGACAATCTTTTAATAGACAGCACATTCTAGACACCTTTACCACACAATATTAAGAATAAATTCTAAAAATAAAGTAATCTTACTCCTTCTTGCAAAAATGACTTTTTACCCATGACTTTATTCTACAGACACAAAATGACCACAGTCGAAGTTTTTGTGTACTCTGCATCCATTGTTGGGAACACGTTTACTATAGCGGTCCCCATAAGTATTTTCCTGTGATGTCACATTGTAGTGGGGGCTGTTGCCTCCACACCCCTACTCAAAATATTGAGGATTACTGTCTTCAAACTCCTGATAAACATTTACATTAGATTTGTCCCAGAACTAGCCTAAAACAATAGGCTTAGTCCGTGGGGACCACTAAAGTAAATACTACCCCATTGTTGTTACCTCAGATGTTAAAACTATCTCATTCCTGCTAAAATAGTATAGTGTTTCATTGGTTGTATTTGTCACTTTTTAGAGCCGTTTGGCATATACGAGTCGTAGGAGTTCAGATGACCCGATTACGCGATTAACTCTTTTAGTACCAAATGGAATCTTCCTCCTTATATACAGCAGGAGCCCATTTCAAAATTTAGGGGTGTCAGGTTGTGTTTTCTTCAAAAATTTAGTAGGAAAATGGCTGAACTTTTTGCAAACAGTGTGGACCCTGATCAGACGCCGCGTTTAGCGGCGTCTGATCTGGGCCTGCACTGTTTGCAAGGGTACCCCTTTAGGGGTTTCTGGTACTAAATGGATTAAGGACACTGGTCCGAAACTTGTCTTTTGTCAAACACTCACATCATTTATGAACACTTTGCGATATACCCGAATTCTCTCCTTTGGATGCCCGAATCCTGCTCGCGAGGTTCAAGATGGCGACCCGCATGCTGGTCGCTGGAATCATCCGGGGTTTTTGCAAAGCAAAACTTGATTATGATTATATACCCGTGCCACATAGCGCAATTTTAAACACCTCCAAAACGCCCCGCCCTTAGGGGCTTGGAGAAATATATTTGGCAGCATGGTGCATCCGCGCACAGCTGAAACCACTAGTAGACCGCTTTGAAGGTCTATGCCTGCCAAGAAAAAGTGTTGAGTGTCGGACCATACCCTTAAACGCATCGGTTTCTTTGGGTGCTAGGGCTTGAGATGAACCTTTGTGTTCGTTGTGATTCGAGTTCTGTATCTAAAATTTCAAACGAGCCACCGTGGCCTAATGGGTAAGAGCGCAGACTCTTAATCGTTAGGAATTCGCGCCTCTGAGGCGACAAGTTCTGCAATTAACTGAATGCCATGTGATTTTTCTCGGGTACTCCGGTTTTCGCCCATCTCTGATAATAACCTGAAAAGGGCTGCAAAACCAACACCGCCAGCCAAATAATAATAAATAAATAAATGAATAAAAATAAAAATCTATCGTACTGTTACTGTTTGACCTTTTATACACTCGAGGACAGACCTGTAACCTGCACAGGGAATGATTCTCCCTGCACAGGGGGTGGGGTCCATTTAACGTCCCGATCCGAAGGACGGTGAACTTTGTGACATTTCGTGCAAATAGAACAATTTATTGAACAAAACGAGCTAATAAGTGCATTAGAGTGGGAATTAAAGCTGACACGATTAATCGTATACTCGATTAATCGATCGATAAATCCCACAAAAAATATTATCATTTCTGATTTGCTTTTAATCGATTACTTGATAGATACAATTTACTACCCAAAGTCATGCCTAAAATAGCTGAATGTGTGGCAAACAGTGCAGACCCTGATGAGACGCCGCATTATGCGGCGTCTCATCATGGTCTGCACCGTTTTCTCAGGCCTGTCTGTTCAAATATACATATAGTAAAGTGCAACATATGGTAAGAGTCATGCTCAGACTGAAAGTCAGACAGGTAAAATTATGACAAAAACCTTAGCGATTACTAATCGATTGTCGTTCGCAATGGCATTACTGATAATCGATTATCTTTTCAGCTCCGATTAGCCAGCCCTAGTGGGAATCGCTGAATTGAAAAATGCCATTTGGGAAGGTCAATCGACGATTTTTTCCGTAGGAAATTGCGTTTTACGAAAACTGCGTTTTACGGCCCGCCGATTTACCTTTCCAAATGATAATGTTCAATACTTATCCAAAATACAAGAAATACGAGTGGAGGCAATGATCAGGAATCGATACAATAAACCCACAGCTCCTATGGAAAGAAACACAAACATGAAATAACTAGACCCTAATTGAAACATCAATAGCGGAAAGCCAAAAGGACAGTTACATTCCAACGAAATGGCCGATTGACTATCCAAAAAAAAATAATGTAAGCGATGCACACACTCAAAAGACAAACCATAACGGAATGGTCAGTTTTGTTTTTGTTTGATTTGATGTTTAACGTCCCCGTCAACACTGTAAAGGTCATTTTGGAGACGTTGCTTCCAATTTTGTGGGACTTTTACCCGACAGTGAGATGAAATGACTTCTCAAGCCCTGTCGCCCAATGAAACCAATAGGGTTTATTAGCATGGACGGTCCCCCTCGCACCGCGGTTCCTGGACAGGCTTAGATCCTCTAAGCGGTTTACCAGTACTAGTGTGCGGGCCGGATTCAGCTCTGCGTGGAAGCAGCAGGCAGCCCATATATTTCTTCAAGCCCCTATGGGCGGGGGCTTACGGAATGGTCAGTGAAACGAATTTCACGGTGGGGGGGAGGGTGGTCGGGGGGCATACTTAATTTTTCATATCGGTCCGAGAACTCGTATGACGATAACCGTTTGGCAGGGGACTATGCTTAGAAAAGAACATCTGAAAAACACGAATATGACGCACGAGTTGGCGAACCTTGATACGGCGCAATTTGCCGTTGGCCATTTTATTGCGACACTATCGAGTCATTGTGTCACTTGTTTTATGCTGTGCGAGCCTTCGGCTTTTGTCGTTAAGCCTTAAATCGACAACGCAAAGAGACAGCATAAGCGAGATAGACGCTATGTAGACCGAATGTAACATTTTACATATTTGGAGAGACATATAAATGGGCTACTTTTATCACTTGCCCGCGTTGAGACACTCATCAACGGCAGGTAAGCTTCTTTCCAACGCACAGACAAACGCGTACAGAGAGAGAGAGAGAGAGAGAGAGAGAGAGAGAGAGAGAGAGAGAGAGAGAGAGAGAGAGAGAGAGAGAGAGAGAGAGAGCTTTTGACAAAGTCACCCATGCAAAAAAAATTCATTCCGAAATTGCACCATTATGACATTAGAGGAGCCACTAAAATGGATTAAGGACTTTCTGGACAATCGAAAAAATTAGTTGTAATAAACGGGGAAAACTAAGCTAGTATCCCAGTTTCATCTGGCATCCCACAGGGCTCGGTTCTCGGATCAACTCCCTTTCTAGTATGCAGCAGGTTAAATCAATAGTCAGACTTTTCACGGACAATACCGCCATGTACCTTGCCATAAGCTCACAAACAGCCTTCTGCTACAACAAGACTTACATACACTTGAACAGTGGGAAAATATGTGGGACATGTACTTTAATCCTTCTAAATGCCAGATCCTTCGTGTAAGCGGACGTACGTATCCCATTCCAGCTGTTTACCTCTTGCTTGGTAGCCAGAGAGTGTTTCTGCAGCTAAGTACCTTGGGGTCACCTCACTGATTATCTAAGCTGGAGCCCCCACATTGACAACATAACCAAAAAAGCAAATCAGACTCTTGGATTCTTGAAAAGAAACCTTCTGATCCATAATAAGCACCTGAAATCAGCTGCATATAAGACTCTTGCCAGGCCGAAACTTGAGTATGCGTCCACTGTATGGTATCCCCGCACTGCCATCGACATATACAAAGCGGTCCAAAGAAGGGCTACCCCCTCGACCGTTTTATATACCTCATTCTATAAACCCTGAATAAAAATATTGGCGAAACGACCCACCACATTTGGGCGAAGCTATCCACGAGAGAATCGACCCAGGGCGAAATGACCCGCGGACAAAACGATTTAGGTCCTTCAGCTTAGCTGTATCACTTGAAGCGTAGCTATAGTCACGGGTCCCCCCCCCCCCCCCCGGCAGCCCTTCTTTGGACTGCTTCCACTTTGAATATGCCAGTGACAGTGTGGGGATACAGTGGACGCATACTCTAGCTGCGGTCTGACAAGAGTCTTATATGCAACTGAATGTTTCTTTTCAAGAATCCAAGGGTATGTTTTGCTTTTTTGGTTATGTTGTCAATGTGGGCATTCCAGTTTAGATAATTAGAGACGCTGACCCATGGTACTTAGCTGCAGAAATACTCTACAGCTGGGTGCCATGCAAGAGGTACACAATTGGAATGGGGTTCTTACGTCGGGTAACATGGAGGACTTGGCATTTAGAAGGATTAAATTCCATGTCCCACATCTTTTCCCACAGTTCAAGGGTATGTAAGTCTTGTTGTAGTAGATCGCTGTCTGTTTGTGAGCCTCTGGCAAGGTACATGCCAGTATCGTCCGTGAAAAATCTGACTCTTGATTTGACCTGCTAAGGCAGGTCATTGATGTACACAAGAAAGAGAATTGGCCCGAAAACTGCGCCCTGCGGGACGCCAGAGGACACTGGGATACTAGCTGAGTTTCCCGCGGAGTTTCCCGCGTTAATGACGACTACTTTTCCATTGTCCAAAAAGCCCTTAATACATTTTAGAGTGTCTCCTCTAATGCCATAATGGTGCAATTTCCGAATGATTTTTTTTTTTTTTTTGCATGGGCGACTTTGTCAAATGTTTTGCTAATCTCTCTCTCTCTCTCTCTCTCTCTCTCTCTCTCTCTCTCTCTCTCTCTCTCTCTCTCTCTCTCTCTCTCTACTAGTTTGTCTGTGCGTTGGAAAGAAGCTTACTTGCTGCTGATGGGTGTTTGTACGCGGGCAAGTGAAAAAGTAGCCCATTTATATGTATCTACAAATATGTAAATGTTATATTTGGTCAACATAGCGTCTATCTCGCTTATTCTGTATCTCTGGGTTGTTGGATTTAAGGTTGAACGACAAAAATAAAAAAATCAAAGGCTCTGACAGTATAAAATAAGTGACACAATGACTCGACATTGTCACAATAAAATAGCCACCGGCAAATTGCGCTGTATCAAGGTTCACCAACTCGTGCGTCATATTCGTGTTTTCCAGATTTTCTTTTCTAAGCATAGTCCCCTGCTAAACGGTTATCGTCATACGAGTTCTCGGGCCGATATGAAGAATTAAGTATGCATAAAGAAAAACAAGATAGCTCTCACACCTCAAATTGCAACAAAATGAGTTGGAAAATGTCACATTTCTTTAAAAATGAGCCAACCCGACTGGATTGTGTGCAAAAAAAAAAAAATCGCGAAAATATAAACGATACCACCAAATGCTTTAAAATGCGCACGCTTTAAAACGAATAGTTTCTATACTCCGTGTGATAGGTAGTATGTTTCTGTGTTGAACACAAACGATAAAGCAATGGAAAATACGACCAATTTCCGCTTAGCAACCAATGTGCTCCGCCATTTTCTTCCAGAAAACTTGCGCTGTATCCACCGGCAAATCTACGTAAGACCCGGCAAACCTGTGAAAGCATTGACCAGTGTGAAGCACAGTTATCGAATATATGAATCTGTAGGTTCCGTAGTGTAGTGGTTATCACGTCTGCTTTACACGCAGAAGGTCGTGGGTTCGAGCCCCAGCGGAACCATTTATTTATTTATTTTATTTTTTTTACACACTTTCAATATTAATTTTATTATTATTATGCTTACATGTAATGATTGATTGGTTGATTGATTGATTGGTTTCGGTTTGACGACACGCCAACCCTGGTGGGTCATTTTGTGTCGTCTCCCAGAGAAAGGGAGAAAAGAGAGTTTGTTTTGTCCGTTTTGGAGTTTAACGGCCAAGTCAACACTATTTAGGTAATTTTTGAGCCGGTCAGTTTACATATCCACACTTTTCCTGGGCAGGCTTATACGTAAGCGGTACAGTGCACATTCTTTCGCCAGAGACTGACAACTGCCCTTCTTGAATCAGCGGAAGGGATAGAATGACCGTAGAAAAGATTTCATGATCAATCTCCTCGAAAGAATGTTGCTGACCTCGGCAAGTATCGAACACGCGTCCTCCTGATCACCAGTCAGACGCGCATCCGACTGACCTACCGAGGCCGGCGAGGAAAAGAGATAGAAGAGATAGTAGGGGTGAAAGTGATGGACAGATAAGAAAGAGGAAAATGAGCTGAAGTGCACAAACACACTCCACACCTACCCTTACCTGCTGCAAAGACAACAGGCCTTGTCCAACTGAAAATTGAATATCGGTTGGGCGCCCAAGTGACGTAAGATACACGCCACCTTTGCCTCATCCAACCACCCCAAACATGTAATGAACTTATTGAGAAGTGGTTTAAGCACTCATCTTTTATTATTTCAAAATTTGGAAAATTTCTTTTCTTCGATTGGGATCTTTTTTTTTTTTTTCTTCTTCTTCTTCTTCTTTGTTTTTCAATAAAAATGGGGGAAATACATACCTATTGGCATTGGGAATGGGTATTTTTACGGGATCCGTATATGTAGGCAGAAAAAAATCCCTGTTTTTTTTTTTTTTTTTTTTCATGAACTAGTTGAAGCTCCAAAGCGAACACAGCACAGCGGCTGCTTTGCAGAGCATACAGAGCCTAAGACTACCGGATCTAGCTGTGCAGATTCTGATGGGACAGCTAGTTATTATACGGGCGGCGCAGTCTGATCTGAGTCAGTGCACTATCTGGATGCCCCTTGACCCAGAGTTTTTTCATAAAGACTGTATGCCTGTGGGTGCCCAGTCTGATCCGAGTCTTAGACTCTTAGCTGTGTAGTATGTGGTTAAACCTTGACCCAGTATAATTACTGAGTGGGTAAGCAGGATGATACGAGACTTTGCTGAGCCCACATGATGTTTCAATACCTCTATTTGTTTGTTGTGGCCAGACAAACAATCGAGAGGGCCACTACGATAATCAAGGTAAACAGAAGCCTTCAAAGCAGTCTTGACCAACCATGCTGCACACGCAACCTTCTCGGGGTCTTCAGTAGTAAACGGTCCCTGCACTGCCGCAATGGTTGGTGGCTGCCAGCTTGTCACAAGTAGTCATGTTGTTGTTGTTTAAGTTTTGTTTTGATGATGAATAGGTCTTTTGTTTTTGTTTTTGGTGGGTTTTTTTTGGGTTTTTTTTTTTTTTTTTTTTTTTTTCTTCTTCTTTTTTCGTTTTGTTTGTTGTTGTTTTTGTTGCCCCGTACATCCATCACGAAAACATGCCTATATAATTTTGACCCCCTTGAATCCCACTTTTATGTAGTAAAACTGGGGTTTCCGGGGGTATACCTTATTTTTCTTATTTCTGCTCTAAAATATAGATTGTGGGTACTCGTTAGAACCGCCTCAATGAGGCGGTTCTAACGAGTGCCCACAATCTATATTTTGAGCAGAAATGAGAAAAATATCACAATTTTTCATAATAAAATTTTCATTTTTTGTTCGGCAATAAAGGTGGCAATGTATTTGTATAGGAGTGTTTGCGTAATGCATCATAGTGCAGATTATATTTTCTAGTCATTTGGGTTGGAATCATTTTGAAAATAGAGTTCTGCTCAAGCGGGTGCTAGCGGGTCTGGCACATTTCAGTACTGGTCATGAACAGACTCAATAAAACCGAGTCTGCTATTTTCGTTCATTTGGTGTATTCTTTGCTTCCAAAGGGTCTAACTTATTTGTCATAAACAATCTATATTTTTTCTTTGTCATGTTGCTTTTGTTGATGTTGTTTCAGTTTTGTTTCGATGATGTATAGGCCTATTTTTCGTTTTGTTTTTGTATGTTGTTGTTGTTTGTTGCTTTAGTTGTCAATGTTGTTGCTGCTGCCGTTGTTGTTGTTTTTTTTGTTGTTGTTTTTTGCTTCGGTTGTCGTCGTTGTTTTGTTGGTTTGTTGACATTGTTGTTGTTGTTGTTGTTGCTGTCGTTGTTGTTCCTGTCGTCATTGTTGTTGTCGCTGTTGTTGTAATTGTTGTTTTTGTTGCTTTGGTGGCACTGTTGTTATTGTTGTTTGCGTCATTGTTGTTGATGTTGTTGCTGTTGTTGTTTTCGTTATTGTTGTTGTCGTAATTGTTATTGTTGTTGTTGTTGCTGCTGCTGTTTTGTTGTTGTTGCTGTTGTTGTTATTGTTGTTATTGTTGTTGTCGCAATTATTGTTGCTGCTTTTGTTGTTATTGTTGTTGTTGTTTCTGTTGTTGTTGTTGTTGTCGTTATTGTTGTTGTTGCTGTTGTCGTTGCTAGTGTTTTTGTTGTTGCTGTTCTTGTTGTCGTTGTTTTGTTGTTTTGGTGACGTTTTTGTTGTTACCGTTGCTGTTGTTGTTGTCGTTATTGTTGTTGTTGCTGTTGTCGTTGCTTTTGTTGTTGTTGTTGTTGTTCTTGTTGTCGTTGTTTTGTTGTTTTGTTAACGTTGTTGTTGTTACCGTTGCTGTTGTTGTTGTCGTTATTGTTGTTGTCGTCGTTATTGTTGTTGTCGCTGTTGTTGCTTTCGTTGCTGTTGTTGTTTTTGCTGTTGTTGTTGTCGTTATTGTTGTTGGTTGTTGTTGTTTGTTGTTGTTTTTGTTGGTGGCGGTAGAGATGGTGGTGGTGCTGTTCACTGTTGTCATTTTAAGAACATGAAGAATATGTTCCACGATAAAGCTCCTTTTAAGCTCGCCTTACGAAAATAAGGAGGGGGGCTAGTGCTTTACCCCCGGCGTCCGGCGTCGGCGTCGTCGTCGTGGGCGTCCGCATTTACTTAAAGTCTACCTGCAAGCTCTTATTTGTGATGTTTTACTAATTTATTTTCAAAAATTAACAATTGTTAAAAATGAATATTTCACATATTCTTTTTAACTCCATTTGGCTTTAATTGGACTTTTTGAGAAGGTAATATCTCGGTAATATTCTCCTCTGTACTACCTCCCTTACTTCCCTTTGCAAGCTGCGTGAGTTCAAATCCCGGGGGAGGAATGATTTTCTTCTTCTTCATCTTCTTCTTCTTCTTCTTCTTCTTCTTCTCCTCCTCCTCCTTTTCAAAAACACAGCGAGTTCGACTTTCAGGGTCTGGGGCTCAAGGTCAAGGTCATTGTGACTATTTTTAGAAAAACGTTGTAATCACTCTAGCACCTTCATTTATTGATGGATTTCAATATAGTTGAGTATGATGATATCTCGAGCAATTTTGACTTTTGGAATCAGGGGCTCAAGGTCAAGGTCACTGTGGCTATTTTTAGAAAAACATTGTCATTGCTCTAGTGTCTACATTTATTGATGGATTTTAAGATACCTTCACACCAGTATTGGGTATGATCATGTATCGAGCGAGTTTGCCTTTCAGGGTCTGGGGCTGAAGGTCAAGGTCACTGTGGCTATTTCTACAAAAAAAAATTATTTTTGCTCTAGCCACTACATTTATTGGTGGATTTTCAGATAACTTCACACAAATGTTGGGTATGATAATATCTTAGCTGAGTTCAACTTTCAGGATCTGGGACACAAAGTCAAGGTCACTGTGGCTATTTTTAGAAAAAAACATCGCTCTAGTGCCTACTTTTCTTGATGGATTTTAATATAAGTTCTTACAAGTGTTGGGTATGATAATATTACGAGTGTCTTTGACTTTCAGGGTCTGGGGTTCAAGGTCAAGGTCACTGTGGCTATTTTTAGAACAAACTTTGTCATTGCTCTAGCCCGTACATTTATTTATGGATTTTAACTTCACACAAATGTTGGTTACGATGATATCTCAACTGAATTACACTTTCAGGGTCTGGGGCGCAAGGTCAAGGTAAGGTCACTTTGACTAATTTTAGAAAAACTTTGTCATCTCCCTTGTGCCTACATTTCTTGGTGGATTGCAAAATAACTTGACAAAAATATTGGGTATGGCCATATCTCCAGCGAGTTTGACTTCAGGGTCTGGGGCTGCAAAATTGGAATTTCTTTTTTCAAATAAAAATATTTAAAACAAGATTTCTTCTTCAGTGGTTCTTTTTTTTTTTTTTTTTTTTTTTTTTGTTATTTAATATTTATTTCTGAAAATACATTGTACAAACATACTTCTACTATATAAACATGGCATCAGCTTTACACAATATAATATGCCTTTAGGAAATGTGCATGATGTAATATATTATCGGCAGAAGTGTACATAATGGGTATTATACAAAAAATATACATCAAAACTGCTTAGCCATACAATAACCAAACTTATCTAAGTACTAATATACATTATATTTCTACAATGGAATTCCAGAAACTCTAGTTGATATGAAAAAAGGAAAAACAACACACACACACACACACACACAAACATGCTCACACGCACACATGCATGCACACAGAAAAAAACGGCAAGGAAGGAAAGTAGAAAAATAAGTAAAGACAAGAGAGAAAGCTATGGGTACCAGGATTGAGAGAGAGAGAGAGAGAGAGAGAGAGAGAGAGAGAGAGAGAGAAAGAGAGAGAGAGAGAGAGAGAGAGAGAGAGAGAGAGAGAGAGAGAGAGAGTAAAATATATAAAGAGAAAAAAGAGATGAGCGATATGAGTTGCTGCATTCCTATAATTGTTGTGATGAAATTATCCAAGAAGGTTTCCAAAATTTCCCCATTTTCGTTCGAACTGGGCTAGTCTGTCTTTCATAAAGTAGATTTCTTTTTCTATTTTTAGTTTTCGACTCAAATATGATTTAAAATGAATAATTGTTGGAACACGTTTCTGAAATTTATTTCTAAAAATGAAATATTTCCCTAGCATTATAATGAAGTTTTTTATTTGAGTCTGAGGATGCATTTCTGAATGTGTAACGCCAAATGTTATAGTTTGTATATTTAAGGTTGTGTCAAGATGATATTCTTGTAGCATATTTGATAGATTTGTCCAAAATTCTTGAACATATATGCATTCCCAAAACAAATGATTAAAAGTTTCTATTTTCATTGTACAAAAATCACAGAGAGCTGAATTTCCAATTTTACACTTTAATAAAAATTTGTTGGTAGGGATAATACGCATCAAATATTTATACTGGAAGTTTCTTAATTTGATATCATTTGTAGCATACAATATATTTGTATATATCTTCTTCCAGTTTAAATTTTCATTAATAAATAAATCATTCCATTTTTTCTCCGAACGTTTTTCTATCAATAATTCTTTATCTCGAAGAAAGTTATAGATAAATTTATTTGTTTGCTTTGTTTTGACTACTTGACTTATTAGGCTAGGTGCTATCGGGTGGTCTGTAGTTTCCTGTTTTATCTCAATTTTCCATTTATTTGGAATACTATGAATTAAACTTAGATACATAAGAAAGTCGCTTTCTAGTACGTCATATTTTTCTTTCAGTTCTGTAAAGGACATTATATGCTTGTCTGTATCGTTGAAAATATCTTTAAAGTACTTTATTCCCTTGTTATACCAATGGGTATACATTATAGTTTTATCATCAACTTTTATATTTTTATTATTCCATAGTATTTCGTTTCTGTAGCTATATATTATAGATTTTTCATTTCCTCTGCACCAAGCTAATAAAATATCTTTTAAAAAATTATTGTTTGAAATAATTTTATCTATATCGTTTTCTGAAAAATTACATTAAAAAAACAGTCTTCCGCCCCAAGGTTTCAATTTGTTTAAATAGATTTTATATAAAATTCCATTATTATTAGATTCTAAAATACGTTTTACCCAGCTCATTTTTAGGGATTGTATAAATGTTTCTAAATTTATCATTTTAAGCCCCCCTTTGTCATAATCTTTTGTCAAGATTTCTCGCTTTATTTTGTCTGGTTTACCATCCCATACAAAGTTATACATTATTTTTTCAATTCTCTTTACTGTCTCTTTTGAGGGGTTTGGTAAAGAAGAGAGAACATAAATAAGTTTGGGAAGCGCGAAATTTTTTATAACTGTTATTTTTCCCATAAGTGTTAATTTTCTGTGTTGCCATTGTTTTAGGCAGTTTTCAAAATCTTTTATTTTTGGTTCCACATTCAGTTTAAAAACAGATTCCTTATGTGTTGTAAAAGTTATGCCAAGTGAACTTGCTTTAATGGAACTCCACTGAAATTTTCGGTGTCCAAAGTAAATAACATCGTTTTTTACCATTGAACCAACTCGTAGCACCTGGCATTTTTTGGAGTTCAGTTTCAGTCCAGAAATATAACTAAAGTTATCCAATGTATGAATTAGTGTTTCGAAAGATTTAAACGAACCATCTAGAATAAATGATGCATCATCTGCGAAAAGCGATTTTTTAAATTCATCTCCAGCAATATGTATTCCTTTTATATCTTCACATGTAGTAATTTTATGGGATAATAATTCAATACAAATAATAAAAAGGTAAGGAGAAAGTGGACATCCTTGGCGGACACCCCGTGAAATAGAAAAGAATTCTGACAGATAACCATTATTTGAAACGCAGCTCTTAGCATCGTTATAGAATAATTTTATCCATTTTATAAAACTCTGTCCAAAATTGAAATGCTGTAAACACTTTATCATGTATGCATGGTCTAAACTATCAAATGCTTTTTCAAAATCCGAGAAAAAGAGCATACCAGGTATTTTTTGTTCTTCGGCACTTTGTATAATTTCCGATAAAAGTCGTATATTTTCTTCTATATATCTACCTTTAATAAATCCGGTTTGTGAACTGTCTATAATAGTTGTTAAAATTCGTTTTACTCTGTTAGCTAATACTTTTGTTGCAATTTTGTAGTCGACATTTAACAAACTAATAGGTCTCCAATTTTCAAGAAATGTAATATCTTTGTTTGGTTTTGGAATCAAAGTGATGATACTTTGTTTTTGAAGTTCAGTTAAGGAACAGTTTTCATAAGAATAATTTATAGAGTTTACATAATATTGTTTTAAATCATTCCAGAATATTTTGTAAAACTCAACGGTAATTCCATCAGAGCCAGGACTTTTCTGGTTTTTCATCTCTTTAAGTGCATTTTTACATTCTTGTTCTGTAATTAACCCTTCACAACTTTCCTTTTCTACGTTATTTAGTTTATTCACCGTCTCATCAAAAAAGTTATAAGCTGAATTGTGTGGTTTTCTTTTTGTGTATAGTTCCTTATAAAAGTTTTCGGCTTCTTTTAAGATTTCTTCTTGATTAGTATTGATTTTATTATTTATTGTAAGCCTTGAGATTAATTTCTTTTCTGATTTCTTCTTCTCCAAAGAGGCAAAATATTTACTATTTTTTTCACTATGCTCCACTATGTTTGCTTTGGATCTTAATATTAAGCCGTTTGTTTTGTGTTCTATTATCTGTTCTAATTCATTGTTTTTATCCTCGAGATTACGTGTTATTATTTCTATTCTGTCAGTATTTGTTGCTTCTGTGAGTTCGTGTGTAAGTTTATTTATATCATTTTTTATATTTTCTTCTCGTGCGTTTGTTTCTTTCATTTTCTTAGTGGCATACTTAATGGATTCGTTTCTGACAGTCCCTTTAATTATTTCCCATAGAGTATTTGGGTTTGCTTCCTGGTTTATTAAAACTATTTCATTAATATTTTTCTTAATCGTTTCTTGATACTCAATGTCTAATAATAAACTATTGTTTAATTTAAAGTAGCCTGGTCCTCGTTTGTTATTAGTTAAATCGATATTTATAAAAACTATACTGTGATCTGATTTAAAACTAGTACAGTGTTTACTATATGTTATTGAATTTCTTAAATTATCTGATATAAGAAAGTAATCTAATCGGCTGAAGATCGGTGGTTTGTGTGAAGAATGCCAAGTATACTGTCTTAAGTTTGGATGCTTTTCTCGCCATATGTCAATAAAATCGAATGTGTCCATTATATTTCTGATCTTATTTCTGCATAATCTGTGTCTATCAACCCTACCATTTTTCCTATCTAATTTTTCATCTAGAACCGTATTAAAATCTCCGCCTATGATAAATGTTTTTTCGTCGTTTTCGTTTAAGTAATTTTCAAGTCTTTCAAAAAATGTTTCATCGTTGTTATTTGGGCCATAAATGTTTATTAAAGTAAGTTCTGTTTCATTCATACTAAGTTCTAGAACTTGAATTCTACCACTGACTATTTCAGTATGATTACATATATAGTATATGGTAGGTTTGAGTTGATCAAAATTCCCGTCCCTTCACTATTTTTACTATGTCCACAGAAAAATGCATCATTGTCCCACTCTTATTGCCATAGATTCTGAGTATTTTGTCCCGAATGGGTTTCTTGTAGAAAACATATATCATAGTTTTTACTTTTAAGCCAAGTGAATATTTGGTCACGTTTATTTTTATTGCCCAATCCTCTAACATTATAAGAGCATATAGAAATATCCATTGGTTTTTATACAAATGCACATGACGAAATGTATATCAAATATAGGAACGCAGCAAAAAGAAAGATAAAATAACAAATAAAAAAATCCAAAGTCAACAGTAATGAAAACAACATAAATGTTCATATGAAAAGGTGAAAAAGTGGGCTATATACCAACTTCAGTGGATCTTCATGTAACTTGTCTGTTTTCTGGTTTCATTAGACTTAAAAACAAATGCTTTAGTGAATGTACACTGACAGTCCGTGAAAGTGCACCACTGTTGTGGTATGCTGTCGCTGACCGTCAGTACCCTCTGTAAATCTGCGAACGTTTACGTGAGATGAAGTAGAGCGCAAATATTAAGTTGATTTTGTCAACTTAATATTTCTGTTCCATAGAGACTTATACGAAATAGAATAGTTTCGGCTAGTAAATGTGTGTCTATCTGGTTTGAATCTGATATAATGCACCGCATTTATATTAAAACGTTAATAATGAAGAAAATATTGATATTATAATAATTGTGATAATAGTATAATTAATGATGATAATCATGGTCACAATAATACTAAGTCAACAACAATATTAATAATAATGATAGTAATAAATATACAAATACAGTCAAATCTGCGGGAAACAGGATCCTATGGGAATCCAAAAATGATTGTATAAGACAGGTGCTTACTTTGTGCAGGTAGATTTCCAAGGAGATACAATGCTGGCTTTTTAGTTCCGGTGATTGCTTAATAGTGGCTGCCTTTTAAGACAGTATTGACTATAACAACAATAATAGTAATAACAATAACAATAGTAGTATAGTAATAATATTAGAAATAGTCGTGGAAACTGCTGTAAGAAAAAAAAAAAAAAAAAAAAACACTGACAAGGTGACCGATATTGATAAAAAGATTGATGGTGAGACTAGTAATAATAACAATAATTGAAAAAAATAGGAACAATTAAAATCTAATAGAATAAGTCATGATACAGGAAAAAAAATATATATATATCCAATGGGATTTCCCGTTTGCGGTTCCATAATCGCACATGCGTAGCTGCCCAAAGCTAGGAATTCCCATGCGCGTCCTCGGGTGCGGGTGCTGATGCGGTAAAATTCGAAAACTAAAGATATATAGAGAGTGACTCATTGTTTCCGGATACGAGTTCGGCCCGGGTGTGTGCATGGGTCCGGTTTTCTCAATCGAGAAGTGTATCGGTAAAACATATCCGGATGGTAACCGTGTGTGAGATGAGCTGTTGCGCGTTTTTTATGCGGAAGTGTACACGGAGTGTTTTATATTAATGATATTGGATTTTAGTAACCTATCCACATGCAATAGAATAGCCGCAACCGCAGACGGACTCGTATCCACATGCCAAACCGGCGCCCGCACATATGGATTCCCATCTTAATAGGGCCAAAAATGTGACTCTCTGCCCGAAATTTTCTATAGACCCACATCACGTCTGCGAACAGCCAAGGCCTGGCGAGACTGCATGTATTTGCAGGCTCGCCAATGGCTTCGCTGCTCGCCTGTGCGACAAGGACCCTTCGGAGAAGGGCTGAGACTTAAACAAAATAATATTTATTTCTGCAACATGTCAAATAAAATCATTACAATCAAAATCAGTAAACTCAAAAGAAAAGTGTATTTGTCAATTTGTGGGTAGTAGTGCCTCAAAAACCCCAACTGAAAATCACTTTTGTAACAGATGATGAATATGTGACCAGTCCAAAAATGATCTGTCAATATGTAAGTTTTCATAAAATTTTTGTACCATTCAGTTAATCTGCTGTCAAGAAAACGGACGTTCTCACAGATGTGTAGATAGGTGGCTACTAAGTGCATATTGGGTGTTTTTGTGACTAGTTTTTGGCACATATTTTTGACACATAAACGTCATTTGTAAGTGACTACGGAATAAATTTGATTGAAATACATAAAAATTGTCGCCATTTTAGCCACCGATCTACATGGCTGTTTGTACGGACACACACACACACACACACACACACACACACACACACACACACACACACACAATTTGTAGTTCTTCTATTTTCATCCCGCCTTTAACGAAACGAAAACTAAAGGATCGGGATTACCATACAAGCAGCAAGGTTCATGTATCGTTATAAATCAACGTTTTGTTATTGTTTTTTGCATCGTCCCTCTATTTCACCTTTACCAAAAAGGTGAGGACAGGGAAAACAACTATACAGCTGCGTTTTGTTATAAGGTTCTAAACTCTCTCTCTCTCTCTCTCTCTCTCTCTCTCTCTCTCTCTCTCTCTCTCTCTCTCTCTCTCTCTCACACACACACACACACACACACACACACACACACACACGCACGCATAATACTTGACTAACTAGCAGCAGAATGAGCCGGGGCATCGCAAAAGCATTTTTGTCCCGCAAAATAGATATAGTAGTAAATCCATACAAGAACAGGTTGGACGCAGTCAAGCAGGGCTGCCTAATCGGAGCTGAAAAGATAATCGATTGTCAGTCCTGTCATTGCGATCGATAATCGATTAGTAATCGCTAAGGTTTTTGTAATAATTTTACCTGTCAGGCTTTCTCTCTTAGCATGACTATTTCCATATGTTGCACACCATAATTTTGTATATTTGAACAGACAGGCCTGAACAAACAGTGTAGACCCAGATGTCCCGCATCGGGGTCTGCACCGTTTACCACTCATCCAGCTATTTTAGGCATAACTTACGGTAGTAAATTGTACCTACTAAACAATCGATTCAAAGCAAATCAGAAATGATAATAATTTTTGGGGAATTTATCGATCGAGTAATCGATTATACGATTAATCGTGTCAGCCTTACAGTCAAGTCAAACTTTTTGCTTTGTGCAGGTCATTCAGAACTTTTGCAAAAGAGCGGAGTCTGAACCAAGTCTCTGTCACACTCACACAAAGGTTTACTGTATGAAAGTAATGAAATACTGAGAATCATTTCGTTAACAAGTCCATTAAATCTTTACCCTAATGAACTCCATTTAGAAAAAAGTGAGCTCCACACGGGTGTGCCATATTCCTCCCATTTTCGCCCCAAAAACACAGATCGCATGTACCCGTGAGATCGGCCTCATTGAGGCGACTCTAACGAGCATCCACAACCCATGCCCGAAGCAGAAATAAGAAAATATCACGGATTATTATCAGATAAATGCAATTTCTGGAGCCATGTATCATAAAGGTGTGTTATCGTGATGCATAGGATATTGCAATAAGCCTCTAAACCCCGCTTATGACAGGATCTATATGTATTGTACAAGCAAAAGAAATCTGCCATACTCTTTCAAGAATAGGCGTGCCCATATTGATCGATGAATATTTACCCGTCGTCGCACGTCAGAAAACACCGTCCCATTCACTGTCAATGATTGCGCTCCTAAAGTAGGAAAAACTAGTCAGGTAAACGACACCATGCTTCGCGACGGGCGACGACAGCAAACAAGGATCGATTTGTCTACTTGCATTTTCTTCTTTTCACAAGGACCCATCCTTGCTAAGTAAATAATGGTGTGAGACACAAAATATTAATGCGACAATGCATTATAGATCGATGATTGCTCACTGAACACGACGTAGATCAAGATTCCTCTGTTTTGCCCCGAGACACCAGCATTCCCGGTGACTCGCAATGCCCTGCAAACAACCACCGATGTATAATATGTCAAAACATCAGCGTTGATAATAATAATAATAATAATAATAATAATAATGTATATACCTACGTATAATTGTAAATTAAATAAATCAGTTTTTTTTTTTTGTTTTTTTTTGGTTTTACGGCCCTTTCAAGATTATTTCACTCATACCGAGCCGATCGTTAATCCGAGGTGGGCGAAAACCGGAGTACCCGGAGAAAAACCATCTGACCTTCCGTTGCAGAACTTGGCGTCTCACATATGACCTGAGCGTGGCTCGAACCACAGCGGTGAGAGACCTAATGATCAAGAGTCAGCGCTCTTAACCACTAGGCCACGGAGGCCCGTTTAAATAAATCAGTAATCAAGAGAAAATGCATGTGGTAGTTTCCCCGTAATACGACACAACACCTCTTTCCCCCCCCCCCCCCCCTCCCAAAAAAAAAAAAAAAAAAAAAAAACAGCTATACGTGGCTTATATCTATTGTATCGTGTCGCGGCTCACCAGACCAGGTTATTTCATACACTGGTCGCATCACGGCAAAAAAGAAAAGTAATGGCTCAAAACGGCAAGCAAAGAAAGTGAACAGCTCCTGTTCGTACGGCCGGTATAACTTTTTAAGATTAGGCTGTTTTCGGAATGTGAACTTATTATACTAGTACATGGGCCGCACTTACACGAAGCTGTTCAGTGTCTTCGCTTCTTATAAACTATGCATGGCCATATCGCCGCTACACGACCAAACTAAACTCCGTTCAGAAAATCTGAATCATCGATTTTTTCGTTTCCTCCCCTCAACACTCATTCCAGCCCAAACACCACCGTGGGAAAGTTGTGGTTCTTAGGAGTACTATCTGGTTCTCTTTGAATTGCTGCAGTCTGTTGGGCTGTTTCACAGAAGAAAAATTTCACTTTTTGATAACTTTATTGCCCTCATCCAACTTAGGCCCCAAAAGGCGAGCTATGTTGTCTTCTGACAACTCTTGTTTACTTTTCCGCCATTCGCTGTAAGTTTTGCTCCTTATGCTGAAACCTTAGTAATAACATAATAACCCAGTGCATGCGGGAAACCCCTAAAGGGGTACCTTGCCAAGATCAGACGATAAGACGCGTCTTATCAGGGCCTGCACTGTTTGCTTACAGAATTTTCAACCAAAAATTGAATAAAAACGAAAAAAAATAGGCCTGACACCCCAAATATGACAAATGGAATTGTCCAACATATAGGAAGAGTCCACTAGTATACAAAGGGATGAAGAACATGTACAGTAAAACTCCCGTGGCTTGACCACTTTGGGACCAATAAATTCTGTTCCAGACAGGGGTTGTTCGAGCCACTGAAAGTAAATTATAGTGCAAGGTCAGGGATATCTTTTCAATTTTCTTGAAATAAAGGTGTGTTGTGTGTACTCATTAGAATCGCCTCAATGAGGCGATTCTAATGAGCACACACAACACACCTTTGCAAGATAAAATAAATATAATGATATCGAACTAATGGTAGAATTCTCTCGGAATTCTCTTAAGGCGAGTTAGAATAAGCCATGGTTAACGAGTCATCTGTGTTCGAGTTATAGAAGTTTCATTGTTGATATTACAAGGGTCATCGAATTAGCCATGGTAAACGAGTCACCCGTGTTCAAGTTATAGAAGTTTCACTGTTGATATTACAAGGGTCATCGAATTAGCCATGGTCAACGAGTCATCTGTGTTCGAGTTATAGAAGTGTCAATGATATTACAATCTCAGTGTCGGGGTAAAAGTCCCACAAAATTGGAAGCAGCGTCTCCAAAATGACCTTTACAGTGTTGACGGAGACGTTAAACCTCAAATCAAACAAAACGAACAAACACAGCTCATCGAATTAGCCATGCGCAACGAGTCATCTGTGTTCGAGTTATTGAAGTTTTATCGTTGATATTACAAGGGTCATCGAATTAGCCATGGTTAACGAGTCATCCGTATTCAAGTTCCAGAAATTTGAATGTTGATATTACAGGGGTCATAGAATTAGCCTTGGTTAACGTGTCCTCCGTGTTAGAGTTATAGACATTTCATTGTTGATATTACAAGGGTAATATAATTAGCCATGGTCAACGAGCCACCCGTGTCAGAGTTATAGAAGTTTCATTGTTGATATTACAAGGGTCATCGAATTAGCCATGGTTAACGTGTCATCCGTGTTCGAGTTATAGAAGTTTCACTGTTGATATTACAAGGGTCATCGAATTAGCCTTGGTTAACGTGTCCTCCGTGTTAGAGTTATAGACATTTCATTGTTGATATTACAAGGGTAATATAATTAGCCATGGTCAACGAGCCACCCGTGTCAGAGTTATAGAAGTTTCATTGTTGATATTACAAGGGTCATCGAATTAGCCATGGTTAACGTGTCATCCGTGTTCGAGTTATAGAAGTTTCACTGTTGATATTACAAGGGTCATCGAATAAGCCTTGGTTAACGAGCCACCCGTGTTAGAGTTATAGAAGTTTCATTGTTGATATTACAAGGGTCATCGAATTAGCCATGGTTAACGTGTCATCCGTGTTCGAGTTATAGAAGTTTCACTGTTGATATTACAAGGGTCATCGAATTAGCCTTGGTTAACGTGTCCTCCGTGTTAGAGTTATAGACATTTCATTGTTGATATTACAAGGGTAATATAATTAGCCATGGTCAACGAGCCACCCGTGTCAGAGTTATAGAAGTTTCATTGTTGATATTACAAGGGTCATCGAATTAGCCTTGGTTAACGAGCCACCCGTGTTAGAGTTACAGAAGTTTCACTGTTGATATTACAAGGGTCTTCAGAAGAAATACAATGCTTTCTTTCATAGCCCCAAAAAGGGATTTTTAAGATAAAAATTGGACCTTTAACCGAAACCCGAAACACAGCCAGCAAAGAATACACATCTCACAAAGCGAAAAAAAAATCAATAATAAATATATAATAAATAAATTAATAAAGAATGAATGTATTAAGATTTTGTAAAAATTAATGGTTCCGCTGGGGCACGAACCCAGGACCTTCTGCGTGATACGTGATACGTGATAACCACTACACTACGGAACCTACGACGAAATACCGATTGTTTATAACAACTAATACGAATATTTACAGCTGGCAATAAGTTGGACGTAGTATAGAACCCTGGAACACTTACAATTTATTTTAATATGTTGTACACAGCATAGATCTTGTGCGGACAACATAATGTCTTGTGCGCACAACTTATTATCTTGTTCGCATAACATAATATCTTGTGCACAAGATATTTGTTCGCACAAGTTATTATCTTGTTCGCACTAACTTGTTCGCACAACATATTATCTGGTTCGCACAGCATATTATCTTGTTTGCACTACATAGATCTTGTGCAGACAACATAATATCTTGTGCGCACAAGATATTATCTTGTTCGCACAACTTTATATCTTGTTTACACAACTATATATCTTGTTCGCACAACAAATTATCTTGTAAGCACAATTTAATCAGACGCATAAGATATTATGTTGTCCGTACCAGATCTGCAAACAAGATAGGGGAGACCGGCGCTAGTACGGCCCCATTTTAGAAAACGTTCATTTTTTAATGACTCTTACAGCTAGGTCTCTGAAAACTATGTATGTAAGTAATGTATTAAATGTTCAGGACAGTTACTGTGAGATGAACTTGCCCTGTTGGGTGGCCGAACGTGCCCCTTGGCGGGGCAAATTCGGCCATCACGACCCGGTCTCTTTGACTAAAAAATACCCTTTATCAGACAGAGACATAAGAAGGTATATATCCGGGCTAGTACGGCTACATTGTACATTATCATTTGGAAAGGTAAATCGGCGGGCCGTAAAACGCAGTTTTCGTAAAACGCAATTTCCTACGGAAAAAATCGTCGATTGACCTTCCCAAATGGCATTTTTCAATTCAGCGATTCCCACTAGGGCTGGCTAATCGGAGCTGAAAAGATAATCGATTATCAGTAATGCCATTGCGAACGACAATCGATTAGTAATCGCTAAGGTTTTTGTCATAATTTTACCTGTCTGACTTTCAGTCTGAGCATGACTCTTACCATATGTTGCACTTTACCATATGTATATTTGAACAGACAGGCCTGAGAAAACGGTGCAGACCATGATGAGACGCCGCATAATGCGGCGTCTCATCAGGGTCTGCACTGTTTGCCACACATTCAGCTATTTTAGGCATGACTTTGGGTAGTAAATTGTATCTATCAAGTAATCGATTAAAAGCAAATCAGAAATGATAATAATTTTTGTGGGATTTATCGATCGATTAATCGAGTATACGATTAATCGTGTCAGCTTTAATTCCCACTCTAATGCACTTATTAGCTCGTTTTGTTCAATAAATTGTTCTATTTGCACGAAATGTCACAAAGTTCACCGTCCTTCGGATCGGGACGTTAAATGGACCCCACCCCCAGTGCAGGGAGAATCATTCCCTGTGCAGGTTACAGGTCTGTCCTCGAGTGTATAAAAGGTCAAACAGTAACAGTACGATAGATTTTTATTTTTATTCATTTATTTATTTATTATTATTTGGCTGGCGGTGTTGGTTTTGCAGCCCTTTTCAGGTTATTATCAGAGATGGGCGAAAACCGGAGTACCCGAGAAAAATCACATGGCATTCAGTTAATTGCAGAACTTGTCGCCTCAGAGGCGCGAATTCCTAACGATTAAGAGTCTGCGCTCTTACCCATTAGGCCACGGTGGCCCGTTTGAAATTTTAGATACAGAACTCGAATCACAACGAACACAAAGGTTCATCTCAAGCCCTAGCACCCAAAGAAACCGATGCGTTTAAGGGTATGGTCCGACACTCAACACTTTTTCTTGGCAGGCATAGACCTTCAAAGCGGTCTACTAGTGGTTTCAGCTGTGCGCGGATGCACCATGCTGCCAAATATATTTCTCCAAGCCCCTAAGGGCGGGGCGTTTTGGAGGTGTTTAAAATTGCGCTATGTGGCACGGGTATATAATCATAATCAAGTTTTGCTTTGCAAAACCCCGGATGATTCCAGCGACCAGCATGCGGGTCGCCATCTTGAACCTCGCGAGCAGGATTCGGGCATCCAAAGGAGAGAATTCGGGTATATCGCAAAGTGTTCATAAATGATGTGAGTGTTTGACAAAAGACAAGTTTCGGACCAGTGTCCTTAATCCATTTAGTACCAGAAACCCCTAAAGGGGTACCCTTGCAAACAGTGCAGGCCCAGATCAGACGCCGCTAAACGCGGCGTCTGATCAGGGTCCACACTGTTTGCAAAAAGTTCAGCCATTTTCCTACTAAATTTTTGAAGAAAACACAACCTGACACCCCTAAATTTTGAAATGGGCTCCTGCTGTATATAAGGAGGAAGATTCCATTTGGTACTAAAAGAGTTAATCGCGTAATCGGGTCATCTGAACTCCTACGACTCGTATATGCCAAACGGCTCTAAAAAGTGACAAATACAACCAATGAAACACTATACTATTTTAGCAGGAATGAGATAGTTTTAACATCTGAGGTAACAACAATGGGGTAGTATTTACTTTAGTGGTCCCCACGGACTAAGCCTATTGTTTTAGGCTAGTTCTGGGACAAATCTAATGTAAATGTTTATCAGGAGTTTGAAGACAGTAATCCTCAATATTTTGAGTAGGGGTGTGGAGGCAACAGCCCCCACTACAATGTGACATCACAGGAAAATACTTATGGGGACCGCTATAGTAAATGTGTTCCCAACAATGGATGCAGAGTACACAAAAACTTCGACTGTGGTCATTTTGTGTCTGTAGAATAAAGTCATAGGTAAAAAGTCATTTTTGCAAGAAGGAGTAAGATTTCCCTTATTTTTAGAATTTAATCTTAATATTGTGTGGTAAAGGTGTCTAGAATGTGCTGTCTATTAAAAGATTGTCATTGCACTCCATGTAATATACTCTTACGAGGTGTTTGCAAAAATCACCAGCTAAAACGAAAGCTAGATCGGAAATATGTGACTATCGAAATCATGTTACGGCACGATAATTTCCTCGGCTAATTACCCACCTAATTGGACTCAAAATCTTTAAATATTTATATCAAGATTTAGAAATACGGTACTTAAAACTATCATCTAAAAACAAAATGTACAGTTCACCGCCAACGCTTAATATATTAGGGGAATCGATCGGGAAGGGTGTTTTTTTTTTTTTTTAAATCATCCAACCTAAATAGTCTAGATAAGTAGTCTCCCTTGCATTCCGGAAGTATCAGGGAGCGATCCTTATTTCAAATATTTATTTTCCATACAACTTCGACAAAGACCGACAGTTTCCGGAGGCAACACCATATATGGGCATTGCAAAATTCGATAAAGATGTACATGTCAAACCATAACTTTACAAGTATATACTTTCGCCTTGTTCATTGAGCGATGGAACCTATTTAACCGTACGTTTTGCATCTGGATGTATAGCACACGCAACACAGTAGATCTTACGGGAACAAGACAATTCATCGACAGGACAACTCATCGACACGGTTTTTGGAGGTAATTCATCGACACAATTGAAGACAACTCATCGACACTTTTTGAAGACAACTCATCGACACATTATTATAATGAAACTAGACAAAAGTGCCCAGTGGGGCACATATACCCCCGGCCAGTGCCATCACCTCAGCTGAAACAAGAACTACAAAGGGAAATAACTCTAAAAGGCCTGACCCCTTGGCCCTTATTTTCTTTCCCACAATACAAGTAGTCATACTGATCATGTGTGCAAAATTTCAAGTTTCTATGTGAAGCAGTTCCTGAGATATCTTTGACACAAAATAATTGTTTACGGACAGACAGACGGAAAAGACAAAAACTATATACCCCCATTGCATACTTCGTATGCCGGGGGTATAATTATACACAAGCTGATAAAATGAAGACAATGTTTTGAAAATAAAATGATTTATTATCACGTTTACGTTAAAAATAACGAATTTAGAATATATTATTTCAATGTGTTGGCTTATTGATGACAATTTAGAGACCATTTACCGCATAGGATGGGTGGTGTAAATAAACTTACGCATTCTATTTTAAAAACATGATAAAAAAGAAAATGTACAGGGAACTTGGTAACTACGGCCAGACACACATGTGCACACACACACAAACACACACACACATGTCGTTATCGCTATCACATTATATGTATACATTTTTATATCCTCAAGGGCTTTATAGGGAATTTTGAATAAAATTTCTTCTTCTTGATTATGGATTTTCTGTGTATTGTGTGTTCAAGAAGTTCGTCGGCAGCAGCATGCGTTTCAGTGTGATGGTTGTGACAATTGGCAGCACAGAACGTGTAATACTGGTAAGCTTTTATATGTGTTTTTACCTGTCTGTCTGTCTTTCTGTCTCCGTCTGTCTGCTCGCCCACCCACACTCCCGTCCGCACGTACATATGTATGTATGTATGTATGTATGTATAACGTGTAATACTGGTGAGTCTTTATATACGCTTTTAAAATGTCTGTCTGTCTCTCTGTCTGACAATCTATTGGCGTGTGCCATACAAACATAACGATTATCATATTACTGAAATTTTTATCCTACATGTGTATTTGTATTTTTACCCCTCACAGATCAATCAAATACATTGTACCACTTATCCATAATTACCGTTAATTACCTATGATTGCCAATTACCTTTCACACAAATGTGTCGATGAATTGTCTTCAAAAGGTGTCGATGAGTTGTCTTCAATTGTGTCGATGAATTGTCTCCAAAAACCGTGTCGATGAGTTGTCTTGTCGATGAATTGTCTCGATTCCGATCTTACAGAATACAAGGCTTTGAATTACACGAGTCCTCTGAATCGTTGCATCGGTTAACGTGACGTAAGATGACGTTGTTGGTTTAGAAAGTCTTCAAAAGGTAGAAAGTCAATGATACAAACTTGTACTTGCAGTAATGCACAGATAGAAGTATAAGAAGATGTTAAAACAACATGTTACTAGTATAACTACTCTCCAGTACTACTACAAACTACACAGTACGACGTTCAGCATTGACAATTGTAATGTTTACAAGTCATAACTATACCCCATTCCACGTTTCAAACTACACATTACGATGTTTAGCGTTGACAAATGTAATATTTACATGTCTGTATTTTGACAAATGTAATGTTTACAATTCATAACTATACCCCATTCCATGTTTCAAACTACACATTACGATGTATAACGTTGACCAATGTAATGTTTACATGTCTGTATTTTTGGCAATGATTAACCTCCATAATGATCAGGATAAATGCAATCACTCAGGATTGGATATATAAGAGCATTAAATGCATGTTCGGGGAGACCTTTTACAGCCACCACATGGCACAAACAAATAGCCATGATAAAGTCTGCTAAGCCATGGAGGCCCGTTAGGAATAAAAAGAAAGGTTAAAGTTACGGTGTATCAACCAGGTATAGTTTTCCTTTTTAGGTATTCGGCCCGTAGTCAAGATAATAAAAATGCGACCCGGTATTCTTATCAGCAGTAGATTCCTTTTCAGCTTTCCTAACCCATTTAGTACCGGAAACCCCTAAAGGGGTACTTGGCAAACAGTGCAGGCCACGGTCAGCGGCGTCTGATTAGGACCTCAACTGTTTGCTAAAAGTTCAGTCAATTTTCCAAATAAATTTTGATGAAAACACAACCTGACAGCCCTAAATATTGAAAACGACTGCAGCTATATATTAGGAGGAAGATTCCATTTGGTACAAAAAGGGTTAATGACATTGTTTTCTTTACCTTTTAGGGTGATGAGTTAACATACACGCTGCAGACCTTTGCTTCCTCAGACACAACTACCCAAGGAACCTATAGCATTTATTACGAAATGACGCTCTCCTCAGGTGACATAGGTGAATTGGAATATCCTTCAGGTTCATATGCGTAAGTGTAACTACAGATGACTTGTTTAACCCCTTGTATACCAGTGGACTCTTCCATTGCTATATGTTGGACAAGTCCATTTGTCATCTAAGGGGTGTCAGGATTATAGTTTCTATTATGGAAAATTCTTCGAGCTAATAGTGCGGGCCCTGATCAGACGCCGCGTTCTGCGGCGTCTGATCTGGGCCTGTACTGTTTGCCAAGATTTTTTTTTTATTATTTTGAGGTTTAACGTCTCCGTCAACACTGTAAAGGTCATTTTGGAGACTTTGCTTCCAATTTTTTGGGACTTTTACCCGACACTGAGATGAAATGACATCTCAAGCCCTATCGCCCAATGAAACCAATAGGGTTTATAAACATGGACGGGCCGAATCGCATCGCTTTGGCTGGGCAGGCTCAGATCCTCTAAGCGGTTTACCAGTACTTGTGTGCGGGTCGGTTTCAGCTCTACGTGGAAGCATCATGCAGCCCATCTATTTCTTCAAGCCCCGATGGGCGGGGGCCGCAAATGACTTGGATACGGAAAAGGGCCCAGTTTAACCCCATGTATACTAGTGGACTCTTCCATTGCTATATGTTGGACAAGTCCATTTGTCATATAAGGGGTGTCAGGCCTATTTTTTCGTTTTTATTCTATTTTGACGGAATTTCTGCCAGCAAATAGTGCAGGCCCTGATCAGACGCTGGGTTCTGCGGCGTCTGATCTGGGCCCGTACTGTTTGTCAAGGTACCCCTTTAGGGGTTTCCCGTATACAATGGATTAACGAGCTCGTTAGTAGTCAAATTGTTAACTGTTATAGTAAGTACAATATATAATACAGTGATGTTTGTGTTGAAAAAATGTGAGCAGCTTTTGCATCTGCAAAAGCTGCTCATATTTTTTCAGCAAAAATAATAGCATATTTGCCATGTTAAATGATCAGTTTTAACGATACGTTAACTAACGACGTTGTTAGTTTTGAGCAGCCGGGCCCGGGACTAATTGTATAAATGTAACGACAAAGAACTAGGTTACCGTGTTTCACATAATGACTCGATTATGCAATAAGACTGTATGCGTAAGTATAGACTGTATGCGTATATATATCAAGACTGTACGCGTAAGTATATCACGACTGTATGCGTTAGTACATCAAGACTGTATGCGCAAGTATATCAAGACTGTAAGCGTAAGTATATCTGCAATGTGTCGATTTTCCAACATGAATGTATGCTTTAATATAACAGCAATTGGTTCAACCATCCAACAAGACTGTAAAGTTGCAAATGGCTCGACAAGCGGATAGAACTGTAAGGGTAAGTATAACTGCAAATGACTTGATTATTGAACAGGACTGAATAGTTGTAAAAAGATCGATTATCGAATAGAATCGTAAGGGTAAATATAACTGCAAATGACACGATTATCGAACACGACTACAGACATAAGGGCATAAGTACAACTGCAGATAATTCAGTTAACCAACAAGACTGTATGCTTGCATATAACATCAGTTGGCAGATATTCAACAAGATGGTTTGCACAAGTATAACTGCATTCTAATGCACGTGCGTATGTAACGCGACGTCTGATTGGATAACGTCAAAAATTTGCGACAGTATATTCTGCGATATACTGTCGGAAACCCGACGTCATCACGTAACGTCGCTTTTCATTGGCTGGCATTTGTTATTACGCAGCTCACCGCGCTTGCCGCCTTATGCAAAATAGTACATTTTTTAGCTTAACAACCGAAAAAGTGCATTAGAATGGGCATAACTGTATTGAAAATTGTTATTCGCAAATTACGTTTTACCGCTCCGCTAACGCGTCGCCGTAAAACGAAATTTTCGACCGTAAAACCTCCGATTTACCTCCCCCAAATGAAAATTTTCAGTACAGTTATCCCCTAAGTAGCTCGATTATTCAACAAGACTACTCGATTATCAAACAGGGCTGTAAGGCTATAGAGGATGTTTGATTTTTTCAGTCTAAGATTTTACTTCGAATGAACACCAAAACCAGTATAGCCACGAGTGAAAATACCAGTTTTGGTGTTCATGAGTGAAATAAAATTCGATCTCACACTGAAAAATCAAATTTTCTGTTTCTTACATGCTTCAAACGACAAAATTTAGCTTCATTAATCGCGTCACTCACCCTCGTAGAAAACTAACTTTGTTCCTGGTCGTTTTGCGTCAATTTAGCGGTGTCCAGCTTGTTTATTGTGTATAATATTGGTAGTAAACTTAAAATTTGCACCTGAAAAATAGCCTGGGATGGCATTATAAGGAATGGTTACTGAAATACTTGAGAGAGTAGTTTCCCAAAGAAGCTGCGGACTGATCAAATGTCGCGCGACAAAATACGCGACGTCATCGTCGAAAATGACGCCATCAATGTCCTCGTGCCGTATGAACCGTCTAAGCGTCGATTCCAACACAGTTCAT
The DNA here is from genome assembly GCA_963580285.1 of Lucinisca nassula. Lineage (NCBI taxonomy): Eukaryota > Metazoa > Mollusca > Bivalvia > Lucinida > Lucinidae > Lucinisca > Lucinisca nassula. The sequence goes on along the minus strand of OY757022.1, from coordinate 129,408,296 downwards.
TAGTTTTCAATCATCTTACAAGGGAAAAACTGACCATAGAATTAGATTTGAAGAAAAACGTAGTCCCAAACAGTGAAAAATTAAATTGGTATCAGTCACTGTTTGAAACAGAAACAATGTCGTTTTCGATTCTCTATATTTCACTGGAAAGCAATTAGTGCAATAAGTACAACAGCAGATGGCAGGAATGCCCAACAAGAACGTTTGCTTAAGGGGAATGGGAACGTCCCTGACAGATTTTTCCGCCATTTTTAAAGAGAGACAACTTTCGGGACTTCCTGTTCGCTTTTCTATAAGCCCTGTCCCACTGAAAAAGGGGTCAACTCTTAAAGGGAAGTATTTTCTTTCCTTTAACAGTTGACCCCTATTGACATGGGAGACAAAAAACAACTTTTGCAGAAGTCGCAACTGACTCGTTTATCCAACAAGGACTGTAACCATAAGTGTAACAGTTGATCACTTGGGTATCGAACAGAAGTGTGAGCAAAAGTCTAATTATCTCGATTATCAACAAAATAGAAGTGGAGGCAATGATCAGGAATCGATACAATCAACCTACAGCTCCCATCAGAGACACCAAAGGGAAAGAAACACAAACATGAAACAACAGACCCTAATTGAAACATCAATAGCGGAAAGCCAAAAGGACAGTTACTTTCCCACAAAATGGTCAATTGGCTATCCAAAAAAAAAAAAAATATCGATCCAATCACACAAAGACAAACCATAACAATAGTAAACCGCGACAGGAGGGGGGGGGGGGGGCTTAATCCGATTTTACGTGGCCACAATCCTCGCCTTTACTTCCGTCGCGATAAAAACTGTTTTCGTGAGTATAAATGCAAATGAATGTTATTCTAAAAGATAACAAGCATAAGTGTATAGCAAATGTCATTAATGACTTGGTTGTCCAACAGGGCTGTATGAATATACATATGTTTGTAAATGACCCAGTTAACCAACAAAGCTGTACGCGTAATAATGACAACAATTGACTCGAGTATCCAACAGAACAGAAAGCCAACAGCAAAATCCTCGATTTTGTTTCTCAAAAAGTCTGTTTGCATAAGTACGACGGCAAATGACTCGACTATTCTTAAGATGTGTGAGCATACAATAGCGTATGCTTCGATTATCCAACATCATTATGTTACGAGCCAGACGTAGCAGAAAGAAAAAAGCAAACAAGCCTTTTGGAAAAATTTAATAAAATTTATTTACAAGTTATCTTTAACCCGTAGAAGTTAGAAAATTAAATGTACCTAGCTCTGTAATGAAATATCCTGAATGAATCTATTTTCCTTGATCCCAAAGAATTCACAGTCCAAAATGAAAAGTAATATCCTTTAACAATCCAACAAAGAATACAGAAATAACTTTTCTTAAAAGCTCAAACTTCAAACTCCAAAGTCTCACTCAAAGAGAAAACTCAAGCTCTTTTATAGACCCTAAGAATTCTCTAGAAGTTCTAGAGGGTTGTGGAATAAGATTAGGTAATTTTCTAACTAGAAAAAGTGTCCATTGGACACGGTTGCCCCCGCAAAATGCCATTCATAAACAAGGCATCGCATGCGATACAAATCCCCTCGCACAAGACAAATTCGTGTGTGGAAAACACTGAAAAGGCAAAAGTCCAACTTGCTGGAGATATTATCATATGCAACATTTGTGTAAAGTTTGTTTAAAAAACCATCAATAAATGTAGGTTCTAGAGTGATGACAATATTTCTCTAAAAATAGTCATAGGGACCTTGACTTGAGGCCATGGCCGCGAAAGTAGATCTTGCTCAAGATATTATCAAAAGCATCTTTTGTGTGAAGTTATATTAAAATCATAAATGTAGGCGGTAGAGCGATGACAAAGTTTTTCTAAAAATAGCCACAGTGACCTTGACCTTGATGTCATGACCTTGAAAGTCAAAGCAACTCGAGATATTATCATAAGAAACATTTATGTGAACTTCTATTAACATCAATCAATAAATATAGGCACTAGAGCGATGACAAAGTTTTTCTAAAAATAGCCACAGTGACCTTGACCTTGAAAGTCGAAATAGCTCGAGATATTGTCATAAGGAACATTTGTGTGAAAATATACTGAAATCGGTGAAGAAATGTAAGCGCTAGAGCCATGACAAAGTTTTTCTAAAAATAGCCACAGTGACCTTGACCTTGAAAGTCAAACTCGCTCAAGGTATTGTCATAAGGAACATTTGTTATGAAATCAGTGAAGAAATGTAGTCACTAGAGCGATGACAAAGTTTTTCTAAAAATACCCACAGTGACCATGACCTTGAAAGTCGAAATCGCACGAGATATTGTCATAAGGAACATTTGTGTGAAATCAGTGAAGAAATGTAAGCGCTAGCGCCATTACAAAGTTTTTTCTAAAAATAGCTACAGTGACCTTGACCCTGAAAGTGGAACTCGCTACAGATATTGTCATAAGGAACATTTGTGTGACGCAATATTGAAATTGGTGAAAAAAATGTAAGCGCTAGAGCAATGACAAAGTTTTTCAAAAATAGCCACAGTGACCTTGACGTTGAAAGTCGAACTTGTTCGAGGTATTGTCATAAGGAACGTTTGTGTGAAGTTAAATTGAAATCGGTGAAGAAATGTAGGTGCTGGAGCGATGACAAAGTTTTTCTAAAAATAGTCATCGTGACATTGACCTTGAAAGTCGAAATGGCTTGAGATATTGTCATAAGAAACATTTGCGTGAAGTTATATTGAAATCGGTGAAGAAATGTAAGCGCTAGAGCGATGACAAAGTTTTTCTAAAAATAGCCATAGTGACCTTGACCTTGAAAGTGGAACTCGCTAGATATTTTGTCATAAGGAACATTTGTGTGAAGTTATATTGAAATCGGTGAAGGAATGTAGGCGCTAGAGCGATGACAAAATTTTTCTGAAAATAGCAACAGTGACCTTGAACTTGAGGTCATGACCTTGAAAGTCGAACTCGCTCAAGATATTGTCATAAGGAACAGTGGTGTGAAGTTATATTGTAATCAGTTAAGAAATGTAGGCGCTAGAGCGATGACAAACATTTATTAAAAATAGCCACAGTGACCTGGACCTTGAGGTCATGCCCTTGAAAGTCGAACTCACTCGAGATATTGGCATAAGAAACATTTGTGTAAAGTAATATTGAAATCAGTGAAGAAATGTAGGCGCTGGAGCAATGACAAAGTTTTTCTAAAAATAGCCACAGTGAGCTTGACCTTGAGGTCATGACCTTGAAAGTCGAACTCGCTCGAGATATTGTCATAAGAAACATTTGTGTGAAGTTATATTGAAATCAGTGGAGAAATGTAGGCGCTAGAGCGATGACAAAGCTTATCTTAAAATAGCCATAGTGACCTTGACCTTGAGGTCATGACCTTGAAAGTCGAACTCGCTCGAGATATTGTCATAAGAAATATTTGTGTGAAGTTATATTGAAATCAGTGGAGAAATGTAGGCGCTAGAGCGATGACAAAGTTTTTCTAAAAATAGCCACAGTGACCTTGACCTAGAGGTCATGACCTTGAAGGTCAAACTCGCTCGAGATTTTTTATAAGGAACATTTATGTGAAGTTACATTGAAATCAGTGAAGAAATGTAGGCGCAAGAGAGATGACAAAGTTTTTCTCAAAATAGCCACAGTGACCTTGACCTTGAGGTCATGACCTTGAAAGTCGAACTCGCTCGAGACTTTTTTTGTAAGGAACATTTGTGTGAAGTTATAATGAAATTTGTGAGGAAATGTAGGCGCTAGCGTGATGACAAACTTTTTCTAAAAATAGCCACAGTGACCTTGACCTTGAGGTCATGAACTTGAAAGTCTAACTCGCTCGAGATTTTTTTATAAGGAACATTTGCGTGAAGTTATGCTATATCCCCCTCACAACTATGTTGTGCGAGGGGATCAAAATATTACAAATGTACTTCAAATCAATCATAAAATATATGCATCAAGGGCAGATAATCAAAAAAAACAAAATGCAAGAGTTGTCTTCCTTGTTCATGACACATCGTTACAGTGTGATGAATGCACCTGTGAAGTTTCATGAATATATTCCATACGGTTTAGGACTTATGGCCCGGACACGGTTTACTATATGGTACTAAGTCAAGGGCAGATAATTCAAAAACCAAAAATGCAAGAGTTGTCTTCCTTATTCATGACACATTGTCTAAGTGTAATGAATGCACCTGTGAAGTTTCATGAATATATTCCATACGGTTTAGGAGTTATGGCCCGGACACGACTTACCATTTGACTATGTATGGATGTAAGTCAAGGGCAGATAATTCAAAAACTAAACAAGCAGGAGTTGTCTTCCTTGTTCATGACACATCGTCTCAGTGTGATTAATGCACCTGTGAAGTTTCATGAATATATTCCATACGGTTTAGGAGTTATGGCCCGGACACGATGTCGGGACGGACGAACGAACGGACGAACGGACGGACAGGGGTAAAACTTAATGCCCTTCCGCTATTCTTCGAATAGGCGGGGCATAAAAATAATGCAAACCTGAACTTTCTGGAAGGTTCTGAAGTACTTTTTCTTGTAAACAAGTTGTTTACAAAAATGAGTTTAATCTTTGCGTCAGTTTTTGAGAACCTTCTATAAGAAGATAAACAAGATATTTATAGCACTATCAGGTCACCCAGTGGGGTGAAAGTGGGAATAAGAAAAATAAATTCTTATGCATAACAATTATGACTCTATTGTCCCACCAAATTGCAAGCTTAAGTGAAACAAGAAATGACTTGATTTTCCAACAATTATAACAGCAAATGGTTAAATTACACCACAGGGCATAAATGTAAATACAACAGCAAATTACTCGATTATCCAACAGGACTGCAATGTGCAAAAGCAAACGACTCAATTATCTAACAGGGGTGCAAGTGTATGTGCAACAACAAATGACTTTAGTAAATAACCAACAATACTGTACGTGCCACAGCCAAAAACTCAATTATTGAACAAGGCTGTAGGCAACAGCAAATCACTAAACTGATAAACAGGGCTGTAGGCATATGTGCAACTGCAAATGACTAATTTATTAAACAGGACTGTAAGCATAATGCAACTGCAAATGACAAATTTCTTAGCAGGGCTGTAAGCATAAGTGCACGGCAAATGACTAATTCATTAAACAGGGTTGTGAGCATATGTCCAACTTCAAATGACTAATTTATTAAACAGGGCTGTAAGCATAGTGCAACAGCAAATGACTAATTTATTAAACAGGGTTGTAAGCATAAGTACAACAGCAGACGACTAATTTATTAAACAGGGTTGGTCTCTGGTCGGGCTCGTCGGAGTCTAACTGTTGGTTTTCTTTTGCTCCAGCATTTCAGTGGTTTCTTGCTGTCGAGTCCTCACCGTTGTCTCACCTCTGTGGTTCTTTGATTTTTGTGTTCACGGAGATGTTGCACTGATGAGTTAGGAGGCCTTCATGCGGACTGAACAAATTATTTGTCTAAATCGCGACGGAAGTAAGGGCGAGGATTGTGGCCACGTAAAATCGATTTAAGCCCCCCAGTGGAAATCTTCCACTGACCGTTCCAAGGCGGCTCTTCTGTGGCGATTTATTTATGTTGTTGTTTGTTACTTACTGTGTGTATCACTTGTGTCTTTTGGTTTTGGATGGCCATATGGCCATTTTGTGGGAAAGTAACTGTCCTTATGGCCTTCCTTTGTTTGGGTTTCCATTATGGTCTGGTCGCTTAATGTTTGTATTTCTTTCCCTTTGGTGTCTTTTATGGGTGGAGTAAGTTAATTGTATCAATTCCTGATCTTTGTTTTACTTCTACTTTGTAAGCATAAGTATAACAGCAGACGACTAATTTATTGAACCCGGTTGTAAGCATAGTGCATCTGCAAATGACTAATTTATTAAACAGTGCTGTAAGCATAGTACAACTGCAAATGACTAATTTATTAAACAGTGCTCTAAGCATAGTGCAACTGCAAATGACTAATTTATTAAACAGGCTGTAGGCATAGTGCAACTGCAAATGGCTAATTTATTAAACAGGGCTGTAGGCATAAGAGCAGCAGCAAAAGACTAATTTATTAAACAGGGCTGTAAGCATAAGTGCAACTGCAAATGACTAATTTATTAAACAGGGCTGTAAGTTTAAACCTATCTTAAGGACAAGAATAAGAGATCAGTATATTTCCGAATGGAATGAGAAGTTGTCATTGTCAAGTTCACTACAGTGGTATAAAGAAATGAAACCTACTATAATTATTTCGTCATATTTAGAAAAACTTGTAAATGTCAAACATAGAAAAGCCATTTTAAAAGTTAGGTTAGCATCACATAATCTTATATTGAAACAGGAAGGCACAGACAAATAGAAATAACAGACAGAAAATGCTCTTTGATTATTTGTGTTCACGGAGATGTTGCACTGATGAGTTAGGAGACCTTCATGCGGACTGAACAAATTATTTGTCTAAATCGCGACGGAAGTAAGGGCGAGGATTGTGGCCACTTAAAATCGATTTAAGCCCCCCAGTGGAAATCTTTCCACTGACCGTTCCTAGGCGGTTCTTCTGTGGCGGTTTATTTATGTTGTTGTTTGTTACTTACTGTGTGTATCATTTGTGTCTTTTTATTTTGGATGGCCATATGGCCATTTTGTGGGAAAGTAACTGGTCTTATGGCCTTCCTTTGTTTAGGTTTCCATTATGATCTGGTCGCTTATTGTTCGTGTTTCTTTCCCTTTGGTGTCTTTGATGGGTGGAGTAAGTTAATTGTATCGATTCCTGATCTTTGTTTTACTTCTCCTTTTTATACTGTAATCTGAAAGTGAAGAGGAGCTACATTTTATTCTTGTTTGTCCCCGATATATTACAATTAGAAAAATGTATATTAAGAAATATTATTATACCTGTCTAAGTATGTTTAAATTGATACAATTATTTAATAATGAAAATCTGACACATTTGAAAAATTTGGTAAAATACATTATACAAGCATTTAAACATAGAAATTCTCTAGCAAATGTAATTAATGTGTAATATTGTCGAGCCTTATTATTTTTATTATTATTATTATTATAACGAGATCAAAAGTTATTTAGCACATCAGAAACTTTTTAACATCTGTCCACCCTCCTTGAATTCTTGCCTTGTATTTCCTTTCGACAAGGCAGATTCATGGGACCGTGTACAGATGCAAAAGCTTAAAAGACTGGTGTTGCCAGTGGCCTTGTTTGATAAATAAGGCCAGGTCACACCAGCCTGGATCATAATATATTACAAATCCCTTACACCCAATAACAAATATGCTAAAAAATCGTAAAAAATGTTTAATGGGTTACATAACCCGTTTCATAAATCAAGTTCGAGGTTCGATCCAGGGCTTCTCCAGATCTTCGGATAAGGTTTCAAACCGAGTCTCTGTATGACTCTAGTTATTGGTGGGACATAAAAAAGTGCACACACACACACACACACACACACACACACACACACACACACACACACACACACACACACCGTTTTTGTTACTTACACCTTACTTACTTACACAGCCGGCCTCGGTAGCTCAGTCGGATGCGCGTCTGGCTGTTGATCAGGAGGTCGCGGGTTCGATACCTGCTGGGGTCGGCAACATTTGTTCGTGGAGATGGATCATGATTTTTTTTCTACGGTCATTCTCCCTTCCACTGATCCAAGAAGGGCAGTTGTCAGTTTCTGGCGAAAGAATGTTCACTGTAATGGTTAACCGCTTACGTATGAGCCTATCCAGGAAAAGTGTGGATAGGTAAAATGACCGGCTCCATAAATGACCTAAATAGTGTTGACTGGGCCGTTAAACTCCACTGCAAACAAAACAACTTAATTAGCAACGAAACTCAATGAAAGGTGTTGCCTAGCCTAAACACCATATCTCCACGGAATAAATAAATAAATAAATCTGCTTCTACACATTGTCTTTTGATAGCATATGTTCATGTCTACTTTGATCTGCTATACTTCATTGGCTCTTGAGTGGTCCGTAAACCAACAAAGATTTTTCCAACAACGATGATCACTATCTTAGCAACTCCACCGATATCAGATCGTAGCAAACTCGTCGGGCAGACGACGTCTGGTCTGCGTCGCGGTGATGCAACGTCTTGCCGCGACGCTGATGCGACGTTGAATACGCGTTTGCTACCGCCTGGAGTTTGATAACTTATGCCAGTTATTTCTGTATTACTTTATCTTATCATGCTTATATGACACCTGGGTGTAGCGTTCTGTTCTGCGTTGTATATGATGATATGATATTTATGTTGACCCATCCAGTAATTCAGTTTCATGCCATTCTGAACTTATTTGTTTGTATGTATATATGTTATACACGATGAGTAAATTTGATTGATTGATTGATCGATTGATTGATTGATTGATTAAACAGGGTTGTGAGCATAAGTGCAACAGCAAATGAATAATTTATTAGACGGGGCTATAAGCATAGTGCAACTGCAAATTACTAATTTATTAAACAGGACTGTAGGAAGTGTGCAACTGCAAATGGCTAATTTATTAAACAGGGCTGTAGGCATAAGTGCAACTGCAAATGACTAATTTATTAAACAGGGCTGTAGGCATAAGAGCAGCAGCAAATGACTAATTCGTTAAACAGGGCTGAAGACATAGTGCAACTGCAAATGACATATTTATTAAACAGGGCTGTAGGCATAAATGCAACAGCAAATGACTAATGTATAAAACAGGGCTGTAGACATAGTGCATCTGCAAATTACTAATTTATTAAACAGGGTTGTGAGCATATGTGCAATTGCAAATGACAAATTTATTAAACAGTGCTGTAAGCCTAACTGCAACAGCAATTGACTAATTTATTAAACAGTGCTGTAAGCATACTGCAACTGCAAATGACGAATTTATTATACAGGGCTGTAGGCATAAGTGCAACAGCAAATGACTAATTTATTAAACTCGACTGTAAGCATGGTGCAACTGCAAATGACTTATTAAGCAGGGTTGTAAGCATAAGTCAACTGCAAATGACTAATTTATTAAACAGAACTATAAGCATAAGTGCGCTCGGGTCACGTGTGAGACGCCAAGTTCCGCAACGGAAGGTCAGGTGGTTTTTCTCCGGGTACTCCGGTTTTCGCCCACCTATGATTAACGATCGGCTCGATATGAGTGAAATAATCTTGAAAGGGCCGTAAAACCCAAACCAAAAAAAAAAAAAAAAAAAAAAATAAGCATAAGTGCAACGGCAAATGACTAATTTATTAAACAGGGCTGTGAGCATATGTACATCTGCAAATGACTAATTTATTAAACAGTGCTGTAAGCATAAGTGCAAAAGCAAAAGACTATTTAATAAACAGTGCTGTAAGGCTGTAGGCCTTATTGCAACAGCAAATGACTATTTAATAAACAGTGCTGTAATCATAAGTGCACCAGCAATGCCTAATTTATTAAACAGGGCTGTAAGCATAAGTGCACCAGCAAATGACTAATTTATTTAACCGTGCTGTAAGCATAAGTGCAACAGCAAATGCCTATTTAATAAACAATGCTGTAATCATAAGTGCACAAGCAAATGACTGATTTATTAAACAAGGCTGTAGGCCTAAGTGCACCAGCAAATGACTAATGTATTAAACAATGTTGTAAGCCTAAGTGCACCAGCAAATGACTAATTTATTAAACAGTGCTGAAAGCATACGTGCAACAGCAAATGACTATTTATTAAACAGTGCTGTAATCATAGGTGCACCAGTAAATGAATATTTATTAAACAGTGCTGTAAGCATAAGTGCACCAGTAAATGTATATTTATTTAAACAGTGCTGTAATCATAAGTGCACCAGCAAATGACTGATTTATTAAACATGGCTGTAGGCATAAGTACAACAGCAAATGACTATTTATCCAGAAGGAACTTTAGTCAGTGAGTCAGCTATGCAACACAACTGTAAGCGTTTAAACAGGGTTGTAAGCATATAAGTATAGCAGCAAATGGCTAATTTATTAAACAATGTTATAAGCATAAGTGCAACTGCAAATGTCTAATTTATTAAACAGGGCTGTAAATATAAGTACAATAGCAAATGACTTATTTATTAGCGCCCCCGCCCATCGGGACTTGGAGAAATAGATGGGCTGCATGATGCTTCCAGGCAGAGCTGAAACCGACCGCACATGGGTACTGGTAAACCGCTTAGAGGATCTAAGCCTGCCCAGGCAATGCAGTGCGAGTCGGCCTGTCCATGCTTATAAATCCTATTGGTTTCATTGGGCAGCAGGGCTTGAGATGTCATTTCATCTCAATGTCGGGTAAAAGTCCCACAAAATTGGAAGCAACGTCTCCAAAATGACCTTTACAGTGTTGACGGGGACGTAAAACTTCAAATCAAACAAACAAAACTTATTTATTAAACAGGGTTGTAAGCCTAAGTCCAACAGCAAATGACTAATTTTATTAAATAGGGTTGTAAGCATAAGTCCAACAGCAAATAACTTATTTATTAAACAGGGTTGTAAGCATAAGTCCAACAGCAAATCACTCATTTATTAAACATTAAACAGGACTGTCAGCATAAGTGAAAAAGCAAATGATCCATTTTTCCAGCAGGAACTTAAGTCACTGAGTCAGTCAGTTATCCAACACAACTGTAAGCGTAAGTGCAATAGCAAATGACTCAGTTATCCAGCTTGGGTCAGTTTTTCAAAGCATCGTCCGCATAACGAGATCGTGAGCGGTCAAATTGTTAACCGTTAGAGCAAGCACAATAACTAATATTTTGGTGTTTTGGGCTGAAAAAAAAGTGAAAAGATGCTCGCATTTTTTTTCAGTAAAATATTATTATTTTCGGCATATCGAATGATCAAAGTTTTCACGATACGTTAACTAACGAAGTTTTTAACAACTGACCCCAGGCCTGTAAGCGTGTATGCGGAAGTATAACAGCAAATGATCCAATTTTATCATATGACGTCGCGTCTGAGAGTGTAATAACGCCAGGTAATATTTTCGATAATTCACTAGTGGATTAAATATGCAAATTAGCTAGATACGTCCCGTAACGTTACATGTACGACGTTCTCAACGGCGTCGCGTTTACTAATGGCGGAAAATTGACATTTTTGTAAACAATCGTGAATAAAATGCGTTTTAAATGTCATATGATAAATAGAATCTTGCATTCGTGCTCATGTATTATTGAATTTATTTAACTCGTTGAGGAAAAGAGATAAAATGCTCGCCAAAGCCTCGCATTTTATCCCTTTTCCTCAACTCGTTTAATAAATTCAATAATATATGAACACTCATGTAAGATCCTCTATATCCAGCATAACCGAAAACATACGTGCAACAGCAAATGACCCAATTATCCAACGGCCCTGTTACCTTAAGTGCAACATGTCCCAGCAGGCACACGTCGCTATGGCAACGTCAAATCAACGTCGGTGCAACGTCATGACGTTGCACCGACGTGGATGTGACGTTGCATACCCAAACGGAATGACCTGGGGGCCCTCAAAAGGGCCTTTTGCATACCACCACGACTAAAACAACGCATCTCGCCTGGTATATCATACAGCCCTCCGTACTGCCCTTGTCGCATAACATAAAAATCACCAAAAACAGCAAATCGCGCCATGGCCGTAATAAAACAGACGGTCAAGATGGCCACATATCAATACAGACAAGGGCAATTAACTAACTAACTAGGGCATGACTTAGCGCGACCCTGAAGGAAGGCTTTTAACACACAACCACCCACGCGAAACTAAACAACATACAACCACACTAGGTAGGTAGATATAGCGATAGTTGTAATATAGGAATACAGTAGAGAGGATAGTATAGAAAAGAGAGATAAAAAACCTGGAGTTAGAAGAAGAAGAAGAAGAGTTTTCTAAAAAAAAGCGATTTCAAACATTTTTATTTGTGTAAATATGAAACATTAAAAACAAGATCGCATAGGAGCGCTCGACTGCGCACATGCGCAGGCGGACGCTTGTATGCGACCTACATGATTATATAACAATTTGCACTGACCACTTTGACAAGAGTTTGGCAAACGTTGTCTCGGGTCCCCAAACGGCTAGGCAAGAATACATTTTTTTCTACTATGGTGCCTTCCTTCACGTAGGATGCGATAATGATATGCAAACATGGCGACACAAAATGACCCTCCTACGGTCCCACAGAATACGGCATCCTGCGTCGAGGAGGGCATCACTTTCTCTTAACTTCAAACGAAAAAGCAGAAAAGGGGATTGACCTACTTTCCACATCCTCCGCGATAGAGGTCACCCACTAACTAAAATAAATGCGAATTAGGGCCCGAGACGGCGGATCCAACACACCATGTTACTCTGTTATATGTTGTATGTACAGAATAAACCAAAACAAAAACACAAATATAATCTACAAGCACAACCTTGCAGGTACAAAAATTGCCCTTCCCAGCAACTGTGGGCGGATGGGCCTGTCCCAAAAAGGACAACACCACAAACGAGATCGGCAAACGTTGTCTCGGGCCTCCAAATGGATAGACAGGAATACACTTTCCTCCTATAGTGCCTTCCTTCACGTAGGATGCGTTAATGATATGCAAACATGGCGACTGACCCACTTATGGTCCCGCAAAGTGCGGCTTCCTTCGTCGAGGAAGGCATCACTTTTTCTTAACTTAAAACGGCAACTGCATAAAAAGGGATTGACCTACTTTGCACATCCTCCGCCATAGAAGTCACTCACTAACAAATGAATACGAATTCAAGCCCGAGAGGGTGTAGGCCGGCACTTCATGTTATTATGTTACATATTGTATGTACAGATAAACAAAAAAAAACCACAAAATATAAACCACTAGCACAATCTTGCAGGTACAAAAACTGTCCTCCCCAGCAACTGTGAGCGGGTGGGCTTGCCCTAAAACGGACAACACCACCTTTAAGGCACAAGAAAAACAAACAAAACAGGTCCGTGGCGGGGTAAGCACATCCGCCCGCATATATACTTAAAAAGTAGACCACCCAACAAGCTGGGGGAACAGACCAAACAATGTAAAAATGTACATACGTTACATAAATATACAAAAATCAAATAAAAAACAAAAATACCAATATCAAAATTGACCCTTTCCTGCTCTGACACGGTTCGGCATATTGACAAGCAAAAAATTATAACGTCGAGTACAAGACAAAATGGACCGACTGCAGCGGACTTACGGTAGACACGGACGGACTGGGCTGGAGCCGAGCGATGGTCTCCCCATTCACCGGCAACGTGGAATGGGGATACCACCGAACGGCTACGGTGTAGTGCCAGAACGGATTCGTTCCCTGGGACCCCACCAGCTGACGACCTGTGACACGGGGAAACTGGAAACAACAACAACAGGTTATAGATCTATTCTTCGTTAATACTGATTGATAGTTGAATGTGCAAATTCAATCTAAATTATAAAAAAAAATGGCTTTTGGCTACATAATAATAATAAATTGATAGACTCGGCGAATGTGATGGTAACCATGTAATTTAATACGTTAGGGTTCTCTTAAGTGTTTAACCAATTACCCTGGCAAACAGTGCAGACCCAGATCAGAAGCCGCAGAAAGCGGCGTCTGATCAGGGCCTCCACTGTTTGCATAAAGTGCAGCCATTTTCCAAATAAATTTTGAAGAAAACACAGCCAGACACCCCTAAATTTTGAAATGGATTCGGTTATATATAAGGAGGTGATTGCAGGCCCTAATCCGCTTCGATCGTCTTTCAGGATATTTCTCCCGATTCGGAAAATTGTATGAGGACAACTGTTTATCCTGTTGTAGGTGTAGGTGGTGTCACCCAAACTAATGTGATCAACAGGTCTGGGCAAAAGTGCTGATATGACTATTTTGGTGTTACTTTTCAACCTAATCTGCGATATCAGATTGTTATAAGCACTTAACATGGCACCTGCTTCCATTCCTACCACATCATTTGTGCCAACATGAATGATGGAAATTGGGGTATCCAAAAGACACATGCCCCTTCTGAATTTTGTTGGTCAACTGATTTATTCGCATACCAGGAACGGAAATGACTTCAGCATGGTATATACCCTCCACATATTTGGGGATAGAGTCAGACACTATCTTGACTTTAACCGGCCTTTGTTCTTCTTCCTCCGCTTGCTGAAGCTGCTTCTCCGCCACAAAGAGTTCCCTTCTCAACCTGTCTAGCCTGTCAGATCTCTTCTGTCGTTCTTTCCTCAAGGATGCGGCTTTTAACTGAGAGTTTACCACTTTTAAACTCGATTCCAGCTCTTCAATTTCCCGATCTAGGTCATGCAACACTTTATCTGCATCCTCGTGACCCAGATCAAGCTCGGCTGCTGCAACCGAACCGAAACCATCCTTTTCCGGCCTCACGACTAAAGGCTCCGACACATCTCCAACGGAACCCCGACTGCCAACTGAAGGAGAATCCTTGTGCCTTGTACCCTCGTGCATTTGTTTGTAATCTATCGGGGCCTGGCGTCGTAGGTCTCGTGGTCTGTCTTTAGGTCTTGCCCCGGAATCTGCCCCTTTGGTTACCGAAGCCATGACAGCGGGGTCAACTTGGACACAGCCGTGCAACCCCTCCCAACAATCTAACTGAGCGACTTCAAAAGACCAGTCCCGGTAACGTTCACAGTGAGGGGGGAGTACGAATCACAGACGGGTGGACAAAAGCTTAACTCGGGTGCACGACATTTCGTCTAAACCCATTTCGTCAAATAGACACTTCGTCTAATACGACAAATGGTCTAAAAAACCTGTCTGGTACGACATTTCGTCGAAATAAATATTAAGGATTTTAGACGAAATGTCGCATCTTTGTTATTTTCCTTCTTTTTTTTTTTAATTTTTAGACAATTTGCCTGTTGTCTATACTAATACAGATGAAACAATGGGATATTTTTCTTATTTCTGCTCCAAATATACTCATCGAGGCGGTTCTAACGAGTGCCCACAATCTATATTTTGAGCAGAAATAGGAAAAATAGGGTTTCCCCTGTAAACCCCAGTTTTACTATATAAAAGTGCTATGCATAAGAATTTATTTTTCTGATTCCCACTTTCACCCCATTAGGTGACGTAATAGTGCTATAAATATCGTGTTTATCTTCTTATAGAACATTCTCGAAATGAGTCATATATTTGTAAACATCTTGTTTTCAAGGAAAAGTAATCTTTCCATACAATTATTATATATGTAAACAAAACTTAGACGAAAAAAAAATCAGACAAAAAATTTAGACGAAAAAAATTTAGACATTTTTAGACGATTTTAGACACTTTTCGACGAAATTTACACGAAATGACGTATTCGACGAAATGTCTTTTAGACGAAATGTCCTTTAGACGAAATGGGTTTAGACGAAATGTCATGGATCCGCTTAACTCAACGTGGTAAAGTTAGACACAATATTCAGAATCAGAGAATCTAGGACGAATCTGGGCCTAGGATCACGAAGAGAAACAGCTGTCAAGCGTTAAAGCCCGATACAGGTGATTGGTAAACAGTCTTGAATGAATTCTCGAAAACTTTCTCGAATGCTGCTAGCGAGGTGATTCCTTCAATCGGTGACAGGACATCTCGGCCCCTAACAAACTCGGCCCCTGACAAACTCGGCCCCTAACAAACTCGGCCCCTGACAAACTCGGCCCCTAAAATTAGAATATGTATATATTAGTGTTGGAATTGACTTATTATCAAACTATACACTTTTTTTAATGTACGTATGTCTAATTACCTTTTGAACTCATTTTGATGAAATTATGAGTAACCCATCTCACATGAGTTAAATGAACCTAATGCCGTTGATTGAACCAGTGTATGACACGCTGCTGTGGGTCTTCCGGTGTAAATAATAAACTAATTGATTGATTGGCGTGTAATTACATCTCTGCCACTTAAAAGAGACTAGTAGTATGTTCTGTTGCGCACTTACAAAAACTGAACCATTTTGTTTTTATTATCATTTGCAGGGTTTGGCCATTCCACAGCAATTGGCCTTTTTTCTATTAATACCATAGGTTTACATTTGGTTTTACACTGGAAATGTTAATATCACACAAAAAACAAGAGGCCCATGGGCCACTATGCTCACCAGAGCTCAGGGGGCACTGCCGACTGGCAGCAAAGTATTTTAATTAACCATGGAAGATGCTACAGTCAATTGAAACTCTTAACTTGCCATGGCAAACAAACCAAAGAGCCAAATTTCATAAACCGGAGCTCAGATGGGCATTGCCCAATGGAAAACATGTATTTTAACATGGTATGATTTTAATCTACCAATTATAAAGTCTCCCAATTCCCAAATGAGCACTCATGTGGACTGTATCTGAAATATTAGGTGTTTTATATAAGTAGAGAGGGTGCCGCCCAATGAAACCAATAGGGTATATTAGCATGGACGGTCCGCCTCGCTGCGGTTCCTGGACAGGCTTAGATCCTCTAAGCGGTTTACCAGTACTAGTGTGCGGGCCAGATTCAGCTCTGCGTGGAAGCATCATGCAGCCCATATATTTCTTCAAGTCCCTATGGGCGGGGGCCAACCTTTTATGAAGTGGAGGGGGTATCCCGGGTATCCCCCAGGTTGGTGTCACTGAATGCAACTTATCATAAGGAACAAAAATATATTTCATTTAGGGGTTTGGATCTGATAGGTTTCTGGAATATTGGGCCTGTTGTGAAATGGAGGGGTGGGGCATGGCCCAGGCACATCCTTGGGAACCCCCAGATTGGTGTTACTGAGTGCATCTTATCATAAGAGACAAGAATATATACGCTTTATGGGTGGGGATCTGATTGGTTTCTGAGATAAATGGCATTTTATGAAGTGGAGGGGGTGGGGCATGTCCCCGGCACATCCGGGGGGATCCCCAGGTTGGTGTCACTTAATGCACCTTATCATAAGGAACAAGAATATATATGGTTTAGGGGTGGGGATCTGTAAGGTTTCTGAGATATAAGGAATTTTATGAAGTACTGGGGGCGGGGAATGGCCCCGGCACATTCTACAGGACCCCCAGGTTGACATAAAAGCATACTGCTGAGAGAAGTTTACTAAAGGAACATTTCTATGAAAGTTTTGTCAAAATATCTGCAAAGGCTTTGTAGTTAATGCCATTTTTCAATTTTCCCCATTATAAGTCTAAGGAAAATCTAAGTTGTCATAGCAACCAAACTGAAGAGCCGAATTTCATAAAAAACACAAAACCTGTAAAGGCAAATATGGTGAATATTTTCATATACTCTCAGCCTCATAGAGCATACGGTTTCTGAGGAGATGATTTTTTAAGTATTTTTTTTTCTATTTTTTTTTTCAATTTGGTTTCCATGGCAACCAATACAAATGAGCAGTAGGCCTAAAATCATATGGCAGATAGTAGATTGCCTAAGGAATATTTCTATGAAAGTTTTGTCAAAATATCTGCAGCGGCTTGGCAATAAATGCCATTTTTCAATTTTCCCCATTATAAGTCTATGGAAAATCTAAGTTGCCATAGCAACCAAACTAATGAGCCGAATCTCATAAAAAACACAAACGTTCAATCCCCCAACCCAAGGATGCTACAGATGAAATTTGGGCCCAATCGGCCTAGCGGCTTCAGAGGAGATGTCGTTTAAAATTGTTGACGTCACCAGACGCAGACGCAGACGACGGACAACTGCCTATCCTATAAGCTCCCCCGGAGCCTTCGGCTCTGGTGAGCTAAAAACACAAACTTTCAATCCCCCAGCCCAAGGATGCTACAGATGAAATTTGGGCTGAATCGGCCCAGTGGTTTCAGATAGATGTCGTTTGAAAGTGTTGATGCCAGAGGACGCAGACGACGACGGACAACTGCCTATCCTATAAGCACCCCGGGAGCCTTTGGCTCTGGTGAGCTAAAAACAAAACCTGTAAAGGCAAATATGGTGAATAGTTTCACAAAGTCTCAGCCTCCTAGAGCATATGGTTTCTGAGAAGATGAGTTTTTAAGTATTTCTTTTTTTTTCATTTTGGTTTCCATGGCAACCACTGAGTCCATCTTATCATAAGGAACAAGAATATATATGGTTTAGGGGTGGGGATCTCAATGGTTTCCGAGATAAATGGCAATTTATGAAGTGGAGGGGGTGGGGCATGTCCCCGGCACATCCCGGGGGACCCCCAGGTTGGTGTCACTTCATGCATCTTAGCATAAGGAACAAGAATATAATATAGTTTAGGGGTGGGGATCTGAATGGTTTCTGAGATAAATGGCATTTTATGAAATAGAGGGGGCAGGGCATGTCCCCGGCACATCCCGGGGGATCCCCAGGTTGGTGTCACTTAATGCATCTTATCATAAGGAACAAGAATATATATGGTTTAGGGGTTGGGGTCTGTAAGGTTTCTGAGATATAAGGCATTTTATGAAGTGGAGGGGGCGGGGCATGGCCCCGGCACAACCTAGGGGACCCCCAGGTTGACATAAAAGCGTATGGCTGAGAGAAGATTACTCAAGGAACATGTTTATGTAAGTTTTGTCAAAATATCTGCAATGACTTGGCAGTAAATGCCATTTTTCAGTTTTCCCCATTATAACTCAATGGAAACTCTAAGTTGCCATAGCAACAAAACTAAAAGGCCAAATTTCATAAAAAACACAAAACCTGTAAAGGCAAATATGGTGAATATTTTCATATAGTCTCAGCCTCCTAGAGCATACGGTTTCTGATGAGATGATTTTTTAAGTATTCTTTGTCTATTTTTTTATTTTGGTTTCCATGGTAACCAAAAAAAATTAGCAGGCCTAAAATCATACGGCAGATAGTAGATCGCCTATAGAACATTTCTTTGAAAGTTTTGTCAAACTATCTGCAGAGGCTTGGCAGTAAATGCCATTTTTCTATTTTCCCCATTATAAGTCTATTGGCACTCAAAGTTGCCATAGCAGCCAAACTAATGAGCCGATTTTCATTAAAAACACAAACTTTCAATCCCCCTGCCTAAGGATGCTACAGATGAAATTTGGGCTGAATCGGCCCAGTGGCTTCAGAGATGTCGTTTGAAAATGTTGACGAAGACGACGCAGACGCAGACACAGACGCAGACGACGACGACGACGACGGACAACTGCCTATCCTATAAGCTCCCCCGGAGCCTTCGGCTATGGTGAGCTAAAAAAAAAAAAAACGCATATTCTAAAATATTGAATTTTTCACCACCCAAATATGAAAATTTTCAGATGAAACATGAAAATATTTTTCTAATTTCTGCTATAAACATAGATTTTGGGAAGCCGTTAGAACCACATTGACAGGGTGATTCTAACAAGTACCGACAATCTATGTTTTTGAGCAAACAGATTTGGGTACTTGTAAAAACGGCATCGAAAAGGCGGTTCTTACAAGAACCAACACTCTATGTTTTTGAGAAGAAAAAAAAAGTACATTGATATAAACCCTTGTAAACCCCAGTTTTACTATGTAAAAGTGTGTTTGCAGGTCGTCAAAATTATATAAGCATGTTTTCGTGATGCCACACTCAATTCCAACACCATCCTCATTACAGCATGGGTTTCCGCGATCTTTTATCGTGGATAAGGTTTTGTATTAAAAACGATAAATATGCTCAAACTTTCTGTGAAACTACCTCTCCACCTTCCAAATTGATTCTCGGAAACAAAAACATTGTATTTTAGTACCTAAATGCTGCTAGGGACTGAGTTTTTAGGGATGGAGTTGAATGGGGGCCGAGTTTGCTAGGGGCCGAGTTTGTCAGGGGCCGGGTTTGTCAGGGGCCGAGTTTGTTAGGGGCCGAGATGTCCATAAATCCTTCAATCCACTGGGTGAGAATGAAGACAAAGAAGTGAAAGCGGTGGCGCGAGTTAAACATTAGCCAATGAAATTAATAGCTGTGCAAATTCCCTGTGGGGAGCCCCACAAAACAATCCCTAGACTGGTCTAATGTAAAACAAAATGCTCTGTGGACTGGTGTCGCAGTTTAATTAAAATTTATGGAACATAATTTCGCTTTGTACAACCACCTGCACTGCATATTTTAGGCATTTTCTTTCAGTCTCTCAGAATTTTACGTGTGAATATCGCTCCTATTCAATTAAAAGATAACTCAAAATGGCGTAGCTTTTCACCTCCGGTTTTGGTTGCTATGCAGAAATGCACGTGACTATCGAGAATACCCGGATGACCGACTTCATTAATCTTCCCGGAAATTGTTTACTGGGGAAAAGCGGAAATAGGCTGACTGGTATACCGTGTTTCAATAACATTCGGACGGTGTTGAGAGATTTGCCGAAGACAAGTCTAGCGGCCTTGCAAAAATCCTTTAAGTGCTTATTTTTCATTATTTCTCCGATCTTTAAATGTATTGTCCAGCTGGGCATCGCCATGTTGGAACTACTTTTATTGTACTACTGAAATATTGTACAATCAGATGTGGGCGGAAACCAGAGTACCCAAGGGAAAACACCTGACCGTCCGTTGCAGACCTTGGCGTTTCACATGTGACCCGAGCTAAGCTCCAACCACAGCAGATCAGATCAGATCAGATCAGATCAGAATTGTTACTGGTGACACTTCAAATGACATTCATAAACCAGGACCTGTGATATGGGAAGTTAGTCCCTAGCTCTAACCAAAGATGTAAACTTAGCTACACAATCCTCAGCACCTTCAGCCGTCGAAATAATAGAATCGGGAAGGGCATTCCAATCTCTAATGGTTCGGGGGAAGAACGATTCTTTATAAATATCCGTTCTTGCAGTAAGAGTCGAAAACGTCATTGAATGGTGCTTTCTACAGTGCCTAGCCGAGGGAACAAGGTCATCTGTTGGAATGCTGGCAGCACCCTTTAGACCTTTGTATAAGAGTATGAGCCTACTGTCTCTTCTCCTTTTCTTGAGAGACTCCCATCTTAATTTTCCTAGAATTCCAGCCATGCTCCCAGTTTCAAAGCAGTAATTTCCAGTTACAAATCTAGCAGCTCTATTCTGAACTTTTTCAATTTCTTCATTTAGGACCACTCCGCTTGGGTCCCAGATGCAACTACCATATTCCAAGATTGGGCGAACAAGTCCCCTGTATGCTGTCTCTTTCACATCTTGAGGACACTGATGAAGATTTCGCCTCAGGAATCCAAGTGTTCTATTCGCCTTTGTACACATATTGCTAATGTGTGTATTCCATCTCAAATCGTGAGTGATTGTCACACCAAGGTATTTAATGGAATTCACATTGTCGAGGACCGTTCCCTCTAAAGTGTAAGAAGCCTCAACTTTATTAGATCTCTTCCTTGTTATCTGCATAATATTGCATTTAACTGGCTGAAATCTCATGCCACATTTTCGGGCCGAACATCCTAATCTATCTATGTCAGCCTGAAGTTTTAGTGAGTCATCTGTATCTCTAATTTCCCGGTAACAAACACAGTCATCTGCGAAAAGTCTTATTTCTGAGTCAATGTCAGTGGAAATATCATTGCTGTACAGGGAGAATAATAGAGGACCAAGAACAGTCCCTTGTGGGACTCCAGACAAAACTGGCGCCCATACTGAAGATTCACCATTAACAACAACACGCTGTTTTCTGTAGCAAAAGAATGAATCTATACATTTATGAGTCTTCCCTCCAATTCCATAACCAAATAATTTGGATTTAAGTAGTTCATGAGGAGGGGTGTCAAAAGCCTTCTCGAAGTCCAGAATAAATGTGTCCACCTGCCCCCCTTTGTTCAGGATTTTTGCCCAATCATTAATAACCGTGCTCAACTGTCTTTCGCAACTATGCCTTTTCCTAAATGCATGTTGTCTGTCTGACAAAAGTTTATGTTCATCCAAGTGGGCCATGATGTTTGAGCAGACTATGTGTTCAAGCAATTTACATAGAACACAGGTCAGTGATACCGGGCGATAATTACGAGCAAGAGCCCTGTTCCCAAAGAATGGCTCCTAGCGAACATCTGTGGACAGATGTTCGCTATAGGAGCCATTCTTTGGGAATTTCACCCGTATCGAGAGATTGTTGGAAAAGATGAGCAAAACTGGACCTAACTCGTTTGCTAGTTCCTTCAGGACTCTAGGATGAAGCTCATCAGGCCCTAAAGCTTTAGAAGGGTTCAAGCCTTTAAGTAACTTGATCACTCCTGCCGAGGATAGAACAATATTTTCCATGAAAGGGGCCGATCTTCCAGTCAATGGAACCTCATTGGACTCATTAAATGCATCATTGAATTGACCAACCAATTCCTCTGCCCTTTCAGAGTCCCATTCAGCGACCCCGTTCCCTCCTCTTTTATTTAGGGGAGGGATACCTTGCCTATCTTTCTTCTGGCTATTGATATATCTGTAGAAGTCTCTGGGATTTGCCTTTACATCACCTACCAAATTATTTACATACTGATCATGCTGATTTTTTATATCATTTTTAAGTTCTCGTCTCAGGTTTTCAAATTTTGCTCTGAGTTTACCACTTCCCAACTTTTTTGCCTTAGCATGAATCTTATTTCTCCTACGAATTTTTCTTCTTATTTCTGGTGTGATCCAAGGAATTGAAGATACAGACCTGCTAGTTTTGGAGGGGACATGATTTTCGGACGAAGCTAGAATGAAAGACTTTATCAAATCAAAGTTCTCCCGAGCGTCTGAATGACCATTAAAGTATTTCTCTCTTGCGAATTTTAGGGCATCCTTCCTCATAGTTTCATAGTCACCCTTTTGATATAAGTACACCTTAACAGACCTAATGATTGAGAGTCAGCGCTCTTACCCACTAGGCCACAGAGGCCCGTGAACTTCCTTGCTATATATAGGAGGTTCTGTTGCATCTGATCTGGGTCTGCACTGTTTGCCAGTGTTCGGTTTGAGGATTTCCAGTCTATAATTGGGGAAGAACCAAAGAAAGACTGAACCATAAAATATGTATACTGTTATTTATCTTATATTTCAGGGTCACGCCCCCACCTACACCAATTGCCCTGACAGCCCCGGCAATAACAACAAACTTTGAGGTGGTCAACAGCGCCAAGACTACAGTGACTACTCTATCCTATGGGGATAAATTCATGCTTAAACTAACTGTGGAAATTGAACCATTTATAGGTAGGAGAATCTGAAATGATTCATAGTATGTCTCCCATTGGGAGAAAACTTGTCTTTGGCATTTGTGTACAGGACCACAGATGCTTGGGGTCAGGTCTGATTAGCTTTCTAGCCCCACAGAACAGGCCTACTATCGATAAAACTTGTTTGAAGGCCTTAAAACAATGTTTTAAAAAAGGTCCCCATCACTGATAGGCTCTAATATCGATAGTAGGCCTGTTCTGTGTGGCTAGAAAGCTAATCAGACCTGACCCCAAGCATCTGTGTACAGGACACGTATTGTGTGCTTGTGGACTGTTTTACGGCCCAGTCAACAGCTAAGGTCATGTCTGGTTGGTCAGTTACCTTTACTGTTTCTGTACAGACTAAAACCCTCTAAGCGATTTACCGTTTGAACCCCACTTTAAACCTTATTTTTCTTATTTCTGCTCTAAAATATAGATTGTGGGTACCCGTTAGAACCGCATCGATGACCGGCCCCGATAGCTCAGTTGGTAGAGTGTCCGCTCCGGGGAACGGGAGGTCACGGGTTCGATCCCGGGCCGCGACATACCAAAGTCGTTAAGAATGGTACTAGCTGCTCCTCGCTTTGCACTCAGATTTACGGGGTAGAGCTAGGACTGGTCGACCCATTGTCAGGATAATGTGACTGGGTGTGGTATCATGTAATGTGTCTGGGACATGATACTTCAGTGAGGCAGCACTATAAAAGTGAGCATTGAGCTCCCTGTCGCAACCAAACACCGTCGTGATATGACTGAAAAATTGTTGAAAGCGACGTTAAACCCGAATACACACACACACACACACACACACACACACCGCATCGATGAGGCGGTTCTTACGAGTACCAACAATCTATATTTTGAGCAGAAATAAGAAAAATATCACGATTTTTCATGTTAAAATTTTCATTTTTTCGGCGATAAAGGTTACAATATATTTGTATAAGCGTGTTTTCGTGAAGCCAATACTGCGAAGTGAGATGAGCCCTCCAGTTGTAACTGACAACAGCCGGTGGGTCAACAGCCAAGTCCTCAAGCAACCGACCATCTCAAGCCATCTCCCAGTCGAGTCTATCCTCAAATCTCTCCCAGTAGGTAAAGTCTCTAGCCCTGACAACCAGAGTAATCGTATTCTTCACGAACTTGCTCAGAAAATTTCTTCTCCGTTTTGTAATTTGTTTAACCAATCTATCATCACTGGTCTTGTGTCATCTTCTTAAAAAGAAACCAACGGTTGTCCAATACATAAAAAGGTGAAAGGTCAATACTCTCTAATTATCGACCTATCCCAGCAGGCACATGACTTAATTGTGACGTCACATCAACGTCGGTACGACGTCATTATGTTAATGCAACGTCACATCTACGTCGGTGCAACGTCGTGACGTTGCACCGACGTTGATTTGATGTTGCCATAGCGACGTGTGCCTGCTGGGGTATCACTGCTTACAGAAGGTAAAGTTTTCGAAAGACTTGCATTTAAATACTTATAAAACCATTTAAGTGACAGTGATCTGCTACGTGTGTGTGTGCGTGTGTGTGAATTCGGGTTTAACGTCGCTTTCAACAATTTTTCAGTCATATCACGACGGTGTCTGGTTGCGACAGGGAGCTCAATGCTCACTTTTATATCATGTCCCAGACACATTACATGATACCACACCCAGTCACATTATCCTGACACTGGGTCGACCAGTCCTAGTTCTACCCCGTAAAACTGAGTGCCAAGCGAGGAGCCGCTAGTACCATTTTAACGACTTTGGTATGTCGCGGCCCGGGATCGAACCCGTGACCTCCCGTTCGCCGGAGCGGACACTCTACCAACTGAGCTATCGGGGACGGTTAGTGATCTGCTATGGTTTATATCTGGAGTACACTATACAGTGAAATTCCGCTATTAAGACCACCTAAAATTAAGACCAATTCTGCTTTCAAAATCTTAATAAGAAGGGTGCAGTTACTCTGTGTTCGTGTTTTCTGCACACAATGTCCTCTGGCCAGGGACTACCCGCTTTGGGACTGTTCAAAAGTGGTCTTAAAGACAGTTCCAACGGTTGTCTTAATATAGGAATTTTACTGTATTCTACGGGTCCTAGATTCAGGAAAAGAAGTAAGAGCCGTTTTTGTGACGTCAGCAAAGCATGATGGACTGATACTTAAAACTAAATGCAGCTGGCGTCACAGGGAATGTGCCTGCACCTTTCGAATAGGAAACAACGAGTACTTCTATCAGGACTGAGTTACTTCCGACTGGGCTTATACTCACGCTGGTGTTCCTCAGGGCTCAATATTTGTACCATATTGGGGCACCTCAACTCTTTACTATTCTTGCTCTAAAATTTTGATTGTTTGTTTGTTTGATTTGAGGTTTAACGTCCCCGTCAACACTGTAAAGGTCAGGCGGTTCTAACGAGTACCAACCATCAATGTTTTGGGGCAGAAATAAGAAAAAATAAGGTATACCACCGGAAACCCCAGTTTCACTACATAAAAGTGGGGTTAAAGGGGGGTCAAAATTATATAGGCGTGTTTTCATGATGGTTAGTTTTGAACAACTGGCCCGTGATTTGCAAAAGCTATTCATTTATTCAGTTAACGTATTAGTGTATAGGCCATTTTTAATGATCAATATGTTAACACACAGTAACAACTGGGCCCAAATATATTATTTTATGCATGTCTATTTTCAAACAAAAATGCATGTTTTTATATGTTTTGTGCATTTAGTGCATTTTTCATACACGTGTCTGACTGTCAACAGAAAAATCTAATCTTCCGTGTTGTTCAAGGGGAGTGGGTACACCTGTCATTTTGCCCGCTTTGTTTTCAAGGAAGACAATTTTTGGGACTTTTGTTTGATTTGAGGTTTAACGTCCCCGTCAACACTGTATAGGTTATTTTGGAGTAGTCATTGCTTCCAATTGTGTGGGACTTTTACCCGACATTGAGATGAAATGACATCTTACGCCCTGTCGCCCAATGAAACAAATATGAGTTTATAAGCATGGGCGGTCCGACGCACCACTTTGCCTGGCCAGGCTTAGATTCTCTAAACTGTTTACCAGTACTCGCCTGCAGTCGGTTTCAGCTCTGCGTGGAAGCATCATGCAGCCCATATATTTGTTCAAGCCCCAATGGGTGGGACTTCTTCTTTGCTTCTGTAAATTGAATATCTGAAACAGAGGGGGTCTGCTCTCAAAAGAATTTTTTCCGTACGTAGGATCAAATACTTTCCTTTCAGAATAAAATGTTTTCGATAATTAAGGCTATCATAATGACAATGACTTATTTGCACTAAACACATTCACAATGAGAATGGCAAAATAGAAGTGGAGGCAATGATCAGGAATCGATACAATCAACCCACAGCTCCCATCAGAGGCACCAAAGGGAAAGACACACAAACATAAAACAACAGACCCTAATGGAAACACCAACAACGGAAAGCCAAAAGGACAGTTACTTTTTCACAAAATGGCCAATAGGCTATCCAAAATAAAATAACATAAGCGACACAAACACCCAAAGACGATCCATAACAAAAATAAACCGCGACAGAAAAACCGCCTTAGAACGGTCAACGGAAACGAATTTCACTTGGGGTGGGGGTGGGGGGTGATGGGTGGGGGGGGGGGTGTGGGGGGGGGGGGGGCTTAAGCCTGTAAACATAAAAAACAAAGTGTGCAAACATGAAAAAGTGAATTCAAATGAAGCAATGTGATAATGTAATGTATGAAACCACGGATGCTACTTATATCAAACTTTTACGAGTTTCAAAAAGAGATCTCATGTATTTAATAAGCATTTTTATAACACCGACATTTTTTTACAATTTAGGAGGCAATACCATTTACTGGAAGCTCTTGCAGACTTAGTATCAATAATAGTAATACCCATTTGATTTAGCTTTAGGCAGTCTTCACGAAGCTGCCTGTATGCAGTACATTTCAGCAAGAAATGGTCTTGGGACATGTCCTATTTAGTCTGGAAATATTGTTATGTCTGCCCTTTTCTATGGCAAGATTGTGAGCGCTTATTCGAAGTTTGGCCAAAATTGACCTTTCAGATTCACAATATATGAGCATATTTTTTTAAACAGTTGACTCTTCAGAACTACGATGAAAACATCAGAAAGCCCAAAAATTGAGTTTTAATAATAATAATAATAATAATAATAATAATAATAATAATAATAATAATAATCGACCTTATTTATAGAGGGTAACACATTTCGTAGTACTGGTACTAATCTTCCATGTGGCCCTCTTTTCCTGGGTAGGAACCAGTACTAAGCAATGTGGATAAAGTTTCTTGCTCAAGTAAACAAAACGTGACGCTGGTTTTAGTGGGCGAAGTCTAACTATCCATTAGAATTGCGATAAAAATGTTGGACAATCCAAAAATCTCGATATTTGGGCTATCTCGACTTTGTCTCATTAACATCGATTTCGGGGTTGTCATCACGAATACACGCCTATACAATTTCGACCCCCTTGAACCCCACTTTTATATAGTAAAACTGGGGTTCGCAGGGGTATACCTTATTTTTTTTTTACTTCTGCTCAAAAATATTGATTGTGGGTACTCGTTAGAACCGCCTCAATGAGGCGGTTCTAAAGAGTACCCACGATCTATAGTTTGAGCAGAAATAAGAAAAATATCAAATTTTTTCATCTTAAAAGTTTCGATTTTTCGGCGATAAAGTTTCCAATGTATTTATATAGGCGTGGTTTCGGGTTGTTATGTAAGATGTTTCTGATTCTCACATTCACCCACCAATGTTTATTCACTAACTTCTTAAGGGGAAGGTTCTAGAAAACGAGTCCGGCCCCCGCCCATCGGCGCATGAAGAAATAGATGGGCTGCATGATGCTTCCACGCAGAGCTGAAACAGACCCGCACACGAGTAGTGGTAAACTGCTTAGAGGATATAAGCCTGCCCAGGCAAAGCGGTGCGAGTCGGACCGTCCATGCTTACAAACCCTATTGTTTTCATTGAGCGGCAGGGCTTGAGAAGTCATTTCATCTCAGCGGACCGTCCATGCTAATATACCCTATTGGTTTAATTGGGCGACAGGGCTTGAGATGTCATTTCATCTCAATGTCGGGTAAAAGTCCCACAAAATTGGAAGCAACGTCTCCAAAATGACCTTTACAGTGTTGACGGGGGCGTTAAACCTCAATTCAAACAAATGTCATTTCATCTCAATGTCTGGTAAAAGTCCCACAAAATTGGAAATGACCTTTACAGTGTTGACGGGGACGTTAAACCTCAAATCAAACAAACAAACAAATCTAGAAAATGAGTCACATTTTTGTTTACAAGTTAAGGGGTTATAGTATAATCCAGAAACTTTCCAGATTATTTTTAGCATATGAGGTGATTTCATTCTACATTATTCCAGAATCTACAAGGATCAGAATTTCCATAGAAAATTTTATTCTTAATTCTTTGTTGGATTACTTGAGGACTATTATTCATATTGGAATCGTGTTCATTCTGATCCGAAAAGGATAGTGAGTGAGTGTTCGAGTTTTACGTCCCAGCAAGTATGACCTTAACTGTTGCTGGGACGTAAAACTCGAACACTCACTCACTATCCTTTTCGGATCAGAATGAACACGATTCCAATATGAATAATAGTCCTCCCTCAGATTAAAAGCTCATCCGAAAGCCTGGAGAAGCCCGGGATCGATCCTGTGAGCCCTGGTTGACATGGCGTGTAGCATAACCACTTCACCACGGAGGCTTCTCGAAAAAGGATCGTAGTTAAGGATATATAAAATCTGAGTGAGTAAAGTACACTTTTGTCTACAATTGCTTAAAGTTAAAAGATTTAGTCAATAAAATTTTGTTGATTTTTTTTTTAAAAAGCTTGTTCAGATGAGTTCGAAAACTGGCAAAATCGGCCTATTAATGAGAGTTAGGTCCGCTTGA
The DNA here is from genome assembly GCA_963580285.1 of Lucinisca nassula. Taxonomy (NCBI): domain Eukaryota; kingdom Metazoa; phylum Mollusca; class Bivalvia; order Lucinida; family Lucinidae; genus Lucinisca; species Lucinisca nassula. The sequence continues at coordinate 129,379,234 of OY757022.1, read as the reverse complement.
TTGCTCAAAAGCCATATTTTTGTTTTACCTGTTCATCACCGTAGCCCCTTCACTTTTGATCGGGTCTTCTTGAAACGCACTTGTAAGTCAGGGATAAAAGTTTGGATGAGTTCGAAAACTGGCTATGTCGGCCTATTACTCATACAGTTATGTCCATTTCTTTGCTGAAAATGCCTATTGTGGACTTTGTTATCACAAGTTCTTTAGCTTAAATGGGATTTTCCTGAAACTAACACGTAAGTAGGTTGGGGAATGGGATAACAGCTTAGAGGAGTTACACAACTGGCACGGTCGGCCAGTCTATCATAGAGTTAGGTCCTTTTGATTGCTGAAATGCCTATTTTGACATTGTCATCACCATAAGTCGCCACGTTTTGATCAGATTTTCCCGATACTTACATATAAGTGAGATATGGATAAAAGCTCGAATGAATTCGAAAGCTAACATTGTTGGCCTTATAAGAGTTATGTCCCCTTCTTTGTTAAAAATGCCTAGCATGGACATTGTCATCACCATAGGTCCTTTATTTTTGATCGGATCTTCCTGAAACTATGGGAAAAAAGTTCGAATATTGGTCATGTCGATTCAAAACTATGCCACTAGGTCAAATTGCGTTAAAAACCTTGTTCATCCTCTATAGGCCACATTTCTGGGTCAATCCTTATAAAACTTAGCAGAATGTTTGTCGTGTTGATATCTCGGTGAAGTTCAAATAATATGGGTCAGGTCGAGTAAAAAAAACTAGGTCATTTGGTCAAATTGGTTTAAAACCTTTTTTCACCCTCTAGGGGCCACCGTTTTGCTCCTATATATGAAACTATACAAGAATGGTTGCCTACGTCTAGGGCTGGCTAATCGGAGCTATAAAGATAATTGATTATCATTCCTGTCATTGCGATCGATAATCGATTAGTAATCACGGAAGATTTGGTCATAATTTTACCTGTCTGGCTTTCTGTCTGAGCATGACTCCTACCATATGCTGTACTTTTCCATATGTATTTGAACAGACAGACCTGAGCAAACAGTGTAGACCCAGATGAGACGCCACAGAACGCGGCGTCTGTTCTGGGTCTGCACTGTTTGCCACTCATACAGCTATTTTAGACACAACTTTGGGTAGTAAATTGAACTGATCAAATAATCGATGGCAAACAAAGTAATGACAATCATTTTTGTGGAAATTATCGATTGAATAATCGATTATCCGATTAATCGTGCCAGTCTTACCTACTTCTGGTCTAACTGGTTGCGAACTTACTGAATAAATAGAGGAATTTACATGACTGTTCATGTATTATTGAATTTATTAAACGAGTTGAGCGCAAGGCTATTCCTCGGAGAGTTTAATAAATCCAATAATACATGAGCACAAATTCAAGATTCTATTTATCATATGACATTTAAAACGCATTTTGAAAACACGATTTTTATTTCAAAAATGTCAATATTCTGCCGTTTGTAAACGCAACGTCGTTAAGGACGTCGTACGTGTAGCGTTACGGGGCGTTTCTAACAAACTGCATATATAATCCACTAGTGGATTACCGAATTTATTACACCGCGTTATAACATTCTCAGAGGCGACGCCATATGATAAAATATGTTTAAACCAATGGTTGCCTAGGCGATACCTTGATCAAATTCGAATGTGGGTCACTAGGTCACACGGTCAAATTCCGTTAAAACCTTGTTCCCTCTCTTAAGACCATTGTTTTGCTCCAATCTTCATGAAGCTACACAAGAATATTTGATTATTTGACGTGTAGGTCACATGTCAAGTTCCAGTGCAGGTCAGGTCGGTTTGAAAACCCGATCACTAGGTCAGAATCAGAATCAGAATTGTTTACTGGTGACACGTCCTTAGACAATCCTTCACAAGGTCAAATTGCTTTAAAACCTTGATCACCCTCTAGAGGCCAGTGTTGCTTCAATCTTCATAAAACTATACCAGATTATTTGTTTTGATGATATCTTAATCAAGTGTGAATATGGGTAATGTCAGATAAAACTAGGTCACTAGGTCAAGCCCTTTTAATCTTGTTCACGCTGGAGGCCAGTGTCAGTTATACTTCAATCTTCATGAAACTATACCAGAATTTTGGCTTGATGATATCTTGGTCAAGTTCGAATATGGATCATATCGGATCAAAAACTAGGACATTAGGTCAAATTGGTTCAAAACCTTGCTCATTCTCTAGAGGCCACAGTTTAGCGACTTTGTGAAAAAATATACCAGAATGTTTGACTTGACGATACCATGGTCACGTATGGATCATATCGGATCAAAAAATAGGTCAATAGATCAAATTGCTTTTAAACCTTGTTCACCTGCTGGAGGCCACAGTTTTGCTTTAAACTTCACGAAACGGTATCAGAATGTTTGTCTGATGATATCATGATCAAATTCGAATATGGGTTATGTCGGAGTGAAAAACTAGGTCACGCAGTCAAATTCCTTTAAAACCTTGTTCATCTCTAAAAGCCGCAATTTTGCTTCAGTCTTCATAAAACTATACAATAGTGTTTGTATTGATCTCCGTGAAGGTCGAATATGGGTTATGTCGAGTCAAAACAATGTCACTAGATCAAGTTTCTTTAATACATTGTTCAACCTGTCTATTTTATTTTATACAAAGCAGTGAAATCAATGTATATCTGAAACAAATAAAAGTGATATTTTCACAGTAAAAAGAAATAATATTTTCACAGTGTGAAAAATAACTTGACCGTGCTATTTCACTGTAGCAGCCCGGACTACTTTTATCGCCAAAATTCATATATGTTATCTACAAAATAATTCTGTAAAATACCCTGAAAAGCACTCTTTGTACTGTAAAAAAGCTGTATTCAAAATGGCGACCTGTTTGTTTTGAAACTGAAAGTTGTCACGTCATAGCCAAGTCTAAAATTGGGACGTAAGATCCGATTGATCAATTACCTAAAAAAATTTACTTTTTTTTTTTTTGATAAATATCAAAAATATTTCATCTCGTGTGTTGAAAACATCAGAATTTTCGCACTCGTAAAAACTCTGACGTTTTCAACGCACTCGATGAAATATTTTTGGTATTCGTCTCAAAAAAGTAAATATCCAGTATTTATTTTATAATTTGCATTGAAATCAATGCATATCTGAAACAAATAAAAAATGATATTTTCATACTGTGAAAAAATACGATATTTCACATATCGAGGCGGTTCTAACGAGTACCCACAATCTATATTTAGAGCAGAAATAAGAAAAATAGGGTTTACCCCTGTAAACCCCAGTTTTACTGTATAAAAGTGAGGTTCAAGGGATCCAAATTATATAGGTGTGTTTTCGTGATGTTTGCTTCAGTCTTTCTGAAACTTTACCAGAACGTTTGTCTTGATAATACGGTTAATGCCTCGGTCTAGATTAATAAGAAAATGGTATTATTGGGTCCAAAACTAGGTCACTATGTCAAATTTCTTTTTAACCCTCATTCTCTCTCTCTCTCTCTCTCTCTCTCTCTCTCTCTCTCTCTCTCTCTCTCTGTCTCTCTCTCTCTCTCTCTAAAGGCACAACTTACAAAACATGTGTGTTGATGCTATCTACGTCAAGTTTGACTATGAGTTATGTCAAGTCAAAATTAGGTAACTAGGTTAGATATTTTAAAAACCTTTTTCACTCTCTAGAGGCTACAGTTCTGATAAATCTTCATGAAACTTTACCAGAATGCAAGTCTTAATGATATGTCGGTCAAGATTGACAATGGATCTTGTCATACATGCATAAAAACTAGGTCACCAGATTAAATTTCTTTGAAACCTTGTACCCTCACTCCGAGGCCACAATTTGCATCAATTTTAGCTCAGCTGAGCCGAAGGCTCACCAGGTGAGCTTATAGTATAAGCAGGCATCCGGCGTCCATCCGTCTTCCACACTTTGCACTTCAATATCTCAGTTACTAGCTGGCAAATCTCGGTCATATTTTATGCACAGGATCACTAGTATGGGGGATTAATTGCGTTATCAGAACTGTGGTTAGCATGGAAACAAACATGTTCCATAAACTGGTAGGTCTGTATCTTCTATTCCCTGGATCACTCCAGAGATAAGAAGGAAAATTGGCAGAAGGAATAAGATTCATGCAAAGGCAAAAAAGACGGGAAGTGGTAAACTCCGGACAAAATTTGAAAACTTGAGACGTGAAATCAAGACTGATATAAAAAAAATCAGCTTGATTTCTATGTGAATAACTTGGTAGGTGATGTAAAGGCAAATCCCAGAGACTTCTACAGATATATTAATAGCCAGAAGAAAGACAGGCAAGGTATCCCGCCCCTTAATAAAAGAGGAGGGGACGGGGTTGCTGAATCAGACTCTGAAAGGGCAGAGGAACTAGTTGGTCAATTCAATGATGCGTTTAATAAAACTGAGTCCACGAAGGTTCCATTGACTGGAAGATCGGCCCCATTCATGAATAATATTGTTGTGACAGCTGCAGGAGTGATCAAATTACTTCAAGGCTTAAACCCTAGTAAGGCCTTAGGACCTGATGAGCTTCATCCTAGAGTCCCGAAGGAACGAGCAAATGAGTTGGGTCCAGTTTTTGCACACTTGTTTCATCAGTCTCTTGATACGGGTGAAATCCCCAAAGAATGGCTCTTAGCAAACATCTGTCCACTCTTCAAAAAAGGAGATAGGGCTCTTGTCCGTAATTATCGCCCTGTGTCTCTGACTTGGGTTCTGTGTAAATTGCTGGAACATATAGTCTGCTCGAACATCATGGCCCACTTGGACGAACATAAACTTTTGTCAGACAGACAACATGCATTTAGGAAAAGGCACAGTTGTGAAACTCAGCTAAGCACAGTTATTAATGACTGGGCAAAAATCTTGGACAAAGGGGGACAGGTGGACACATTTATTCTGGACTTCGAGAAGGCTTTTGACACCCCTCTTCATGAACTACTTAAATCTAAGTTATTTGGTTATGGATTTGGGGGAAAGACCCTCAAATGGATAGATTACTTTCTTTGCTACAGAAAACAGCGGGTTGTTGTTTATGGTGAATCTTCGGAGTGGGCTCCAGTTTTGTCTGGAGTCCCGCAAGGGACCGTTCTTGGTCCACTTTTGTTATCCCTGTACATCGATGATATTTCCACTGACATTGACTCAGAAATAAGACTGTTCGCAGATGACTGTGTTTGTTACCGGGAAATTAGAGATACAGATGACTCATTGAAACTTCAGGCTGACATAGATAGATTAGGATGTTGGGCACGTAAATGGGGCATGAGATTTCAGCCAGTTAAATGCAATATTATGCAGACAACTAGGAAGAGATCTAATAAAGTTGAGGCTTCTTACACCTTAGAGGGAACGGTCCTCGAGAATGTGGACTCCATTAAATACCTTGGAGTGACAATCTCACACAACTTGAGATGGAATACTCATATTAGCAACATGTGTACTAAGGCAAATAGAACGCTTGGTTTCCTGAGGAGAAATCTTCATCAGTGCCCTCAGGATGTAAAAGAGGCAGCATATAAAGGTCGTGTTCGCCCAATCTTGGATTATGGTAGTTGTATCTGGGACCCAAGTGGAGTGGTCCTTAACGTTGAAATTGAGGAAGTTCAGAATAGAGCTGCTAGATTTGAAACAGGCAATTACTGCTTTGAAACTGGGAGCATGACTGGAATACTTGGAAAATTAAAATGGGAGTCTCTCAAGAAAAGGAGAAAAGACAGAAGGCTAATCCTTTTATACAAAGGTCTAAAGGGTGCTGCCAGCATTCCAACAGATGACCTTGTTCCCCAGCTAGACACTGTAGAAATCACCATTCGTTGGCGTTTCAGACCCTTAGCGCAAGAACTGACATTTATAAAGAGTCGTTCTTCCCCAGAACCATTAGAGATTGGAATGCCCTTCCCGATTCGATTATTTCGACAGCTGAAGGTGCTGATGATTGTGTAGCTAAATTTACCTCTTTGGTTAGAGCTAGGGACTAACTTCCCACATCACAGGTCCTGGTGTATGAATGTCATTTGACGTGTCACCAGTAACAATTCTGATTCTGATAGACTTAAAATGGGGAAAACGCTCCAACTTTTCTAAGCCATCTCTGATCCGATATTTATCAAACTTGCAGATAACCAGGTGAGGCATACAGTCTACGTTGAGTTCGAATTTGGGCCTCACAGGACCGACAGCTTTGGAGTTGCCTGCCCTTGAGCATAAAAATAAGCTCCACTTTTTCTCAGCTATATTTGATCGAATCTTTTAGAAACTTTTAGTAAACAAGGACAAGCATAATATCGCAGAGGAGTTCGAACTTGGCTCGAGTCTGACAACCAGTTTCACAGTTACGTTCCCTTGAGTGTGAAAAATTTTACCATAGGCTTACAATGGAAAGAACGACGTCTCCAACTTTTCTCAGCCATTTCTGATCTGATATTTATCAAACTTGCAGATAACCAGGACAGGCATACCGTGTATGTCGAGTTCGAATTGTGCGTCGTAGGACCAACGTCTTTGGAGTTACCTGTCCTTGAGAATAAATATAATTAAGCGAAAAATGGTGTCTCTACTTTTTCTCAACTGTTTTCGATTGGATCTTTTTGAAACTTTTAGGAAACAAGGATATGCATAAAATCTCAAATAAGTTTTGGCTTGATTCTGACAACCGGTTTCGCAGTTACGTTCCCTTGAGCCTGAAAAAAAATTACACTGGTGGAAAACGTCTCCAGCTTTTCTAAGCTATTTCTGATCTGATCTTTATCAAACTTGTAGATAACCAGGAAAGGCATACAGTCTACGTCGAGTGGGAATTCGGGCCTTACAGGACTGCGACTTTGGAGTTATCTGCCCTTGAGCATAAATATAAACGAAAAATGGTGTCTCCACTTGTTCTCATTTGTTTTCGATCGGATCTTTCAACAACTTCGTATGTCTGAATAAGGACCAAAACATTTTTTTATCTGATCTTTTTGAAACTTTTGTAAACAAGGACAAGCATTATATCGCAGATGAGTTCGAATTTGGTTTGAATCTGACACTCGGTTTCGCAGTTCCTTCCCTTGAGCATGAACAATTTTACCATAGGCTAACAATGAAAAAACGATGTCTCAGCTTTTCTCAGCATTTCTGGTCTGATCTTTAACAAACTTGCAGATAACAAGGAGAGGCATACACTCTACATCAAGTTTGAATTTGGGCCTCGCAGGACTAACAGCTTTGGATTTACCTGCCCTTGAGCATAAATATAATGGAAAAATGGTGCCTCCACTTTTTCTCAGCTTTTTTCGACTGGATATTTTGAAACTTTTAGTAAACAAGGACACGCACAATGAGTTCGAATTCAGCTTGAACCTTACAACCTGTTCTGGTTCTCAGCTGTGAGCGATCGCTGCCCGCTGGGCGACTTGTTTTTAGCTCACCTGTCACGTAGTGACAAGGTGAGCTTTTGTCATCACATTTTGTCTGTCGTCCGTCGTCAGTGCGTCCGTGCGTAAACAATTTCTTGTCCGCACGATAGCATCTTCATTTATGATTTGATTTTAACCAGACTTGCACACAACTTGTACCACCATGAGATCTAGGTTCCTTTCTTGAACCAGCCATATCCCATCATGTGTTACGGAGTTACGGCCCCTGAAAGGGCAAAAATTGCCTATTTTGGTCTTGTCCGCATGATAGCATCTTCATTTTTGATTTGATTTTAACCAGACTTGCACACAACTTGTACCACCATGAGATCTGGATTCCTTTCTTGAACCAGCCATATCCCATCATTTGTTACGGAGTAACGGCCCCTGAAAGGGCAAAAGTTGCCTATTTTGGTCTTGTCTGCATGATAGATGTTTCATTTATGATTTGATTTTAACTAAACTTGCACACAATTTGTACCACCACAAAATCTCGGTCAAGTTCGAATATGGGTCATGTCGGGTCAAAAAGTAGGTCAGTGGGTCAAACCAGAAAAAAAAACCTTGTGAAGACACGAGAGGCCAGTTTTGGTCCGATCATCATCAAACTTGCCCAGAATGATCATCTTGACAATATCTGTCATGTTCGAATATGGGTGTTGTCGGGTCAAAAAGTAGGTCAGTATGTCAAATCATAGAAAAACCTTCTGAACACACTAGAGGCCACAATTTATGTCCAATCATCATCAAACTTGCTCAGAATGATCATCTTATTAGTATCTTGGTCACATTCAAATGAGTCATGCCGGGTCAAAAAGTAGGTCAGTAGGTCAAATCATAGAAAAACCTTGTGAATACATTAGAGGCCACAGTTTTAGTCCAATCATTATCAAACCTGCCCAGAATGATCATCTTGACAATATCTTGGTCACGTTTGAATACGGGTCATGTTTGGTCAAAATGTAGTTCAGTAGGTCAAATCATAGAAAAACCTTGTGAACACACTAGAGGCCACAGTTTTGGTCCGATCTTCATCAGACTTGCCCAGAATGATCATTTTGACAATATTTCGGGTAGTAATATGGGTTATGTTGGGTAACAAAGTAGGTCAGTAGGTCAAATCATAGGAAAACCTTGTGAATACACTAGAGGACACAGTTTTTGTCTGATCATCATGAAACTTCATCAAAATGATTATCTTGACAATTTCTCGGGCAAGTTTGAATATGGGTCTTGTAGGGTCAAAAAGTAGGTCAGTAGGTCAAATCAGAGAAAAAAACCTTGTGAACACACTAGAGGCCACAGTTTTGGTCCGATCATCATCAAACTTGCCCAGAATGATAGTCTTAACAATACCCGGGTCAAGTTTGAATACGGATCATGTCGGGTCAAAAAGTAGGTCAGTAGGTCAAATCATAGAAAAAGCTTGTGAACACACTAGAGGCTACAGTTTTGGTCCGATCATCATCAAACTTGCCCAGAATGATCATCTTGACAATATCTCAGTCAAGTTCAAATATGGGTCAGGTTGGGTCAAAAAGTAGGTCAGTAGGTCAAATCATAGAAAAACCCTCTGAACACGCCGGCGGCTACAGTTTTGGTCCGATCATCATCAAACTTGCACAAAATGATCATTTGATAATATCTCGGTTAATTTCAAATATGGGTAATGTCTGGTCAATATGTAAGTCAGTAGGTCAGATTGTTGAAAAACATTGTGAACACACTAGAGGCCAAAGTTTTGGTCCGATCATCATCAAACTTGCTCAGAATGATCATCTTGACAATATCTGTGTCAAGTTTGAATATGGGACATGTGGGGCCAAAAAGTAGGTCAGCAGGTCAAATCATAGAAAAACGTTTTGGACAATCTAAGAGGCCACTGTTTCCGTCAAATCATCATAAAACTTGCTCAGAATGATCATCTGGACAATATCTCAGTTAAGTTTGAATATGGGTCATGTCAAATCAAAAAGTAGATCAGTAGGTTATTTTGTCATAACTTTTGAACCGTTTGAGATAGAGCCTTCATATTTGGCATGCAGATTCCTTCTGACAAGGGCTTCCCACTCATAAAGATATGATCTGTGACATTGACCTGTGACCTACTTTATCATACCTTTTGAACCAAATGAGATAGAGCCTTCATATTTGGCATGCATGTTCCTTGTTCCCCAGCCATTCAAAACTTTTGACCCATGACCTTGACCTTTGACCTACTTTGTCATAACTTTTAAAGCATTTGAGATACAGCTTTCATATTTAGCATGTAGGTTCCTTGCGACAATGTTGCTTAGATTATCCTCTACCAAAAAGGCTAAAACAATCCCACTCGGATGAACAAAATGGCCACAGGAGCTAAAAATAGAAAAATATTTTAAATTTGATTCAAACTGAAACTCCCCCTAAACCCTAAGGCCAATTTGATACAAAGTTCCCAGGAATGTTGCCTAGGTTACTCCCTACCAAATAAGCTAAAATCACTCTGCTGATGAACAAGATGGCCACAAGAGCTAAAACTAGAATGTGCTCGAGACAGTGACACACAGGTGAGCGAACCAGGGCCCTCTGGGCCCTCTTGTTTAACTTTACCAGAATGGTTGACTTGATATGACAACATTTGGAAGATGGATTAAGTTGGAATATGGGTCATATCAGATCTCATTTCGTTAAATCTGTTTGTGGTGAGCGACTAAGGGCCATCTTGACATTCTTGTTTCAAAGCTTTCCTCACATTTTTTCAGCAAGAGTACCTCTTTATTTCATACTGTATTTGCTAGAACAGCTAACATGTGACTACTAATGAGTTTGTTAAGCTAACAATTGGGCTCAGGTTTTTGTTTCGTTTGTTTGATTTGAGGTTTAACATCCCCGTCAACACTGTAAAGGTCATTTTGGAGACGTTGCTTCCAATGTGGTGGGACTTTTACCCGACATTGAGATGAAATGATATCTCTAGCCCTGTCGCCCAATGAAACCAGCAGGGTTTATAAGCATGGACTCGCACCGCTTTGCCTGGGCAGGCTTAGATCCTCTAAGCGGTTTACCAGTACTCGTGTGCGGGTCGGTTTCCGCTCTGCGTGGAAGCATCATGCAGCCCATATATTTCTTCAAGCCCCTATGGGCTCAGGTTTATCCAACTGTCTAAACCCTTCAAGTATGTGCTGCAGAACATTCTACAGCAGATGGTAATCTATTTTAATTAAATTGAGCAAAATTATTTTTCAGCAAAAATAAGGCTTGATATTTCATATGACTTGCCTGTCCAGCAGATGATTCACATGTAACATCAAGTCCTATTTTCACTGGGAAATAAGAAAACCATTACGAAAACATGCCTATACAAATACATTGTAAATTTTATCGCCAGAAAAAGGAAAATTTTAAGATGAAAAATTGTGATATTTTTCTTATTCAAAATATAGAATATGGGTACTCGTTAGAACCGCCTCATCGAGGCAGTTCTAATGTGTACCCACAATCTATATTTTAGAGCAGAAATAAGAAAAATAGGGTTTACCCCTGTAAACCACAGTTTTACTATATAAAAGTGGGGTTCAAGAGGGTCAAAATTATATAGGTGTGTTTTCTTGATGTGTGAAAATGCCATCTGCTAAATATACTTTCAAATACAGTAAAATTCTTGTATTCAGACCAAAGGGGGTCTCTGACCAAAGGATAATGTATGCAGAAAACGCAAAGAAGGAATAACTGCAAACTACAAAGTAAGCTCTTAAAGGTGCATTATTGAGCTACCGGGTCTCATTTTTTTTCTGGTTTTTATCTTCAATTCATACTCCTTTGTCATGTGTGCACTTTTGGAGCCAAATACAGCTTCAGAACTTTGCGAGAATCGTCGTTTTCATTCGTGTTTACCCTTCGCTCTGAACATGTGTTCGGAATTTCTGTTCTAAAAATAAATCTGTCACTTTACACATACATGGCGACAGTATCGTCTCTGAGTGTCGTTACTTATGGCATCGTATTCAGCGTCATATTTTTTTCCGATTCAGGCATGGCCGAAGCAAACAAGGCCAAAATGAATGTCGCATAACGTCATATATGGGTATTCTATTTTTGTCACGAACTAAAAATAGATCTAACTAGTGTTCGAAACCTAGTTAGGGAATCCCTCTCAAACTCGTTTACCTGCCATCATAATTGTTCGCATTTTTGCATAAAATGCATTCATTTGTATTGTTTTAAAGAAAAATACCGGCTATATGTATTTTATTTTTGGAAGCATTTTTTACCGATAGCTCAATAATGCACCTTTAAGGGTTATCCTCTGGAAACAAAGTATACCCCGCAGAACTGAAAACTTTGTGTGCAAGGATTTTAAAGTAAGCCTTTAAAAGAAGAATAAGTCTCAACTCTTATCCTGCTGTTCACGACAACCCTTTTCTTTGCAAACAGTGTAGATCCAGATCAGATGGCTTCTGAAGAAGCCATCTGATCAGGATCTATACTGTTTGACATTCAATTTATGAATTTGTAGGAATAAATTACATCAAGCAATCTGATGGGTTCAAAGTCAGAAATGGGTGTGGCTTAACTGAATATTCAGCAAGAGAAGGGTTAATTTTGGGTGGTCTTAAATGCGGAATTTCACTGTATATAGCGCTTGATGGGATTATCCTTCCTCTTTAATCTTTAACAGCTAGTGTTGATATTGCTGGTGCACTGGTACACACATGCATGGCAGCTGGGGATGCTGGGATGACCAACGCGGAAACATTTATTGACGATAAATAGTAAGTACTTTCAATGAACAGATACTTTTTAACTTAACAAGAGGCAAACTTCTGGAAGCATTTTTGTCTTTCCCATCAAAAGGGATCTGCCGTAATGATTTTAGAAGCCTCCGTGGTGTGGTGGTTACGCTACTCGCCTTGTAAACCAGGGGTCGCAGGATCGATCCCGGGCTTCTCCAGACTGTCGGATGAGACTTTAAACCGAGGTCCCGTCTCCGTATGACCTTAGCTGTTGGTGGGACGTAAAACTCAAACACTCACTCACTCACCGTAATGATTCTAAGTATTGGGACAGATAGGTCTGAACAAACAGTTCAAACACGTAGGAATAGTCTGATCAGTGTCTACACTGTCTGTCATTCCGTCTGCACCTTTTGGTTTCCTGGCTGGATCGTGAAACAAATTTGTTTAGATTTTAGGGCAATCACAACAAGTCCTAAAGGTGTCCGAATTTTTAGGACACACAACATACATTTTCAAGATGAAACAAGAAAATTATATTCCAAATATATTCATCTCTGCAGTTATGGAATTTTTTTTCCTAGGGACTCAAGAAAGAGTTAGTAACAGCCCTGGTAAACCAGCCATTGCTGTGGGATCCATCATAGTTTCACTGTATTCTGCTCTAAAATACAGAAAAATTCCTATCTTAAGACAACCTTTGGGACTGTTCAAAAGTGGTCTTTATGACCACTTTTGAACAGTCCCATAGGTGGTCCCTTAACCCATTTTGTACCGGAAACCCCAAAACGGGAACCCTGGCAAACAGTGCATGCCCAGATCAGACGCAGAATGTGGCGTCTGATCAGGGCCTACACTATTTGCAAAACGTTTAGCCATTTTCCAGATAAATTTTGAAGAAAACAACCTGACACCCCTAAATTTTGAAAAAGGGCTCCTGCTATATATTAGGAGGAAGATTCCATTTGGTACAAAAAAGGGTTAATACGAGACACTATAAGGGCCCCGTCAAGCGATTTTGGTACTTATCGCCTATGCGAGCAGCGAAGGTTCAGGCGAGCCTGCGCATCCGCGCAGTCTCGCCAGAACCTTCGCTGCTCGCTCATACAAGCAGTGAATCAAGAGGAACCTTCAGACAGAAAGCCATATCCCTGGCCCCTCTGAATGTCTGGGCATGCGCAGTTAAAATGTGTCATGACGGAATGCTCGAAGACACAAATTCGCTTTGCGGGGCTCATAAGGTGTACACAACACAAAGAAAGAATAAATGAAACAATCTCAAAGCAGAGTTAGTCTTAAAATAGCAGAATTCTATTGTATCGACTCCCTTACACGAGGTTTTCGGTTGGTCTCTTTGATTTGAGGTTTAACGTTCCCGTCAACACTGTAAAGGTCATATTGGAGACGTTGCTTCTCAAGCCCTGCCGCCAAATGAAACCAATAGGGGTTATTAGCATGGACAGTCCGCCTCGCACCGCGGTTCCTGGACAGGCTTAGATCCGGTTTACCAGTACTAGTGTGCGGGCCGGATTCAGCTCTGCCTGGAAGCATCATGCAGCCCATATATTTCTTCAAGCCCCTATGGGCGGGGGCCGAGGTTTTTGGTTAGTCTGATGTTTCTTTTTATGGTTATATACTCATATTTTCCTTGAAGAAATAGATGGGCTGCATGATGCTTCCGTGCAGAGCTGAAACCAATCGCACGAGTACTGGTAAACCGCTTAGAGCATATAAGCCTGCCCAGGTAAAGCGGTTCGAGTCGGACCGTCCATGCTTATAAACCCTATTGGTTTCATCGGCGACAGGGCTTGCGATGTCATTTCATCTCAATGTCGAGTAAAAGTCCCACAAAATTGGAAGCAACGTCTCCAAAATGACCTTTACAGTGTTGACGGGGACATTAAACTTCAAAACAAACAAACAAACAAATACTCATATTTTCATTTTTGTTTTCATTGACAACATGAGCTGGTTATATGGCCAACTTTCAGTAAATACGAAAATAAAAATGAAAGGGCCTAGCTATTACATTCTATACATAGAACTATAACATATCAAGCAATAAGAATGTTCTAAGCAGAAAATTAAATTTGTTCTGCTCATAAATGATCAAATGCCAACAGCTGTTGGAATGAGCAGGAAAAAATTCATAATCGGTTGAGTTCAGCATAAATTTTTTCTTAGCCTAGCTTCATCACAAAAACATGCCTATATAAATTTGATCCCCATGAACCCCACTTTTATATAGTAAAATTTGGGTTTACAGGGGTAAACCTTATTTTTTCATCTCTGCTCTAAAATATAGATTGTGGGTACTCGTTTGGATGCAGTTCTAACGGGTACCTATATAATCTATATTTTGAGCAGAAATAAGAAAAATATCACAATTTTTCATCTTAAAATTTTCGTTTTTTTCGGCGGTAAAGTTTACAATGTATTTGTATAGGCGTGTTTTTCGTAATGTTCCAAACATCCAGTCACTAAAGTAACTCATATCCTTTCAGCTGTTCAGTTGCAAATGGCATCTTTTCTACATCTGATGTTGGTACAGGATTTGAAAGAGATGGTGCTTCCGGATATATAGCTCCAAAACAGACATACATTGCATACTCCCATCCATTAGAAGCTGCAGTTGTATTTAGCAAAGTCTTATCTGCTAACACACATGACCTGTATCTTCAATGCTCTATAGTATTCTGCTATAATGATGGTACTGGAAAATGTGGTGGGGTAAGTGTGTAGCGTGTACCGGGTCGTCCACGAAGTCAAGCAACGCGGTCACCCATCAATATCTGTTGCTTAACTTCGTGAAAAAGCCAACCACTCTAACCGCATCGCTAAAAGAGCCGGCTCCTACAGCAAGGCTGTAGAAGTGGTATTTATCCATTAAGCCTTAACCCTTCTCTTGCTGAATATTCAGTTAAGGCACACCCATTTCTGACTTTGAACCAATCAGATTACTCGATGTAATTTATTCCTAAAAATTCATAAAATGAATGTCAAACAGTATAGATCCTGATCAGATGGCTTCTTCAGAAGCCATCTGATCTGGATCTACACTGTTTGCAAAGATAGGCGTTGTCGTGAACAGCAAGATAAGGGTTAAACCCATTTGTATGGTAAACCCAAAACTGGCCATTGGTAAGCAGTGCTGCCTCAAAATATGGCGTTTCATCAGGAATTCACTATCTACAACAATTTCAGGCATTACCAATTCAGAAAAAAATACATCTGAAAATCTCGTCTGCTTGTGTCGTCTGCTGAATCTTTTTGCAAACTTTTTTTAAAATATTTTTGCATATGGACCCAGATCAGACTGCTCCTCTAATCAGATGCTCCTAGTGGGGCAGTTTGATCTGGGTCCACACTGTTCGCAAAAATGAGTTTTAAAGTAACCGGCAGACGACAAAGCAGCCAACAGTTGTCGTAATTGGCATTTTATGGGTTACAATCAATTCAACATTCAACCCTTTTTGTACTAGAAACCCCAAAATGGGTAATTGGCAAACAGTGCATACCCATTTCAGACGCCCCAGAACAGGGCCTACACTAGTTGCGAAAAATTAAGCCATTTTCCAAATAAACTTTTAAGAAAACAATTTCCTGACATCCCTTAATTTTGAAATGGACTCCTGCTGTATATAAAGAGGAACAGTCCATTCAGTACAAAAAGGGTTAATGTGCACACCAAAATTGTTCAGCAGATGACATGGTAGTTTTTACCCAGCAGGCACTCAACGTTGAACTAACGTTGAAAACGTTGTTTCAACGTTAGTTCAACGTTGAGTCAACATTTTGTGCCTGTAAGGTAGTTCCTCTGAGACTTATATGACCACTTTAATATAGGATGATATAAAGCTCCTGTTGTTTTCTGTTATCTTCTGTCAACAATTTCAAAGGAATTCCACTCCAAAACTGCTGGGCTGGTTTCAATTAAATTTCATACGCAGCCTTCTCAATCCTGGCAATGAGGGGACAAAAGCTTGTCAAAATACAAAGATGGCTGCCATGCCTATATTCGATAAAAACCTTAAAAAGCCTTCTCCAGAACTGCTGGGCTGATTGGCTCAAGATTTAATGTGTAAGTAGCATCAGGTGAAAGCCTGAGTACTACAAAGTTTGTTCCATCACGTGAACAAGTCCGTGAAATGAAGACCCCCCTAAACCCCACTTTATATAGAGAAAACTGGGGTTTACGGGGGTATACATTATTTTTCTTATCTCTGCTCCAAGACATAGGTTGTGGGTACTCGTTAGAACCGCCTCATTGAGGCGGTTCTAACGAGCACCCTCAACCTATGTTTTGAACATTTATTACAAAAATATCAAGGATTTTCATCAGAAAAGTAGCCATTTTGGAGATGTGAAAAATGCACTATGCACGGGTGTGTTGTCGTAATGAAATGATAATCCTAGGTTGACCTTGAAATGATAATCCTAGGTTGACCTTGAAATGATAATCCTAGGTTGACCTTGACCCTCTTGCTCCATTAGGCTAGGTAAAACAAATGAATTTATATGTGCAGTCTATGATATGAAAGATTGATTCAGTCAGCAAAATGACTACCGAAACCTCTATGAATACCGAAAGTCAAGGTCTGTTAGTGACCAAGGCCACAGTTCACTAAAACTGAATATGCTCAAATTATTTTGCTCTGCCAGGTAGTGACATCAAAAGCGAAACGAGTGATATTTTTGAAGGTTTTTATAAAGTAGATCAAACATCAAGGTCAAGGTAAAAAAATATGGGATTGTTGAAAAGGTCTTGTGACATAGAATGCACCCTATCACTTACCAATCAAAAGTTATGGCCAATGTTTAAGTTTTTGAAAAGTAGGTCAAACATCAAGGTCAATGTCACAATGTAACAATGTAAAAAATTATGCTCCCGTTGGAAAGGTCTTGTGACATAGAATGCACATGTGAAACATGAAAGCCGTACCACTTATCAATCGATAGTTATGGCAAATGTTAAAGTTTTTGAAAAGTAGGTCGAACATCAAGGTCAATGCCACAATGTCAAAAATTATGGTCCTGTTGGAAAGGTCTTGTGACATAGAATGCACATGTGAAATATGAAAGCCATATCACTTACCAATCGAAAGTTATGACCAATGTTAAAGATTTTAAAAAGTAGGTCAAACATCAAGGTCAAGGTCACAAGTTCAAAAATTATGGTACCACTGGAAAGGTCTTGTGAAAAGGAATGCACATGTGAAATATGAAAGCTCTTTCAGTTACCATTCAAAAGTATGCCCAATGTTAAGGTTTTTTCAGACAGACATAAAAAACAACAAAAACATTCTAACAGACAAACAGGCAGACAGACCAAAAACTATATGCCCTCAGACTCTTTGATTCTGGGGGCATAAAAACAATGTATACCCCTGTAAACCCCAGTTTTATTATATAAAGTAGGGATTTAAGGGGAATGGAAAGACCTTCAGGGGAGGCAACTCCTGCAAAAGTGTTTTGTCTCCAATGTCAATAGGGGTCAACTCTTAAAGAATTTGCTTCTGAGGAGCAAATTCTTTCTTTTAAGAGTAGACCCCTTTTTCAGTGGGACAGGATTATAGAAAAGCTAACAGGAAGTCCCAAAAGTTGTCTCCCTTTGAAAAAATGGTGGAAAAATATGCCAGGTGTTCCCACTCCCCTGAAAGGAGTCAAAATGATATTGGTGTGTTGTTGTGATGGGATTACGGTGCTAAAGGCCGGGAAAACCTGTCTTCCAGGTTTGTGACCTGGCAGGAAATAAACCGGTATGCGCAGCTGTGCAGAATAGTAAGAGATTTTAAATTCTATATATAGATACTAGAATAGCAGAAAACATTAAGGCCCTGATCAGATTGCATGGAACCAAGGCTGATCAGCCACTCTGTTGTTTTTAACCCATTGTATACTGGTGGACTCTTCCATTGCTATATGTTGGACAAGTCCATTTGTCATATAAGGGGTGTCAGGCCTATTGTTTTTCATTTTTATTCTAGTTTTGACGGAAAATTCTCTTAGCAAACAGTGCAGGCCCAGATCAGACGCCGCAGAGTTTGCCAAGGTACCCCTTTAGGGGTTTCCCCCATACAATGCGTTAAATGACAAATAGGGTTTCTAACAATGCGTATATTTAACCATTATGATGCCAGTCATAACAGTTATCGTCTGCTGGTTACTTCAGTTACTAAAGCAAACAATGTGGTCTCAGATTACACTGCTCCTCCAGGAGAAGTCTGATCAGGGTCCACTTAGTTTGCCTGTTTTCCAAAATATGTTTGAAGTGTTTTTAAGAAGATGCAACAGACATATACAGGCAACCATTTCAGATGCCGTTTTATTTGACATCTCTAAAATATAGATTGTGGGTACTCGTTAGAACCGCCTCGATGAGGCGGTTCTAATGAGTGCACACAATCTATATTTGGAGCAGAAGAAAGAAAAATATCAAAATTTTTCATCATAAAATTTTCATTTTTCGGCGATGAAGGTGGCAATGTATTTGTATAGGCGTGTTTGCGTAATGTAAATTTCGAAATGGAATCCTGTCATATATAAGGAGGAAGATTCCATTTGGTACAAAAAAGGTTAAGGCTTATACACGTCTTCTCCCCGTCGCACATTTGATGCGGTTTCCAACGAAAATCAGATGAGTCGAATCCGACAGTCGCAATGTGTTCTTTATTCTATCATGTGCTTCTGAACAGGTTTTAGAGATGACTGACAAGGTGGGTGGGACAATTGCCTAGCTAGTCCTTCTCAGTTGATTAATAGACAATTATATAAAGTAAATAACAGTTTTTTCAGTGCAACCCAGAAGGCAGGATTGCAGTGGTATAGATTTTTTGACACAAATAGATGGGCTGCATGATGCTTCCACGCAGAGCTGAAACCAACCACATACGAGTACCGGTAAACTTCTTAGAGGATCTAAGCTTGACATTGCCCTAGCAAAGTGTGCCTGCTGCGAGATGTCATAATGCTAAACTGCTAGTTTCGCGGTTGTAATGCTCACCTTTACACTCTGTGCTCAGGGGAGCATTCAGGACTTCATCTTTCTCTTTCTAACATTTTTACAGGCAAATAATTAAAATAGAATGTCAAGCACTGATATACTCATAAAAAGTAGAAAAAAATATTTGAAATGTGAACATCATGGTCCTCTTGGTACCATTTTTTAGGCAGACAATTAAAACAGAATGTCAAACAATGATTTTCTCAGAAAAATTAGAAAAAATATTTGATAATTTGTCTGCTATGGTCATGATGCTTTAATTAGGGCCCGACAAAATTTTTGCAGGTGCCCTATAGTAATCACCCTGTCTGTCTGTCCACATTTTCCATGTTTTTTTCTTAATAACTTTCAAACTATTAAAAGCTCCAACTTGTGTAACAATACGCACACATGTAGCAACAACTCTAGCTTTAATAAAGTTTGACTCATGCCCCTTTATCCTAGAGACACGTGAGTCCATAAATTTAAAGACTGTCTTTATTTTTATGGACAGTCTTTAGAAATAGCTAAACTCTCAGACCTGATTAAGTTAAGTGCAAAAGACATTACATGAATTTAGCTGAAAATGTTTAAAATACATCATGAAAACACGCCAGTATAATTCTGACCCCCTTGAACCCCACTTTTACATTGTTAAACTGGGGTTTACAAGGGTAAACCTTATTTTTCTTATTTCTGCTCTAAAATATAGATTGCGGGTACTCGTTAGAACCGCCTCAATGAGGCAGTTCTAATGAGTGCCTACAATCTATATTTTGAGCAGATATAAGAAAAATATCACAATTTTTCATCATTTTTTTTTGGGGGGGGGGGGGGGTTTGGTTTTACGGCCCTTTCAAGATTATTTCACTCATATCGAGCCGATCGTTAATCAGAGGTGGGCGAAAACCGGAGTACCCAAATTTTTCATCATAACAGCATAAAATTTTTATTTTTTCGGTGATAAAGGTGGCAATGTATTTGTATAGGCGTGTTTGCGTAATGACTAGTAGGAAACTGTCAGAGTACCAACTGAGACTACCAATAGTGCAACCCCATGGTATGTCTAAACTTTTCTAACAATCTGTCCCCCCAGCCCCTACAAACACACTTTTTTTCTCCACCCCTTCAAACATGCTATCACGGGGCTCTAATCACGACTGTGATGGTTCTAGTTATGATGTATTCTGTGTTTCAGAATCACTGCACTGCAACAAGAAAGAAGCGGGAAACCAGTGACACGGCAATGGACCTCCAAGTGAGGACTAAACTGCAAATCAGATACGACAACAAAATAGGTATTATAATTCATATGTTCTGCCAACTTTTGTGACATCCTGTTGCTTTTCCTACAATTTGAGTTCCTCAGAAAAAGGACTATCGCTATAGGAAAGAAACTGTTTCTTTTAGGAGCATAGTCTTTCCCAAATGAGAAGGCATCTGTTGATTAGAGAAACAACCAAAGCACTGGCAGCACAGGTGCATTACAAAAAAACACGCATATACAAATACATCGTAAACTTTATCGCCAAAAAACCAAAACATTTAAGATGAAAAATTGTGATATTTATCTTATTTCTGCTCAAAATATAGATTGTGGGTACTCGTTAGAACCGCTTCATAGATGCGGTTCTAACAAGTACCCACAATCTATATTTTAGAGCAGAAATAAGAAAAATAAGGGTTACCCCTGTTAAATCCAGTTTTACTATATAAAAGTGGGGTTGAAGAGAGTCAAAAATATATAGGCATGTTTTCGTGATGGAGTCACTTGTCTGAGTGGAGGCTGAAAAAATGGTCTTGAATGGGGACTTACCGGTACGGCGATAGATTGTTTCATTTAAACCTCATATTCCTGTTCTGCAAGTAAACAGTGTAGACCCTGATCAGACATCTGATCTGGGTCTACAGTGTTTGCCAAACCCGCCACGATTTCAGTCAAGATTCAATATATAACCCTCTTACCTCACAGTGATATGAATAAAGTGCAATTTTCTGTCAATAATCATTGCCTGGATTTCCTACAAATTAGTGATGGTCACGTGGACATCAGCAACGAAAAGCAACTCTGCTTAGTTACTTTGGGTCGACTGACAATCAATCAACCCAAAAATAGTTGTGAGAGTTGCTTCCTTTGAAATGTATCCATTAACCCCTGTCATGCTGAATAAATTAATGTTGTCACACCCATTTCTGACTATCAACCAATCAGATAAATACTCAAAGTTACAAATGTAGCAGACATTTGTTTGAATCGCCTCACTGAGGCAATTCAAACAAATGTCTACAACATTTGGCAAGGCAATTCTAAAACATGTCCACAACACTTGTTTCTTGAAGTAATTAGGGAAAAATGCATTTTATTATCAGATTCTATTGTGATGCTACATATTTATGAATTCTTTCTAACAGCAAATTCATTAAACATTACCATAATTGTGACACCCATGCGACATAGTGCATTTTTCACATCTCCAAAACGGCTACTTTTATGATGAAAATCTGTGACATTTTTCTTATTTTTACTGCAAACATAGGCTGTGGGTGCTCGTTAGAAGCGCCTCATTGAGGCGGTTCTAACAAATGAGGCGGTTCTAACGGGTACCCACAACCTATGTCTTGAAGCAGAAATAAAAAAAATATGGTATACCCCAGTAAACCCAAGTTTTCTCTATATGAAGTGGGCTTTAGGGGGATATTCATTTCACGTGATGAAGAGCCGATGTTTAGGGATCAAATGCTGTTTTTTTTTATATTTTTTTGGGTTTGTCTTTGGTTTTACAGCCCTTTCAAGATTATTCAAGCTGATCGTTAAACAGCAGTGGGTGAAAACTGAAGTACCCAGAGAAAAACCACCTGGCTATGGCATCTCATGTGTAATGCGAGCATGGCTAGAAACACAGAAGAAAGAGACCTATAATGATTTAGAATTGGTGCTCTTATCCACTAGGCCACAACGGCTCATTCGATTCTCTGTACTATACCTTTCAATTTAGAATTAAATTAGCAGACAAAAATAATAAGACAAGAAACTCATGCAATTTTGACCCTGTGACAAAGTTCTGTGTCTGTAATCTTGACCGTAAAGTCATGGCTACCAACATGGAAACTTAACCCTATACCTGCTGAATACTTATATAAGCCACACCCACAACTGATTATCAACCAATCAGATAACTTGATGCAAATTATTGCAACAAATTATTAAACTGAATGGCAAACAATGAAGATTATGATCAGATGGCTTCTACAGAAGCCATCTGATCTGGATCTACATTGTTTGAAAGATAAGACACATCCGGGCTGACCAGGACAAGGGTTAAGACCTATATCTACCATTATGCAACATATAAAAGAAATCCATTAAAGGGGCTTTAAATTATTAGGTCTTAAAAACTTTTAACGCAAAAACTTTGACCCTGTGACAAAGTTCTAAGTGTGTGACATTTACCTTAAGGTCATGCCTACCCATAACAAAAGAACAAACTAACTAATAATGAACACATGGAAAGACAAAAACTATATAACCTTTCATATACTTTATATGCCAGGAATATAATGAAAAAGGTTTAACACAAACTTTGACGTAATCAAAATGCCTAAATCTTAATTATTTACCCCAAGCCCCACCCAGGGGCTTGACCCAAGAGCTTAGACATTCCATATGAAAGGTAATGCCATAGAGACATCCTTTTTAAGAAGGTTTAAAGCAAAAGTTTGATGTAAAGTTGACAAACGGACAGAAGAATGACCCAGGGCTTGACCCAGGAGCTTAGATATTCCACATGAAAATGAAAGGTAATGCCATAAAGATATCCTGTATCACATTACGATAACACACCCGTGTGACATAGTGCTTTCTTTCATATCTCCAAAACAGCTACTTTTCCAATGAAAGTTTGTGATATTTTTCTTATTCATACTCCAAACATAGGTTGTGGATGCTCGTTAGAACCGCCGCAACGAGGCGGTTCTAACGAGTACCCACAACCTATGTCAAGGAGCAGAAATAAGCAAAATAATGTATACCTCCGTATACCCCAGTTTTCTGTATATAAAGTGGGGTTTAGGGGGGTGCTCATTTCACTGACATGTTCACGTGATGAACTATGAAGAGAATCTAACGTGATTACAGAGATATAAGTAATCAAAAAGGTTTAACACAAAACTTTGATGTAAAATTTGAGGAATGGATGGATGAACAGAAGAACAAACAACAAGAATTCCACCGAAGGCTATGTCCCGCCTGTCGGAGCGCAAAGTCACCGAACCATGACAGCTAGGCCAAGATCAAACATAGATGTTTTATCAAAAGGCTTGTACTAAGTATCATTAATGAAGTTTAAATATATCTTGAGAAATGAACTTAACCATTAGGGTGAACTCTAGGGTGGTGGCAATATTTTACAAAGTCAGTGAACCATGAAATGTAGGTCAAGGTCAAATATGGATGCTTGCATTTAAGTTGCCATCCCGAGATATAAGTTTGTACCAAGTATCATCAATGAAGCTCTTATGGTTCTTGAGAAATTAACTTAACCAGTAGGGTGAACGCTAGGGTAGTCGCAATATTTTACAAAGTCTGTGAACCATGAAATTTAGGTCAAGGTCAACTATGGATGCTTGCATTTAAGTTGCCATCCACAGATTCAAGTTTGTACCAAATATCATTAAAGAAGCTCTTATAGTTCTTGAGAAATAAACTTGACCATTAGGGTGAACGCTAGGGGGGTCGCAATATTTTACAAAGTCAGTTAACCATGAAATGTAGGTCAAGGTGAAATATGGATGTTTGCAATTAAGTTGCCATCCCCAGACACAAGTTTGTATGAAGTATCATTAATGAAGCACTAATAGTTCTTGAGAAATAAACTTGACCATTAGGATGAACGCTAGGGTGGTCGCAATATTTTACAAAGTCAGTGAACAATGAAATGTAGGTCAAGGTGAAATATGGATGCTTGCATGTAAGTTGTCATCCCCAGACACACGTTTGTACCAAGTATCATTAATGAAGCTCTTATAGTTCTTGAGAAACAAACTTGACCATTAGGGTGAAACGCTAGGGTGGTCGCAAATGTTGACGCCTTGACGAACGGAAAACCGGGCGCCTATATCGCACCATGCTAATAGCAGGCGCGACAAAAAGACGAAAACTATATACCCCCGTGACATACTTCGTATGCCGGGGTCATAACTATATAAACCCTGACAAACTTTGTATGCCAGGGGCCAGTTGTTCAAAGCATCGTTAGCTTAACGAGCTCGTTAGTGGTCATATTGTTAACTCTTCTAGCAAGTACAATATCGAAAATTTTGGTATTTTTGCTGAAAAAATGTGAGCAGCTTTTGCGTCCGCAAAAGCTGCTCACATTTTTTCAGCAAAAATTTAAGCATATTTGCCATATTTAATGATCAAAGTTTTAACGATACGTTAACTAACGACGTCGTTAGTTTTGAAAAACTGGCACCAGGGGTATAAGAACAGAAGTGTCTGCCACAACTCTACTTTGCAAGTAGAGGCTCAACTAAGGTATCATTTGATATTTCAGAGTCATCTGAGAAGCCCCAACCATGTGCAGAATCTATGCTGTTCAGAGCCACACTTGGTACTCTAGGGACAACTGCTTTGGTACTCTTCATTGGGATTGCCTTCTCTTTCACAAGCTTAAGGAGAGCCCAGAACAGAGCCAAGGTATATCAATGTTCTTTACTTTGTTTTCCATTTTCTACAAAAACAATGAGAACCCGCCCATCCGGGCTTGAAGAAATAGATGGGCTGCATGATGCTTGCAGCACACCATTACTGGTAAACCGCTTAGAGGATCTTAGCCTGCCCAGGCAATGCGGTACGAGTCTGCCCGTCCATGCTTATAAACCCCATTGGTTTAATTGGGTGTCAGGGCTTGAGATGTCATTTCATCTTAAAGTCGGGTAAAAGTCCCACAAAATTGGAAGCAATGTCTCCAAAATGACCTTTATAGTGTTGATCGGGACATTAAACTTCAAACCAAACAAACAAACAAAAATGTCAAACCTACATCATGTGTTTTTAGTCATCATGTCTTAACACTTAAAATGCCAACCGTAACACTGTTGTCTGCTTAGTTGTTTGCCAGTTACTTTAAAGGTCATTGTTTTAAACAGTGTGGACCCAGATCAGACTGCTCCTAATCTAGGTCCACAGTTTGCCTGTATGCAAAAATATGCTGAAAAATTTTACAAGAAGATTCACCAGACGACATTAAATCCTCTAAAAATAGGAAAATTCTCATCCCTGTGTTTGCCTGCATCCAAAAATATCTTTAAAAAGGTCACAAAAAGATTCAGCAGACAACATAAGCAGATGAAATATTCAGATGTAGTTTTTCTCAGCGTCTTAAAATGTTTTCCAAATAAATTTTTATAAATACAAATTTGTTTTAACCCTTATCTTGCTGTTCGCGACAACCCCTATCTTTGGAAACAGTGTAGATCCAGATCAGATGGCTTCTGAAGAAGCCATCTGATCAGGATCTACACTGTTTGGCATTCAGTTTATGAATTTGTAGATATAAATTACATCAAGTAATTTGATTGGTTGATAAACAGAAATAGGTGTGGCTTAAATGAATATTCAGCAAGATAAGGGTTAACATGGATTGTTACAAAACAATTTTAGTTGTAACAGGTTTGGAAGATGGATCCAGAAATGTATAGAATATACTGCTCTGACCATGCTTATAAACCCTTTTGGTTTCATTGGGCGGCAGGGCTTGAGATGTCATTTCATCTCAATGTCGGGTAAAAGTCACACAAAATTGGAAGCAATGTCTCCAAAATTACCTTTACAGTGTTGACAGGGACGTTAAACCTCAAATCAAACAAACAATTTCAATATACTATCTGATGTTTGTGTCTAAAAATAAATGGACTGGCAAACAGTGTAGGCCCTGATGAGATGCAACGTTATGTGGCATCTCATCTGGGTCTACAGTTTGCTAAGGCCTGCTGGTCCACACACGTGGAAATAAGAATGTCTGAAAATTATGATGTCAGAGTAACCCTTTTTGTACCAAATGGAATCTTCCTCCTTGTATATAGCAGGAGTCCATTTCAAAAGTAAGGGGTGTCAGGTTGTGGTTTCTTCGAAAAACAATTTGGAAATTTGGAAATTGGTTGAAAATTTTGCAAACAATGTAGGCCCTGATCAGATGCGGCGTCAGATCTGGGCCTGCACTGTTTACCATGGTACCAGTTTTAGGGTTTCTGGTACGAAATGGGTTAATATTATTTCTTTTGGAAAGCTCACAACACTCAATTGTATGTGCCACTGCAGCTTATACATAACTTTTCATAACTGTATCCAACATCCCCTCCAAAACAAGGTTTTATTTCCCATTGCAGGCGAGAGGGCATGATTTTGACAGTTGCAAGATATCCGGTGGTTCACGTACACAGCTCAAGGCAGACTCCCTGGCCAGTGTCTCAAGTAGCAAGAAAAATGTCAAATATTAATACTATTGTAAAAGAAGAAGAAATAGACAGACAAGCTTAGGACTGGGCTTTGTGGAGAAAAAAGGGATCATTACGCAAACACGCCTATACAAATACATTGCCACCTTTTGTTGAAAACAAATGAAAATTTAAGATGAAAATTTGTGATATTTTTCTTATTTCTGCTCGAAACATTGATTGTGGGCACTCGATGAGGCGGTTCTAACGAGTACCCACAATCTATATTTTAGAGCAGAAATAAAAAAAAATAAGGTATACCCCCAGAAACCCCAGTTTTACTATAGAAAAGTGGGGTTCAAGGGGGTCAAAATTATATAGGTGTGTTTTCGTGATGTATTTCAGCATGTATTCACAGCGAAGACCAAACTAACTGGCTAGCTTATGGTACACTCAATCAAAATACCGTAATGATCCTCAGTATTGGGTAAGACAGGCCTGGGCAAACAGTGAAGACCCAGATCAGACTGGTCCAGAAGGAGCAGTCTGACCAGGGTATACACTGTATGCCATTTCCGCTGCACCTCTTGGACTCCAACAGTGTCGTTGAAATTTTAGGAGAATTGCAGCAAGTCATAAAGGCATCCCAATTTTACGGTACAGCCTTCCATGTCTGCATGGTGAGGTATTGCATCAACAAGCATCTTAACAGTGCTCAGGGAGGACTTACCAGACTGTGCAGCTGCACATGCTGATCTGAGTCATCACTGGGCAAGCACAGACTCAAAGGCCTCCTTTTCACTTAGGGCTGCCCAATTCAATCATTCATGAGAAAATATTTTTCTGCATGTATTGTTCAGTATGTTCATTAAAGACTCAGATTAATGTGCACATCTATACAGTCTGGTCAATGGCCCCCACACATCAGGGCTTGATGGAATAGGTTGGGCTGCATGGTTCTTCCACAGAGCTGGAACTGACCGCACACGAGTACTGGTAAACTGCTCAGGAGGACTAAGCCTGCCCAGGGAAAGTGGTGCATGTTGGCCCGTCCAGTGCATATAGGCCCTATTGGTTTCATTGGGTGGCAGGGCTTCTTGAGATGTCATCTCAATGTCAGGTGAAAGCCCCACAAATTTGAAGCAATGTCACCACAACGATTGTGATTATTCTTCACAGAAGAATATGGCCTGGCCTGGCCAGAATCAAATCTACAGCTGCCTAATCACCAGTCAGATGTGTTTTTTTTTTATTATGCCACTTAGCCCAGCCCATATTGTATATTGTTTTCGAAAGTATCATATTCCAGTTTTTATTCAGAGATCTGAAGATTTATATAAATACAGAAATACATTCCTTTATTTAAACTTGCTTGTTTCTGCTTTTTGCTCTCACGAATTTCTGGCAAAGGTCTCAAAGGACTCCAAGTAAACAAGTCTGTGAAATGAGCACCCCTCTAAACCCCACTTTATATAGAGAAAACTGGGGTTTACTGGGGTGCACATTATTATTCTTATTTCTGCCCCAATACATAGGTTGCGGGTACTCGTTAGAACTGCCTCAGTGAGACAGAACTAATGAGCTCCCATAACCCATCACTAAAACACGCCTATATCATTTTGACCCCCTTCTAACCCACTTTTATATAGTAAAACTGGGGTTTCCGGGGGTATACCTTATTTTTCTTATTTCTGCTTTAAAATATAGATTGTGGGTACTCGTTAGAACCGCCTCGATGAGAAATAAGAAAAATATCACAATTTTTCATCTTAAAATTTTCATTTTTTCAGCGATAAAGGTGGCAATGTATTTGTAAAGGCGTGTTTGCGTAATGTATGTTTGCAGTAGAAAGAAGAAAATGTACCACAGATTTACATCAGGAAAGTAGCCATTTTTGAGATGTGATTAAATGCACTATATTGCATGGGTGTGTTATTGTAATGCATTCCAGAGGCTAAACAAGTGTCTTATACCAAATGGTTGGAAGGATTTGGCTGTCTAAACCATTGGGTGACAGACTGATATGTGCAAAAATTGTGTATTTTAAACAGTCATCCAAACCTCTTTGTATCACTATCCTTTGGGTCCACAGCTGAACCCATGTTAATTAAAAAAACAACTTTACACCCAAAGAAAAATGTATAGATTACATACAAGTGATATTTTCTTGGACCCAAATAGGGAGATTTTGATTTTCAGATAGGGAGATTGGGGTTCCAAATAGGGAGATTTTTGCCATTAAAAATGATGTTATTTTTGGTTAAAATTTACCTCTGAAGCACTTTTTCACCCATAACATGCCAACACGACAATTGTCGTCTGCTTTGTCGTCTGTCATCTGCATTAAAAATTATTTTTGAAAACAGTGTGGGCCCCAGATCAGACTGCAGAGCAGTCTGATGAGGGTCCACATTGTTTGTCTTTATGCAGAATTATGTTATGAAAGCTTGGAAGAAGAAATTCAGCAGACGGCAAACTTCCATTTTGTCTTTTAATAGAGAGACAATTTCTCGGAGGAACGGTCAAAGAACAAGCACTGACCAATAGATCGGTGTTAAATACCCACCTACCATCTGGCAGAAAAACAACAGCAAAAAATCTGACGGGGATGGGGGGGGGAGGGGGGGGGGGGGGGTGCATGCATGATTGCCGCTATGAAATGTTACATACAGTAAGTATTTTATAAGTTATATTGCATGTTGTTTATGCTTGTTTATTGTTGAAAATTTGCGCATGTACCTTACTTGATTTCCATTTCTTAGTTTTTATCTAGTGAATAATAAATTAGTAAACTTCAAAAATGTTTGTTGCTCTTTTATGACCAATCAAGCGCCCCCAACCTAGGGGACTTACTGCAATAGGCTTGCAGTTTGGATCTTTAGATCGGTAAACAAAGCTAAAGATCGTGAAGTACAGAAGTTTTTCAAAGGCCCATGCTTTTTCCATAGGTATGTTTCCCCAAAACGTGCCTCGGAACTTAGTCAGAACTAATAAGCATGCATGATTTTTATTGATTTAACTTGGAGGCATATTTCTTTCATAAAAGATCCATTAAAAACACGGCATAAAATATTTTTTTCTCGCAAGCTAAAAATGAAACCGGTTTGAATAGAAAATTTCACCCTGAAAAACTCTGGTTCTTTGTTTATTAATAAATGAAAAAGTGCATACAGATGCTTAGAAAATACCAGCGTCTGCTCTGCTCTATTTTGGCAGGGAAAATATTTACACGTTCACCTGTCAGAGGCCAAAAAAAGCATGCACGAATTTTCATTGAGTGGGGCATATTTCTTTCATCCGTTAAAAACGGCAAAAATATTCACCTGTCGGAGGCCAAAAAGCATGCACGAATTTTCATTGATGTCATTTGGAGGCATATTTCTTTCATCCGTTAAAAACGGCAAAAATATTTTTCTCGGGTTTAAATAGAAAATGTCACTATGTAATACCCCAGTTCTATGATTAATAAACGAATAACGGTTTACAGCCGCGTAGAAAAAACAGTCTGCTTTGCTCTGTTTTGGCGGGAATAATATTTAGCGTCTACACGTGTCAATGACAAGAGATTAAATAAGATATAACTGGTATATCTTGATTGACTAGTTTTCACACCTTCTCACATTGTTAATTGTCGGCTTATCAATAAGGCCCACCTCGGGTGTAAACGGTTTAGCTCCACTTCTAGATATTTAGATGATTTATTAAATATTGATAATACCTATTTTGATGGTTTGATCAGTCAGATTTACCCCCCCAGAACTTCATTTAAATAAACCAAATTCTTCTGATACCGAGGCCCCGTTTTTGGATTTACATCTATCTATTGTAGATGGGTTTGTTTCGTGCAAAATTTATGAAAACGCGATGACTTTGATTTTGAGATTGTAAATTTTCCTTTTTTGGATGGTGATGTTCCTCGTGCGCCATCCTATGGCGTTTATATTTCACAATTAATTTGATTTGCTAGTGTGTAGTCATGTAACTGACTTCAACACTCGTAATAAATTATTAACGGCTAAACTCCTTAATCAGGGTTATCGGTACCATAAACTACGCAAAGCCTTTTCAAAATTTTATAGACGCCATTCTGATTTAATTTCAAAATTCAATATTGGACTTAAATCTCTTCTGCAACAAGGTCTATCGGAACCCGAATTTTATGGTGACTTAGTATATAAATTCAGAAAAATATATAACCGCAGTGACTTCAGCACCCCATTTCATAAAATCATTCTTCGATATAAAAAGATTGGGTATAACATGGATGTTATACGACAGACTGCATGCATGGTAGTTAACCCAATCACGGTTGGCAACTTTGCTTCCCTCTTTAATTGCACGCCGGTGGGTCAGGCCTCAGATTCTATGACGGCTCCAACGTAAAGGCTTATTGAGAATTAGAGAGATCTAATTCAAGGTAATGTTGGTTGGTGCCTGATGCTCTGTCTCTGGTCTGGCCCATCGGAGTCTAACTGTTGGTTTTCTTTTGCTCCAGCATTTCAGTGGTTTCTTGCTGTCGAGTCCTCACCGTTGTCTCACCTCTGTGGTTCTTTGATTTTTAGCTCACCAGAGCCGAAGGCTCTGGGGGAGCTTATAGGATAGGCATTTGTCCGTCGTCGGCGTCTGCGTCGTCGTCAACACTTTCAAACGACATCTCCTTTGAAGCCACTGGGCCGATTGAGTCCAAATTTCATCTGTAGCATCCTTGGGCTGGGGGATTGAAAGTTTTTGTTTTTTATGAAAATTGGCCCATTAGTTTGGTTGCTATAGCAACTTAGAGCTCCCATAGACTTATAATGGGGAAAATTGAAAAATGGCATTAACTGCCAAGCCTTTGCAGATATTGGAACAAAACTTTCATAGAAATGTTCCTTAAGCAATCTAGTATCTACCATATGATTTTAGGCCTACTGCTCAATTTTAATGGTTGCCATGGAAACCAAAATGCAAAAAATAGAAAAAAAAATACTTAAAAAATCATCTCCTTAGAAACCGTAAGCTCTATGAGGCTGAAAGTTTATGGAAATATTCAGCATATTTGCCTTTACAGGTTTTGTGTTTTTTATGAACTTCGGCTCTTTAGTTTGGTTGCTATGGCAACTTAGATTTTCCATAGACTTATAATGGGGAAAATTGAAAAATGGCATTAACTACAAAGCCTTTGCAGATATTTTGACAAAACTTTCATAGAAATGTTCCTTTAGTAAACTTCTCTCAGCCATATGCTGTTATGTCAGCCTGGGGGTCCAGTAGGTTGTGCGGGGGCCATGCCCCGCCCCCAGTTCTTCATAAAATGACTTATATCTCAGAAACCTTACAGATCCCCACCCCTAAACCATATATATTCTTGTTCCTATTGATAAGACGCATTCAGTGACACCAACCTGGAGGTCCTCCGGGATGTGCCGAGGCCATGCCCCACCCCCTCCACTTCATAAAAGGCCCAATATCTCGGAAACCATTCAGATCCCCACCCCTGAACCCTATATACTCTTGTTCCTTATGATAAGACGCATTCAGTGACATCAAACTGGGGCTCCCCCGGGATGCGCCGGGGCCATGTCCCGCCCCTCCATTTCATAAAAGGCCCAATATCTCGGAAACCTTACAGATCCCCACCCCTAAACCATATATTCTTGCTCCTTATGATAAGACGCATTCATTGACCCCAAATTGGGGGTCTTCCGGAGCCATGCCCCACCCCTTCACTTCACAAAAGGCCATATATCTCAGAAACTGTTCAGATCCCCACCCCTAAACCATATATGTTCTTGTTCATTATGATGAGACACATTCAGTGACACCAACCAGGGGGTCCCAAGGGATGTGCTGGGGCCATGCCCCACCCCCTCCATTTCATAATATCACAATATCTCGGAAACCTTACTGATCCCCACCCCTAAACCATATATATTCTTGTACCTTATGATAAGACACTTTCATTGACACCAACCTGGGGGTCTCCCTGGGCCTTGTCCCACCCCTGCACTTCACAAAAGGCCTTATATCTCAGAAACTGTTCAGAGCCCCACCCCTAAACCATATATATTCATCTTCCTTATGATAAGGCACATTCATTGACACCAGCTTGTGAGTCCCCGGGGCATGCCCGGGCCTTGCTCCACGGCTTGACTTCATTAAAAGCCACATATCTCAGAAATAGTTCAGATCCCCACCCCTAAACCATATATATTCTTGTTCCTTATGATAAGACTCATTCAGTCACACCAACTTGGGGGTCTCTTTGTGCTGAGGCAATGTGCCCCGCCCTTCCACTTCATAAAAGGCCATATATTTCAGAAACCATTAAATCCCCACCCCATATTCATATATGTTCTTGTTCCTTATTATTAGCACACCTACTGTAGGGGTGTCCGCAGGGGCCAGTCCTCTCCTTTCCACTTCATGAAAGGATATCTTGGAAACCGTTCAGATTCCCACCCCTAAACCATATATATACTTGGTCCTTATGATGAGACACATTTAGGGACAACAATCTTGGGCTTTCCTGGGAACGACAGGGCATGCTCCAACCCCTCCACTTATATCTCCAGCCATGCAGATCCCCACTGCTAAACCATATATATTCTTGTTCTTTGTGATAAGACACATTTAGTGATACCAACCAGGGCTCCATTGGGTCCATGCCCTACCCCCTCTACTTCATAAAAGGCCTAATGTTTCATATACTGAGTCCACATGGATGCTCATTTGGATATGGGGGTTCATTTGGCAGATTAAAATGATATCATGTTAAAATACATGGCTGCAATTTGGCAGTGCTCACCTGAGCTCTGGTGAGCATAGTGGCTCATGGGCCTCTTGTTTATTTTCACGATGTTGCACTGATGAGTTAGGAGGCCTTCATGCGAACTGAACAAATTATTTGTCTAAATCGCGACGGAAGTAAGGGCGAGGATTGTGGCCACGTAAAATCGATTTAAGCCCCCCAGTGGAAATCTTTCCACTGACCGTTCCAAGGCGGTTCTTTTGAAGCGGTTTATTTATGTCGTTGTTTGTTACTTACTGTGTGTATCACTTGTGTCTTTTAATTTTGGACGTCCATATGGCCATTTTGTGGGAAAGTAACTGTCCTTATAGCCTTCCTTTGTTATCCCCACGTTTTTCAACGAAAAAGTGGGGATATTGTTATCGCCTCCGTCCGTCCGTCTGTCTGTCCGGCTATCTCCTCCTAAACCGTTAGCCGGAATTCAACCAAATTTGGTATGCGAGTTGCTTACATGAATGGCTTGCGCAAGAGCACATTTTTTTTTGTCCCCACCCCCAGGGGCCCTGGAGAGGGGTCAAAAGGTCAAATTTTGACCTACTGTGGAGAAAACGTGGGGATTTGCGATGGCTTGCCATCGACTGCGCGCTCTAGTTTAGATTTCCATTATGGTCTGGTCGCTTAATGTTGGTGTTTCTTTCCCTTTGGTGTCTTTGATGGGTGGAGTAAGTTAATTGTATCGATTCCTGATCTTTGTCTTACTTCTACTTTTAATAGTGTTGGCAACTTGAGGGGGAGTATAATTATCAATTAAATGTATGCAAACATAACTTTTCTTCCTTTTTTTGAAACATTATTGAATTTCTCACTTTTTATCACCATGTTTGCAGCTTGTTTGATGGTTGCTTTTTAATACCGGTATTTACCTGTGCAGGTGTGTATTGCAGTTTACCCTGAACCGGTTTATCCTGACAGCCCTAGCGTAAATACACTAACGGTTAACCGCATAGGTATTTTACTGCGGTAAACACTAAAATGGTCAGTCGACAGAAAACTACTATAGGAAAATTGTTGTGTCGGGAGATTAGGGCCGTCGGACGGGAGATGGGGTTCGAAATCGGGGTATCCCGACGAAATCGGGAGATATCACATGTATGAGATTATATAGAAACAAGAGGACCAAGCTAGCTTGGTCCTGTATCGCTCACCTGAGCTAACAGATTCAAAGTTTAAGGAAGTGCCAACCTTTACTGAAGGCTTTATGGGAGGACATGGTGATGACAGGGTAAGCATTTTCTGAAAATCAAGTAGAATTTAACTCTATGATAAACAGGCTGACCTCACCGGTTTTCAAACTCATTCAAGCTTTTATTCCTGACTTGCTAAGAAGATCCGATCTAAAATGAAGTGGCTATGGTGATGACAAGTTCAAAAACAAGAGTTTTCAAACTCCTCCAAGCTTTCTGCCTGACTTCCTTGTTTGTAAGTTTCATGAAGATCCGTTCAAAACTAAACGGGCAGCAGTGATAACAATGTCGAAAATAGGCATTTTCAGCAATCAAAGGCACGTCACTCTATGATAAATGTGCCGACTTGGCCGGTATTCGAACTCACCTGAGGTTTTATTCCCAGCCACCTTACATGTAAGTTTCAGAAAGATCCAATCAGACTTGGCCAGTATTCAAACTCATCCAAGATTTTATTCCCAGCCACCTCACGTATAAGTTTCAGAAAGATCCGATCAAAACTGAAGGGGCTACGGTGATGACAAGGTCAAAATTTGGCATTTTTAGCAATCAAAGGGATGTAACTCTAAAATAAATGAGCCGACTTGGCCAGTTTTCGAACTCATCAGAGGTTTCATCCCCAGCCACCTTAAATATAAGTTTCAGAAAAATCCGATCAAAACTGAAGGGGCTACGGTAATGACAAGGTCAAAAATCAACATTTTCAGCCATCAAAGGGACAGAACTCTAGGATAAATGGGCTGACTTGGCCTGTTTTCGAACTCATCCAAGATTTTATCCCCAGCCACCTCACATATAAGTTTCAGAAAGATCCGATCAAAACTGAAGGGGCTATGGTGATGACAAGGTCAAAAATCAGCATTTTCAGCAATCAAAGGGACGTAAATCAATGATAAATGGGCCAACTTGGCCGGTATTCAAACTCATCGTAGGTTTTATCTCCAGTCACCTTACATATAGGTTTCAGAAAGATTCAATCAAAACTGAAGGGGCTACGGTGATGACAAGGTAAAAAATCGACATTTTCAGCCATCAAAGGGACATAACTATATAGTTAATGGGGCAACTTGGCCGGTTTTCGAACGCATCCGAGGTTTTATCCCCAGCCACCTTACATATAAGTTTCAGAGAGATCCGATCAAAACTGAAGGGGCTACAGTGTTGACAAGGTCAAAAATCAACATTTTCAGCAATCAAAGGGACCTAACTCTATGATAAATAGGCCACCTTTGCCAGTATGCGAACTCATCCGAGGCTTTATCCCCAGCCACCTTGCATATAAGTTTCAGAAAGATCCGATCAAAACTCAAAGGGCTACGGTGATGACAAGATAAAAAATCGGCATTTTCAGCAATCAAAGGGACGTTACTCTGTGATAAATGGACCAACTTGGCTGGTTTTCGAACTCATCCGAGATTTTATCCCCAGCCACTTTACATATAAGTTTCAGAAAGATTCGATCAAAACTGAAAGGGCTACAGTGATGACAAAGTCAAAAATCAGCATTTTCAGCAATCAAAGGGACGTTACTCTACAATAAAAGGGCCGACTTGGTCGGTTTTCGAACTCATCCAAGATTTTATCCACAACCACCTTACACATAAGTTTCAGAAAGATCCGATCAAAACTGAAGGGGCTACGGTGATGACAAGGTCAAAAATCGGCATTTTCAGCAATCAAAGGGACGTAACTCTATAATAAACCAGCCGACTAGGCCGGTTTTCGAACTTATCCGAGGTTTTATCCCCAGCCACATAACATATAAGTTTCAGAAAGATCCGATCAAAACTGAAGGGGCTACGGTGATGACAAGGTCGAAAATGGGCATTTTCAGCAATCAAAGGGACGTAACTCTATGATAAATGGGCCGACTTGGCCGGTTTTCGAACTCATCCGAGTTTTTATCCCCAGTCACCTTACATATAAGTTTCAGAAAGATCCGATCAAAACTGAAGGCGCTACGGTGATGACAAGCATTTTCCCATAGTAAGTCTATGGGACCTTGTGGTTGCCATAGGAACCAAAGTTTTAGAGCGATTTCAAAAAAAAGTTTATGTCATCAATGCCCCACCAGAGGCATACTACAGGTGAGAAATGATTGAGATCAGCCTGCAGGATACAGAGATATAGCTGCTCAAAAGTGTGGACGGACGACGGACGACGGAGGACCCACTATACTATAAGCTCCCCTGGAGCCTTCGGCCCAGGTGAGCTAAAAATACCATTTACGGAATTTATAGAAAAATGGGACCTCTGTTTAACCCATTCCCACTTGGGGATTCTGTGAATTTTGTTGATTTTCACAGTGTTGCTTAGGAGAGCAACTTCCTGTAACCATTATTTCATAATGAATGTCTGGTCTGTTTTACATCACACTCAGCAGGAATGTTCACTGGGCAGTAGCCTTTCAAATGGAACCTTTTTAGGCTAGATCAGTGTTGCCATGGTACCGAGGAGGCGTCTAAAGTTGCCAAAAAGTGTGATTTCACATGTATTTTTGACCTAATCTTAATCTTCACACTGCTGTCAAGGCAACAATTAAGGGGTTTGACACTGGCCATTTTTACTGTCTGCAGCATGTTTGCCAGCGTCAATTCTAAGGCATTTTTAATCCCAGACACCCTCAGATTTCATTTCAGCGGTAGGCTGGGCCATACCCCCAATTTGTTTTGGCAGTGAGGGGGGCTGCTGTCCCCCCTTCAAACCCTGCCCCCAAAGTATGTTTTTAGTGGGCAGCCGCGTGAAAAAAAGGTCATAACACAAACATAGCTGTCCAGGGGTGGGGAATGCAGATTTAGGTGGTTCTGGGGCTCCAAAGGGGGGGGGGGGGGGGTGGTGGTTCAGACACGTAAAAGACGTATCCGAGTGGGAAAGGTTTAACATGAATCTTGAAAAAAAAACTCAATTTTACTCTTAAATGCATTAATTACGCATGAAATATCATATTTTAGAATCAAATGATGAAAAAACATGATTTTGATTAGTATCGATCTTATTCATTAAAGACTCATCTGAAAGTTGGTGAAGCCTATAAATCGACCCCAAGTCCCCTGGGTTATAAGGCAAGTATCACAGAGGCTTCTGCACAAAAGTCGTAACATAGGAAAGAAGGGTAGCTGAAAAATCTATCACTTCCAGTAGAAGCCAAGCCTGGGCTGCTTTGTTGAAAATCCAATGCTCCAACCACTGAGCCAGAGTTGACTCTCTGACACAGATGTCAGATATTGATTATAAACCTACAAGCTATGCATAATCTACCAAAGTAGGTTACTGAAGGTTGGTGTCGCAGCCATAACAACTGATGCTGTCAGAACTGAGATTGCAATTTGCGACTACCAAGGAATGTATTTTTCCATAAAAATAAAAAAAATTCGGACACCTTGAGGACATGCTATAATTCTCCTAACATTATCACAATATTGCTTCATGATCAAGAAACGAGACCAAAAAGTGCAGATGGAATGGCAAACAGTGAAGACCCTGATCAGACTGCTCCTTCAGGAGCAGTCTGATCTGGGTCTTCACTGTTTGCCGAAGCCTGTCCGTCCCAATACTTTGGATCATTACGGTAGCTTAGTAAAGACCGGCACCATTAGGACATCAAGATTTGAACAAAAAATACATAATATATTCCTCTTTTACTTAGCACATGGCAAAATATAAATGTTTACAAAAGCACTGAAAGAAAATGGCTAAAGGCTGTACTTGATCATATTTCTATGCTAACTTTGTTCGTCATACAAAAGATATGACTGTTAACAGCAGATATTGCCCCATTGGGGCTCGGAGAAATAGACTGGGCTGCAAGGTGCTTCCAGGTGCAAGGTGCTCCCACACAGAGCTGAAGCTGACCACACGTGAGTACTGGTAAACTGCTTAGAAGGACTATGCCTGCCCAGGCAAACTGGTGCGAGGCAGACCATCCAATACATATAAGCCTTCTGGTTTTATTCGGTGGCAGGGCTTGAGATGTCATTTCATCTCAAATGTTGGGTAAAAGTCCCATAAAATTGGAAGCAGGGTCTCCAAAATGACCTAAATAGTGTTGACGGGGATGTTAAACCTTAATTCAAACAAACAAAAAGCAGACATTGTATTATCAAGTTCATGTAACAATCAGCCTTGTAACCCAACTTTGTACAGAAAAGTGGGGGTTTCAAGGGTATTCATTGTCTTCCTAATTGGGTATTCCTTTGATTGTTGGTACTTATTAGAACCGCCTCATCTGGATCTACAGTGCACTGGTATCTATTCATTGAAAGGGCTGACAGGTTAATTATCTGTTACCGTGAACCAGCCTTAGTATCAGACAGATGATCGGGACCCAGTTGTTCAAAGCATCGTTTGCCTAACGAGCTCGTTAGTGGTCAAACTGTTTACTGGCAAGTACAATATCTAATACTAAGGTATTTTTGCTGAAAAAAAAATGTGAGCAGCTTTTGCATTTGCAAAAGCTGCTCACATTTTTTCAGCAAAAATATTGATATATATGTATTTGCCATATTAAATGATCAAAGTTTTAACGATTTGTTAACTAACAAGGTTGTTAGTTTTGAACAACTGGTCCCTGGTCCTGAGTTTGATACCTGCCTGGTTGGTAACATTTTTTGGGGGAGACTTGATCATGAAATTTTTCTGCAGTCATTCTATCTATATCCAGATTCAAGAACAGCAGATGTCAGTTCTAGCAAAAGAATGTGCACTATAGAGGTTTACCACTTAAGAATAAGCTTCCCCAGGAAAAGTGTGGTCAGGTGTGTGTGTGTTTCAGTTTTACGTCCCACCAACAGCTAAGGCCATATGGAGATGGGACCTGGGTTTAAAGACTCAACTGGAAGTCTGAAGAAGCCAGGGATCGATCCTGCAATCCCTTGTTTATCAGGTTAGCATCATAACCACTACACCACAGAGGCTTCTAAGTGTGGTCAGGTAAACTGACTTGTAATGACCCATATAGCAATGACTGGGCCAACAAAACAGACAAACAAACGAACATCAGTTACTGTGACAGTAAAAAAGCTAAGTAGCTCTTTCAAAATCAAGCCCTGTCCTCTTTGTATCAGATACTTCCCACCATCTTCCAAAATGTTCATTATGGACCCATTCCTGTCCCTGTTCATTAACCCATTTTAAGCTGGAAACCCCTAAATGGGTACTTGGCAAACTATGCAGGCCCAGATCAAATGCCGCAGAATGTGGTGTCTGATCTGGGCCTGCACTGTTTGCTAACAGATTTTCTGTCAAAAATAGAAACAGAAAAACGAACAATAGGCCTGACACTTCTTAAATGAAAAATAGACTAGTCCAACATATAGAATGTGTTAAGGACCTTTATAATACTGTTGTTGGGGTCTAAAGCAGAACTGTTTTTACTTTTAGTTAAAACAACCGTGCTGTATCCAACCCAAAATGTATAGATTATTTAGAACAAAAATTCCGCCGAAGGCTATGTCGAACCTGTGAGGGTGCAAAACATGAAATGCAGGTCAAGGTCAAACATGGATGCTTGCATAAAAGTTGCCATCCATAGATGCAACCTTGTTCCACCTATCATTAATGAAGCATTTATAATTTTTTAGAAATGGACTTGAACACAAGGTTGAATGCTAGGTTTGATGCAATAGATCACAAAGTCAGTGAACAATGAAATGAAGGTCAAGGTCAAATATGGGAGGTTGCATTTAAGTTACCATCTTTTGATGCAAGCTTGTACTAACTATCATTAATGAGTCGAAGCTCTTACAGTTCTTGAGAAATGGGCTTGAACACAAATAGGATGAATGCTAGGTTTGACACAACAGATCAAAAGTCAGTGAACCATAAAATGTAGGTAAATGTTTAATGGATGCTTGCATTAAAGTTGCCATCCCTAGATACCAGCTTGTACCATGTATCATTAATGAAGCTCTTACAGTTCTTAACCCTTGTCCTGCTGAGCCCGGATATGCCTTAGCTTTCAAACAATGAAGATCCAGATCAGATGGCTTCTGAAGAAGCCATCTGATCAGGATCTACATTGTTTGTCATTCAGATTGTGATTTTTTTTTTTTTGCAATAGTTTGCATCAAGTAATCTGATTGGCTGATAATCAGTAGTGGGTGTGGCATATATGAATATTCAGCAGGGCAAGGGTTAATAAATGGACTTGAACATAAGGATGAAAATTAGGTTTGATGCAATAGATCACAAAGTCAGTGAACCATTAAATATAAGTCAAGGTCAAATATGGCTGCTTGCATTAAAGTTGCCATCAACAGATGCAAATTTGTACCAAGTATCATTATTAAAGCTTCTATACTTCTTGAGAAATGGACTTCACCAGTTGCATGAACCTTAACCCTTATCTTGCTGTTCACGACAACCCCTATCTTTGGAAACAGTGTAGATCCAGATCAGATGGCTTCTGAAGAAGCCATCTGATCAGGATCTACACTATTTGACATTCCATTTATGAATTTGTAGGAATAAATTACATCAAATAATCTGATTGGCTTAAAGTCAGAAATGGGTGTGGCCAACTTGAATATTCAGCAAGAGAAGGGTTAACATTGTCCCAAATGTTGACTGATTGGC
The DNA here is from genome assembly GCA_963580285.1 of Lucinisca nassula. NCBI lineage: Eukaryota > Metazoa > Mollusca > Bivalvia > Lucinida > Lucinidae > Lucinisca > Lucinisca nassula. Next base: position 129,338,157 of record OY757022.1, on the reverse strand, counting down.
AAACAGAATTAGGAAAGACTCCTATATTGCACCATGCTTAAGGCAGGGCATTTTTCTATATAATACATAGATTTTTTTTTATTTTGGGGGATCCATCATTAAACAGTGTTATATCCAAACCTTGCTATAATGTACAGTGTTATAAAGAGGTTTATGTATATTTCCCAATATCTACCAAAATTGATCCCTCTTCATTAAGGACCTGGGTCAAGTTGTTAAAATCATCATTAACCCTTTTTGTACGAAATGGAGTCTTCCTCTTTATAAAAATCAGGAGTCCACTTCAAAATTTAGGGGTGTCAGGTTGTGTTTTCTTCAAAATATATTTGGAAACTGGCTGAACTTTTAGCAAACAGTGGAGGTCCTGAACTTCTGCGGCGTCTGAGAACGCGGCGTCTGATTTGGGCCTGCACTGTTTGCCAGGGTACCTTGGGGTTTCTGGTACTAAATGGGTAAATGAGCTTGTCAGTGGTCAAATTGTTACCTGTTCTAGTACAATATCTAATACCTACTCTGGTAGCTTTGCTAAAACAAGAGGGCCATAATGGCCCTGGATCGCTCACCTGATCCATAGAGTACCAAGTGGGCCCTGGGGACTGCCATTATCGACCCAAGGGCTATAATGTGCATAATGTTGAGGGGGGTCTAACATACCAAATACATGTATCAACAAAGGCTATAATTTGAACAATCATGGCAAAGGTTCACTAGATGAAGCTACACACCAAATATCAAGACCTGGACCTTGCGGTTTCAGAGAAGAAGATTTTTTAAGATATTCCCTACATAAGCCTTTGTAAAACCAAATGGCCCTGGGGTGGGGGCATTTTTGGCCTCAGGGTTATAATTTAAACAATCTTGATAGAGGTCCACTAGATGAAGCTTCACACCAAATATCAAAGACCTGGGCCCTGCTGTTTCAGAGAAGAAGACTTTCAAAGATTACCTCTATATAAGTCCATGTAAAACCAAAGGGCCCCGGGCCGGGGGCATTTGTGGCCCAAGGGCTATAATTTGAACAATCTTAGTAGAGGTCCACTAGATAAAGCTTCATACCAAATATCAAAGACATGGGCCTTGCAGTTTCAGAGAAGAAGTTTTTTTAAAGATTTCCCTATATAAGTCCAAGTAAAACCAAAGGGTCTCGGGCGGGGGCATTTTTGGCCCCAGGGCTATAATTTGAACAATCTTGATAGTGGTCCACTAGATGAAATTTCACACAAAATATCAAAGACCTAGGCCTTGTGGTTTCATAGAAGAAGATTTTTAAAGATTTTCCCTATATAAGTCTATGTAAAACCAAAGGGCCCAGAGGCTGGGGCATTTTTGGTCTCAGGGCTATAATTTTGACAATCTTGGTACAGGTCCACTAGATGAAGCTTCATACCAAATATCAAAGACCTAGGCCTTGTGGTTTCCCTATATAAGCCCATGTTAAACCAAAGGGCACCGGGGCGGGGCATTTTTGGCCCCAGCACTATAAATTTAACAATCTTGGTAAGGGTCCACTAGATGAAGCTTCATTACAAATATCAAAGACCTTGGCCTTGTGGTTTCAGAAGAAGATTTTTAAATTTTCGGTGAAAAAATCTATTTTTGGCTCCTGAGACCTAAATGTGCAACAGACCGGAACCATTTGAACAACTTTGAAAGGTGACCACCTAAGGATCATTCCTGTGAAGTTTGGTCAAAATCTGATCAGTGGTTTAGGAGGAGATGTCGTTTGAAGAAATTGTTTACGCACGGACGCACGCACGCACGAATGACAAAAAGTGATCCCGAAAGCTCACCTCATCACTACGTGACGGTGAGCTAAAAATGTGAGCAGCTTTTGCAAAATGCAAAAGCTGCTCACATTTTTTCTGCAAAAATAGTATTTATGCTATATTTAATGATCAAGTTTTAACGATCGGATACGATAAGTAATGACATTGTTAGTTTTGAACAAATGGTCCCTGGAAATTCACATCAAATCACTACTTGTCTCAGAGCCCGTTATTTTTCAAGCTCCTTCCTATCCATCACGTGAACAAGTCCGTGAAATGAAGACCCCCCTAAACCCCACTTTATATAGAGAAAACTGGGGTTTACAGGGGCTTACATTATTTTTCTTATTTCTGCTCCAAGACATAGGTTGTGGGTACTCGTTAGAACCGCCTCAGTGAGGCGGTTCTAACGAGCACCCTCAACCTATGATTTGAACACTTATAACAAAAATATCAAGGATTTTCATCATAAAAGTATCCATTTTGGGGATGTGAAAAAATGTCACACGGGTGAGTTATCGTAATGCAACCCCTGTTTTCTAAGGACATTTTTTTTTTTAAATCAATCCTTGTTCTCTAAGAGCCTGGTATTTTACAATTTTCTTGTAAATCTGCTGTGCTGTGGTCTGGAGCTCTGGGTCAGGGTATATCTCTAGAGCCTGTAGGACACTGACCTGAGCTAGTTCAAACTGTTTCTGTCGACAATAGGACCTGGAATTACAATAATCCTATCTAGAAAATCTTCGGCCTCAATTTGAACAATTAACCATATTTACCCTAGAATACAGATACTTTTTAACGAACATTATAGTATCACAAATCATTATTTTTTTTTTTTTTTCGTAATATATTTTTTCTGTTTATTCAGGAGCAGTCTGATCTGTCTCTACTCCATTTGCTTCCACTTATATTTATGACTTCGATCTTTAGTTTAACATCCCACCAACATCTAATGTCTCTTTTTATTTTGGATAGCCGTTTGGCCATTTTGTGGGAAAGTGACTGTCCTTTTGGCTTTCCGCCTGTGATGTTTTCATAAGGGTTTAGTTACTTCATGTGTGTGTTTCTTTCCCTTTGGTGTCTCTGATGGAAGTTGTGGGTTAATTGTATCGATTCCTGATCATTGCCTTCACTTCTATTTTGTTATATTTTTATTCTTTTAAGTGACATTTCTGTTCATGACAATGAGATAATCGAACCAAAAACTGAAAACTGAATAGTCAGTATCCGAAATCGAACCAAATCGAGCGAAACCTGAATCATTGCAGCCCTATACACCACAGAGGCTTCTGATTTTGGTGTTAGAATATTTAGGATACATACAGTTACCTGCACTAAAAAGGATGTCTAATTGATTTGCGATGTGCTATCCAAGTAATACTAGATTGGCAAACGAAGATTCCAACGTGCCAATGTATTCCAAGCGGTTTGATCAGAGTAGTTAATGACAGCATGAGGTTTCCATAGGCCCTAGGCGTCATACTCAGCTACATAGATGATCAAGGAGTATTGAAATTTTAGATATAGCATGGCCCTAGATAAAAGGGGGTATCCATATATTATTTTTCTTATTTCTGCTCGAAAACATACGTTGTGGATATTCATTAGAAGTGCCTAGGCCTCACGAAAACATGTGTTGTGGGTATTCATTAGAAGTGCCTAGGCCTCAAAAAAACATGTGTTGTGGGTATTCATTAGAAGTGCCTCGGTGAGGCCGAGGCGCTTCTAATGAATACCCACAACATAATTATGTTCTTGTGCAGAAATAAGAAAAATATCAGTATTTTTCGCCTTATCTGGAGCTATGTAGAGAAACTAGAGGTATATTGTAAAGCAATGACCACAAAAAGTGCCAATAAAACTGTGCAAATGTGCAGGCTTATCACGCTATAAATATATACAATAGAACCCCAATGTCTAGAATATTGCAGGCTGGTCTGTACCTTTGTTTGTTTGTTTGCTTGTATTGCAGTTTAACGGCCCAGTCAACACTATTTAGGTCATTGTGAGCCGGACAGTTTACCTATCCACACTTTTCCTGGGCAGGCTTATACTTAAGAGGTTAACCAGTACAGTGCACTTTCTTTCGCCAGAAACTGACAACTGCCCTTCTTGAATCAGCGGGAGAGAATGACCGTAGAAAAGATTTCATGATCAATCTCCACAAAAGAATGTTGCCGACCCCGGCAGGTATCAAACCCGCGTCCTCCTGATCACTAGTCAGACGCGCATCCAACTGAGCTACAGAGGCCGGCTTCTGAAGATCAGGATCTACACTGTCATTAGAGCCAGATCAGATGGCTTCTGAAGAAGCCATCTTATCAAGATGTACACTGTCATTTAGTTTGGAATTTGAATGAAAAATTATATCATGTAATCTGATTGGCTGAAAGTCAGAAATAGGTGTGGCTAATTCAAATATTCAGCAGAATAAGGGTTAAGGTTTTTGAAGGGAGAGGACTGTCTAATGTTGTTAATAACTTGTGTCCAATTATTAATGCGCTTAACCAATTTTGTAATGAATGGAATCTCCCCCTTTATATACAGCAGAAGTCCATTTTGAAATCTAAAGGTGTCGGGTTCAGTTAGAAATTAATTTAGTAAATGGTTGAAATTTCTGCAAACAGCGAAGGCCTGGTTCAGATACTGCATTAAATTTGATCTGGGCCTGCACTCTTCGCCAAATAACTGTTTTAGGGTTTTCTGTATAAAACAGGTTAAAATACAGTAAAATCTAATTAATCTAGAGAAAAATATGCCAGCTCCACAAACTTACCTGCCTGTCTCTACTAAAGAATTGTATTTTTCTTGGTCTTCTATAGATAAACTTTGGAAATCTGAAACAAAGTGAAATATACATTGAAATTCGATGAAGTTGATGTCAACCTCCCACCACACATGTGCAAAGTTTCAAAAGGTTTAAAATTTCACAAGTTGTGCTAATGCGGTATCCACTATCTATATACATGTATTGAGGGTGAAAACTGACAAAGTTCACAATGTGGAAAAAGTGACAATAAATAATGCATGGTCCAACAAAATTACATCCACACCACATGCACATCCTCATGCTAGGAAGAAAACACATGCAAAGTTTTAAAATGATCAGGATAAAACTGTAAAAGCAGTTGCACTCAATGAGGTACACACTGTCTATATGTCTGAGGTCATAAAATGACTAAGTTCATGATGTGGAAGAAATGACAAGAAATGATATCAGAATTATATCCAAAGCACATGCACATCCTCATACCATGAGGAAAACATGCAAAGTTCAAAACAATTGATACAAAACAGTAAGAGTTATGCTCTTAAGAGGTACCCACTGTTTATATATTGAGGGTGAAAAACGACAAAGTTTAGAATAAGTGGAAAAAGTGACAAAAACTGATCCAACAGTTATATCCAAACCAAATGCACATCCTCATGCAATGAAGAAAACACATTTAAAGTTCCAAAACAATTGGTACAAAACTGCAAGAGGAGTTGCACTCACAATACACCCAGGGTGAAATATTGATGAAATATTGATGAATGGACGGACTGGACTAAGAAAGACAGATTGGTTGTTTTGGTTTTAATGACATGTCAACCTTTGTGGGTCATTTTGTGTCGTCTCCCAGAGAAAGGGAGAAAAGAGAAAGAAGAGATAGTAGAAGAGATGAAAGTGAAGGACAAAGGAGAAAGAGGCAGATGAACAGAAGTGTTGAAACAGAAGAAATAACAACATTCCCCCCCTACCCTTACCTGCTGGAAGGGCAGCAGGCTTTAACCTTTAACCTGCTGAATATTCAATTAAGCCACACTCATTTCTGACTTTGAACCAATCAGATTACTTGATGCAGCTTATTTCTACATATTCATAAACTGAATGTCAAACTGTGTAGATCCTGAACAGATGGCTTCTTCAGAAGCCATCTGATCTGGATCTACACTGTTTGCAAAGATAGGGCTTGTCGCCTACAGCAACCAACTGTAACCCCGTATCAGTTGGATGCCCCAGTGACGTAAGATACACGTCAACTTTGCCTTACCCAACCACCTCACTGAAGATAAGATGGACAAATGGAAACTTATATGTCTAAGTCTTCCTGACACACTGTTGTAAATGGATTGCTTTGTCTTCTGTGGTGAAAACATGAATGGCATGTCATCCTACATGATTTGTAATCCCAGCCAAGACATGAATACAAATCTAACCACACTTGTCAGAAAACATCTGTGGATTTTTACTTATAGCTGCGCCTTCTGCCCCAATGGAAGGCTCATTCTGTAAAAGTTTTTGTTCTGCTTTTTCCTTTGTGGAATATACAGATGATTTCTCTTTTGGAGACACTGAATCTCCCCCAGAGGAAAAAAAAAGAACACCAAAACAATGTTTATCACGTCTATGCAGCCATGCTTTGCCGACAGGTACTGGTGTCGCGCACCCAGCCATTATTACTCTGGGCCAAATTAAGAGCGGGCAACCAAATAAATTAATCAATATCACATGGATGATTACACTCCAGTACAATGTGCAGATTCAAACATCTATTTAACGAATTTGACATTAAACCAGATCACACTCAAAAAACTTGAAACTGCGCCAATCAGGGTGCACTGTCACACAAAAATGTGGGACATTTGCATCAAGAATGTGGCCAAATGTAGAAATCTGTGTGCCAGAGAAAACACTGAATCCACGAAATATGTAGATTATACAGACAAGGATTCTTGACTTCTGTTTGCTGCTTGTAAACTAAACCTCTCTAAAAACAGATACCTATCCACCCTTAACCAATTTTGTACTGAATGGAATATTCATCCTGATCATTTCACAATATAGGTTCAGTTAATTTTAGAGAGTTATTAAGAAAATGGCTAAACTGTCTGCAAACAGTGAAGGCTTTGAAAAACAGATTCACTCTTCACAAATTTTGAACTGAATGGCATCCCCTTACTTATATACAGCAAGAGTTCATTTCGAAATTCAAGGGAGTAAGGAATAGAAATCTTATTTCATTCAGAAATGGTTGAATTTTTTGCAAACATTGAAAGCCCTGCTCAGGCGCTGCCATTACGATAATACGCTTATACAAATGAATTGTACACTTTATCGCCAAAAACAACAACAAACATTTTAAGATGAAAAACTAATATTTTTCTTATTTCTGCTCAAAATATAGATTGTGGGTACTCGTTAGAACCGCCTCATCTAACAAATATCCACAATCTATATGTATACCCCTGTAAACCCCAGTTTTACTACATAAAAGTGGGGTTCAAGGAGGTCATAATAATATAGGCCTGTTTTTGTGATTATTCTGTGGATCTGGGCCTGCAAAGTTCATCAATGACCTGTTTTGGGGTATCGGTATAAAATGGTTAACCCATTTTGTACCAAATAGAATCTTCCTCTTTATATATAGCAGGAGTCCATTTCAAAATTTAGGGATGTCAGGTTGTGTTTTCTTCAAAATTGATTTGGAAAATGACTGAACTTTTAGCGGTCTGCGGTGTCTGATCTGGGCCTGCATTGTTTGCCCGGGTGGCCGTTTTGGGGTTTACGGTACAAAATGGGTTAAAAGGAAAACAAATCACTCCCAATGAGTAAATTATTCCTGCCGTCGAACTTCCACTGCGGAAAAGGGAGACAAAAATATTTTGGAAAATTTGCCTCCCATGAAAGTTATCGATTTCCCTTAAAGAAAATCTTGTCCCTTTTTTAGCTCACCAGAGCCAAAGGCTCCGGGGGAGCTTATAGGATAGGCAGTTGTCCGTCGTTGTCGTCGTCGTCGTCTGGCGTTAACATTTTCAAACGACATCTCCTCTGAAGCCACTGGGCCGATTGAGTCCAAATTTCATCTGTAGCATCCTTGGGCTGGGGGATTGAAAGTTTGTGTTTTTTATGAAATTTGGCCCATTAGTTTGGTTGCTATAGCAACTTAGAGCTCCCACAGACTTATAATGGGGAAAATTGAAAAATGGCATTAACTGCCAAGTCTTTGCAGATATTGGAAGAAAACTTTCATAGAAATGTTCCTTAAGCAATCTAGTATCTACCATAGTAACAGTCCCTAACAGTAATTGAGATATCTTGTTTTTATGTGGCTGTAATGCTGAAATTACACAAGAAAAGCTGTAGTTAATCATCTACTCATCATCCCTGACCAGTCTGTGAAGTTTCGGGGAAAAACCTAAAATAGTTTTTTAGATATCTTGCTTACAAACTTAAAACGCGAAAAATTTCAAAGGGCCATAACTCAAGAAAAAAATTTCGTATTTTTTTCAAAAGTTAATCAGTTCATCTACTCATCATCCCCAACCAGCCTGTAAAGTTTCAGGGCAATAGCTCAAACAATTTTTGAGATATCTTGCTTACAAGCTGAAAACACGAAAAAAATCAAAGGGCCATAACTCAAGAAAAAAAAATTGGATTTTTTTCAAAAGTTAATCAGTTCATCTACTCATCATACCCAACCAGTCTGTGAAGTTTTGGGGAAAAACCTCATATAGTTTTTGAGATATCTTGCTTACAAACTTAAAACGCGAAAAATTTCAAAGGGCCATAACTCAAGAAAAAAATATAGGATTTTTTTTCAACAGTTAATCAGTTCATCTACACATCATCCCAAACCAGCTTGTAAAGTTGCAGGGCAATCGCTCAAACAATTATTGAGATATCTTGCTTACAAGCTGAAAACACGAAAAAAATCTAAGGGCCATAACTCAAGAAAAAAAATCGGATTTTTTTCAAAAGTTGATCAGTTCATCTACTCATCATCCCCGACAAGTCTGTGAAGTTTCGGGGAAAAACCTCAAATAGTTTTTTAGATATCTTGCTTACAAACTTAAAACGCGAAAAATTTCAAAGGGCCATAACGCAAGAAAAAAATTTCGGATTTTTTTCAAAAGTTAATCAGTTCATCTACTCATCATCCCCAACCAGCATGTAAAGTTTCAGGGCAATAGCTCAAACAGTTTTTGAGATATCTTGCTTACAAGATTTCATAGTATTTTTTGCAAAGGGGCATAACTCAAAAAAGGGGCATAATCCTGACGAGAAAAAAAACACGGGTCAATTATTTTTTCATGAGGAATCCATATATGAAATTTCAAAAACCTAGCACCCATGGTTCTAAAGTTATGCTATGCAGTAAAAAGTGGGACGGACGTAAGGACGGAAGGACAGAAGGACGGACGGACGAACAGGGCAAAACCAATATGCCAAAACGCGAAAAATTTCAAAGGGCCATAACTCAAGAAAAAAATTTCGGATTTTTTTCAAAAGTTAATCAGTTCATCTACTCATCATCCCCAACCAGCCTGTAAAGTTTCAGGGCAATAGCTCAAACAATTTTTGAGATATCTTGCTTACAAGCTGAAAACACGAAAAAAATCAAAGGGCCATAACTCAAGAAAAAAAAATTGGATTTTTTTCAAAAGTTAATCAGTTCATCTACTCATCATACCCAACCAGTCTGTGAAGTTTTGGGGAAAAACCTCATATAGTTTTTGAGATATCTTGCTTACAAACTTAAAACGCGAAAAATTTCAAAGGGCCATAACTCAAGAAAAAAATATAGGATTTTTTTTCAACAGTTAATCAGTTCATCTACACATCATCCCAAACCAGCTTGTAAAGTTGCAGGGCAATCGCTCAAACAATTATTGAGATATCTTGCTTACAAGCTGAAAACACGAAAAAAATCTAAGGGCCATAACTCAAGAAAAAAAAATCGTTTTTTTTTCAAAAGTTGATCAGTTCATCTACTCATCATCCCCGACAAGTCTGTGAAGTTTCGGGGAAAAACCTCAAATAGTTTTTTTAGATATCTTGCTTACAAACTTAAAACGCGAAAAATTTCAAAGGGCCATAACTCAAGAAAAAAATTTTGGATTTTTTTCAAAAGTTAATCAGTTCATCTACTCATCATCCCCAACCAGCATGTAAAGTTTCAGGGCAATAGCTCAAACAGTTTTTGAGATATCTTGCTTACAAGATTTCATAGTATTTTTTGCAAAGGGGCATAACTCAAAAAAGGGGCATAATCCTGACGAGAAAAAAAACACGGGTCAATTATTTTTTCATGAGGAATCCATATATGAAATTTCAAAAACCTAGCACCCATGGTTCTAAAGTTATGCTATGCAGTAAAAAGTGGGACGGACGTAAGGACGGAAGGACGGAAGGACGCCAAAACGCGAAAAATTTCAAAGGGCCATAACTCAAGAAAAAAATTTCGGATTTTTTTCAAAAGTTAATCAGTTCATCTACTCATCGTCCCCAACCAGCCTGTAAAGTTTCAGGGCAATAGCTCAAACAATTTTTGAGATATCTTGCTTACAAGCTGAAAACACGAAAAAAATCAAAGGGCCATAACTCAAGAAAAAAAAATTGGATTTTTTTCAAAAGTTAATCAGTTCATCTACTCATCATACCCAACCAGTCTGTGAAGTTTTGGGGAAAAACCTCATATAGTTTTTGAGATATCTTGCTTACAAACTTAAAACGTGAAAAATTTCAAAGGGCCATAACTCAAGAAAACAAGAGGGCCATGATGGCCCTGGATCGCTCACCTGATCCATAGTGTAACAAGTGGGCCCCAGAGAGGGCCATTATTGGCCCCAGGGCTTTAATGTACATAATGTTGAGGGAGGTCTTAAAGGTGAAGCTTCATACCAAACATCAACAAAGGCTAAAATTTGAACAATCTTGTCAAAGGTCCACTAGATGAAGCTACACATCAAATATCAAAGACCTGGGCCTAGCGGTTTCAGAGAAGAAGATTTTTAAAGATTTTGCCTATATAAGCCTATGTAAAATCAAAGGGCCCCGGGACAGGGGCATTTTTTGCCCCAGCACTATAGTTTGAACAATCTTGGTAGGGGTCCACTAGATGAAGCTTCATACCAAATATCAAAGTTCTGGGCCTTGTGGTTTCAGAGAAGAAGATTTTTAAAGATTTTCCCTATATAAGCCTATGTAAAACCAAAGGGCCCCGTGGCAGGGGGGGATTTTTTGTCCCAGCACTATAATTTGAACAATCTTGGTAGGGGTCCACTAGACGAAGCTTCATACCAAATATCAAAGTCCTGGGCCTTGTGGTTTCAGAGAAGAAGATTTTTAAAGATTTTCCCTATATAAGCCTATGTAAAACCAAAGGGCCCCGGGGCAGGGGCATTTTTGGCCCCAGCACTAAAATTGGAACAATCTTGGTAGGGGTCCACTAGATGAAGCTTCATACCAAATATCAAAGTCCTGGGCCTTGTGGTTTTAGAGAAGAAAATTTTTAAAGATTTTCCCTATATAAGCCTATGTAAAACCAAAGGGCCCCGTGGCGGGGGCATTTTTGGCCCCAGCACTATAATTTGAACAATCTTGGTAGGGGTCCACTAGATGAAGCTTCATACCAAATATATAAGACCTGGGCCTTGTGGTTTCAGAGAAGAAGATTTTTAAAAATTTTCCCTATATAAGCCAATGTAAAAGCAAAGGGCCCCGTGGCGGGGGCATTTTTGTCCCAGCACTAAAATTTGAACAATCTTGGTAGGGGTCCACTAGATGAAGCTTCATACCAAATATCAAAGTCCTGGGCCTTGTGGTTTCAGAAAAGAAAATTTTTAAAGATTTTCCCTATATAAGCCCATGTAAAACCAAAGGGCCCCGTGGCGGGGGCATTTTTTGTCCCAGCACTAAAATTTGAACAATCTTGGTAGGGGTCCACTAGATGAAGCTTCATACCAAATATCAAAGACCTGGGCCTTGTGGTTTCAGAGAAGAAGATTTTTTAAGATTTTCCCTATATAAGCCTATGTAAAACCAAAGGGCCCCGGGGCGGGGGCATTTTTGGCCCCAGCACTGTAATTTGAACAATCTTGGTAGGGGTCAACTAGATGAAGCTTCATACCAAATATCAAAGACCTGGGCCTTGTGGTTTCAGAGAAGAAGATTTTTAAAGATTTTCCCTATATAAGCCAATGTAAAACCAAAGGGCCCCGTGGCGGGGGCATTTTTTGTCCCAGCACTATAATTTGAACAATCTTGGTAGGGGTCCACTAGATGAAGCTTCATACCAAATATCAAAGTCCTGGGCCTTGTGGTTTCAGAGTAGAAGATTTTTGAAGATTTTCCCTATATAAGCCTATGTAAAACCAAAGGGCCCTGGGGCGGGGGCATTTTTGGCCCCAGCACTATAATTTGAACAATCTTGGTAGGGGTCCACTAGATGAAGCTTCATACCAAATATCAAAGACCTGGGCCTTGTGGTTTCAGAGAAGAAGATTTTTAAAGATTTTCCCTATATAAGCCAATGTAAAACCAAAGGGCCCCGTGGCGGGGGCATTTTTCGTCCCAGCACTCAAATTTGAACAATCTTGGTAGGGGTCCACTAGATGAAGCTTCATACCAAATATCAAAGTCCTGGGCCTTGTGGTTTCAGAGAAGAAGATTTTTAAAGATTTTCCCTATATAAGCCTATGTAAAACCAAAGGGCCCCCGTGCGGGGGCATTTTTGGCCCCAGCACTATAATTTGAACAATCTTGGTAGGGGTCCACTAGATGAAGCTTCATACCAAATAACAAAGACCTGGGCCTTGTGGTTTCAGAGAAGAAGATTTTTTAAGTTTTTGGTGAAAAAAATCTGTTTTTGGCTCCTGTGACCTAGATGTGCAACGGACCGGAACCATTTGACCCATATTCAAACTTGACCGAGATATTGTCATGATGATCATTCTGAGCAAGTTTGATTAAGATTGGACCAAAATTGTGGCCCCTAGGGTGTTCACAAGGTTTTTATATGATTTGACCCGCTGACCTACTTTTTAACCCGATATGACCCATATTCGAACTGGACTGAAATATTGTCACAATGGTCATTCTGAGCAAGTTTCATGATAATTGGACCAAAACAGTGGCCTTCAGAGTGTTCACAAGGTTTTTCTATGATTTGACCTACTGACCTACTTTTTGACCGGACATGACCCATATTCGAACTTGACCAAGATATTGTCATGATGATCATTCTGAGCAAGTTTGATTATGATTGGACCAAAATTGTGGCCTCTAGGGTGTTCACAAGGTTTTTCTATGATTTGACCCGCTGACCTACTTTTTAAGCCGACATGATCCATATTCAAACTTCACTAAAATATTGTCACAATGATCATTCTGAGCAAGTTTGATGATGATTGGACCAAAATTGTGGCCTCTCGAGTGTTCACAAGGTTTTTCTATGATTTGACCTACTGACCTACTTTTTTACCCGACATGACCCAAATTCGAACTTGACCGAGATATTGTCATGATTATCATTCTGAGCAAGTTTGATGATAATTGGACCAAAACTGTGGCCTCTAGTGTGTTCACAAGAAAAAGTTTACGCACGGACGACGCACGACGGACGACGGACGACGCACGACGACGCCGGACATCTTACTGTCACAAAAGCTCACCATGACCTTCGGTCAGGTGAGCTAAAAATATAGGATTTTTTTTCAACAGTTAATCAGTTCATCTACACATCATCCCAAACAAGCTTGTAAAGTTGCAGGGCAATCGCTCAAACAATTATTGAGATATCTTGCTTACAAGCTGAAAACACGAAAAAAATCTAAGGGCCATAACTCAAGAAAAAAAAATCGGATTTTTTTCAAAAGTTGATCAGTTCATCTACTCATCATCCCCGACAAGTCTGTGAAGTTTCGGGGAAAAACCTCAAATAGTACATCATCCCAAACCAGCTTGTAAAGTTGCAGGGCAATCGCTCAAACAATTATTGAGATATCTTGCTTACAAGCTGAAAACACGAAAAAAATCTAAGGGCCATAACTCAAGAAAAAAAAATCGGATTTTTTTCAAAAGTTGATCAGTTCATCTACTCATCATCCCCGACAAGTCTGTGAAGTTTCGGGGAAAAACCTCAAATAGTTTTTTTAGATATCTTGCTTACAAACTTAAAACGCGAAAAATTTCAAAGGGCCATAACTCAAGAAAAAAATTTCGGATTTTTTTCAAAAGTTAATCAGTTCATCTACTCATCATCCCCAACCAGCATGTAAAGTTTCAGGGCAATAGCTCAAACAGTTTTTGAGATATCTTGCTTACAAGATTTCATAGTATTTTTTGCAAAGGGGCATAACTCAAAAAAGGGGCATAATCCTGACGAGAAAAAAAACACGGGTCAATTATTTTTTCATGAGGAATCCATATATGAAATTTCAAAAACCTAGCACCCATGGTTCTAAAGTTATGCTATGCAGTAAAAAGTGGGACGAACGTAAGGACGGAAGGACGGACCGACGAACAGGGCAAAACCAATATGCCCCCACAACTTCTTCGAAGTTGGGGGCATAAAAATAGAAAAAAAAAAATACTTAAAAAATCATCTCCTCAGAAACCGTATGCTCTATGAGGCTGAAAGTTTATGGAGATATTCATCATATTTGCCTTTATAGGTTTTGTGTTTTTTTATGAATTCGGCTCTTTAGTTTGGTTGCTATGGCAACTTAGATTTTCCATAGACTTATAATGGGGAAAATTGAAAAATGGCATTAACTACAAAGCCTTTGCAGATATTTTGACAAAACTTTCATAGAAATGTTCCTTTAGTAAACTTCTCTCAGCCATATGCTTTTATGTCAACCTGGGGGTCCAGTAGGTTGTGCCGGGGCCATGCCCCGCCCCCAGTACTTCATAAAATGATCTCAGAAACCTTACAGATCCCCACCCCTTAACCATATATATTCTTGTTCCTATTGATAAGACGCATTCATTGATACCAACCTGGAGGTCCTCCGGGATGTGCCGAGGCCATGCCCCACCCCCTCCACTTCATAAAAGGCCCAATATCTCAGAAACCATTCAGATCCCCACCCCTGAACCCTATATACTCTTGTTCCTTATGATAAGACGCATTCAGTGACATCAAACTGGGGGTCCCCCGGGATGCGCCGGGGCCATGTCCCGCCCCTCCATTTCATTAAAGGCCCAATATCTCGGAAACCTTACAGATCCCCACCCCTAAACCATATATATTCTTGCTCCTTATGATAAGACGCATTCATTGACCCCAAATTGGGGGTCCTCCGGGTGCGCCGGAGCCATGCCACACCCCTTCACTTCACAAAAGGCCATATATCTCAGAAACTGTTCAGATCCACACCCCTAAACCATATATGTTCTTGTTCATTATGATGAGACAAATTCAGTGACACCAACCTGGGGGTCCCCAGGGATGTGCTGGGGCCATGCCCCACCCCCCTCCATTTCATAATATCACAATATCTCGGAAACCTTACAGATTCCCACCCCTAAACCATATATATTCTTGTACCTTATGATAAGGCACATTCATTGACACCAGCTTGTGAGTCCCCGGGGCATGCCCGGGCCTTGCTCCACCGCTTGACTTCATTAAAAGCCACAAATCTCAGAAATAGTTCAGATCCCCACCCCTAAACCATATATATTCTTGTTCCTTATGATAAGACTCATTCAGTCACACCAACTTGGGGGTCTCTTTGTGCTGAGGCAATGTGCCCCGCCCTTCCACTTCATAAAAGGCCATATATTTCAGAAACCATTCAAATCTCCACCCCATATTCATATATGTTCCTGTTCCTTATTATTAGCACACCTACTGTAGGGTTGTCCGCAGGGGCCAGTCCTCTCCTTTCCACTTCATGAAAGGATATCTTGGAAACCGTTCAGATTCCCACCCCTTAACCATATATATACTTGGTCCTTATGATGAGACACATTTAGGGACAACAATCTTGGGCTTTCCTGGGAACGACAGGGCATGCTCCAACCCCTCCACTTATATCTCCAGCCATGCAGATCCCCACTGCTAAACCATATATATTCTCGTTCTTTGTGATAAGACACATTTAGTGATACCAACCAGGGCTCCATTTGGTCCATGCCCCACCCACTCTACTTCATAAAAGGCCTAATGTTTCATATACTGAGTCCACATGGATGCTCATTTGGATATGGGGGTTCATTTGGCAGATTAAAATGATATCATGTTAAAATACATGGCTGCAATTTGGCAGTGCCCACCTGAGCTCTGGTGAGCATAGTGGCCCATGGGCCTCTTGTTTATTAAATTTATCTAAACTTTATAGTCTTGTATAATGTTGCTGTGATTTAGAGTATTTCACATTATAACTAGAAATGCGTCCATAGGACACGGATGCTCCCGCCTGAAATATGTCTATGTTCGTATTCATCCATAGAAAGTTATTGACCATGTTTAAGTTTTGGACATTTTTTATGCCATTTGACCTCTAAGTATGACCTTGACCTTGGAGGTACGGATCTGGGTTTGCACGTGGCACATTGTCTCATGATGGTTAACATTTCTTCAAAATAATTTCAAAATCCATCCAGAAATAAGTAAGTTATTGGCTGTGCTTAAGTTTCGGACTTTTTTTGACCTTTGACCTCTAAGTATGACCTTGACCTTGGAGGTACGGACCTGGGTTTTGCATGTGACACATCGACTCATGATGGTTAACATATCTACAAAGTAATTTCAAAATTCATCCAGAAATAAGAAAGTTATAGGCTGCGTTTAAGTTTCGGACCCTTTTTTTGACCTTTGACCTCTAAGTATGACCTTGACCTTGGAGGTACGGACCTGGATTTTGCATATGACACATCATCTCATGATGGTTAACATTTCTACAAAGTAATTTCAAAATCCATCCAGAAATAAGAAAGTTATTGACTGCGTTTAAGTTTCGGACCCTTTTTTTGACCTTTGACCTCTAAGTATGACCTTGACCTTGGAGGTACAGACCTGGGTTTTGCACGTGACACGTCGTCTCATGATGGTTAACATTTCTGTGGACTAATTTTAAAATTCATCAAGAAATAAAGAAGTTATTGACCGCGTTTAAGTTTCGGACGCACGAACGAATGGACACACGGACAGATGGACGGACAGGGGCAAAGCATATGCCCTTTCCACCATTCTTCCAATGGCGGGGGCATAAATAAGAAAGTTATTGACTGCGTTTAAGTTTTGGACCCTTTTTTTTGACCTTTGACCTCTAAGTATGACCTTGACCTTGGAGGTACGGACCTGGGTTTTGCACGTGACACGTCGTCTCATGATGGTTAACATTTCTGCGGACTAATTTTAAAATTCATCAAGAAATAAAGAAGTTATTGACCGCATTTAAGTTTCGGACACACAGACGAACGGATGGACAGGGGCAACACTATATGCCCTTTCCACCATTCTTCGAATGGCGGGGGCGTAAACAAGAGGCCCATGGGCCACTATGCTCACCAGAGCTCAGGTGGGCACTGCCCAATTGCAGCCATGTATTTTAACATGATATCATTTTAATCTGCCAAATGAACCCCCATATCCAAATGAGCACCCATGTGGACTCAGTATATGAAACATTAGGCCTTTTATGAAGTAGAGGGGGTGGGGCATGGACCCAATGGAGCCCTGGTTGGTGTCACTAAATGTGTCTTATCACAAAGAACAAGAATATATATGGTTTAGCAGTGGGGATCTGCATGGCTGGAGATATAAGTGGAGGGGTTGGAGCATGCCCTGTCGTTCCCAGGAAAGCCCAAAATTGTTGTCCCTAAATGTGTCTTATCATAAGGACCAAGTATATATATGGTTTAGGGGTGGGAATCTGAACAGTATCCAAGATATCCTTTCATGAAGTGGAAAGGAGAGGACTGGCCCCTGCGGACAACCCTACAGTAGGTGTGCTAATAATAAGGAACAAGAACATATATGAATATGGGGTGGGGATTTGAATGGTTTCTGAAATATATGGCCTTTTATGAAGTGGAAGGGCGGGGCACATTGCCTCAGCACAAAGAGACCCCCAAGTTGGTGTGACTGAATGAGTCTTATCATAAGGAACAAGAATATATATGGTTTAGGGGTGGGGATCTGAACTATTTCTGAGATATGTGGCTTTTAACGAAGTCAAGCGGTGGAGCAAGGCCCGGGCATGCCCCGGGGACTCACAAGCTGGTGTTAATGAATGTGCCTTATCATAAGGAAGATGAATATATATGGTTTAGGGGTGGGGCTCTGAACAGTTTCTGAGATAAAAGGCATTTTGTGAAGTGAAGGGGTGGGGCAAGGCCCAGGGAGACCCCCAGGTTGGTGTCAATGAATGTGTCTTATCATAAGGTACAAGAATATATATGGTTTAGGGGTGGAGATCCGTAAGGTTCCGAGATATTGGGCCTTTTATGAAATGGAGGGGCGGGACATGGCCCCGGTGCATCCCGGGGGACCCCCAGTTTGATGTCACTGAATGGGTCTTATCATAAGGAACAAGAGTATATAGGGTTCAGGGGTGGGGATCTGAATGGTTTCCGAGATATTGGGCCTTTTATGAAGTGGAGGGGGTGGGGCATGGCCTCGATGCATCCCGGAGGACCTCCAGGTTGGTGTCAATGAATGCGTCTTATCAATAGAAACAAAAATATATATGGTTTAGTGGTGGGGATCTGTAAGGTTTCTGAGATATAAGGCATTTTATGAAGTACTGGGGGGCGGCGCATGGCCCCGGCACAACCTACTGGACCCTCAGGTTGACATAAAAGCATATGGCTGAGAGAAGTTTGCTAAAGGAACATTTCTATGAAAATTTTGTCAAAATATCTGCAAAGGCTTTGTAGTTAATGCCATTTTTCAATTTTCCCCATTATAAGTCTATGGAAAATCTAAGTTGCCATAGCAACCAAACTAAAGAGCCGAATTTCATAAAAAACACAAAACCTGTAAAGGCAAATATGGTGAATATTTCCATAAACTCTCAGCCTCATAGAGCATACAGTTTCTGAAGAGATGATTTTTTAAGTATTTTTTTTTCTATTTTTTTCATTTTGGTTTCCATGGCAACCAATACAAATGAGCAGTAGGCCTAAAATCATATGGCAGATAGTAGATTGCCTAAGGAATATTTCTATGAAAGTTTTGTCAAAATATCTGCAGCGGCTTAGCAGTAAATGCCATTTTTCAATTTTCCCCGTTATAAGTCTATGGAAACTCTAAGTTGCCATAGCAACCAAACTAAAAAGCCGAATTTCATAAAAAAACACAAACTTTCAATCCCCCAACCCGAGGATGCTACAGATGAAATTTGGGCCCAATGGGCCTAGCGGCTTCAGAGGAGATGTCGTTTAAAAGTGTTGACGTCACACGACGACGCAGACGCAGACGGACAACTGCCTATCCTATAAGCTCCCCCGGAGCCTTCGGCTCTGGTGAGCTAAAAATGTGACACACATAATGAAAGGCCGCAGGTCAAGTGTCCCCCGACTTATGTGGTGAATATGTCTATAACATATAAGCCGTAAACCATGTTTTGGGAGTTGTGGAAGCAAAAATTTCTGTTGATAAAATGGCTAACACTGCAAAAAAGGGCCATAGCTCTGGTAAAAATCAGTTGAGCATGAGCTTGCTGAAATATGATCATCTTCAGGTCGTGGGAACAATAACTGGAAAGTTTCATCAAAATCCCTCTAACACTAATCTCTCTAACTAGGAGATGGGGAGACAAGAACTTCTGTTGATAAAATAGCTTAAACCGGCAAAGGGCCATAACTCTGTTAAAAATAGCCATCGTAGAGATGGCAAATCCTCCGACCGAAAGCCAATATGGCCTTCAGAAGATTGTTCACCAATAGAAAGTGCACCAGAATTAAACCAGCAATATATCACAAAAGTATTGCAGTTATGGCCATCACAAGATTATACTGTCAGGGGAGATAACTAAACAAGAGGCCCATGGGCCAAGATGCTCACCAGCGCTCAGGCCGGCACTGCCCACTGCCAGCCATGTATGGTTTTAATTTACTGATTATAAAGTCTCCAAATGAACCCCCATTCCATGTGGACTCTGTATCTCAAATATTAGGCCTTTTATGAAGTGGAGGGGTGGGAGATGACCCAACAGAGCCCAATTTGATATCATTGAATGCATCTTATCATAAGGAACAAGAAAATATATGGTTTATGGGTGGGGTCTTAATGGTTTCTGAGATATTGGGCCTTTAATGAAGTGGAGGGGTGGGGAATGGCCCGGGCACATCCCAAGAGACCCCAGGGTTTGTGTCTCTGAATGCGTTTTATCATAGGAAACAATAATATATATGGTTTAGGGGTGGGAATCTGATAGGTTTCTGAGGTTTATTGCCTTTTATGAAGTGGCAGGGTCGGGCATGGCCCCGGCACACCCCTGAAGACCCCTTGGTTGGAATCACTGAATGCGTCTTATCATAAAGAACAAGAATATATATGAATAAGGGGTCGGGATCTGAACGGTTTCTGAGAATTTGGGCCTTTTATGGAGTGGAGGGGATGGGACATGGCCAGGGCACATCCCAGAGGACCCCCAGGTTGGTGTCACTGAATGCGTCTTATCATAAGAAACAAGAATATATATGGTTTTGGGGTGGGGATCTGAAAGGTTTCTGAGATATATTGCCTTTTATGAAGTGGAGGGGTGGGGCAATGGCGCATCCCGGGAGACCCCTAGGTTGGTATCACTGAATGCGTCTTATCATCAGAAACAAGTAAATATGGTTTAGGAGTGGGGATCTAAACGGTTTCTGAGAAATTGGGCCTTTTTTGAAGTGGAGGGGGTCCGACTTGGCCCGAACACTTCCCAGTGGACCCCAAGGTTGGTGTCACTGAATGCGTCTTATCATAAGGTGGGGATCTGTAAGGTTTCCGAGATATTGGGCCTTTTATGAAGTGGAGCGGGTGGGGCAAGGCCCCGGCGCATCCCGGGGGCCCACAGGTTGGTGTCACTGAATGCATCTTATCATAAAGAAAAAAGAATATATATGGTTTAGGGGTGGGGGTCTAAACGGTTTCTGAGATATATGGAATTTTATGTAGTGGAGGGGGTGAGGCATGACCCCGGCGCATCCCGGGGCCCACAGGTTAGTGTAACTGAATGTGTATTATCATAAGGAACAAGAATATATATGGTTTAGGGGTGGGGATCTGTAAGGTTTCCGAGATATTGGGACTTTTATGAAGTGGAGGGGGTGGGGCAAGGCCCCAGCGCATCCCGAGGCCCCCAGGTTTGTGTCAATGAATGTGTCTTATCATAAGGAACAATAATATATATGGTTTAGGGGTGGGGATCTGTAAGGTTTTGGAATTATGGCCATCACAAGGTTATATTGTCAGGGGAGATAATTCAAAAACCAGGACACCCAGAGTCATGGTTTTTGAACGTGACACACCAGCTTAACCTCATGTACAACTGTACCAAGTACCATCAATATATATCAAAGAGTATTGGAGATGTGGCAATCACAAGGTAGTGATTCTATATTATTGGAAGGAGAGATAACTCAAACAAGAGGGCCATGATGGCCCTGGATCGCTCACCTGATCCATAGAGTAACAAGTGGGCCTCGGGAAGGGCCATTATTGACCCCCAGGTTATAATGTGCATAATGTTGAGGGAGGTCTAAAAAGGTGAAGCTTCATACCAAATATCAACAAAGGCTATAATTTGAACAATCTTGGCAAAGGTCCACTAGATGAAGCTACACACCAAATATCAAAGACCTTGCGGTTTCAGAGAAGAAGATTTTTTTAAAGATTTTCCCTATATAAGCCTATGTAATACCAAAGGGCCCCGGGGCGGGGGCATTTTTGGCCCCAGCACTACATAAGCCTATGAAAAACCAAATGGCCCCAGAGGGGGGGGCATTTTTGGCCTCAGGGCTATAATTTAAACAATCTTGATAGAGGTCCACTAGATGAAGCTTCACACCAAATATCAAAGACCTGGGCCTTGCTGTTTCAGAGAAGAAGATTTTCAAAGATTATCTCTATATAAGTCTATGTAAAACCAAAGGGCCCCCGGGCGGGGGCATTTGTGGCCCGAGGGGTATAATTTGAACAATCTTGGTAGAGGTCCACTAGATGAAGCTCCATACCAAATACCAAAGACATGGGCCTTGCAGTTTCAGAGAAGAAGACTTTTAAAGATTTCCCTATATAAGTCTATGTAAAACCAAAGGGTCTCGTGGCGGGGGCATTTTTTGCCCCAAGGCTATAATTTGAACAATCTTGATAGAGGTCAACTAGATGAAATTTTACACCAAATATCAAAGACCTGGGACTTGCTGTTTCGGAGAAGATTTTCAAAGATTATCTCTATATAAGTCTATGTAAAATAAAAGGGCCCCCGGGCGGGGGCATTTGTGGCCCGAGGGCTATAATTTGAACAATCGTGGTAGAGGTCCACTAGATGAAGCTCCATACCCAATATCAAAGACATGGGCCTTGCAGTTTCAGAGAAGAAGATTTTTAAAGATTTCCCTATATAAGTCTATGTAAAACCAAAGGGTCTCTGGGCGGGGGTATTTTTGGCCCCAGGGCTATAATTTGAACAATCTTGATAGAGGTCCACTAGATGAAATTTAACACCAAATATCAAAGACCTAGGCCTTGAGGTTTCCCAGAAGAAGATTTTCCCTATATAAGTCTATGTAAAACCAAAGGGCCCAGAGGCGGGGGCATTTTTGGTCTCAGGGCTATTATTTGAATAATCTTGGTAGAGTTCCACTAGCTGAAGCTTCAAACCAAATATCAAAAACCTAGGCCTTGTGGCTTCAGAGAAGAAGATTTTTCAAGATTTTTCGCTATATAAGTATATGTAAAAACCAAAGGGCCCCGGAGCGGGGGCATTTTTGGCCCCAGGGCTATAATTTGAACAAACTTGGTAGAGGTCCACAAGATGAAGCTTCATTCCAAATATCAAAGACCTGGGCCTTGCAGTTTCAGAGAAGAAGATTTTTAATGGTCTTCCCTACATAAGCCTATGTAAAACCAAAGGGCCCCGGGGCAGGGGCATTTTTGGCCCCAGGGGTATAATTTGAACAACCTAGGTAGGGGTCCACTAGATGAAGCTTCATACCAAATATCAAAGACCTGGGCCTTGCGGTTTCAGAGAAGAAGATTTTTACAGATTTTCCCTATATAAGCCCATGTAAAACCAAAGGGCCCCAGGGTGGGGGCATTTTTGGCCCCAGCACTAGAATTTGAACAATCTTGGTAGGGGTCCACTAGATGAAGCTTCATACCAAATATCAAAGACCTGGGCCTTGTGGTTTCAGCGAAGAAGATTTTTGAAAATTTTCCTTTATAAGCCCATGTAAAACCAAAGGGCCCCGGGGCGGGGGCATTTTTTGCCCCAGCACTATAATTTGAACAATCTTGGTAGGGGTCCACTAGATGAAGCTTCATACCAAATATCAAAGACCTGGGCCTTGCGGTTTCAGAGAAGAAGATTTTTTAAGTTTTCGGTGAAAAAAAATCTATTTTTGGCTCCTCTGACCTATATGTGCAATGGACCGGAACAATTTGAACAACTTTGAAAGGGGACCACCTAAGGATCATTCCTGTGAAGTTTGGTCAAAATCCGATCAGTGGTTTAGGAGGAGATGTCGTTTGAAGAAATTGTTTACGCACGGATGACAGACAAAAAGTGATCCTAATATAAAATACAAGAGGGCCCAGAGGGCCCTGGTTCGCTCACCTGATCCAATGTATAACAAGTGGGCCCCGGGCAGGGTCAATTTTGGCCCCAGGGCTATAATTTGAACAATCTTGGTAGAGGTCCACAAGATGAAGCTTCATATCGAATATGAAAGACCTGGGCTTTCTGGTTTCAGAGAAGAAGATTTTAAAGGTTTACCCTGCATATAGAAGTCTATGTAAAACAAGATTTTCCCTATATAAGTCTATGTTAAACCAAAGGGCCCCAGAGTGGGGGCATTCTTGGCCCCAGGGCTATAATTTGAACATTCTTGGTAGAGGTCCACTAGCTGAAGCTTCATAACAAATATCAAAGACCTAAGCCTTGTGTTTCAGAGAAGATGATTTTTAAAGATTTTCCCTATATAAGTCTATGTAAAACCAAAGGGCCACATGGCGGGGGCATTTTTGGTCTCAGGGCTATAATTTGAACAAACTTGGTAGAGGTCCACAAGATGAAGCTTCATTCCAAATATCAAAGACCTGGGCCTTGCAGTTTCAGAGAAGAAGATTTTTAATGGTCTTCCCTACATAAGCCTATGTAAAACCAAAGGGCCCCGGGGCAGGGGCATTTTTGGCCCCAGGGGTATAATTTGAACAACCTAGGTAGGGGTCCACTAGATGAAGCTTCATACCAAATATCAAAGACCTGGGCCTTGCGGTTTCAGAGAAGAAGATTTTTACAGATTTTCCCTATATAAGCCCATGTAAAACCAAAGGGCCCCAGGGTGGGGGCATTTTTGGCCCCAGCACTAGAATTTGAACAATCTTGGTAGGGGTCCACTAGATGAAGCTTCATACCAAATATCAAAGACCTGGGCCTTGTGGTTTCAGCGAAGAAGATTTTTGAAAATTTTCCTTTATAAGCCCATGTAAAACCAAAGGGCCCCGGGGCGGGGGCATTTTTTGCCCCAGCACTATAATTTGAACAATCTTGGTAGGGGTCCACTAGATGAAGCTTCATAC
Source organism: Lucinisca nassula (assembly GCA_963580285.1). Taxonomy (NCBI): domain Eukaryota; kingdom Metazoa; phylum Mollusca; class Bivalvia; order Lucinida; family Lucinidae; genus Lucinisca; species Lucinisca nassula. The sequence goes on along the minus strand of OY757022.1, from coordinate 129,313,883 downwards.
CAAATATCAAAGACCTGGGCCTTGCGGTTTCAGAGAAGAAGATTTTTTAAGTTTTCGGTGAAAAAAAATCTATTTTTGGCTCCTCTGACCTATATGTGCAATGGACCGGAACAATTTGAACAACTTTGAAAGGGGACCACCTAAGGATCATTCCTGTGAAGTTTGGTCAAAATCCGATCAGTGGTTTAGGAGGAGATGTCGTTTGAAGAAATTGTTTACGCACGGATGACAGACAAAAAGTGATCCTAATATAAAATACAAGAGGGCCCAGAGGGCCCTGGTTCGCTCACCTGATCCAATGTATAACAAGTGGGCCCCGGGCAGGGTCAATTTTGGCCCCAGGGCTATAATTTGAACAATCTTGGTAGAGGTCCACAAGATGAAGCTTCATATCGAATATGAAAGACCTGGGCTTTCTGGTTTCAGAGAAGAAGATTTTAAAGGTTTACCCTGCATATAGAAGTCTATGTAAAACAAGATTTTCCCTATATAAGTCTATGTTAAACCAAAGGGCCCCAGAGTGGGGGCATTCTTGGCCCCAGGGCTATAATTTGAACATTCTTGGTAGAGGTCCACTAGCTGAAGCTTCATAACAAATATCAAAGACCTAAGCCTTGTGTTTCAGAGAAGATGATTTTTAAAGATTTTCCCTATATAAGTCTATGTAAAACCAAAGGGCCACATGGCGGGGGCATTTTTGGTCTCAGGGCTATAATTTGAACAATCTTTATAGAGGTCCACTAGCTAAAGCTTCATAACAAATAACGAAGACCTAAGCCTTGTGGTTTCAGAGAAGAAGATTTTTCAAGATTTTCCCTATACAAGTCTATGTAAAACCAAAGGGCCCCGGAGCGGGGGCATTTTTGGCCCCAGGGCTATAATTTGAACAATCTTGGTAGAGGTCCACAAGATGAAGCTTCATACCAAATATCAAAGACCTGGGCCTTGCAGTTTCAGAGAAGAAGATTTTTCAATATTTTCCCTATATAAGCCTATGTAAAACAAAAGGGCCCTGGTGCGGGGGCATTTTTGGCCCCAGCACTATAATTTGAACAATCTTGGTAGGGGTCCACTAGATGAAGCTTCATAACAAATATCAAAGACCTGGGCCTTGCGGTTTCAGAGAAGATTTTTAAAGATTTTCCCTATATAAGCCCATGTAAAACCAAAGGGCCCCCATGCATGGGGGGCATTTTTAGCTCCAGCACTATAATTTGAACAATCTTGGTAGGGGTCCACTAGATGAAGCTTCATACCAAATGTCAAAGACCTGGGCCTTGTGGTTTCAGAGAAGAAGATTTTTAAAGATTTTCCCTATATAAGCCCATGTAAAACCAAAGGGCCCTGGTGCAGGGGCATTTTTGGCCTCAGCACTATAATTTGAACAATCTTGGTAGGGGTCCACTAGATGAAGCTTCATACCAAATACCAAAGACCTGGGCCTTGTGGTTTCAGAGAAGAAGATTTTTAAAGATTTTCCCTATATAAGCCTATGTAAAACCAAAGGGCCCTGGTGCAGGGGCATTTTTGGCCCCAGCACTATAATTTGAACAATCTTGGTAGGGGTCCACTAGATGAAGCTTCATACCAAATACCAAAGACCTGGGCCTTGTGGTTTCAGAGAAGATTTTTAAAGATTTTCCCTATATAAGCCCATGTAAAACCAAAGGGCCCCCGTGCGGGGGCATTTTTGGCCCCAGCACTATAATTTGAACAATCTTGGTAATGGTCCACTAGATGAAGCTTCATACCAAACATCAAAGACCTGGGCCTTGCGGTTTCAGGGAAGAAGATTTTTAAAGATTTTCCCTATATAAGCCCATGTAAAACCAAAGGGCCCCCGTGCGGGGGCATTTTTGGCACCAGCACTATAATTTGAACAATCTTGGTAGGGGTCCACTAGATGAAGCTTCATACCAAATATCAAAGACCTGGGCCTTGCGGTTTCAGGGAAGAAGATTTTTAAAGATTTTCCCTGTATAAACCCATGTAAAACCAAAGGGCCCCCGTGAGGGGGCATTTTTAGCTCCAGCACTATAATTTGAACAATCTTGGTAGGGGTCCACTAGATGAAGCTTCATACCAAATATCAAAGACATGGGCCTTGCGGTTTCAGAGAAGAAGATTTTTAAAGATTTTCCCTATATAAGCCCATGTAAAACCAAAGGGCCCCCGTGCGGGGGCATTTTTGGCCCCAGCACTATAATTTGAACAATCTTGGTAGAGGTCCATTAGATGAAGCTTCATACCAAATATCAAAGACCTGGGCCATGCGGTTTCAGAGAAGAAGATTTTTTAAGTTTTTGGTGAAAAAAATCTATTTTTGGCTTCTGTGACCTATATGTGCAACGGACCGGAACCATTTGAACAACTTTGAAAGGGGACCACCTAAGGATCATTCCTGTGAAGTTTGGTCAAAATCCGATCAGTGGTTTAGGAGGAGATGTCGTTTTAAGAAAAGTTTACGGATGGACGCACGGACGCACGCACGCACGACGGACAAAAAGTGATCCCAAAAGCTCACCTTGTCACTATGTGACAGGTGAGCTAACAAGAGGGCCATGATGGCCCTGGATCCCTCACCTGATCCATAGAGTAACAAGTGGGCCCCGGGAAGGGCCATTATTGACCCCAAGGTTATAATGTGCATAATGATGAGGGAGGTTTAAAAAGGTGAAGCTTCATACCAAATATCAACAAGAGCTGTCCCCGGACAGCATAGCTCGCCTGTTTCGCGCCTTCAACATAGAAGGTAAAATTACTGAACCATGAAATATAGGTCACACACACCTTGATACATTTTGAGGTCAGTGACCAGGTGGCATGGAACATATATGCCAAATATTACATTTCAGAATCACAATGTGTATGAATTATAAGGCAAAATCAATGAACCATGAAATAGGTCACCCTGACCTAGATATATTTCTATGTCAATCATCTCGTCACATGGAACTTATAATTCAGGACTGAAGTTTCTAAAAAAAAAAAAATAGTATTCAATTTTGCAGTCACTGAATCATGAAATTTAGGTCACACTGACCAAGATATAATTTCGAGGTCAATCATGGGGTCACATGGAATAAATAATCCAGGCATGATGTTTCTTCATGAAAAATTATTAAAGATAATAGGCAAATCACTGAACCATGAAATATAGGTCACAGTGACCTAGATATATTTTGAGGTAAATCATGGGGTCACATGGAACTAATAACCCAGGTATGACATTTCTCCATCAATTAGTAATAAAGATAATAGGGAAAATCACTGAACCATGAAATATAGGTCACAATGACCTGGATTTATTTTGTGGTCAATAATCAGCTCACATGGAATAAATTATCCAGGTGTAACATTTCTTCATCAAAAAGTATTCAAGATAATAGACAAAATCACTGAACCATGAAATATAGGTCACAGTGACCTAGACATATTTTGAGGTCAAGCATGGGGTCACATGGGACTAATAACCCAGGTATGACATTTCTCCATCAAATAATATTCAAGATAATAGGCAAAATCACTGGACCATGAAATATCGGTCACACTGACCTAGCTATATTTTGAGGTCAATCATGGGGTTACATGGAACTAACAATCAAGGTATGACATCTCTCCATCAAAAAGTATTCGAGATAAAAGACAAAATCACTGAACCATGAAATACAGGTCACACTGACCTAGTTATATTTTGGGGTCAATTATCTGGTCACATGGAACTCATAATCCAGGTATGACATTTCTGCATCAAATAGTATTCGAGATAATAGGCAAAATCATTGAGCCATGAAATATAGGTCACACTGACCTAGATATATTTTGCGGTCAATTATCAGGTCACATGGAACTAATCATCCAGGTATGACATTTCTCCATCAAATAGTATTTGAGATAATAGTCAAAATCACTGAACCATGAAATATGGGTCACAGTGACCTAGATATATTTTGAGGTAAATCATGGGTTCACATGGAACTAATAACCCAGGTATGACATTTCTCCAATTAGTAATAAAGATAATAGGGAAAATCACTGAACCATGAAATATAGGTCACAATGACCTGGATTTATTTTGTGGTCAATAATCAGCTCACATGGAATAAATTATCCAGGTGTAACATTTCTTCATCAAAAAGTATTCAAGATAATAGACAAAATCACTGAACCATGAAATATAGGTCACAGTGACCTAGACATATTTTGAGGTCAAGCATGGGGTCACATGGGACTAATAACCCAGGTATGACATTTCTCCATCAAATAATATTCAAGATAATAGGCAAAATCACTGGACCATGAAATATCGGTCACACTGACCTAGCTATATTTTGAGGTCAATCATGGGGTCACATGGAACTAACAATCAAGGTATGACATCTCTCCATCAAAAAGTATTCGAGATAAAAGACAAAATAACTGAACCATGAAATATAGGTCACACTGACCTAGTTATATTTTGGGGTCAATTATCTGGTCACATGGAACTCATAATCCAGGTATGACATTTCTGCATCAAATACTATTCGAGATAATAGGCAAAATCATTGAGCCATGAAATATAGGTCACACTGACCTAGATATATTTTGCGGTCAATTATCAGGTCACATGGAACTAATCATCCAGGTATGACATTTCTCCATCAAATAGTATTTGAGATAATAGTCAAAATCACTGAACCATGAAATATAGGTCACAGTGACCTAGATATATTTTGAAGTAAATCATGGGGTCACATGGAACTAATAACCCAGGTATGACATTTCTCCATCAAATAGTAATAAAGATAATAGGGAAAATCACTGAACCATGAAATATAGGTCACAATGACCTGGATTTATTTTGTGGTCAATAATCAGCTCACATGGAATAAATTATCCAGGTGTAACATTTCTTCATCAAAAAGTATTCAAGATAATAGACAAAATCACTGAACCATGAAATATAGGTCACAGTGACCTAGACATATTTTGAGGTCAAGCATGTGGTCACATGGGACTAATAACCCAGGTATGACATTTCTCCATCAAATAATATTCAAGATAATAGGCAAAATCACTGGACCATGAAATATCGGTCACACTGACCTAGCTATATTTTGAGGTCAATCATGGGGTCACATGGAACTAACAATCAAGGTATGACATCTCTCCATCAAAAAGTATTCGAGATAAAAGACAAAATAACTGAACCATGAAATATAGGTCACACTGACCTAGTTATATTTTGGGGTCAATTATCTGGTCACATGGAACTCATAATCCAGGTATGACATTTCTGCATCAAATAGTATTTGAGATAATAGTCAAAATCACTGAACCATGAAATATAGGTCACAGTGACCTAGATATATTTTGAGGTCAATCATGGGTTCACATGGAACTAATATCCCAGGTATGGCATTTCTCGAACAAATAGTCTTCCAAGATAAAAGGCAAAATCACTGGACCGTGAAATATAGGTCACCATGACCTTCACCCTTTTACACTTGAACCAATGTCACTTGGTTGGCTGATGTATAACCAATTCTGTCTATAACTTGTTAGCATAAGGGAAAGGTATACAACAAATTACAAAGTTGTCCTAGATTTTGACCCCTAGCCCCACCCCATCCCAACTCCCAGGCACGAACCAAGGGGGTTGTTGTCTTGGAATCTCAGAAGACACTTCCAGGTATCCAAGTTGTAAATATGAATGCTTTGTGATAAGTGACTGCTGAGATATAAGCATTTCAAAAACTTTAACACAGTATTACATAGGTGTTCTAGATTTTGACCTAGATTTTGACCCCTAGCCCCACCCCATCCCAACTCCCAGGCACGAACCAAGGGGGTTGTTGTCTTGGAATCTCAGAAGACACTCCCAGGTATCCAAGTTGTAAATATGAATGCTTTGTGATAAGTGACTGCTGAGATATAAGCATTTCAAAAACTTTAACACAGTATTACATAGGTGTTCTAGATTTTGACCCCAAGCCCCACCCCGGACATGACCCCAGGGGTCTGTTATCTTTGAACATCAGAAGACCCTCCCAGGTACTAAAGCTCAAAATATGAGTGCTCTGTGATGAGTGACTGTTGAGATATAAGCATTTGAAAAACTTTAACGCAGTGTGAAGCGCACGCGCACACGCACGCGCACGCCATCCGAGGTGACAACAATAGCTCTCCTTGTACTTCGTACAGGCGAGCTAATAACAAAGGCTATAATTGTCCACTAGATGAAGCTCCATACCAAATACAAAAGACATGGGCCGTGCAGTTTCAGAGAAGAAGATTTTTAAAGATTTTCCTATATAAGTCTATGTAAAACCAAAGGTTCTCGGGCGGGGGCATTTTTGGCCCCAGGGCTATAATTTGAACAATCTTGATAGAGGTCCACTAGATGAAATTTCACACCAAGGATCAAAGACCTAGGACTTGTGGTTTCACAATAGAAGATTTTTAAAGATTTTCCCTATATAAGCCTGTGCAAAACCAAAGGCGGGGGGGGGGGGGGGGGGGGGGGGGGGGGGGGGGCATTTTTGGCCTCAGGGCTATAATTTGAACAATCTTGGTAGAGGTCCACTAGCTGAAGCTTCATACCAAACATCAAAGACCTAGGCCTCGTGGTTTCAGAAAAGAAGATTTTTCAAGATTTTCCCTATGTAAGTCAATGTAAAACCAAAGGGCCCCCGGAGCGAGGGCATTTTTGGCCCCAGGGCTATAATTTGAACAATCTTGGTAGAGGTCCACAAGATGAAGCTTCATACCAAATATCAAAGACCTGGGCCTTGCAGTTTCAGAGAAGAAGATTTTTAAAGATTTTCCCTACATAAGACTATGTAAAACCAAAAGGCCCCAGAGCAGGGGCATTTTTGGCCCAAGGGCTATAATTTGAACAATCTTGGTAGGGGTCCAGTAGATGAAGCTTCTTATCAAATATCAAAGACATGGGCCTTGCGGTTTCAGAGAAGAAGATTTTTACAGATTTTCCCTATATAAGCCCATGTAAAACCAAAGGGCCCCAGGGTGGGGGCATTTTTGGCCCCAGCACTAGAATTTGAACAATCTTGGTAGGGGTCCACTAGATGAAGCTTCATTCCAAATATCAAAGACCTGGGCCTTGTGGTTTCAGCGAAGAAGATTTTTGAAAATTTTCCTATATAAGCCCATGTAAAACCAAAGGGCCCCGGGGCGGGGGCATTTTTTGCCCCAGCACTATAATTTGAACAATCTTGGTAGGGGTCCACTAGATGAAGCTTCATACCAAATATCAAAGACCTGGGCCTTGCGGTTTCAGAGAAGAAGATTTTTTAAGTTTTCGGTGAAAAAAAAATCTATTTTTGGCTCCTCTGACCTATATGTGCAATGGACCGGAACAATCTGAACAACTTTGAAAGGGGACCACCTAAGGATCATTCCTGTGAAGTTTGGTCAAAATTCGATCAGTGGTTTAGGAGATGTCGTTTGAAGAAATTGTTTACGCACGGATGACAGACAAAAAGTGATCCTAATATAAAACACAAGAGGGCCATGATGGCCCTGGATCGCTCACCTGATCGATGGAGTAACAAGTGGGCCCCGGGGAGGGCCATTATTCACCCCAGGGTTATAATGTGCATAATGTTGAGGGAGGTCTAAATAGGTGAACCTTCATACCAAATATCAAAGGCCTAAGCCTTGTGGTTTCAGAGAAGCAGAGTTTTAAAGATTTCTCTGTATAAGTCTTGTTAATCCAAAGGGTCTCAGGGCGGGGGCATTTTTGGCCCGAGGGCTATAATTTGAACAATCTTGATAGAGGGCCACTAGATGAAATTTCACAACAAATATCAAAGACCAGGGCCTAGTGGTTTCACAGAAGAAGATTTTTAAAGATTTTCCCAAAATAAGACTATGTAAAACCAAAGGGCCCCGGAGCGGGGGCATTTTGGCCACAGGGCTATAATTTGAACAATCTTGGTAGAGGTCCACTAGATGAAGCTTTACACCAAATATCAAAGACCTGGGCCTTGCGGTTTCAGAGAAGAAGAATTTTTAAAGGTTTTCCTTATATAAACCTATGTTAAACCAAAGGGCCCAAGGGCCGGGGCATTTTTGGCCCAAGCACTATAATTTGAACAATCTTGGTAGGGGTCCACTAGATGAAGCTTCATACCAAATAGCAAAGACCTGGGCCTTATGGTTTCAGAGTAGAAGATTTTTAAAGATTTCCCTATATAAGCCCATTTAAAACCAAAGGGCCCCGGGGTGGGGACATTTTTGGCCCCATCACTATAATTTGAACAATCTTGGTAGGGGTCCACTAGATGGACCTTCATACCAAATAGTAAAGACCTGGTCCTTCACGTTTCAGAGAAGAAGATTTTTAAAGATTTTCCCTATATAAGCCCATGTAAAACCAAAGGGCCCGGAAGTGGGGGCTTTTTTGGCCCCAGCACTATAAATTGAACAATCTTGGTAGGGGTCCACTAGATGAAGCTTCATACCAAATAGCAAAGACCTGGGCCTTGAGGTTTCAGAGAAGAACATTTTTAAAGATTTTCCCTATATAAGCCCATGTAAAACCAAATGGCCCAGGGGCGGGAGCATTTTTGGCCCTAGCACTATAATTTGAACAATCTTGGTAGGGGTCTACTAGATGAAGCTTCATACCAAATAGCAAAGACCTGGGCCTTGAGGTTTCAGAGAAGACGATTTTTAAAGATTTTCCCTATATAAGCCCATGTAAAACCAAATGGCCCAGGGGCGGGAGCATTTTTGGCCCCAGCACTATAATTTGAACAATCTTGGTAGGGGTCTACTAGATGAAGCTTCATACCAAATAGCAAAGACCTGGGCCTTGAGGTTTCAGAGAAGAAGATTTTTAACGATTTTCCCTAAATATTCCTATGTAAAACCAAAGGGCCCCGGGGCGGGGGCATTTTGGGCCCCAGCACTATAATTTGAACAATCTTGGTAGGGGTCCACTAGATGGACCTTCATACCAAATAGTAAAGACCTGGTCCTTTACGTTTCAGAGAAGAAGATTTTTTAAGATTTTCCCTATATAAGCCCATGTAAAACCAAAGGGCCCGGAAGTGGGGGCTTTTTTGGCCCCAGCACTATAATTTGAACAATCTCGGTAGGGGTCCACTAGATGAAGCTTCATACCAAATAGCAAAGACCTGGGCCTTGAGGTTTCAGAGAAGAAGATTTTTAAAGATTTTCCCTAAATAATCCTATGTAAAACCAAAGGGCCCCGGGGCGGGGGCATTTTGGGCCCCAGCACTATAATTTGAACAATCTTGGTACGGGTCCACTAGATGAAGCTTCATACCAAATATCAAAGACCTGGGCCTTGCGGTTTCAGAGAAGAAGATTTTTTAAGTTTTCTGTGAAAAAAATCTATTTTTGGCTCCTGTGACCTAGATGTGCAGCAGATCAAAACCATTTGAACAACTTTGAAAGGGGTCCACCTAAGGATCATTCATGTGAAGTTTGGTAAAAATCTGATCAGTGGTTTAGGAAGAGATGTCGTTTGAAGAAATTGTTTACGCACAGATGACAGACAAAAAGTGATCCTAATATATAACACAAGAGGGCCCAGAGGGCCCTGGCTCGCTCACCTGATCCAATGTATAACAAGTGGGCCCCGGGCAGGGTCAATTTTGGCCCCAGGGCTATAATTTGAACAATCTTGGTAGAGGTCCACAAGATGAAGCTTCATATCGAATATGAAAGACCTGGGCTTTCTGGTTTCAGAGAAGAAGATTTTATAGGTTTACCCTGCATATAGAAGTCTATGTAAAACAAGATTTTCCCTATATAAGTCTATGTTAAACCAAAGGGCCCCGGAGCAGGGGCATTTTTGGCCCCAGGGCTATAATTTGAACAATCTTGGTAGAGGTCCACTAGCTGAAGCTTCATAACAAATATCAAAGACCTAAGCCTTGTGTTTCAGAGAAGATGATTTTTAAAGATTTTTCCTATATAAGTCTATGTAAAACCAAAGGGCCACATGGCGGAGGCATTTTTGGTCTCAGGGCTATAATTCGAACAATCTTTATAGAGGTCCACTAGCTGAAGCTTCATAACAAATATCGAAGACCTAAGCCTTGTGGTTTCAAAGAAGAAGATTTTTCAAGATTTTCCCTATATACGTCTATGTAAAACCAAAGGGCCCCGGAGCGGGGGCATTTTTGACCCCAGGGCTATAATTTGAACAATCTTGGTAGAGGTCCACAAGATGAAGCTTCATACCAAATATCAAAGACCTGGGCCTTGCAGTTTCAGAGAAGAAGATTTTTCAAGATTTACCCTATATAAGCCTATGTAAAACAAAAGGGCCCTGGTGCAGGGGCATTTTTGGCCCTAGCACTATAATTTGAATAATCTTGGTAGGGGTCCACTAGATGAAGCTTCATACCAAATATCAAAGACCTGGGCCTTGCGGTTTCAGAGAAGAAGATTTTTCAAGATTTTCCCTATATAAGCCCATGTAAAACAAAAGGGCCCCCGTGTGGGGGGCATTTTTAGCTCCAGCACTATAATTTGAACAATCTTGGTAGGGGTCCACTAGATGAAGCTTCATACCAAATATCAAAGACCTGGGCCTTGTGGTTTCAGAGAAGAAGATTTTTAAAGATTTTCCCTATATAAGCCTATGTAAAACAAAAGGGCCCTGGTGCGGAGGCATTTTTGGCCCCAGCACTATAATTTATACAATCTTGGTAGGGGTCCACTAGATGAAGCTTCATACCAAATATCAAAGACCTGGGCCTTGCGGTTTCAGAGAAGAAGATTTTTCAAGATTTTCCCTATATAAGCCCATGTAAAACAAAAGGGCCCCCGTGCGGGGGCAGCTATAATTTGAATAATCTTGGTAGGGGTCCACTAGATAAAGCTTCATACCAAATATCAAAGACCTGGGCCTTGCGGTTTCAGAGAAGAAGATTTTTCAAGATTTTCCATATATAAGCCCATGTAAAACCAAAGGGCCCTGGTGCGGGGGCATTTTTTGCCCCAGCACTATAATTTGAACAATCTTGGTAGGGGTCCACTAGATGAAGCTTCATACCAAATAACAAAGACCTGGGCCTTGCGGTTTCAGAGAAGAAGATTTTTCAAGATTTTCCCTATATAAGCCCATGTAAAACCAAAGGGCCCCCGTGCGGGGGCATTTTTAGCTCCAGCACTATAATTTGAACAATCTTGGTAGGGGTCCACTACATGAAGCTTCATACCAAATATCAAAGACCTGGGCCTTGCGGTTTCAGAGAAGAAGATTTTTAAAGATTTTCCCTATATAAGCCCACGTAAAACCAAAGGGCCCCCGTGCGGGGGCATTTTTGGCCCCAGCACTATAATTTGAACAATCTTGGTAGGGGTCCACTAGATGAAGCTTCATACCAAATATCAAAGACCTGGGCCTTGCGGTTTCAGAGAAGAAGATTTTTTAAGTTTGCGGTGAAAAAAATCTATTTTTGGCTACTGTGACCTATATGTGCAACGGACTGGAACCATTTGAACAACTTTGAAAGGGGACCACCTAAGGATCATTCCTGTGAAGTTTGGTCAAAATACGATCAGTGGTTTAGGAGGAGATGTCGTTTGAAGAAAAGTTTACGGACGCACGCACGCACGGACGCACGCACGCACGACGGACGACGGACAAAAAGTGATCCCAAAAGCTCACCTTGTCACTACGTGACAGGTGAGCTAACAAGAGGGCCATGATGGCCCTGGATCGCTCACCTGATCCATAGAGTAATAAGTGGGCCCCGGGGAGGGCCATTATTGACACCAAGGCTATAATGTGCATAATGTTGAGGGAGGTCTAAAAAGGTGAAGGTTCATACCAAATACCAATAAAGGCTATTATTTGAACAATCTTGGCAAAGGTCCAATAGATGAAGCTACACACCAAATATCCTTGCAGTTTCAGAGAAGAAGATTTTTCAAAGATAATCTCAATATAAGCCTATGTAAAACCAAAGGGCCACTAGATGAAGCTACACAACAAATATCAAAGACCTGGGCCTTGTGGTTTCAGAGCAGAATATTTTTTTAAAGATATTCCTTACATAAGCCTATGTAAAACCAAATGGCCAAGGGGCAGGGGCATTTTTGGCCTCAGGGCTATAATTTAAACAATCTTGATAGAGGTCCACTAAAAGAAGCTTCACACCAAATATCAAAGACCTGGGCCTTGTTGTTTCAGGGAAGAAGATTTTCAAAGATTATCTCTATTATAAGTCTATGTAAAACCAAAGGGCCCTGGGGCGGGGGCATTGTGGCCCCAGGGCTATAATTTGAACAATCTTGGTAGAGGTCCACTAGCTGAAGCTTCATACCAAATGTCAAAGACCTAGGCATTGTGGTTTCAGAGTAGAAGATTTTTCAAGATTTTCCCTTTATAAGTCTTTGAAAAACCAAAGGGCCCAGGAGCGGGGGCAATTTTGGCCTCAGGGCTATAATTTGAATAATCTTGATAGAGGTCCACAAGATGAAACTTCATACCAAACATCAAAGACCTGGGCCTTGCAGTTTCATAAGAAGATTTTTTAAAGATTTTCCCTATATAAGCCTATGTAAAACCAAAGGGCCCCGGGGCGGGGGCATTTTTGGCCCCAGCACTATAATTTTAACAGTCTTAGTAGGGGTCCACTAGATGAAGCTTCATACCAAATAGCAAAGACCTGGGCCCTGCAGTTTCAGAGAAGAAGATTTTTAAAGATTTTCCCAATATAAGCCCATGTAAAACCAAAGGGCCCTGGGACGGGAGCATTTTTGGCCCAAGCACTATAATTTGAACAATCTTGGTAGGGGTCCACTAGATGAAGCTTCATACCAAATATCAAAGACCTGGGCCTTGCAGTTTCATAGAAGAAGATTTTTAAAGGTTTTCCCCATATAAGCCTATGTAAAAGCAAAGGGCCCCGGGGCGGGGGCATTTTTGGCCCAAGCACTATAATTTGAACAGTCTTGGTAGGGGTCCATAAGATGAAGATTCATACAAAATACCAAAGACCTGGGCCTTGCAGTTTCAGAAAAGAAGATTTTTTTAAAGATTTTCCCTATATGAGCCCATGTAAAATCAAAGGGCCCCGGGGCGGGGGCATTTTTGGCCCAAGCACTATAATTTGAACAATCTTGGTAGGGGTCCACTAGATGAAGCTTCATACCAAATAGCAAAGACCTGGGCCTTGCGGTTTCAGAGAAGAAGATTTTTAAAGATTTTCCCTATATAAGCCTATGATAAACCAAAGGGCCCCGGGGCGGGGGCATTTTTGGCCCCAGCACTATAATATGAACAATCTTGGTAGGGGTCCACTAGATGAAGCTTCATACTAAATATCAAAGACCTGGGCCTTGCGGTTTCAGGGAAGAAGATTTTTTAAGTTTTCGGTGAAAAAATCTTATTTTTGTCTCCTGTGACCTATATGTGCAATGGGCCGGAACCATTTGAACAACTTTGAAAGGGGACCACCTAAGGATCATTCCTGTGAAGTTTGGTCAAAATCCGATCAGTGGTTTAGGAGGAGATGTTGTTTGAAGAAATTGTTTACGCACGGATGACAGACAAAAAGTGATCCTAATATTAATCACAAGAGGACCATGATGGCCCTGGATCGCTCACCTGATCCATAGAGTAACAAGTGGGCCCCGGGGAGGGCCATTACTGACCCCAGGGTAATAATGTGCATAATGTTGAGGGAGGTCTAAAAAGATGAAGCTTCATACCAAATATCAACAAAGGCTATAATTTGAACAATCTTGGCAAAGGTTTACTAGATGAAGCTACACAACAAATATCAAAGACCTGGGCCTTGCGGTTTCAGAGAAGAAGATATTCCTTACATAAGCCTATGTAAAACCAAATGGCCCCGGGGCAGGGGCATTTTTTGCCTCAGGGCTATAATTTAAACAATCTTGATAGAGGTCCACTAGATGAAGCTTCACCCCAAATATCAAAGACCTGGGCCTTGTTGTTTCAGAGAAGAAGATTTTCAAAGATTATCTCTATTATAAATCTATGTAAAACCAAAGGGCCCTGGGGCGGGGGCATTTGTGGCCCCAGGGCTATAATTTTAACAATCTTGGTAGAGGTCCACTAGCTGAAGCTTCATACCAAATGTCAAAGATCTAGGCCTTGTGGTTTCAGAGTAGAAGATTTTTCAAGATTTTTCCTATATAAGTCCATGAAAAACCAAAGGGTCCTGGAGCGGGGGCATTTTTTGGCCCCAGGGCTATAATTTGAGCAATCTTGATAGAGGTCCACAAGATGAAGCTTCATACCAAATATCAAAGCCAAATATCAAAGACCTGGGCCCTGCAGTTTCAGAGAAGAAGATTTTTAAAGATTTTCCCTATATAAACCTATGTAAAACCAAAGGGCCCCGGGGCGGGGGCATTTTTGGCCCCAGCACTATAATTTGAACAGTCTTGGTAGGGGTCCACTAGATAAAGCTTCATACCAAATAGCAAAGACCTGGGCCTTGCAGTTTCAGAGAAGAAGTTTTTTTAAAGATTTTCCCAATATAAGCCCATGTAAAACCAAAGGGCCCTGGGGCGGGGGCATTTTTGGCCCCAGCACTATAATTTGAACAATCTTGGTAGGGGTCCTTTAGATGAAGCTTCATACCAAATATCAAAGACCTGGGCCTTGCGGTTTCAGAGAAGAAGATTTTTAAAGGGTTTCCCTATATAAGCCTATGTAAAACCAAAGGGCCCCGGGGCGGGGGCATTTTTGGCCTCAGCACTATAATTTGAACAGTCTTGGTAGGGGTCCACTAGATGAAGCTTCATACCAAATAGCAAAGACCTGGGCCCTGCAGTTTTAGAGAAGTTTTTTTAAAGATTTTCCCAATATAAGCCCATGTAAAACCAAAGGGCCCTGGGGCGGGGGCATTTTTGGCCCCAGCACTATAATTTGAACAATCTTGGTAGGGGTCCTTTAGATGAAGCTTCATACCAAATATCAAAGACCTGGGCCTTGCGGTTTCAGAGAAGAAGATTTTTAAAGGGTTTCCCTATATAAGCCTATGTAAAACCAAAGGGCCCCAGGGCGGGGGCATTTTTGGCC
This sequence comes from Lucinisca nassula, assembly GCA_963580285.1. Taxonomy (NCBI): domain Eukaryota; kingdom Metazoa; phylum Mollusca; class Bivalvia; order Lucinida; family Lucinidae; genus Lucinisca; species Lucinisca nassula. The sequence continues at coordinate 129,298,837 of OY757022.1, read as the reverse complement.
CCAGCACTATAATTTGAACAATCTTGGTAGGGGTCCATAAGATGAAGATTCATACCAAATATCAAAGACCTGGGCCTTGCAGTTTCAGAGAAGAAGATTTTTAAAGATTTTCCCTATATAAGCCCATGTAAAACCAAAGGGCACCGGGGCGGGGGCATTTTTGGCCCCAGCACTATAATTTGAACAATCTTGGTAGGGGTCCACTGGATGAAGCTTCATACCAAATATCAAAGACCTGGGCCTTGCAGTTTCAGAGAAGAAAATTTTTAAAGATTTTCCCTATATAAGCCTATGTAAAACCAAAGGGCCCCGGGGCGGGGGCATCTTTGGCCCCAGCACTATAATTTGAACAATCTTGGTAGGGGTCCATTAGATGAAGATTAATACCAAATATCAAAGACCTGGGCCTTGCGGTTTCAGAGAAGAAGATTTTTAAAGATTTTCCCTATATAAGCCCATGTAAAACCAAAGGGCCCCGGGGCGGGGGCATTTTTGGCCCCAGCACTATAATTTGAACAATCTTGGTAGGGGTCCACTAGATGAAGCTTCATACCAAATATCAAAGACCTGGGCCTTGCAGTTTCAGAGAAGAAGATTTTTTAAGTTTTTGGTGAAAAAAATCTATTTTTGGCTCCTGTGACCTATATGTGCAACGGACCGGAACCATTTGAACAACTTTGAAAGGGGACCACCTAAGGATCATTCCTGTGAAGTTTGGTCAAAATCCGCTCAGTGGTTTAGGAGGAGATGTCGTTTGAAGAAATTGTTTACGCACGCACGCACGCACGCACGCACGGACGCACGGACGGACGCACGACGGACGACGGACAAAAAGTGATCCCAAAAGCTCACCTCGTCACTACGTGACGGTGAGCTAACAAGAGGGCCATGATGGCCCTGGATCGCTCACCTGATCCATAGTGTAACAAGTGGGCCCAAGAGAGGGCCATTATTGGCCCCAGGACTTAATGTGCATAATGTTGAGGGAGGTCTTAAAGGTGAAGCTTCATACCAAACATCAACAAAGGCTTTAATTTGAACAATCTTGGCAAAGGTCCACTAGATGAAGCTACACATCAAATATCAAAGACCTGGGCCTAGCGGTTTCAGAGAAGAAGATTTTTAAAGATTTTGCCTATATAAGCCTATGTAAAACCAAAGGGCCCCGGGACGGGGGCATTTTTTGCCCCAGCCCTATAATTTGAACAATCTTGGTAGGGGTCCACTAGATGAAGCTTCATACCAAATATCAAAGTCCTGGGCCTTGTGGTTTCAGAGAAGAAGATTTTTAAAGATTTTCCCAATATAAGCCTATGTAAAACCAAAGGGCCCCGGGGTGGGGGCATTTTTGGCCCCAGCACTATAAATGAACAATCTTGGTAGGGGTCCACTAGATGAAGCTTCATACCAAATATCAAAGACCTGGGTCTTGTGGTTTCAGAGAAGAAGATTTTTAAAGATTTTCCCTATATAAGCCTATGTAAAACCAAAGGGCCCTGTGGCGGGGGCATTTTTTGTCCCAGCACTATAATTTGAACAATCTTGGTAGGGGTCCACTAGATGAAGCTTCATAGCAAATATCAAAGTCCTGGGCCTTGTGGTTTCAGAGAAGAAGATTTTTAAAGATTTTCCCCATATAAGCCTATGTAAATTAAACCAAAGGGCCCCGTGGCGGGGGCATTTTTTGTCCCAGCACTAAAATTTGAACAATCTTGGAAGGGGTCCACTAGATGAAGCTTCATACCAAATATCAAAGACCTGGGCCTTGTGGTTTCAGAGAAGAAGATTTTTAAAGGTTTTCCCTATATAAGCCTATGTAAAACCAAAGGGCCCCGTGGCGGCGGCATTTTTTGTCCCAGCACTATAATTTGAACAATCTTGGTAGGGGTCCACTAGATGAAGCTTCATACCAAATATCAAAGTCCTGGGCCTTGTGGTTTCAGAGAAGAAGATTTTTAAAGATTTTCCCTATATAAGCCCATGTAAAACCAAAGGGCCCCGGGGCGGGGGGGAATCTTTGGCCCCAGCACTATAATTTGAACAATCTTGGTAGGGGTCCACTAGATGAAGCTTCATACCAAATATCAAAGACCTGGGCCTTGTGGTTTCAGAGAAGAAGATTTTTAAAGATTTTCCCTATATAAGCCCAAACAAAAGGGCCCTGGGGCGGGGGCATTTTTGGCCCCAGCACTATAATTTGAACAATCTTGGTAGGGGTCCACTAGATGAAGCTTCATACCAAATATTAAAGACCTGGGCCTTGTGGTTTCAGAGAAGAAGATTTTTAAAGATTTTCCCTATATAAGCCCATGTAAAACCAAAGGGCCCGGTGGCGGGGGCATTTTTGGCCCCAGCACTATAATTTGAACAATCTTGGTAGGGGTCCACTAGATGAAGCTTCATACCAAATATGAAAGACCTGGGCCTTGCGGTTTCAGAGAAGAAGATTTTTTAAGTTTTCGGTGAAAAAAATCTATTTTTGGCTCCTGTGACCTAGGTATGCAACGGACAGGAACCATTTGAACAACTTTGAAAGGGGACCACCTAAGGATCATTCCTGTGAAGTTTGGTCAAAATCCGCAGTGGTTTAGGAGGAGATGTCGTTTGAAGAAATTGTTTACGCACAGACGCACGGACGGACGCACGCACGACGGACAAAAAGTGATCCCAAAAGCTCACCTCTTCACTACGTGACAGTGAGCTAAAAAAAGATTAACTACAGCTTTCGAAATAAGCTTTTTAAATAAGAATTAGTCTTCATTTTAGGTGATCTTAACAGCGGAATTTCACTGTATATCATAACAAATATGAAAACAAATCCGTCATATGGTTTGGAAATTATGAGCTCTAAAAACTCTTTAACATTATGGATTTCTCAGTTTGTGACCTTGACCTTAAGGTAAGGGGCATTGTGGAGGGAGTGGGGGGAATATTGCTGAATAAAACTATGGGCCTGTATCTATCATCATACCAAAACAAGAGGGCCATGATGGCCCTGGATCGCTCACCTGATCCATAGAGTAACAAGTGGGCCCTGGGGAGGGCCATTATTGACCCCAGGGTTACAATGTGCATTATGTTGAGGGAGGTCTAAAAAGGTGAAGCTTCATACAAAATATCAACAAAGGCTATAATTTGAACAATCTTGGCAAAGGTCCAATAGATGAAGCTACATACCAAATATCAAAGACCTGGGCCTTGCGGTTTCAGAGAAGATTTTTTTAAAGATATTTCCAACATAAGCCTATGTAAAACCAAATGGCCCCAGGGCTGGGCATTTTTGGCCTCAGGGGTATAATTTAAACAATCTTGATAGAGGTCCACTAGATGAGGATTCACACCAAATATCAAAGACCTGGGACTTGCTGTTTCAGAGAAGAAGCTTTTCAAAGATTATTTCAATATAAGTCTATGTAAAACCAAAGGGTCTCGGGGTGGGGGCATTTTTGGTCCCAGGGCTATAATTTGAACAATCTTGATAGAGGTCCACTAGATGAAATTTCACACCAAATATCAAAGACCTAGGCCTTGTGGTTTCATAGAAGAAGATTTTTAAACATAGATAAGTCTTACAAAGTCCCTTTATAAGTCTATGTAAAACCAAAGGGCCACGAGGCGGCGGCATTTTTGGTCTCAGGGTTACAATTTGAACAAACTTGGTAGAGATCCACTAGCTGAAGCTTCATACCAAATATCAAAGACCTAGGCCTTGTGGTTTCAGAGAAGAAGATTTTTCAAGATATTCCCTATATAAGTTTATGTAAAACCAAAGGGCCGCGGAGCGGGGGCATTTTTGGCCCCAGGGCAATTATTTGAACAATCTTGGTAGAGGTCCACTAGATGAAGCTTCATACCAAATATCAAAGACCTGGGCCTTGCAGTTTCTGAGAAGATTTTTAAAGATTTTCCCGATATAAGCCTATGTAAAACCAAAGGGCCCCGGGGCGGGGGCATTTTTGGCCCCAGCACTATAATTTGAACAACATTGGTAGGGGTCCACTAGATGAAGCTTCATACCAAATAGCAAAGACCGAGGCCATGCAGTTTCAGAGTAGAAGATTTATAAAGATTTTCCCTATATAAGCCCATGTAAAACCAAAGGGCCCCGGGGCGGGGGCATTTTTGGCCCCAGCACTATAATTTGAACAATCTTGGTAGGGGTCCGCTAGATGAAGCTTCATCCCAAATATCAAAGACCTGGGCCTTGCAGTTTCAGAGAAGAAGATTTTTAAAGATTTTCCCGATAAAAACCCATGTAAAACCAAAGGGCCCTGGGGCGGGGGCATTTTTGGCCCCAGCACTATAAGTTGAACAATCTTGGTAGGGGTCCACTAGATGAAGCTTCATACCATATATCAAAGACCTGGGTATTGCGGTTTCAGAGAAGAAGATTTTTTAAGTTTTTGGTGAAAAAAATCTATTTTTGGCTCCTGTGACCTAGATGTGCAACGAACCCGAACCATTTGAACAACTTTGAAAGGGGTCCACCTAAGGATCATTCCTGTGAAGTTTGGTCAAAATCCGATCAGTGGTTTAGGAGGAGATGTCGTTTGAAGAAATTGTTTACGCACAGATGACAGACAAAAAGTGATCCTAATATTAATCACAAGAGGGCCATGATGGCCCTGGATCGCTCACCTGATCCATAGTGTAACAAGTGTGCCCCAGAGAGGGTCATTATTGGCCCCAGGGCTTTAATGTGCATAATGTTGAGGGAGGTCTTAAGGTGAAGCTTCATACCAAACATCAACAAAGGCTATAATTTAAACAATCTTGGCAAAGGTCCACTAGATGAAGCTACACATCAAATATCAAAGACCTGTGCCTAGCGGTTTCAGAGAAGAAGATTTTTAAAGATTTTGCCTATATAAGCCTATGTAAAACCAAAGGGCCCCAGGACGGGGGCATTTTTTGCCCCAGCACTATAATTTGAACAATCTTGGTAGGGGTCCACTAGATGAAGCTTCAAACCAAATATCAAAGACCTGGGCCTTGTGGTTTCAGAGAAGAAGATTTTAAAAGATTTTCCCTATATAAGCCTATGTAAAACCAAAGGGCCCCGGGGCGGGGGCATTTTTGGCCCCAGCACTATAATTTGAACAATCTTGGTAGGGGTCCACTAGATGAAGCTTCATACCAAATATAAAAGACCTGGGCCTTGTGGTTTCAGAGAAGAAGATTTTTAAAGATTTTCCCTAAATAAGCCAATGTAAAACCAAAGGGCCCCGTGGCGGGGGCAATTTTTTGTCCCAGCACTAAAATTTGAACAATCTTGGTAGGGGTCCACTAGATGAAGCTTCATACCAAATATCAAAGTCCTGTGCCTTGTGGTTTCAGAGAAGAAAATTTTTAAAGATTTTCCCTATATAAGCCTATATAAAACCAAAGGGCCCCGGGGCGGGGGCATTTTTGGCCCCAGCACTATAATTTGAACAATCTTGGTAGGGGTCCACTAGATGAAGCGTCATACCAAATATCAAAGACCCGGGCCTTGTGGTTTCAGAGAAGATTTTTAAAGATTTTCCCTATATAAGCCTATGTAAAACCCAAGGCCCCGTGGCGGGGGCATTTTTTGTCCCAGCACTATAATTTGAACAATCTTGGTAGGGGTCCACTAGATGAAGCTTCATACCAAATATCAAAGTCCTGGGCCTTGTGGTTTCAGAGAAGAAGATTTTTAAAGATTTTCCCTATATAAGCCTATGTAAAACCAAAGGGCCCCGGGGTGGGGGCATTTTTTGCCCCAGCACTATTATTTGAACAATCTTGGTAGGGGTCCACTAGATGAAGCTTCATACCAAATATCAAAGTCCTGGGCCTTGTGGTTTCAGAGAAGAAGATTTTTAAAGATTTTCCCTATATAAGCCCATGTAAAACCAAAGGGCCCCGGGGCGGGGGCATTTTTGGCCCCAGCACTATAATTTGAACAATCTTGGTAGGGGTCCACTAGATGAAGCTTCATACCAAATATCAAAGAACTGGGCCTTGTGGTTTCAGAGAAGAAGATTTTTAAAGATTTTCCCTATATAAGCCTATGTAAAACCAAAGGGCCCCAGGGTGGGGGCATTTTTGGCCCCAGCACTATAATTTGAACAATCTTGGTAGGGGTCCACTAGATGATGCTTCATACCAAATATCAAAGACCTGGGCCTTGTGGTTCCAGAGAAGAAGATTTTTTAAGTTTTTGGTGAAAAAAATCTATTTTTGGCTCCTGTGACCTAGATGTGCAACGGACCGGAACCATTTGAACAACTTTGAAAGGGGACCACCTAAGGATCATTCCTGTGAAGTTTGGTCAAAATCCGATCAGTGGTTTAGGAGGAGATGTCGTTTAAAGAAATTGTTTACGCACGCACGCACGGACGGACGCACGCACGCACGACGGACAAAAAGTGATCCCAAAAGCTCACCTCGTCACTACGTGACGGTGAGCTAACAAGAGGGCCATGATGGCCCTGGATCGCTCACCTGATCCATAGTGTAACAAGTGGGCCCCAGAGAGGGCCATTATTGGCCCCAGGGCTTTAATGTGCATAATGTTGAGGGAGGTCTTAAAGGTGAAGCTTCATACCAAACATCAACACAGGCTATAATTTGAACAATCTTGGCAAAGGTCCACAAGATGAAGCTACATATCAAATATCAAAGACCTGGGCCTAGCGGTTTCAGAGAAGAAGATTTTTGAAAGATTTTGCCTATATAAGCCTATGTAAAACCAACGGGCCCCAGGACGGGGACATTTTTTGCCCCAGCACTATAATTTGAACAATCTTGGTAGGGGTCCACTAGATGAAGCTTCATACCAAATATCAAAGTCCTGGGCCTTGTGGTTTCAGAGAAGAAGATTTTTAAAGATTTTCCCTATATAAGCCTATGTAAAACCAAAGGGCCCCGGGGCGGGGGCATTTTTGGCCCCAGCACTATAATTTGAACAATCTTGGTAGGGGTCCACTAGATGAATCTTCATACCAAATATCAAAGACCTGGGCCTTGTGGTTTCAGAGAAGAAGATTTTTAAAGATTTTACCTATATAAGCCAATGTAAAACCAAAGGGTCCCGTGGCGGGGGCATTTTTTGTCCCAGCACTATAATTTGAACAATCTTGGTATGGGTCCACTAGATGAAGCTTCATACCAAATATCAAAGTCCTGGGCCTTGTGGTTTCAGAGAAGAAGATTTTTAAAGATTTTCCCTATATAAGCCCATGTAAAACCAAAGGGCCCCAGGGCGGGGGCATTTTTGGCCCCAGCACTATCATTTGAACAATCTTGGTAAGGGTCCACTAGATGAAGCTTCATACCAAATATCAAAGACCTGAGCCTTGTGGTTTCAGAAGAAGATTTTTAAAGATTTTCCCTATATAAGCCAATGTAAAACCAAAGGGCCCCGTGGCGGGGGCATTTTTTGTCCCAGCACTAAAATTTGAACAATCTTGGTAGGGGTCCACTAGATGAAGCTTCATACCAATTATCAAAGTCCTGGGCATTGTGGTTTCAGAGAAGAAAATTTTTAAAGATTTTCCCTATATAAGCCTATGTAAAACCAAAGGGCCCCCTGCGCGGGGGCATTTTTGGCCCCAGCACTATAATTTGAACAATCTTGGTAGGGGTCCACTAGATGAAGCTTCATACCAAATATCAAAGACCTGGGCCTTGTGGTTTCAGAGAAGAAGATTTTTAAAGATTTTCCCTATATAAGCCTATGTAAAACCAAAGGGCCCCGTGGCGGCGGCATTTTTTGTCCCAGCACTAAAATTTGAACAATCTTGGTAGGGATCCACTAGATGAAGCTTCATACCAATTATCAAAGTCCTGGGCCTTGTGGTTTCAGAGAAGAAAATTTTTAAAGATTTTTTCCTATATAAGCCTATGTAAAACCAAAGGGCCCCTGCGCGGGGGCATTTTTGGCCCCAGCACTATCATTTGAACAATCTTGGTAGGGGTCCACTAGATGAAGCTTCATACCAAATATCAAAGACCTGGGCCTTGTGGTTTCAGAGAAGAAGATTTTTAAAGATTTTCCCTATATAAGCCTATGTAAAACCAAAGGGCCCCGTGGCGGGGGCATTTTTTGTCCCAGCACTAAAATTTGAACAATCTTGGTAGGGATCCACTAGATGAAGCTTCATACCAAATATCAAAGTCCTGGGCCTTGTGGTTTCAGAGAAGAAGATTTTTAAAGATTTTCCCTATATAAGCCTAAGTAAAACCAAAGGGCCCCGGGGCGGGGGCATTTTTGGCCCCAGCACTATCATTTGAACAATCTTGGTAGGGGTCCACTAGATGAAGCTTCATACCAAATATCAAAGACCTGGGCCTTGTGGTTTCAGAGAAGAAGATTTTTAAAGATTTTCCCTATATAAGCCTATGTAAAACCAAAGGGCCCCAGGGCGGGGGCATTTTTGGCCCCAGCACTATAATTTGAACAATCTTGGTAGGGGTCCACTAGATGAAGCTTCATACCAAATATCAAAGACCTGGGCCTTGTGGTTTCAGAGAAGAAGATTTTTTAAGTTTTTGGTGAAAAAAATCTGTTTTTGGCTCCTGTGACCTAGATGTGCAATTGACCGGAACCATTTGAACAACTTTGAAAGGGGACCACCTAAGGATCATTCCTGTGAAGTTTGGTCAAAATCCGATCAGTGGTTTTGGAGGAGATGTCGTTTAAAGAAATTGTTTACGCACGCACGCACGGACAGACGCACGACGGACGACGGACAAAAAGTGATCCCAAAAGCTCACCTCGTCACTACGTGACGGTGAGCTAAAAATCAGATCCATAACATGGCTTGGAAAATATGAGCTCTTTAAAACCTTCATATAGGTACTCATTTCTCTCGGTACATATACTTGCAAAATATCTTTCTAATTCTGTGACCTTGACCTGGAGGTCATGGGCAGGGGTATTGTTGGATACAACTTTGGACCTGTGTCTATCATCATGCCAAATATGAACCAAATCCATATGGTTTGGAAAATATGACCTGAAAATTTCTAAGTCTGTGTCCTTGACCTTAAGGTCATGGGCATAGGCAGGGGTATTGCAGAATAAAACTTTGGACCTATATCTATCATCATACCAAATATGAACCAAATACATCTATGGTTTTGAAAATATGAGCTCTTAAAAGTTCAGGTTCTACCTGGTTCAAATGCCTTAACCTGAGGTTACAGGATCACATACTTACATACAAACATTCATACGCATGTACGAGAGTAGGCTGAAAAGTTCTGAACCTGACAAAGAAGCAGGCATCAAACAGCCATGAAATTTTGTATTCATTAAATCCAAATCTTTATTACTTGATTTGACTCAAATGAGTTAAAGTTTACCTGCAATAACGTAGAAATTTTAGACTTTGAAAATTGATACTAGCACATTTTTGAGAAAATGGACAAAATCTGGCATCGTGGTGTCATCAAGTACCTCCATAAAAAGGGGTTAGCTCTTATCGACATTCATGCCGATATGGTTTCTACATTAAGGGATGATGCTCCTTCTTATGCAACCGTGAAAAGGTGGGCAGCAAATTTTAAGATGGGCAAGGACAGCCTTGAAGATGATGACAGGTGTGGACGACCTACAACGGCAACAACTGAGGAAACCATCAGCCAAGTGCACAGGGCCGTGATAGATGACAGGCGTTTAACTGTGAATCAGTTAGCTAACACTGTTGGCATCTCCCGTGAACGAGTAGAGAACATTCTACACAGTGAATTAGGAATGTCGAAGGTTTCCACCATATGGGTGCCACGGCTTTTGACGCCTGACCAAAAGTTGACCAGACTGAACCTGTCACAAGCCAACTTGGCTATTTTTGAAGCAGACCAAGATGGTTTTCTTGGCCGTTTTGTCACTCAGGATGAGTGTTGGGTTCATCACTTTGAGCCAGAGACCAAAAGACAATCCATGCAATGGAAGCACCCTGGTATACCCCCTCCAAAGAAGGCAAAGGTCGTCTCCTCTGCAGGGAAGGTGATGGCATCAGTGTTCTGGGATGCCAAGGGTATAATATTCATAGATTACCTTCAAAAGGGCAGAACAATTAATGGGGAGTATTATGCAGATCTGCTAAAACAATTGCGAAAAGCAATTAAGGCTAAAGAACCGGAAAATTGACAAAAGGGGTCTTGTTCCATCAGGACAATGCGCCTGCTCATAAATCGGTTGTCGCAATGGCTGCTGTGCATGACTGTGGCTTCACACTTGTCGATCACCCTCCGTATTCACCTGATCTAGCTCCATCAGATTATTTCCTGTTTCCAAACATGAAAAAGCACTTGGCTGGGCAGCATTATCCGTCAGACAAGGAGATGATAGCTGCTGTGGAGGAGTTTTTCAGGGACCAAGATGAGACCTTCTATACCACTGGGATCCAAGGACTCCAGCATCGCTGGAGGAAGTGCGTGGACAGGAAGGGAGACTATGTTGAAAAACAAGAGGGCCCAATGGCCCTATATCGCTCACCTGTGTACCAGAAAATCATAAGTGTAGGAGACCACTTGACATTGCTACATACTAAATATCTGAGCTATGGGCCTTATGGCTTTGGAGAAGATTTTTGATTTTTTTTCCAGTATAAGTCCATAGGTCAATTTTGACCCAAAGGGCATGGTTGGCAGGATTTATGTAGGCGTCCATTTTATGTTGCTATATACTAAATATCTAAGGTCTATACTTCATGGTTTCAGAGAAGAAGATTTTTAAAGCTTTTTTTTTCCATTATAAGTTTATTGGAGTTAAGAAGCCACAGGATTTGGCCAATTTGAACCCCCAGGGGCAAGACTCAGGCAGGATTCATGTAAGCAACAACTCCATGTTGCTACATGCTAAATACCTAAGCTCTGGGCCTTATGGTTTCACAGAAGAATATTTTTCAAGTTTATTTTTTCCATTTTAAGTTTTTTTGCCATTTTAAGTCCATCCATGGTAGCTAATGGGCCAGGGGTGTGGCCAATTCTGGCCCAAGGGGCATGATTGGCAGAATTTATGTAGGTGACCTGGGCCCTGTGGTTTCAGAGAAGAATATTTTAGAAGCTTTTTCCATTAGAAGTCTATGGGAGCTAAGGGGCCGCGGGGCGTGGCCCATTTGGACCACAGGGGCATGATTGGCATGATTTATATAGGTGACCACTTGCCGTTGCTACATGCTAAATATATAAGCTCTAGGCCCTGTGTTTTCAGAGAAGAAGATTTTTGAAGCTTTTTTTCCATTAGGAGTCTATGGGAGCTAAGGGGCCCCGGGGCGTAGCCCATTTGGATCCCAGGGGCATGATTGGCAGGATTTATGTAGGTGACCACTTGCCATTGCTACCTGCTAAATATCTTAGCTCTGGGCCCTGTGGTTTCAGAGGAGAAGCTTTTTGAAGCTTTTTCCATTAGGAGTCTATGGGAGCTAAGGGGCCCCGGGGCGTGGCCCATTTGGACCCCAGGGGCATGATTGGCAGGATTTATGTAGTTGACAACTTGCCGTTGCTACATGCTAAATATCTAAGCTCTGGGCCTTGTGGTTTCAGAGAAGAAGATTTTTTAGGCTTTTTTCCATTAAGAGTCAATGGGAGCTAAGGGCCCCAGGGGCATGGCCCATTTAGACCCAAGGGGCATGATTGGCAGGATTTATGTAGGTGACCACTTGCCGTTGCTATATGCTAAATATCTAAGCTCTGGGCCCTTTGGTTTCAGAGAAGAGGATTTTTGAAGATTTTTTTTTGCCATTAGGAGTCTATGGGAGCTAAGAGGCCCAAGGGCCTGGCCCATTTGGGCCCCAGGGGCATGATTGGCAGGATTTATGTAGATGACCACTTGCTGTTGCTACATGCTAAATATCGGAGCTCTGGGCCCTGTGGTTTCAGAGAAAAAGATTTTTGAAGCTTTTTTTTCCATTAGGAGTTTATGGGAGCTAAGGGGCCCCGGAGCATGGCCCATTTGGACCCCAGGGGCATGATCCGCAGGATTTATGTAGGTGAATACTTGCCGTTGCTACCTGCTCAATATCTAAGCTCTAGGCCCTGTGGTTTCAGAGGAGGAGATTTTTGAAGCTTTTTTTCATTAGGAATCTATGGGAGCTAAGGGGCCCCGAGGCGTGGCCCATTTGAAACCCAGGGGCATGATTGGCAGGAATTATGTAGGTGACCACTTGCCTTTGCTACATGCTAAATATCTAAGCTCTGGGCCCTGTGGTTTCAGAGAAGAAGTTTTTGAAACTTTTTTTCCCCTTATGAGTCTATGGGAGCTAAGGGGCCCCGGGGAGTGGCCCATTTGGACCCGAGGAGCATGATTGGCAGGTAATATGTAGGTGACCACTTGCCTTTGCTACATGCTAAATATCTCAGCTCTGGGCCCTGTGGTTTCAGAGAAGAAGCTTTTTGGAGCTTTTTTCCATTATGAGTCTATAGGAACTAAGGGGCCCTGGGGCGTGGCCCGTTTAGACCCCACAGGCATGATTGGCAGGATTTATGTAGGTTACCACTTGCCACTGCTACATGCTTAATATCTAAGCTCTGGGCCCTGTGGTTTCAGAGAAGAAGATTTTTGAAGCTTTTTTTTCCATTATGAGTTATAGGAGCTAAGGGGCCCCGGGGTGTGGCCCGTTTGAAACCAAGGGGCATGATTGGCAGGAATTATGTAGGTGACCACTGGCCGTTGCTACATGCTAAATATCTAAGCTCTGGGCCCTGTGGTTTCAGAGAAGAAGATTTTTTAAATTTCTCCCATTATAAGTCTATGGGAGCTATATGTTGCCATGGCAACTAGAATTCCAATCTGATCAGCTCAAAAACCTTATGCAGCCTTTCCCCCTACCTGATGATGCTTCACATGAAATTTGATCAAGATTGGCCATGTGGTATTAGAGATATACTTATATGAAATTGTTTACGGACGGACGGACGGACGCAAGCACGACGGACGACGGACAAAGAGTCTATGGGAGCTAAGGGGCCCCAGGGTGTGGCCAATTTGGACCCCAGGGGCATGATTGGCAGGAATTATGTAGGTAACCACTTGCCATTGCTACATGCCAAATATCTCAGCCCTGGGCCCTGTGGTTTCAGAGAAGAAGATTTTTGAGGCTTTTTTCCATTTTGAGTCTATGTGAGCTAAGGGGCCCCGGGGCGTGGCCCATTTGGACCCTAGGGGCATGATTGGCAGGATTTATGTAGGTGACCACTTGCCGTTGCTACATGCCAAATACCTCAGCTCTGGGCCCAGTGGTTTCAGAGAAGAAGATTTTTGAAGCTTTTTTTTCATTATGAGTCTATAAGAGCTAAAGGGCCCCGGGGCGTGGGCGTTTGGACCCCAGGGGCATGATTGGCAGGAATTATTTAGGTGACCACTTACTTTGCTACATGCTAAATATCTAAGCTCTTGGCCCTGTGGTTTCAGAGAAGAAGATTTTTGAATCTTTTTTCCATTATGAGTCTATGGGAGCTAAGGGGCCCCGGGGCGTGGCCCATTTGGACCCCACGGGCATGATTGGCAGGATTTATGTAGGTTACCACTTGCCATTGCTACATGCTAAATATCTAAGCTCTGGGCCCTGTGGTTTCAGAGAAGAAGATTTTTGAAGCTTTTTTCCATTATGAGTCTATAAGAGCTAAAGGGCCCCGGGGCGTGGCCGTTTGGACCCCAGGGGCATGATTGGCAGGAATTATGTAGGTGACCACTTACTTTGCTACATGCTAAATATCTCAGCTCTCGGCCCTGTGGTTTCAGAGAAGAAGATTTTTGAATTTTTTTTCCATTATGAGTCTATGGGAGCTAAGGGGCCCCGGGGCGTGGCCCATTTGGACCCAAGGGCATGATTGGCAGGATTTATGTAGGTTACCACTTGCCACTGCTACATGCTAAATATCTAAGCTCTGGGCCCTGTGGTTTCAGAGAAGAAGATTTTTGAAGCTTTTTTTTCCATTATGAGTTATAGGAGCTAAGGGGCCCCGGGGTGTGGCCCTTTTGGACCCCAGGGGCATGATTGGAAGGAATTATGTAGGTGACCACTTACCGTTGCTACCTGCTAAATATCTAAGCTCTGGGCCCTGTGGTTTCAGAGAAGAAGATTTTTTAAGCTTTTTTCCATAATGAGTCTATGGGAGCAAAGGGGCCCCGGCGCGTGGCCCATTTGGAACCCAGGGGCATGATTGGCAGAAATCATGTAGTAGACCACTTGCCATTGCTACATGCTAAATATCTAAGCTCTGGGCCCTGTGGTTTCCGAGAAGAAGATTTTTGAAGCTTTTTGTTCCATTTTGAGTCTATGGGAGCGAAGGGGTCCCGGGGCGTTGCCAATTTGGAACCCAGGGGCATGATTGGCAGGAATTATGTAGGTGACCACTGGCCGTTGCTACATGCTTAATATCTTAGCTCTGGGCCCTGTGATTTCAGAGAAGAAGATTTTTGAAGCTTTTTTTTCCATTATGAGTCTATGGGAGCTAAGGGGCCCCGGGGTGTGGCCAATTTGGACCCCAGGGGCATGATTGGCAGGAATTATGTAGGTGACCAATTGCCGTTGCTACATGCCAAATATCTCAGCTCTGGGGCCTGTGGTTTCAGAGAAGAAGATTTTTGAAGCTTTTTTCTATTATGAGTCTATAGGAGCTAAAGGGCCCCGGGGCGTGGCCCGTTTTGACCCCAGGGGCATGATTGGCAGGAATTATGTAGGTGACCACTTGCCGTTACTACATGCTAAATATCTAAGCTCTGGGTCCTGTGGTTTCTGAGAAGAAGATTTTTGAAGCTTTTTTTCCATTATGAGTCTATGGGAGCTAAGGGGCCCCGGGGTGTGGCCAATTGGGACCCCAGGGGCATGATTGGCAGGAATTATGTAGGTGACCACTTGCCGTTGATACATGCCAAATATCTCAGCTCTTGGCCTTGTGGTTTCAGAGAAGAAGATTTTTGAAGCTTTTTTCCATTATAAGTCTATAGGAGCTAAAGGGCCCCGGGGTGTGGCCCGTTTGGACCCCAGGGGCATGATTGGCAGGAATTATGTAGGTGACCACTTGCCGTTACTACATGCTAAATATCTAAGCTCTGGGCCCTGTGGTTTCTGAGATGAAGATTTTTGAAGCTTTTTGTTCCATTATGAGTCTATCGGAGCGAAGGGGCCCCCGGGCATGGCCAATTTGGACCCCAGGGGCATGATTGGCAGGAATTATGTAGGTGACCACTGGCCGTTAATACATGCTAAATATCTAAGCTCTGGGCCCTGTGGTTTCAGAGAAGAAGATATTTTAATTTTTTCCCATTTTAAGTCTATGGGAGCTATATGTTGCCATGGCAACCAGAATTCCAATCTGATCAGCCCAAAAACCTTATGCAGCCTTTCCCCCTACCTGATGATGCTTCTCATGAAATTTGATCAAGATTGACCATGGGGTATTAGAGATATAGTTATTTGAAATTGTTTACGGACGCACGGACGCATGCACGCACGGACGCACGACGGACAAAAAGTGATCCCAAAAGCTCACCTTGTCACTACGTGACAGGTGAGCTAAAAACAATGGCACCCAGAGTTGTGGTTCTTGTGCCTGACACCCCGTCTCGGCATTGTGAACAACTGTGCCAGGTATCATCAATATACCTTAAAGGGTATTGGAGTTATGGCCATCACAAGGTAGTCACTCAATTTTATTGGAAGGGGAGATAACTCAAAAACCATGACAACCAGAGTTGTGGTTCGTGTGCATGACACACTGTCTCAGCCTTGTGAACAACTGTGCCAGGTACCATCAACATATCTTAAAGGGTATTGGAGTTATGGCCATCACAAAGAAGTCATTCTATTTTATTAAATGGGGAGATAACTCAAAAAGTATGGCATCCAGGATTCCGGTTCTTGCGCATGACACACCGTCTCAACCTTGTGAACAATTGTGCCAAGAACCATCAATGAATCTCAAAGGGTATAGGAGTTATGGACATCACAAGGTTGTGACACGGACGGACGGACGAACGCCAGGCTGATCGCTATATCCCCCCGAACCTATTTGGTCTGGGGATAAAAACCAGTGGAGCATGACCTCGATGAAATATGATCATCTTCAGGTCATGGGAAAAATAACTGGAATGTTTCATCAAAATCCCTTGAAAAGTGTAGGATGAGTTGTAGAGACAAGATTGTGTCTATGGACAGACAGACTGATGGACAGACAGACAAACCCATTACTATAGCCCCCTTCAGCTAACATCAAGGTACAATAACACACGGTTCCTGGTATGTTACATTATGATGCTGTCCATGACAACCCTGTTTTCCTTAAAATTTTTGGTGATAAAATCCGATTTAAAATCACTATCTGAAAACAGAATCTTTACACAACCAGTCATTTTATATAAAATTTATGAAACTCACCATGAAATGAGCCCCGCCAAGCGAATTTTTGTCTTCGAGCATTCCGTCATGACAAATTTCAACTGCGCATACCCAGCCATTCATTGGGGCGAGGGATATGGCTTTCTGTCTGAAGGTTCCTCTTGATTCACTGCTTGTATGAGCGAGCAGTGAAGGTTCTGGCGAGACTGCCTGGATGCGCAGGCTGGCCTGAACCTTCGCTGCTCGCACAGGCGATAAGTACCAAAATCACTTGACGGGGCCCAAATGGCCCCTTGTGCAAGACCCTACAGCTAATTCGTATTGTGCAAAAATTGATCAGAGTCTTTGTTATTATTACCTGGCAACCCATTTGTTTCTTCCCCATCACTTTCTTCACTGGACTCCTCTTCTCCAGAATACTCCTCTTCTACTTCAGAACATTCACTTTGTTCTCCATCAACCTCATTAGGCTCAGCTTCATTGTCAATAAAACTGTTCAAATTCTCTCCTTCATCATGTCTACTATGGTCCATTTCTACATCAGAATCTCTCTGATCATCACCTGATGCATCACTTGCATCATTATTAGCACCTTTATCATCACCAGAATTTTTATCATCACAATTATCATCATCAGAATTTTCATCAGAACTTTCTATCACATATCTCTTGGAAGACTTTGACCTGTTTTCAGACCTTGTTATGATGGGACTCTCAGACTCTGGGAGTATATTATTGTCTTGGACAGATTTTTGTATAAGAGGGTTATTTAGGTCTGGCAGCATATCTTCATCATCTTGTAATGAAGACTTAGCATTAGTCTCTGTATCAAGGTCTGGAAGTACATTGTCACCATCATCTGAGTCAACTGATTCGCCTACACTTTTATTTACATGGCTTGTACTTTCAGTCAATGGTTTTGTAGATGAACTAACTTTTTCTCCTGTGTCTTGCACCATGCTTTCTTCAAGAACAGAATCAACTAACATACTAGCTTCAAGTCTAATAGAATCATTCATACTTTTTTCCTCTTCACCAGATACAGGAGATCTCTCAGGTGAATCTTCAATAACCAGCCTCTTACCATTTGTAGAATGGTTCCTTCTTTGTGCTGGTGACTCCTCTATGGAAGTTTGGTGAACCCTTCTAGGGCTCTCAGACCTTGTACTACTTACAGATGATTTTGTACTGCGGTCTGTATCTGGTGTGTCCGTCAAATTAGACAGAATTGTTGAATTCAGTTTTGTATCATGATCACCTGAAACTAAGTTTCTGGCTGATGCCAAATTAGGTATAGTATGTTTCACCTCAGTTGATATAAGAGGTCGTGAAGAATCAGGTGATATCAACATTTCTTCAGCAATGACTCTGTCACTACCTCTAACTGGTGTCTTGGGAGTGTGGCCTAATTTAGTAGTTTTACTTGTAGGTGTCCCAACTCTATGAGTGTTTGTTTCATTAACTGACATATTCATATCAACAGTTTCTGACTCTTTCAAATTATGAGGAGTACGTTCATCTATAGACATATTTTGTAAATCTACAGACATGTTTAAATCATTCTCATCTGCTAAATTTGACTGTAATGGTTTTGGAGACTGCATCCCAATATCATCACCAAGCTCTTGTTTCACCTTGTTAACATTAGGAGACGCTGGAATGTCATATTCTTGTTTAACAACTTCTTTCTTGATATCGAAAGAGGTTAATGAACGCCTCTCATCACTTGGCATCTCAGTCTGAAATTAATTCAATACTGTGAGGATAACATTACACCATAACTACCTCTTTTACCCATTTAGTACCAGAAACCCCAAAACAGGTACCCTGACAAACAGTGCAGGCCTAGATCAGACACCGCAGAATGCGGCGTCTGATCAGGGCCTACACTGTTTGCAAAACGTTCAGCCATTTTCCGATTTTTTTTTTGGAAGAAACCACAACCTGATATCCCTAAATTCTGAAATGGACTCCTGCTATATATAAAGAGGAAGATTCCATTTGGTACAAAAAGGGTAAAGTTACTATCCTTTATGACACAGACTGAACAAGAATGAATTCACTTCCAAGGTGATTATCTCTGCCTTACTACAAAGGCACAGGGTTTGGAGAATATTGAGCAAAAAGTTTGCTCCATGGGGAGGATATTAACATAACAGGCCTCCACAAATCGAGATACACCACAACATCTTTGGAGTATGAGGAGTATGTTCATCTATAGACATATTTTGTAAATCTACTGACATGTTTAAATCATTCTCATACTCCTCATAGCATGTGGATACCATTACATTACTGTGATTATAGTTAATTTTGTTTTGGATACATTATTTATTTAAGATGGATCACAAAAATGTATAGATTATATAGAAAAATAACTATAAAAATTGCCATTTTTCTATATAATCTATACATTCTTGTTTGGATGTAACATGGTTGTTGAACCATCACAATTTCTGCTTTGGACCCCAAAAATAGTGTCATAAAGAGGTTGTAGTGTACCTCGGACATATATCCTGTCATGTGAAAACCTGTCTTTGGGGTTTGTGATCAAATATTAACCTTTTCTGTACCAAATGGAATCTTCCACCTTGTATAGAGCAGGAGTCCATTTCAAAATTTAGGGGTATCAGGTTGTGTTTTCCTCAAAAGCTATTCTACAATTGGCTGAAAATTTTGGAAACAGTCTAGGCCCTGATCAGACGCCGCATTCTGTGGCATCTGATTTGGATCTGCACTGTTTACAAACTACCCATTTAAAGGTTTCCGGTGTAACAGGCCAGTTCTTCCCCCCAGTCAGTTTCTTCCCCGGGGAAGAACTGGGCCGGCCCATTTCTTCCCCGGGGAAGAAACTGACTAGTCAGTTTCTTCCCCACCCAGTCAGTTTCTTCCCCACCTGAAATTTTTTTAGAATCATAGAGAACGAGTAATTTATGCCTCACAAATTGTTAAAAATTCAAAAAGAAACCATTCTGAATTAGTTTTGAGTCTTTACAGCTTGAATGGCAATATTTTCTCTATGCCATACAAGATATGGAGATCCAAGGAAATTTTCATCCCAATTCCAGTATCTATGATTAATTTCCTT
The DNA here is from genome assembly GCA_963580285.1 of Lucinisca nassula. Classification (NCBI taxonomy): domain Eukaryota; kingdom Metazoa; phylum Mollusca; class Bivalvia; order Lucinida; family Lucinidae; genus Lucinisca; species Lucinisca nassula. The sequence continues at coordinate 129,279,436 of OY757022.1, read as the reverse complement.
AGCTTTTTATGACATTAATTGGTATTAACTAAACAGATATAATAAGCAACAACTCTTTAGTGCTCCAATCTAAATATAATTTGGAAAGTGGGGGTTGGGAAGAACTGAGCCGGCCCATTTCTTCCCCGGGGAAGAACTGGGCCGGCCCATTTCTTCCCCACCCCAGATTTTTCTGTTTACTAAAAATTCTTGTGATAAATGTTCTTCACTTTTAAAGACATAAATTGGTATTAACTACAGAGATATAATAAGCAACATATGTTTGGCCCTTAAATTTCAATAGAATTTGGGGGTGGGGAAGAACTGGGCCGGCCCAGTTCTTCCCCACCCCAGATGTTTCTGTTAACTTATAATTCTTATGATAAATTTCCTTTGCTTTTCAGGACAAAAAATTGGTATAACCTAAAAAGATATAATAAGCAACAAATGTTTGGAACTTTATAATCAATAGAATTTGGAGGCTAGGGTGGGGAAGAACTGGGCCGGCCCAGTTCTTCCCCACCCCAGATGTTTCTGCTTACTAATAATTCTAGTGATAAATTTCCTTTGCTTTTTTAAGACATAAATTGGTATAAACTAAACAGATATAATAAGCAACGAATGTTTGGAGCTCAAATCTTAATAGAATTTGGAGTTGGGGGTGGGGAAGAACTGGGCCGGCCCGTTTCTTCCCCACCCCAGATGTTTTTGTTTACTAAAAATTCTTGTGATAAATTTTCTTCACTTTTAAAGACATAAATGAGTATTAACTAAACAGATATAATAAGCAGCAAATGTTTGGCACTTAAATTTCAATAGAATTCGGGACTCGGGGGTGGGGAAAAAGTGGGCCGGCCTGTTTCTTCCCCAACCTTGGGTAGTGTTGGACAGTTATGTCATTTATATTGCTGAAGATGCCTTGGGTGGGGAAGAACTGGGCCACCTGTTTCTTTCCCTCCCTTGGTAAGTATTGTACTGTTAAGTCAATTATGACGTTGAAGGTGTCAGGGTGGGGAAGAACTGGGCCAACCCATTTCTTCCCCACCCCTGGTTAGTGTTGTACAGTTATGTCAGTTATATTGCTGAAGATGTCTTGGATGGAGAAGGACTGGGCCAGTCCGTTTCTTTCCCACCCTTGGTAAGTATTGTACTGTTAAGTAAATTATGACATTGAAGGTGTCGGGGTGTGTAACAACTGGGCCGACCCAGTTCTTCCCCACCCTTGGGTAGTGTTGTACAGTTATGTCAGTTATATCAGAGGATGTCTGATGCAGGGAAGAACTGGGGCGACCCGCTTCTTCCCCACCCTTGTGTAGTGATGTACAATTAAATCAGTTATGACGTTTAAGTTGTCTGTGGTGGGGGAAGAACTAGGCCGGCCCAGTCCTTCCCCACCCCCAATCTCCAAATTCTATTTAGATTTGAGCTCCAAACATTTTTTTTGTTTATTATATCTTTTTAGTTTATTCCAATTTTTGTCTTAAAAAGCAAAGGAAATTTATCACAAGAATTATTAGTAAATGGAAACATCTGGGGTGGGGAAGAACTTGGCCAGCCTAGTTCTTTCCCACCCCCAGTCTCCAAATTCTATTTAGATTTGAGTGCCAAACATTTGTGGCTTTTTATATCTGTTTAGTTAATACCAATTTTTCTTAAAAAGCGAAAAAAATTTATCACAGGAATTTTTTTGTAAACAGAAAACTCTGGGGTGGGGAAGAAACGGGCCGGCCCAGTTCTTCTCCATCCCCAGTCTCCAAATTCTATTAAGATTTGAGCTCCAAACATTTGTTGGGTATTATATCTTTTTAGTTATACCAACTTTTGTCTTAAAAAGCGAAGAAAATTTATTACAAGATTTGTTTATAAACAGAAAAATCTGGGGTGGGGAAGAAACGGCCCGGCCCAGTTCTTCCCCACCCTGTCTCCAAATTTCAATTGAGATTTGAGCTCTAAACATATTTGATGCTTATTATATCTTTTTAGTTTATACCAATTTATGTCTTAAAAAGCAAAGAAAATTTATCACAAGATTTTTTTGTAAACAGAAAACACTGGGGTGGGGAAGAAACGGGCCGGCCCAGTTCTTCTCCACCCCCAGTCTCCAAATTCTATTTAGATTTGAGCTCCAAACATATTTGTTGCTTATTATATCTTTTTAGTTTATACCAATTTATGTCTTAAAAAGCAAAGAAAATTTATCACAAGATTTTTTTGTAAACAGAAAACACTGGGGTGGGGAAGAAACGGGCCGGCCCAGTTCTTCACCACCCCCAGTCTCCAAATTCTATTTAGATTTGACCTCCAAACATTTGTTGCTTATTATATCTTTTTAGTTTATACCAATTTATGTCTTAAAAAGCAAAGAAAATTTATCACAAGAATTTTTTGTAAACAGAAAAATCTGGGGTGGGGAAGAAACGGGCCGGCCCAGTTCTTCCCCACCCCCAGTCTCCAAATTCTATAGAGATTTGAGCTCCAAACATTTTTTTGTTCATTTTATCTGTTTAGTTTAATCCAATTTATGTCTTCAAAAGCAAAGAAAATTTATCACAAGAATTTTTTGTAAACAGAAAAATCTGGGGTGGGGAAGAAACGGGCCGGCCCAGTTCTTCCCCACCTCCAGTCTCCAAATTCTATTAAGATTTGAGCTCCAAACATTTGTTGCTTGTTATATCTTTTTAGTTTATACCAATTTGTCTTAAAAAGCAAAGAAAATTTATCACAAGAATTTTTTGTAAACAGAAAACTCTGGGGGAGGGGAAGAAACGGGCCGGCCCAGTTCTTCCCCACCCCCTGTCTCCAAACTGTATTTAGATTTGAGCTCCAAACATTTGTTGCTTATTATATCTTTTTAGTTTATACCATTTTTTGTCTTAAAAAGCAAAGGAAATTTATCACAAGAATTATTAGTAGACAGGAAATTCTGGGGTGGGGAAGAACTGGGCCGGCCCAGTTCTTCCCCACCCCCAGTCCCCAAATTCTATTTAGATTTGAGTGCCAGACAGTTGTGGCTTATTACATCTGTTTGGTTAATACTAATTTATGTCTTAAAAAACAAAGAAAATTTATCAAAGATGCTTGAATTGGGATGCATATTTTATTGCATCTCCATGAATGGTGTAGCATAGAGCAAACTTTGTCATTCAAGCTAAAAGGACCCTGAACTTATTCAGAATGGTCTCTTTTCTCATTTATAACAAATTGTGACTTGGAAATTATTCGTTGACTATGGTTCTGAAAAATAATCAGGTGGGGAAGAAACTGACCGGATGGGGAAGAAACTGACTAGTCAGTTTCTTCCCCCGGGGAAGAACCGGGCCGGCCCAGTTCTTCCCCCGGGGAAGAAACGGGCCGGCCCAGTTCTTCCCCGGGGAAGAACCGGGCCGGGGGAAGAAACTGACCGTTACACCGGTACTAAATGGGTTAAAGACATGAACTTGCCCAATCAGCCACATATGCTATAAATAGTCTTGAAAATTTTAAGATAAAGAAACTAGACCTGTTGCCCAGATGTGCAGGATGTTCTGCACCTGAGTTATTGGCAAATGTTAAACCCATTGTATGCTAGTAGACTCTTCCATTGTTATATGTTGGACAAGTCCATTTGACATGTAAGGGGTGTCAGGCCTATTTTTTTCGTTTTTATTCTATTTTTGATGGAAAGTCCTGTTAGCAAACAGTGCTGGCCCTGATCAGACGCCACATTCTGTGGCGTCTGATCTGGGCTTCCACTGTTTGCCAAGGTACCAGTTTAGGGGTTTCCCGGCATACAATGGTTTAAAACAAGAGGGCAATGATGGCCCTGGATTGCTCACCTGATCCATAGAGTAACAAGTGGACCCTGGGGAGGGCCATTATTGACCCCAGGGCTATAATGTGTATAATGTTGAGGGAGGTCTAAAAAGGTGAACCTTCATACCAAATATCAACAAAGGCTATAATTTGAACAATCTTGGCAAAGGTCCACTAGATGAAGCTACACACCAAATATCAAAGACCTGGTCCTTGGGGTTTCAGAGAAGTTTTTTTTTAAGATATTCCCTACATAAGACTATGTTAAACCAAATGGCCTCGGGGCGGGGGCATTTTTGGTCTCAGGGCTATAATTTAAACAATCTTGAGAGAGGTCCACTAGATGACCTGGGCCTTGCTGTTTCAGAAAAGAAGATTTTCAAAGATTATCTCTATATAAGTCTATGTAAAACCAAAGGGCCCCGGGGCGGACGCATTTGTGGCCCGAGGGCCATAATTTGAACAATTTTGGTAGAGGTCCACTAGATGAAGCTCCATACCAAATATCAAAGACATGGGCCGTGCAGTTTCAGAGAAGAAGATTTTTAAAGATTTCCCTATATAAGTCTATGTAAAACCAAAGGGTCTCGGGGCGGGGGCATTTTTTGGCCCAAGGGCTATAATTTGAACAATCTTGATAGAGGTTCACTAGATGAAATTTCACACCAAATATCAAAGACCTAGGCCTTGTGGTTTCACAGAAGAAGATTTTTATAGATTTTCCCAATATAAGTCTATGTAAAACCAAAGGGCTACACACCAAATATCAAAGACCTGGGCCTTGCGGTTTCAGCGAAGAAGATTTTTTAAAAGATATTCCCCACATAAGCCTATGTAAAACCAAATGGCCCCGGGGTGGGGGCATTTTTGGTCTCAGGGCTATAATTTGAACAATCTTGGTAGAGGTCCACTAGCTGTAGCTTCATACCAAATATCAAAGACTAAGGCTGGCACGATTAATCAGTTAATCGATTAATCAATAGATAAATTATTCTAAAATGATTATCGTTACTGATATGCTAATAATTGATTATTTGATTAGTATAATTTTCTAACCAAAGTCCTGTCTAAAATAGCTGGATGAGTGGCAAACAGTGCAAACCCTGATGAGATGCCGCATTTTGCGGCGTCTCATCTGGGTCTGCATTATTTGCTAAGGCCTGCCATCCGAAATACATATGATATTGTATAACATATGGTAAGAGTCAAAGCCAGAAAGGTAAAATTATGATAAAATCTTCAGCAAATACTAATTGATCATCGATCACAATGACACGCGCGATAATCGATTATCATTTCAGCTCCGATTTGTCAGCCCTGTCAAAGACCTAGGCCTTGTGGTTTCAGAGAAGATTTTTCAAGATTTTCCCTATATAAGTCTATGTAAAACCAAAGGGCCCTGAAGATTGTAAAAAGGGCTCGTGATGCTGGACAGTGACCCTCACACCCATGTAAGATTGTTTTTTCTTGTATACCTTCCATTTCTGAGCGTGGATTTTTACTGCTGCAGTCACTTTGGACGTCCGCCATATTGTGATGACACTACAGTGATGCTTAGTGATGTCATGTAATGTGCTGTGAAGTCAACCATAATGAGGACACATATGAGGTCGTATTCAACCAGCGCATTTATCAAACACGGGAGAATATTCGATTTTGGGTAAGAACACCAAGGTTAGAACAGAATTTCTATCCCAAGCTAAAACTTTGGATTTCCTTATCTGTTGTGCAAGAAAGTTCCAGTCTGAATACCTAGGAATAGCAGTTGTTAACAAGCGAGGTTCATAACAAACACGTCCATGCCTAAAAAGCTTTGGCTAAGAGGTATTGTTAAAGTTTAACCCATTTCTAACTGAATGAACTCTTCCTGACTATGTATGGGCCCCGTCAAGCGATTTTGGTACTTATCGCCTATGCGAGCAGTGAAGGTTCAGGCGAGCCTGCGCATCCGCACAGTCTTGCCAGAACCTTCGCTGCTCGCTCATACAAGCAGTGAATCAAGAGGAACCTTCAGACAGAAAGCCATATCCCTGGCCCCTCTGAATGGCTGGGCATGCGCATTTAAAATCTGTCATGACGGAATGCTCGAAGACACAAATTCGCTTGGCGGGGCTCGTATAGCAGGAGTCTATTTCAAAACTGAGGGGTGTCAGGCTGAGTTAGTTTTAGAAATTCAATTCAACTAGAAATGTGTCAATACAACACAAATGCCCCCGCCCAGGGGCCTACCTCCCCCTCCCCCGCAAAAAAAAAACTAGAGAAAGTGACCAGTGGGTCACGTATACCCCCGGCCAGCGCCATACTCTGATATAGCTTTCAAGCTTGTATGCAATATGAATGAAGATGTCAAGAAGCTATAAGAACCTATAAATGAGCTTGTAAAAGCTAAACTGGTATGCAACATCGATGCAAGTATGAATTGAATTTGTTTTAGATAGAGTTTAGAACATACAGGCATCTATAAACTTTGTCATAAAACTTTAACCAAATGTAAAATTTCTAAGTCCATGACCTTGAGGTCCAGGTCGCCGTGGGTGGGAGAGGGGACATACATCACAAAATGTTGGGACTGGTACACTGATTCAAGTATCAACTAAATTTGTCTTAGAGTTTAGAACATAATAGGCATCTATAAACTTTGTCATAAAACTTTAACCAAATGTAAAATTTCAAAGCCTGTGTCCTTGGCCTCAAGGTCACTGTGTGGGGGGGGGGGGGGGGGAGACATGCATCAATGAAATCTTAAGACCAGTATGTAACTTCAGTGAAAGTATCAACTAAATCTATCAAAGGGTTCAGAAGATACAATCTCCTAGAAACTTTGACGCAAAACTTTAACCAAATGTAAAATTTCTAAGTCTGTGACCTTGACATCAAGGTCACTTTGTGGGGGTTGGGACATGCATCAATGAAATCTTTAGACCAGTATGTAACTTCAGTGTAAGTATCAACTAAATCTATCAAAGGGTTCAGAAGATACAATCTCCTAGAAACTTTGACGCAAAACTTTAACCAAAATGTTAACGGACGGACGGATGGACGGACGGACGGATGGACGGACGGACGGACGGAAGGACGGACGGATGGACAGACGGAAAACCGGACACACGGACAGACGGACGGACGAACGGCAAGACGAAAACTATATACCCCCATAGTATACTTCGTATACCGGGGGTATAATGACTTATTACAATAATACCTGTCCTTTGGTCATTGGCATAGATTGGTGTATGGTTGATTAAACCTTGAAAAAATAACTATCAACATACCAAATAGGAACTCAATCCAGCAAATGGTTTGGAAAATATAGGCCTTTACAAACGTTAACATTAAACATTTCTAAGTCTGCAACCTTGACCTTAAGGTCATGGGCAGGGGCGGGGTTATGGCTGAATGAAACTTTTGACCTGCATCAATCATCATTCCAAATATGTAGCAAATCCAACACATGGTTCAGGAAATATGGACTCTCAAAAAATTTAATGTGACCTTGACCTTTAGGTAAGGGGTGGGGGTATGGCTCAATGAAACTTTGGACCTGCAACTATTGTCATACCAAATATGGAGCAAATCCATTATTAAGTTTGGAAAATATAAGCTATTAACATACTTAAATTTGAAAATTTCTATGTCTGCGACCTTGACCTTGAAGTCATAGGCATGGGTGGGGGTATTACTGAATAAAACTTTGGACCTGCATCTATCATCAAACCAAATTAATCATAAAAGTTCAAGTTCAACGTGGTACAAATACCGTAACCGAAGTCTTAAAGATTAAAAATTTTCTAAGTCTGTGACCTTGACCTTGAGGTCATGGGTATGGGTGGGGGTATTGCTGAATAAACCACTGGACCTATATGTATCATCATACCGAATATGAACCAAATTCATTCAAAAGTTTGGAAAATATGAGCTCAAGTTCTACCTGGTACAAATACCTTAACCTGGGTCTTAAACATTAAAAATTTCAAAGTGCACGACCTTGACCTTGAGGTCATGGGTATGGGTGGTGGTATTGCTGAATAAAACTTTGGAACTATATCTATCATCATACTAAATATAAACCAAATCCATTGTATGGTTTTGAAAATATGATCTCGTTCTACGTGGTACAAATACCTTAACCTGTGTCTTAAACATTAGAAATTTCTAAGTTCGTGACCATGACCTTGCGGTCATGGGTATGGGTGTGGGTATCGCTGAATAAAACTTTGGACCTATATCTATCATCATACTAAATATAAACCAAATCTATTGTATGGTTTGGAAAATATGAGCTCAAGTTCTACCTTGTACAAAAACCTTACGTACGTACGTACGTACGTACACACTTTCGTACAGAAGGACGTACATTCGGACACCTGTACGCACGTACGGAAAGCCGAAAAACTATATGCCCCCGGCATCATTCAATGCGGGGGCATAAAAATTAGACACCATGTTCTGCGGCATCTGATCTGGGCCACTGTCTGTCAATCATCATGGCCCAATGTAGCTGTACATGCTATGGGGGTTCCCTGCATGAAATATTTAAGTACAAGAATTCCGCCAAAGGCTTTGTCGCGCCTGTGGGGGCGCAAAGTCACCCAACCATGATATGTAGGTCAAGGTCAAACATAGATGCTTGCACAAAAGTTTCCATTCTTAAATGCAAGCTTGTACCAAGCCAAGTATCATTAATGTAGCTCCTATAGTTCTTGAGAAATAAACTTGACCATAATGGTGAACTCTAGGGTGGTCGCAATATTTTACAAAGTCAGTGAACCATGAAATATAGGTCAATGTCAAATATGGATGCTTGCATTTAAGTTACCATACCTTGATACAAGTTTGTACCAAGTATCATTAATGAAGCTCTTATAGTTCTTGAGAAATAAACTTGAACCTCAGGGTAAATGCTAGGGTGGTCGCAATATTTTACAAAGTCAGTGAACCATGAAATGTAGGTCAAGGTCAAATATGGATGCTTGCATGTAAGTTGTCATCCCCAGATACAAGTTTGTACCATGTATCATTAATGATGCTCTTATAGTTCTTGAGAAATAAACTTGAACCTCAGGGTGAACCCTAGGGTGGTCGCAATATTTTACAAAGTCAGTGAACCATGAAATGTAGGTCAAGGTCAAATATGGATGCTTGCATGTAAGTTGTCATCCCCAGATACAAGTTTGTACCAAGTATCATTAATGAAGCTCTTATAGTTCTTGAGAAATAAACTTGAACCTCAGGGTGAACGCTAGGGTGGTCGCAAATGTTGACGCCTTGACAAACGGACAGACGGACGGACGAACGAACGGACGGAAAACCGGGCGCCTATATCGCGCCATGCTAATAGCAGGCACGACAAAAATTGCTTATTTGCTATGGAAATGAAACAGTTCCTTTCCTAAACAGAGACAGACATAATCAGTACTGTAAATTTGGTCTGGTGAAAAGTTGGGTTGGGTTGGGGTTGGCTGGGCTGTGCTGGGCTAGGTAGGTAAGTGTCTTAATTTAATGAGGGTGCCAACATAATATAGAAATTTGCATGCATTAGCTAATCTTCCATGCATTAGCTAATGGGCAGGTGTACAAATCAATGACTCCTACTGACCAGCACAACACCCATTAAATTCCAAGCTATGCTATGGCCAGTAGATATTCATTTGATCTGTACACAAAATAAGACACAAGTTAAATACAGTAAATACAAGAGTAAAAACATGGGCAAATAACATAATACTGCATGTAGTTGATCAGGAGGACCATGATGGTCCTATATTGCTCACCTGAGCTAACAGACTTAGTTGCACACCACTACAACCTCCATTACAGGTCACCTCCAATAAGCTGTCAGCAATGATACACTGTACCAAGTTTGACAAAATTTCATTGATTCTTCGCAAGATAGGGTGCAGACTAGCCAAATTGGCAGTTTTGTTGGTTTGATTTGAGGTTTAACGTCCCTGTCAACACTGTATAGGTCATTTTGGAGACGCTGCTTCCAATTTTGTGGGATTTTTTACCGACATTGAGATGAAAAGACATCTCAAGCCCTGTCACCCAATGAAACCAATAGTGTTTACAAGCATGGACAGCGTAACTCACATAGCTTTACCTGGGCAGGCTTAGATTCTCTGAGCGGTTTACCAGTACTTGTGTGGTCAGTTTCAGCTCTGCGTGGAAGCATAAGCCTATTTATTTCTTCAAGCCCTAATGGGCAGGGGCCGAGCCAAATTGACAGGTTTTGGGGGCCTGTGCCCTTGAAAATGAGATCAAAGGCACCAAAATCTAATCAAAGCCACAAGCACTGAGCAGCATAAAACCAAATGCCAGCCAATGAAATGCGACATTATGTGACAACAGCACATAATTATAGTGTCCTAAGTTTTTGACATTATCCAATCAGACGTTGCATTACATATGCAAGTGTATTAGAATTTCTTGCACACCAGACAAGGAAATCCGTGATTTTACACTGGGATAGAAATTTATGTTCTGACCCTGGTGTTCCGACACAAACTCAAATATAATCGCATGTTTGATAAGGTGGGCGGACCATTTGGCCAGCGGATGATATGGCCCGGACAATTTGGCCTAGGACAATTCGGCCTAGGACAATTTGGCCAGCCAAAAATACCGGGTAGGACAATTTGGCCAAATTGATTTCTCCTAGTGGTTTTACCAATTCTTATAGACATAGGTTGTGGGTACTCGTTAGAACCTATGTTTGAAGAATACCATGGATTTTCTTATTCTATCAATCATTTCTTTAGCATTTTTTTCATTTGGCGGCATATTTTCATCAAAATTTCATGTTTTTTTCAGTGATTTCATCTGTCATTTCTTGGCTTTGATGAGTGAAAATCAAATGTTGACATAAGAGGAAACTGCACAGTTTGAGCAGTTTCTTCATTTGACAACATATTTTTTTCGCACATCATTACATATTTTCTGCTCATTTATAGTATCTGACCCCAGTCAACACTATTTAGGTCATTTTGAGCAGATCAGTTCCCCTAAGTGTAAGTGGTTAACCAGTGCGGTGCACATTCTTGAACTAAACAAAACTAAATAAAGACGTGTGGAAAAGCTAATTAAGAAAGCAAGGAACCAAGACCAGTCGGCAAATCAGTTAGCCAATTAACCATGAATACAAGAAAATGTAATTAATCCTGTTTTCCAGCCAATCTAAACAAAACCATCAAATTTATTTTATTTTTTTTTTTATTATTTTATTGTACTTTTGTGTCTAAGGGTTGGGGGGATTATTGATAACCATTTATATTAATTTGCTCATAAAGAATATCTCAGGCCAAAAGTTATAGTTTAAAAGCAAAAAAAAAAAAAAATCTAATTGTTTAAAATCTTCTTTAAAATGTTCCTTCAAGATACTCAAACATTACTGTATGTTAAAAACAAACCTAAAACATTAAATTTTCAGTTTAAACTAGTCATTATATTAATCTGGCCAAATTGCCCTACCAAGTATTTTTGGCTGGCCAAATTGTCCTAGGCCAAATCGTCCTAGGCCAAATCGTCCGGGCCAAATCGTCCGCTGGCCAAATCGTCCTACATTCGTTTGATAAATACACTGGTTGATTACAACCTCGTATGCGTCGTTGTTAAGGTTGACGTCACAGCATGTTACGTGACGTCACTAAACATTTCTGCAGTGTCATCACAATATGGTGGATGTCGGTAACCGAAGTGACTGCAGCATTAAAAGTCCGCACTAAGAAATGAGAGGTATGCAAGAAAAAAAATCCTATATGGGTGTGAGGGGTGGATAGAAAAATCCGTCCCTCAGGATCACTGTTTGGCATCACTCGGCAAGCCTCGTGATGCCAAACAGTGACCCTCGGGATGGATTTTTTCATCCACCCCTCACACCCATATAAGATTCATATATTACCTTTATAGTTGGTTTTATGTCCTTGTCATCATCAGATGAAAGATCAATAACATCATCTTCTGTTGTTTTGGTATCCTGTTGTCGCTCTGTTGCTGTCAGATCAATCTCGTCACCGTAAGAACTGAACAATTTTCTCTGAGTGGGCATTTCATCTAAATATTACAAGACATATAGTAAATTCGCTATTAAGACCACCTAAAACTAGAGCTGCCCCCTAACGGGCGCCAATTATACCCCCGCATGCGTTGTCAGATAGGACAAGTATTTGACCTTGAGGAAGGTCAACGTAAAGGTCAAGGTCAGGTTTGTGTATATCAATCTTAAGCACTAGTGGCAAGGTGTGTGGTGTGTGAATATTAAAGAAATCGGTCAAAGAATAAGGAAGTTATGAGCAATGTTAAAGTTTTTTGTAACGGACCGACGACGACGACAGACAACAAGCTGAGGAAGGTCAACGTAAAGGTCAAGCTCAGGTTTGTGTATATCAATCTTAAGTACTAGTGGCAAGGTGTGTGGTGTGTGAATATTAAAGAAATCGGTCAAAGAATAAGGAAGTTTTGAGCAATGTTAAAGTTTTTTGCAACGGACCGACGACGACGACAGACGACAAGCTGACTCCTATATACCCCCTTCAAACTTCGTTTGTGGGGGTATAAATAATTCTGCTTTAAAAAGCTTATTTAGAAGGGTGCAGTTATTCTTACTTCGAGTTTCCTGCACATAATGTCCTCTGGTCTGGGACCATCTTTGGAACTGTTCAAAAGTGGTCTTAAAGACCACTTTTGAACAGTCCCAAAGGTGGTCTTAATATAGGAATTTTACTGTATTTACAAATCACCTAAATGTAAACAAGTGTCTACCTCTTTATACCACTGTTCATTATAACACAGTTTTGAACAACACTGTTTTAAAGATGGATCTCAAAAATTTACAGATCATATTGAACAAGAATTCCGCCGAAGGCTGTCGCGCCTGTGGGGGTGCAAAGTCACAGAACCATACAATATAGGTCAAGGTCAAACCTGGATGCTTGCATTAAAGTTGTCAAACCTAGATGCAACTTTGTCCCAAGTATCGTTAATGAAGCTCTAATAATCCTTGATCATAACTGTGAATGCTAGCGTTGACGCAACAGTTCACAAAGTCAGTTAACCATGAAATATAGTTCAAGGTCATACATGTATATGGATGACTGGTTTAAAATTGTCATCTCTAGATGCAAGTTTGTATCAAGTATGAAGATCTAATTGTTCTTGAGAAATGGACTTGGAACATTAGGGTGATAGGGTGGTCGCAATAGTTTCCAAAGTCAGTGAACCATGAAATGTAGGTCAAGGTCAAATATGGATACTTGCATTAAAGTTGTTATCCCTTGATGCAAGTCTGTACCAAGTATCATTAATGAAGAGCTAATAGTTCTTGAGAAATGGATGAACATTAGGGTGAATGCTGGGGTGGTCACAATAGTTTCTGAAGTCAGTGAACCATGAAATGTAGGTCAAGGTCAAATATGGATACTTGCATTAAAGTTGCTATCCCTTGATGCAAGTCTGTACCAAGTATCATTAATGAAGCAAGAAATGGACTTGGCAGAGTGGTCGTCATAGTTTTTCAAAGCCTGTGAACCATGAAATGGAGGTCAAGATCAAATATGGATGCTTGGCTAAGTTGCTCTCCATAGATGCTAATCTGTACAAAGTATCATTTCCAATGCTCTGATAGTTCTTGAGAACTGGACTTGAACATAAGAGTGCTAGGGTGCTCGGAAATGTTGACTGACAAACGAACAGACTGAAATTTCGATATCTATATCGCACCATGCCATAACTAGTCATAGAATGTATATGGATTTAGTTAGTTCTTGGACTGAAATTACTTATCTGTCTAAAGTTTCGACATCATCGGATCTAAACGAAAAGTTTACAACAAATTTCAAAGGGGCATAACTAAATTAATATTTGGTGGATCATACCCTCAAAATAATATGTGCTGCCCCACATCATGGTCTAACTATGCATGAAGTTTCAGTTTGATCCGATGTAGAGTGCTAGGGTGCTCGGAAATGTTGACTGACAAACGAACAGACTGAAATTTCGATATCTATATCGCACCATGCCATAACTAGTCATAGAATGTATATGGATTTAGTTAGTTCTTGGACTGAAATTACTTATCTGTCTAAAGTTTCGACATCATCGGATCTAAACGAAAAGTTTACAACAAATTTCAAAGGGGCATAACTAAATTAATATTTGGTGGATCATACCCTCAAAATAATATGTGCTGCCCCACATCATGGTCTAACTATGCATGAAGTTTCAGTTTGATCCGATGTAGAGTGCTAGGGTGCTCGGAAATGTTGACTGACAAACGAACAGACTGAAATTTCGATATCTATATCGCACCATGCCATAACTAGTCATAGAATGTATATGGATTTAGTTAGTTCTTGGACTGAAATTACTTATCTGTCTAAAGTTTCGCACAGTACCAGCCCCACCCCACTCAGTGACCTTGAGGTCAAGGTCACAGACATGGAACTTAAAAAAAGATTTCTTCTACAGTGGTTCTTAAGGGTACTATCGTTTTCTCTTTTAATTGCTGCAGTCTGTTGGGCTGTTTTACAGAAGAAAAAATTCATTTTTGATAACTTGCACTCTTTCAACTTAGGCCCCCAGAGGCGAACTATGTTGTCTTCTGACAACTCTTGTATGATCCAGCAAGTACTCCAAAAGATGCAGGCAGAATGGCAAACAGTGAAACAGTGTAGGCCCAAGAGCACCGCAAGCGGGACATTATACTCCCGTGGCAATTAGTAAGATAGATGCAGCATATATATATATACTGACTGTTGTACAAGTTTGGGTTTGTGGAATGTAACCAAGGAACAATATGTGCTCCAAATATTCTTACCTGGCACTATTAATAACCCTCAATGGCTCAAACTACCTGTCTCCAACAAATCGTCATGGTCGGTAATATTTGGTGGACCATAACCTCAAGATAATATAGGCATAACTCTGGCAATAAGTGGTGGACTGTAACCTTGAAATAATATGCGCTGCTCCACAACATAGTCTAACTATACGTAAAGTTTCAGCTTCATCAGATGTAAAATATGGGAGACATTATCCGAAAACAAAATATGTTTGAAAAATATGTGAAAGGGGAATAACTCTTGTAATATCTGGCAGACTGTAACCTCAAAATAATATGCACTGTTCCACATCATGGTCTTACTATATGTAATGTTTCAGCTTCATCAGATGCAAAATGTAAGAGGATTTATCCAGAAACAGAATGTTTAGAAAAATCTGTGAAAGGGGTATAACTCTGGTAATATTTAGCAGACCGTAACCTCAAAATAATATGCACTGTTCGATATCATGGTCTTACTGTATGTAAAGTTTCAACATCTAAAAATCTAAAGATCTAAAATGTAGGAGTTATCCGGAAACAAAATTTTTACAGAATTTTTCATAGGGGCATAACTCTATTATTATTTGGTGGACCATAATCTCGAAACAATATGTTCTGCCCAACATCATGGTCCAATTATATATGAAGTTTCAGCTAAATCGGATGTAAAATGTAGGAGGAGTCATCTGGAAACGAAAAGTTTACAACAAATTTCAAAGGGGCATAACCAAATTATTATTTGGTGGATCACACCCTCAAAATAATATGTGCTGCCCCACATCATGGTCTAACTATGCATGAAGTTTCGGTTTGATCGGATGTAAACTGTAGGAGGATTTATCCGAAAACGAAAAGCTTACAACAAATTTCAATGGGGCATAACTTTAATAATATTTGGTGGACGGTAACCTCGAAACAATATGCCCTGCCCCACATCATGGTCTATGTATTAAGTTTCAGCTTGATCTAATGTAAACTGTAGGAGGACTTATGCGAAACCGAAAAGTTTACAAAAAGAAATTCAAAGGGACATAACTCTATCATTATTTGGTGGAACGTAACCTCGAAATAATATGCGCTGCCCCACATCATGGTCTAACTATGTATGAGTTTCAGCTTGATAGGATGTTAACTGTAGGAGTAGTCATCCGGAAACGAAAAGTTTACAAAACAAGAGGCCCATGGGCCACAATGCTCACCAGAGCTCAGGGGGCCACTGCCAACTGGCAGCAATGTATTTTAATTAACCATGGAAGCCCTGTGCCCAAGGATGCTACAGATAAAATTTGGATCCAATCAGCCTAGTGGCTTCAGATTCTGATGTCGCTTGAATGTGTTGTTGCCTGACAACAGATGACAATTGACAATTTCCCATCTGTGGCAACAAATAGGCCAAAAGGAACATAATTAAAGGAACATTTCTATGAAAGTGTGGCAAAATATCTTGAAAGACATTAATGTCATTTTTCAATTTTCCCCATTATAAGTCAATGGAAACTCTTAACTTGGCATAGCAAACAAACCAAAGAGCTAAATTTCATAAACTAGAGCTCAGGTGGACACTGCCCAATGGCAGACATGTATTATAACATGATATGATTTTAATATACCAATAATAAAGTCTCCCAAACAAACCCCACACCCAAATGAGCACCCATGTGGACTGTATCTGAAATATTAGGTGTTTTATAAGTAAAGAGGGTGGGGCATGGACCCAATGGAGCCCTGGTTGGTGTCAATAAATGCGTCTTATCAAAAGAAACAGAGACATATATGGTTTAGCAGTGGGGATATGTATGGTTCCTGAGATGCAAGGCCTTTTAAGCAATGGAGGGATTCGGGCATGGCAGATCCCAGAAAAGCCCAAGATTGTTGTCAGTGAATATGTCTTATCATAAGGACCAAGAGTATATATGGTTAAACGGTGGGGATCTGAATGGTTTCTGAGATATGAGGCCCTTTTATGAAATGGCAGGATGAGAAATGGCCCCTGCTGACCCCCCAAGACGGGGATAGCTGAATGTGTCTATTAACAATGAACAAGAATACATGTGATTATAGGATGGGGAATTGAATGGTTTCTGAGATATATGGCCTATTATGAAGTGGAGTCTTTTCATAAGCAACAAGAATATTTCTGGTTAAGGGGTGGGGATCTAAACAGTTTCTGAGATATATGGATTTTAATGAAGTAAAGGGGTGGGGCATGGCCCGTGGCACCCCGGGGGGACCGCCATGCTGGTGTCACTGATTGCGTCTTATCACAAGGAACAAGAATATATATGGTTAAGGGTTGGGGCTCTGAACAGTTTCTCAGATATATGGTCTTTTGTGAAGTCAAGGATTGGAGCATGGCCAGGGTGTGCCCTGGGTGACCCCTAGGTTGGTGTCATTGAATCTGTCTTCTCATAAGGAACAAGAATATATAAGGTTTAGGGGTGGGGATCTGTAAGGTTTCTGGAATATTTGGCCTTTTATGAAGTGGAGGGGGTTGGGCATGGTCCCGGCACATCCCGGGGGACCCCCCAAGTTGGTGTCACTGAATGCAACTTATCATAAGGAATGAGAATATATATGGTTTATGGGAGATAAATGGCATTTAATGAAGTGGAGAGGGTGGGGCATGTCCCCGGCACATCCTGGGGCACCCACAGGTTTGTATCATTTAATGTGTCTTATCATAATGAACAAGAATATATATGGTTTAGGGGTTGGGATCTGAATGGTTTCTGAGATAAATGGCCTTTTATGAAGTGGAGGGGTTGGGGCATGTCCCCGGCATATCCCGGGGGACCTCCAGGTTGGTGTCACTTAATGCATCTTATCATAAGGAACAAGAATATATATGCTTTAGGGGTGGGGATCTGTAAGGTTTTCTGAGATATAAGGCATTTTATGAAGTGGAGGGGGCGGGGCATGGCCCCAGCACAACCTAGGGGACCCCCAGTTTGACAAAAATGCATAGGGCTAAGAGAAGTTTACTCAAGGAACATTTCTATCTAAGCTTTGTCAAAATATCTACAATGACTTGGCAGAAAATGCCATATTTCAGTTTTTCCCCATTATAAGTCAATGGAAACTCTAAGTTGCCATAGCAACAAAACTAAAAGGCCAAATTTCATAAAAAACAAAAAACCAGTAAAGGCAAATATGGTGAATATTTTCATAAAGTCTCCACCTCCTAGAGCTTACGGTTTCTGAGGAGATGATTTTTTAAGTAATTTTTTTTCTATTTTTTTTGCATTTTGGTTTCCATGGCAACCAACGAAAATGAGCAGTTGTCCTAAAAGCATATGGCAGATAGTAGATTGCCTGAGGAACATTTCTATGAAAGTTTTGTCAAAATATCTGCAGAGGCTTGGCAGTAAATGCCATTTTCAATTTTCCCCATTATAAGTCTATGGCAACTATAAGTTACCATAGCAACCAAACTGATGAGCCGATCTTCATAAAAAACACAAACTTTCAATCCCCCAGCCCAAAGATGCTACAGATAAAATTTGGGCCCAGTGGTTTCATGTCGTTTGAAAGTGTTGAAGGACGCAGACGCAGACGACGGACAACTGCCTATCCTATAAGCTCCCCCGGAGCCTTCGGCTCTGGTGAGCTAAAAATTCAAAGGGGCATAGCTCTATTAATATTTGATAGATACAAAATTCACATCATGGTCTAACTATGTATGAAGTTTAAGCTTGATTGGATGTAAACTGTAGGAGGAGTTATCCAGAAAGGAAAAGTTTACAGACAGACGGACGCCGGGGGGCATAACATAATACGGCCTTTTTTCAAACGGGTGTATAAAATGTATGGATAGACAGATCAGACTGGAGCAGTCTGATCTGGGTCCTCACTGTTTGCAAAAATGACTTTTAAAGTAACTGGCAGACGACGAAGCAGACAACAATTGTCATGATTGGCATTTCATTGGTTAAACCTTGTTGTTATAATGAACAATGTAATATAGAGGTTTAGGTGTACTACCAAAAGATTTTATCCAGCCTCAGGACTTTAGTTTTACTATATAAAAGTGAGGTACAAGGGGGTCAAAATTATATAGGCTTGTTTTTGTGATGGTCCAGCCTCAGTACTTTAGTCAGATGAGATCTCACTGCTGATTAGGAGGTTGTGGGTTTGATACCTGCCAAGTCAGCAATATTCTTTCGTTGAGACTGCTCATGGAACCTTTTCTACATTCATTCTCTCCTTTCTGCTGATTCAAGAAGGGCAGTTGTCAGTTTCTGGTGAAAGAATGTGCAATATACTGGTTAACTGCTTAAGTTAGGCCTGCCTAGGAAGTGTGGTCATGCAAATTGATTAGATCAATATGACCTCAATAGTACTGACAGGGCCATAAACTGCAAAGAAGCAAAAACCAACAGCTTTTGACCAGCACAGCACCATTGTTCTTAAATCCCAAAAGCAGAGAGCTCCTAGGGAGCCTAAATGTGAAAGCAGCTAACAGTGTTGCCAATGAGACACTGCCCCTGCCCAGTGGGGCTTGATTTGTTTGATCTGAGGTTTAACGTCCCCGTCAACACAGTATAGGTCAATTTGGAGACGTTGCTTCCAATTTTGTGGGACTTTTACCCAACATTGAGATGAAATGACATCTCAAGCCAATAGGGTTTATAAGCATGGACGGTCCGACTCGCACCACTTTACCTGGGCAGGCTTAGATTTTCTAAGGGGTTTACCAGTACTCGTGTGCGTCTGTTTCAGCCCTGCATGGAAGCATCATGCAGCCCATTAATTTCTTCAAGCCCCAATGGGTGGGGGCCGTTCATTGGGGCTTGAAGAAATAGATTGAGCTGCATAATGCTTCCACCCAGAGCTGAAACTGACCACAAATGAGTACTGGTAAACCCCATAGAGGGTCTAAGCCTGCCCAGGCAAAGTGGTATGAGTCAGAGTGTCCATGTAAATAAACCCTATTGGTTGCATTGTGTGGCAGGGCTCGAGATGTCATTTAATCTCAATGTCGGGTAAAAGTCCCACATAATGGAAGCAACATCTCCAAAATGACTTATACAGTGTTGACGGGGAAGTTAAACCTCAAACAAACCAAATCAACCACACAAAATTCTATTTTTTTATTTTATTTTTTTCATTTTTCAAAGAAAACTAGAAATGTGTCCATAGGACACGGATGCCCCCGCCCGAAAATATGGCTATGTTCGTATTAATCCATAGAAAGTTACTGACGGTGTTTTAAGTTTTGGACCCTTTTTTCACATTTAACCTCTAAGTATTACCTTGACCTTCGAGGTAAGGACCTTGGTTTTGTGTGAGGCAGATTGTCTCATGATGGCCAACATACCTGCCAAGTAATTTCAAAATCCATCCAGAAATAAGAAAGTTATTGACTGCGTTTAAGTTTCTGACCCTTTTTTGACCTTTTGACCTCTAAGTATGACCTTGACCTTGGAGGTACGGACCTGGGTTTGGCATGTGACACATCGTCTCATGATGGTTAACATTTCTACAAAGTAATTTCAAAATCCATCCACAAATAAGAAAGTTAGGGAGTGTAGGGAGGCCACTAGCCATAACACAATCAGATCCTGTCTGTCTCTTTCTTCTTACATACAAAATGGTTTAACGTCTATCGTCATTCATCTACGTTATCAATTATCCATGTTCCAGTTCAGGAGACGACTTTCATTTAAGCTGCATGCTTACCGTCAAATCCTGTATTAGCAATGTTGTATGTATTCATGTCTCACTTAGCTTCAATAAATACTGTTTAAACCAAATAAGAAAGTTATTGACTGCGTTTAATTTTCAGACCCTTTTTTTAACCTTTGGCCTCTAAGTATGACCTTGACCTTGGAGGTATGGACCTGGGTTTTGCATGTGACACATCTTCTCATGATGGTTAACATTTCTACAAAGTAATGTCAAAATCCATCCAGAAATAAGAAAGTTATTGACTATGTTTAAGTTTCGGACCCTTTTTGACCTTTGATCTCTTCGTATGACCTTGACCTTGGAGGTTAGGACCTGGGTTTTGCATGTGACACATCGTCTCATGATGTTTAACATAATTGATAACGTAGATGAATGACGATAGACGTTAATTTCAAAATCCATCCAGAAATAAGAAAGTAATTGACTGCGTTTAAGTTTCGGACGGACAAACAAACCGATGGACAGGGGCAAAGCTATATGCCCTTCCACCATTCTTCAAATGGCTGGGGCATAATCAGGGTTTTATGTGAAATGGAGGTGGGCTTTGACAGTTAGCCTGTGCTTTTGTAAAGAAAACTTCATTTTTCAAATGTGATGCCGCAGCTTTGTAGTGAATTTAATCTCTCACAGGAGTCTGTTGCGAAATTAACCCTTCTCTTGCTGAATATTCAGTTTAGCCACACCCATTTCTGACTTTGAACCAATCAGATTACTTGTGTAATTTATTCCTACAAATTTATAAACTGAATGTCAAACAGTGTAGATCCTGATCAGATGGCTTCTTCAGAAGCCATCTGATGTGGATCTACACTGTTTGCAAAGGAAAGGGTTGTCGTGAACAGCAGGATAAGAGTTAATATCAGAAAATTGTTTAGGAAAACACAAGTGCTGCAACCACTGCATCATGCCCCACCACTGCACACTTCAAGCAAGTGCCATAACTCTGTCAAAAATGAATTCAAAGGGAAGGTGCATTAGTCTTTCCCTAAATAAAGTTACTGAGACAACTATTTTCAATGTTAAAAGGGCCATAACTCCAAAAAATCAGTAAACCAGAATTATGGTTCTCATTTTCTGCAGATCCCTTCATGGGGCTTTACATTCGTGTGAAGTTTCAAGCACATACCTCAAAACAGCTTTATATTTACCGAGAAACGGAAGCCATCATTTTCAATGTTCAAAGAGCCATAACTCAAACATTAGGTAAGTTGGACTTACGGTTCCTGTCTTCTATATGTCATCCAATGTTGCTTTACATTTTTGCAAGAATTCAAAAAAATCTCTGCAACCCTTTTCAAGATATAGAAAGGGCACAAGTATATAACTTTGATCACTGTTGACAATGTTCAAAGGATGGGAACTCCAAATGTGACCCCACCCATCAGGGCATGGAGAAATAAATTGAGCTGCATGGTGCTTCCTCGCTCGCAGACATTACGCAAACACGCCTATACAAATACATTACCACCTTTATCACTGAAAAAATGAAAATTTCACAATGAAAAATTGTGATATTTTTCTTATTTCTGCTCTAAAATATAGATTTTGGGTACTCGTTAGAACCGCCACGATATGTGATATTTTTCTTATTTCTGCTCAAAATATAGATTGTGGGCACAATAAGAAAAATAAGGTATACCCCCCGAAACCCCAGTTTTACTATATAAAAGTGGGGTTCAAGGGGGTCAAAATTATATAGGCATGTTTTCGTGATGTGCTGAGAACGACCAAACTTGAGTACTGGTAAACCGCTTAAGAATCAGCCTGCCCAGGAAAAGTGGTGCCAGTCCGACCATTCCTTAAACCCCAGCAGTATCCTTGAGATGTTAGTTCATCTCAATGTCAGGTTAAAAGTCCCACAAAAATCAGAAACGTCTCCAAAATGATCTAAACAATGTTGAAGGCGAAGTAAAACCTCGACACAAATAAAACAAAACTAGAGCTGCCGCCTAACGGGCGCCAATTATACCCCCGCATGCGTTGTCAGATAGGACAAGTATTTGACCTTGAGGAAGGTCAACGTAAAGGTCAAGGTCAGGTTTGTGTATATCAATCTTAAGTACTAGTGGCAAGGTGTGTGGTGTGTGAATATTAAAGAAATCGGTCAAATAATAAGGAAGTTATCAGCAATGTTAAAGTTTTTTGTAACGGACTGACGACGACAGACGACAAGCTGACTCCTATATACCCCCTTCAAACTTCGTTTGCGGGGGTATAATGATGAAGAAATTAACCCTTGTCCTGCTAATCCCGGATATGCCTTATCTTTGAAACAATGTAGATCCAGATCAGATGGCTTCTGAAGAAGCCATCTGATCAGGATCTACATTGTTTGTCATTCAGGTTGTGAATTTGTTGTAATAATTTGCATCAAGTAATCTGATTGGTTGATAATCGGTAGTGGGTGTGGCATATATGAATATTCAGCAGATCAAGGGTTAACTGACCTGGCTGTGGACCAAATTGTGTCTGAGGTTTATTCATGTCCCAGTTATCAAACTGGTTCCTGTTTCCCTGGCTACCAGCATCTGACCTTGGTTGTTTGCCATGCCTTTCCTCCAGCGTGATTGGCTGACTGGATTCCATCTGGATCAGCTGACGAGCTTTCTCCACCTTCAACACAACAATTGCTTGTCAGGAAATACCCACCCATGTGAGATAATGTTGTCTTTCATGGCACAAGAAATAGCATTTCAGATCAGAATGTGGACCCAGCTGATCAAAGAATTATTTACTTAACAAGCTTGTTAGTGGTCAAATCATCAACCCATTGTTTGTTTGTTTTGTTTGATTTGAGGTTTAACGTCTCCGTAAACACTGTACAGGTCATTTAGGAGACGTTGCTTCCAATTTTGTGGCACTTTTTCCCGACACTGAGATGAAATGACATCTCAAGCCCTGTCGCCCAATGAAACCAATAGGGTCTGTAAGCATAGACAGTCCGACCCGCACCTATTTGTTATAGATTCTCTAAGCGGTTTACCAGCACTAGTGTGCGGTTGGTTTCAGCTCTGCACGGAAGCATCATGCAGCCCATCCATTTCTTCAAGCCCCGATGGGTAGGGGCGACATTTACCCATTGTATGCTAGTGGACTCCGGTAAATAATCTACAGATGATAGAACCTCTTACCCATACAAATATACAGTATATAGTCTAAAGGATTTCACATATGGGCTAAATTCATATGAACTTAACCCTTATCTTGCTGTTCCCGACAACCCCTATCTTTGCAAACAGTGTTGATCCAGATCAGATGGCTTCTGAAGAAGCCATCTGATCAGGATCTACACAGTTTGGCATTTAATTTATGAATTTGTAGCAATTAATCACATCAAGTAATTTGATTGGTTAATAGACAGAAATGGGTGTGGCTTAAATAAATATTCAGCAAGATAAGGGTTATGAAACAAGCCTTTGCCGAGTTTCACAAGCCTTTGCCAAGTTTCATAAATTACATGAAACGACCACAAATATGAGAATCTTATCATGTGCCCATTTTTCTTAGTATTTTCTCCACTGATTTTTTTTTCAAGATATTGCTATTTAGTATTATAAGAATCTTATATGGGTGTGAGGGGTGGATAGAAAAATCCGTCCCAAGGGTCGGTGTCCGGCATCACGAGGCTTGCCAAGTGATGCCGGACAGTGAAGCCTCGTGATGCCGGACAGTGATCCCGAGGGACGGATTTTTCTATCCACCCCTCACATCCATATTGGATTCTTTTTCTTGCATACCTTACATTTCTTAAAGCGGATTTTTAATGCTGCAGTCACTTCGGTTACCAACGTCCGCCATATTGTGTTGACACTGCAGGAATGTTTAGTGACGTTGCTGTGACGTCAACCTTAATGACGGCGCATACAAGGTCGTAATCAACCAGTGCATTTATCAAACACGCGATTATATTCGATTTTGGGTCGGAACACCAGGGTCAGAACATAAATTTCTATCCCAGGGTAAAATCACGGATTTCCTTGTCTGGTGTGCAAGAGTATATGTTATATGAAATGCTATATGAAGTGATCCCACTGAATAACAGTATGGTCATATGATTGTGTTTGGGTTTAACAACACGTCAACCTTGTGTGACATTTTGTGTCATCTCCCAGAGAAGTAAGTAAGTAAAGACTTTATTTTTCGAGGGTGACACATTTAGCACATACAAGTTCAAGATACAAATAACAGATAATCTTCCATGAGGCCCTCATTATAGACAGTATGAACAGTACAATAATAACATGACTATTTGTGTGTGTGTGTGTGAATTCCGGTTTAACGTCACTTTCAACAATTTTTCAGTCATAAAACGACGGTGTCTGGTTGCGACAGGGAGCTCAATGCTCACTTTTATAGTGCTGCCTCACTGAAGTATAATGTCCCAGACACATTGCATGATACCACACCCAGTCACATTATCCTGACACTGGGTCGACCAGTCCTAGCTCTACCCTGTATATCTGAGTGCCAAGCGAGGAGCAGCTAGTACCATTTTTAACGACTTTGGTATGTCGCGGCCCGGGATCGAACCCGTGACCTTCCCTTCCCCGGAGCGGACACTCTACCAACTGAGCTATCGGGGCCGGTACAATAATAACATGTGTACCTACATTTTTACAAGTAAATATATGTACACTACAGAACGGGCCTCCGTGGCCTAATGGATAAGAGCGCTGACTCTTAGTCATTAGGTCTCTCACCGCCGTGGGTTCGAGCCTCGCTCGGGTCACGTGTGAGACGCCAAGTTCTGCAACGGAAGGTCAGGTGGTTTTTCTCCGGGTACTCCGGTTTTCGCCCACCTATGATTAACGATCGGCTCGATATGAGTGAAATAATCTTGAAAGGGTCGTAAAACCCAAACCAAAAAAAAAAAAAAAAAAAAAAATGTACACTACAGTAGTGTCTATATAGGGTTTGAACCCTAATATTTCCTTCAACAATTTCATGAATTCAGGTAAAATCTCACCAAAGGACTATGCACAATTCCTGTTCATACCTAATGTTTGAGGTGATACACATGGAAGTGTAGAAACTCCGTGTGGGTATCCCATCAAACCTAAAGCATAAACTTCTTTACTGTATTACGTGGAAAGATATTGAATATAATAATTTTTACAATGAAAAGAAATACAGTCAGTCAAAAGAAATCAGGAAGTAACACATCACGATAACGAGTCCGTGAAATGAAGACCCCCTAAACCCCACTTTATATAGAGAAAAATGAGGTTTACGGGGGTATACATTATCTGCCTTATTTTTGCTCAAAACCATAGATTGAGGCGGTTCTAACGAGCACCCACAATCTATGTTGAAAGCAGAAATAATAAAGATGTTATCATGTTTACCTGAAATTTACCATTTTCTGACACCATGTTGGACGCCATTATTTCTTACGGACATGTTTTCCTAATGGAATTATAATAAGCGTTGGCATGAGGGAACCTTAGGTAAAGTCTTGTAGAACGGGAGAAAAGAGATAGAATAGATAGTAGAGAAGATGAATTGATGGTTTGGTTTGGAGGTCAGTTGTAAAGTAGATCAAATCATGAGCGCGTAGTGCGCTTGATTTGTCTACTAACAACTGACCCACAAACTGTGATTTATTGCTCAACAAATCACATACAAGAGCTGATCTATTTTGATTCTAACACGCTGAAAATCGTCAATAATGCTGCTGTTTCCTTCAAAATCTCGCAACTTTACGCCATTGTTTTAGGTATCCCGCTAAAATTATCGACTGAAACACATGCATTTATATCCTTTTCTAACGTTTTTGATGCGAGAAAATGACGTTACACCGTCTAACGTCAAGTAAATCGACTTGTGACGTCATAAATTGGCAGTTTTTAATGACGTCACTCGTCACACTCTTCCGAGCTGTGATTTGTTGCAGAATAAAACACAGTTATTTTCCATTGCCTATATAGGCGCGCTGTGTTAGAATTAGTGTTTAAAGATGTACCAACCCGCTTTGTGGGTCATAAGCATCAGTTTCTTGCGAAAAAAAATGTGCACTGTGCTGGTTAACCACTTATGTAAAAGCCTTCCCAGACAAGTGTGGTTAGGTAAACTGACCTGCTCAATATGACCTAATGACCTGGAAAGTGTTAACTTGGCTGTAAAACTAAAAAAGTAAAATAAAATTACCCTATGTTGTATATAGTCATTTTCAGGGCATACAGAGTCATCTTCAACGTCTTGTTCATCTCCTGCTGATGCACCCTGGGAAAACATCAGGTCGTGGTCCGACAAACCAAACATATCTAAACATAATTAAAGAACTATACCTTTACATGTATCATTTTTGCAATAGGTCCCTGCAGCCGTCGGATGTATCACTTGACTGAGGATCAGGTCACAGGTTCGATTTCCACCTGGTCAGCCACATTCTTTAGTGGGGATTGATCATGAAATCTTTTCTATGGTTATACACTCCCTTATGTATGCCTGCCAAGGAAGAGAGCAGACCCTTCTTTCAGAAGGAATCAGTTTATACAAAAGCAAGGAGAGTGATCATGAAATCTTTTATACTGTCATTTTCTCCCTTCTGCTGATTCAAGAAAGGGAGCTGTCAGTTTCTGGCAAAAGAATGCCCACTGTACTGGTTAACTACTTATGTATAATGTGATTCTGCAAACTGACCAGCATGATATGAAGTGATAAACATGTCCATTACATTACGATAACACACCCGTGCGACATAGTGCATTTTTCACATCTACAAAATGGCTACTTTTCTTATGAAAATCTGTGATATTTTTCTTATTTATACTGCAAACATAGGTTGTGGGTACTCGTTAGAACCTCCTCACCGAGGCGGTTCTAACGAGTACCCACAACCTATGTCTTGGAGCAGAAATATTTATACTGCAAACATAGGTTGTGGGTACTCGTTAGAACCGCCTCACCGAGGCGGTTCTAACGAGTACCCACAACCTATGTCTTGGAGCAGAAATACGAAAAATAATGTATACCCCTGTAAACTCCAGTTTTCTCTATATAAAGTGGGGTTTAGGGGGGTCTTCATTTCACGGACTTGTTCACGTGATGAACTCCAAACCTAAAAGCAAACAGGAAGTCCCCAAATGGTCAACATTTTAAACAAGACCTTAGCTTGCATGCGAATTTTTTTAACAGAAGTAAAACTCTGCGAGAATAACCTCAAAACCATTGATAGAGGTGTAGGCAGTGCTGAATGACTTAAGTTTTACTTCCCATCAACTCCTAAGGCCAGTATAGGAGACAGGAACCTGGTTTAAATACTCCAGGAAGTAAGTCTGAAGAAGCCAAACCCATGAACCTTGGTTTATGAGGGTTGTGGCTTAATGAGTGTGTGTGTGTGTGTGAATTCGGGTTTAACGTCGCTTTCAACAATTTTTCAGTCATATCACGGCGGTGTCTGGTTGCGACAGGGAGCTCAATGCTCACGTTTATAGTGCTGCCTCACTGAAGTATCATGTCCCAGACACATTACATGATACCACACCCAGTCACATTATCCTGACACTGGATCGACCAGTCCTAGCTCTACCCCGTAAATCTGAGTGCCAAACGAGGAGCAGCTAGTACCATTTTTAACGACTTTGGTATGTCGCGGCCCGGGATCGAACCCGAGACCTCCCGTTCCCCGGAGCGGACACTCTACCAACTGAGCTATCGGGGCCGGTGTGTGGCTTAATGAGGGAGTTACAACAATATATTCATTAATTTTCGTCTACACAAGCAAAACAAGAGGGCCCACAGGGCCCTGATTCGCTCACCTGAGAGTCACTGTCTCTGGTACATTCTATTTTTCGCTCTGGTGGCCATCTTGTTCATCAGAGTGGAACAATTTTAGCTATTTTGGTAGGGAGTCACCTATGCAACATTCCTGTGAAGTTTGAATCAAATTGGCCTAAGGGTTTAGGAGGAGTTTGTGTTTGAAGGAAATTTACTTTGTTTTTCTGGCGGCCATTTTACTCATTGGAGCGGAACCGTTTTAGCTATTTTGGTAAAGGGTCACCTGAGCAATGTTTCTGTGAAGTTTGAATGAAATTGGCCCAAGGATACAGTAGAAGTTGGCATTTAAAGATTTTTCTATTTTTAGCTCTGGTGGCCATCTGCACCGGAACAGAATGATTTTAGCTATTTTGGTAGGGAGCCACCAAGGCAACATGAAGTTTGAATCAAATTGGCCCAAGGGTTTAGGAGGAGTTCACATTTAAATCAAATTGTGGACGACTAAGGCTGACACGATTAATCGTATAATCGATTGATCAATCAATAAATTCCACAAAATGATTATCATTGTTGATTTGCTTTTAATCGATTACTTAATAGGTACAATTTACTCCCCAAAGTTATGCCTATAATAGCTGGATGAATGGCAAACAGTGCAGTCCCTGATGAGACGCCGCATCCTGCGGCATCTCATCTGGGTCTACACTGTTTGCTCAGGCCTGTCTGTTCAAATATACATATGGTAAAGTGCAACAAATGGTAAGAGTCATGCTCAGAAGAAAGCCAGAGAGGTAAAATTATGACAAAAACCTTAGTGATTACTAATCGATTATCGATCGCTATGACATGACTGATAATCAATTATCTTTTCAGCTCCGATTAGCCAGCCCTATTGACGACGCACAACAGACATTCACTAATCACAATACCTAACCATGAGCACTTCGCGCTCAGGTGTCGTGCTCAGGTGAGCTAAGATGGCCGTCATTGTGTCAGATGAAGTGATTCATCTTAACCCTTCAAGTGCCAATCAAGAGTAGCAGATGACATTTTCAAAGTACAGCAATGATCCTAAGTATTGGGACAGATAGGCCTAAGCAAACAGTGTAGACCCAGATCAGACTGCTCCTGAAGGAGCAGTCTGATCAGGGTCTACACTGTTTGCCTTTCTGTCCACACCTTTTGGATTTCTTTGCTGGATCATGAAACAAATTTGTTAAAAATTTAAGGAGAATTATAGCAAGTCCTCAAGGTGTCCGAATTTTTCAGACATTTACAGTATTTTTTTTTCTCATAACGATAACACACTCGTGCGGCATAGTGCATTTTTCTTATCTCCAAAATGGATACTTTTCTGGTGAACATCCGTGATATTTTTCTTATTGACACTGCAAACATTGGTTGTGGGTGCTCGTTAGAACCGCCTCATTGAGGCGGTTCTAACCAGTACCCACAACCTATGTCTTGGAGCAGAAATAAGAACAAGAGGGCCATGATGGCCCTGGATCGCTCACCTGATCCATAGAGTAACAAGTGGGCCCAGGAAAGGGCCATTATTGACCCCAGGGTTATAATGTGCATAATGTTGTGGGAGGTCTAAAAAGGTGAAGCTTCATACCAAATATCACCAAAGGCTATAAATTGAACAATTTTGGCAGAGGTCCAGTAATATCTAAGACCTGGTCCTTGCAGTTTCAGAGAAGAAGATTTTTTTAAAGATATTCCCTGCATAAGCCTATGTAAAACCAAATTGCCCCGGGGCTAGGTCCACTAGATGAAGCTTCACACCAAATAGACCTGGGCCTTGCTGTATCAGAGAAGAAGATTTTCAAAGATTATCTCTATATATTATAAGCCTATGTAAAACCAAAGGGCCCGGGTAGAGGTCCACTAGATGAAGCTACATACCAAATATCAAAAGCATGGGCCTTGCAGTTTCGAAGAATCAGATTTTCAAAGACTATCTCTATATAAGTCTTATGTAAAACCAATGGGTCTCGAGCAGGGGCATTTTTGGCCCAAGGGCTATAATGTGAACAATCTTGATAGAGGTCCACTAAATGACATTTCACACCAAATATCAAAGACCTAGGCATTGTGGTTTCACAGAAGAAGATGTTTAAAGATTTTGACTATATAAGCCTATGTAACACCAAAGGGCCCAAAGGCAGGGGCACTTTGGCCCTATGACTATAATTTGAACAATCTTGGTAGAGGTCCACTAGATGAAGCTTCATACCAAATATAAAAGACCTAGGCCTTATGGTTTCAGAGAAGAAGATTTTTCAAGATTTTCCCTATATAAGTCTATGTAAAACCAAAGGGCCCCGGAGCGGGGGCATTTTTGGCCCCAGGACTATAATCTGAACAATCTTGTTAGAGATCCACAAGATGAAGCTTCATACCAAATATCAAAGACCTGGGCCTTGCGGTTTCAGAGAAGAAGATTTTTAAAGATTTTCCCTATATAAGCCCATGTAAAACCAAAGGGCCCCGGGGAGGGGGCATTTTTGGCCCCAGCACTATAATTTGAAGGGTCCACTAAATGAAGCTTCATACCAAATAACAAAGACCTGGGCCTTGCGGTTTCAGAGAAAAAGATTTTTAAAGATTTTTCAAATATAAGCCCATGTAAAACTAAAGGGCCCCGGGGTGGGGGCATTTTTGGCCCCAGCACTATAATTGGAACAATCTTGGTAGGGGTCCACAAGATGAAGCCTCATACCAAATATCAAAGACCTGGGCCTTGCGGTTTCAGAGAAGAAGATTTTTGAAGATTTTCCCTATATAAGCCCATGTAAAACCAAAAGGCCCAGGGCTCAGGGGGGGGGGGGGGGGGGGGGGGGGGAGGACCTGGGCCTTGTGGGGTGAAGCTTCATACCAAATATCAAAGACATGGGCCTTATGGTTTCAGAGAAGAAAATTTTTTACAGATTTTCCCTATATAAGCCCATGTTAAACCAAAGGGCCCCAGAGTGGGGGCATATTTGACCCCAGCACTATAATTTGAACAATCTTGGTAGGGGTCCACTAAATGAAGCTTCATACCAAATATCAAAGACCTAGGCCTTGCGGTTTCAGAGAAGAAGATTTTTAAAGATTTTCCCTATATAAGCCCATGTAAAACAAAAGGGCCCCGGGGCTGGGTCATTTTTGGCCCCAGCAGTATAATTTGTACAATCTTGGTAGGGGTCCACTAGATGAAGATTCATACCAAATATCAAAGACCTGGGCCTTGCGGTTTCAGAGAAGAAGATTTTTAAAGATTTTCCCTATATAAGCCCATGTAAAACCAAAGGGCCCCGGAGCGGGTGCATATTCGACCCCAGCACTATATTTTGAACAATCTTGGTAAGGGTCCACTAGATGAAGCTTCATACCAAATATCAAAGACCTGGGCCTTGCGTTTTCAGAGAAAAAGATTTTTAAAGATTTTCCCGATATAAGCCCATGTAAAACCAAAGGGCCCCGGGGCGGGGGCATTTTTGGCCCCAGCCTTATAATTTGAACAAACTTGGTAGGGGTCCCCTAGATGAAGCTTCATACCAAAAATCAAAGACCTGGGCCTTACTGTTTCAGAGAAGAAGATTTTTAAAGCTCTCCCCTATATAAGCCAATGTAAAACCAAAGGGCCCTGGAGTGGGGGCATTTTTTGCCCCAACACTATAATTTGAACAATCTTGGTAGGGGACCACTAGATGAAGCTTCATACCAAATATCAAAGACCTGGGCCTTGCAATTGCAGAGAAGAAGATTTTTAAAGATTTTCCCTATCTAAGCCCATGTAAAACCAAAGGGCCCCAGAGCGGGGGCATTTTTGGACCCAGCACTATAATTTGAACAATCTTGGTAGGGGTCCACTAGATGAAGCTTCATACCAAATATCAAAGACCTGGGCCTTACGGTTTCAGAGAAGAAGATTTTTAAAGATTTTCCCTATATAAGCCCATGTAAAACCAAAGGGCCCCGGAGCGGGGGCATTTTTGGCCCGAGCACTATGATTTGAACAATCTTGGAAGAGGTCCACTAGATGAAGCTTCATACCAAATATCAAAGACCTGGGCCTTGTGGTTTCAGAGAAGAAGATTTTTTAAGTTTTTGGTGAAAAAAATCTGTTTTTGGCTCCTATGACCTAGATGTGCAACGGACCGGAACCATTTGAACAACTTTGAAAGGGGACCACCTAAGGATCATTCCTGTGAAGTTTGGTCAAAATCCGATCAGTGGTTTAGGAGGAGATGTTGTTTAAAGAATTGTTTACGGACGGACGGACGCACGGACGGACGCACGACGGACGACGGACGAAAAGTGATCCCAAAAGCTCACCTCGTCACTACGTGACGGTGAGCTAAAAATAATTAATACCCCAATAAACCCCAGTTTTCTCTATATAATGTGGGGTTTAAGGGGACGGACTTGTTCACGTGATGTTATTTTTCCAAGATTTTAAGTGCTAAAGAAGTTCTAGAGCAGTCAACATTCTATTTGTTTTTCTTATCTTTCAGAGAAACAAGAGGACCAAGCTAGCTTGGTCCTGTATCGCTCACCTGAGCTAACAGATTCAAAGTTTAAGGAAGTGCCAACCTTTACTGAAGGCTTTATAGGAGGACATGGTGATGACAGGGTAAGCATTTTCTGAAAATCAAGTAGAATGTAACTCTATGATAAACAGGCTGACCTCACCGGTTTTCAAACTCATTCAAGCTTTTATTCCTGACTTGCTAAGAAGATCCGATTTAAACTGAAGTGGCTATGGTGATGACAAGTTCAAAAACAAGTTTTCAAACTCCTCCAAGCTTTCTGCCTGACTTCCTTGTTTGTAAGTTTCATCAAGATCCGTTCAAAACTGAAGGGGCAGCAGTGATGACAATGTCGAAAATAGGCATTTTCAGCAATCAAAGGCACGTCACTCTATGATAAATGTGCCGACTTGGCCGGTATTCGAACTCACCTGAGGTTTTATTCTCAGCCTACTTACATGTAAGTTTCAGAAAGATCCGATCAGACTTGGCCAGTATTCAAACTCATCCAAGATTTTATTCCCAGCCACCTCACATATAAGTTTCAGAAAAATCCGATCAAAACTGAAGGGGCTACGGTGATGACAAGGTCAAAATTTGGCATTTTTAGCAATCAAGGGATGTTACTCTAAAATAAATGAGCCGACCTGGCCAGTTTTCGAACTCATCCGAGGTTTTATCCCCGGCCACCTTACATATAAGTTTCAGAAAAATCTGATCAAAACTGAAGGGGCTACGGTAATGACAAGGTCAAAAATCAACATTTTCAGCCATCAAAGGGACATAACTCTACGATAAATGGGCTGACTTAGCCTGTTTTCGAACTCATCCAAGATTTTATCACCAGCCACCTTACATATAAGTTTCAGAAAGATCCGATCAAAACTGAAGGGGCTACCGTGATGACAAGGTCAAAAATCGGCATTTTCAGCAATCAAAGGGACGTAACTCTATGATAAATGGGCCAACTTGGCCGGTATTCCAACTCATCCTAGGTTTTATCTCCATTCACCTTACATATAGGTTTCAGAAAGATTAGATCAAAACTGCAGTGGCTACGGTGATGACATGGTAAAAAATCGACATTTTCAGCCATCAAAGGGACATAACTATATAGTAAATGGGGCAACTTGGCCGATTTTCGAACTCATCCGAGGTTTTATCCCCAGCCACATTACATATAAGTTTCAGAAAGATCCGATCAAAACTGAAGGGGCTACTGTGATGACAAGGTCAAAAATCAACATTTTCAGCAATCAAAGGGACCTTACTCTATGATAAATAGGCTACCTTTGCTGGTATGCGAACTCATCCGAGGTTTTATCCCCAGCCACCTTGCATATAAGTTTCAGAAAGATCCGATCCAAACTGAAAGGGCTACGGTGATGACAAGGTCAAAAATCGGCATTTTCAGCAATCAAAGGGACGTTACTCTGTGATAAGTGGACCAACTTTGCTGGTTTTCGAACCCATCCGAGATTTTATCCTCAGCCACTTTACATATAAGTTTCAGAAAGATTCGATCAAAACTGAAAGGGCTACAGTGATGACAAGGTCAAAAATCAGCATTTTCAGCAATCAAAGGTACGTTACTCTACGATAAATAGGCTGATTTGTTCAGTTTTCAAACTCATCCGAGATTTTATCCCCAGCCACCTTACATATAAGTTTCAGAAAGATCCGATCAAAACTGAAGGGGCTACGGTGATGACAAGGTCGAAAATCGGCATTTTCAGCAATCAAAGGGATGTAACACTATGATTAACCGGCGGACTTGGCCGGTTTTCGAACTCATCCGAGGTTTTATCCCCAGCCACATTACATATAAGTTTCAAACAGATCCGATCAAAACTGAAGGGGCTACGGTGATGACAAGGTCAAAAATCAACATTTTCAGCAATCAAAGGGACCTTACTCTATGATAAATAGGCTACCTTTGCTGGTATGCGAACTCATCCGAGGTTTTATCCCCAGCCACCTTGCATATAAGTTTCAGAAAGATCCGATCCAAACTGAAAGGGCTACGGTGATGACAAGGTCAAAAATCGGCATTTTCAGCAATCAAAGGGACGTTACTCTGTGATAAGTGGACCAACTTTGCTGGTTTTCGAACTCATCCGAGATTTTATCCTCAGCCACTTTACATATAAGTTTCAGAAAGATTCGATCAAAACTGAAAGGGCTACAGTGATGACAAGGTCAAAAATCAGCATTTTCAGCAATCAAAGGGACGTTACTCTACGATAAATGGGCCGATTTGTTCAGTTTTCGAACTCATCCGAGATTTTATCCCCAGCCACCTTACATATAAGTTTCAGAAAGATCCGATCAAAACTGAAGGGGCTACGGTGATGACAAGGTCGAAAATCGGCATTTTCAGCAATCAAAGGGACGTAACTCTATGATTAATCGGCGGACTTGGCCCGTTTTCGAACTCATCCGAGGTTTTATCCCCAGCCACATTACATATAAGTTTCAAAAAGATCAGATCAAAACTGAAGGGGCTACGTTGATGACAAGGTCGAAAATTGGTATTTTCAGCAATCAAAGGGACGTAACTCTATGATAATTGGGCCGACTTGGCCGGTTTTCGAACTCATCCGAGTTTTTATCCCCAGTCACCTTACATATAAGTTTCAGAAAGATCCGATCAAAACTGAAGGCGCTACGGTGATGACAAGCATTTTCCCATAGTAAGTCTATGGGACCTTGTGGTTACCATAGGAACCAAAGTTTTAGAGCGATTTGGAAAAAAAGTTTATGTCATCAATGCCCCACCAGAGGCATGCTACAGATGAGAAATGATTGAGATCAGCCTGCAGGATACAGAGATATAGCTGCTCAAAAGTGTGGACGGACGACGGACGGACGACCCACTATACTATAAGCTCCCCTGGAGCCTTCGGCCCAGGTGAGCTAAAAAAGGGGCTTGATATTTTATGTAAATTCATATGTAATTTCAAGCCTTATTTTCTCTGACAGATAAGAAAAGAACTAGAAATGTGTCCAAAGGACACAAATGCCCTCACCTGGTAGAATAATTGAGAAAACTTAACGGCAAATTGCTAATGCCATCTCAGACACAGATCCAGATGTGGCTGGAGAGCGCTAACACTATATTCTTCAAACGGCAGGGACATAAACACAAAAGGACCAAGACGGTCCTGTATTGCTCACCTGAGCTAACAGATTCAAAGTTTCAGGAAGTGCCAACCTTTCCTGAAGGATTTATTGGAACACAATGTGGTGACATGGTAAGCATTTTCTGCAATCAAGTAGAATGTAACTCTACGGTAAATCAGCTGACTACACTGATTTTCAAACTCATTCAAGCTTTTATTCCTGACTTGTTTATGTGTAACTTTCAAGTAACAAGGTCAAAAATCGGCATTTTCAGCAATTAAACGAATGTAACTCTATGATAGATGGGCCGATTTGACTGGTTTTCGAACTGATTCAAGTTTTTATCCCCAGCAACCTTACATATAAGTTTCAGAAAGATCCAATCAAAACTGACGGGCTACCGTAATGACAAGGTCGAAAATCAGTATTTTCAGCAATCAAAGGGACGTAACTCTATGACAAAAGGGCCGATTTGGCTGGTTTTCTAACTGATCCAAGTTTGTATCCCCAGCCACCTTACATATAAGTTTCAGAAAGATCCAATCAAAACTGAAGGGGCTACAGTGATGACAAGGTAAAAATCGGCATTTTCAGCAATCAAAGGGACGTAACTCAAAGAGAAATGGGCAGTCTTGGCATGTATTCGAACTCATCCTAGGTTCTATCACCAGCCGCCTTACATATAAGTTTCAGAAAGATCCGACCAAAACTGAAGGGGGTACGGTGATGATAAGGTCAAAAATTGGCATTTTCAGCAATCAAAGGGACGTAACTCTATGATAAATGGGCGTCGGCCGGTTTTTGAACTCCTCCAAGGTTTAATCCCCAGCCACCTTACATATAAGTTTCAGAAAGATCGGATCAAGACTGAAGGGGCTACCGTGATGACAAGGTCAAAAATCGGCATTTTCAGCAATCAAAGGGACGTAACTCTATGATAAATGGGCCGACTTTTGAACTCATCCGAGTTTTTATCCCTAGTCACCTTACATATAAGTTTCAGAAAGATCTGATCAAAACAGAAGGGGCTACCGTGATGAAAAGGTAAAAAATCTGCATTTTCAGCAATCAAAGGGATGTAACTCAATGATAAATGGGCGGACTTGGCCGGTTTTCGAACTCATCCGAGGTTTTATCCCCAGCCACCTTGCATATAAGTTTCAGGGCTACTGTGATGACAAGGTCAAAAATCAGCATTTTCAGCAATTAAAGGGACGTAACTCTATGATAAATGGGCTGACTTGGCCAGTATTCGAACTCATCAGAGTTTTTTCCCCAGCCACCTTACATATAAGTTTCAGATAGATCTGATCAAAACTGAAGGGGCTACGGTGATGACAAGGTAAAAAATTGGCATTTTCAGCAATCAAAGGGATGTAACCCTAAGATAAATGGGCGGACTTGGCCGGTTTTTGAACTCATCCGAGGTTTTATCCCCAGCCACCTTACATATAAGTTTCAGAAAGATCCGATCCAAACTGAAGGGGCTACGGTGATGACAAGGTCGAAAATGGGCATTTTCAGCAATCAAAGGGACGTAACTCTATGATAAATGGGCAGACTTGGCCGGTTTTCGAACTCATCCGAGTTTTTATCCCCAGTCACCTTACATATAAGTTTCAGAAAGATCTGATCAAAACTGAAGGCGCTACGGTGATGACAAGCATTTTCCCATAGTAAGTCTATGGGACCTTGTGGTTGCCATAGGAACCAAAGTTTTAAAGCGATTTGGAAAAAAAGTTTATGTCATCAATGCCCCACCAGAGGCATGCTACAGATTAGAAATGATTGAGATCAGCCTGCAGGATACAGAGAATCTTAGATATAGCTGCTCAAAAGTGTGGACGGACGACGGACGGACGGACGACGGAGGACCCACTATACTATAAACTCCCCTGGAGCCTTCGGCCCAGGTGAGCTAAAAAGCTGCAAGCCGATTTTAATCAACACTTGAGGTGTTTTTCAGTCCTGTTGTGCTTTCCTAGCTGCCAAAGGATAACATAACTATACATAATGTGAACAATTCCGTGAAATGAACACCCCCGTACACCCCACTTTAGAGAAAACCCGGGTGTACGGAGGGTAAACAATATTTTTCTTATTTCTGCTCCAAAACATGAGGCGGTTCTACCGAGCACCCACAACCTATGTTTGCCCTATTAATGAGAAAAATATGGCAGATTTTCGTCAGAAAAGTAGGCATTTTGGAGATATGGAAAAATGCACTATGTCACACGGGTGTGTTTTTGTAATGATCTGATGGAAATGTGTGGCAGCCCTAAAAAGTTTCCCTATCATTCATCATATGGTAGGATATAAGAATCTTATATGGGTGTGAGGGGTGGATTGAAAAATCCGTCCCGAGGGACACTGTCCGGCATCAGGAGGCTTGCCGAGTGATGCCAGACAATGATCCCGAGGGACGGATTTTTCTATCCACCCCTCACGCCCATATTGGATTCTTTTTCTTGCATACCTTCAATTTCTATTGCGAATTTTTAATGCTGCTGTCACTTTGGTTACCGACGTCCGCCATTTTGTGATGACACAACAGGAATGTTTAGTGACGTCACGCATGACGACGCCGCGCATGAGGTTGTAATCAACCAGTACATTTATCAAACACACGATTTTATTCGATTTGGGGTCGGAACACCAGGGTCAGAACATAAATTTCTATCCCAGGGTAAAATCACGGATTTCCTTGTCTTGTGTGCAAGAATATATTTTCTAGTCCCTTTTGGTATCGATTCTGTTTTGGAATTTTGATAATATTTGAGGTTCATTGATAGACCTAATTGGCCAAAACTGGCTTAACTGGTCCACATTATGAAAACACATCCGTGGGACTTAGAGCATTTTTCTCATCTCCAAAATGGAAATTTTTCAGATGAAAATCCATAATATTTTTCTTATTTATACTGCAAACATAGGTTGTGGGTACTTGTTAGAACCGCCTCAGTGAGGCGGTTCTAACGAGTACCCACAACCTACGTCTTGATGCATAAATGAGAAAAATAAAATATACCCCCGTAAACCTCAGCTTTCACTATATAAAGTGGGGTTTAGTGGGGTGTTAATTTCACGGACTTGTTCACATGATGCAGAAAAACTTGTGACCTGTATACTTTTCAGTTCTGTGGTGTATTCCTTGCTTCCAAAAGATAACCCTTTCATAGAACTTATTTGCCATATCATGTTAATCGACATGTAATGTCAAACCCAATTTTCCCTGGCAAATAAGCAAAAAGCTAATCGTGATTCACTCTTGAACGATTGATATCTAACAATTTTGCACGAATTTCTTGATTAGTTCAATTGTGCAGGAAAAAACACAGAAATTATAAACTAGATATGCCCAAATATTTCTCAGTCAGAATGTTTAATTATGGTGTTTATACAAAAAAATGCTTCTATTTAATCTACATGTTTTGACTGCTTTTAATCTCCTGTTATCCAGAAAATATTTTGTTTGTAAAATTGTTGTGAAATCATGAGTAGAAAATATTTTGTTTGTAAAATTGTTGTGAAATCATGAGAGGGATAATCTCCCCTGAAATGATGTAATAATCCTTAACAAGCTACTGTAAGTCTTTAATCCCAAGAAATATCCAAAGAGCCGGCCACTTAACCCATTTTGTACCGGAAACCCCAAAATGGATACCCTGGCAAACAGTGCAGGCCCAGATCAGACGCCGCAGAATGCGGTGTCTGATCAGGGCCTGCACTGTTTGCGAAAAGTTAAGCCATTTTCCCAATCAATTTTGAAAATAATGCAGCCTGTCACCCCTAAATTTTGAAATGGACTCCTGCTATATATAGAGAGGAAGATTCCATTTGGTGCAAAAAGGGTTATAAAGGATACTTATCACAAAGACAAAATTAGGAGACACTGCACATAAATCCTATTAAAACTTTCAGACCCAAGGACCTGTACATTTACCTACCTAAAAATCCTCATGAAGACTTGCTGTAATTCTCCTAAAACTTGAACAAATTTGTTTCATGATCCAGCAAGGACTTAAAAAGGTGCACACAGAATAACCAACAATGTAGACCCTGATCAGACTATTAAACCTTTCAGACCTAAGGACCTGTACATTTACCTACCGTATAAATCCTAATGAGGACTTGCTGTAATTCTCCTAAAACTTGAACAAATTTGTTTCATGATCTACCAAGGAGTTCAAAAGGTGCAGACAGAATGGCAAATAGTGTAGACCCTGATCAGACTGCTTGCTGGTACAGTTCTTAATTGCCCCCCCCCACACACACACACATACATCCCTGTATGTTTGCAGCAGTGACAAGCGAAATTTCTGTCGTCAGAATAAAACAAGAATTCCGCCAAAGATTATGTCGCGCCTGTAGTAAACATAATCATTAATTTTGACGGTCTGACAAATGTACGAAAGGACGGAAAACTGGAGTCCTATATCATGCCATGCTAATAGCAGGTGCAGTGTTGCGCCGAGAGGGGGCCATGGGGCCATTTGCCTACCTAAAGTCATTGATGGCCCTTTCAACATTAAACATGGGGCCCGGATGACCCTCAGAAATCAACAACGTTGCTTATATTTTATTTACTGAAGCCCCTTTAAAATATAAAATGACCCTTTGGAAAATGTCATAAAGGCCATTGGTGTCCCCCAAGCAATCGAGCCTAGGCACAACACTGCAGGTGTTACCGAAAGAAAGCAATCACTGCTCACCTATGTCATAAATGCTATTTTCTTTCGAGTTGGCCCTCTTCTTTGTGAAACTTGAAATTACTCTCACCTTTTCAGGCAGAATGGGTAAAAAGCAATTTTTGCAAGGAACTGTTTCATCAAGTAAACAAGCCTATACATTCTTGACACCTTTAGGGAAACTGGAACACCTGGCCGATTTTTTCATTTTTCATAGGGAGGCAACTTTCGGGACTTCCCGTTCTATTTTCTATAAGATCTCTCCCACTGAAAAAGGGGTCTACTCTTAAAGGAAAGAATTTGCTCCTCAGGAGCAAATTCTTTCCTTTAAGAGTTGACCCCTGTTGACATGGGAGACAAAAATATTTTTGCAAGAGTTGCCTCCCCTGAAGGTGTTCCCATTCCCCTTAAACTCCATTTTATGTAGTAAAACTGGGGTTTACAGGGGTATACATTATTTTTTTCTTATTTCTGCTCAAAAACATAGATTGTGGCTGAGAAAAAAATAAACCCTATTTACGAGAATGGATGTGTCCACTTCCATAGAGAAGACGGAAGACTTCAGTTCAGAAACTCACAGTTTCCACAACCTGGGTTTTGAGCAGTAATATGAAAAAAATCAGAATTTATTTTTATCAGAAAATGTTCGTTTTTGGGAATAGGTGTGTTTTGTTAATGCCAGCTGCAAAATCAGTTGCTTAGGAAAATGTTTCTAAAACCGACATGTGTCTGATGAAAATTTGCCATTTTTTTCTTATCCTGTTGAGCAATAATTAGAAAACTGACTACTGTTTAAAAAAATTTCTGTGGCGCTTTAAGAGTTAAATGTTAATGATTTAACGATATGTTAACTAATTAACTTTGGGCATCATTAGTTTTGAACTGGTCCCACATCACAAAAACACAAATTTAAAATTTTGACCCCCTTAAGCCCATCTTTTATACAGTAAAACTGGGGTTTACAGTTCAAACAAATTTCCACAATCTATGTTTTAAGCAGAAATATGAAAATTATCCAAATTTTTTATCTGAAAATTTTCATTTTTTTTGTCGGTAAAATTTTCAATATATTATGAACCGGAAAATCCAAAAAGGGTAGTTGGCAAACAGTGCATTCCCAGATCAGATGCCGCGGAACGCACCATCTGATCAAGGCCTACACTGTTTGCGAAATGTTCAGGCCAGTTTCAATACAGATTTTGAAGAAAACACAACCAGACACCCCTATATTTTGAAATGGACTCCTGCTATATATAAGGAGGAAGATTCCATTTGATACATAAAGGGTTAAATAAGCGTGTTTTTGTCAGGAGGTGTATCCAAACCCTTCCCCTTCCCAAATTTTCTTACTGAGAGAATACAAGAAGGCGATGTGAGCGTCCAGACTGGGATCAGTCAGCCTGTGTCCACTGTGCATCTGCTCTAGTTGTTGCTGAGTCGTCGAAGAGTGGGGGTCATCAAGGGTGAATAACTCTCGTAACTCATACTTGCTGAAATACCTGTCAACAGAAATGAGATTGTGTAAATCATTATGAAAACATGCCTATACAAATACACCTCAACCTCGTTATAACACGGAACTCCGGGTCCAACCAACGGACCGTGTTAGTTAACCGAATCGTGTTATAAACGCCGACCGTGTTTGTCAAAGATCAACCATTGACACAATGGTGATCAATAGTTTCCCAAACAAGATGATGTGCGGTCCGGTTAATGGCCGTATTTCCCGACTAAAATGTGTTTAGAACTAATCAATGGCAGTAAATACAATAGCCCAGTCACTTTAATCGAAACCAGCTGATAAACCATGTTTTATATCCAGGAATCGTCTGATCTGCCAGCGAGTATGACGCCATTTTGATAGCTGGTTCC
Source organism: Lucinisca nassula (assembly GCA_963580285.1). Taxonomy (NCBI): domain Eukaryota; kingdom Metazoa; phylum Mollusca; class Bivalvia; order Lucinida; family Lucinidae; genus Lucinisca; species Lucinisca nassula. Next base: position 129,237,239 of record OY757022.1, on the reverse strand, counting down.
TGGCTAACTTTGTTGTAACTGAGCGTCCGGAACCGTACCGAACTACAGTACCGTTAAACTCCGTTCAGAAAATCTGAATCATCGATTTTTTCGTTTCTTCCTCTTAATACTCATTTTAGCCCATACATCACTATGGGAAAGTTTTAGACCTCACCCTCCGCCGATTTCTCCAGCAAGTCGTATGCCTCTGCGACAGTCAGGAAAGACAGTGATTATTTGGAGAAAATTGCAAAACAAAGAAATGAGACCACAGACTAAGTCCATTTGATGATGATTGTCAGGTAAAATAATACATATTCAAATACATGTGATGCACTTTATAAATAGATATGCAATTACGACATACCTTACATTCGAATGGCCAGATAGAAGATTACTAGGCACGGGGAGCCACTAGCGCGATGTGCTGTCAACAGTGGTCAAAATGAATTATACCGATGTCAGATGTGGTGTCACAGCTAATGATTTTCCATGAAATTTTCGTGCAAATAAAATATAGACGCCCTTGTAATTTACAAGAGCAGTGACCACTTCTATATATGGTTTAAAAGGGTGTGTCGAACCTGTCAGAATGTCTTAGTCTGTGAACGAAAATTTAGATTTTGAAATTTTCTCCAAATAATCACAGCCTTTCCTGGCTGTCGCTGAGGCATACGACTTGCTGGAGAAATCGGCGGAGGGTGAGGTTTACAACTTTCCCATAGTGATGTATGGGCTAAAATGAGTATTAAAAGGAAGAAACGAAAAAATCGATGATTCAGATTTTCTGAACGGAGTTTAATACATTTCAATGGTGAAATTACCGGTTAGGGTTCGGAACCGGACAATGATCATCGCTGAAAAGAAATTTGAATTACTTCCCTTGAAATGACTTACCCTTAATATTTTAGCCATTTGAAACGATTTTTAATTGCGCACATGGCCTTTGAATGATTTTCTTACCGCGAAAATCGATCTTGAATATGCTTTTAAGATGGAATAAATTGACTTTCTTTTACATGCGGCTCTAGAAAATGAGTTTTATTGCAGCTGACCGATCACATCGTCTGCATCCGTGTTTAAAATTTCTGCTGAGCAGTGATCCTTAACAGAGCGTGATAAATAATTTTTTTCCGGTTGCGTAACTGAATTCTTTATTCTCTTTATCTCACTAAGCCAACACTTTTGATTGTGCCGATGGCAGTTCATGTTTATCATGCGTGTCAAGCTAAACAAGTTTATACACTGTATATTCAACTCTGCTGGAGGCCTGCAATAAATATCAAAAAGTACCGTTATAAACCGTGTTAGCTACCGTGTTAGCTACCATATTACCGCAGTCAAAAGTGAGAGGAAAATAAAGTTGTTGTGCTTAAAACCTGATACAATCCTTGGATAATATTTATAAATGTTGGTTGGGGAAAATTTGGGGTCCAAACCAAAACCGTGTTATATCCGAATTCGTGCTGTAACGAATCGTGCTATAACGAGGTCCGGGTGTACATTGTAAATTTTACTGCCCAAATGACAATTTTCATGTGAAAAATTGTGATATGTTTCTTATTTCTGCTCAAAATATAGATTGTGGGTACTCTTTAGAACCGCCTCATCTGTCAGAATATGACAAGTTTATTCTAATGAGTACCCACAATCTATTTCTTAGAACAGAAATAAGAAAAATATGGTTTACCCCCATAAACCCCAATTTTACTACATAAAAGTGGCGTTGAAGGGCGTCAGAATTATAATAGGTGTGTTTTCATGATAAGTAAGTTTGCTAGTGCATAGACTGGCATGGAGTAATTTCCGTGATGGGTTTCACAGAGTAAAATGACATTCTTACATGACATTTTTTCTATATTTTTTTCTTATTTTTCAGAGAAAATAAGATTTCACAGTGCATGTGAATTGTTTACAAGGCAGACAATTCACATGTAATGTCAGGTCTTGTTTTCTCAGAAATAATATTACATTTCACACAGGCCTTGTTTTCCCAGAAATAATACTACATTTCACACAGGCCTTGTTTTCCCAGAAATAATACATTTCACACAGGCCTTATTTTCTCAGAAATAATATAACATTTCACACAGGCCTCGTTTTCACAGAAATAATACTACATTTCACACAGGCCCCGTTTTCTCAGAAATAGTATTACATTTCACACAGGCCTTGTTTTCTCAGAAATAATATTACATTTCACACAGGCCTTGTTTTCCCAGAAATAATACTACATATCACACAGGCCTCGTTTTCTCAGAAATAATATTACATTTCACACAGGCCTTGTTTTCTCAGAAATAATATAACATTTCACACAGGCCTTGTTTTCCCAGAAATAATACTTCATTTCACACAGGCCTTGTTTTCTCCGAAATAATATTACATTTCAAACATGCCTTGTTTTCTCAGAAATATATTACATTTCACACAGGCCTTGTTTTCCCAGAAATAATACTACATTTCACACTGGCCTTGTTTTCTCAGAAATAATATTACATTTCACACAGGCCCTGTTTTCTCAGAAATAATATCACATTTCACACAGGCCGTGTTTTCTCAGAAATAATATTATATTTCACACAGGCCTTGCTTTCTCAGAAATAATATTAAATTTCACACAGGCCTTGTTTTCTCAGAAATAATATTACATTTCACACAGGCCTTGTTTTCTCAGAAATAATATTACATTTCACACAGGCCTTGTTTTCTCAGAAATAATACTACATTTCACAGAGCACGTGAAAAGGATTCACATGTAATACCAGGTCTTATTTTCTGAAAAATACAGTGTGATACAAAAATAAAAATAAAATTGTTGTATGCCCTAAAAATGTCCACATCATGTAAACACGCCTATATAATTTTGACCCTCTTTAACCATACTTTTATATAGTAAAACTGGTGTTTACTGGGGCATACATTTTTTTTCTTCTGCTCTAAAATATAGATTATGGGTATTCGTTAGAACCATACTGATGAGGCAGTTCTAACGAGTACCAATAATCTATATTTTGAGCAGAAATAAGAACAAGAGGACCATGATGGTCCTACATCACTCACCTGAGCTAAGAGATTAACATGTAGGTCCCAGGGCGGTGCAATTTTTGGACCCATTTGAACCATCTAAGCTGAGGTCCACTGAATGAAGCTAAACATCGAATATCAAAGGCATGGGCCTTCTGGTTCAGACAAGAAGATTTTTAAAAAGTTTTCTCTGTATAAGTCTATGTAAAACCAGTGGGCCAAGGGGCGTGGCCATTATTGGCCCCCATGCTATGATTTGAATGATCATGGTAGAGGTCCACTAGATGAACCTTCATTGCAAATATCAAAGACCTGGGCCTTTTGGTTTCAGAGGAGAAGATTTTTAAAGGTTTCTCTATATAAGCCTGTGTAAAACCAGTTGGCCCGAGGGGGGGGGGGGGGGGGGGGGGGGTTGGTGGTGTTTCGGCGCTAAAGTTCACAAAGCATTTATATAGGCGTGTTTTCGTTCGCAATGAAGCTTCTATGGCTGGATTAAAGACTTATCTGTAGATATTTCTGTCATGCCTGAATTTCTCTGACAAACACATTACAATAACACACCCGTGCAACATAGTGCATTTGTTCACATCTCCAAAATGGCTTCTTTTCTGATGAAAATCGGTGATATTTTTCTTATTTATAATGCAAATATAGGTTGTGGGTGCTCATTAGAACTGCGGCCACGTGGTCAGAAAATGACGTCATACGGTTTCCGTTTACACAATACACATTAATGCAGTCAAGGACATAAAACACACACCTGATTGAGACGTTCCAATAAGTACCCAAAACCTATGACTTAGAGCAGAAATAAAAACAAGAGGGCCATGATGGCCCTGGATCGCTCACCTGATCCATAGTGTAACAAGTGGGCCCCAGAGAGGGCCATTATTGGCCCCAGGGTTTTAATGTGCATAATGTTGAGGGAGGTCTTAAAGGTGAAGCTTCATACCAAACATCAACAAAGGCTATAATTAGAACAATCTTGGCAAAGGTCCACTAGATAAAGCTACACATCAAATTTCAAAGACCTGGGCCTTGCAGTTTCAGAGAAGAAGATTTTTTTTAAAGATATTCCCTACATAAGCCTATGCAAAACCAAATGGCCCCAGGGCTATATAAATCTATGTAAAAACAAAGGGCCCCGGCCCGGGGTGGGGGCATTTGTGGCCCCAGGGCTATAATTTGAACAATCTTGGTAGAGGTCCACTAGATAAAGCTCCATACTAAATATCAAAGGCCTTGGCCTTGCAGTTTCAGAGAAGATTTTTAAAGATTTCCCTATATAAGTCTATGCAAAACCAAAGGGCCCCGGAGCGGGGACATTTTTGGTACCAGGGCTATAATTTGAATAATTTTGATAGAGGTCCACTAGATGCAGCTTCATACCAAATATCAAAGACCCAGGCCTTGTGGTTTCAGAGAAGAAGATTTTTGAAGATTTTCCCCATGTAAGTCTATGTAAAACCATAGGGCCCCAGAGTGGGGGCATTTTTGGCCCCAGGGCTATAATTTTAACAATCTTGGTAGAGGTCCATTAGATGCAACTTCATACCAAATTTCAAAGTCCTGGGCCTTGTGGTTTCAGAGAAGATTTTTAAAGATTATCCCTATATAAGTCTATGTAAAACCAAAGGGCCCCGGGACGGGGCCACTTTTGGCCCCAGCACTATAATTTGAATCATCTTGGTAGGGGTCCTTTAGAAGAAGCTTCATACCAAATATAAAAGACCTAGGCCTTGTGGTTTCAGAGAAGAAGATTTTTAAAGATTTTCCCTATATAAGTCTATGTAAAACCAAAGGGCCCCTGAGCGGGGGCATTTTTGGCCCAAGGGCTATAATTTGAACAATCTTGGTAGGGGTCCACTAGATGAAGCTTCATACAAAATATCAAAGTCCTGGGCCTTGCGGTTTCAGAGAAGAAGATTTTTAAAGATTTTCCCTATATAAGGCCATGTAAAACCAAAGGGTCCCAGTCGGAGGCTTTTTTTGCCCCAGCACTATAATTTGAACAATCTTGGTAGGGGTCCACTAGATAAAGCTTAATTCCAAATATCAAAGTCCTGGGCCTTGCAGTTTCAGAGCAGAAGATTTTTAAAGATTTTCCCTATATAAGCCTATGTAAAACCAAAGGGCCCGGCGGCGGGGACATTTTTGGCCTCAGCACTATCATTTGAATAATCTTGTTAGGGGTCTTTTAGATGAAGCTTCATACCAAATATAAAAGACCTAGGCCTTGTGGTTTCAGAGAAAAGGATTTTTAAAGATTTTCCCTATATAAGTCTATGTAAAAACAAAGGGCCCCTGAGCGGGGGCATTTTTGGCCCAAGGGCGATAGTTTGAACAATCTTGGTAGAGGTCCATTGGATGAAGCTTCATTCTAAATATCAAAGTCCTGGACCTTGCGGTTTCAGAGAAGAAGATTTTTAAAGATTTTCCCTATATAAGTCTATGTAAAACCAAAGGGCCCCTGAGCAGGGGGATTTTTGGCCCAAGGGCTATAATTTGAACAATCTTGGTAGGGGTCCACTAGATGAAGCTTCATACAAAATATCAAAGTCCTGGGCCTTGCGGTTTCAGAGAAGAAGATTTTTAAAGATTTTCCCTATATAAGCCTATGTAAAACCAAAGGGCCCCAGGTGGAGGCTTTTTTTGCCCCAGCACTATAATTTGAACAATCTTGGTAGGGGTCCACTAGATAAAGCTTAATACCAAATATCAAAGTCCTGGGCCTTGCAGTTTCAGAGCAGAAGATTTTTAAAGATTTTCCCTATATAAGCCTATGTAAAACCAAAGGGCCCGGGGGTGGGGACATTTTTGGCCTCAGCACTATCATTTGAATAATCTTGTTAGGGGTCTTTTAGATGAAGCTTCATACCAAATATAAAAGACCTAGGCCTTGTGGTTTCAGAGAAAAGGATTTTTAAAGATTTTCCCTATATAAGTCTATGTATAAAAAAAAAGGGCCCCTGAGCGGGGGCATTTTTGGCCCAAGGGCGATAATTTGAACAATCTTGGTAGAGGTCCAATGGATGAAGCTTCATTCTAAATATCAAAGTCCTGGACCTTGCGGTTTCAGAGAAGAAGATTTTTAAAGATTTTCCCTATATAAGGCCATGTAAAACCAAAGGGCCCCGGAACGGGGGCATTTTTTGCCCCAGCACTATAATTTGAACAATCTTGGTAGGGGTCCACTAGATAAAGCTTAATACCAAATATCAAAGTCCTGGGCCTTGCAGCTTCAGAGCAGAAGATTTTTAAAGATTTTCCCTATATAAGCCTATGTAAAACCAAAGGGCCCGGGGGCGGGGACATTTTTGGCCTCAGCACTATCATTTGAATAATCTTGTTAGGGGTCTTTTAGATGAAGCTTCATACCAAATATAAAAGACCTAGGCCTTGTGGTTTCAGAGAAAAGGATTTTTAAAGATTTTCCCTATATAAGTCTATGTAAAACTAGAGTGTTCACAAGTTTTTTCTTTAATTTGACCTACTGACCTACTTTTTGACCCGAAAAGACCTTTATTCAAACTTAGCCAAGATATTGTCACAATGACCATTCTGAGCAAGATTAATGATTTAACCAAACTTGTGGCCTCCTGAGTATTCACAAGGTTTTTCTATGATTTGACCTACTGACCTACTTTTCAACCGGACATGACCCATATTCAAACTTGACCGAGATATTGTCATGATGATCATTCTGAGCAAGTTTGATTATGATTGGACCAAAATTGTGGCCCCTAGGGTGTTCACAAGGTTTTTATATGATTTGACCCGCTGACCTACTTTTTAACCCGATATGACCCATATTCGAACTGGACTGAAATATTGTCACAATGGTCATTCTGAGCAAGTTTCATGATAATTGGACCAAAACAGTGGCCTTCAGAGTGTTCACAAGGTTTTTCTATGATTTGACCTACTGACCTACTTTTTGACCGGACATGACCCATATTCGAACTTGACCAAGATATTGTCATGATGATCATTCTGAGCAAGTTTGATTATGATTGGACCAAAATTGTGGCCTCTAGGGTGTTCACAAGGTTTTTCTATGATTTGACCCGCTGACCTACTTTTTAAGCCGACATGATCCATATTCAAACTTCACTAAAATATTGTCACAATGATCATTCTGAGCAAGTTTGATGATGATTGGACCAAAATTGTGGCCTCTCGAGTGTTCACAAGGTTTTTCTATGATTTGACCTACTGACCTACTTTTTTACCCGACATGACCCAAATTCGAACTTGACCGAGATATTGTCATGATTATCATTCTGAGCAAGTTTGATGATAATTGGACCAAAACTGTGGCCTCTAGTGTGTTCACAAGAAAAAGTTTACGCACGGACGACGCACGACGGACGACGGACGACGCACGACGCACGACGACGCCGGACATCTTACTGTCACAAAAGCTCACCATGACCTTCGGTCAGGTGAGCTAAAAATAATGTATACCCCTGTTAACCCCAGTTTTCCCTAAATAAAGTGGGATTTAGTGGGGTGTTCATTTCACAGACTTGTTCATGTGATGAAACAAACAAAAGAAAACAAAACACAAAAATAAATAAATAAATAAATAAATAAAGTGATGGCTTCATTTCTGTTTAGTGGTTTAGGGGTTCATGATATAGGATATGACAAGTTTATGACAACCATATGTGCTCTGATAATCTACAGGGTGTCTATCTGGTTAGAATGGCAGAATGTCAAATATGGAAATAAAGCTTTACTCATGTCTACACCCTGCTATTCAATTGCAAGGTAATATAACTCTTATCCTGCTGTTCAGGACAACCCCTTTCTTTGGGAACAGTGTAGCTCCAGATCAGATGGCTTGTAAAGAAGCCATCTGATCAGGATCTACACTGTTTGACATTCAGTTTATGGATTTGTAAGAATAAATTGCATCAAGTCAACCGTTTGGTTCAAAGTCAGAAATGGGTGTGTCTAAACTGAATATTTAGCAGGATAAGGGTTAAATGACCAAAAATGACAAGATCAAAGGTTATCCACTATAAGTTTTTGATTTTTTAAGTCGTTTAACAGCCCTTTCAAGATTACATGTATATTGAGCCAAACATCAAAACACATCCGTGTCACATAGTGCATTTTTCACATCACCAAAATGCCTGCTTTACTGATGAAAATCAGTGATATTCATCACGAAACATGCCTATATAATTTGACCCCCTTAAACCCCACTTTTATATAGGAAAACTGGGAGTTTTCAGGGGGTGTACATTATTTTGATTATGTTTAGAGCAGAAATATGAAAAATATCGGAATTTTTATCGGAAAATTCCAATTTTTGGGTGGTAAATTTTTCCAATATATTTGAATAGTCGTGTTTTAGTAATGTTTCTTATTTATACTGCAAACATAGGTTGAGGTATTTTGGTTTAACACCGTCAATACTATTTAGGTCATTTTGGAGACATTGCTTCCAATTGTGTGAGACTTTTACCTGACATTGAAATGAAATGACATCTCAAGCCCTGCAACCCAATGAAACCAAAAGGCTTATATGCATTGGACGGTCTTACTCACACCCTTGGCCCCCGCCCATCGGGGCTTGAAAAAATAGATGGGCTGCATTTTGCTTCCACAGAGCTGAAACTGACCCGCACACAAGTACTGATAAACCGCTTAGAGGATCTAAGCCTGCCCAGGCAAACGGTGCGAATCGGACCATCCATGCTTATAAACCCTATTGGTTACAGTGGATGACATAGCTTAAGATGTCATTTCATCTCAACGTCGGGTAAAAGTCCCACAAAATTGGAAGCAACATATCTAAAATGACCTTAACAGTGTTGACGGGGACGTTAAACATCGAATCAAACAAACAATCAAACTCACACCACTTTGCCTGGGCAGGCTTAGTCCTTCTAAGCGTTTTACCAGTACTTGTGTGGTCAGTTTCGGCTCTGTGTGGAAGCATAATGCAGCCCAATCTATTTCTCCAAGCCCCGATAAGCGGGGGAGTATAGGATGTGGGTGCTCGTAAGAACAGCCTCATTGAGGTGGGTCTTACGAGTACCCACCACCTATGTCTTGGATCAGAAATTAGAAAAATGATGTATACCCCCATAAACCCCAATTTTCTCTATATAAAGTGGGGTTTAGGTGGGTGTTCATTTCATGGACTTGTTCATGTGATGTTAATCAGAGGTGGAAAACTGAGTGCCTGGAGAATAAACCACCTGACCTTCAATTGTAGAACTTGGTGTCCAACATGTGACCTGAGTAAGGCTCGAACCCACAGCGTTCTTAACCACTCGGCTTTGGAGGCCTGTCCAGTTTCAAGATAGGATAATGGTTAGTTATAGTTCGAACAATTTGACCTGAGACTGGTGAACGCTATTAACATAATTTCACACCCAACTGAATGCATATATTTGTCTTTGTCGTTTTCTGAAGATGGCGATATTGTTATACAATACATAGAGGTCGGTAAATAGGTCGCTATTCATGTGATGCCGACAATTCACGAGAAGTTTATGAAAGCCGATGCATTAGGCAATAGCATTGGCTAATTTATTCCTTGCATAAAAGTCAGTCTCGTCAAATTGTTCGAACTGTATCATGAGAAAAAGATTGTGTCCCCTTACACTACATTTGTACATAAGGCTAACACATCTATGTGAAATGATGTTTTCCTTCACTGGAAAATGGAATTTTTCTAAACATTACGAAAACATGCCTTTACAAAAACAGTGTAAATTTTACCGCCGATAAAACAAAAATTTTAAGATGAAAAATTGCGATATTTTTCACATTTTTGCTCAGAACATAGATTTGTGGGCCCTCTTTAGAACCGCCTCATCGAGGCGGTTCTAACGAGTACCCACAATAAATGTTTTAGACCAGAAATAAGAAAAATAAGGTTAACCCCTGAAAACTCCAGTTTTACTATATAAAGTGGGGTTTAGAGGTGTGTTCATTTCACGAACTTGCTCACATAATGTGTGCTCTAGCAGACTTATTGTTGCTTTCTGTGTGGTGTCAACTGGAAATATGCAAACAACCAGAAGAAACTGTATTAATGCGAAACAACGGTGGACATCATTTGGTTCAAAACTACACAGTCCAACACAGCATTTGTCGAATACAGAATTTGGTTGAATACGTTTGGTCGAAAAATATTGATATGGGACAACTGGTTGACGTCTCCAAAATGACCTAACATCATATGAGCCCCGCCAAGCGAATTTGTGTGTTCGAGCATTCCGTCATGACAAATTTTAACTGCGCATGCTCAGCCATTCAGAGGGGCCAGGGATATGGCTTTCTGTCTCAAGGTTCCTCTTGATTCACTGTTTGTATGAGCGAGCAGCAAAGGTTCTGGCGAGACTGCGCGGATGCGCAGGCTCGCCTGAACCTTCGCTGCTCGCATAGGCGATAAGTACCAAAATCGCTTGACGGGGCCCATATAATTTTGACACTCTTTACATAGGAAAACTGGGGATTACACCGGTAAACCTTACTACTCTTATTTCTGCTCTAAAAAACTGATTGTTGGTACTCATTAGAACTGCCTCAATAAGGGGGTTCTAACATATATCACAATCTATATTTTAAGCAGAAATGAGAAAACTATCAAAACATTGTCATCAGAATATTTTTGTTTTTGCGGCTATAAAATTTATAATGTATTTGAATAGGTGTGTTTTCGTAATGATAGTGTTGACGGGGATGTAAAACCTCAACACAAACAAAAGAGCAGGGTCAGATAGGAGGGTGAGATAAACAGATTAACAGGGTGAGATAAGAATTTCTATGCCATGTGCAAATGCCACATATTCTTATCTTGTGTGTAAGAAAATGATATCTTAAATGGTAGTTTTCTCATTAAATAAAAATTGTGAAATCTTTTCCCCCATCACATGAACAAGTCCGTGAAATAAAACCACCCCTAAACCCCACTTTATATAGAGAAAACTGGGGTTTACAGGGGTATACATTGTTTTCCTTATTTCTGCTCCTAGACATAGGTTGTGGGTACTCATTAGAACCGCCTCAATGAGGCAGTTCTAACGAGTACCCACAATCTATGTTATGAGCATTTATAAGAAAAAAGTCTCGGATTTTCATCAGAAAAGTAGCCATTTCGGAGATGTGAAAAATGTTCTATGTCGCACGGGTGTGTTATCGTAATGCCTACAGATTACAGGTGCTCTTTAGAAGAACTAATGCCTACAGATTACAGGTGCTCTTTAGAAGAACTAATGCCTACAGATTACAGGTGCTCTTTAGAAGAACTAATGCCTACAGATTACAGGTGCTCTTTAGAAGAACTAATGCCTACAGATTACAGGTGCTCTTTAGAAGAACTAATGCCTACAGATTACAGGTGCTCTTTAGAAGAACTAATGCCTACAGATTACAGGTGCTCTTTAGAAGAACTAATGCCTACAGATTACAGGTGCTCTTTAGAAGAACTAATGCCTACAGATTACAGGTGCTCTTTAGAAGAACTAATGCCTACAGATTACAGGTGCTCTTTAGAAGAACTAATGCCTACAGATTACAGGTGCTCTTTAGAAGAACTAATGCCTACAGATTACAGGTGCTCTTTAGAAGAACTAATGCCTACAGATTACAGGTGCTCTTTAGAAGAACTAATGCCTACAGATTGCAGGGGCTCTTTAGAAGAACTAATGCCTACAGATTGCAGGTGCTCTTTAGAAGAACTATCTCAATCTTTGTTTCAGAGCTAAAAGAAAGTAAATAAGGTATAGCACTGAAAATCCCGCTTTCTTCACCATATAAAGTGGGATTTACATGGGTATTCATTACATGTACTTATGTTAGGAATGAACTGTAATGCACAGCACTGAGCGTCACGAAAACACACCTGTATAATTTTGACCCCCTTCAACCGCGCTTTTATATAGTGAAACTGCGGTTTACAGGGGTAAACTTTATTTTTCTTATTTCTGCTCTAAAATATAGATTGTTGGTACTCGTTAGAACCGCCTCATTTTTCTTATTTCTGCTCTAAAATATAGATTGTTGGTACTCGTTAGAACCGCCTCGATGAGGCGGTTCTAACAAGTACTCACAATCTATATTTCTAGCAGAAATAAGAAAAATATCACAATTTTTCATCTTAAAATTTTCCTTTTTTCTACGGTAAAGTTTACACTGTATTTGTATAGGCGTGTTTTCGTAATGAGCACTGAAAATGAATGAGTTATTAGGGTAATTAACTAATTTTTTTTCCAATTTTTGTCCAAAGAAGCCTTCAAATTAATATCTTTCTTGACTTAACCATTTTGTACCAAAAGGAATTTTCCTCTTTATATATACCAGGTGCCCATTTCAAAATTAAGGGTGTCAGGTTGTGTTTTCTTCAAAATTTATTTGGAAAATGGCTTAACTTTTTGCAAACAGTGTAGGCTCTGATCAGATGCCACAGATCTGGGCCTGCACTGTTTGCCAATAACTGGTTTTGTGGTTTCCAGTCCAAAATGGGTTAATATAAATGGAATTTATTTATGACATGTTATAAATGTTTCAGGACATGTAATTATGATGATGAGATTGTTAGATCAGATTAAATGATATGTCAAATTATCATGCTACTACATCTGCAAACATAACTTTTTTTCTGACATCATATTAAAGCATTAATTAACTTATATAAATAAGAAATATAAGCCAACATGCCATTTTAGATTATTTTTTATCATAAATTCAATATTCTCTCATTTAGTTTATTATTCTTTATTTAACATGTTTGATATTTATAAATGAATAAATATATAAAGTTTTAAATATAGAAAGCAAATAAAAATGCCAATGTTTGCTCTTGTGCATTTGGAATGGGGCAAATTGATACAAATTATGCAAAAGATAATTAAATATTCAAATTATTGAACCTAGTATGTATGGCACAAATAAATGCCAACAGAAAAGCCAGAGTTAGGCAGAAATGACAATTATCCAATAGACCAATGAAAACAAAGCTTTGGCAGGCACATGACACATGACACAACACAAACAAACCCCTACAGAATTGCCCCCAGGGCCCCAAACAATCCAACTAGCTTTGATCCTTTGTAACAAATCTAATGGAATGCTCTAATTCAATTGTTTACATATCACGTGACACGAAAGCACACGGTTATAGTTTCTGTTTCGGACATAAAACTCGATATTTTACTGTGTTTTACTGTGCAAATTTAACATTGAATAGTCAGGATGTCATTTAGGGGATCTGCTAGAGGTCGTGGAACACAAAATCGTGGTGGAATGGGTTCCAGAGGAATGTCTAATCATGTTGCTAGATTTGACAATAATGTGTTCGCGGTGTTATCAAGCCAAGATGGCGACAGTGACATACTTTTATCGGATAGTGATGATGGCGAGAGCCACAACGCTCGAAATGAGAACGTTAAGTCGAGGAAAAGTAAACGTCAGCGCATGAGTTCAGGCGGTAGGAGTAACCCGGGCGAACAGGTCAGTGATGCTGATTTTGATTTTGACACTCTCTCGTCTGACGAAAAATTGTCAGCCATGTTCAATAAATTGATGCAAGTTGAACAGAAAGTGGATTGTGTACAATCATTGTCGACACGTGTGTCGAAGGCAGAAACTGTTATTAAATCGCATGAAAATAGACTCAAATTGTTAGAGTATAAATCAATAGATATAGAAAGTCGTAGTCGAAGACGAAATCTGATATTCTGGGGCATAGCTGAGAGCCCAGGCGAAGCAAAGGACACAGCTACCCCCTTCAAATTAGTGCACAATTTTATTCGTGTTGACCTTGGCATTGAGCGCGTCATGTTCATTGAGAGGGCCCATAGACTTGGGAGATTTAAACCGGGTGTATGTAGACCGATAATAGCTGCATTTCGGGATTACCCAGACACAGAAGAGATCATGAGCAACGCCAGGAAACTTAAGGGAACATTGTTAAGGGTGAACAGGGACTACCCATCGGAGATTGTTGAGGCCAGAAGGGCCCTTTACCCTTCGTATAAGGAATATCGTGACCAAAACAAATACAACAAGGTATCAATACAATATCCAGCAAAGCTCGTGGTAAATGGTGTTGTTATACGTGACATGTTCCCTGATTGGTCTGAAATCATGTCAGGGTTTCGTGTGGACTCTCGACAGTTATTTATTTCTAATAACCTACATCAGAATGAACCAATGAATGTTGCGCCTAGTACCGGGACTACTTCTAATTCTTATACCGGGACTATATCTATTGGTCAAGCCAATGGCGCGCAGATTAATCCGCCAACAGAAACCCGTGAAAATCTACAGGTAAACGAGAGTCAGTCAAGCGGGGAGCGGTCTTCTGAGGAAGGTCGTGCGATTGCTTACAGACCCTGGAGTAGTAGTAAACCGCTGAATGAATCGGACACTAGTAGTACTACAAAAAATAGTACAAATACTACGTTGAGTGATAGCTCGAATAGTACCAGCAATCATGGTGCGAGTGACAACGCATTGCAGCCGAATGCTACAGGTTCAGGGCTGGCAAATAGGGACTATAGCCAGAGTCAAGGCCCGGGTGACCCACAGACAGGAAATGTACAATCTGTATAGGGGGGCGGGGAGAAGGCACATAAATCTCTTCGGATCGGCTTATTGAATGTACAAGGACTTATGAGTGAACGGACAAATAAGCTATACTCACCGGAATTTATCGATATTTATAAAAATCATGATATTTTGTTGTTAGTTGAAACTTGGACATCAGATCTGTGTGACGTCTCTATAGACGGGTTTGAACATATAATTTTGAATCGAACCGAAAAGAAACCTGGCACACGGCGAGACTCAGGAGGTTTGATTGTATACATTAAATCTTATTTATTTGACGAAAATACCATAGTTAAATGCGACAGTGATGACATCATATGGTTTAAACTGAAGAGCCATATTATTTCAGACGAACCAGTATATTTTTGCTTGTGCTACGTGCTGCCACCGGGCACAACAAGAAACTCTATGGTCGACACATCTGTCTTTGATAGGCTTTTAGATACTGTTGTCGACATCGAAGCTAAGCATAATAGCTGTTCTTTCGTTATTTGTGGGGACATGAATGCGCGTACACGTGAATCGCCCGATTATTTAATCGATGATAATTTACAGCATCTTCCTTTGCCTGAAGATTATGTTTTGGACGAAGACATTCTTCCAAGACACTCATTGGATAAAAACGGCTCTAATTCTAACGGTCAGATGCTCTTGGACTTCTGTAAACAAACCACTCTCCGTATAGCGAATGGCAGATACGGTTCCGATAAAATGGTCGGTAATTTCACGTGTACCACAAGTAGAGGCCAAAGTTTGGTAGATTACGTTTTGGCTAGCAAGTCGATACTAAATAGAATTAATTCTTTCGATGTCGGTGAACCGAACATATTATCGGATCACCATCTAATATCTTTTTCAATTATATTAGATAATGATATTGAAGGTCAGGTACCACAGGGGCATGGGCAGTGCGATTACAAATACAAATGGAATTCCGAAAAAGCAGATATTTTTGTTGATAAACTGGGTTCAGAAGAATCAATACAGTCATTTGATAGCATGAAGTTTAAATTGGAAGAATCCATAATCCTATCTAATGATATTGACGAAAGTTTGTCCACTTTCGTTTCGACTATAGAGCAGTGTGCAACGCCATTATTTTTACAGCAACTCAATCAAAATGAATATCAGCTGGCTGATGAGGTCGAATGTGGTAGACAACGGGGTAATGCCCCTTGGTTTACTGAAGAGTGTTCGGAGCATCGTCATTATTTTTATACACGTTTAAACTTGTACAGGGGGGATAATTCAAATCAAAACAGGGTAAATATGATAAATGCCAGATCTCGATACAAAGCATGCCTCAGAAAGGCCAGGTATGCATACGATAAATCAGAAACAGATAGATTAAATAGATTACGTTACAAAAACGCACGTGACTACTGGAAATTACTGAAAAGTGCCTCGCACAGTCCTAAATCAAATATTCCCTTGTCTGATTTTGAACGATACTTTAAAGCAATTAATACACCGGATAGTAATTTTTATGTACCTGACGAGGATATCGTATTTACAAATGACATGTATATTAGGGGGGAAATTGAGGTGATGTTTGAGGAATTGAATTTACCTATTTCGAGAGATGAAATTATAAAAGCAATTAGGCAATTAAAAAACAATAAGGGCGCCGGGCCGGATAAGCTGATAAATGAATTTTTCTTACATGGAGCTCATATTTTACTACCTTACCTAGACATATTATTTAACACTATTTTTAACCATGGGTATTTTCCAAAAGAATGGTCACTCGGAGAAATTATCCCACTTCATAAAAAAGGTAGCATTAATAATGTTGAGAACTATAGGGGAATCACCTTATTGAGTACCCTTGGAAAATTATTTACAAGACTTTTAAACAATAGGTTAACACAGTGGGCTGAGGATTATTCTGTTTATGTTGAGGCCCAGGCTGGGTTCAGGGAAGCCATGAGTACTACAGACCACATTTTTTCACTACACGGCCTCATATCACATTTCTTAAATAATAATAAAAAATTATTTTGTGCTTTTATCGACTTCTCTAAAGCATTTGATTACGTTGTAAGGGATAATCTCTGGTATAAATTAATAAAATTGGGTGTAGGTGGGAAAATTTTGAATATAATAATGTCTATGTACCAGAATGTTAAGTCTAGGGTAAAATATAATAATGAAAAAGGAGAAGATTTTGTTTGTCATACTGGCGTACGTCAAGGAGAATGCTTATCACCCTTCCTTTTTTCTATGTACGTTAATGATCTAGAAGAAGAATTAATTTCTAATAATATTGAAGGTTTAGACTTAGATAATCTTAAATTGTTCTTATTAATGTATGCTGACGATATTGTGCTGCTTTCTGAAACTGCTGAAGGGTTGCAAAACGGTTTGAATTGTATGTTTGATTATTGCCAAAAATGGAAATTATCTGTAAACACGCAAAAAACAAAAATCATTGTTTTTAGGAAGGGAGGGATACTGAGAAGAAATACTCATTTTTACTACGGTGATCTTGAATTAGAGATAGTTAAAAAGTTTACATACCTTGGTATTGTTTTTTCAAATGGTGGAGCATTTACTGAAGCACAACAAGCTTTGTCAGGACAAGCTCTTAAAGCAATCTTTACCTTAAACAAATATGTTCGTAAATTCGTCAATCTAAAACCCAAACATGTATTAGACTTATTTGATAAACTTATTCGTCCTATTCTGAACTACAGTGCTGAGGTTTGGGGGTTTTCTCGTTCAATGATAATTGAAAGGGTTCATTTGCAATTCTGTAAAAAAATGTTAGGGGTCAAACAGTGTACCCAGAATGATTTTATATATGGCGAACTGGGTCGGACGTCTTTGTTAGTTGATCGTCACTACAAAATTATCAAATATTGGTTAAAAATATGCAATGCAAATAGAAACAAATATATAAGTCATATTTATAATATTTTACTGTCAGATATAAATCAACACCCAAATCATGTTAACTGGGTTTCATTAGTTAGAGACTTGCTGTCACGTTTAGGGTTTCAATATGTATGGCTACAACAAGGTATAGGTAATGGCATTTTATTCTTGAATGAGCTCCGACAGCGTTTAACAGATAATTTCATACAAAATTATAACGCTCAGCTTCAAGATTCAAGCCGTGCATTATGCTACCGAAATATATCAAACTTCGGCTTTAAACGATATCTAGAATGTGTTACTGTAACGAAATTTCGATTTGCTATGTCGAGATTAAGAACATCGTCCCATCGATTGGAAATAGAGGCTGGTCGATGGGCAAGACCCAATAGGAAACCAATTTCAGAAAGAGTATGTTCTTTCTGCAATTCTTTAGAGGACGAGTATCATTTTGTTTTAGAATGCCCCGTTTACAGCGATTTAAGACGTAAATACATTAAGGCTATATTTTGGAGAAGACCCAATATGTTAAAATTCATAGATTTAATGACAACAGATAATGAATCGCAATTGCAAAAACTCGCTTGTTTCATCCAAAAAGCATTTGCTTTAAGGACTGATCTATTATATAGATCTTGATTACTCGTCTTGTATGCCTACTTACAAGGTTTAAGAGTAAAATGCACAATACGCCTTCTCCCGCAAGTCGGAAATACGTGAGCAGTCTGGGATTGATTTATATTAGCACAGTGATTTCTGCCTCTTTACTTA
The DNA here is from genome assembly GCA_963580285.1 of Lucinisca nassula. Lineage (NCBI taxonomy): Eukaryota > Metazoa > Mollusca > Bivalvia > Lucinida > Lucinidae > Lucinisca > Lucinisca nassula. The sequence continues at coordinate 129,219,008 of OY757022.1, read as the reverse complement.
TAAACTAATACGTATATAGTTTAAGTTATATCTAAAATATTAACGATGTCATAAATGCTATTTATTTACACTAACAAATCCACTAAACAAGACCTTGTTTTTATATTCAAACAGGGAGTTTCTTTCTCTCTCTCTATTTCTTGCAAGCTATGGATTGTGGGTGCTCGTTGGAACTGTCTCGTGCGGTAGCTCTAACGGGCAAACACAGTCTATCATTCGGCACTGAAATGAAGAAATGATATTAAATATTCCCATAATGTATGAGCAAAGTATCTACTGCCACTCTATCTGTATACTATTTCACTTATGGTTTAAGTTAGATCTAGAATATTAACGTTGTCAGAAATATGATTCCATTATACTAACAAGTCCATGAAACGAAAAGACTTTCGCAGGCCATTTTATATTCAAACATGGGATTTGCTGGTGTGAGTGTTATTATTATTATTTTTCCTATTTTCTGCGAACCATGGATTGTGTGTGCTCGTTGGAACTGCCTCGTTGAGGTGTTTCTAACGGGCATACACAATCTATGATTCGGCGCAGAAATAAATAAATGGTTTTAAATATTTCCACCATATATGAGCACTGTTTACTGCCACTATATTTGTATACCAATGCGTGTATAGTTTGTTAAATCTAGAATATTAACAATGTCATAAGTATGATTACATTATACTAACAGGTTGATGAAACGAAGAAGACTTCTGTAGTCTAGCTTATATTCAAACACGGGATTTGTTGGTGGGTGTATTATTTTTCCCTATTTTCTGCAAACCATGGATTGTGGGTGCTCGTTAGAACTGTCTCATTGAGGTGGTTCTAACGGGCATACACAATCTACGATTCAGCGCAGAAATAAATAGATAGTGTTGAGTATTTTCACCATGAATACGACTGTTCTAGACCTTGAAAGAGATCTTTTCATAATGATTACTGCAGAGCCCGTCATCCTAAGAAGGCTTTAGTATATAAGAGATTGCACTCGTATCCGTGAATATACATCATGTAAGATAGATATTATGCTTTCATGTCATGTTTATGATGCGCTGTTATGTATATGTATGTAGCTCATGGGCCGATAGGCCTTTTGCGAATAAATTACTTACTTACTTACTTACATAAAAAGTTTACATGTTTGTTTTTAAACCAAAAAAGGCTTCCTAAAAAAATCTCAGGGGATCAAAGGAGTTGAGTTAATTGGTGTTAATTGAGTGAGATTGACAGTTGGGGTGAAAAGTAACATGCAATGTTACCTGTCCAGTAAACAGGAAGGAGGCACACTCTACAGGTCAGTTTTATTTATTTACATTTCTTTCTCCTTTTTTGTATCTTCTTATCTATTCTGTCTAACTGTTTGCTCAATAATGTAATTGAACCTTAATTTCAAGCACTACAAAAATTCTAAAGCAAAAGGCAATCTTTTTTTTTTTTTTTCATTTTTCAGTGAACATAAGGCTTGATTTGTATAGGTGAATTGTCACCTGTATGAACATACCTTATCTTTGCTAAAAATAAGAAACAAATACAGTAAATTTCCTATTTTAAGACCACCTTTGGGACTGTTCAAAAGTGGTCTTTAAGACCACTTTTGAACAGTCCCAAAGGCGGCCACTGTCAAGACATTCAAAGCAGAAAACACAAAGAATAACTGCAACTTACTAAATAAGATTTTCAAAGCAGAATTTGTCTTAATTTTAGGTGGTCTTAATAGCGCAATTTTACTGTACTTTGAAAATGCCATCCACTAAACTGCTTTGTGCTTGAAGGGCTAAACTTTATATTAATTTTTCATTCACCTTATTTGCATTATCTGCTGGTTCCTAGTCTAAAGGTTATCTGTGTATGAAAAACAGGTAACCAGACCCCCCTGACCTTAAAAGGTCAGGGTGGTCTGGTTACCTGTTCTTCCAGTATTGCCAATGTGCAAGCTGGGAGCCAGCAAATATGGTGAATTATAACATTGTAATTATCTTTTCCAGGTGAATTCTTTTTCAGTCAACCAAATTACTAAACTTACTAAACACAGAAGCTCTTCAGTGCTTCACCCATAAAATGCCAATCACGACAATTGTCATCTGCTTTGACATCTGCTGGTTACTTTAGAAGTCATTTTTGCAAAAACAGAGTGGACCCAAATCAGACCGCTCCTACAGGAGCAGTCTGATCTGGGTCTACACTGATTGCCTGTATTCAAAAATATTTTTAGTTTGCAAGAAAATTCAGCAGATATAAGCAGTCAACAATTTCTTGGTGTCTTAGGAGTTAAATTTTCTTAATTCTAACAGTGTTACTATTATCTTTTTCTGGTTATTGTCTGTCACTTGACCTAGTTTCTAAGCACAGAAGCTCTTCAGTGCTAAAGTCCACGTGACTATCAATGATTTGATGGAAATCCAGGTAACACACGACTTATAGAAAATGGCCACATTGGGGTCAGCATGTTGCTAATAGATTATCTATAGAACGTTGACTGGAATCATGTGTTATCCATCTGCACCTTTTTTGCCCCTTGCTGGATCAGTTAAATTTTAGGGGAATTACAGCAAGTCCTAAAGGCATCCATTTTTTTTTAAATTATTTTTGCAGTAAATCATTGTAAACCCCCCTTTTTCAATATAACTGACATGGACACTGCAGAACATGGGACTCTGATCAGGGTCTACCCTTTAATGGTTGAATGTAAGGTCACCATTCTAGATAATTTTTCCAATTTACGCTCACAGATAATCAATCCACAAACATTGACTGAAATCATTTCTACCAGATGCTTTAACCCATTTTGTACCGAAAACCCTAAAACGGTTAGTTGATAAGAATTGTAGGCCCAGATCAGACGTCGCAGAATGTGGCTCAGATCAGGACCTACACGGTTGGCTAAATTTTCAGCCAATTTCCAAATAGTTTTTGAAGAAATCACAACCTGACAGTCCTAAATTTATAGGATGGAAGATTCCATTCGGTACAAAAAGGGTAAATTAAAGCACTGACAGCACTGGTGGGTCCCTGGTTTCTGAATGAAGATTGGGAAAATGGTCCTGAATAGGGAATTAGACTGTTTCAATTAACCTTTGAAATCCTGGGGCCAGTTGTTCAAAACTAACGGCGTCGTTAATTAATGTATCGTTAAAATTTTGATCATTTATTATGGCAAATATGCAGAAATTTTTGCTGAAAAAATGTGAGCAGCTTTTGCAGACGCAAAAGCTGCTCACATTTTTTCAGCAAAAATTCCAACATTTATGATATTGTACTTGCTAGAAGAGTTAAAAATATGACCACACTCGTTAAGCTAACGATGCTTTGAACAACTGGCCCCTGTACTATAAGCAAACAGTGTAGACCCTGATCAGATGCCACATCCTGTGGCATCTGATCTGGGTCTATACTGTTTGCCATACCCAACATATGATTCCATTCCAGATTTTATAGATAACCCTCTTATGCCACATTGACCTCACAGCGATAAGAATAGCCATTTTCTAAACAGCCCTTATCTGGATTTTCTACAAATCAGTGACAGTCACATGTATATTGCGAAAAGCTACTGTGCTTTGTAACTTTGGGTCTGTTGACTAGTAATTGACCCAAAATAGTTATAAATGGCACTCGATGTTTGTTTGTTTAGGTTTAGGCTTTTATGTCTGCCATAGTCAAGCAGAGAGAACTCAATAGCTCCACAAGACATAGGTTAAGTGCTTCTTGGCTGCAAATCTTGGTAGTTTGTCCAACAAGAGCAAATGGGGTTGGACATGCAGGTGCCCCACCATAGAAACTGAAGCACTGCCCGTTTTTGAAATTTAAAAGGCTAGTCGAAAAGTGAGCTGAAAATGTATAGAAATTAGTGCCATTATGACTGCAAATCTTGATTTCTATACTTTGCTCAAAAGTGATTCAATAGTGCTCTTTCTTTTTGCCACTTGATATTGGCCATTTGTCTAAGGCTGCAAATGGAGCATGCCTATGCAGGTTTCCATGCAGGAACATAAATGACACTGTGTTCTGTGAATTGGTTTTGTTTTTGTTGAGTTTTTCCCCCGTCAACACTATTTAGGTCATTTTGGTAACAGTGCTTCCAAAGGGCCCATTTGATCAGTTTATCTACTCATCTTTCTATATCAGCCTGTCACGATTCAAGCTATTTTCCTATGCTAAAATGCCTGTGACCACAAAGGGGAATAATTTGGTCAAATTTTGATAAAATTGTACCAAAATTTAATCAGGTCATCTTTCATTTGGTTCCAAACTGCCTGCAAAATTTCAAGAGTCTATGCCATGCGGGTCCTGAATATTTTGCTTGCAAGCTTTTTTTCCTGTGTTAACATTCATAGGGAAGTCCGACCAGAGGGCCCTGAATTGCTCACCTGAGTATCAGTGTCTCTAGTGCATTCTTGGCCCAAGGGCTATAATCTGAATAAACTTGGTAGCGGTCCACTAAATATGGCTTCAGACCAAATATCAAAGACCTGGGCCTTCTGGTTTCAGAAAAGAAGATTTTTAAAGGATTTCCCTATATAAGCCTATGTAAAACCAGCGGGCCCTGGCGCGTGGGCATTTTTGGCACCAGGGCTATAATTTGACCAATCTCAGCAGAGGTTCACTGGTTGAAGCTTCACACCAGATATCAAAGACCTGGGCCTTCTGGTTTCGGACAAGAAGATTTTTAAAGTTTTTTTTTCCTATAGGAGCTTTTTTCGTGACGTACTTCCGGTTCTAAAAATAGAACGGGAAAAGCCCTGGCCGTCATCTGTCGTATTGCTTCAAAGGTAGTGGGACAGATAAAGTGTTAATTACAGCGTAAAACATTGGAATTTTTCTAACTTTTCGGGAATTCTAATTTAAGATAATGGGAGAAACACCGATATGCTGCCAGATGTGAAATTTCGCATTAAGAAAATGATATATTGTACATACGATCTCTCTCTCTCTCTCTCTCTCTCTCTTAGCGCACCAACAATTAGCAAGCGCAGGCAAATGTAAATTACAGTTTGTCGTTAAATGACGCTACGTCAACCGACATGTAGCGTGTCCACAACGTCGTGTCTACATCAAACCAACTTCAAAGCGATGCATTGAATTTGACATTGCAACGTCGATGAAACGTCACAACGTTTCGTTGGCGATAATACGGCTTTGCTTGATAAAATGTCATTTGCCCAGTGCTCGGACCCATCAAGACGCAGTAAGATATGAACATTAAATTCAAAACAAACATAGAACACCCTTTCAGAGCATAAGCATGTTAAACACTCCTTCGCAAGTGCAAGATTTTACAGTAAAATCTGGTAGATTTGTAGATTGGTTCAACATGCCCAGCCCCAAGGTCATCATTAACCCATTTGGTACCGGAAACCCAAAAGGGGTAAGTGACAAACAGTGCAGGCCCAGATCAGACGCCGCAGAACGCGGCGTCTGATCAGGGCCTACACTGTTTGCAAAAAGTTCGGCCATTTTCCAAATCAATTTTTAAGAAAACACAACCTGAGACCCCTAAATTTTGAAAATGACTCCTGCTATATATAAGGAGGTAGATTCCATTAGGTACAAAAAGGGTTATGGGCTTCTTGGATACAGGGATCAGTCAAACCATCTCAACGGTCACGGCATGGCGTCGAGTCAACGTTGTAAGTCCACTCATTGTTTTTTTTTTGTTTTTTTTCGACTAGGAGTATGTTTATTTGTCTGTCTAACAGTCCGTCCGTTCTTCTGTTAGTCAGTCAGTCGGTCTGTGTGTCGTCTGTCTGTCTACTGTCAGTTTGTCAGTCAACCCCCCCCCCCCACCCCCCGCTATCTGTCTCTCTCTCTCATGCAAACTGTCATGTGACAATGTCAAAGTGAGTTGGAGTGGGTGTCGACGGCATTACGTGGGACCAACATTGACTCAACGCCCCTCCGTCAGCCCACTCATTAGTTTATTTCGACTGTCAGTATGGACATTTAAATTGCACATGTAGACAAATCGTGGACAGATTTCTCGTCAATTAAAACGGATTTAGGATAAATGAATTTCGGTAATGAAAGTAAAATATCATTCTTTCCTTCTCGAGGCATAATTTCAATGAAAACGGGTATATTTTCTCTCAAAATGTCTGAATATTGTTAGCATTTTAAGTTCCGCCAATACATTTGAATAGCGATGGCCGTTTCAATTGACGGCCAGTACTTTGCGCATGCGCAAGAATGACGTCATAAACGGAATTCGTAAAACCTCCTATATATGCCTATGTAAAACTAGTGATCCCAGCGCAGGGACATTTTTGGCCCAAAGGCTATAATTTGAACATTCTTGGTAGAGGTCCATTAGATGAAGCTTCATACCAAATATCAAAGACCGGGCCCAGGTTTCAGAGAAGATTTTCTAAAGATTTTCCCTGTATAAACCTATGTAAAACCAAAGGGCCTCTGGGCGGGGGCATTTTTGGCCCCAGCACTATAATTTGAACAATCTTGGTAGGGGTCCACTAGATGAAGCTTCATACCAAATAGCAAAGACCTGGGCCTTGCAGTTTCAGAGAAGAAGAGTTTTAAAGATTTTCCATATATAAGTCCATGTAAAACCAAAGGGCCCCGGGCCCGGGCATTTTTGGCCCCAGCACTAAAATTTGAACAATCTTGGTAGAGGTCCACTAGATGCAGCTTCATACCAAATATCAAAGATCTGGGCCTTGTGGTTTCAGAGAAGATTTTTAAAGATTTTCCCTATATAAGCCCATGTAAAACCAAAGGAACCCGGGGCGGGGGCATTTTTCGCCCCAGCACTATAATTTGAACAATCTTGGTAGGGGTCCACTAGATGAAGCTTCATATCAAATATCCAAGACCTGGGCCTTGTGGTTTCAGAGAAGAAGATTTTTTAAGTTTTCGGTGAAAAAAAATCTATTTTTGACACCTGTGACCTAGATGTGCAATGGACCTGAACCATTTGAACAACTTTGAAAGGGGAGCACCTAAGAATCACTCCTGTGAAATTTGGTCGAAATCCGATCAGTGGTGTCGGTCGCACGCACAGACGCACAACGGACGAAGGAAAAAAAGTAACCCCAAAAGCTCACCTCGTCACTACGTGACAGGTGAGCTAAAAAGGGGCAATACTTGGTCACATATTCATAAAATCACATCAAAATTTAATCAGGTGATCTTTACATTGGTTTCAAATAGCCTGCAAAATTTCAAGGGCCTAGCCCAGACTGTTCTTGAAATATTTTGCTTACAAGCTTTTCCTTTACCAAAACGCCCAAGTCCACAAAATTCAAAAAATTATGCCAGAATTCAAGCAAATCATCTTCACATTGGTTCCAAACAGCTTATAAAATTTCAACAGCCCAGCCCATGTGGTTCTTGAGATATTTTGCTTACAAGCTTTTCCTATGCCACAATGTCTATGTCCACAAAGACGAATAATTAAGTTAATTTTTCATAAAATTATACCCAAATCAGATCATCTTTACATTAGTTCCAAACAGCCTGCAAAATGCCAAAAGCCTAAGCAATCCTTGAGATAGTTTACTTACAAGTTTCTATGCCAAAATACCTTAGTCTACAAAGGGGCATTCTGTGGCATCTGATCTGGGCCTGCACTGTTTGCCTAGGTACCCCTTTAGGGGTTTCCCACATGCAATGGTTTAAGAAAATATGATAAATGGAACATGTCTACATTCTGCTGATGTCACAATTAGCTTGTCAAATTTTAAAACTTTATTGTTTGACGAATGAACACATTTAATTTTGTTTCAAATTGAGTTATTACTCCTGACAGTTTTATCGTTTTTAACTTCAACATGTAACACATGACTATGAACTTGGATTTTGTGAATAACTTTGACTCCTGAGCACAGACTGAAATCTGGTGATTTATACCCTGATCAATGCAGTTTTCTGTCTTGCCGCTTGGAATGTCCAAAATAAGATGTTTTTTTTTACTTTTCAGTTTTAAACTTATATAACTGAGTTAAAGCAAAATATTTCCAAAATATATATTTTTTCTAAATCTTTGCACCCAGACTTTGATTTAGTTATTGAGACTCACTCATTTTTGGCTCCTAAAACCCCATTTCACGCGCTGTCACCCTATCTTTTTTTTCCAAAAATTTCCTTATATGTTTAATATAAAAATAGTGATAAGACTGTCGTTTTTTTTCTCAGAACCTCACTTATTTTATTTTTCATAACTGAATATGTTTGCTATCATGACTTCTGACGTTGATAGGAAGGAAATTTAACCCTTGTCCTGCTGAGCCCGGATATGCCCTATCTTTGAAACAATGCAGATCCAGATCAGATGGCTTCTGAAGAAGCCATCTGATCAGGATCTTCATTGTTTGCCATCCAGATTATGAATTTGTTGCAATAATTTGCATCAAGTGATCTGATTGGATGATAATCAGTAGTGGGTGTGACATATTTAAATATTCAGCAGGACAAGGGTTAAGGAGACAAAATTCTGAGACAACAACCTGTTAACCCATCGTATACCAGTGGACCCTTCCATTGCCATTTTTTGGACAACAGTGTACAGCATGAGCACATCAGTGTTATACATGTATATACATCACAAAAACATGCCTATATAATTGTGACCCCCTAGAACCCCATTTTTATATAGTAAAACTGGGGTTTTCAGGGGTATACCTTATTTTTCCTATTCTGCTCTAAAATATATTGTGGTTACGAGTGCCCACAATCTATTTTGAGCAGAAATAAGAAAAATATCACAATTTTTCATCATAAACTTTTCATTTTCTCGGCAATAAAGGTGGCAATGTATTTGAATAGGCGCGTTTCCGTAATGAGACATGTAGAAGCACTACATCATCGCTCAGTCATACTATTTACCGGGACTTACTGGTGTCTGGCAAAAACGTCTTTCGCCGTCATATCATCATTTTAAATACACCACAACCTCTTTATAACACTATTAATGGGGTCCAAAGCAGAAACCATGTTACTTAAACAACTGTGTTATATCCAAACAAAAAAGTATAGATTATATTGAAAAATGACCATTTATGGTCATTTTTCTATATAATCTATACATTTTTGGGATCCATCTTGAAACTGTGTTATATCCAAAACCGTGTTATAATGAACCATGATATAATGAGGTTGTGGTGTACTGTGTTATTTTCTGTGAACTTGTCATTCATTTGGATTTGAAACGACAGACTAGTCCTTTAAATTTTTATAATAGACATGTCTAAGCTTGTAATTAATGATTTCTAGAAGATCTGAGGATGTTTTGATGATATTTACCTTTCATATTTATGCAGGTAGAAACGGGAAACAGGGCTTAATTATTTTACAATAAAATGAGCAAAATGACCAAAAGCAGAAAATACATGAATAAACTCTAAAATATGTTTATCTACTCATTTAAAGTGTAATTCGATAGGTCACGTAATGAAACCCAATATTTACAATATGTTTACATAGAATCAGACGTAATACACTGGGAAAGTTCATTCGCGCATGCACAATAATATGTAAACAAGGTCACATGTCAGAACATTGGATCTGTCTATAAGTTTTATGTTACAACAGTGTAATATGTTAAATTTTATTTAACTTTTGTCTTTTTGAATAAATTATAATTTTTCTACTATCGACCAATCACATTACTTTTTATATTCAAATTCGCAAACTTAATGGTGGGAATAGTGTACAACCAGATCAGATGGCTTCCTCTGATCTGGATCTACACTGTTAACAAAGGTTGGAGTTGTTGTACTGAGCAGGACAATGGTTTACCTTATACCAGTTTTTGCCTAACTCTGGTAGCACATGTAGATATGCCTAACTCAACAAGTTGTTTACCACAAAACCAGACAAGCCATAGAACTATTAGCTTGCCTAATATTACATCATAAAATACCAGATTGTATTAAGTATGTCCTGGGGCTCACCTGGAGCTCAGCATAATCTGATATACTTATACTATAGCTTTATAAAACTTGCTGTTTCATAGCAACAGTGAGAAAATACCTTGCAGCTGGGTGACTTTAAAAGCAGGGTCTTAGACAGTCTGTTCACACATACACAGTGATGTTTGTAGTCCAAAGAATTGTCACAGCTACAGTTTCCTGAGAAAACCTGTTTTATGGCATACTTGCAGTCTGATCAGCACCTATTTGTTAGGTGCTTGCATAGTAAAATACTCCTAATTCCAAGACTCTTGCTGGTCTGTGTACATAAACAGACTGGTTTATATTTAACCCTTTTTGTACCAAATGAAATCTTCTTCCTTCTATATACACCACAACCTCTTTAAAACACTGTTAATGGAGTCCAAAGCACAAACTGTGTAGTTAAACAACCCTGTTATATCCAAACAAAAATGTGTAGATTATATAGAAAAATGACCATTTATGGTCATTTTTCTATATAATCTTCACATTTTTGGGATCCATCTTGAAACTGTGTTACATCCAAACCATGTAATAATGAACTGTGTTACAATGAGGTGGTGGTGTAGCAGGCCAATTCAAAACCTAGGTTTTCTTCAATGTTTATTCGGAAAATGGCTGTATTTTTTGCAAATAGTGTAGGTGCTGATCAGATGCTGCGTTCTGCGGTGTCTGATCCGGACCTGCACTGTAGGCCACTTAGCCCTTTTGGGGTTTCCAGTACAAAATTGGTTAACTTGCAGCAAACCCTGCTGACAGGTTTGCAAGTGACAGGATCCAATTAAGGGGAATTCCTACTAATGTTGAATACTGGTTTATCATATGATGTCGCGTCTAAGAGTGTATTAACGCCATGTAATGTTTTCGATAATCCACTAGTGGATTAAATATGCAAATTAGCTAAATACGTCCCGTAATGTTACCTGTACGACGTCCTTGACGTCGTCGCATTTACTAATGGCGGAATATTGTAATTTTTGTCAACAATCGTGAATAAAATGCGTTTTAAATTTCATATGATAAATAGAATCTTGCATTCATCCTCATGTATTATTGAATTTATTAAACTTGTTGAGGAAAAGGGATGAAATGCTCGGCAAAGCCTCGCATTTTATCCCTTTTCCTGAACTTGTTTAATAAATTCAATAATTCATGATCACTCATGTAAGATCCTCTATATACAGCACTATGATTTTTCAAGGGAACTGGGAAGCAAATTTTTGGCTATTTTTTTTTTTCTGTTCTATATATGCTGCAATGATCCTAGCATTGGAACAGACAGACATAAGCAGTCTGATCAGGGTCTACACTGTTTCTCATTCCATCTTATGTAAGAAATTTGTTCAAATCTTAGGAGAAATACATAAAACCCTCAAGGTGTCCAATTTTTTGGGATTTTTACAATACTGGTAAAATCACAGTCTGCTCTGAAAGGAAACAATTGGGCTGACACTTACGACAAAGCCCCTTAAAATTCTTTGATTGACCAGGACTATCAGACAGCATTACCAATTGTATTTTTCATTATTAATTAATATGGCTTGACATGGCAGGTAGACAATTCAATTGCAATGTCTATGAAAAATATCATCCTAAGTATTGGGACAGAGAGGTCTAAGCAAGCAGTGCAGACCAAGAGGCAGCTGATCAGGATCTACACTGTTTGTCATTCCGTTTAGGAATTTTTAATGAATAATCTGATTGGCTGATAACCAGAAATGGGTACATACCTGTGATACCTCCCTCATCAGGAGGGAGACTCCCTCATTTTGATGCTAATTTTTGCCCAATGCTAAATTTTAGTAAAATTTTGGAGTCTCCCTCATTTGAAATGAGAATTTCCCTATATATTCTTTATATCTCCCTCATCACAATGGCAAATCTCCCTCAAACAGTTAAAAAAAAATATCACAGGTATGTGGGTGTGGCTAATTAAATTATTCAGCAGGATAGGGGTTAAAGATGCATTTGTAGCACACAGGTGTATTAACCCATTTCAGACTGGAAACCCCTAAACGGGTACCGTGGCAAACAGTGCAGGGCCTCCACTGTTTGCTTAAACTTCAGTCATGATCCAAATCAATTTTGAAGAAAACACAACATGACACCCCTAAATTTTGAAATGGACTCCTGCTATATATAATGAAGAAGATTCCATTTGGTACAAAAAGGTTAAATGTAATGCAATCACTGCTGATCCATGAAAACCCCTATCTGTAGATGATGATCTCCAAACTAGATACAGCTTTCAACAGCTCTTGCTGCTAACCGGCAACATGTTGTCGTGGGTGGGGTAACAACACACGCACCAACGTGATGCCAGGTGGGTGGTTAAGATGTGTACTGCAAAGGGAGGACAAATCATCATGATTTCAGGAATGACAATGTATACTTCTCAGTAACAGAGGAGCAGGAAAATTTGTGGACGGACGGACAGATGGACAGACTGTCTGACAGACGGACGGACAGAGTGATTACTATACGGCACCCACACTTTCAGTGCGGGGCCCTAATGATGTTATCTCCCCGGTCCCGTTTTCTGTTTGTCTTAGATGGTAGGTAATTCTTCACCAAATCTGAACACATATATAAATGACCATTTACAGGCATTTTTCTGTACACTTAACCTCTTTATAACACTTGTTGGGATCCAGAGCAGAAACCATGTTAGTTAAGCAACTGTATTATATCAAAACAAAAATGTGTAAGATTATATGGAAAAATGACCATAAATGGTCATTTTTCTATATAATCTCCACATTTGAATCCGTGTTATATCAAAACTGTGTCATAACGAACTATGTTATAACGAAGTTGTGGTGTATTCACCATTGGGATTCTTCTTTAAACCATGTGATATCTAAAACCATGTTACAATGAAGAGGTTGTGGTGTAACTGACATTCAAGTGAAAGAGAAATGAACAGTATAACTATGTTAGTGATACAAAGTATTGGGACAGATAGGCCTAAGCAAACAGTGCAGACTTAGAGAGCAGTCAGATCAGGGTCTACAATGTTTTCCATTCCATCTAAACCTTATGGACTCTCACCTGGACAGTGAAACAAATCAGTTTTTAGGAGAATTACAGCAAGTCTTCAAGGCCTCTGAATTTTGGGGATTTTTATGACAGCAACAAACGAAAAATCAAAGCGAGTGTAGGACAATATCCCCTCCGGACAAAATCCCCTGTGCTCATTTTTGCATAGGTGGACGAAATCCCCTTCATGTTTTTTTTACAAGGTGGACATAATCCCCTTTGCAACTTTTTACAGGGTGGACATAATCCCCCTTATGATTCTTACAAGTGGACAAAATCCCCTCTATAAAATGGACAAAATCCCCTTCGGAAAAAATGCCCTTTGCTGATTTCTGCCATAGAAATGTTACTCAAATGGGCTTCAACTTTCCTGGTTTATGAAAAAATCAAATATTTGCAGTATCCTCCATACCTTTATGTATGCGATTCTTCATCACGAACACGCCTAAATAATTTGAACCCCACATTTATAGGGTAAAACTGGGGTTTACAGGTCAGACATTTTAGCAGAATTAAGAAAAATATCACAATTTTTTATCTTAAAATGTGTGTTTTTTTTGGCGGTAAAATTTACTATGTATATGTATAGGGGCTTTTTCGTAATGAAGAGGGTGATTAAAGAAAATATAAGAAAATTAAGGACTGCGCGTGATAATTATGTTTGAAAACAAACTGATTAATTTCACCTCAAGTGATAAAAGTATATAATTATTCTTATGGTATGTGTAGATCTGGATCTACACTGTTTGCAAAGTTAGGGGTTGTCGTGAACAGCAAGATAAGGGTTAAGGGTAAAGAGACATTAAAATTTAAAACTTCATGCTCAGCTGAGCCTCATAGTTCCAGATAAGTGAAACGTACTGATATTTTTCTTATTTCTGTATGAAAACACATGTTGTGGCTACTGATTAGAAGCAACTAGCCAGGGCGCTTTTAATGATTACTCAAGTTTTCGTGCAGAAATAAGAAAAAAAAATCATGTGGAAACCTGGCTAAACAGCAAGCAATATAAATAAACAATTAATTAAATAAGAGCCTATTGTAGTCCAATTAATTGGGATACAAGGTAAAAATGCAGGCCCAGTTCAGACACTGCATAATGGACCCTACCGCATACAGAGCTGTAAAATTTTGTTTAGAACCCAATAGATTTCAAATACCAGGCATTTTTAATAAAGATGTCATTTTTGACAGTGAACAATATTTTGAAATACACTGATGTTGTTTATTCTAAACCAATGTTTATTTATTTTTTGACATCAATATCTCTGCATTATTAAAGAAATAAGAAACATGCAATGTTTATTTAGAGTGACACCAAATGCATTGCTGGTTAGGTTGACACCTGGTACCCACAGCTGTGGCAGTTGGCTTGTGTATGTTTTGACAATACCCCAACTGATAAAATTCTTGATAAAAATCAAAATTTCATTATTTGCTAATCATTGATGTCCAAGATTAGATAGAGGTAAGATGTGTTTTTCACTTTTGTAACTCTGGATAAGAATTAATTGTTGTTTGCATTATATGTAAGTAGTTTATATCAGTTTTCATGATTTCTTTTCTTAATCTCTTTGCTCATTTTTTTATCATATTCGAAAATATTTATGTATTTAATTCTCCCTAAACTCATTTGTTTAGTTTTACTCATCCATTTAAATATTTATGATATGATTTTTTTTAATTATTTATGTATCACATAATTTCACAAATTTCTAGCTGAATTGCCTTAGCCCATTGTATGCAGGGAAACCTCTAAAGGGGTACCTTGGCAAACAGTGCAGGCCCAGATCAGACGCCACAGGATGTGGCGTCTGATCAGGGTCTGCACTATTTGCTAACAGAATTTTCAAGAATGGAAAAAAAAATAAAAAAAAAAGTCTACCCCCTATAAGATGAATGTTCTTTTCCAATATAGCAATTATAGAGGCCACTAGTGTACAATGGGTTAGAAAAATCACATCTTAGATACTGTCATTATGTTGTGTGCGGGGGGATATTGTGTCCTGCACCAATATAATGCCAGGTGTCAAAGTTGTGAATGCTGCACTACTACTACCAAAGAGATAGTCATTCATTAGGATAAGCAATCTATAATACATATTGTTTCATTTCATATGTGAAAAGATGACTAAAATAGACTGGTCACCCAGTATTTATAATGTGCTGGCTTTGGCTGAAGTTGAAAAGAGACTGGTCGCCCAGTATTTATAATGTGCTGGCTTTAGCTGAAGTTGAAAAGAGACTGGTCGCCCAGTATTTATAATGTGCTGGCTTTAGCTGAAGTTGAAAAGAGACTGGTCGCCCAGTATTTATAATGTGCTGGCTTTAGCTGAAGTTGAAAAGAGACTGGTCGCCCAGTATTTATAATGTGCTGGCTTTAGCTGAAGTTGAAAAGAGACTGGTCGCCCAGTATTCATAATGTGCTGGCTTTAGCTGAAGTTGAAAAGAGACTGGTCGCCCAGTATTTATAATGTGCTGGCTTTAGCTGAAGTTGAAAAGAGACTGGTCGCCCAGTATTTATAATGTGCTGGCTTTAGCTGAAGTTGAAAAGAGACTGGTCGCCCAGTATTTATAATGTGCTGGCTTTAGCTGAAGTTGAAAAGAGACTGGTCGCCCAGTATTTATAATGTGCTGGCTTTAGCTGAAGTTGAAAAGAGACTGGTCGCCCAGTATTTATAATGTGCTGGCTTTAGCTGAAGATGAAAAGAGACTGGTCACCCAGTATTTATAATGTGCTGGCTTTAGCTGAAGTGCTAGCACTTATTAATGCTGGCGGGACTTATTTCTTTGTACTGCAGGTTCCAACATATTTCTTCTTGTAAGCACGTCTATGTGTAAGACAGTTCTTTTGTTCACAGCTCAGAAAATGTTTTTTATTTCATAGATGGAGGATATGGCAGATGGTCTGTCCTATTTCAGTGTAGTTTTTTTACTCAGATTGACAAAATGACAGTGCCTTCTTTCATATACCAAAATGGCTATTTTTTTCCAGTGAAAATCTTAATATTTACATATTTAAACTCATGATATAGTTTGTAGGTGCACATTAGAACCGCCTCATTCAAAAGGTTTCAGTCATTCTTTTTATGCAATTTCTGTCCTCAGTGTCCTCTAGAAAGAGACCACCTGTGGAATTTTACTGCATTTACGTTTTTTATATATATTATTTTTTATATATTAAAACAAAACCGTGTTTTATTTGTCCCTGCCTTGTTTGTGTGCTTGCTTACAAATGTTGCTAGCACTTTACAATGCTGGGGGGAAATATCTCACATAGCAGCCACATGAACACAGGTGTGAAAGGGAAGAACTTTTCTATATGAAGGGTTGTTTACCAACATTGAAAAACATTTGGTGACTTTTGTAAAACTATAGTGAAATTCTGCACTGTACTCGGAAGCATCATGCAGTCTATCTATTTCTTCAAGCCCGATGGGCAGGGGCTGAAAAAAATATAGTGAAATCCCTCAATTTAAGTCCACCTGAAAGTCTAATCCTCCTTTTAATAAGCATATTCATCTTTTTATGCGATTTTTGTGCTCAGTGTCCTAGAAATTGGTCTTTAAGACAACTTTTGAACAGTCTCAAAGGTGGTCTTATAGTAATTTTACTGTATTTACATTATTTTTTTTACATTTATTTTTTATATTAAACAAAAACATGTGTTTTATTTGTCCCTGCCTTGTTAGTGTGCTTGCTTACAACTGTTGCTAGCACTTAACAATGCTGGGGGGAAATATCTCACATAGCAGCCACATGAACACAGGTTTGAAAGAGAAAGAACTTTTCTATATGAAGGGTTGTTTACCAACATTGAAAAACATTTGATGACTTTCATAAAACTATAGTTAAATTCAGCCGTCTAATCTTCCTTTCAATAAGCATATTTAAAATGTTTCAATCATTCACGATATTTGCATTATTAAATCACGCAAAATCACGCTCTCGTTTCCTCGCGAGATTTCGAGTTTTGGGGGGTCAAGTGATCATCTAATATGGTCGCCAACGTTACTTCCTAGTTAAACAAGATAAAGTCGTAATTATTTACGTTTTTCTTGAAGTATTGCCGACCAAATAAGATAAATAGTGAAGTGATTATTCCGAATATTGTTTTATTCCTATTGCCTTGCTGATATTTAAATGAAATATTGATTTTCTAACGAAAAGACCGTGGCTGAAACTGGTGTGCTGTTTGGCACTTTTTTCGCAATAACAACGAGTTAGTGAAAATGTGGCCGCGTAAACAATACTTTCCGTAAGTGTGCGTGCCATGGAGATGATCGTGCATTCACATATGATCTTTTTCTAAGTTTCTAGAGGTCTATAATGGGAAATTATGTGCCAGAATGACTTCTGTTGTGTTCCAGGTTGAAGCCATGAACTCTCAAAGGGAGCAGTTTGCTCATTCTACAGGTTTCCAGAAAAGCCTGAAAGTTATAATAAAAAGGCATGACTTTCAAAAGTCATTTCAAAATTTAGGGGTGTCGGATTGTGTTTCCTTCAAAATTAATTTGGAAAAAGTCCGATTTTTTTTTCAAAAAGTGTAGGCCCTGATCAAACGCCATGTTCTGCGGCGTCTGATCTGGGCCTGCACTGTTTGCCAAGGTTTCCGGTACTAAATGGGTTACTGCGTCGGTCACATTTGACCATTACTGTTACTTAAAAAAAAACTACAGATGAAAACATGGGCAGGATTGGAGACATTGAGAACCCCTGAGATTAATTGGAGGCTGTTGTCATTTAATCAGAAGAAAATCATTTGGGAATCAGATTCGGCACTTTGTAGTGGATCCAAACCCCATGGATCAGACCATCTTGTGACCCTTAATAACAGGTCATTTTTATATTTACTTTTATTTGTTTGGATAGATTTGAAGTTCATCTCCAACTCATCCACTATATATTTACACTCACCCCCTGCCCCATTCTACAGTAGGATTACCACAAAATGTGGCACAAATAAAATAAGATGTGTAACTCCTTTAGCACTTTTTATATACCCCCGTACACTCGTTGTTGTTGCGAAATAAGTGCCTTTCAGCCACTGTCTTATCGTTAGAAAATCAATATTTCATTTAAATATCAGCAAGCAAATATGAATAAAACAATATTCGGAATTATCACTTCACTATTTATCTTTTTTGTTCGGCAAAACTTCAAGAAAAACCTAAATAATTACAATGACTTTAACGTGTTTAACTAGACAGTAACGTTGGCGCCCATATTAGATGATCATGTGACCCCCCCCCCCCCCCCCCCCCCAACCTCGAAATCTCGCTAGGAAACGAGAGCGTGATTTTGCGTGATTTAATAATGCAAATAAGGTCAATGCGATTTCTGTGCTCAAATTTCCTAGAAATAAACCACCTTTGAGACTGTTCAAAAGATGGTCTTTTCAACAGTCCTAAAGGTGGTTTATTGGATTTTTTACTGTACGGTATTTACATTAAATTTGTTTATATTACACAAAACTGTGTTTTATTTGTCCCTGCCTTGTTTATGTGCTTGCTTACAAATGTTGCTAGCACTTTACAATGCTGGGGGGGAAATATCTCACATAGCAGCCACATGAACACAGGTTTAAAGGAGAAAGAATTTCACACCTTTATCTTTTTGATCATGACATAATTGACTTCAACTTATTTGTCACAGGATAACTTAATTGATTTCTACTGATTCTGATCAACAAAGAATTTTGTGAAGTTGTATGTGATGGAATGTGAAGGAGATAAATATGCCTTCAAGGAATGCTAATCTCCCAAAATCTTATATATAACCAAAATCCCTCCTTTTAACCCATTGTATACTGGTGGACTCTTCCAATGCTATATGTTGGACAAGTCCATTTGTCATATAAGGGGTGACAGTCCTATTGTTTCCTTTTTATTCTATTTCTGATCGAACACATTCTGCGGCGTCTGAGCTGGGCCTTCACTGTTTGCTAAGGTACCCCATGAGCAGGTTTCCTGATTGCAATGGGTTAAGAGAAAAATCTTTTTCATGAGAGCCTCAGTTCATATAGCAACATAGAGCAATGGAAGGGTTAAGATTGTGTGTTTTTCTCCGCATCGCAAGGTGCTTGCTTGAGCATTAGGCTAGCACTTTACAATGCTGGGGGGAAACGATGATCATTGTCTCCAACCCAGACACATCACCAAGATCAATCTATTTATAAATATTAGAGAAAGGTATTGCAGGCTGAAGGGGAAGAATTCATGTGATGGAGCCCACAGTGGAGAGAGATCTAACCAGAGATCTTAATACGTCGTGAAAGATTCCCTGCATATCTAAGTGGGAGTGTTTTCTAACAGCTAGCACTTTGGTATGCTGGTGGTCTAACATGACAAAACATCAAGTCATCTGTTAATATTCCATTCCTTAAGTACTTTGTTACAAAAATGAGGTCACAACTGTTCATAACAAGGTATTAATTGATCAGTGGGACTCAGAATCATTTCAGAACTTTGAAACGACCCTTTAATTTAATACCCATAAGACCCCAATCAAGACAGTTGTCGTCTGTTCTGTCGTCTGTCAGTTACTATAAGTCAATTTTGCAAACAGTGTGGACCCAGATGAGACTGCTCCGACGATCTGGGTTCACACTGTTGGTCTGTATGAAAAAATATTTCTGAAAAGTTTACAAGAAGATTCAGCAGACAACATAAGCAGACGGCATTTTCAGATGTTGTTTTCCTCGACAGCTCAAAGGTTAATGAATCTCCATGCAACCCTCAGTATTTTTAAGTGATGGTGAAACAAGACAACTAGCACTTAAGTATGCTGGGGGTAAATATGGAACAAATTCATCCCAATGCCTTTTCTGCAATGGTCTATTGACTGTACTGAATGATCAGTTTTAACGTTTTACGGAGCCTAGTTGATGTTATTAGTTAAACTTTGCTCAATTAAGGGGAATGGGAACACCTGGCATATTTTTCCGCCATTTTTCAAAGGGAGACAACTTTCGGGACTTCCTATTCGCCTTTCTATAAGCCCTGTCCCACTGAAAAATGGGTCAGCTCTTAAAGGAAAGAATTTGCTCCTCTGGAGCAAATTCTTTCCTTTAAGAGTTGACCCCTATTGACATGGGAGACAAAAATACTTTTGCAGGAGTTGCCTCCCCTGAAGGTGTACCCATTCCCCTTAATATGCTGAGGAAATGTGAAAAATAGTATTCTGATGCTAGATTGTGTGTTAGATCATTTAACAATCTGGCCACTAATGAATTCATAAAGCAAGCAATACTTTGAACAACTGTGCACAGTAGTTTATTTGCAATTTATCCAGAGTCCTGTTTTTCAAAGCATCGTTAGCTTAACAAACACGTCAGTGGGTTAAATTGTTAAATGCATTATATGTAAAATTCTGGTATTTTTGGCTGAGTAGCTTTTGCAGCAAAACTTTTATTATAATTGCCCAATTAAGTTTTAACAGTTTGTTAGCTAACAACATTGTTATTTTGGAGCAACTTGGCCCAGATGTGCAAGGAACCTGCACATTTCACTACAGCTGGAATACTGAAGATCCTGATATCTCTCAGAGTATCTAAGGGCTGGTGATACACTAGGGACTAGCACTTATGTATGCTGGGGGAATGAAGGAACACAACTTCCATATCATCATCAGATGGCCTAGCTGGAAGAACAATTTCCTTAGAAACAGGGAAAATCTAGATGGATTTCTTTTTCTGAACAGAGCCTAGCAATCCTAATGATCCTAAGTCGGACAGATAGGCCTAAGCAAACAGTGCAGTACACTCTTGGCTATTCTGTCTGCACCTTTTTGACTCCTTGCTGGATCATGAAACTAATTTGGTGGCTCATGTTCATCTGCAAGTTCAAGACTCTCAGTATATTCAAGTGTCAGTGTTAATTTGAACTAGCACTTTTGTATGCTGTGGGTCTTTTCTTTTTTCGTCATCTTGTCATCAGAACTCACAACAAGCTGCTGCTTATACATTATGCATGATCCCCAATATAATTAGGTTATTTCAGGCAAAACAGGAGTAACAGAGATCAATGTCAAAGGCATATCCCTGAAAACTCTCAGTATCTATGAGTGACAGTGATCACCAACAACTAGCACTTATGTATGCTGGGGGATTAATGGGCCATAATCATCCTACCCGTCTCAAACTTCATCCTAGCCTGACAAAATAGAGATGGACTTCAGATGCCAATCCACAACAAGAGGATGGTGATCTGGTGAAATTTCAAGATGCTGTTTTTACTAAAAGCTCAGAACAATCTTTTGCATGCATTTGAACAACTTTTTCCGTCCCCAGTAGCGAAAGTGGGGACATTGTCTGTTTCTAACAACACAACACAGGTTTCATGAGGAATTAAGGGGATTGGGTACACCTTCAGGAGAGGTAACTCCTGCAAAAGTATTCTTGTCTTCCATGTCAATCGGGGCCAACTCTTAAAGGAAAGAATTTGCTCCTGAGCACAAAGAGCCTGAAAACTCCCAGTATATCTGAGTGACAGTGATATTACAACTACTAGCACTTATGTATGCTGGGGGTTAGAGGGCCATACACGCTGGGACAGGTATCAGCTCATATCCCTTTTTAGGGACTCTCAGGACATCTATTTTACTATGAGACAAGTGAAAAAGTACATGCACAGCTAACTGGTAGGACTAGTACTTGATCAATCTCTAGGAAGAATGTTGCCAGACCTAGCAAAATTCAAACCCAGATCACCAGTCAGACACTCCTTTGTACAGGAGGAGATCTGCTTAGCATATATTATACAAATGCCAGTACCTGACAAAATGCCAGAAATTTCCCAGTATTTATGAGTGACTGTGACTAAATAACAACTAGCACTTATGTATGCTGGGGGAATAATGGAAATAAATGGGAAAACTGGTGTGACATGTAATAAAGGACCCGTTTAATTAGCTACTACTACTGCTTCTATCACTACTACAGCAACTACCACCACTACTGCTACTATAGAATATGAACCGGAATCATGTGCTGGGTTTGGGAAAAAGTCTTGACTCACTGAATGTGGCATATGATCAGGGTCTACAAATTTAAGGGTTAATTTTCCAGCCTATACCGCATGATCCTATGTATTGGGGCAGACACGCCTAATCAGCACAGACCCAGATCAGACTGCTCTGTTAAGACTCCTTGCTCGATCATGAAACGAAGTTGTTAAAATTTGAGGAGAGGTACAGCATGTCTTTCAAGATGTCTGATTTTTAGGATTTTTACAGTACTCAGAGACAATCGACCAAGCAGGGCTGTTAAGTGCGCCCCGCCAAGCGAATTTGTGTCTTCGAGCATTCCGGCATGACAAATTTTAACTGCGCATGCCCAGCCTTTCAGAGGGGCCAGGGATATGGCTTTCTGTCTAAAGGTTCCTCTTGATTCACTGCTTGTATGAGCGAGCAGTGAAGGTTCTGGCGAGACTGCGCGGATGCGCAGGCTCGCCTGAACCTTCGCTACTCGCATAGGCGATAAGTACCAAAATCGCTTGACGGGGCCCAAGTGCTTTAATTCCAACAGCTTTGGTACTTGTAATGATTCAAACATATTTCCGAATAAAGAATAAAGAAAGAAAACTATCCTTTAATTAACATTGTAACTCCCATATCTAGAGCTTGTTTAGCTTTGAACAACTTCCTGTTTGGTGTAGCTGAATGCCTGGAAGCAGCTAACAGAGATTGCAGAGAATATAAGCTCTCTGCTCTCAATCCTCATGATAGACAAGCCTGGAGATCTGCTGTAAGATCTGCCATGTGTGCAGCAAGCCAGCTACCTGGAAGGGGGCCCACTTATGTGGACGTTGCCCCTGTACCTGCATGTTAATAAAAAATCTGTTGATGATGATGAATGCCAGTTGCAGACAAAACACCAGAAAGTTCCCAGTATTTATGAGTGACAGTGATTAAATAACAACAAGCACTTATGTATGCTGGGGGAATAATGGAAATGAACAGCAAAACTGGCATGACCTACCCACTTAGGACTGACTCGTGACCTATTTAAACACCTAGGACCTGATAAAATTTTATTTTGTTTAGCTGAATGTGAGTCACAAAGCACCGAAAGTTCCCAGTATATTTGAGTGAACAACTAGCACTTATGTATAGTGGGGGAATTTGTTTCGTTTAGTTGAATGTCAGTCAAAACACCAGAAAGTTCCCAGTATTTATGAGTGACAGTGATTAAATAACAACTAGCACTTATGTATGCTGGGGGAATAATGGAAATGAACAGCAAAAGTGACCTGACATACCCACTTAGGGATTAAACCTAAAGTACCTGCAGGTGACCTATTTGAACAGTTAGGTCCTGATAAAATTTTGTTCTGTTTAGTTGAAAGTCAGTCACAAAACACCAAAAAGTTCCCAGTATTTATGAGTGACAGTGATTTAATAACAACTAGCACTTATGTATGCTGGGGGAAAAATGGAAATAAACGGCAAAATTTTTGTGACCTACTCACTTAGGACTTAGGGATTAAACTAAAGTACCTACAGGTGACCTATTTAAACCAGGCCCCGATAAAATTTTGTTATGTTTAGCTGAATGCCAGTCACAGACAAAGAGCCAGAAAGCTCCCAGTATTTATGAGTGACAGTGATTAAATAACAACTAGCACTTATGTATGCTGGGGGAATAATGGAAATGAACAGCAAAACTGACATGACCTACCCACTTAGGACTTTGGGATTAATCTAAAGTACCTACAGGTGACCTATTTAAACAACTAGGCCCTGAAAATTTTTGTTTTGTTTAGCTGAATGTCAGTCATGAAACACCAGAAAGTTCCCAGTATTTATGAGTGACAGTGATTAAATGACAACTAGCACTTATGTGTGCTGGGGGAATAATGGAAATGAACAGCAAAATTGTCCTGTAGCAAAATTACTTTCAGGGATCAGGGATTAAACTGAAGTATAGTAGTCACAGATAAAATTGACTAGGCGGAGCTACTCAGGTGTTATCAATATATATCAAATTCACAGAGTCCACCAGAAGATTGGTAGAGTGCCTTCCATGCTTTCTGCAAGCACACCAAATGGCCACATACACCACAGCTTTGTTTCACAGTCTGGTGACTTGGTTTACTTTTTTTGTTAATAGAACAGTCCAAAGGCAGGTCCAAACGATAGCTCCGCCTAGTCATTTTTAGCTGCGACTACCAAACCTGCAGTGATTTGTTCACCCTGGCTAATTTGTCCTTTTTTCTAGAAGTCCCAACAACATATATTTAACATTCATCCTGCAGAACATGACAACTCCTCCCTTTGATAACAGTGTAAATCAGGAGCTACACTGTTTGCCATTCTTTTATGAATACTTCATATTAAGTAATTTGATTGGAACTACAGAACTGGGTGTGACTAAATTAATTCATTCAGCATGATAAGGGTTAAGATAATTCAAGCCAGCTGAGGGAGTTTTTTTTTTCCTAATTTTATCTTAAACACTCCTTACGTTGTGTTTACTCATTAGAATTGCATCGAAGAGAACAGCAAAATGTATTCCTATATAATCCGAGTGATAAACGCTCGATGGCTCAAACGAACCCATGTCGGAAACAAATTTTCATGGTCCAAAAAGTGTTCAAGCCATTGAGGTTACTCTTTAATACAAATAGATGTACTACAGGTGACTTATTTCAGGCCTCATATTTTTCAGGCATATGCAGGATTTCAGGCTTTTAGATCTTGATTTTTTTCTTGATTTTTCATGATTTCAGGCTTTTTAGATTTTGATTTTTCCTTCTATATTCTGTTTCAAATGACTATTTAACTCTTATCCTGCCGAATAAACTTATTTAGCTACACCCATTTCTGACTATTCACCAATCAAATTACTTGATATAAAGTATTTGTTCACTTCACATAAACTGCATTACAAACAGTGTAGATCCTGATCAGATGGCTTCTTCAGAAGCCATCTGATCTGGATCTACACTGTTTATAAAGGTAATGGTTGCTGTGTTCAGCAGGATGAGGGTTAAGGCTGCAAAATCAGGTCTTTCAGGCATGGAACAGCTTGGTCAGTAGGAGGCCTGTTATTTAAAGAGCCCCGATAGAGATTTGTTATGTTAACTGGGACCAGTTGTTCAAAACTAACGACGTCGTTAGTAAATGTCTCGTTAAAACTTATTTATTCATTTATTTTGGCAAATATGCTCATATTTTTGCTGAAAAAATGTGAGCAGCTTTTGCATTCGCAAAACCTGCTCACATTTTTTTAGCAAAATACCAAAATTTTAGATATTAAACTTGTTAGGACAGTTAACAATATGACCACACACAAGCTCGTTAAGCTAACGATGTTCTGAACAACTGGGCCCTGAATGTCAGTCACAGACAAAAAGCACCAGAAAGTTCCCAGTATTCACGAGTGACAGTGATTAAATAACAACTAGCACTTAGGAATGCTGGGGGAATACTGGAGCAGTACTGGAGCAAATTTGATGTGTAGCAAAGTCAAACCAACTGCAGAAGTGAAGCTACAATGACCTGTTTACTGTGGATAATTGGAACAGGCCAGTTCAAACTAATTTTGTTAGTTTATGTATCGTTAAATCTTTGATCATTCAATATCCACCTGATATCCATTTACTGTAAAAGTCCTAAACATTCAGGATCTGCTTTAATTCTAGTCAATTATTAACCAATTTATTTCACAATCCAGCAAGAAGTCCTAAAGGTACTGACAGAATGGCAAACAGTGTAGACCCTGATCAGACTGCTCCTTCGGATCTGGGTCTTCACTGTTTGCTAAGACCTATCTGTCCCAATACTTTGGACCATTATGGTAATTAACCCTTCTCTTGCTGAATATTCATTTTAGCCACATCCATCTCTGACTTTGAACCAATCAGATTACTTGATGTAATTTATTGCTACAAATTCATAAACTTAATGCCAAACAGTGTAGATCCTGATCAGATGGCTTCTTCAGAAGCCATCTGATCTGGATCTACACTGTTTCCAAAGACAGGGGTTGTCGTGAACAGCAAGATAAGGGTTAAGAAAAATTTAGGGATCTTCTTTTCTCGTTTTTTATATTTAAAAAGCTTTAAAACAGTATGTAATGTGTACTTTCATTAGAATCACCTCAATTAGGACATTCTAAGGAGTACAAGCAGTATACCTTATAGAATATCAAAAATAGAACATGATCCCAAAGGTATTAGACCCTGTATATAAATGAGTCTATACATGCTACAGATGACAACAATTGGACCCTGGTTGAATTTGATGAATGTCAGTCACAGACAAAATACCAGAAAGTTCCCAGTATTTATGAGTGACAGTGATTAAATAACAACTAGCACTTATGTATGCTGGGGGAATAATGGAAATGAACAGCAAACTGGTATGACCTACCCACTTAGGACTGACAGGTGACCTATTTAAACAACTAGGGCCTGATAAAATTTTGTTTTGTTTAGCTGAATGTGAGTCACAAAGCACCGGAAAGTTCCCAGTATATTTGAGTGAACAACTAGCACTTATGTATGCTGGGGGAATTTGTTTTGTTTAGTTAAATGTCAGTCAAAACACCAGAAAGTTCCCAGTATTTATGAGTGACAGTGATTAAATAACAACTAGCACTTATGTATGCTGGGGGAATAATGGAAATGAACAGCAAAACTGGCATGACCTACCCACTTAGGACTTAGGGATTAAACTAAAGTACCTACAGGTGACCTATTTAAACAACTAGGCCCTAAAATTATTTGTTTTGTTTAGCTGAATGTCAGTCATGAAACACCAGAAAGTTCCCAGTATTTATGAGTGACAGTGATTAAACAACAACTAGCACTTATGTATGCTGGGGGAATATTGGAACTGACCCACATAATACCGACTTGATCTAATCATCTTAATTCTGGGGTCCACTAACAGTTAAAAAGTCATCCTAAAGTCTCAAGATGCAAGGAAATGACCCAAGGCCCCTGATAAATGAAGTAAATAGCTTGACCAGTACACAACATGCTCCTACCAATTTTTCTAGTTATGCTAATTTTTTTTTTATTATTTCTTTTTTGTAAAAAAGGAATCTATTACAGCAGAAAAGGTTTCCTCCCCCTACTCCAATGAAGACTTCTTAAAGAAAGTGAATCTGCTTGACGGCGAACATTTCCTTTACCCCAGTTTTAGAGTTATGTTGTTTATTTTGTTGTCTGCCTGTTACTTTAAAAGTCATTGTTGCAAACAGTGTGGACTCCTAGAGGAGCAGTCTGTCTGATCTGGGTCCACACTGCTTGCCTGTATGCAAATATATGTCGGAAAAGTTCACAAGAAGATTCAGCAGATGGCATAAACTGAAGAATTTTTTAGATGCAGTTTTTCATAGCACCGTAAATGTTAAGGATGACAGGATATTCAGACTTTTGCTTTGCTCTCTCAGAACCTCTCAGTGCTTTATCAGTACAGCAGACTTTTTTTGCCAGTATCTCTCATGAGGTATTAAGTCAAAAGCAAAGAAGCTGCTTTTGGCAAACCCACATTCAGATAGGACTAATTGTAAAGGGAAGATAGCAAAATATGTTGAAGAAGATGACTCCCTTGTAATAAAAGCAGGCAAATCTCCAAGATCCATTTACCCAAGTCCTGGGCCAATTGTATTCTCTCCCTTTAAAAATAGCTGGGTATCTTTTCGCCAAAACCATGGAGTGGTTGGGTGAGGCAAAGGTGTTATGTATCCTACTGCCAGCTGATATTTGTGTACAGTTGGGCAAGGTCTGTTGTCGGGAAGAGGGAGAATATTTATTACTTCTGTTTCTGCACTTCAAATCTTTTTCCTCTTTCTCTGTATCTCACTTTCATCTCCTCTACAATCTCTCCCATCTCTTGTCCCCCTTTCTCTGGGAAACAACACAAAAAGACCCACAAGGAGGTTTGTATTGTTGTTAATCCCCCACAATCAATTAATTTGCCAAAACCCACTTAACCCTTTACCACTACGTATTTTTACGTGTCTGCTCCCCCCCCCCATTTTAAGCCCCAGAAGCACCTTAAATCTGCATTTCTACCCCTGGATAGTTATGTTTGCTTTATGTTTTGTTGGGCAAAAAAGATACCTGTTTTTTCGCGCGCCTCCCCACTAAAAATATTCTGGGGGGGATTGAAGGGGGGCGGGGCACATCCCCCCCTCACATTCCGAAAGATTTTGGGTGTATGGGCCAGCCGGCCGCTAAAATTTATATCATTCTGAGAGTGTCTGGGGTCAAAAAATACCTGAAACTTAATGCTGATAAAAATGCTGCAAACAGTGAAAAGGGCCAGTGCCAAACACCTTAACTGTTGCCTTGACAGCTATGTGAAGATTAAAATGTAGCCAAAAATTCATGTGAAAACACACTTTTTGCCAACTTTGAGATGCCCCCTCTTTACCATGACAACAATGATCAAGCCATCAAATATTGCATTTGAAAGGCTACTGCCCAATGAACATTCATACCAAGTTTGGTGTAAAACAGACCATCTATTATGAAACAATGGCTAGTTGAAGTTGCTGTCAGGTGCAACACTGTGAAAATCAGCAAAATTTACAAAATCTCTGAGTGGTAAAGGGTTAATGAAGAAAATCCCAACTGATCAAAATAATGTTTTTTCATCATTTAATTGCAAGAAACAATATTTCAGATATAATTAATGCATTTTAGACTAAAATTCAGTATGTTCCCAGATTTCAGTTAATGAAGAAAATCCCAACTGACCAAAATAATGTTTTTTCATCATTTTATTGCAAGAAACAATATTTCAGATATAATTAATGCATTTTAGACTAAAATTCAGTATGTTCCCAGATTTCAGTTAATGAAGAAAATCCCAACTGACCAAAATAATGTTTTTTCATCATTTAATTGCAAGAAACAATATTTCAGATATAATTAATGCATTTTAGACTAAAATTCAGTATGTTCCCAGATTTCAGTTAATGAAGAAAAATCCCAACTGACCAAAATACTTTTCATCATTTTATTGTGTGTGTGTGTGTGAATTCGGGTTTAACGTCGCTTTCAACAATTTTTCAGTCATATCACGACGGTGTCTGGTTGCGACAGGGAGCTCAATGCTCACGTTTATAGTGCTGCCTCACTGAAGTATCATGTCCCAGACACATTACATGATACCACACCCAGTCACATTATCCTGACACTGGATCGACCAGTCCTAGCTCTACCCTGTAAATCTGAGTGCCAAGCGAGGAGCAGCTAGTACCATTTTTAACGACTTTGGTATGTCGCGGCCCGGGATCGAACCCGAGACCTCCCGTTCCCCGGAGCGGACACTCTACCAACTGAGCTATCGGGGCCGGTCATCATCATTTTATTGCAAGAAACAATATTTCTGATATAATTAATGCATTTTAGACTAAAATTCAGTATGTTCCCAGATTTCAGTTAACCCTTTGACACTCAGATACGTGTTTTTACGTGTCTGCACACCCCCACCCCCCAATTTTAAGCCCCAGAAGCACCTAAAATCAGCATTTCTACCCCTGGATAGTTATAATTGCTTTAGGTTTTGTTGGGTAAAAAAGTGACCTGTTTTTTCGTGCGTCAACCCACTAAAAATATTCTGGGGGGATTGAAGGGGGGGGGGCCCTCCCCCATCCCCCATCACATCCCGAAAAATTTTGGGTGTATGGCCCAGCCGGCAGCTAAAATTTATATCTCAGAGTGTCTGGGGTCAAAAAATTCCTGAAAATTGATGCAGATAAAACTTGCTGCAAACAGTGAAAAGGGCCAGTGCCAAACAACTTAATTGTTGCCTTGACAGCTGTGTGAAGATTAAAATGTGGTCAAAAATTCATGTGAAAACACACTTTTTGCCAACTTTGAGATGCCCCCTCTTTAACATGACAACAATGATCAAGTCATGAAAGATTGCATTTGAAAGGCTACTGCCGAATGAACATTCATAACAAGTTTGGTGTAAAACAGACCATCCATTATGAAACAATGGCTAGTTGAAGTTGTTGTCAGGTGCAACACTGTGAAAGCAGCAAAATTCACAAAATCCCTGAGGGCTATTCCAGTAAAAACGATATGGGAGGGGAAGACGGCAGTTGATATATTTTTCTGTTGGTGGTCGGTCTTGACGTTATTTTGATTACATGGGTAGTTAGTGTTTGAAAAAATAAAATTCTGTTGGTGGTCGGGTTAGTGGAAATTGAATTCTATAGGTGGTGGTTAATTTATTTGCCGACACCTGACAACAGAAAAAAAACGGCTTTTTTTGCGTGAGAGAGGTGCGTTAGCCGAGATATTCCGATTATTATTTATAAAAATCGGTATCTGGACGTTTTGCCCCAATATGCGTACCGGGTTTACAGAGGTTTCGCCACCAAACAAGTTCGCCATCGGAGGTTTCGCCACTAGAAGGATTCGCCCCACGGGAGGTTTCGCCACCAAAAAAAAAAAAAATAAGTTATCTAGAATTCCTTTGAATTACCTTTGCAGTAATTTAGAAAATGGATAAATACATGTAAAATGGATGAAAAACAATTAGTTGGGTATTCAGACCACACCACGGGGAGGCACTTATTAATAATAATAATCCCGACTTTATCGATTAACGCACAGATACGTATATTCCCGTGTGTCGCCATTTGTTTGCCCGTGTCTCAAAAGCAATCGCGTTATTTTTACCTTTTTCCTAAATATAAAAACGCCGGATGTTTATAAATGTTAAGTTTAGTATTTTGCCAACAATATTTGCGAAAAAAAATATGTTTCTATACAAAGTTTTCGTGTAATTTGCAACCAAACACACCAGGGGCTTCTTCTACAGAATCACGATGACCTTGCCTGACGTAATGGAAAATTACTGGGCTGAGTTACTGAATGACGCAATATTGTGGGTCGGTCGCGCGCATGATTTGCATGATTTAGGTAAAGACAATTAGCGCTGTATAATCAGTTAGATTCAAGGGATTTATGGTCCAAGATAATTAGTTAATTGGGGATTATGATACCCTAGGAATGTTTATACAGCGGATGCCACCCGGAGCGTGCCGAGCTTTGAGTCGCAATAAATTACGTAACAGTACCCAAAAGTGTACCCAGGTGGTCATCGGAAGGGCAATAAAACCCACAGATGGGTAGAAGGCCTTTCATTGGTCAATAGTTTCAGCCCCTTTAATGAATATTAATTTCTAACACTTTAACAGACAAAACAGATGCAATTATTAAGCGGCACCTGATCAGGGTCTTCAGGTTTTTGGACCTTATAATGCTACGGCACCCGGATCAGACGCTCCACAATTATTGCCGCGACGTCTGATTCAGCTCCAACCGCCGACGGTTCATTTTATTTTATTTTCCGCGACCGAATAGGTTTGGAGGATATAGCGACCGTCCAAATGTCCGTCCGTCCGTAGACACAACAGACAGATGCAAACAATGCAGATCCGGATCAGACGCCGTACTATTATTGAACGGCTTCTGATGAGAGTCTGCATGTTTGTAGAAGGCATCTGAGACGGCGCAAACCCGGACAAGACGCTGCGCAACGGTTATGCGGCGTCTGATCAGGGTCTTATCGGCGACGGTGGTGTTTTTTATCCCTAGTCTGAACAGGTTCGGAGCCTGGCGTCCGTTCATTCGCCCGTTCGTGGACACAAAATTATGAGTGTTGTTGTTTCAAATGTCCGTCCGTAGACGCAATAGACATGAAAACAATGCAGGTCTGGATCAGATGTACAATTATTAAACAGCGTCTGATGATGGTCTACATGTATGTAGACGGTATCTGAGACGGCGCAGACCCGGACAAGGCGTTGCGCAACGACCCGGCGTCTGATAAGGGTCTTATCGCCGACGGTGGTGTTTTTTAAACCCTAGTCTGAACAGGTTCGGGGGATATAGCGATCAGCGTGGCGTTATCCACCGAACCGTCTGTATAACAAAAGACAGAACACAAAGGTGCAAACAGTGCAGATTTGAATCAGACGCCATACAATTATTATACGGCGTCTGGATAGGGTATACAGGTTTGTAGACGGAATATGCGACGGCACAGACCCAGACCAGACGCTGTACAATGATCATGCGACGTCTGATCATGGTCTGACCGCCGCCGGTGCGTTTTTATTTTTATCCCCTGACCAAATAGGTTCGTGGATATAACAATCAGCCTGACGTCCGTCCGTCCGTCCGCAAACATAATTATGAGTCTGGCGTCCGTTCACATGACCGTCCGTCCGTAGACACAACAGACAGATGCAAGCAATGCAGATTCGAATCAAACCTGTACAATTATTAAACGGCGTCTGATGAGGGTCTACAGGTTTGTAGACGGCATATGGGTCGGCGCAGACCCGGACAAGACGCTGCACAACGATAATGCGGCGTCTGATCAGGGACTTATCGCCAACGGTGGTGTTTTTTATCCCTAGTCTGAACATGTTCGGGGGATATAGCGATCAGCCTGGCGTCATCCACCCAACCGTCTGTATAACAATAGACAGAACACAAAGGTGCAAACAGTGCAGATTTGAATCAGACGCCATACAATGATTATACGGCGTCTGGATAGGGTCTACAGGTTTGTAGATAGCATATGCGACGACACAGACCATGCGACGTCTGATCATGGTCTGACCGCCGCCGGTGCGTTTTATTTTTTATCCCCTTACCAAATACGTTCGGGGATATAACAATCAGCCTGGCGTCCGTCCGTCCGTCCGCAAACAAAATTGAGTCTGGCGTCCGTTCACATGTCCGTCCGTCCGTAGACACAACAGACAGATGCAAGCAATGCAGATTCGAATCAGACCTGTACAATTATTAAACGGCGTCTGATGAGGGTCTACAGGTTTGTAGACGGCATATGGGTCGGCGCAGACCCGGACAAGACGCTGCACAAAGATAATGCGGCGTCTGATTAGGGACTTCTCGCCGACGGTGGTGTTTTTTATCCCTAGTCTGAACATGTTCGGGGGATATAGCGATCAGCCTGGCATCATCCACCCGTCTGTCTGTATGACAATAGACAGAACACAAAGGTGCAAACAGTGCAGATCGGGATCAGAGCCCAGACAATTATTATAAGGCGTCTGATCAGGGTCTACAGGTTGTAGACAGCACATGCGACGGCACAGACCCAGACCAGACGCTGTACAATGATCATGCCCATCAGATGTCATTTCACCTCAGTGTTGGGTAAAAGTCCCACCAAATTGGAAGCAATATCTCCAAAATGTCCTGAATAGTGTTGACGAGGATGTTATACCTCTAATCCAACAAACAAATCTTATTTCTAAAAAAAAAAAAAAAAAATACAGAGACGGCTCTTTGGGGTGAGCTGGCTATGGGGTGGTTGATACACTGATTTAAAAAAAAAAAGGGTAAAGTTGGGGATGGGGGTGCTAAAAAGGATAGATAGGCTGTAAGAGTGAGTGTTTGAGTTTTACGTCCCACCAACAGCTAAGGTCATACGGAGACGGGACCTCGGTTTAAAGACTCATCAGAAAGTCTGGAGAAGCCCATAGATAGGCTGTAATAGTTATTTTAATCTTATGCAAAAGTACTGATTTTTTCATAAACAAAACACACCCATGTGTCATAGCACATTCTTTAATTTCACCAAAATGGCTACTTTTCCATTGAAAACTTTGATATTTTTCTTATTTATACTCAGAACATAGGTTGTGGGTGCCGATTGAGGCAGTTCTAACGAGTACCCACAACCTTGGTCTTGGTGCAGAAATAAGGAAAATAATGTATACCGGGTTCAAATAGATGTTCATTTCACAGACTTATGAACATGATCTTATTTCTGCATAAAAAAGTATGTTATGGAAACTTGTTGGAAGAGCCTCAGTGACATGCCCTGATGATTACCTACAAAATACGTTTTTGTGCGGAAATAAGAAAAATAATACGTGGATACCCCCTCTTTTCTTGGGCTATGGTGGTTAAAAATAATTTCTCTGACCAACCAAAAACAGAAATTTTTGCTAAAGAAAATATTTTGCTTACTTTGACACTTCATATTTTAAAAACGCAAAGAGAAACTATAATAAATTTAGTACCATTGGAAAGAAAATTTAATTTCCTAGAAACTTTACATTTACATAAATATTGTCAAATGTACAGAAAATACCAAAATAATCATTTTTGTAACATAAGGGTGTAAATCACACAAAAATGCCAATATCTCTGTTCAGATAAGACTGTCAGGCCTATCAGCCATATATGGACTATTGATTATTGATTTACCTGTATCAGTGTTCTGTTAAGATGCTGTATTTGCTAATTTTCTGAGTGGTAAAGGGTTAAGTGAGATAAGTAGACCGGTATTAAAGTGCAAAGGTATCAGAATAAGGTGAGAGACAAAATAAGAAACATAATTAGGTAATCTGAGTTAAAGAACAATATCATTGCAAACTGAAGTTTTTCAGAGACACTTTATTATTATCATGTGGTGGAAGTGTATGTTGTAGATTTAGAATCCTTATAATACCCGCAAGATAGAAAGATATGTTTGAGTGTCAGAAGGAGAAAACCGTTATTGGAGGGCTTATATGAACTCTCAAATATAGCTGTCACTGTCTCATTGTATTGTTTCAATAACGATTTCAATTTTATCTTTTTCAGATCTGCCTATAAAAAGACGTTCCTGTCTGATATTTTATGTAAACAAATATTAGTAAATAAATTAATAAATTACCAGTCTTTTTATTCCATACCCACTGACCATTCCAAGGCAGTTCTTCTAAGGCGGGTTATTTATGTTATTGTTTGTTTCTTATGTGTGTATTTTGTCTTTTTAGTTCGGATGGTCATCAGGCATTTTGTGGGAAAGTAACTGTCCTTTTGGCCTTCCTCTGTTGAGGTTTCCATTATTGTCTGATCGCTTCATGTTTGTGTTTCTTTCCTTTTGGTGTCTTTAGTGGGTGGTGTAAGTCAACTGTATCGATTCCTGATCTTTGTTTTAGTTCTACTTTGAGGTTCCTACTTGCACATGATTTTTTTTCCAATCACCCTCCCATCCCATGCTTTTTTAATCACCCTCAGTACAGGCTTTTCAACATTCCCAGTATGCCCTTATTGTTAGCTTTTTACTCTGTAGACATAAATTAACTGAGGTCTTAGAATAGCTCCTTGACATACATGCATTTAAAAATGGCAAAAGACATGAACTGATTTAGTTTCACACACACACACACACACACACACACACACACACACACACACACACACACACACACACACACACACACACACACACACACACACACACCAGTTATTTGTAATTTCGCCACCTCCCAAGAGGAATAACAGAGATTAAAACTCTTTTTTTCGTAAATGCTCCGATGGAAGTCAGCATTGCCGGGTCAATTGATAGAACATCTCGATGTTAATCCTCATTTTCAGTCAGTGTTTTTTTTTTTAAATAATATTAATAATGCATTAAGGAAATAATGCAGAGGTATAAACAATGCTAACCACCCTTCTTCCGGGCTCTTAAAGGAGAGTTCGAGATTACAAATGACCGATACATAATTAACAACTTCCCCAAAAGAGAAAGACTTCAAGATAACTTTCTGCATCCCCATGAATATCAAATCATTAACAGTTATAAAACATAACCAGAGAAAACGTGATTTAGAACAGATACAGTTTACTGATGTTTTAAATTACCAGTTGTCAGATCCAGTGACTGTTTAAGCGGGTGTCCGACAAGGGTCGGTTCTTGGACGGGTCCTATTAGTTTTTTTTTAACTCATCTTCCAGGTAATTTAAGACCTTCTATTTTATCTTTGCAGACAATTGTGTATTAGGTAGGGATATTTTTACCCCTCAAGATTGTTCAACTTTGCAGGAAGCTGTAAATAAACTGGTACATTGGGAGACAGATTTGTAAATGAAATTTAATGTAACAAAATGTCACTATGAGGGTGATACGAACCTTCCCCACCCCCACAGACCCCCCACAAACAGATAATACATAACTATTTTTACATAATCAGATATAAGATTCAGTTCAGTCCGCCAAATATCTGGGGGTTACTATTACAGATTAGCTTGATTGGGGTGAGCATGTATCTGAAATTTCTACAAAGGCATCTAAAACCCTTTAGTTTTCTCCACCGGAATTGTCACTGGCACCAAGAGAAACAGAGGAGATAGCATACAAAACGCTTGCAGCCACAATCTGGAATCTGCCACAATCTGGAATCTTCATCTAAAAAACTCTCGCTAATCAACTGGAGACAGCCCATTGGACTTACAAATGTTCGTGGTACATTAGCCATGTCGCCGAGATGCTGGATGAACTGCAGTGGCCAACACTGGAAGCCCGAAGGGGCAGTCTTCTTAAGCCTTCTTCCACAAATTCAGACAGCTGCAGTGGACATTAGCAAGGAATGGAACTTTACCCCTGCTCCAGCACTTAGACAGATGACAGCGTCACATTACTTTCAATACACAAGATATCTGGCCTAGTCTGTCGCTCTCAATTGTTCATTTTCCCCAGACCATTACCTTTGTGGAATGGTTTTCCTTCAGTGGCTTCCACAAATACCACCGAACAGTTTAAGACTCATTTAAAGTAACAAGTCCGGAGTATGTATTTTAGCATACTTCTGTATCACTTCTTGCAAATGGTTTGATCAGTAACTGCCCTTTTGGCCTTCCTCTGTTTAGGTTTCTATTATGGTCTGGTCGATCCGTGTTTGTGTTTCTTTCCCTTTGGTGGGTGGGGTAAGTTAATTGTATCAATTCCTGATCTTTGTTTTACTTCTACTTTGAAGCCATCTGATCTGGATCTACACGGTTTCCGAAAATAGGGGTTGTTGTGAACAGCAGGATAAGGGTTAAGGGTTAAATACTAGGTACAGAATGATTTTTAGAGATGAGACTGTTTTAACTTGATTGGTGGTTCCTTTGTAGCAAATAAAGTTAAGTGGATAATCAGAGTTGTTTAGATAATATAACACCCTGGCAGATGCATGTCATTCATTTCTGCATTTGGATCTAGTCTGGCGGTGCACAAAAAACCTACAAAATGGTGCATGACCAGTGAAGACTTCTGTCAGCATGCACACTTCTGATTAGCTGTAGCCCTCCACATTATGCATTAAGTTTGTCTTGGATAGATGTAAAATACTCAGTTTGGACACATAATGCTTGGGCTTAATTTTTTAATTTTTTTATGCATTTGCTGTCAGATCTAAAGTCACATAACACACATTATTCTGTGGGTATTAGTGTGCCTTGGCCATTAAATAACATACCTATGCAATATATTTCTATATTTCTGGCTCTAGGAATGTCATTTTATATCAGATGATAAATTGTCATATTTTTTCTGCTCCAAACATAAGATTGTGGGTACTCGTTATAGCCGAGGTGGTGCTAGCCACAATCTATATTTTTTTTAAGCAGAAGAAAGAAAAGTAATGTATACCCATGTAAACCCTACTTTTCTCTACCTAGAATGGGGTTTACTGGAGTATACATTTCACAGAGTTGTTAACGTAATGCACAGAAATTAATACATGTAGTTACTATTTACAAATTAAAATTGTTCTTGTGTTGTGTCAGGAAAATTCTGGAGTCTGTATCGTTTGCTTTTGAATATTTGCTCTGTAAATACAGCTCTTGCATAATTGGTAGAGGAGCAGATAAGCTGTCAGAGTATTTTATTTCCTCCAGATGTCTGGCACTATTAAGTTAGAACTGCCTCTGACATGATGCGTAATTGACGGACTCTACATAATGGACTAATTTGAAAGCAACTCTAAAACCAGAAAAAGTTGAGTTCTGAAGAGGTTTATGGCTCTTTCAACAGTATTTCACTCATATTGCACAGAATCAGATCGAAGTTTTTTTTTAGCTCTTAACCCTTGCTGTCAGATGCAGTTTCCACCATATATATTTTTACTCAACAAAGTGGCTTTTGAACAAGTAAATAAAAGGACTATGGAGTGCTGACTGCTTTACTTGCAGCAGACATTTAATTCATGTTCTTTTGTCTCCCTTTCTGGTCAAGGACTAAATGTATAGAGAGTTTGTTTGTTTGATTTGAGGTTTAATGTCCACATCAACACAATTTAGGTCATTTTGGAGATGCTGCTTCCAATTTTGTGGGACTTTTACCCGACATTGAGATGAAATGACATCTCAATCCCTGCCGCCCAATAAAACCAATAGGGTTTATATGCATGGATGGGCCGACTCCCAGCAGTTTTTCAGGGCAGACTTAGACCTTCTAAGCAGATTACCAGTACTCATTTGTGGTTGGTATCAACTCTGCGTGGAAACATCGTGCAGCTCATCTATTTCTCCAAGCCCTGATGGGCGGGGGCGATCATGTATAGACAGACTGAAATAACTGTAATGGTCATTACGCCAACCAACTAATGAAACGAAAACATTATTATTCCTGCTTTATTAAACGAAGTTCGCAAGAAATATGAAAATCAACATCAGATGTATTCAGCTTCTATTCTGAAAAGTTGTCACAGACACAAATTTTTTGTAATTTTGCATCTGTTAGAATACTTCTGAAAGGAAAGCAAAATGTGACAATTTACTTTCGGGGTCTCTGTGGCTCTGACAATGGTATAAGAGGACTTCAGTCATGATTGTGGTAAATCCAACTCCTGCATTCTGAGAGCCTGCTCTTTTTTTCTTCTCTTCAAGTTTCTCCCATCTTGTAAATTTAAGTGAAATATTCTAGAAAGGCCCCTGCCAGACCACCACTTAAATGTCTTTTTCAGATAACTTAGAAAATATTAAATTCTATGGGTCATGGTATGTGGAGCAAATACAATTCTATGGGTACTTGGCATAAAAAAATATCTAAATCTATAGGTAATTGGTCTCTGAAGAAATCAAATTCTATAGGTGGTGGGGTGAAAAAAAAAGTGCCGTCTTCCCCCCTCATATCGTTTTTTCTGGAATAGCCCTGAGTGGTAAAGGGTTAATGAAGAAAATCCCAACTGACCAAAATAATGTTTTTTCATCATTTATTGCAAGAAACAATATTTCAGATATAATTAACGCATTTTAGACTAAAATTCAGTAAGTTCCCAGATTTCAGTTAATGAAGAAAAATCCCAACTGACCAAATAATGTTTTTTCATAATTTTATTGCAAGAAACAATATTTCAGATATAATTAATGCATTTTAGACTAAAATTCAGTATGTTCCCAGATTTCAGTTAACCCTTTACCACTCAGATATGTGTTTTTACGTGTCTGCAACCCCCACCCCCATTTTAAGCCCCAGAAGCACCTTAAATCTGCATTTCTACCCCTGGATAGTTTGCTTCAGGTTTTGTTGGGCAAAAAAGTGATCTGTTTTTTCGTGCGCCTCCCCACTAAAAATATTCTGGGGGGATTGAAGGGGGGGGGGCCCTCCCCCATCCCCCATCACATCCCGAAAAATTTTGGGTGTATGGCCCAGCCGGCAGCTAAAATTTATATCTGAGAGTGTTTGGGGTCAAAAAATTCCTGAAAATTGATGCTGATAAAACATGCTGCAAACAGTGAAAAGGGCCAGTGCCAAACACCTTAATTGTTGCCTTGACAGCTGTGTGAAGATTAAAATGTGGTCAAAAATTTATGTGAAAACACACTTTTTGCCAACTTTGAGATGCCCCCTCTTTACCATGACAACAATGATCAAGTCACGAAAGATTGCATTTGAAAGGCTACTGCCCAATGAACATTCATACCAAGTTTGGTGTAAAACAGACCATCCATTATGAAACAATGGCTAGTTGAAGTTGCTGTCAGGTGCAACACTGTGAAAATCAGCAAAATTCACAAAATCCCTGAGTGATAAAGGGTTAAGATGAAGAATCCAAAAACTGGACAGTCTTGGCCCAGACAATTCACCACCGAATATAAGAATCTCACAACGGTGTGAGGGGTGGATGGAAAAATCCATCCTGGCCTGTGATGCCGGACAGTGATCCCGAGGGACAGATTTTTCTATCCACCCCTCACACCCATGAAGGATTCCTTTCTTGCATACCTTTCATTTCTGAGCGAGGATTTTTGTTAATACAGTCATCTCTGTCAGCCATATTGTCATGACCATGTTATGATGTTTAGTGTTGTTACGTAACATGCTGTAAAGACGGCGCAGGTGAGGTGGTATTCAACCAGTGCATTTATGAAATATGCGAGTACCGTAAAAATTCGGCTATAAGGCGATTCGGCTATAAGACGGGACCCCCTTTTCAGCTTTTCTTAGGTGGGATTTTGCTTATACTCTTTTATAAGACGGGTCAAATTTTTGCCATATCTGTCGAGGCCTATCTGCTACCGCCAGATGCCATTTAGATGTGAGAAATCGGTCTTTTTTCGTTAGAAAACCCCTCAACTTACCCCTAACATGGCTTGTTTGGCCGCTTGTTTATGTTTGTTGGCATTCTGTGTCTTCGTTTGTAAGAGTTACAAAGAGAGACAACTCTTATTGAATCTGAATAGGTACGTCTATTAAGCGTTGGGAATGGGGGGAAATTCATTTTCATCCACAAAATTTAGAAATATTTGTTGCAGCTTTTTTATAAGTAACTGAACGTTTTTTTATTTATCGGGGAACACAACACCTAGCTATTCAGTTTCAGAACCAACGCCCCAGCTAGCACAAATAGCGGCAAACGTCGGGTCGATACGTCGTATCGCTGTCGGCCCGGTACATGCTTTGCTGGCTTAGGCTACACAGACTCCTATTTAATAGACGACAGGGGCTGACAAATCCATTTCCCGGCCGCCCGGGACAAGACCGAAATCACGCCGGGCAGGTGCACTTTGACCTTAGGGCTGTTCCAGTAAAATCTATATGGTGGGGGAGGAAGGCACTTAGATTTTCACATAGCCTACGCTTTAAAACAATTTTTTTTCAATACAGCCTACGGATATTTGTATTTTTTTCTAGATATAACCAACGGACATTTGTATTTTTTTCTAGATATAACCAACGGGGTAAAACTATTTCAGGTAGAGACAACCCACAGGTAAATAAATATATATTTAGATATATTCATCAGAAAAGATCTTGCGACTAAAAATCTTTCCCTCTTTATAAACTGAAATCCTGGATCATGTGTAAAAACCATTGTCACAGTTGGTGTCTTTATATTGATTATTGAATGCCCCAAAAATGAATAAATTTTATCATGAAAGTTGTTTTTTGTTTACTTAAAAAAAAGAGAAAAGACAAGAAAGCAGTCTGGAGGACAGCCAAATCCCCCGCCGCATTTAGTATCAAGGCTCAACCTTGTGACCTTTGCCTGTGACCTTGACCTTGAGTTGGCATGGTTAGCTCACTGAGGGGGATAATTGACCCAAAGTTTAATGAAAATCCTTTTAGGGGTAAAGGAGATATGGAAGGGACAAAAAATTCAAAGTTTTAAACTCGTGACCTTCAAATGTGACCTTGACCTAGAGTCGGCATGGTTCATTTATAGGTTCTGCATATCAGCTCACTGAGGGGGATAATTGACCAAAGTTTAATGAAAATCTATTAAAGGGTTCAGGAGATATGGAACGGACAAGAAAAAGTTACGGACAGACGGACAGACTGACAGACAGATGGATGGAAGGACATGGGTTCTGCACATCAGCTCACTGTGAAGACTATTTGACCAAAGTTTAATGAAAATCCTTCCAAGGGTAAAGGAGACATGGAAGAGACAAAAAATTCCAAGTTTCAAACTCGTGACCTTCAACCATGACCCTTGACCTTGAGTTGGCATGCTTCTTTAATAGGTTCTGCACACCAGCTCACTGAGAGGTATAATTTACCAAAGTTTAATGAAAATCTATTAAAGGGTTCAGGGATACTGAGCGGACAAGAAAAAGTTACGGACAGACGGACGGACAGACAAACTGACAGACGGACAAACGGACATGGGTTCTGCACATCAGCTCACTGTGAAGAATATTTGACCAAAGTTTAATGAAAATCCTTCCAAGGGTAAAAGAGATATGGAACGGACAAAAAATTCCAAGTTTCAAACTCGTGACCTTCAACCATGACCTTGACCTTGAGTGGGCATGGTTCATTTATGGGTTCTGCACACCAGCTAATTGAGACGAATAATTGACCAAAGTTTAATGAAAATCTATCAAAGGGTTCAGGAGATATGGAGCGGACAAG
Organism: Lucinisca nassula; assembly: GCA_963580285.1. Lineage (NCBI taxonomy): Eukaryota > Metazoa > Mollusca > Bivalvia > Lucinida > Lucinidae > Lucinisca > Lucinisca nassula. The sequence continues at coordinate 129,176,943 of OY757022.1, read as the reverse complement.
AAAGTGTTACGGACAGACAGACGGACTGACGGACAGACGAAGGCCATTCCTATAATCCCAGTTCCCTACGCTTCGCGGCGGGGGATTAAAAATTCAGACAAGGCTAAAAAAATGTGTTTCAGGTAACCTGACTATTCCTAATTTTTTGCCCTCAATCCTATTTTAAATCGTTGACGATGATTCTTTTGGACTTTTCCATTAAAAATATTGTTTTCTTATCCTCCCGATTGGATAAATTTCAGGAAAAGCCAAAAAAATATCTTACCTTCCGACGGTATTCCAGGTTACCTGACTTAAGTTGTGGGTACTCGTTAGAGCTGCCTCAATATATACCCACAACCTATGTTCCGAGTATAAATAAGACAAATATCAAAGTTTTCAATGGAAAAGTAGCCATTTTGGAGAAATCAAAGAATGCACTATGACACACGGGTGTGATTTTTTTTTTTATAAAATAATATAATAAAATAAAATAACTTTTATCGTCTATCTATCATTTTTGCACCCCCATCCCCAACTTTACTTTTTTTTCAAATCAGTGTATCAACCACCCCATAGCCAGCTCACCCCAAAGAGCTGGCTATGGGGTGGTTGATACTCAAAATGTGTTTGAGTTCTTGCGATCGCAAGGTTACTTTGTCAGGGGAGATATCTAAAATATCTTGGCACCCAGAGTTGTGGTTCTTGACCAAGACACATCGTCTTAACCTCTTGTATTTCTGTACCAAGTCCCATCAATATATCTCAAAGGGTAATGGAGTTATGGCAACCACAAGGTTACATTGTCAGGGTAGATAACACATTGCCAGGGGAGATAGCTAAAATACCATGGCACCCAGCGTTTTGTTTCTTGCTCACGACACTCTTTCTTGACCCCAAGTTCACTTGTACCAACTACCATCAAAATATGTCAAAGGGTATAGGAGTTATTGATCGCAATGTTATTTTGTAAGGGGAGATAACTATAATACCATGACATCCAGAGTTATGGTTATTGCTCATGACAACCCTTCTTGACCTTATGTACAACGGTATCAAGTCAATCAATATATCTTCAAATATATAGGAGATATTGTGATCACAAGTTTATATTGTCAGGGGAAATAACTAAAATACCAGGACACTCAGAGTTTTGGTTCTTGCTCACGGCATGCTTTTTGAACCTCATGTTCTATTGTAACAAGTACCGACAATCTATCTCATAGGGTATTGTAGTTTTGGCTATCACAATTTGGTGTCTGCGGACGGACGGATGGACGGATGGACGTCAGGCTGATCGCTATAACCCCAAACCTATTTGGTCAGGGGGATAAAAAATAAAACGCACCGTCAGCGGTCAGACCCTAATCAGACGTCACATGATCATTGTACAGCATCTGGTCTGGGTCCGTGCCGTCGCATATGCCGTCTACAAACCTGTAGACCCTATTCAGACGCCGTATAATAATTGTATGACGTCTGATTCACTGTTTGCACCTTTGTGTTCTGTCTATTGTCATACAGACGGACGGGTGGATGACGCCACGCTGATCGCTATATCTTCCGAGCCTGTTCAGACTAGGGATAAAAAACACCACCGTCGGCGATAAGACCCTGATCAGACGCCGCATTGTCGTTGCGCAGCGTCTTGTCTGGGTCTGCGCCATCTCAGATGTCGTTTCAAACCTGTAGACCCTCATCAGAAGCCGTTTAATACTTGTACGACGTCTGATCCGGATCTGCATTGTTTGCATCTGTCTGTTGCGTCTACGGACGGATATTTGAACGGACGCCACTCATAATGTTGTGTCTACGGATGGGCAGATGTACGGACGCCAGGCTCCGAACCTGTTCAGACTAGGGATAAAAAACACCACCGTGGGCTATAAGACCCTGATCAGACGCCGCATTATCCTTGCGCAGCGTCTTGTCCGGGTCTCTGCCATCTCAGATGCCATCTGCAAACCTGCAGACCCTCAACAGAAGCCGTTTAATAATAGTATGGCGTCTGATCTGGATCCGCATTGTTTGCATCTGTCTGTTGTGTCTACGGACGGACGGACATTTGGACGGGCGCAAGACTCATTGCTATATCCTTCAAACCTATTCGGTCGCGGAAAATAAAATAAAATGAACCGTCGGCGGTTGGAGCTGGATCAGACGTCGCACAGTGATTGTGGAGTGTCTGATCCGGGTGTCGTAGCATTATAAGGTCCTAAAACCTGTAGACCCTGATAAGGTGCCGCTAAATAATTGCGTCTGTCTGTCTGTTCAAGTGTCAGCGTTGAGGCCCTGATCAGACGTTGCATATTTTTTTTTAAGAAATTAATATTTATTAAAGGGACTGAAACAATTGACCAATGAAAGGCTGTCTACCCATCTGTGGGTTTTATTGCCCGTAAGATGACCACCTGGGTACACTTTTGGGTACTGTTACGTAATTTATTGCAGCTTAGAGCTCGGCACGCTCTGGGTGGCATCCGCTGTATAAACATTCCTTGGGTATCATAATCCCCAATTAACTAATTATCTCGGGCCATAAATCCCTTGAAGCTTACTGATTAAACAGCGTGCTAATATTGTGTTTACATAAATCATGCAAATCATGCGCTACCAACACAAGTATTTTTTTTTTGGAACGGGGATTATTGCGTCATTCAGTAACTAAGCCCAGTAATTTTCCATTATGTCAGGCAAGGTCATCGACCGGGGGCGAAGCGTCCCGTTACCGGATATTGATTTGTGTCCTACTCAAACGACCTTTGACCTGTAAACAGCAGTAAAATTGCCGAGCCTTTCTTTTTTTCACAATTTCAGCGTTGCTTTTTGTTTAAAATCTCTGCGGAACTTCAAACTGAATGATTCAGATGTCTGGGCCCTGTTGTTATTTGACAACCTACAACAATTATTTATTTTCTTTCAACATAGCCTACGGGATTTTTTAAAAAATCGGTAGTACAACCTACCGTAAATTTTAAAAATTCTGTTGTACAGCCTACGGCCTATTTTGTTTTTCTAAAACCATAGCCTACGGCCACTAAATAAAAAAGTTGCCGTCCGCCCCACCCTAATAGATTATACTGGAATAGCCCTTATGACGCTCGGTCGGGACAAGTGCAAAAAAAAATCGTCTACAACCGCCAGTGTTTTTGAGTCCTTGAATACGGTAAAGCTAGACCAGTAAGTAAATTGCTGTCAATTCAGAGACGAACCATCTGTGTATTTATTACGGTTCAAGTATGACACTATTGTTAATCCCTGTCGTATAATTGCCACCCTGTGGTGCGTGTCGATAAGGTGTGAAAATATGGTCAAGTTATGTCTCTAATTTGCGTTTATCCTCCAGTCATAAAATTTAATCCACAATCAATGTGAAATGATTTAATTGCTCCTCAGACTATTAGCTACATCTAACGGTAAATGTTTGCATTATAAAAGCGGACTATTCTACGATCTCATGTATGGTTATGTTTTGGCGCCAAATAGCAGACGTTGGCGGGAAAAGTCGAACGCTGTTGTTGGTTATTGACCCGGAGCTTCTGGGGGATAATTCGGGAACTGTGCAAAGCACTGATTTTCTATCCACCTCCATTCACAACCGCTTAGCTATCGGGGAAAATATTTTTTACCGGTTCCAAACATTTTTTTTATGTAAGAGATACATGCAACGACATTGAACACGTATGGGGGTAATGGCGTCGGATTACGTCATTAACTGATCGCGTGCAGAAAAATCAGTGGTTTGTGGGCGGCGATTTACCGGTATATCAATTCAAAAATCACCGATCGGCTTTTTCCGTATGTCTTGTCTTCGCCGGACATTGCCTGAAAAAAGCCTGCAGTCCATGACCTCGGCTATAAGACGGGGTCATTTTTTTAGGCTCATTTTGGAGGGAAAAATCCTCGTCTTATAGCCGAATGTTTATGGTATTCGATTTTGGGTAATAACACAAGGGTCAGAACAGAACTTCTATCCCAAGCTAAATTATGGATTTAATCCTTTAATTTCAAAATGGACTGCGCTGTATATAGTGAGGGAATATAAGAGTCTTATATGGGTGTCAGGGGTGGATGGAAAAATCCGTCCCGAGGGACACTGTCCGGCATCAGGAGGCTTGCCGAGTGATGCCGGACAGTGATCCCGAGGGACAAATTTTTCTATCCACCCCTCACACCCATATTGGATTCTTTTTCTTGCATACTTTCGATTTCTTAACGCGGATTTTAATGCTGCAGTCACTTCGGTTACCATCGTCCGCCATATTGTGTTGACACTGCAGGAATGTCTAGTGACGTTGCAGTGACGTCATCCTCAACGTCGGCGCATACGAGGTCGTAATCAACAAGTACATTTACCAAAGACGCGATTATTTTCGATTTTGGGTCGGAACACCAGGGTCAGAACATAAATTTCTATCCCAGGGTAAAATCATGGATTTCCTTGTCTGGTGTGCAAGACCAGAACTTCTATCCCAAGCTAAATTATGGATTTAATCCTTTAATTTCAAAATGGACTCCGCTGTATATAGTGAGTGAAAATTCTATCCAGCAGAAAGTGGTTAAGACTGGGCATACCTGTAAGGGTTTTTGGCATTCCCTGTTGTCTGTCTGGTGATGGAATCTTTAAATATCTGACGTCTGTAGATTTTCTCCTCTACTGTCCCACAGGTGATTAGTCTGTATATCACCACATTCTTGTCCTGACCAATTCTGAATGCTCTGTCAACTGCCTGGGCGTCAGTGGCGGGGTTCCAACTGGGGTCAACTATTAATAGAACATCATTATCATTAAAATAACACTTTTACAAATGCTTAAGATGCAGGGATGACAGGCATGGCGGTAATTAACCCTTTTTGTACAAAATGGAATCTTCCTCCCCTATTAAAAGCAGGAGTCCATTTCAGTATTTAGGGGTGTCCGGTTGTTTTTTTTTTTTCAAAATTTATTTGAAGACTGGCTGGATGTTTTACAAACAGTGTAGGCCCAGATCAGACGCCGCATTTTGCGGCGTCTGATCTGGGCCTGCACTGTTTGCCAGGGTTCCCATTTTGGGGTTTCTGGTACTAAATGGGTTAAAACTTTAGACCTATATCTACCATCATGTAAAATATAAAAGAACTCCAAAGGGTCTTTAAATTATTAGGTCTTATAAACTTTAATGCACGAACATGATGGAAAGGGGACTTAACCCTGCTGAACAAATTAACCCCTACCTTTGCAAACAGCATAGGCTCTGAAGAAGCCATCTGATTAGAATCAGCACTACAGTCCAACCTGTGTTAAGCAAGCACTTGGGGGGGGGGGGGGGGAATGATCAAAATGTGCTTGCTTAAAACAGGTGCTTGCTTAATACAGGTGAATTTTAATGCATTTGACTTTTTCGGGAACTAAATGCTTGTTTAAGACAGGTTGCTTGCTTCATAGAGGTGGCCACTATGACAGGTTTGACTGTATTTGTCATGCATTTTTTTTATTGAATGAATTACAGTAAAATCCTGTATTAAGACCACCTAAAAATAAGACTAAATCTGTTCTTAAAAGCTTATTGAGAATGTTTCAATTCTTTCTTTGTATTATTGACACCCAGTGTCTCCTCATAAGAGACCACCTTTGGAACTGTTCAAAAGTGGTCTCTAAGACCACCTTTGAACAGCCCAAAAGTGGTCTTAATATGGGAATTTTACTGTATATTAAGTAAAATTTGACTGGTGGATAGTCACATCATGCATCTTTGCTTTTCCCTCTGTGAATAAGTGAAGAACCACAGACGGCTCATACAAACTGTGGGTACTCCTATCTAAGTAGGCTATCTGTTGTTTCAGTTTTACCTCCCACCAACAAGGTCATGTGACTTCGGTTTACAGACACTTTTTTTTTTTTTTTTTTTTTTTTTTTTTTTTTTTTTTGGTTTGGGTTTTACGGCCCTTTCAAGATTATTTCACTCATATCGAGCCGATCGTTAATCAGAGGTGGGCGAAAACCGGAGTTCCCGGAGAAAAACCACCTGACCTTCCGTTGCAGAACTTGGCGTCTCACACGTGGCCCGAGCGAGGCTCGAACCTACGGCGGTGAGAGACCTAATGACTAAGAGTCAGCGCTCTTATCCACTAGGCCACGGAGGCCCGTTTGTTTACAGACACTTCCGAAAGTCTGGAGATGATCAGAGTAAAACCTATGACCTCTCGAAAAGTAGCTTAACCACAGTGGTATAGACCCCAAAGACTTCTATCTTGGTATAAAGACACAAAACATTCACTTTTTCAAAGACTGTAAAAATTAGCAAACTTTCTAAGGGAAAGTTTCAAAAGATCAATTTATTACAAGTTTCATTGGATAATTCAGAGGCTGAAAACAATGACCATGCCGCCCCCCCCCCCCCCCCCCCCCACCACTACCCTACCCCCACACACCCCCCCCCCCCCCCCAGCAGGGCTTGAAGAAATAGATTCCATGCACAGCTGAAACCGACCACACACGAGTACTGGTAAACCACTTAGAAGATCTAAGTCTGCCCAGGCAAAGCAGTGCGAGTCGGTCCGTCCATACTTATAAACTCTATTGGTTTCATTTGGTGCCAGGCCTTGAGATGCCATTTCATGTCAATGTGGGTAAAAGTCCCACTAAATTGGAAGCAACAACCCCAAAATGACCTATACTGTGTTGACGGGGACGTTAAACATCAAATCAAACAAACAAACTGAAAACAATGTCATTTTTGTTTCATGAAAAGCCATCATGTTTGGTAAGCATCGGACACAGCTATAGATTTCAGCATTTTGCCCCAGATGCCACTGCTATTTATACATCAGGATTTTAATCAACAGATAGAGTACAGTAATGATCCCAAGTAATAGGACAGACAGGCCTAAGCAGACAGTGCAGATCCAGATCAGACTGCTCCTGAAGGAGCAGTCTGTTCAGGGTCTACACTGTTTGCAATGCCATCTGCTTTATAAGGACTCCTTGTTGGATCATGAAACAAATTTGTTCAAGCTGAAGGAAAATTACAGCAAATTCTCAGGACATCCAAATTTTTAGGAATTTTTTATGGTAGTCCCTCAATAGCTCAGGAGAGGTTTGAACATGCATCTTTTACAATGAAATTGAATTTTGTAATGACATGTAACCAATCACCATGACTGTGTTAAGAGTGTTAACAGTGTACATGCAGATCCGGGTAAAATAAACAGTAAAGACCATAGATGAGCATTAGCTAATAGTCATTTCGAAAACACGCCTATACAAATACATTGTAAATTTTACCTCTGAACAATTGATTTTTTTAGATGAAAAATTGTGATATGTTTTCCTACTTCTACTCAAAATATAGATTGTGGGTACTCGTTAGAACCGCCTCATCGAGGCGGTTCTAACAAGTACCCACAATCTTTATTTTAGAGCAGAAATAAGAAAATAAGGTTTACCTCTGTAAACCCCAGATTTGTTATATAAAAGTGGGGTTCAAGGGGGTCAACATTATATCAGCGTGTTTTCGTGATGGTTTCCAGCTGTCTTTTAACAAGCACTTACTGTAAAAATCCTAAAAATTTGGACACCTTAAAGACTTGCTGTAATTCTCCTTAAATTTTAACAAAACTGTTCCATGATCCTGTAGGCCCTAATCAGACTGCTGTGGGTCTGTGTTGTTTGCTTGAGCCTATCTGTTGTATTTACGGTATAATGTATCAAGATAATGTAACTCAAACTAATGGACAGCATTAATTTCTCTGTTCTTTTTTACTAACAAAATCCATTGCCCCAGCCGATCGGGGCATTGAGAAATAGAAAGGGCTGCATGATGCTTCCTAGCAGACCTGAAACTGACCACACATGAGTACTGGAAACCGCTTAGGTCTAAGCCTGCCCAGGCAATGTGTTTCGAGCCAGCCTGTTCATGCATACAGGCCCTATTGTCTTCATTGGGCGGCAGGGACTGAAATGTCATTTCATCTCAATGTCGGGTAAAAGTCCCACAAAATTGGAAGCAATGTCTCCAATATGACCTAAATAGTGTTGACGGGAACGTTTAACCCTAAATTAAAACAAAACTAACATAATCCACTATAAAACAGGGTCCTGTTGTTCTATTGAGTTCATAAATTATTACATAACATTTTGAATCATCTGATGTCGCGTCTGGGAATGTAATAATGTCATGTAATAAATTCGGCAATCCACTAGTGGATAAAATATGCACAATAGTTAGATACGCCCGATAAGGTTGAACGTACGATGTACTTAACAATGTCGCATTTACTAATGGCAGAATACTGACATTTTTGTACAAAAATTATTAAATATGTTTGAAATGTCATATGATAAACAGAATCTTGCATTTGTGAGTTTATTAAACTAATTGAGAAAAAGGGATAAAATGCTCGACAAAGCCTTGCATTTTATCCCTTTTCCTCAACTCGTTTAATAAATTCAATAATGCATGAGCACTCATAAGTTCTTTAGTTGTTAATTTTGAAAGACAAATTCATACTTTTGGTATGTTTTGAACAAAAATACCAAAACTATTGGACTTGTAAGAAAATTTAATGTTTCAGGGCCTGTTGTTCAAAAGCAGAGAAGTTAGTTAACATAATGTTAAACTTTTATTTAACCTGGCAAATATTTTACTACTTTGCTGAAAAGATTTGAGCAGCTATGCCACTTTTTAGCAAAAATATCACATTACCAGTACAAACTAGAAGTTTTTGACCACCAGCAAGTTTGTCATGCTTTGAACAACTGGACCCAGTCTATTTAGCTATACAGTCAACCCTCTTTATACCGACATTCGTTGACCGGCCCCGATAGCTCAGTTGGTAGAGTGTCCGCTCCGGGGAACGGGAGGTCTCGGGTTCGATCCCGGGCCGCGACATACCAAAGTCGTTAAAAATGGTACTAGCTGCTCCTAGTTTGGCACTCAGATTTACGGGGTAGAGCTAGGACTGGTCGATCCAGTGTCAGGATAATGTGACTGGGTGTGGTAACATGTAATGTGTCTGGGACATGATACTTCAGTGAGGCAGCACTATAAACGTGAGCATTGAGCTCCCTGTCGCAACCAGACACCGTCGTGATATGACTGAAAAATTGTTGAAAGCGACGTTAAACCCGAATTCACACACACACACACCGACATTCGTTATAACGACAAAACTCGCTATAATGACAACTCATTATATATAAAACTCTCAAATAAATGAATCCCTAGCTAAAGGCTTAGCCTTGGTTCCCATCGGCTATGGCCTCCCTCAGATTGAAAAAACTCATATTGAATCCATAGTCATGAAAGATTCATGTAATCTAATACACCAAGAAACAAAAAATGTTATAGACATTGGTAAGAATCGCCTCACTGAGGCGATTCTAACGAATGTCTATAACATTTTTTGTTTTTTGGAGTAATCAAGGGGAAAGGCATTTTGTTAACGCTCATACATCAAATTGGGATTCTTTACAATGGCAAATTCTTTGTAACTGCACAATATCAGGGAACAAATGCTGTCTTTATAACGAGGGTCCTCTGTTCAAGCTTTGAACAACCAGTCCTAGTTTACATACTGAGAAACAAAGCCCTGATATAACTTACAGATAACCACCCTGTCAGCAGCTGTCAAGGTCAAACCAACTCCACCAACCTGGAATATACAATAAAAGCAAAAGAACATTTCATTTAAACAATTTGAATCCTGTTATTATATTTTTAATTAATATTACAGAATTATTCCCTAAAAAAACTCACTAGTATGCAAAATACATGCCGGTGTCATTTATGGAGTGTGTTTGAATTTTACGTCCCACCAACAGCTAAGGTCATACGGAAGCGGGACCTCGGTTTAAACACTCATTCAAAAGTCTGAAGCCCAGGATCGATCCTGTGACCCCTGGTTTACAAGGCGAGTAGCGTAACCACTACACCACAGAGGCTTTAAATGTCACTTTTGGAGTGAGTGTTTCAGTTTTACGTCCCACCAACAGCTATGGTCATACGGAGACGGGACCTCGGTTTAAAGACTCATCCGAAAGTCTGGAGAAGCCCGGGATCAAACCTGCGACCCCTGGTTTACAAGGTGAGTAGCATAACCACTCGACCACAGAGGCTTCAAATGTCACTTATGGAAATGCACTATACAGTTTATCCTACTGTAAATCGAGTTATGCAAAACGAAAAGGGGTTGAGCATGTGCAACAAGCAAAAACTCAGATCAAGATCAGCCCGTGCATTAGTGCAACTTGATCAGTCGTCACTCTGTGCGATAATATCGATGACCACTGACCCAATATTTTCATACATACAGTGAGGGCTGTAGAATAACTAAGTGGGTATGCTGGCCTATTTGAGTCTTTGCTTAGCACTTATGCTCAAAGATGCCTTTACCCTTGTTGCAGCCCAAAAGATTGGCTACTGAGATTAACCCGTTTGGTACTGGAAACCCCAAAATGGGTACCTTGGCAAACAGTGAAGGCCCAGATCAGACGCCGCATCACGCGGCGTCTGATCAGGGCCTACACTGTTTGCAAAACATTCAGCCCTTTTCCAAATAGATTTTGAAGAAAACACAACCTGACACACCTAAATTTTAAAATGTACTCCTGCTACATATAATGAGGGGGATTCCATTTGGTACAAAAACTCTGAAAAGGAAGGGCAACCATTTCAAAACTTTTTGTCCCCTTATTGACAGGGATTTGTTTGTTTTCTTTGATTTGAGGTTTAACATCCCCTCCAACACTGTATAGGTCATTTTGGAGAGGTTGATTCCAATTTTGTGGGACTTTTACCTGACACGGAGATAAAACGACATCTCAAGCCCTGTCGCCCAATGAAAACAATAGGGTGTATAAGCATGGATGGTCAGATCCGCACCAAGCTGCCTGGGCAGGCTTAAATCCTCTGTTAAAGCAGTTTACCATTACTTGTGTGCGGTTGGTTTCAGCTCAGGGAGGCTGGTCTTGGTCAGTCTGACTGGTGATCGGGAGTTCATAGGTTGGATCCTCTCTGGGTCAGCAACATTCGTTCTAGGAGACTGACCATGAAATCTTTTGTACGGTCGATCACTCCCATTGTTTCAACAAGGGCAGATGTCCTTTTCTGGTGAAAGAATTTGCACTTTACTGGTTAACCGCACATGCCAGTCCAGAAAAAAAGAGTGGTTAGGTTACCTGTCTGGCTTGTTATGACCTAAGAAGTGTTGTCTGGACTGTTAAACTCCAAAAACGAACAAACAAAACTCTTAGAGGAAAGAATTTACACCCAAGATGTATAGACCCCTTCCTACAGCATGTCTAAGTTTATAAGAGCCCCGCCAAGCGAATTTGTGTCTTCGAGCATTCCGTCATGACAAATTTTAACTGCGCATGCCCAGCCATTCAGAGGGGCCAGGGATATGGCTTTCTGTCTGAAGGTTCCTCTTGATTCACTGCTTGTACGAGCGAGCAGCGAAGGTTCTGGCGAGACTGCACGGATGCGCAGGCTCGCCGGAACCTTCGCTGCTCGCACAGGTGATAAGTACCAAAATCGCTTGACGGGGAACATAAGAAAGGGAACAAGAAGTTCCAAAAACTGCCTCCCTTCTAAAAATGCTAGAAAATATGGCCGACTTAGCCAATGTTTGCGATTCTGTTAACCCTCGACAACTGTCGCCTGTTTTGTCGTCTGTTGGTTGCTTTAGAAGTCATTCTGACAAACAGTGTGGACCCAGTTCAAACTGCTCCTCTAGCTAGAGGAGCAGTCTGATCTGGGTCCACACTGTTTGCCTGTATGCAAAAGTATTTTTTAAAAAATTTCAAGAAGATTCAGCAGACGACATATGAAGCAGAGGATATTTTTAGATGTAGTTTTTCTCTTAGCCTTAATGGGTAATGACTATGACTAAACCATCTATTTGGAAAAATGGATGTATCCTAAGTCAAAGCTGGACGAGTCTACTTCAGACACTAAGGGGCCAAAGGGTTAAAGCTGATCAATGAACCCATTTTATATGGCAAATCCTCAAAACAGGATACTGGCAAACAGTGCAGGCCAAGATCAGATTCTGTGAAATGTGTTGTATGATCAGTGTCTAAACTGTTTGCAAAAAGATTAGCAACATTCTTAATAAGTTTCAAAGATAACACAACCTGACACCCTTATATTTTGAAATGGACTCCTGCAATATATATGGTGGACTATTCCATTCAGTACAAAATGGGTTAATATAACCACGCTGAGTCTTTCAGAGTGGTTAAACACTAGAGCACATTTTTACCCTGTAAGTAGCAATTTCCCTTCTTGATGCAACAGACTGAAGAATGACCTTATTTTGTGATCAATACCCATGCAAGAATGATGCCATCCAGGAATGAAACTGTTTCCTGATCACTGGCCCTCCATTTATGCAAACTTATCATAAGCACTGGGAACCAGACATGTATCTTTTCACTATAAGGTTTCTCAAACCTTGTCCTGCTGTCAGATCAAGGATATGCTCTATCATAGCAAACAGGGTAAATCTAGATCAGATGGCTTCCACTTCTAGAGAAGCCATCTTATCTGGATCTTCAGTTTGTCATTTACTTGGTAAAGGTGTGGAACAATGGTTAAAATGTTAAATCTGTACCTGCCATTTTTCATTAGAATTACCTGTGTGGTAAGCAGAAACACTGAGTAGGACTTGTCTGTCTGAAACTTGCTGATCCTCTGTTCCCGTTCATATACCTGACTGATAGTTCCATCTAACCTCATTACTTTGTGACCCTGGTGGTAAAAATATAAACAAGGTACTTCAGGAAAGTATTAGGACAGATAGGCCTAATCTGTCCGATCATGATGACATGATCTACACTGTTTGCCATTCCATCTGCACTTTTTGGCCTCCTTGCTGGATCGTAAAACAGTTTTGTTTAAATTTTAGGAGAATTACAGCAAGGCCTCAAGATGTCTGAAAATTTTAGGATGTTTACAGTAGCACAACTGTCTCAAAAATTTTGTATGTCTCCTTACAGCAGCCACCGTGTTAACAAGCCCCTGTAATGAATAAACCTGTAAACGCCACTTTATATAGAGAAAAAAATGAGTTTACAGGGGAATATTTTATATCCAAAACTGTGTAAAAATAGACAGTGGAATAAAGATGAGGTGTTCATAAAAAAAAAGATGAATGGTTGACTAAATTTTCTCTACAATCTTTGCAAAAATCCACAGATTAACATTTTATTTCAGCTTTATTTCAGCTTCAGAATTTATTTTTTACAACAACTAGCATAATGATTCCAATGGAGCACTGACATCTAGTGATGAATTTTGAAGAAATCTCTTCAGTTTGGTCATTCTTCTGTGTGCTATGCAGTGGTATTTTGTTGTTTGAATTGTGGTTTGAATTCAAAATTAATTCAGTTGCTACATATACCAGTAAAATACTTGTAATCACAAGGCAACTTTTTCCCACACCTGGCCAAATATAGATTCATCTGGATATAACCCATCCCACTATTGCCCAAGGTTTTGTTTGATTTGAGATTTAACATCCCAATCAACACTATTTAGGTCATTTCGGAGAAGATGCTTCCAATTTTGTGGGACTTTAACCTGACATTGAGATGAAATGACATGTCAATCCCTGCTGTCCAACAGAACTAATAGGGTATATATGCATGGCTTGTCAGACTCGCTACACTTTGCCTTGGAAGGCTTTGACCTTCTAAGCGGGTTACCAGTAGTCATATGTGGTCAGTTTCAGCTCTGCTTGGAAGCATCATGCAGCTCTATCTATTTCTCCAAGCCCCGATGTGGGCGGTGGGACAACTACATATATTGCCAAAGATACCTTTGTTTTATAAAAAAAAGACCTGTCTCCCAACCGTGTTTGTTAAAACTTACTCATTCTTTTCATTTCAAGACCTTAATTCATCATGCTGCATGAAAGGCTTGGCTTTTCCACCGAAGACATACATACTTCGCTATCTGTTATGAACTTACAAAAGGACTCAAATATGATTGGACCATATGACTGGCTGTTTCAGGATGCCCTCAACAGCCAAGTCAGCACTATAAGCATCAAATATTGAATAAACTTCCAGTATTGTATCAACAATTTTCTCACCTTGTTTGTTAAAACTTTCTGCATTATATCAAGAATTTTCCGAGACTGTGAGAAGACTAGACAACGATGACCTTCGACCTTCAACTGATCTAACAGCCTGATGAGAAACACAAGTTTACCAGATTCTTTGATGAGGACTTCATCGGCGACGTGTTGGATACGTGTTGCCGCACTCAGCTCGGCAGCTTCTGTTTCTAACAACTCATCATCTAGGCTGAAAGTTAATAAGAATTTTATCAAAGTTCCAGATAAAGAAAATTTCTATGAACATAGCAACAGAGATGGTTGGTATTTTGTGATAATTGAAGGATAGTTTTTGTCAATTCTCAATAAAAGCCTATGTTGTGGGTATTCATTAGAACCGCCTCAAGGAGGCGGTTCTAATGAATATCCACAACATAGGTTTATATGCAGAAATAAGGAAAACAAGAAAGCAGTCTGAGGGACAGCCAAATCCCCGCCACACTTTGTATCAAGGCTCAACCTTGTGTTTGTCTGATTTGATATTTAACGTCCCCGTCAACACTGTAAAGGTCATTTTGGAGACATTGCTTCAAATTTGTGGGACTTTAACCCGACATTGAGATGAAATGACTTCTCAAGCCCTGCCGCCCAATGAAACCAATAGGGTTTATAAGCATGGACGGGCCAACTCGCACTGCTTTGCCTGGGCAGGCTTAGATCCTCTAAGCAGTTTACCAGTACTTGTGTGCAGGTCGGTTTCAGCTCTGCGTTGAAGCATCATGCAGCCCATATATTTCTTCAAGCCCCAATGGGCGGGGGCCAACATCAGCTCAGTGAGGGGGATATTTGATGAAAGTTTGATGAAAATCCTTCCAGGGATAAAGGATATATGGAAAGGTCACAAAATTCAAAATTTCAAACTCGTGACCTTCCAATGTGACCTTGACCTGGTGACAGCATGATTCATTTATGGGCTCTGCACATGAGCTAACTGAGGGGGATAATTGACAAAAGTTTAATGAAAATCCTTCAAGGGTTAAAGGAGATATGGAATGGACACAAAATTCAAAGTTTTAAACTCTTGACCTTCAAATGTAACCTTGACCTTGAGTCAGCATGATTCATTTATGGGCTCTGCACATGAGCTCACTGAGGGGGATAATTGACCAAAGTTTAATGAGAATCCTTGCAGGGGTAAAGGAGATATGGAACAAACATAAAATTCAAAGTTTCAAACACTTGACCTTCAGATGTGACCTTGACCATGAGTCAGCATGATTCATTTATGGGTTCTGCACATCAGCTCACTGAAAAGAATATTTGACCAAAGTTTAATGAGAATCCTTCCCAGGGTAAAGGAGATATGGATCAGACACAAAATTCAAAATTTCAAACTTTTGACCTTAAAATGTGACCTTAACCTTGAATCGGCATGATTCACTTATGGGTTCTGCACATCAGCTCACTGAAAAGAATATTTGATCAAAGTTTAATGAAAATCCTTCCAAGGGTAAAGGAGATATGTAACAGACGGACACAAAATTCAAAGTTTCAAACTCTTGACCTTCAAATGTGACCTTGACCTTGAGTAGGCATGGTTCATTTATGGGTTCTGCACAACAGGTCAATGAAAAGAATATTGGACCAAATTTTAATGAAAATCCTTCCAATGTTAAAGGAGATATGGAACGGACACAAAATTCAAAGTTTTAAAGTCGTGACCTTCAACTGTGACCTTGACCTTGAGTCGGCATGGTTCATTTATGAGTTCTGCACATCAGCTCACTGAAACGAATAATTGACCAAAGTTTAATGAAATTCTATCAAAAGGTTCAGGAGATATGGAGCGGACAAGAACGTGTTACGACAGATGGATAGATAGACAAACGGCTGGACGGACGGTCAGACACTCCGCTTCGCGACGGGGGATCAACTATCCTTCAATTATAACAAAATACGCACCTTATCTGTTGCTATGTATGAAAATTTGGGGATATTTTTTTCTTACTTCTCTTCAGTACAATAACTCATGCGTACAACATATCATTCTTTCATATCTCCAAAACGGAGACTTTTCTGATAATTTTTTTTTTCTTTTTTTTTAGTTTTACTCTGAACATTGGTTGTGGATGCTCATTAAAACCGCCTCACTGAGGTGGTCTTAACAAGTACCCATAGCCTATATCTCAGAGCAGAAATAAGAACAAGAGGGTCCAGAGGGCCCCGGTTCGCTCACCTGATCCAATGTATAATAAGTGGGCCCCGGGCGGGGTCAATTTTGGCCCCAGGGTTATAATTTGAATAATCTTGGTAGAGGTCCACACGATGAAGCTTCATATCGAATATGAAAGACCTGGGCTTTGTGGTTTCAAAGAAGAAAATTTTAAAGGTTTACCCTGCATAAAGAAGTCTATGTAAAACAAGATTTTCCCTAAATAAGTCTATGTAAAACCAAAGGGCCCCGGAGCGGGGGCATTTTTGGCACCAGGGCTATAATTTGAACAATCTTGGTAGAGGTCCACTTGCTGAAGCTTCATAACAAATATCAAAGACCTAAGCCTTGTGGTTTCAGAGAAGATTTTTAAAGATTTTCCTTATATAAGTCTGTGTAAAACCAAAGGGCCACATGGCGGGGGCATTTTTGGTCTCAGGGCTATAATTTGAACAATCTTGGTAGAGGTCCACTAGCTGAAGCTTCATAACAAATATCAAAGAGTTAACCCTTTACCACTCAGGGATTTTGTGAATTTCGCTGATTTTCACAGTGTTGCCCCTGACAGCAACTTCAACTAGCCATTGTTTCATAATGGATGGTCTGTTTTAGACCAAACTCGGTATGAATGTTCATTGGGCAGTAGCGTTTCAAATGCAACCTTTCATGACTTGATCATTGTTGTCATGGTAAAGAGGGGGCATCTCAAAGTTGACAAAAAGTGTGTTTTCACATGAATTTTTGACCACATTTTAATCTTCACACAGCTGTCAAGGCAACATTTAAGGTGTTTGGCACTGGCCATTTTCACTGTTTGCAGCATGTTTTATCAGCATCAATTTTCAGGCATTTTTAACACCAGACAACCTCAGATATAAATTTTAGCGGCCGGTTGGGCCATACACCCAAAAATTTTTCGGGATGTGAGGGGGGCACTGCCCCCCTTCAATCCCCCCTAGAATATTTTTAGTGGGGAGGCGCGCGAAAAAACAGGTCACTTTTTTGCCCAACAAATCCTAAAGCAAACATAACTATCCAGGGGTAGAAATGCAGATTTTAGGTGCTTCTGGGGCTTAAAATGGGGGGGGGGGGGTGCAGACACGTAAAAACACGTATCTGAGTGGTAAAGGGTTAACTGAAATCTGGGAAAATACTGAATTTTAGCCTAAAATGCATTAATTATATCTGAAATATTGTTTCTTGCAATAAAATGATGAAAAACCATTATATTGGTCATTTGGGATTTTCTTCTGTGGCGGTCAAAGGTGGTTGACCGTTGCCCCGATCCTTATTGTATCTTAAAGCAAGTACTTGTTTGCTTACGGTGAATCGTATTGAAACTTCCGTTCAGAAACGAAAGTAGAAACAGATATCTAAAAGGTAAAATTTAAATGTCTGTGGCTAAAAGCAAACATTGTCTGGGTAAGACATCGATATTATTTGTCCACTTCAATACTATAACACCTATTTGGTTGGTATTTTAAGCAGTTGTCGTCAATAGGAGTTGATTTATTTGTTCGTCTGCTAGACGCTTATTAAAGAGTATTGCATTCAGCGGCGCTTATTAAAATATACATGGTATACTCCCGTCAGCCACTAGAGGGCGTCGCTGTGTTGACTATAAAAGTGCAGGTTTCGCATTTTGTTCTCAGTTCTGCGCCAACCTCCGAAGAAGACAGATCGATGAGAAAAGCAGAGAAGACTAATAACAGGGAAAATTAGCAATTAACTGGGACTTTAGGCCAAAATAGAAGTATTACGACTGTCTGAACTCCGTAGATGCTAAGCGTCAGGTGGATAGGACAGTCAAATACTAAGCTATTCGTTGCCTGGGTCGTAGTAGTTCTGGCTTTCCCCTGGTGATAGCCTCTGGGTAGTGGCCCAGTAATATACGAGGCAGTGGTCTCAGTGGTTATTGGACAGTGGTCCTTGTGTGTCGTGAAGCTATCCCAAGATAAGCATCGGGTAGTCTCACAAGTATATGGTTCTGAGGTGGTTCAGAACCTACTTCGCAAGCGTCTGTTATTGTACAGTTCTCAGGAAGAGACTTACTAGACCAGGTATAGGTCTAGGAACATACATATTTCATTCATAGAAACTAATTCCTTGTGATTAAAGTTTTATCACCCAATCATTTGTATAATCATTGGTATTGAATCAGTTTGGCAAGGTAGCCCATCGAAAAATTATATATATGTCCTAAATTTGGATTTCATTGTTGTGCATACCTGTATGAATTAATTGTGAGGCACGGAACACGCTACAAAAATTGGTGGCAGCGCTGTGTGATAAACGGTAAGATCTCCATTACCGGGAACCCATTTGCAGTAAAATTTAAGAATGGATCATAGTGCAGAATTGCACCCTGAGGTAGACAGAAGTAAAAGTAGTGTATACGAGTACGTTGATGCAACTATGCCTAGATTAGAAGCTATGCATCGTGAAACTGAGGTGAGTAAACTTCAGACAGAGATATCATTACTGGAACAGCATCTTAATAGCCTAGAAGAGCAATTATCATGTCTTAATAAGGAAGACAAAAACATGCCAAAATTAAGACGTGAGGAAGGGTTGCCAAGGAGGTTACTGCCTTCTTTACCTAAAGGTAAACAAATAGGTAATACTTCTAAATCTTATGATGGTTCAACAAATAGTTCAAGGACCAGAATGTCTCATGAAGGAAGACATGTCACTGAAACTGAAGGTAACCTTTCCACATCACATATCAGGTTTCAACCATTGACTTCAACACCAAGGGTTGAAGATGAATCTAATAGAGAGGCTGAGGCGAGTTGGCTCCCAATCACAAGTAAGTCAAATGCTGAGTTTGAAAGTAGGAGACAACAAGGCGTTAAGATAAAACCAGCTACATATGATGGTTCAGGGAGCTGGCTGGATTATCAGGCACACTTCGAAGTCTGTGCACAGTTAAATAGGTGGTCAGAAAGAGAAAAGGGTATGTATTTAGCGGTATCTCTCAGAGGTCAAGCACAGGGTGTGTTTGGTAACATTGCCAGTCAGTCTCACGAGTATTCGGTTCTCGTTAAAGCTCTTGAGGAGAGATTTGCTCCCCCTAATCAGATGGAGCTATACAGAGTGCAGCTAAGGGAGAGAAAGCAAAAAGCTTCAGAAAGCCTGTCTGAACTTGGTCAGGATATAAGAAGGTTGACAAATCTAGCATATCCAACAGCACCCTCTGACTTAAGAGAGACATTGTCAAAAGAACAGTTTATAGATGCACTCGTGAGCTCGGATATGCGTATAAGAATAAAACAAGCCAGGCCTATGAGCTTGAATGATGCTGTACGCCATGCGGTCGAGTTGGAAGCGTTCAACAGGGCAGAACGAAAACATCTGGAAGGTCAGGGATATATGCGTTCAACATCCGAAAAGGTCTCAGAAGAGAAACCTTCAGTTGAGAATGATCTTAAGGCTTTGACAAAAGTAGTCTCAGATCTGAGTAAGTCAGTAGATATATTGAAAAGACAGACGCAACGTCAGTCAAACGTTAACATGAAACGAGATCAGTATGAAAGACAAAAACGCGCCTGTTTTAAATGTGGTTCACAGGACCATTTAATTGCACAATGTCCCCAGATGAAACGAGAAAAAGATGCGTTTGCAGAAAAGGGGAACCACCAGGCAAAATCCATAGCCAATAGCAGTTCAGGCTTATATGTCAATTGTAAAATAAACAATTATCAAACTGAGTGTCTGGTAGACACAGGGGCTACAGTGTCGTTAATCTCATACAAGGTGTGGGATGCCATCAACAACTCAAACACAAGTATTAAGACATTTTATCCTGAAATATTTACTGCCTCCGGCAACAATGTTGAAGTAAAAGGTCAAGCATCAGTTATGCTAGAAATTTGCAACATTTCATGTGTCACGGAGATTATTGTTGCTGATATAGATGTGGATATAATTCTTGGTCTTGACTTCTTGCGGAAATATAACTGCAAGATTGATGTTGCAAAGGAAACAATGACCATCCAGGAACTCATATTGCAAACTTAAGCTTTGTTTCAAATGTAAAACCGATACAACCAAAGCAGTCTACGATCTCTGCTCTCAGGCAAGTGCCAGATCATCTTAAAGAATTATATGAGAAAACTGTTACGGGGTTGTCAGTGGATCAGTGCAACCAAGTTGCTAGATTGTTGATAAAACACGAATCAACATTTTCTCGCAACGATGAAGATTTGGGTAGGACAGGAGTTATAAGACACAGAATTCAAACGGGAGATGCTCATCCTATAAAACAGCCATTAAGGAGATTACCAGTTCATATGCAGGATGAGGCAGACAGGCAAATAAGTGAAATGCTGCAAAAAGATGTTATTGAAAAATCATCAAGCCCCTGGTCAAGTGGAATCGTAATGGTTGAAAAGAAAGATGGTTCTAAACGCTTTTGCGTTGATTATAGACGCTTAAATGACGTTACAATAAAGGATGCATATCCTCTACCAAGGATTGATGATTCTTTGGACCAGCTTTCCGGTGCACAATGGTTTTCTTGCTTAGATCTCAATTCTGGATATTGGCAGGTGGAGGTAGAAGAAAGTGATAAGGTCAAAACTGCGTTCACTTCTAAGCAAGGACTATTTCAATTCAAGGTCATGCCGTTCGGGCTTTGTTGCGCACCGGCAACTTTCGAGAGGCTGATGGAAACTGTGCTAGCGGGACTTAACTGGCAAATTTGTTTGATCTACTTGGATGACATAATTGTTATCGGGCGCAGTTTTGAAAGCATGATAGAAAATCTTGATAAAGTTTTGAGCAAATTAAGAGATGCAGGGCTAAAATTGAAGCCGAGAAAATGCCAGTTGTTTGCAAGAGAGGTAGAGTTTCTGGGACATGTCATATCAAGCGAGGGAATCAAAACAGATCCTAGTAAAATAAAAGTTGTCAAAGAATGGCCAAAACCAGAAAACATTCACGAGGTGCGTTCCTTTTTAGGATTCTGTAGTTATTACAGACGATTCATCCCAAATTTTGCCGAAGTAGCAAAACTGCTTCATAGGTTGTCTGAAAAAGGACAGAAATTTGATTGGACACAGAACTGTGACAATGCATTTCAAACTCTGAAGAATAGGTTGACAGAAGCGCCAGTTTTAGCATACCCTGACTTTAGGCAACCTTTTATTCTTGACACAGATGCAAGTGATGTTGGAATAGGTGCTGTTATTTCTCAGAAGATAGATGGGCAGGAACTCGTGATAGCATACGCCAGTAGAACACTTACGAAATCAGAAAAGCATTACTGTGTAACCAGGAAGGAATTGTTGGCGTTGGTTCACTTTGTAAAGTACTTCCGCCATTACCTGTATGGTAAAGAATTTACTGTCCGGACTGATCATGGGTCATTAAGATGGCTGATGAACTTTAAAAACCCCGAAGGACAGTTGGCCAGATGGCTAGAAGTTTTGTCCTCTTACTCAATGAAAATAGAGCACAGACCAGGACGTCTTCATGGCAATGCTGACGGCCTGAGTAGAATCCCTTGCAGGCAATGCGGACGTAAAGAGAATAATGAAGTAGAGGACCCGATAGTAATTAGCCAGATCTACAGCTCTGATTCAGCCTGCAATGCCAAAGAAATGCAGATGATACAAGATGAAGATCCGGACATCAGACAAGTGAAACACTGGATCAATGTAGGAAATCGACCAGAGTTTAAGGGCATAGGAAGCGAAAGTTATTTTTTGAAGTCCCTTTGGTGTCAGTGGGAAAGGTTAGAATTGATGGAGGAAATATTAGTACGTAAATGGGAAATAACTGGAACCGACATGATTTACTGGCAAGCTATTGTACCATTGAAGCATAGACGGTTAGTGTTGAAGTATGCACATGATATCAAAGCATCAGGTCACCTTGGTGTAACCAAAACCCTTAATAAAGTGAGACAAAGATATTACTGGCCTGGTCTACAAAGAGATGTAAGAGCCTATATAGCAGGATGTGAGAAGTGTGCGAAACGAAAAGGACCAAACAGAACCAAAACTGCTCCTATGCAGATAGTACGCAGTGGGTACCCTATGGAAAGAATCGCTGTTGACATCCTGGGGGAGCTACCAAGAACAGAAAACGGCAATAAGTATATACTTGTTGTTGGTGATTATTTCACCAAATGGACAGAATGTTTCGCGATGCCGAATATGGAAGCCGTAACTGTAGCTAAGATATTGGTTAACGAAGTCGTAAGTAGATTTGGTATCCCAGATAAAATACACTCTGATCAAGGCAGACAATTTGAGAGCAGTTTATTCCAAGAGTTGTGCAAAATACTCCAGATAGAAAAGACAAGGACAACTCCGTACCATCCTCAGTCAGATGGTATGATTGAAAGATTTAATCGAACACTGACGACAATGATAAGTGCATTTGTTAACGAGAACCACACAGATTGGGATGAACAGCTGCCGTATGTTATGATGGCGTACAGATCGGCAGAACATGAGACGACTGGCATGACGCCAAACATGCTCATGCTTGGAAGGGAGGTAACAACACCCCTCGATATAATGTATGAAATGCCGCCAGTCATTAAACCAATACCAGTGAACCAGTGGGTGTGGGAGGTTCGAGAAAAGTTAGAAACTGCTCACACCTTCGTTAGACAGCATACAGGTGAGTCAATGAAAAGACAGAAGAATTTTCATGACATGAAGCTGGCATTTGAAGTCTTTGAACCTGGAGATAGTGTTTATGTGCTTTTTCCTGTCAAAAAGGTAGGCTGTTCTTCTAAATTCACGGCATACTGGCGAGGACCCTTTCAAATACTCGACAAGCTCTCTTCTGTATTATATAAGGTAAACTGCGGAAGATCAGAAGCTGAGCAGGTAATACACTGTGATAGGCTTTTTAAAGCAAGAAAACAGCTATTAACAGGTGAGACTGTTAGCTCAGAAAACGTAACAGAATGTATTGAAGCGCCTTCGGAAGATGAAAGTAGTACGGTAGGCGAAGAGTCCGATCAGGAAAACGTAAGTGAACATGGACGGGTAAGAAGAAAACCGGCATGGATGAAAGATTATGTTCTTTCTTCTTTCAGGTGCACCATGCCGAATACAAAACAGACACGTAGAAAGCAGACAGGAACAGTATTCACAGAAACTACCAATAGTGGAGAGTCTGTGGAATGTTCAGTATGCAAAGGGACATTTCCAAGAGGAAGTACCTACTTGAATCATGTGATGTTCTGTACTAAGTACAGAGTGAAATGTGACACCTGTGGCACCCTTTTCAAGGAAAGGAACTATCTGATCAAACACAGGAAAAGATTCCATTCTAATCCAGAAACAAGCTCAAGTCAGCTGAATGTTGAGAGTACCAAAGGTGCCTCTAATGACAAGTGTATGGCCGTAAGTAGTGAGAAACTGAGCAGTGAAAATAATGCGCCTGACATGGACGATTTTGGCGACGATCCAGAAATAGAACTCAGTGAGAATATTACAGAACTTAGTGATGAGAAAAGTTTGGAGATAGAACCAGAAGAAGACACCAGAAATGTTCGTGACATAATGTCTGGCCGAACAATCCGTAAACCAACTTGTCCAGACAGAGTGTTGGCACCTAAGAAACTGAAATTAAGTGTAGAAAAGAAATCCAGTGTACCGATTGATAATCAAATGGATTTTGAACATACCATATCTAATACAGATACCAAAGTTGTACCTAAGAAAAGGATTGAAGAAGTTAAAGTACTTGAAATACCTAACAGAAGTGAAGCCAGTCAAGAAGGTGATCAGGACAGACAGAATAAGCTAAAGGTGGAAATTGACATAGCAAAACAGAAGAATGTGTCAAACAGGATCATTATTCTTGACAACGAAGAAAAGTTGTTAGAGTCCTACAGCATCAATAAATCACAGGTCGAAAGGGAAGAGCCTGAAATTAACTTGGGCAGTTTCTTACCTACAGGAACAATCCTCAGAGCTGAAGATATTGTGATAAAAAGAATTCTGAAGGCGGACGGGGGGAACATAGTGATTGACCTAAAGTATTAAAACAAACGAAATCAAAGCAGGTTTGCCAGCTTACAGTTGTAAGCTCCTAAGAAATTTGACACTCACAGGAGATTGGACCTGTGGTTTGCATTGAAGCATGTTTTATATTTTCATTATTGTATCTGCATAAATAGGTAAACAGTTGTTCCTAATTCCAGGAAGGAATAAAGATCTATATGTTTAACTTGTTTTTTTTTTTTTTACTTTCTACTTTTATTGCCCATGCGGGACGCATGAAATCGGAGGCGTGGGTAATGTGGCGGTCAAAGGTGGTTGACCGTTGCCCCGATCCTTATTGTATCTTAAAGCAAGTACTTGTTTGCTTACGGTGAATCGTATTGAAACTTCCGTTCAGAAACGAAAGTAGAAACAGATATCTAAAAGGTAAAATTTAAATGTCTGTGGCTAAAAGCAAACATTGTCTGGGTAAGACATCGATATTATTTGTCCACTTCAATACTATAACACCTATTTGGTTGGTATTTTAAGCAGTTGTCGTCAATAGGAGTTGATTTATTTGTTCGTCTGCTAGACGCTTATTAAAGAGTATTGCATTCAGCGGCGCTTATTAAAATATACATGGTATACTCCCGTCAGCCACTAGAGGGCGTCGCTGTGTTGACTATAAAAGTGCAGGTTTCGCATTTTGTTCTCAGTTCTGCGCCAACCTCCGAAGAAGACAGATCGATGAGAAAAGCAGAGAAGACTAATAACAGGGAAAATTAGCAATTAACTGGGACTTTAGGCCAAAATAGAAGTATTACGACTGTCTGAACTCCGTAGATGCTAAGCGTCAGGTGGATAGGACAGTCAAATACTAAGCTATTCGTTGCCTGGGTCGTAGTAGTTCTGGCTTTCCCCTGGTGATAGCCTCTGGGTAGTGGCCCAGTAATATACGAGGCAGTGGTCTCAGTGGTTATTGGACAGTGGTCCTTGTGTGTCGTGAAGCTATCCCAAGATAAGCATCGGGTAGTCTCACAAGTATATGGTTCTGAGGTGGTTCAGAACCTACTTCGCAAGCGTCTGTTATTGTACAGTTCTCAGGAAGAGACTTACTAGACCAGGTATAGGTCTAGGAACATACATATTTCATTCATAGAAACTAATTCCTTGTGATTAAAGTTTTATCACCCAATCATTTGTATAATCATTGGTATTGAATCAGTTTGGCAAGGTAGCCCATCGAAAAATTATATATATGTCCTAAATTTGGATTTCATTGTTGTGCATACCTGTATGAATTAATTGTGAGGCACGGAACACGCTACACTTCATTAACCCTGTACCACTCAGGGATTTTGTGAATTTCGCTGATTTTCACAGTGTTGCACCTGACAGCAACTTCAACTAGCCATTGTTTCATAATGGATGGTCTGTTTTAGACCAAACTCGGTATGAATGTTCATTGGGTAGTAGCGTTTCAAATGCAACCTTTCATGACTTGATCATTGTTGTCATGGTAAAGAGGGGGCATCTCAAAGTTGACAAAAAGTGTGTTTTCACATGAATTTTTGACCACATTTTAATCTTCACACAGCTGTCAAGGCAACATTTAAGGTGTTTGGCACTGGCCATTTTCACTGTTTGCAGCATGTTTTATCAGCATCAATTTTCAGGCATTTTTAACCCCAGACAACCTCAGATATAAATTTTAGCGGCCGGTTGGGCCATACACCCAAAAATTTTCGCGCGAAAAAACAGGTCACTTTTTTGCCCAACAAATCCTAAAGCAAACATAACTATCCAGGGGTAGAAATGCAGATTTTAGGTGCTTCTGGGGCTTAAAATGGGGGGGGGGGTGCAGACACGTAAAAACACTTATCTGAGTGGTAAAGGGTTAAGCCTTGTGGTTTCAGAGAAGATTTTTCAAGATTTTCCCTATATAAGTCTATGTAAAACTAAAGGGCCCCGGAGCGGGGGCATTTTTGGCCCCAGGGCTATAATTTGAACAATCTTGGTAGAGGTCCACAAGATAAAGCTTCATAACAAATACCAAAGACCTGGGCCTTGCAGTTTCAGAAAAGAAGATTTTTAAAGATTTTCCCTATATAAGCCCATGTAAAACCAAAGGGCCCTGGGGCGGGGGCATTTTTGGCCCCAGCACTATAATTTGAAAAATCTTGCTAGGGGTCCACTAGATGAAGTTTCATACCAAATAGCAAAGACCTGGGCCTTGCAGTTTCAGAGAAGAAGATTTTTAAAGATTTTCCCAATATAAGCCCAAGTAAAACAAAAGGGCCCCGGTGCGGGGGCATATTCAGCTCCAGCACTATAATTTGAACAATCTTGGTAAGGGTCCACTAGATGAAGTTTCATAACAAATATCAAAGACCTGGGCCTTGCGGTTTGAGAGAAGAAGATTTTTAAAGATTTTCCCTATATAAGCCCATGTAAAACCAAAGGGCCCCGGTGCGAGGGCATTTTCGGCCCCAGCACAATAATTTGAACGATCTTGGTAGGGGTCCACTAGATGAAGCTTCATACCAAATATCAATGTCCTTGGCCTTGCGGTTTGAGAGAAGAAGATTTTTAAAGATTTTCCCTATATAAGCCCATGAAAAACCAAAGGGCCCCGGTGCGGGGGCATTTTCGGCCCTAGCACAATAATTTGAACAATCTTGGTAGGGGTCCACTAGATGAAGCTTCATACCAAATATCAATGTCCTGGTCTTTGCGGTTTCAGAGAAGAAGATTTTTAAGTTTTCAATGAAAAAAAATCTATTTTTGGCTCCTGTGACCTATATGTGCAACAGACCGGAACCATTTCAACAAATTTGAAAGGGGACCACCTAAGGATCATTCCTGTGAAGTTTGGTCAAAATCTGATCAGTGGTTTAGGAGGAGATGTCGTTTGAAGAAAAAGTTTACGGACGGGCGCACGGACGCACACACGCACGCATGACGGACAAAAAGTGATCCCAAAAGCTCACCTTGTCACTACGTGACAGGTGAGCTAAAAATAATGTATATTCCTGTAAACCCCAGTTTTCTCTATACAAGAGGGCCCAGAGGGCCCTGGTTCGCTCACCTGATCCAATGTATAACACGTGGGCCCCGGGCAGGGTCAATTTTGGCCCCAGGGCTATAATTGGAACTAGAGCTGTCAGTGAAACTGACTAGGGCCCCGGCAGCGCTATCAGAGGAGTAGGAAAATGTTGATGTTAAAAAAGACGTTTTTTTTTTCCTTTCACCTCTAAGTATGACCTTGACCTTTGAGGTACGGACCTGGGTCTTGCGCGTGACACACTGTCAGATTATGGTTAATATTTCTGCTAAGTAATATTTAAATCCATCCAGGTATAAGAAAGTTAAAGATTGGACACAATAAAAAAGACGCTTTTTTGACCTTTTATCTCTAAGTATGACCTTGACCTTTGAGGTACGGCTCTTTTTTGACCTTTAACCTCTAAGTATGACCTTGACCTTTGAGGTACGGACCTGAGTCTTGCGCGCAACACTCCATCACATTATGGTTAACATTTCTGCCAAGTAATATTTAAATCCATCCAGGAATAAGAAAGTTATGGAGGATAAAAAAATTTGTGGACGGACAGACGGACAGACAGACAGACAGACAGACGGACGGACAGAATGATGCCAAGTAATATTTAAATCCATCCAGGAATAATAAAAAGTTATGGAGGATAAAAAAATTTGTGGACGGACAGACGGACGGACGGACAGACAGACAGACGGACGGACAGAGTGATTACTATAGGGCACCCACACTTTCAGTGCGGGGCCCTAACAATCTTGGTAGAGGTCCACAAGATGAAGCTTCATATCAAATATGAAAAACCTGGGCTTTATGGTTTCAGAGAAGAAGATTTTAAAGGTTTACCCTGCATATAGAAGTCTATGTAAAACAAGATTTTCCCTATATAAGTCTATGTTAAACCAAAGGGCCCCGGAGCGGGGGCATTTTTGGCCCCAGGGCTATAATTTGAACAATCTTGGTAGAGGTCCACTAGCTGAAACTTCATAACAAATATCAAAGACCTAAGCCTGGTGTTTCAGAGAAGAAGATTTTTAAAGATTTTCCCTATATAAGTCTATGTAAAACCAAAGGGCCACATGGTGGGGGCATTTTTTGGTCTCAGGGCTATAATTTGAACAATCTTTATAGAGGTCCACTAGCTGAAGCTTCATAACAAATACCGAAGACCTAAGCCTTGTGGTTTCAGAGAATAAGATTTTTCAAGATTTTCCCTATATAAGTCTATGTAAAACCAAAGGGCCCCAGAGTGGGGGCATTTTTGGCCCCAAGGCTATAATTTGAATAATCTTGGTAGAGGTCTACAAGATGAAGCTTCATACCAAATATCAAAGACCTGGGCCTTGCAGTTTCAGAGAAGAAGATTTTTCAAGATTTTCCCAATATAAGCCTATGTAAAACAAAAAGGGCCCTGGTGCGGGGGCATTTTTGGCCCCAGCACTATAATTTGAACAATCTTGGTAGGGGTCCACTAGATGAAGCTTCATACCAAATATCGAAGACCTGGGCCTTGTGGTTTCAGAGAAGAAGATTTTTCAAGATTTTCCCTATATAAAACCATGTAAAACCAAAGGGCCCCCGTGCGGGGGGCATTTTTAGCTCCAGCACTATAATTTGAGCAATCTTGGTAGGGGTCCACTAGATGAAGCTTCTACCAAATATCAAAGACCTGGGCCTTGCGGTTTCATAGAAAAAGATTTTTAAAGATTTTCCCTATATAAGCCTATGTAAAACAAAAGGGCCCTGGTGCGGGGGCATTTTTGGCACCAGCACTATAATTTGAACAGTCTTAGTAGGGGTCCACTAGACGAAGCTTCATACCAAATATCAAAGACCTGGGCCTTGTGGTTTCAGAGAAGAAGATTTTTCAAGATTTTCCCTATATAAACCCATGTAAAACCAAAGGGCCCCCGTGCGGGGGCATTTTCAGCTCCAGCACTATAATTTGAACAATCTTGGTAGGGGTCAACTAGATAAAGCTTCATACCAAATATCAAAGACCTGGGCCTTGCGGTTTGAGAGAAGAAGATTTTTAAAGATTTTCCCTATATAAGCCCATGTAAAACCAAAGGGCCCCCGTGTGGGGGCATTTTTGGCCCCAGCACTATAATTTGAACAATCTTGGTAGGGGTCCACTAGATGAAGCTTCATACCAAATATCAAAGACCTGGGCCTTGTGGTTTCAGAGAAGAAGATTTTTCAAGATTTTCCCTATATAAGCCCATGTAAAACCAAAGGGCCCCCGTGCAGGGGCATTTTTAGCTCCAGCACTATAATTTGAACAATCTTGGTAGGGGTCCACTAGGTGAAGCTTTATACCAAATATCAAACACCTGGGCCTTGCGGTTTCAGAGGAGAAGATTTCTAAAGATTTTCCCTATATAAGCCCATGTAAAACCAAAGGGCCCCCGTGCGGAGGCATTTTTGGCCCCAGCACTATAATTTGAACAATCTTGGTAGGGGTCCACTAGATGAAGCTTCATACCAAATATCAAAGACCTGTGCCTTGCGGTTTCAGAGAAGATTTTTTAAAATTACTGTGAAAAAAATCTATTTTTGGCTACTGTGACCTATATGTGCAACGGACCGGAACCATTTGAACAACTTTGAAAGGGGACCACCAAAGGATCATTCCTGTGAAGTTTGGTCGAAATCCGATCAGTGGTTTAGGAGGAGATGTCGTTTGAAGAAAAGTTTACAGATGCACTCACGCACGCATGCACGGACGCACGACAGACGACGGACAAAAAGTGATCCCAAAAGCTCACCTTGTCACTACGTGACAGGTGAGCTAATAAAGTGGGGTTTACAGAAGTGTTCATTTCAAGGACTTGTTAACGTGATGAAAAATAAATCGTATGTGGTGGGTACTTGTTAGAATCATCTCATTGAGGCGAGGCTATTCTTGCACACCAGACAAGGAAATCCGTGATTTTACCCTGGGATAGAAATTTATGATCTGACCCTGGTGTTCCGACCCCAAATCGAATATAATCGCGTGTTTGATAAATGCACTGGTTGATTACAACCTCATGCGCGGCGTCATCATGCGTGACGTCACTAAACATTCCTGTTGTGTCATCACAAGATGGCGGACATCGGTAACCGAAGTGATAGCAGCATTAAAAATTCGCAATAGAAATGGAAGGTATGCAAGAAAAAGAATCCAATATGGGTGTGAGGGGTGGATAGAAAAATCCGTCCCTCGGAATCACTGTCCGGCATCACTCGGCAAGCCTCGTGATGCCGGACAGTGTTCCTCGGGACGGATTTTTCAATCCACCCTCACATCCATATAAGATTCTTATATTCTTACAGCTTATGACCCACCAAGAGGGTTGACGCGTCGTTAAACACGAAATCATCATCATCATCTTATATTCTTACAAGTACACACAACATCTGTTTAAGAAGCCTGCGTGGTGCAGTGGATACGCTACTCGCCTTGTAAACCAGGGATCGCAGGATCGATCCCGGGCTTCTCCAGACTTTCGAATGAGTCTTTAAACCGAGGTCCCGTCTCCATATGACCTTAGCTGTTGGTGGGACGTAAAACTAAAACTCACTCACTCACAACATCTGTTTCCAAAGAGAAATAAGGAAAATTATCCTGATTTCTTCTCCTTATCAGAAGCCAACGTGGTGTAATGTTTAGGCCACAAACCTCAATAACCAGGGGTTGTGGGTTTGATACCAGGCTTCTCCAGACTTTTATATGAGCCTTTGAAATGAGACCCACAACCTATGTTTGGAGTATAAATAAGAACAAGATGTGTTGTGAAACACTGATGCCCCCCGGACAGCGCATGTTAAATATGAAAGCAGTATCACTAAGCAATCGAAAGGTATGGCCAATGTTCAAGTCTTAAAAAAGGAGGTCAAGGTCACAAGGTAAAAAATTATGGGATTGTTGAAAAGGTCTTGTGACATAGTATGCACATGTGAAATATGAATGCCCTATCACTTTCCAATTGAAAGTTATGGCCAATGTTAAAGTTTTTGAAAAGTAGGTCAAACGTCATGGTCACGAGGTCAAAAAATATGGTACCACTGGAAAGGTCTTGTGAAAAAGAATGCACATGTGAAATATGAAAGCCCAATCACTTACCAATCAAAAGTTATGGACTAGGTTAAGGTTTTTAAAATACCCCTAGAAAGGTCTTGTGACAAGGAGTGCACAAGTGAAACATGAAAGCCCTACCACTTACCAATCGAAAGTTATGGCCAATGTTAGTTTTTAAAAAGTAGGTCAAACATCAAGGTCATGGTCACAAGGTCAAACATTATGGTACCACAAGAAAGGTCTTGTGACAAGGAATGCACATGTGAAATATGAAAGCCCTATCACTTACCAATCGAAAATTATGGCCAATGTTAATGTTTTTAAAAATTTTGAAAAAGTAGGTCAAAGGTCAAGGTGAAGGCCATGAGATCAAAAATTATGGTACCACTGGAAAAGTCTTGTGATAAGGTATACACATGTGAAATATGAAAGCTCTATCTATTACCATTCAAAAGTTATGCCCAATGTTAAGGTTTTTGTAGACAGACAAACGGCCGAACGGACAAACAGACAAGTGGACAAACAGATAGACAGACCAAAAACTATATGCCGCCCGAATCTAGATTCCGGAGGCATAAAAATATCACAAAGTAACATCAGAAAAGAAACTGTTTTAGAGACTTGAAATAATGCACTATGTCACACAGATGTGCTATCATAATTACTGTACACAAGCTGGTATGAGAGCACTGTAGTGCACAACAGAAACTCCGTCCAGACTGGGTTGGTGTGTAGACTGATGCGTTTTCACTCATCACACATCAAGGCCCAGTTGTTCAAAGCCTGGTTATCTTAACAAGCTTGTTATTGGCCAAATTGTTAACTGTTCTACCAATTACAGTATCTAATACTCCAGGGCCAGTTGTTCAAAGCATTGTTAGCTTAAAGAGCTCATTTGGGATCATATTGTTAACTGTTCTAGCAAGTTTAATATTTAAAATTTTGGTATTTTTGCTGAAAGCTGCTCAAATTTTGTCAGCAAAAATATTAGCATATTTGCCACAATAAATGATCAAAGTTTTAATAATACGTTAATTAATGACATCGTTAGTTTTGAACACCTGGCCCCTGGACTTCTTGCTGAAATAATGAGTAGCTTTTCTCATTTTTTCAGCAAAAATATAAGTGCGCTTACCATATTTAATGATCAAATTTTAATGATATGTTTACTTTAGTGCCCCCCCCGCCCCCCCCCCCCCCCACCCCCACCCCGAATGTCAACAGAGGATCTTACATGAGTGTTCATGTATTATTGAATTTATTAAACTCGTTGTGGAAAAGGGATAAAATGCGAGGCTTTGCCTCAACAAGTTTGATAATCACAATTTGACCCTTGATAAGAGGCAGCCGAATGTGCCATTTTGTTTCGAGTCTTTTCTTTTTGCCTGAAGTACAATAATTCTGTAAAACTAACCAAAATTATATTAATCATATATGGTTTGGATAACATACCGATACAATGCAGTTTTAACTTTGCAGTATCATAACGTCTTCATTGGTCACGGTAAATAGAGGATCTTACAGGAGTGCTCATGTATTATTGAATTTATTAAACGATTTGAGGAAAAGGGATAAAATGCGAGGCTTTGCCGAGCATTTTATCCCTTTTCTTCAACGAGTTTGATAAATTCAATAATACATGAGCATGAATGCAAGATTCTATTTATCATATGACTTTTACAATGCATTTAATTCACAACTTTTGTACAAAAATGTCAATATTCTGCCATTAGTAAACCGAGCGTTGTTAAGGATGTCATACGTATAACATTACGGAGCATATCTAACTAATTTGCATATTCAATCCACTAGTGGGTTATCAAATTTATTACATGATGTTATTACATTCTCAGACGCGACGTCTTATGATAAACTGTTGTTACAAGTTCACTAACTAGTAATGTAGAAATTTGCTGAAAATGAGAGTAGCAAAAGCTTCTCATTTTTATCTGACAATAAAACTATTAGTGTTCATCCTATATTTAATGATAAAAATTCTGCCAATACGTTAACTAACAGTATTGTTAGTTGTGACCAACTGGACCTTGAAGACAAATGTTAAAGATCACAAAATCGCGGCGTCTGATCTGGGCCTGCACTGTTTGCCAATGTACCCCTTTAGAGGTTTCCCGCAGGCAATAGACTAATAATGTAGAAATTTTGCTGAAAATTAGAGCTGACTCTGACAACATATCTATTAGTGTACATGGCATATTTAATGATCAAATTTTTGCCAATATGTTAACTAATGGTATGGTTAGTTTTGACCAACTGGACCCTGCAGACAAATGCTGAAGCTCATAAAATCGGCACTTTCCAAGCTGGATACCTCATGCATGTAAAGCTAACTTTTGACTCCAGCAAAGGATAAGTACTGACAGCCCTGCTTGAATGATTGTCTCTGAATTTAGGCTGGGGAAAATGGTCTTGAAAGGGGACTTAGGCTATTTGGTTTCATTCTTATCCTGCTGTTCATGACAACACCTATCTTTGCAAACAGTTCAGATCCTGATCAGATGGCTCCTTCAGAAGCCATCTGATCAGGATCTACACTGTTTGATATTCAGTTTATGAATTTGTAAGAATAAATTACATCAAGTAATCTGATTGTTTCAAAGTCAGAAATGGGTTTGGGTAAACTGAATATTCAGCAGGTTAAGGGTTAAACCTTCAATTCACATACTTAAAGCAAAAAGTGCTGACTCTGTTTAGACCCCACAGAACTGTAGCATCTGATCTGGGTCTACACTGTTTGCAGATGTCCCAGCACATGATCCCAGTCTTTGTTTTACAGATAATTCTCTCCACACTGCATTCTGTCATTATAGCGACAAGAATATTGAAGTAAGTGAGTGAGTGTTTGGGTTTTACGTCCCACCAACAGCTAAGGTCATACGGAGATGGGACTTCGATTTAAAGACTCATCCGAAAGTCTAGAGAAGCCCGGTATCGATCCTGCGATCCCTGGTTTACAAGGCGAAGTAGCGTAACCACTACATCATGGAGGCTTCTACAAGAATATTTAAGCTATGAATAACTCATTAACTGTTACCTAGGGACATAGCTTCTGGAGCAAAGGACCGTAATAATCCTAAGTATTGGGACAGACATACCTAAACAAACAGTGAAGACCCAGATCAGACTGCTCCTGAAGGAGCAGTCTGATCAGGGTCTACACTGTTTGCCATTCTGTCTGCACCTTTTGGACTCCTTGCTGGATCGTGAAACACGTTTGTGAAAATTTTAGGTGAATTACAGCAAGTCCTCAAGGTGTCCGAACTTTTAGGACTTTTATGGTAACTAGAGCTGTCAGTGAAACTGACTAGGGCCCCGGCAGCGCTATCAGAGGAGTAGGAAAATTTGTGGACGGACAGACGGACAGACAGACAGACGGACGGACAGAGTGATTACTATAGGGCACCCACACTTTCAGTGCGGGGCCCTAATAATAAAAAAATTTGTGGACGGACAGACGGACAGACAGACAGACAGACGGACGGACAGAGTGATTACTATAGGGCACCCACACTCGCGTGTGACACTTCGTCACATTATGGTTAACATTTCTGCCAAGTAATATTTAAATCCATCCAGGAATAATAACAAAGTTATTAATTGAACACAGGAAAGACCCTTTTTTGACCTTTAACCTCTAAGTATGACCTTGACCTTTGAGGTACCGCGTGTGACACTTCGTCACATTATGGTTAACATTTCTGCCAAGTAATATTTAAATCCATCCAGGAATAATAACAAAGTTATTGGACACAGGAAAGACCCTTTTTTGACCTTTAACCTCTAAGTATGACCTTGACCTTTGAGGTACGGACCTGAGTCTTGCGCGCAACACTCCATCACATTATGGTTAACATTTCTGCCAAGTAATATTTAAATCCATCCAGGAATAAGAAAGTTATGGAGGATAAAAAAATTTGTGGACGGACAGACGGACGACAGACAGACAGACAGAGTGATTACTATAGGGCACCCACACTTTCAGTGCGGGGCCCTAACAAGTGATAAACAATCAACCCAATTATCTGTCTGTGGTTTGGGGGTAAACCCTTGTACTAACCCTTCATCTCCATCCACCCCTAACTGAGCACAGGCCTTGGTTGATAGGAGCCTAGGATGATCACAGATCTTCTTTAATACAGTCAGAGCCACCAGTGGGGACTTCTTGGTCATCAATAGCTGCAATGATTACCGGTATACATGTACATATACAGTAAAATTCCTATATTAAGACCACCTTTTGGACTGTTCAAAAGTGGTCTTTAAGACCACTTTTGAACAGTCCCAAAGGTGGTCTCTGGCCAGAGAACACTATATGCAGAAAACACAAAGAAGGAATATGTGAAACCTACTAAATAAGCTATTTTATAGCAGAATTAGTCTAATTTTAGGTGGTCTTAATAGCAGAACTTTACTGTATACAGTAAAACTTCGATGGCTCGAACTCCGATGGCTCGTTTACCATGGATGGGTCGAACCCGTTCTTGAGTCCGCAGGGAGTTCCTCAAAATACAATACAGGGGTAATTTAGTAAGATTTGCTTCATTAATCTTGCAAATGTATGCTGTGTGTACTCATTAGACTCGCCTCGATGAGGCGATTCTAATGAGTACACACAGCGTACATTTATAGTAGAGAACACCGAAAAGATATCCACAATTATCACCATTATGCCTCCTGGCACTAATACTATCCCTCTGTGGCTTGAACTACCGCTGTCTCGAACAAATTTTCATGGTCCCAAAGTGGTTCGAGCCATCGAAGTTCGACTGTATATTACATGCATAACAGAGAAATACAATGAAATCTACCAGACATAAGCTTGGTTATTTCCATTTTGCTAACAAGAAATATTTCCTCTTAGCCGGGAAAATAAATCTCTTTAGCTGGAACTACTTTTTGTGCAAGATGCAAGATACTGTTTTCACAATGAAATCATCATATTCAAGCGCAGGAAAGTTTCAGTCACGTCAACTTTATCCATGAGGTCATCTAAATGGACTCTGAGAAGATAAGAGACATTCAGATTGCATGATGTTTAAGTGGGATGCAACATTGAAACAAAAAGACAAGAGGGCCATGATGGCCCTGGATCGCTCACCTGATCCATAGAGTAACAAGTGGGACCCGGGGAGGGCCATTATTAACCCCAGGGCTATAATGTGCATAAGGGCGGTTCCAGAATTAGCCATGGGGGGAGGGCGGGCGGCACCCGATATTTTTTTTTACGGGTGGTGGGGTCGGGTGAATACTGTATTTCACGGGTGGGGGGGTCCAGAGAAAATTGAATTCCATGCCTGGTGGGGGTCATTGTCAAACCCACAATTAAATCATTATGGGTAGAAAACTACTCTAACGGTAATTAATTAATTACGGGTAGAAATTCAACTTCTCTCTTTTTTAACGGCGGTGAAACGCCCGAATGATTCCGAATGTTTGCTTACATGTTTTTGGGTAAAACACAGAACTTTGGGTGAAACACAGCGTTTACAGAGGATTCGCCACCAAACAAGTTCGCCATCGGAGGTTTCGCCACCAAGAGTTTCGCCACTATGAGGTTTCGCCCCACGAGAGGTTTCGCGCATCTTTTATAATTCAGGGATGTGATAGTTCCGCGGAAACGCGTATAACCGCGGATCGGAGGTCCGATTTTGATGATCTTATGATTCATGCAGATCCGAGGAGAAAAATGGGGGGGGGGGGTGACGATTTTCCGAAAAAAGACTCCCAGGTAATGACCAAGTATGACTCTGAGGTAATGGCTAAGTATGACCGACTCAGTATTAGAAGATAGATGGATAGATAGACAGTAAAGGACAGGCATTTATTGTGAACACGCTAGGAAAACGAGTGGAAAAATCAGCCATCATTGTTATATTTATGATAAATTTGTTGGATTGGAGGCACAAAAAGGGGCGTTTAAGGTATGTGGCATTTAATTACATTTATCAATTTTCCAAAAGTTCTATCAATTGAAGAAGAAGGTGTTCTGGAAACTTTGTTTACTTTGCATTTCAGACACCCCACCCACTTCTTCTTCACTCTGTCTTTGCCCAACTCTTTTGAAGGCCGGGATTATTATGGGCGGGGGGTGAACAAAGCTGGCCAGCGCCTAGTGGGGGGAACCCCTGCTCAATTTTTTTTTAGGTGTGGACTTAGTTTTTTCATGCACAAAAAATTTGTCAATTTTTAGGGGTTTTAGGGGGTTCTGAATTTGCTAAAATCAAGGAGCTTCCGGGGGCTTTGCCCCCTGGGCTCCCACCAGGGCATTGCCCTGGACTCACAAGGGGGCCTAGGCGGCCCCCTTGACCCCCAGCCAATTTTTCAGTATTTGGATTTCTGGCAACTTTCACCCATGCATTTAAAGGCAGAGATGTGTTTGTCATTTGTTTCCTGTTGTTTTTGTCGCACCTGCTTATAGCATGGTGCGATATAGGCGTCCGATTTTCCGTCCGTTCGTTCGTTCGTCCGACCGTCCGTCCGTCCGTCTGTCAACATTTATGTCGAGGTTCGACATTTATGTCATCATTTACTTCAAAGTTAGTATTCTAATCGACTACAACCATCACACCTTGCATGAAACATTAATATGACGCTGTAGAAATTCTTCTTTAGAAAAGTAGAGAAAATTGCAAAATTCTGAAGGTTTACAGTTGTCAAGGCGAGTGAGAACACCAACAGAGAAGGTAAATCTTGTCTTGAAGTTGGCCCCAATTTTATAAAGGTTTCTTTTGCTTGAAAGAATCTGCAACTTCTTTACCCTACCCAGTCTTTTTGTGCAACAGTAGCCCCATACATAGAAAAAGTATTACTTATTTGAAAACTAAGAAAAAAAAAGCTACCAAACCTGCAGGTGTTCCATGTCACCTTAAGTGACTAACAAAAACACAAGCAACAACACTGCCAGGTACAAATCTATTTTTTAAAAAGTTTAGAATAGCATAGCATATTTTCAGATGTCTAAATTGTTTTTAATTTCACTATTAAATTAAAAACTAATCCTTCATTTGGCCCTCTGATTTCAACAACCATGATGTGTTGTAGTGGTTGAGTACTCGCTTCATAAAGTAAGAGTTGTCCGTTCAATTACTGAACTTACCAGACTTTTGGATGAGTCTACATATGATCTTAAGAGTTGTTGAAACATACAACCCAAACACAAAAACCTTGATGGACATTCCTATGAGTAATGGTACTAAACACATATCACCAGCCAAGGCTCTTGTGAGCTTGTGCATTTGTACAGTATCACCAGAGCCTTCACTATTTGCACATATGCAGTACAGAACTAGACAGAGGTTCTTGCAAAATGTCTGCCTTCTAGCCCGATTTATCCCTTTGATGCAAGTCTCCAGAATCAACTGGTCAGGAAACTGGACAGTTCATTTCTTCTGACATGCAGATATTTCTCATTCTTGAAGGGACCCCTGAGCAGCATCCCTCTTCTTTATACTAATTCAGATGTGACTATAGGCTTGAAAAACCTATATATTCTTCTATGACATGTTCTAAAAAGGAAACAAAGTATACAGCTGTTGAGTACAGTCAAATCACTCCGGCCTTTAACCATTTTAACATTTCTTTATTTATTCATTGATTTTTTTTTTTGTGTGTGTGTGTGGGGGGGGGGGGGGGGTAATTTTATACATACATTGTTTTTTACGGTTGGTGGGGGTAAAAAAAAATTTTTATGGACTGTGGTTGGGGTATTGAATTTATTCTTAAATAGGGGGTGGCGGGGTTCTCATTTTTTTTAAATTCATGGGTACTGGGGGTCAGGGAAAATTATATTTTACGGGTGGTGGGGTTTTTAAAAAAGTGCCTCCCACGCACGCCCCCTGACTAATTCTGGAATTGCCCTAATGTTCAGAGACGTCTAAAAAGGTGAAGCTTCATACCAAATATCAACAAAGGCTATAATTTGAACAATCTTGGCAAAGGTCCATTAGATATGCTACATACCAAATATCAAAGACCTGGGCCTTGCGGTTTCAAAGAAGAAGATTTTTATTAAAGATATTCCCTACATAAGCCTATATAAAACCAAATGGCTCCAGGGCGGGGGCATTTTTGGCCCCAGCACTATAATTTAAACCATCTTGATAGAGGTCCACTAGAGGAAGCTTCACACCAAATATCAAAGACCATGGCCTTGCTGTTTCAGAAGAAGATTTTTAAGGAATATCTCTATATAAGTCTATGTAAAACCAAGGGCCCCAGGTCGGGGGCAGTTTTGGCCCTAGCACTATAATTTGAACAATCTTGGTAGGGGTCCACTAGATGAAGCCTGAATACCAAATAGCAAAGACCTGGTCCTTGGGGTT
The DNA here is from genome assembly GCA_963580285.1 of Lucinisca nassula. Taxonomy (NCBI): domain Eukaryota; kingdom Metazoa; phylum Mollusca; class Bivalvia; order Lucinida; family Lucinidae; genus Lucinisca; species Lucinisca nassula. Next base: position 129,137,303 of record OY757022.1, on the reverse strand, counting down.
TCCGAGAAGAAGATTTTTAAAGATTTCCCCCATATAAGCCCATGTAAAACCATAGGGCCCCGGGGCGGTGGCATTTTTAGCCCAAGCACTATAATTTGAACAATCTTGGTAGGAGTCCACTAGATGAAGCTTCATACCAAATAGCAAAGACCTGGGCCTTGCGGTTTCAGAGAAGAAGATTTTTAAAGATTTTCCCTATATAAGCCCATTTAAAACCAAAGGGCCCCGGAGTGGGGGGGGGGGGGGGGAGAAGAAGGACCATGGCCGTGTGGGATGAAGCTTCATACCAAATATCAAAGACATGGGCCTTACTGTTTCAGAGAAGAAAATTTTTCAAGATTTTCCCTATATACGCCCATGTAAAACCAAAGGGTCCCGGAGCGGGGGCATATTTGACCCCAGCACTATAATTTGAACAATCTTGGTAGGGGTCCCCTAGATGAAGCTTCATTTCAAATATCAAAGACCTGGGCCTTACGGTTTCAGAGAAGAAGATTTTTAAAGCTCTTCCCTATATAAGCCCATGTAAAACCAAAGGGCCCTGGAGCGGGGGCATTTTTGGCCCCAGCACTATAATTTGAACAATCTTGGTAGGGGTCCACTAGATGAAGCTTCATACCAAATATCAAAGACCTGGGCCTTGCGGTTTCAGAGAACAAGATTTTTAAAGATTTTCCCTATATAAGCCCATGTAAAACCAAAGGGCCCCGGAGCGGGGGCATTTTTGGCTCCAGCACTATAATTTGAACAATCTTGGTAGGGGTCCACTAGATGAAGCTTCATACCAAATATCAACTAGAGCTGTCAGAGGATCTGACTATAGCCCCGCTTCAGCGCTGTCAGAGAAGAAAGTTATTTAAGCTGCAGAGAAAACAGTTATGAACAAGAAATAACTGTTGAAAATTTTACATTATCTGGAAAAACTCTAAGACTTGTGAGCCCTTGTCCCTCATTTCAATGAGCATGATACATTACCAGAATGTCCATGTTTATACTAAATTTCATCTTCCATTTTTCAATGTTCAAAGGGTAATAACTCCTAAAGTAGGCAAATCAGAGTCAGGGTTCCTGCGCTCTGCACATTGTCTCATGGTGCTTTACACTTGTGTGAAGTGTCATGAAAATATCTCAAATGGTTTGTGAGTTATGGAGCCGACACAGTCAAAATTGCCTTTTTAAATGTTCAAAGGGCAATAACTCCTAAAGTAGGCAAACCAGAGTTATGGTTCCTGCACTCTGCACATCATCTCAAGGTGCTTTTCATTTACTTGAAGTTTCATGAAAATATCAGAAACGGTTATGGAGCGGACATAGTTAAAATTGCCATTTTTTAATATTCAAAAGCCTATAACTGAAAAAGTAGACAATCCAGAGTTTGGGTTCCTGCGCTCTGCACACGTAATATGGTGCTTTACATTTGTGTGGAGTTTCATAAAATTATCTCAAACGGTTTTTGAGTTATCGAGCAAAGACGGCTAAAATTGATATTTTTCAATATTCAAAGGGAAATAACTCAAAAATTAGGCAATCCAGAGTTATGGTTCCTGCACTCTCCACACCATCTCATGGTGTTTAATGTTTGTGTGAAGTTTCATGAAAATATGTGAATGGGTTTTAAAGTTATGGAGCGGACACGAAAATTGTTAACAGACACAGACAGACACACAGACAGACACACAGAAAATACGAAAACCAGAGTTATGGTTCTTGCGCTCTGCACATTGTCTCATAGTGCTTAACATTTGTGTGAAGTTTCATGAAATTATCTCAAACGGTTTTCGAGTTATGAAGCGGACACTGTTAAAATTGCCATTTTTCAATGTTCAAAGGGCAATAACTCCAAAAATAAGCAATGCAGAGTTATGGTTCCTGCGCTCTGCACATCGTCTCATAGTGTGTGTGAAGTTTCCTAAAAATATCTCAAACGGTTTTCGAGTTATGAAGCGGACACAATTAAAATTGCCATTTTTCAATGTTCAAAGGGCAATAACTCCAAAAGTAGGCAATCCACAGTTATAATTCCTTCGCTCTGCACATTGTCTTATGGTGTTTAACATTTGTGTGAAGTTTCATGAAAATATGTTAAGCAGATACAAAGTTATGGAGCCAACACAAATTAACGGAATCACGGAATTACGGAATTACGGAATTACGGAAAATGTTCAAAGGGCAATAACTCCAAAAGTAGGCAATCCACAATAACTCCAAAAATAAGCAATGCAGAGTTATGGTTCCTGCGCTCTGCACATCGTCTCATAGTGCTTAACATTTGTGTGAAGTTTCCTAAAAATATCTCAAACGGTTTTCGAGTTATGAAGCGGACACAATTAAAATTGCCATTTTTCAATGTTCAAAGGGCAATAACTCCAAAAGTAGGCAATCCACAGTTATAATTCCTTCGCTCTGCACATTGTCTTATGGTGTTTAACATTTGTGTGAAGTTTCATGAAAATATGTTAAGCAGATACAAAGTTATGGAGCCAACACAAATTAACGGAATCACGGAATTACGGAATTACGGAAAATGTTCAAAGGGCAATAACTCCAAAAGTAGGCAATCCACAGTTATAATTCCTTCGCTCTGCACATTGTCTTATGGTGTTTAACATTTGTGTGAAGTTTCATGAAAATATGTTAAGCAGATACAAAGTTATGGAGCCAACACAAATTAACGGAATCACGGAATGACAGAAGGACATGGCAAATCCAATATAGCCCCACTTTTTCAAAGCGGGGCTATAAAGACCAGGGTCTTACGGTTTCAGAGAAGAAGATTTTTAAAGATTTTCCCTATTTAAGCCCATGTAAAACCAAAGGGCCCCGGAGCGGGGGCATTTTTGGCCCCAGCACTATAATTTGAACAATCTTGGTAGGGGTTCACCAGATGAAGCTTCATACCAAATATCAAAGACCTTGGCCTTGTGGTTTCAGAGAAGAAGATTTTTTAAGTTTTTGGTGAAAAAAATCTGTTTTTGGCTCCTATGACCTAGATGTGCAACGGACCGGAACCATTTGAACAACTTTGAAAGGGGACCACCTAATGATCATTCCTGTGAAGTTTGGTTAAAATCCGATCAGTGGTTTAGGAGGAGATGTCGTTTAAAGAATTGTTTACGGACGCACGCACGGACGGACGGACGGACGCACGGACGGACGAAAAGTGATCCCAAAAGCTCACCTCGTCACTACGTGACGGTGAGCTAAAAACATGGACATAACCATTATATAGGAAGAATGTTTTGCTTCACATTTTGAGTTGTATCATCACTGAAACACTGCGATTCTTCATTTTTATTCAGAACTGTAGAAAGCGCTTTCAAAATGGTGCCCGTCCAGTTTTTCTGCCATTCATTTTCTGTAGCACTACGCTGACTGAACCTTTAACAAGTGCTGTAAACAGTCAACTATACCAAAATTCATATCCGAAGTCCAAGATCCAAACTGATCCTAAAAGTCAATGGAAGTGCATGTAATAGACAGATTATTCATTTCTCCTATTTTAAATATAGGATTTATAAACCACGAGGTAAAACAATCCTGTACAGGAACTTGTGCTTTGCACTTGTTTCCTTAGATTGTTTACCTCCCTCGGTTTATAAATCCCTTATTTAAAATAGGAAAATGAATAAACTCTATTTATTAAATTTCTGATGGACTATTACCCATCTTTCTCTTGCCAAGGAAATATTTTTTTCTCATTATCACAGTCCAAGTCATTATTACTATGCTATGTTACTGATGTCGCTGAAAATCACCATAACAATGGTGAATGCTTGTCAAACAAATATTACAAACTTTAAATGCAATTTTAACGTTAAATTCTATTTTTTAACCCTTAAAATGCCATGAAAAAATGTCGTCCGTTTATGTCGTCTGCTGCATTTTCTTGCAAAATTATTAACAAGAGCTGTCGCATGACAGCATAGCTCGCCTGTTTCGCGCCTTCAAGATATAAGGTAAAACTATTGAACGATGAAATATAGATCACACTCTCCTACATATATTTTGAGGTCAATCATCAGGTCACATGGAACATATATTCCAGACTTTACATTTCAGAATCAAATAGTGTCTAAATTATAAGGCAAAATCATTGAACCATGAAAATAGGTTACACTGACCTTGATATATTTCTATGTCAATCATCTGGTCACATGAAATTGATTATTCAGATATGAAGTTTCTCCATCAAATAGTACTCAAGATATGTGAAAGTCACTGAACCATGAAATATAGGTCACACTGACCTACATATATTTTGAGGTCAATCATCCAGTTGCAATGAAGTAATATCCCAGGCATAACATTTCATTATCAAAATAGTATTCAAGATATTAGGCAAAATCACTACCATGAAAGATAGGTCACAGTGATCTAGACGTAATTTGAGGTAAACCATCAGGTCACATGGTACTAATAATCCAGGTATGACATTTCTCCAATAAATAGTATTCAAGATAATAGGCAAAATCACTGAACCATGAAATATAGGTCACACTGACCTAGATATATTTTGAGGTCAATCAGCGGGTCACATGGAACTAATGATCAAGGTATGACATATCTTCAACAAATAGTGTTGAAGATAATAGGCAAAACCAAGGAACCATGAAATATAGGTCACACGGACCTAGATATATTTTGAGGTCAATCATGGGGTCACATGGAACTAATAATCCGGGTATGACGTTTCTCCATCAAATAGTATTCAAGATAATAGACAGAATCACTGAACCATGAAATATACCTCACAATGACCTAGACATATTTGGTGGTCAATTATAGAGTCACATGGAACTAATAATCCAGGTCACACGGACCTAGATATATTTTGAGGTCAATCATGGGGTCACATGGAACTAATAATCCGGGTATGACGTTTCTCCATCAAATAGTATTCAAGATAATAGACAGAATCACTGAACCATGAAATATAGATCACACTGACCTAGATATATTTGGTGGTCAATTATAGAGTCACATGGAACTAATAATCCAGGTATGACATTTCTCCATCAAATAGTATTCAAGATAAAAGGCAAAATCACTGAACCATGAAATATAGGTCACACTGACCTAGATATATTTGGTGGTCAATTATCGGGTCACATGGGACCAATAATCCAGGTATGACATTTCTCCTTCAAATAGTATTCAAGATAATAGGCAAAATCACTGAACCAAGAAATATAGGTCACAGTGACCTAGGCACTAATATCCCAGGTATGACATTTCTCCACCAAATAGTCTTCAAGATATAAGGCAAAATCACTGGACCTTGAAATGTAGGTCAACATGACCTTCACTCTTTTACACTTGAATCAATGTCACATGGTTGGCTGATATATAACCAATTGTGTCTAAAACCTGTTAGCATAATGGAAACGTATGTAACAAATTAAAAAGGTGTCCTAGATTTTGAACCCTAGCTCCACCCCATCCCCCCTCCCAGGCATAAACCCGGGGTGTGTTGTCTTGGAATCCCAGAAGACACTCCCAGGTATCCAAGTTGTAAAATATGAATGCTTTGTGATGAATGTCTGTTTAAGTGTTGAGATATAAGCATTTCAAAAACTTTAACACAGTTTTACAGAGGTGTTCTAGATTTTGACCCCTAGCCCCACCCCCGGGCATGAACCCAGGGGTCTGCTTCTTAGAACGTCAAAAGACCCTCCCAGGTACTTAAGTTCCAAGGATGAGTGCTCTGTGATGAGTGACTGTTGAGATATAAGCATTTGAAAAACTTTTAAGGCAGTGTGACGGGAACGCAAACAAAAACGTGCACAACCGAGGTGACAACAATAGCTCTCCATGTACTTGGTACAGGCGAGCTAAAAAATATTACTGCATACAGGCAAACAGTGTGGACCCAGATCATACTGCTCCTTTAGTCTGATCTGGGTCCAAACTGTTTGCAAAAAGGACTTTTAAAGTAACCAGCAGACGACAAAGCGAATGACAATTGTTGTGATTAAGGGATAAGCAGCATCTATAATTAGAAAAAGTTTGATTTTCTGCATAAAGTAGTTTCAGTGACAATACAGCATGTATACTTCAAATTAGTGGTCGGAATCGGAAGAATTTTCATGATCGATCATCGGAAGATGTAAGTGACCAATGATCGATCATTAATCGATCAAATATAAAATTATCAGGCGAATGAATGTGATAAATGGTATCGGTAGTCGGCTTTTCCTTTCTCTATGTGTATTCTCGAAATCTTTCAGGTTAGCGAAAAAGAAACATAAACTGATCACAGTATTAGATAGACTATAGATAGATAGATAAATAGATACCACATTGGATGGTTCTCCCTGCACAAATGGCCTCAAGTTAATATACCAATCCGAAAGACTGTGCACTTTGTGATATTCATCCCTGCAAATGATGCCAGTTGAGCATGTTAAATTGTTAAGACACCAAAATTTTATTACTGCTGCAGGGGATCGAACCCAGGACCTCTAGCACTAACTGCTGACCTATCATGCATCAGAGGCAAGTGCACTAACCACTGGCCTATCAAGGATACTGATTTCCAGATGAACCTTGGTCTGCCTAATAGAGGCATGTGATTGTATTTTCAAAAGCAAGTCGCTGATGATTTTCATGATATTTTTGACGATTTACCTACCATTGAAGGCATATGATTTTGAGCAGTGACGGCAAATGGCTCTGCTCATGTCCAGTGTTGCTTTGGACACTGGACCGTCGCTCTTTTTGTGGAAGCCGAAGTGTTTCCACGCTATAGATCTACTTTTTCCACCCGGAAAATCGAAAAGCGTCGTTTTGGCAGCCATTTTCCGGAAGCAGTAAGCCAGTTGCAGTAATAAAACCGAAACGACCGAAACAAACCGCAACGTCCAAATCCCGTTCAAAGCCGGAACCGAGTAATCGAGTACGGAAAAAAGTACCGATCATCAACTCGGAAGTCAGAAAACGAGCAATGCTCGACGAACTCGATTAATCGGCCGACCACTACTTCAAATACAATAAAACTGCAATATGTTTACCTTGGCTCTAGAATCCCTAGAAAATTCTTCTATTAGCTCCAGATACCCATACATCTGGTTTTGTTTGTTTGATTTGAGATTTAACATCCCCGTCAACACTGTAAAGGTCATTTTGGAGACGTTTCTTCCAATTTTGAGAGACGTTTACCCGACGTTGAGATGAAATGACATCTCAAGCCCTGCCGCGCAAAGAAACCAAAAGGGTATATAAGCATGACGGTCAGACTCGCACCGCTTTGCCTGGGCAGGCTTAGATCCTTTAAGCGGTTTACCAATACTTGTGTGCGGGTCAGTTTCAGCTCTGCGTGGAAGCATCATGCCGCCCATCTATTTCTTCAAGCCCCGACATTTTGGGGAGGTTTAGCTTATTTTATCTACAGGTATGCTGTGTGTACTCGTTAGAATCGCCTCAACCTACCTTTAGTAATACCCATTATACCTCAACCTGGAGCTATGACTGAACCTCAGTAGCTCAGCAGTAGCCTCGATAGCTCAGTGGTTAGCGCATTCGACGTAAGATCGAGAGGCTGTGGGTTCTAATCCGGCCACCGGAGACGAGGTTATCCTTGGGAAAGACAAGTTATGCCACTGCCCCACTCCATCCAGGTTTAAATGGGTAGCAGTGGTGTAAAATTCACTGCCTCTCTCGCGCATACGTGATAACATCCAGAATGAGTGTTCGAGAGCGATTCAGATAAGCTTGAAGCTTTCATCGCAAAGTTTAACAAATTTGTTTCATGATCCAGCAAGGAGTCCAAAAGGTTCAGATGGAATAGCAAACAGTGTAGACCCTGATCAGACTGCTCCTTCAGGAGCAGTCTGATCTGGATCTGCACTGTTTGCCTAGGCCTATCTGTCCCAATACTTATGATCATTACAGTACTCCTGTCTAGAACAAATTTCCATAACCCCAAAGATGTTTAAGACTATAAGAATCTTATATGGGTGTGAGGGGTGGATTGAAAAATCTGTCCCGAGGGACACTGTCCGGCATCACGAGGCTTGCCGAGTGATGCCGGACAGTGATCCCGAGGGACGGATTTTTCTATCCACCCCTCACACCCATATTGGATTCTTTTTCTTGCATACCCTCCATTTCTATTGCGAATTTTTAATGCTGCTGTCACTTCGGTTACCGACGTCCGCCATTTTGTGATGACACAACAGGAATGTTTAGTGACGTCACGCATGACGCCGCCGCGCATGAGGTTGTAATCAACCAGTGCATTTATCAAAAACGCGATTATATTCGATTTGGGGTCGGAACACCAGGGTCAGAACATAGATTTCTATGCCAGGGTAAAATCACGGATTTCCTTGTCTGGTGTGCAAGAACAAATTTTCTAAGATGTTTGAGCCATCGAAGTCTCAAAGATTGATTACTACCTTCGGTAACAATGTACCTCTTTTACAGAGTCCAGCTCAAGGAAATCTTTGTAGATTTTCAGTTGTGTTTCTGACATGAACAACCAGACAATCAGATCATTCTTTCTCATCATTGTGGGCATTCTGTAATACATACAATAGAATATCAGACACGTTAGTTTGTTTGAGTTGATGTTTTACGTCCCCGTCAACACTATTTAGGTCATTTTGGAGATGTTGCTTCCAATTTTGTGGGACTTTTACCCGACGCTGAGATGAAATGAGATCTCGAGCCCTACCACCCATAGATTTTGTTTGTTTGATTTGAGGTTTAACGTCCCAGTCAACACTGTAAAGGTCATTTTGGAGACGTTGCTTCCAATTTTGTGGGACTTATACCCGACACTGAGATGAAATGACATCTCAAGCCCTGCCGCCAAATGAAACCAATAGGGTTTATAAGCATGGACGGTCCGACGCACACCGCTTTGCCTGGGCAGGCTTAGATCCTCCAAGCAGTTTACCAGTACCTGTGTGCGGGTCGGTTTCAGCTCTGCGTGGAATCATCATGCAGCCCATATATTTCTTCAAGCCCCGATGGGCGGGGGCAACTGCCACCCATAGAAACCGCAAGGGTTTAAGAAGCGGTCTCGCATCACTTTTCCTGGGCAGGCTTAGACCTAAGTGGTTTACCAGTATTAAAGTTTGGTCAGTTTCAGCTCTGCGTGGAAGCACCGTGCAGCCCATCTATTTCTCCAAGCCCTGATGAGCAGGGGCGAAATATCAGACACATCAGGAAATATACATCTTTGTGTCTTAAAATCAGATGTGGATATTCAGTGATACCTAAAGGATAATTTTTTTTCAATTCTCCATAAAAATTACCACACGGTGAGGACTGCCTCAGCCAGGTGGTTCAAACAAATATCCACAAAAGTGTTGTTTATGGAGAAATAAGAAACTTTATCTTTCAGTTAACACCTGACCAAATAAACGCCTTATCTATTGCTATGATGTGTGCACTATTTCTCTATGACATTTCTGAGCCCAGGGACCAGTTGGTCAAAGCATCACTAGCTGAATCAGCTAATTAGTTATCAAAACATTCACTGTTCTAGCAAGTACAATATTCAACCCATTTGGTACCGGAAACCCCAAAAGGGGTAAGTGGCAAACAGTGCAGGCCCAGATCAGACGCCGCAGAACGCGGCGTCTGATCAGGGCCTACACTGTTTGCAAAAAGTTAAGCCATTTTCCAGACAAATTTTGAAGAAAACAGATCCCGACACCCCTAAAATTTGAAATGGACTCCTGCTACATTTTAGGAGGAAGATTCCATTTGGTTGTAAAAAGGGTTACAACAATGGTAATGTGAGTAGCTTTTCCAGTGCACTTTTTTTCACTAAAAATACTAGTGTGTTTACCATTACTAGTGATCAAAGTTTTAACAATATGTTAACTAACAACATCGTTAGTTTTGAACAACTGGGTAGGCAGTAATATTTTTGATGAAAAAAAAAAAACTGTGAGCAAAAGCTACCCACATTTTTTTATCAGCCAAATACCAGAAAATTAGATATGAACATACTTACTAGAATAGGAACTGTTCAAAGTTGGGCTACTAACAAGCTCATTAAGCTGCCATAATGATCCTAAGTATTGGGACAGACAGGCCTAAGTAAACAGTGCAGACACAGATCAGACTGCTCCTTCAGTTCAGGGTCTACACTGTTTGTCATTCCATCTGTACTTTTTGGACTCCTTACTGGATTTGTGAAACAAATTTGTTAAATTTTTAGGAGAATTACAGCAAGTCCACAAGTGGCCAAATTTTTAGGCTTTTTACAGTAATGATGCTTTGAACAAATGTTTCCTAAATGACAAAGAAACTCAAATGTCTGTGATGAAAACTTCCAAATATCTGCCACAGTACTACATGTATTTATATTTTAATCCCAAAGATGCTTTATATTCTTTTGGAACTTAAGGGGAATGGGAACATCTGGCTGATTTTTCCGCCATTTTTCAAAGGGAAACAACTATAGGGACTTCATGTTCACTTTTCTATAAGTGCTGTCACACAGAAAAAGGGGTCTACTCTTAAAGGAAAGAATTTGCTCCTCAGGAGCAAATTCTTTCCTTTAAGAGTTGACCCCTATTGACATGGGAGACAAAAATACTTTTGCAGGAGTTGCCTCCCCTTAAGGTTTCCCCATTCCCCTTAACACTTCAGTCAGCATAATTTTTTCCTTTAAGAGTTGACCCCTATTGTCATGGGAGACAAAAAAAATTTTGCAGGAGTTGCCTCCCCTGAAGGTTTCCCCATTCCCCTTAACACTTCAGTCAGCACTATTCTTTCCTTTAAGAGTTGACCCCTATGGTCATGGGAGACAAAAAAACTTTTGCAGGAGTTGCCTCCCCTGAAGGTGTTCCCATTCCCCTTAACACTTCAGTCAGCACTATTAACATTATCTAGAGCCAGAGTTGGTTTACCTAACCACACTCCTCCTTGGAAGCCTTCAACCAGTACAGTGTGATTTCTTTCGTCACAAATTAACAACTGCCCTTCAGCAGAAAGACTAGACGAAAGTGCCCAGTGGGGCACGTATACCCCCGCCAGTGCCATCACCTCAGCTGAAACAAGTAGTCATACTGGTTGTTGCTACCAAATTTTAAGTCTCTATGTACAGTAGTTATTGAGAAATCTTTGACACAAAATAATAAAAATATACACTATTAAACAGCAAGAACTACAAAGGGAAATAACTCTAAAAGGCCTGACCCCTTGGCCCTTATTTTCTTTCCCACAATACAAGTAGTCATACTGATCATGTGTGCAAAATTTCAAGTTTCTATGTGAAGCAGTTCCTGAGATATCTTTGACACAAAATAATTGTTTACGGACACACAGACAGACAGACGGAAAAAACAAAAACTATATACCCCCATTGCATACTTCGTATGCCGGGGGTATAATTAACAACTGCCCTTCAGCAGAAAGAACATATGGACTGTTGAAAAGATCTCATTCTTGAATCAGCACAAGTGAGAGAATGACAGTAGGAAAGATCACATGATCAATCTCTAAGAAAATAAATTGCAGGAAACAGAGGAGATTGAACCCAAAACCTCTTATCACCAGTCTGACACATATCTTACTTAGCCACGGTGGCCAGCCGAAAACTGCTTTAACAAGCTGTCACTGAACAGCAAAGTATGCCATGATGCCTGCTGGCAGCTTTTCTGTAGGTGTGTGTGTGTGTGTGTGAATTCGGGTTTAACGTCACTTTCAACAATTTTTCAGTCATATCACGACGGTGTCTGGTTGCGACAGGGAGCTCAATGCTCACTTTTATAGTGCTGCCTCACTGAAGTATCATGTCCCAGACACATTACATGATACCACACCCAGTCACATTATCCTGACACTGGGTCGACCAGTCCTAGCTCTACCCCGTAAATCTGAGTGCCAAGCGAGGAGCAGCTAGTACCATTTTTAACGACTTTGGTATGTCGCGGCCCAGGATCGAACCCGTGACCTCCCGTTCCCCGGAGCGGACACTCTACCAACTGAGCTATCGGGGCGGTGCTTTTCTGTAGGACTTCATGGACTTTCAAAAGAACATACAAGTTTGGAGTCTGTAACTTAGACCTCAGGTCCCCCAAAGTTATATTTTGTTTTCATGAACAACTCAACACAGCATGAAATTTGTAATACTCTTGGGTATTAAAATACAAATCTGGGGCCAGTTGTTCAAAACTAACGACGTCGTTAGTTAACGTATCGTTAAAACTTTGATCATTAAACATGGCAAATATACTAAATTTTTTGCTGAAAAAATGTGAGCAGCTTTTGCGGATGCAAAAGCTGCTCACATTTTTTCAGCAAAAATACCAAAATTTTCGATATTATACTGGCTAGAACAGTTAACAATTTGACCGCTAACGAGTTCGTTAAGCTAACGATGCTTTGAACAACTGGCCCCAGGCAATTTTCCTGCTCATTTCTGCAAAGAATGTTCTTAAGCCTGCTCATGCTATTTGCTGTTTGCATTTTAATCATGCTCATCTCAGCTCTGTCATAAGCTCAGGGCCAGATCAAAAGCATGCCAGTTGTTCAAAAATAATGATGTTGTTGGGTAACATATTGTTAAAACTTTGATAATACAATATGGCAAATATACTGTTTTTGCTGTAAATCTGTGAGCAGCTTCTGTAAAGCAAAAGTTAACTTCACAGAGAAACAAGATGTTACTGTAACAGAGAATCTGAGAGAACAGGATGCTAAGTTAACAGAGAAACAGCATGCTCAAGTAACAGTGAAACAAGGTGCTAACTTAAAAGAAACAAGAGGGCCATGATGGCCCTGAATCGCTCACCTGAATCCAAGATGTTTCAACGCTTATGGAAATGAAGGCTTCACTGCTTTAAGGAGATGTGGACGAAAAACTTTTATCTTTAGAGGCTATTTTTCGTTGTAGTGGAATTTGAAGGTTTTTCTATTTTTAGCTCTGGTGTCAATTTTGTTTAACAGAGCGGAACAGTTTAGGCAATTTTGAAAGAGGGTCACTCAAGGAACATTCCTGTGACATTATTTTCAAATCGGACCATTTGCCTAGGAGGAAATGTCATTTAAAGGTTTTTTCTATTTTTAGCTCTGGTGGCCATTTTGTTTAACGGAGCAGAACAATTAAGGCAATTTTGAAAGGGGGTCACTCTAGGAACATTCCTGTAAAATTCTTTTCAAATCGGGCCATTTGCCTAGAAGGAGATCTCATTTAAAGGTTTTTCTATTTTCAGCTCTGGTGGCCATTTTGTTTAACGGAGCGGAACGATTTAGGCAATTTTGAAAGAGGATCACTCAAGGAACATTCCTGTGATTATTTTCAAATAGGGCAATTTGCCTAGGCGGAGATGTCATTTAAAGGTTTTTTCTATTTTTAGCTCTGGTGGCCATTTTGTTTGACAGAGCAGAATGATTTAGGCAATTTTGAAAGAGGGTCACTCCAGGATCATTCCTGTGACATTATTTTCAAATAGGGCAATTTGACTAGGAGAAGATGTCATTTAAAGGTTTTTCTATTTTTAGCTAGAGGTGTGTGGCTGTCGACTCGGATTGGTCGCGCCATGGTCTTGCTCGTTGTGACTCATAGCGAATAATTCCTAGAGAAAGGTCTGAACTTCTGTCCATCCTCCAATGAGTTAAACTTGGGTCGAATCGCTTCAGAATTAGAAAGATTTATCAGACAACTACGTCTGAAAGATTTCTTTAAGGACTTTGCACCAAATTCCCAAAACAACACAGATTTTGAGAATTTGCTGTTAAGAAAATTCAAGGCAAAAAGTTCCTGGACGCCCCCTATGGGCAGAAATGAGACTATAGAATCGTTTGCCAAAATCTGCAAACAATTCTTAGTACATTTCAAACAGCCCCGACATAAACAAAATAATTTGACTCCGGCGGAACAACGTGCCTTGAATGACCTTAGTCTAAACAGAAACATTGTAATAAAACATGCCGACAAAGGATCCGCCATTGTAATACAAAACAGTAATGACTACAAAAAAGAAGCACTTAGACAATTAAGTAACGATCAGTTCTATGTCCAAACACCCAACGATCTCACAGAGAGACACCAAAACCTGGTAATGTCCCTCCTAACCAAACTACATGAAAAGGAGGACCCATCATCAGCGGCAACGGCTGTACCACTGAAAAAATCAGTAGCTTTGTAGATGAACACATCAAACCGTTTGTAAAGCTCATTCCGTCCTACATTAAGGACACAACAGATTTCATCAATAAGGTTGAAGGTACACAAAACCTCCCACAGAACTTCTTTTTGGTCACCCTGGATGTAACTTCTCTATACACCAATATCCCGAACCAAGAGGGACTCGTAGCAGTCGCAAAGACATTAAGAAGGCACAAACCTGCCTACCGAATCACGCACCAAAGCATCTTGTCTCTCCTCAGACTGGTATTACACTGCAATAACTTCAAAGGGGGAGTTCCAGCCTATAGTAAATTTCCATAGGGTTCTGCCCACGCACCGATTTTCCTGATATTGTGCATAATTACTGCTTGGTAAATGACTATTCATTATTTAGCTATTTCACTCTTATATCTGTTTTCGTTATAAATCTACAATGTTTTGTTTATGCCCACATCTGAAAGTAAGGGTACCCCCCAAACTAGTGTATATATACATTCCACCTTTTGATGTTTTGGAGTTATTTTGTTCTCAGACATCACGGTAGTCATCTGTGATTATTTTTATATCACATTTAGCATTGTTTAGGCAAAGTTCGATACACCATGCTCAATTTCATATGGAGCAGACCCCAGAATTCACAACCATAAAATCTTTTGGAGTATGTTTGACGTTTGATTTCACACTGTTGCAGTTCTTGTCACCCCATCATTTTAATATGAAAATTGACCATATATATGTAGAACATTTTATCAAACTTTCTTGAAAATCTGAGACCGGTAACATACCGCATTTGAACATTGAGTAGTAATGGTCAGAGTTTTGAATTGTTTCAAACCATTAGTAGATATCATACGGTGCAACATTTTCAATCGAAAAATTGCTCGCCAATATATAATATACATGAATATATGTATGTTTATATGATGGTGTATAGTATGAGCTCATATATAATCAGCATTTGTATCAGTTATGATGCCCTGATGAACACCAAAAACACAACTCATTTCGAGCTTTCGTTAACAATTCAATCAGATCTTATTTAAAAAATACTTCATTTTAGAACAAGAGTTTTTGCATTAATGTAATTCTTAATAGAAGTGGAGGCAATGCTGAAGCTTAGTAAGACAAAGATTGTTGAAATGGCAAGTAAACTGGATGGTTCTGTAAACCAGACAATTTTACTCGACTCTAATAAGTATGTATTTAACTGATGCAGTGATCTTAAAAAGTTTGAAAAGTCTGATTGTCATACTGGAATGACACAGGTTGCTTGAATGGCCAAGAATAATAATGTTTGATCTTTTGGCCCACTGTATACACAGATTACTGTAGACAAAATGGTACTGTTGTTTTTGGCTCACTCTGACAATGCCCCTGAAGTCTACTTCAATCGCACCTTGTAAGAAAGTTATATTCTTAAATATGATCATCTATGTTCTAAAATATGATCCAGAAAACAAGCAGTTATTTTTGGAAAGCATTAATTAATATAATAGAGAAGACTTAATTCAACTTTCAAACACTTTCACAATTTAAAATAGCAAACAGTACATTTGCTAGCAGTACTTTAGAAAAATGTGAAGCCAGCTGCACTGATTTTGATTCAGCCAATGTGCTAGTGGTACAACAAACAAGTGATTCGTGCCATTTGTATATCTTCGCCCCCGTCCATTGGGGCTTGAAGAAATTGATTTGGCTGCATGTTGCTTCCACACAGAGCTAAAACTAACCAAACACGAGTACTGGTAAACCGCTTAGAAGAACTAAGCTTGCCCAGGCAAAGTGGTGTGTGTCAGGCCGTCCAATGTCCTTATAGTTTCATAGGGTGGCAGGGCTTGAGATATCATTTCATCTCAATGTCGGGAACAAGTCCCACAAACAAACAAACAAACAAACCATTTGTAAAACCGATGAATACAAAGTCAGAAAACTTAACATAGATGACAAGAATTGCATACATAAGACTACATATGCAAACGGTATTTCAGCATCTAAATACAATAACAGCTATCAAATAAATGTTTTACAGCAACTTGCCTTCCATCTATATCAGTTCGGGAAGTATATGCAAGATGATAAATGTGCAAATAGTTTCAGTGTGATAGTTATACATTTATTTCGAAGACTAAAACATTGCAGCAAACACTTTTGCCTATGTTATAATGAACCTAGAAAAAATGGACTGATCAATAATAAGAACAAATCAGAAAATCAGCGTGTCCTTTCACAGATGGCAAATTATTGACTGCTGTTTTGTTTTAAAGAGGGAAATGTCTACAATAAAAACAAGTAAGGAAACAACACGATTATGAAAGTAATATATTAAGCAAACTCAATACACCATTGTGTATTACTGACATTAATATCTTTGTATTGCGGGTTTAAAAAAAGACCAAATAAAATAGGATAAAAAATATCCACCTTGTCTTATTCCTATTGTGTCATAATACATTTTCTTCAGCATAACCGCTTTTGCAATGCTGTAATACTAACATTCAACGCAATCACTGCATGAGTGCATTATCTTGTTCTCTCTGCTAATGTATGTTCTCATCTACTATTTAAAACCCAAACGAAAAATCATTCTCTGTCGAACAGTGTATTTTTGTTTGTGTGTGTGTGGGGGGGGGGGGGGGGGGGGGGGGGAGGGGGGGGGAGGGGGGGAAGGGGTGGAGGAGGGTGCAGGGGGGGAATTACGTAAATGCATATGCTAAGCTTTGCATGATAAGGTGATACTATATGGTCAAAAAAATACAATAAAAATAGACTTAAAGAAAATCTGGTCCCCTGATATTGCAAATGACTTCATCACAAAAATATACCTAAACACATATCTGGCAATCAAAAACAATGTTACCGGTTTCTGATTTTTTTTAAATTTGTTTGCTATATAGAGGATATATGTGGCCAATTTTATGTGTAATATCTATGGGTGACAAGATCAGTAACACATCTAACACTTGGGATAAACATTTTACTTTTTATAAATTTTCATGAAAAATTTAAGAAATTTTGTAAATAAATTCATCAGAAAAATTAAAAGACCTAGACACATTTATATTTTTGGTATTATATGAATTCTTATAGAGTTCTGTTGCCAATCAAAGCAACAAAATTTGAAAACAATCGAGCTTGTTGATTTAAGAATGAAAAGTTCACAGGTGTGTATGACCTTTTCAGGGGATTACCTCAGGGAGCTCTCCCGAGAACTATAGTAATTAATCAAATAAAACAAAGGTATATATATAGTTGATAGACCTGAAGTAAACAACAACTGAAGTTTTAAGAAAATCTGTGCGTGGGCAGATTTGGAACTCCCCCTTTGAAGATAAACATTACCTCCAAATCGGAGGAACAGCGATGGGTACGAAAGTAGCCCCGTCATACGCAAACATTTTCATGGGCGAATTAGAGAGCAAATTGCTACTAACAGCCCCGCATCAACCATACGTCTACCTTAGATATATTGACGATATCTTCATGATATGGACAGGTACAGAACAAGAACTACAATTGTTCTACGAACACTGCAACAATTTCCACAGAACAATAAAATTCACCATTGAATTTTCTGAAAAGGAAATCACATTCCTTGACACTCGGGTTCGCCGCGATAATAACGGCAAAATCAGTTTTGACCTATACTGCAAACCAACAGACAAACACTGTTATTTACAATTTAAATCAAATCACCCGCGGTCACAAAAACTGGCAGGCCCTTACAGCCAATTCCTCCGAATTAGAAGGATCTGTAGCAATATATCAGACTATGATATCCATGCGAAAAATTTGACGGAGTACTACATCAGAAGGGGCTATCCACACCAAGAATTGTTACAAAGCCGCGCAAAAGCACGGCTAGCGAACAGAGAAAATCTTTTAAACCCCAACAGAGTCACAAACGTCCAAAATGACAGAATGCCCTTCGTCATGAACGGGATGTACAATATTTCAAAAAGGCAATACTGCAATTATGGCCATTGCTTAGCATCACCCATCCGCAGCTTTTTGACAAACCCCCGATGTTTGCAATGAAAATAGGCAACAAAATCTCACAAAGAATTGTGAGAGCTGCATTCAGCACAAAAACTAGAGGCGCGAGTGATCAAATCAGGAGAAATCCTGTGGAGGACTGTATAATACCAGACTGCAAACACTGCAACTGCATGTACAAATCAAAAATATTTAAAAGTATGTACACACAATACCGCTACCAAGCGAAACTCGGCGGCCACTGCACCACGCGTAACTTGGTGTACATGATCACATGCACCAGGTGCAAAATGCAATATGTTGGTGAAACAAAAAGGGAAATGAAGGTTCGAATGACGGAACACCAGCGCGACACCCGAAAAAAACGGGACACGCCGGTGGCGAATCATTTCAACCGACCTAACCACACCCTCGAACACATGAGATTTCAAATCATTGACATCTTGTCATCAGATCCTGATGACCCCAAGAGTACAAACCCCCGAAAAATCAAGGAACTGTACTGGATCTATCAGCTACACACTCTCCGCCCGGTCGGGATTAATGTTCTTGGATAGAGACAGGAAATTTCAGCCATGCACCGTTTACGTTTTTCTATTTTTAGCTCTGGTGGCCATTTTGTTTAACTAAGCGGAACCATTTAGGCAATTTTGAAAGAGGGTCACTCAAGGAACATTCCTGTGAAGTTATTTTCAATACAGGCCATTTGCCTAGGAGGAGATGTCATTGAAAGGTTTTTCTATTTTTAACTCTGGTGGCCATTTTGTTTAACAGAGCAGAACGATTTTCGCAATTTTGAAAGAGGGTCACTCAAGGAACATTCTTGTGAAATTCTTTTTCAAATCGGGCCATTTGCCTAGGCGAAGATGTCATTTAAAGGTTTTCTATTTTTAGCTCTGGTGGCCATTTTATTTAACCGAGCGTAACGATTTAGGCAATTTTGAAAGAGGGTCACTCAAGGAACATTCCTGTGAAATTATTTTCAAATTGGGCAATTTGCCTAGGAGGAGAAGTCATTGAAAGGTTTTTCTATTTTTAGCTCTGGCGGCCATTTTGTTTAACGGCGCAGAACAATTTAGGCAATTTTGAAAGAGGGTCACTCTAGGAACATTCCTGTGAAATTCTTTTCAAATCGGGCCTTTGCCTAGAAGGAGATCTCATTTAAAGGTTTTTCTATTTTTAGCTCTGGAGGCCATTTTGTTTAACGGAGCGGAACGGTTTAGGCAATTTTGAAAGAGGGTCACTCAAGAAACAATCCTGTGATATTATTTTCAAATCGGGCCATTTGCCTAGGAGGAGATGTCATTTAAAGGTTTATCTATTTTTAGCTCTGGTGGCCATTTTATTTAACAGAGCGGAACGATTTAAACAATTTTGAAAGAGGGTCACTCAAGGAACATTCCTGTGATTATTTTCAAATAGGGCAATTTGCCTAGGCGGAGATGACATTTAAGGTTTTTCTATTTTTAGCTCTGGCGACCATTTTATTTAACGGAGCAGAAGGATTTAGGCAATTTTGAAAGAGGGTCACTCAAGGAACATTCCTGTGAAATTATTTTCAAATTGGGCCACTTGCCAAGGGGATGTCATTGAAAGGTTTTTCTATTTTTAGCTCTGGTGGCCATTTTGTTTAACGGAGAAGAAAGATTTAGGCAATTTTGAAAGAGGGTCACTCTAGGAACATTCCTGTGAAATTCTTTTCAAATCGGGCCATTTGCCTAGGAGGAAATATTATTAAAAGGTTTTTCTATTTTTAGCTCTGGGGGCCATTTTGTTTAACGGAGCAGAAAGATTTAGGCAATTTTGAAACAGGGTCACTCCAGTGCCATTCCTGTGACATTATTTTCAAAACGGACCATTGGCCTAGGAGGAGATGTCATTTAAAGGTTTATCTATTTTAGCTCTGGTTGCCATTTTGTTTAACGGAGCGGAACAATTTAGGCAATTTTGAAAGAGGGTCACTCAAGGAACATTCCTGTGAAATTATTTTAAAATCGGGCCATTTGCCTATGAGGAGATGTCATTGAAAGTTTTTTCTAATTTTAGCTCTGGTGGCCATTTTGTTTAACGGAGCGGAATGATTAAGGCAATTTTGAAAGAGGGTCATCCAAGGAACATTTCTGTGAAATTATAGCAAAATCCATTCACTGGTTTAGGAGGAGATGTCGTTTGAAGAAAAAGTTTATGCACACATGGGCGGACGCACGCACGGACTCACGACGGACGACGGAAAAAAAGTGATCCCAAAAGCTTAGCTCCTCACTACTGACAGGTGAGCTAAAAACAAGATGTTAACTTAACAGCGAAACAAGATGCCAATTTAACAGAGAAACAAGATGCTAACTTAACAGTGAAACAAGATGCCAACTTAACAGAGAAACAAGATGCTAACTTAACAGAGATTTCTGTGTCTGGATCTTTATTCTCCTTATTCTCACTTCTCTTAACTTCAGCCTTTGTTCGCCGGAGAAAGTAAGGGGCGATAATTCTTTTTAAACTCTCAGCCATCTCCATACCTAATCTCTTCTCACCAACTGTGGCATCTTTTTCTCGGGCCTAAAATATAAAATATATATTTAGCTATCACAAACGCTTGATCTTTGTTTATCATATGATATCGTGTCTGAGAGTGTAATAATGCCATGTAATATTTTCGATAATCCACTAGTGGATTAAATATGTAAATTAGCTAGATACGTCCTGTAACGTTACATGTACGACATCCTTAACAAAGTCGCGTTTACTAATGATGGAAAATTAACATTTTTGTAAACAATCGTGAATAAAATGTCATATGATAAATAGAATCTTGCATTCGTGCTCATGTATTATTGAATTTATTAAACTTGTTGAGGAAAAGGGATAAAATGCTCGGCACAGCCTCGCATTTTATCCCTTTTCCTCAACTCGTTTAAGAGATTCAATAATACATGAACACTCATGTAAGATCCTCTATGTAAATGCACAATGGCTAAGACCAAACAAACAGATAAGGTGGGTATTTGATTTTCTTTTTTGATTTAGTTTTACAGCCCTTCAGGATTATTTCACTTATTTCACACTGAACTTAATCATAGGTAGGTGAAAACTGGGGCCAGTTGTTCAAAGCATCGATAGCTTAACAAGCTCGTTAGTGGTCAAATTGTTAAGTGTTCTAGCAAGTACAATATCGAAAATTTTGGTATTTTTGCTGAAAAAATGTGAGCAGCTTTTGCATTTGCAAAAGCTGCTCACATTTTCTCAGCAAAAATTTTAGCATATTTACCATATTTAATGATCAAAGTTTTAACGATATGTTAACTAATAACAATGTCATTAGTTTTGAACAACTGGCCCCTGGAGTTCTCTGAGAATAACCACCTGACTTTCATTGCAGAACCTGGTGCCTTACATGTAACCCGAGTAAGACTCAAACCCACAGTGGTGAGAGACATATAGAGACAGCGCTCTTATCCACTAGGCCATGCTGGCCTGTGGGTATTTAATGATAACCAACAGCTAACTTTCTTTATTTCTCCATATTATAAGTGGATGAGTGGATTGGAGTGGACGAGTGGATTGTGCGACTGGTCTAAGGGATGTATGCTAATGCTCGGAGCTGTGTCCGTGATGGTTACAGTGAAGAATTCGAAGTGAAGGTGGGTGTTCACCAAGGCTCTGTTCTCAGACCACTGCTTTTCATCATTGTGCTTGAAGCCTTGTCATGCAAGTTCTGCTCTGAGTCCCCTGGGAGGACTTGTATGCTGATGACCTTGTCATTATAGCTGAATCCCTTGAGGAATGTGTCAGGAGGCTCTTAACTTGGAAAGACGCAATGGAGGCAAAAGGGCAGAGAGTGAATGCAGTAAAGACAAAGATCATGATTTGTGGTTCAGGTCTGGACCTCCTGCAGAGTACAGGCCAGTTCCCATGTGCTGTATGTCGCACTGGAGTGGGTAGCAACAGTATCTTTTGTAATGGCTGCAAGTTCGGGGTGCACAAGAAATGCAGTGGGCTCAAGCGCTTGATAGAGGACCCTGATTACAGGTGTACACGGTGCCAAGGAACTGTGCGACCCTTAGATGGCATACCACAGAGGGAAGTCCAAGTCAGATCCGACAAGTTGGAGGTTGTAGCTTCCTTTTGCTACTGGGGTGATATGCTCTCAGCAGCTGGTGGTTGTGACCTTTCAACCACAACACGTGTGAAAACAGCCTGGAATAAATTCAAGGAGTTGCTACCAGTTCTCTCTTCCCGCCACCTCTCGTTCAAGACACGTGGCCGTGTGTACAGCTCTTGTGTGCGGAGCGCAATGCTCCATGCCAGTGAGACATGGCCATTGACAAAGCCAAACGTCCAACGTCTTCAGCGGAATGACGGGGCAATGATCAGACAGATCTGCAATGTCAAGCCACAGGACACCGTCACCATCAGGTCCAGTGAGTTACTTGAGCACCTTGGCATTGAGGACCTGGACCTCATCCTGAAAGAGAGAAGGCTCCGCAGGTATGGACATGTGGAACGCTCCAACTGTGCAGTCAAAACTGCCTGTGACATACAGGTAGGTGGAAAGTGGGGGCCTGGAAGGCTCAAGATCACCTGGAAGCAGCTGACTGAAAGAGATTGCAGAGAATGGAAGCTCTCTGCTATCGATCCTCATGATAGACAGGCCTGGAGATCTGGTGTAAGATCTGCCATGCGTGCAGCAAGCCAGCTACCTGGAAGGGGGCCCAATTATGTGGACACTGCCCCTGTACCTGCACGTTAATCAAAAATCCGTTGATGATGATGATATAAGTTATTTTGATTCTTGACGGGGAACATGGGATCACATTCCCTGCCTGAGAGCAATATTTGCCCGAGCCGTTATGCGAGGATAAATATCGCTTTCAGGCGGGGAATATGATCTCATGTTTCTTGTCAAGAATCAAATAACAAATGTTGTTATACTGGAAAGCTTTCTGACGACATTTTGAACATCGTTGCAATGTTTTTCAAAGGATTCTTTTGAAGCGGACGTAATAAAGGCATGTTGTGTGTACTCATTGGAATTGCCTCAATGAGGCAATTCTAATGAGTACACACAATATACCTTTTCAATATAAAATTAAAATATAAAATTAAAGTATAAAATTAAATACCTACCTATATTGTACTAAATATATCAATATCTGGACCTTTCGGAACAATTCTCTAGGGTCTCAAGAACAAGTTCAAAATAACCATGTTAAAACAAGCCATAAATTTTCGAGGCAGTGAAATTTCACTATATATTCAATGTTGTTTCATTGTAAGAGAGTTATGGGCTGGACACAATTTTTGAAAAGGGCTGATAACTTATGAGTTGTAAGTGAGAGCTGTCACTCATCTTTCTTGATTCTGGAGCAGATCTAATTTACTGTAACTGTCAAGTTTCACCAATTTATTCCATCTCCCAGGATTTATGGCCCAGATAAGAATGTTTTGAGATTGAACCTTTTTTTTTTTCTTTTTGTTTTTTGAGACTGACATGACAGCCCAGTCAACACTGCCATTTTCACACTAAACCAGCCAGTAAAAAAAAAACAGAATACGCCTACACTATTGATCCTAAGTATTGGGACAGGCAGGCCTTACCAAACAGTGCAGACCCAGATCAGACGGCTCCAGAAGGAGCCGTCTGATCAGTGTCTACACTGTTTGCTATGCTGTCTGCACTTTTTGGACTCCTTGCTGGATCATAAAAACAAATTTGTAAAAATTTTAAGAGAACTAGAGCTGTCAGTGAAACTGACTAGGGCCCCGGCAGCGCTATCAGAGGAGTAGGAAAATGTTGATGTTAAAAAAGACGTTTTTTTTTCCTTTCACCTCTAAGTATGACCTTGACCTTTGAGGTACGGACCTGGGTCTTGCGCGTGACACACTGTCACATTATGGTTAATATTTCTGCTAAGTAATATTTAAATCCATCCAGGTATAAGAAAGTTATAGATTGGACACAATAAACAAGAATTCCGCAGAAGGCGGCGTCACACCTGCTGGGGGCAAAAGTCAAAGAAGCCACAATCAGAATGTTGTTATTAATTAATTAAATTTCATAGCAGTTGATAGTTGATGTAAAATGTGTCAAAGTCACTGGACCAAAAATATAGGCCATGGTCACCAGGTCAAGGACCCAAGGTACTTGCAAAATCAGTACAATGAGGAGAAGTACTAGGCAAAGTTTGGTGGCTGTGTGTGTGTGTGTGTGTGAATTCGGGTTTAACGTCGCTTTCAACAATTTTTCAGTCATATCACGACGGTGTCTGGTTGCGACAGGGAGCTCAATGCTCACGTTTATAGTGCTGCCTCACTGAAGTATCATGTCCCAGACACATTACATGATACCACACCCAGTCACATTATCCTGACACTGGATCGACCAGTCCTAGCTTTACCCCATAAATCTGAGTGCCAAGCGAGGAGCAGCTAGTACCATTATTAACGACTTTGGTATGTCGCGGCCCGGGATCGAACCCGAGACCTCCCGTTCCCCGGAGCGGACACTCTACCAACTGAGCTATCGGGGCCGGTTTGGTGGCTGTAGGCCATTTATTTTAGAACATATTGAACACTGACGTAAAAGTCGCTGGAGTGCATAATATAGGTTAAGGTCACCAGGTCAAGGTACCCAAAGAGTAAGTAAACGTAGGAGAAGCACTATGCAAGGTTTGGTGGTTGTAGGCCTTATAGTTAAGAAGATATGGAATGTCGACCTAAAATGTGTTAAAGTCAATGGAGTGCAAAAAATAGGTCAAGGTCACCAAGTCAAGGTACCTGCATAGTCAGTACATCTAGGAGAACCACTATGCAAGATTTGGTGGTTGCAGGCCTTTTATTTGAGATCTGGAACATTGACGCAAATTGTGTCAAAGTCAATGGAGCGTGAAACATAGGTCAAGGTCACCAGGTCAAGGTACCTGCAGAATCAGTACATCCAGGAGCAGCATTATGCAAGCTTTAATGGTCGTAGGCCTTTTAATTGCAGAGATCTGGAACTTCGACATAAAAATTTGTCAAAGTCGCTGGAGCGTAAAATATAGGTCAAGGTCACCGGGTCAAAGTACCTGCAGAGTCAGTACATCTAGGAGAAGCACTATGCAAGATCAGATGGTTGTGGGCCTTTTATTTGAGGAGATCTGGAACTTCGACATAAAATGTGTCAAAGTCAGTGGAGCGTAAAATATAGGTCAAGGTCTCCATGTCAAGGTACCTGCAGAGTCAATACATCTAGGAGAAACACTATTCAAGATTTTATTAGTATGGGCCTTTGAGAAGATCTGGAACACTGACGTACTTTGTGTCAAACTCACTGAAGCGTAAAATATAGGTCAAGGTCACCGGGTCAATGTGCTTGCCTAGTCAGGAGCTCAGGGTGATGTTTCATGAAAGGTTTGATAGTTGTTTAGTCTTATAGTTGATTACAATACAAACTTCAACGTAATGGTAAAAGTCACTGGAGCGCAAAATATAGGTCAAATTCACCAGGTCAAGGTGCTTACAAAATGAGAAGGTATATGAGATGTTTCATGTAAGGTTTGATGGTAGCTGAGGTTTGAAAAATAAAAACTTTGATGTAAATGTCGAACTTCGATGTAAAGGTCAAAGTCACTGGAGCGCAAAATATAGGTCAAAGTCAGCAGGTCAAGGTGCTTACAGAGTGAGAAGGTCTATGAGATGTTTCATGTAAGGTTTGATGGTAGCTGAGGTCTTTAAATAAAAACTTTGACGTAAATGTCAAACTTCGATGTAAATGTCGAACTTCGACGTAATGGTCAAAGTCACTGGAGCGCAAAATATAGGTCAAAGTCACCAGGTCAAGGTGCTTACAGAGTGAGAAGGTCTATGAGCTGTTTCATGTAAGGTTTGATGGTAGCTTAGGTCTTTAAATAAAAACTTTGACGTAAATGTCAAACTTCGACGTAAATGTCGAACTTCGACGTAATGGTCAAAGTCACTGGAGCGCAAAATATAGGTCAAAATCACCAGGTCAAGGTGCTTACAAAGTGAGAAGGTCTATGAGATGTTTCATGTAAGGTTTGATGGTAGATGAGGTTTGTAAAATAAAAACTTTGACGTAAATGTCAAACTTCGACGTAAATGTTAACAGACGGACGGACGGACGAAAGAACGGACGCCTATGTCCCACCCTGCTATAAGCAGGTGCGACAAAAAGACGCTTTTTTGACCTTTTATCTCTAAGTATGACCTTGACCTTTGAGGTACGGCTGTGGGTCTTGCGTGTGACACTTCGTCACATTATGGTTAACATTTCTGCCAAGTAATATTTAAATCCATCCAGGAATAATAACAAAGTTATTAATTGGACACAGGAAAGACCCTTTTTTGACCTTTAACCTCTAAGTATGACCTTGACCTTTGAGGTACGGACCTGAGTCTTGCGTGCAACACTCCATCACATTATGGTTAACATTTCTGCCAAGTAATATTTAAATCCATCCAGGAATAAGAAAGTTATGGAGGATAAAAAAATTTGTGGACGGACAGACGGACAGACAGACAGACAGACAGACGGATGGACAGAGTGATGCCAAGTAATATTTAAATCCATCCAGGAATAATAAAAAGTTATGGAGGATAAAAAAAATTGTGGACGGACAGACGGACAGACAGACAGACGGACGGACAGAGTGATTACTATAGGGCACCCACACTTTCAGTGCGGGGCCCTAATTACTGCAAAAGATGAACATGTCCATATTTTTAGCATTCTTATGGTAGTAAGAGTATTTCTAACAGTTAAACAGTACAATGCATATTCTTTCACCATCCTTCTGGACAGATACCTCGTTTATTAGTGCATAAGCAAAGCTATTCCTATCTCTCTAGTTGCATAATTTGGTTTAGAGTTTTATGACACAGTCAACACTGTTTAAATCAAACCAGTCAGTTGTTTATTAAGACAGTCTAGCCAGAGAGTTTACAGAACTTTCCTGGGCAGAACAGTGCATATTCTACTGCCAGAAACTGACAACTGCCCTTCCTGAATCAGCAGAAGGGAGAGAATGACAGTAGAAAATATTTCATGATGCTCAATCTCCATGAAAGAATATAGACTGACTCAGTGTAGCTGGACACTGTGACCACATCTGACAGAATCACCGTTGCTGACCTATACACGTTTCATTATTGTAGCCCATATGATTCAGGAGTTAAGGACAGGACTCTACAGTAATATTCCTCTCTAAAAACAGCTAAAATGAAGACTATTTCTGCTTTTAAAAGCATATTTAAAATGTTTTCTTTATATTGTCACCACCAAGTGTCCTTTAGTAAGAGACCATCTTTGGAACTGTTCAAAGTGGTCTTTAAGACAACTTCTGAACAGTCTCAAAGGTGGTCCCAATACAGTAAATTCCACTACTGAGACCACCTTTCTTAGACCACCTTAAGGACTGTTCAAAAGTGGTCTTAAAGACCACTTTTGAACAGCCCCAAAGGTGGACTTAATATCAAAATTTTACAGTATATAACAAGGGAATTACAAGGAGGTTCATGACATGGACTTCTTAATGTGATTCTGTAAGTACTCACCCGTGTTATAGGATTCTCATACTCCATTTTGAAGGTTCTCTGAGTACCCAACAGTGACCCCTGGTGGACAAAATCAAACAAGGCCCACAACTCCTAAGAATGAGAAACAGGTCATGCAGTAAATACTGGAAGAAATGAGGCAGTGTTTATCTGTACAGGAGTCAAATAAACTTCTGTCACTTATCAAAGAAATGACAGAGCTGGTGGGTCAGTTCTCTCTGAGAGTAGGCTGAGAAAATAGTCCTGAATGGGGACGACTTTTTTGTTTAACCCTTCAACTCCTGTTCTTTAACCCTTATCCTGCTGAATAAATTAATTTAGCCACACCATTTCTGACTATTCACCAATCAAATTACTGTATCCGTTAAATTCACAAACTGCATGACAAACAGGGTAGATCCTGATCAATACCCCTGCCCATCAGGGATTGGAGAAATAGATTGCGCTGCATGGTGTTTCCACGCAGAGCTGAGACTGACCCACGCAGAGCTGAGACTGACCACACATGAGTACTGGGAAACCGCTAAGAGGGTCTAAGGTTGTCCATGCAAAGTAGTGTGAGTCAGACCATCCAATGCACATAAGCCTTTTGCTTTCATTGGGCGGCAGGACTTGAGATGTCATTTCATCTCAACTTAGGGTAAAAGTCCTCCAAAATGACCTAAATAGTGTTGATGGGGACATTAAACCTAAATTCAAACAACAACAAAGATCCTGATCTGATCTGGATCTGGTAGGGGTTGTCTTGTCCAGCAGGACAAGGGTTAAGCAAACAGTGTAGAGCCTGATCAGACACTGCTTTCTGCATTTTCTGATCTTGTTCTACAATGTTTGCTTAACCCAGCACGAAGTCCAAGTTTCACAGATAATCCCTCCTTACATAACACTCTGTTACCATGACAACATTAGTGTGGCTATAAATAATCATTACCTGAATTTTCTCCAAATTCTACTTTGCAGGATCAGTGAAAGTCATGTGGACATTTGCAATACAATTCAGTTTCATTTAACCCTTTTTGTACCAAATGGAATCTTCCTCCTACTATATGGCAGGAGTCCATTTTGAAATTTAGGGGTAGACAGGTTGTGTTATCTTTAAAATTTGTTTGAAAGCTGAACTTTTTACTAAATAGTGCAGGTCCAGATCAGATGCCGTGTTCTGCAGCGTCTGATCTGGGCCTGTACTGTTTGCTCGTTTTGGGGTTTCCAGTACAAAATGGGTCAATAACTTTGAGTCAATTGACAAACAATGGAAAAAATGTCCAGAAAGTTGTCTCCCTTTGAAAAATGGCAGTAAAATGTGCCAGGTGTTCCCATTCAACTTAACCCATTGTATACTAGTGGACTCTTCCATTGCTATATGTTGGACAAGTCCATTGGTCATTTAAGGGGTGTCAGGCCTATTTTTGTGTTTTCGTTCTATTTTTGGCAGAAAATTCTGTTAGCAAATAGTGCAGGCCCTGATCAGATGCCACATTCTGTGGCATCTGATCTGGGCCTTCACTGTTTGCCAAGGTACCCCATAAGGGGTTTCCCGCATACAATGGGTTAAAGACTCATCCGAAAGTCTGGAGAAGCCTGAAAAGTTCTATAACTTAAGGGCCAAATTCCATCCCTACCATTATACACTAACCATATTAACAAGCCAGGATTAACTGAACCACACAAAGTGAGACTGTGTCTAAAGCCTATGGAAAAACAATACACCACAACCTCTTTATAGCAATATTGTTGGGTCCAAGGTTTTTGGATTTTTGGTTTGGAGTTTAACCCATTGTATGCTGGTGGACTCTTCCATTGCTATATGCTGGACAAGACCATTTGTCTTAAGTATGACAGGCCTATTTTTTTTTTTTTTTATTTTATTCTATTTTTGACGGAAAATTCTGTTAGCAAATAGTGCAAGCCCAGATCAGACGCCACATTTTGCGGTGTCCGATCTGGGCCTGCACTGTTTGCCAAGGTATTAGCAAAAAGTGCAAGCCCAGATCAGACGCCGCATTCTGCAGCGTCTGATCTGGGCCTGCACTGTTCGCCAAGGTATTAGTATAGTGCAAGCCCAGATCAGACACCGCATTCTGCGGCGTCTGATCTGGGCCTGCACTGTTTGCCAAGGTATTAGCAAATAGTGCAAGCCCAGATCAGACGCCGCATTCTGCAGCGTCTGATCTGGGCCTGCACTGTTTGCCAAGGTATTAGCAAATAGTGCAAGCCCAGATCAGACACTGCATTCTGCGGCATCTGATCTGGGCCTGCACTGTTTGCCAAGGTATTAGAAAGTAGTGCAAGCCCAGATCAGACACTGCATTCTGCGGCATCTGATCTGGGCCTGCATTGTTTGCCAAGGTATTAGCAAATAGTGCAAGCCCAAATCAGACACCGGATTCTGCGGCATCTGATCTGGGCCTGCACTGTTTGCCAAGGTATTGACAAATAGTGCAAGCCCAGATCAGACACCGCATTCTGCGGCATCTGATCTGGGCCTGCACTGTTTGCCAAGGTACCCCTTTAGGCATTTCCTGCATGCAATGGGTTAATGGCCAAGTCAACACAAATACAAGGATAGCAGTCCTTGCTGAATTATAGGCTATCAAACTGGAAGTTCCACTGTGGGAAGGTTCACCTTTGTTTAACCCAATCATTTTCATTTAGCCATGGAGCTTGCTTGATGATCTGACTTTATATTTTGTTTCTTTTTAAAGTTTACAGCCCAGTCAACTCAATTTAGAGCATATCGAGTCAGTCAGTTTACCTAACCACATTTTTTCCTAGGCAGATTTATATGTAAGTTGGCACCTGCTTGATTTATCTTGGCCCAGATATCCAAAGCTAAGTGGAGATCGGGTTAATTTATCTTGGCCCAGTTATCCAAAGCTAAGTGGTGACCTGGTTGAATAAACATGGCCCAGTTATCCAAATCTAAGTGGTGACCTGGTTGATTTATCTTGGCCATGTTATCCAAAGCTAAGTGGTGACCTGGTTGATTTATCTTGGCCCATTTATCCAAAGCTAAGTGGGGACCTGGTTGATTTAACATGGCCCAGTTATCCAAAGCTGAGCAGGGACCTGTTTGATTTATCTTGGCCCAGTTATCCAAAGCTAAGTGGGGACCTGGTTGAGTTATCTTGGCTCAGTTATCGAAAGCTAAGTGGGGACCTGGTTGATTTATATTGGCCCAGTCATGCAAAGCTATGTGGGGACCTGGTTGAGTTATCTTGGCCCTTTTATCCCAAGCTAAGTGGGGACCTGGTTGATTTATCTTGGCCCAGTTATCTCAAGCTAAGTGGGGACCTGGTTGATTTATCTTGGCCCAGTTATCCAAAGCAAAGTGGGAACCTGGTTGATTTATCTTGGTCCAGTTATCCAAAGCTAAGTGGGGACCTGGTTGATTTATCTTGGCCCAATTATCTCAAGCTAAGTGGGGACCTGGTTGATTTATCTTGGCCCAGTTATCCCAAGCTAAGTGGGGACATGGTTGATTTATCTTGGCCCAGTTATCCAAAGCTAAGTGGGGACCTGGTTGATTTATCTTGGCCCAGTTATCTCAAGCTAAGTGGGGACCTGGTTGATTTATCTTGGCCCAGTTATCCAAAGCAAAGTGGGAACCTGGTTGATTTATCTTGGCCCAGTTATCCAAAGCAAAGTGGGAACCTGGTTGATTTATCTTGGTCCAGTTATCCAAAGCTAAGTAGGGAACTGGTCGATTTGCCCATTTATCCAAAGCTAACGTAGCTGTTAGTTGACATTACAATGAAACTAGTTTGTTTAATATGGCAAATACACTGATACTTTTGCTGAAAAAATATGAGTATCTTTTGCAAATGCCAAAGCTACTCAGTTTTTTTTTCAGCCAAGTGTATTCAATATTGTGCTCACCAGGATATTGAGAGTTTCTACCAGTAAGTATCGATGAATCATACAATTGGCCGTTACCTTTAAATTGTTCTGAACCGGTGTTCCAGTCAAAATAATTCTGTTTCTAGCTGGAATGGCATGAACTCCTTTACTAGTCTTGGTAGGGTTCTTAATCTTGTGTCCTTCATCAAGTATCATGTAATCCTAGAGAAAATGAAAAAATTACAACTAAGTGCATTTATATTCACAGAGAAAACTGGCAAATTTTGAAAACATGCATTTTGTTATTTGTTTCAGTATTATTTCATCAACTTCCTTTTTTTTTTTTTTTTTTTTTTTACTGCCCTTTCAAGAGTATTTCACTCATATTGTGCCAATCATTAATCAAAGGTGGGCGAAAACCAGAGTACCTAGAGAAAAACTACCGGATCTTCCATTGCAGATCTTGGCATCTCACAAGTCACCTGAGCCAGGCTTGAACCCACAGCGGTTGGAGACCTAATGATTACGAGTCAGCGCTTTTATCCACTGGGCCGCGGAGGCCCTGTTACATCAAGTTCAATATCTGAGAATATTAAACTGCTGAATTTACCCTCAAAGACGACTAAATTGATGAAGTATTTTTTCTCTTATTTTTCACCAAAAATAAAGCCGGGCAGACAATTCACATGAAATGTCAAGCCTTATTAGAAAAATTACACTCATCTGCTCCTGAATTTTCTGTGGTATTTTACTGGTTAAATCTTGCTGCAAAAGTCACAAACATTCAAATACCACTATTGTAGACTCTGATCCGACATCTGGGGCCAGTTGTTCAAAACTAACGACGTCGTTAGTTAACGTATTGTTAAAACTTTGTTCATTAAATATGGCAAATATGCTGAAATTTTTACTGAAAAAATGTGAGCAGCTTTTGCTTACGCAAAAGCTGCTCACATTTTTCCAGCAAAAATACCAAAATTTACGATATTGTACCTGCTAGAAGAGTTAACAATATGACCACTAACGAGCGCTTTAAGCTAACAATGCTTTGAACAACTGGCCCCTGATCACCATATTATGTGGCATCTGGGTCTGTACTGTTTGCCTATGTCCCTGCTACAGGTTTCCTGGTAAGAATGGATTATACAAGCTTTGCTCTTGAAATTTCACAGTGCCTAATGGATTTAGTGCAAGTTTGAAATCATGGAAGATATTTGTTTTAACATTTACCCTGCTGTAGGCGACAAGCCCTATCTTTGCAAACAGTGTAGATCCAGATCAGATGGCTTCTGAAGAAGCCATCTGATCAGGATCTACACTGTTTGGCATTCAGTTTATGAATCTGTAGCAATAAATTACATCAAGTAATTTGATTGGTTGATAGACAGAAATGGGTGTGGCTTAAATGAATATTCAGCAAGATAAGGGTTAAATGGTAGCCATTATCTTCCCTATTAACCCTTTTTGTACCAAATGGAATCTTATTCTTTATATATGGCAGGAGTTCCTTTCGAAATTTAGGGGTGTCAATTTTGTGTTATCTTTTAAAGGTGCATTATTGAGCTATCCGGAAAAAATGCTTCCAAAAATAAAATACATATAGCCGGTATTTTTCTTTAAAACAATACAAACTAGAAATGGTGTTTGTAAAACACAATGCCCCCAACCTTTGCTTGTCCTTAGATGGCAAACTATTCAACAAATATTGTTAAAGACTCAAAAACATACAACAAGAATTCCCCCGAAGGCTATGTCGCGCCTGTGGGGGCACAAAGTCACCAAACCATGAAATCTAGGTCAAGGTCAAACATGGATGCCTGCATAAAAATTTCACTCCTAGTTGCAAGCATGTACCAAGTATCATCAATGAAACTCTTAAAAAAAGACTCTTACATCAGGGTGAAAGTTAGGGTTGTCAAACTATTTTACAAAGTCAGTGAACCATAAAATGTAGGTAAAGGTCAGAAATGGATACTTGCATTGAAGTTTCAATTCCTAAATACAAGCTTGTACCAAATACAATTAATGAAGCTGTAATAGATCTTGAGAAATGGACTCTTACATTAGATAGAAAGTCAGGGTGGTCGCAATAATTCACAAAGTCAGTGAACCATGAAATATGGGTAAAAGTCAAATATGGATGCTTGCGTTGCAGTTGCAATTCCTAGATGCAAGTTTGTACCAATTATAATTTAAAAAGCTTTAATGGTTTTCGAGAAATGGTGAAAGTCAGGGTGGTCGCAATAATTCACAAAGTCAGTGAACCATGAAATATAGGTCAAGGTCAGATATGAATGCTTGCGTTGAAGTTGCAATGCCTGGATGCAAGTTTGTACCAAGAATGATTAATGAAGCTCTAATAGTTCTCAAGATATGGACTTGCTGACAAGATTTTATTAAAAAAACAAGGCATCGCATGCGATACAAATCCCCTCGCACAAGACAACTTCGTGTGCGGAAAACACTGAAATGGCAAAAGTCCAACTTGATTGAGATATTATCATATGCAACATTTGTGAAAGTTTGTTTAAAAATCCATCCATAAATGTAGGTTCTAGAGTGATGACAATATTTCTCTAAAAATAGTCATAGGGACCTTGACTTGAGGCCATGGCCGCAAAGTAGATCTTGCTCAAGATATTATCATAAGCATCTTTTGTCTGAAGTAAGATTAAAATCATAAATGTAGGCGGTAGAGCAATGACAAAGTTTTTCTAAAAATAGCCATAGTGACCTTGACCTTGAGGTCATGACCTTGAAAGTCAAAGCAACTCGAGATATTACCATAAGAAACATTTGTGTGAAGTTCTATTAACATCCATCAATAAATGTAGGCACTAGAGCGATGACAAAGATTTTCTAAAAATAGCCACAGTGACCTTGACCTTGAAAGTCGAAATAGTTCGAGATATTGTCATAAGGAACATTTGTGTGAAGTTATACTGAAATCGGTGAAGAAATGTAAGCGCTAGAGCCATGTCAAAGTTTTTCTAAAAATAGCCACAGTGACCTTGACCTTGAAAGTCAAACTCACTCGAGGTATTGTCATAAGGAACATTTGTGTGAAGTTATATTGAAATCAGTGAAGAAATGTAGTCGCTAGGGCGATGACAAAGTTTTTCTAAAAATAGCCACAGTGACCTTGACCTTGAAAGTCGAAATCGCTTGAGATATTGTCTTAAGGAACATTTGTGTGAAGTTATATTGAAATAAGTGAAGAAATGTAAGCGCTAGAGCATTGACCAAGTTTTTCTAAAAATAGCCACAGTGACCTTGACCTTGAAAGTGGAACTCGCTACAGATATTGTCATAAGAAACATTTGTGTGAATCGATTTTGAAATTGGTGAAAAAATGTAAGCGCTAGAGCAATGAAAAAGTTTTTCTAAAAATAGCCACAGTGACCTTGACCTTGAAAGTCGAACTCTTTCGAGGTGTTGTCATAAGGATCATTTGTGTGAAGTTATATTAAAATCGGTGAAGAAATGTAGGCGCTGGAGCGATGACAAAGTTTTTCTAAAAATAGCCATTGTGACCTTGGCCTTGAAAGTTGAAATGGCTTGAGATATTGTCATAAGGAACATTTGTGTGAAGTTCTATTGAAATCAGTGAAGAAATGTAAGCGCTAGAGCGTTGACAAAGTTTTTCTAAAAATAGCCACAGTGACCTTGACCTTGAAAGTGGAACTCCCTAGAGATATTGTCATAAGGAACATTTGTGTGAAGTTATATTGAAATCGGTGAAGAAATGTAGGCGCTAGAGCGATGACAAAATTTTTCTAAAAATAGCTACAGTGACCTTGACCTTGAGGTCATGACCCTGAAAGTCGAACACACTCGAGATATTGTCATAAGGAACATTTGTGTGAAGTTATATTGAAATCAGTGAAGAAATGTAGGCGCTAGAGCAATGACAAAGTTTTTCTAAAAATAGCCACAGTGACCTTGACCTTGATGCCATGACCTTGAAAGTCGACCTTGCTCAAGATATAGTCATAAGGCATATTTGTGTGAAGTTATATTGAAATCAGTGAAGAAATGTAGGCGCTAGAGTGATGACAAAGTTTTTCTTAAAATAGCCACAGTGACCTTGACCTTGAGGTCATGACCTTGAAAGTCGAACTCGCTGAGATATTGTCATAAGAAACATTTTTTGTGAAGTTATATTGAAATTGGTGAAGAAATGTAGGCGCTTGTGCGATGACAAAGTTTTTCTAAAAATAGCCACAGTGACCTTGACCTTGAGGTCATGACTTTGAAGTCGAACTCGCTCGAGATTTTTTTATAAGGAACATTAGTGTGAAGTTATACTGAAATTTGTGAAGAAATGTAGGCGCTAGAGCAATGACAAAGTTTTTCTAAAAATAGCCACAGTGACCTTGACCTTCAGGTCATGACCTTGAAAGTCGAACTCGCTCGAGATTTTTTTATATGGAACATTTGTGTGAAGTTATATTGAAATTAGTGAAGAAATGTAGGCGCTAGAACGATGACAAAGTTTTTCTAAAAATAGCCACAGTGACCTTGACCTTGAGGTCATGACCTTGAAAGTCGAACTCGCTCGAGATTTTTTTATATGGAACATTTGTGTGAAGTTATATTGAAATTGGTGAAGAAATGTAGGCGCTAGAACGATGACAAAGTTTTTCACAAATTACCAAAATGACAAAGGGCCATAACTCACAAAGTATTTTTCGGAATTTTGTCATAAGTTAATCAGTTCATCTACTCATCACCACCAATCTATTCACCAACTTTCAAGGCTCTAGCTCCAATAGTTTTTGAGATATCTTGCTGACAAGATTTTATTAAAAAAAATTTCAAAATGCAATAACTCTTAAAAGGGGCATAATCCGGACGAGGAAAAAAAATACGCGTCAGCTAATTTTCCATGAGGAATCCATATATGAAATTTCAAAACCCTAGCATACACGGTTCTAAAGATATGCTATGCATCACTTTTAGCATACATTACAATGGGCACAAATTACCAAAATGACAAAGGGCCATAACTCACAAAGTATTTTTCGGAATTTTGTCAAAAGTTAATCAGTTCATATACTCATCACCACCAATATATTCACCAATTTTCAAGGCTCTAGCTCCAATAGTTTTTGAGATATCTTGCTGACAAGATTTTATTAAAAAAATTTCAAAGGGCAATAACTCTTAAAAGGGGCATAATCCGGACAAGAAAAAAAATACGCGTCAGCTAATTTTCCATGAGGAATCAATATATGAAATTTCAAAACCCTAGCATACACGGTTCTTAAGATATGCTATGCATCACTTTTAGCATACATTACAATGGGCACAAATTACCAAAATGACAAAGGGCCATAACTCACAAAGTATTTTTCGGAATTTTGTCAAAAGTTAATCAGTTCATCTACTCATCACCACCAATCTATTCACCAACTTTCAAGGCTCTAGCTCCAATAGTTTTTGAGATATCTTGCTGACAATATTTTATTAAAAAAATTTCAAAGGGCAATAACTCTTAAAAGGGGCATAATCCGGACGAGGAAAAAAAATACGCGTCAGCTAATTTTCCATGAGGAATCCATATATGAAATTTCAAAACCCTAGCATACACGGTTCTAAAGATATGCTATGCATCACTTTTAGCATACATTACAATGGGCACAAATTACCAAAATGACAAAGGGCCATAACTCACAAAGTATTTTTCGGAATTTTGTCAAAAGTTAATCAGTTCATATACTCATCACCACCAATATATTCACCAATTTTCAAGGCTCTAGCTCCAATAGTTTTTGAGATATCTTGCTGACAAGATTTTATTAAAAAAATTTCAAAGGGCAATAACTCTTATATAGGGGCATAATCCGGACAAGAAAAAAAATACGCGTCAGCTAATTTTCCATGAGGAATCAATATATGAAATTTCAAAACCCTAGCATACACGGTTCTTAAGATATGCTATGCATCACTTTTAGCATACATTACAATGGGCACAAATTACCAAAATGACAAAGGGCCATAACTCACAAAGTATTTTTCGGAATTTTGTCAAAAGTTAATCAGTTCATCTACTCATCACCACCA
This sequence comes from Lucinisca nassula, assembly GCA_963580285.1. Lineage (NCBI taxonomy): Eukaryota > Metazoa > Mollusca > Bivalvia > Lucinida > Lucinidae > Lucinisca > Lucinisca nassula. Next base: position 129,099,763 of record OY757022.1, on the reverse strand, counting down.
ATCTATTCACCAACTTTCAAGGCTCTAGCTCCAATAGTTTTTGAGATATCTTGCTGACAATATTTTATTAAAAAAATTTCAAAGGGCAATAACTCTTAAAAGGGGCATAATCCGGACGAGAAAAAAAATACGCGTCACCTTATTTTCCATGAGGAATCCATATATGAAATTTCAAAACCCTAGCATACACGGTTCTTAAGATATGCTATGCATCACTTTTAGCATACATTACAATGGGCACAAATTACCAAAATGACAAAGGGCCATAACTCACAAAGTATTTTTCGGAATTTTGTCAAAAGTTAATCAGTTCATCTACTCATCACCACCAATATAATCACCAACTTTCAAGGCTCTAGCTCCAATAGTTTTTGAGATATCTTGCTGACAAGATTTTATTAAAAAAAATTCAAAGGGCAATAACTCTTGAAGGGGGCATAATCCAGACGAGAAAAAAAATACACGTCCGCTAATTTTCCATGAGGAATCCATATATGAAATTTCAAAACCCTAGCATACACGGTTCTTTAGTTATGCTATGCATCAAAAGCGTAACGGACGGACGAACGGACGAACAGACGAACGGACGAACGTCCGAACAGACGAACGGACGAACGGACGAACGAACCAGAAGCAATATGCCCCTCCAACTTTTTAAAAGTTGGGGGCATAATGAATGCATTTTATGCAAAAATGCAAACAATTATGATGACAGGTAAACGAATTTGAGAGAGATTCCCTAACTAGGTTTCGAACACTAGTTAGATCTATTTTTAGTTTGTGACAAAAATAGAATCCCCATATATTATATGATGTTATGCGACATTCATTTTTGGCCTTGTTTGCTTAGGCCATGCCTGAATCGGAAAAAAAATATGACGCTGAATACCATGCCATACGTATTGACACTCAGAGACGATACTGTCCCTATGTATGTGTAAAGTGACAGATTTATTTTTAGAACAGAAATTCCGAACACATGTTCAGAGCGAAAGGTAAACACGAATGAAAACGACCATTTTCACAAAGTTCTGAAGCTGTATTTGGCTCCAAAAGTGTACACATGACAAAGGAGTATGCATTGAAGATAAAAACCAGAAAAAAAAAAATGAGACTCGGTAGCTCAATAATGCACCTTTAAACTTTATTACCAAAATAGCTGAACTTTTGAAAATAGTGTATGCTCTAATCAGTCTGATCTGGGCCTGCACTGTGTTAGCCAGGGTTCCTGTTTTGGGGTTTCAGGTACAAAATGGGTTAAACCATCTTGAGTTCAATACATAGTTTTTTTATTTTCTTTGTAAATAGAAGAATCATGATTATTCGAGATCTGGAACACCTACCCAAGTAAACTCCACACCATCTTTCTGTCCCAACTGTTCCCAGCTGGTTACAACTAATCCATATGTAGTAAGACATATACCACCTCTCCTCTGAACTTTAGCCAGTGCTCTCTCCTTCTCTCTCTTACTGTTGCCATGGAAAGCTTCAACTTTCAATCCTGGAGCCCTGTTAAAACATTTATTGAGGAGAATGGGCACACAGACTATTTTCTATCATTTTGCCAGGGAGACACCTTCTGTGACTTCCTGTTCTAGAAACCTTCTGAAAAGGGAATCTACTTCTAGAAACCTTCTGAAAAGGGTTTCTACTCTAAAAAGAAAGAATTTGTTACTCGTGGGCACTTTTTATGAAAAAAAAAAGAAATGTAATACCGTATTCGGGTGTGTATTACCCACATTTGAGTACTACCGGCACCCCCTTTTTTTGCCAAAACCTGGGGGAAAACTGTTATTCTGTTGTATTACCCGCATGGAACATTTGCAGAAACTTTGGTGGATGCATAAGTGAGAAAAAGTAAGAATTTGGCCAGTTTTTGTAACACACAACGGAACGCGCGATCGTCTTCAAAAGGCGGGAAAATGCACGTGCTTGTGAATGCACGTGCATGTGAGTATCACCAGAAAGCACGTATTTTACATTCAAATGTTGAAAAAACTTTTCCTGTTCACCTTTGTTATTTATTTATTCACCCAATTATGCCCTTTTTGGGACATCGGCAAACAGTGCAGTCACAGATCTGACACCTCGGAAAGACGCTGCAGACGTCTGATTTGGATTTACACTGTTTGATGATTTAAAACGGTTCAATTATGACACTATTGTAAATCCCTGTCATATAATTTCCACCCTGCGGTGCGTGTCGATAAGGAGTGAAAATATGGTCAAGTTATGTCTCTAATTTGTGTTTATTCCCCAATCATAAAATTTAATCCGTAATCAATGTGAAAATTATTTAATTGCTCCTAAGACGAGTTGCTACGACTATTCTACTATCTCGTGAATGGTTATGTTTTGGCGCCAAATAGCAGACACTTGGCGAGAAAAGTTGAATGCTTGCAGCGTCTTTCTAAGGTGTCTGATCTGGGACTGCACTGTTTGCCGATGTCCCAAAAAAGGGTCGTGGGCATATGTGGGTTAATAAATAAATAACAATGAACAGGTAAAGTTTTTTCAACATTTTAATGTAAAACACATGCTTTCTGGTGATACTTGCACGCACATGCATTTTCCCGCCTTTTGAAGACGATCGCACGTTCCGCTGTGTGTTTCAAAAAATGGCCAAATTCTTACTTTTTCTCACTTACGCATCCACCAAAATTTCAGCAAATGTTCCATGCGGGTAATACAACAGAATAACAGTTTTCCCCCGGATTTTGGAAAAAAAAAGAGGGTGCGGGTAGTATGCAAACGCGGGTAATACACACCCGAATACGGTATTTGGAAAATTGGTGAACTTTTTGCAAACAGTGTAGGCAGTGATTTTTTTACCCCTGCGTCCTGCGTCCAGGACGCACAAATAGGACTGAGGACGCACGATCATAAAATATGTGCGTCCGTCGGACGCAAATATTTCATGGGCGAAAAATCCAACTTTCGTTTTCACTGCTGTAAATATCGGCGGAAGTGATAAAATACCGCACTTTTACCGAACCTTCAACTGCCCAACGAGTCACCGAAAAATCGATACAGGTACAATTTAATGATCCAACCACAAGACAAGAATCCCCTCCATCCGAAATGAGCCAAAACTTTCACACAAGCAAGTTCAATGCAAACATCAAAGTTGTCCGCCATCCAAATCGCCGCCCACAAACCAACTCTGCATGTGATCGGTAAATGTGTCAAATGACGTCATCCGATGCCAGCAACCCCGCACGTGTTTAATGCCATTGTTTTATTTTTATGGGCTGTATCCCGTTCTTAAAAAAATGTTTGGAAACGGTAAAAAATATTTTCTCGATAGCTAAACGGTTGTGAATGGAGGTGGATAGAAAACAGCGCTTTGCACAGCCCCCGAATTATCACCAGCAGCTCCAACAACATCGTTCGACTTTTCCCGCCAAGCCGAGCATCTGCTTTTTGGCGCCAAAACATAACCATTCTCGATCCGTTTTTATAATGCATACATCTACCGTTAGATGTAGCTAATTGTCTGAGGTGCGAGTAAATCATTTTCACATTGATTGTGGATTAAATTTTATGATTGGGGAATAAACGCAAATTAGAGACATAACTTGACCATATTTTCACACCTCTTTCAAGTTGGCTTATCGCCAGAAATGAAAGACACGCACCGCAGGGCAATCATGTTTACTTGGCAATTATATGACAGGGATTAACAATACTAGTGTCAAAATTGAACTGTTATAAATACACAGACGGTTTGTCTCTGAATTGTCAAACCTCTCAGGACGGAGCTCGGCGATTGGCTACAGGGCAAGGGGATGCCCGTGGGCTCAGAGACACCTGAGACGTATGACGACAAACATGGACGGACGGGGCTGGAGCCGAGCGATGGTCTCCCTGTTCACCGGCAACGGGGAATAGGGGTACCACCGAACGGCTACGGTGTAGTGCCAGCATGGATTCGTTCCCTGGGACCCCACCAGCTGACGACCCGCGACACGGGGAAACTGGAAACAACAACAACTCTGAATTGTCGACAAAGCAGGACAGTGCAGCACAATTATTGTGATTGACTTACTCTAGTCTTACTGTATTTATGGACTCAAAAGACTGACAGCTGTAGACGATTTTTTTTGCACTTTCCCGACCGGGCGTCCTAAGGTCAAAGTGCACCTGCCCGGCGCAATTTCGGACTTGTACCGGGCGGCCGGGCAATGGATTTGTCAGCCCCTGAACCTAGATAGCTGGTGTCCCAATCAGGGGAGGAAACGTTTGTCGATAATGGTTAGGAATATTATCTCCATTGTGCATAAGTAAATTTCACGCACATGTTGCGGTGCGAATTTATCGAAAACGAAAGTAGAAAACATTACAGAAAATAGACTAAAAACGTACATGATGATTGATTCTGTTCATTGCAAATAACAGATACTAGACCGCATTATTTTTAACTATGAATAATGGTATTTTATACTGAACCGATCTTTTTTGTACTTCTTTTTTTTCCCTCCAAATATTGGGACTCATACTTTCAGATTTGGGACGCACAGTTTTTTGGTTGAGCGAGTCCCAGGACGCATAGTTGAAAATTTGTAAAAAAATCACTGGTGTAGGCCTTGATCAGACGCCACGATCTGGGACTGCACTGTTTGCCAGGGTACCCATTTTGGGGTTTCCGGTACAAAATGGGTTAATTTTGCCACACCCATTTTTGACTTTGTAAAAGTCCTAAAAATTAGGACCCTTTGAGAACTTGCTGTAATTCTCCAAAAATTTTAACAAGTTTGTTTCCCGATCCAGCAAGGAGTCTAAAAGGTGCAGATGGAATGGCAAACAGTGTAGACAGCTCTAGCTAGCTTAGAACTTATTTCTATAATGACAAACAGTGAAAATCAAGAAGCCAAATGATCTAGAATAGGTAGAGTGTATCTAGTTTTGCCAATCTTAAAGTCATCTGATCTGGATTTACACTGTTTGCAAAGATAGAGCAAATCCTAGTTTAATAGGTCAAGGAGTTACTATGTACTATTACCGGGGAAAAAATGATTAACCCAAATGTCAACAGTCAGGAAAATCGACCCCTTTACAATTCCCCAAGCATGTATGGCCAAAACACAAAAATTTTCATCTGAAATAAGGGATTTCTGAAGTTATAGCAAATGAAAATACTGGATCTTAGATCTGACCCACAGTGGCTGTGTTAACAAAAAGGTCACAGGCTTAACAGAAACAAAACAAAATTATCAAAAATCAAAATAGAAACCTTAACCCATAAGGAATCGAGACAGTTCCCCGACAAGACAGTTCCCCCGACACGTTTTTTGGAGACAGTTCCCCGACACATTTGAAGACAGTTCCCCGACACTTTTGAAGACAGTTCCCCGACACTATTGTTCAAAGTCAAATGACCTTTGACTGATCATGATGGTTATCATAATTGATAGTTATTATGTGTTCATCAATATTTTGAAGACAATTCACCGACAGACGTTTGGAAATATTAAATTATGGGTTCATCGACATTTTTGAAGACAGTTCCCCTGACAGACTTTTACATGTATAAAATAAAAGCCTATACTTGATACCATTATCAATAAGTGTAATGAATACACCTAACATTAAGCGAACTAGCATGTTCAGTTCATGAACCTGCACACATTTAAACAAAACAAAAATGTCTTCTAAGAAACTCAATAGTATATTTCTAATTGCCATTTGTCCATATAATTAACATTTGAAAAATGTAGCTGAGTTCAAAGTTTTTATTTTAAATAAATATTATTAAAGTATAAGAACATTACCTCTCCTCTGGCTTAGACTTCCAGACAGATCATCGTCAGAACAAATGTCGGCGAACTGTCTTGAAATCAACAAGGAAATTTCAAGCAACTCATTAATGAGTCATAGCAAGAAACATGTAAACAATAACTAATATATCTTAAGACAATTCCCCGGCACAGAAAGACATTGACTCTCCAAATCACAGGTATACTTAATCTACTCACAATGATCACTTAGCCTTTATTATCCCTAATTGCCAATTAGGACATTAAGACTATGAACAAAAGTGTCGGGGAACTGTCTTCAAAAGTGTCGGGGAACTGTCTTCAAATGTGTCAGGGAACTGTCTCCAAAAACCCTGTCGGGGAACTGTCTTGTCGGGGAACTGTCTTGTTCCCACCCATAAGATGCCCAGAATAATTACATCTGAAAAAGTCATCTGCTTATGAAGTCTGTTGAACCTTCTTATAAAAATATTTTTTTCATACAGGCAAACAGTGTGGACCCAGATCAGACTGCTCCTAGAGGAGCAGTCTGATCTGGGTCAACATTATTTGCAAAACTGACTTTTAAAGTAACCAGCAGACGACAAAGCAGACAACACTTGTCCTGATTGATACCTTATGGGTTAACAAATCATCTGATGATAACTAACCATTTGTTAAATTCATTCTCCCAGTTCACCATCACTGCCACCGGCAAGACGACGAGAACCGTCTTGATCTTCCCCATATCAAACATACCAGACAGGTAACCAATCACCTGTATTGTCTTCCCTAAGCTGAAAATACAGTAAAATTCCTATACCAACCCATTGTATACTAGTGGAATCTTCCATTGCTATATGTTGGACAAGTCCATTTGTCATATAAGGGGTGTCAGGCCTATTTTTCCCGTTTTTATTCTATTTTTGACAGAAAATACTCTTAGCAAATAGTGCAGGCCCTGATCAGACGCCACGTTCTGCGGCGTCTAATCTGGGCCTGCACTGTTTGCCAGGATACTCGTTTTGGGGTTTCCGCATGTAATGGGTTAAGACCACTTTGGGAATGTTCATAAGTGGTCTTTAAGACCACATTTGAACTATCCCAAAGATAGTCTCTTACTAGAAGACCATGGGTGTAGAAAAGACAAAGAAAGACAGCTGAAACCTTTCATAGAAGCTTTTAAAAGCAGAATTTTATCTGGTCTTTATATTGAAATTTAAATTACTGTACAGAGAAGCCTCCGTGGTGTAGTGGTTACGCTACTCACCTTGTAAACCAGGGATCACAGGATCGATCCCGGGCTTCTCCAGACTTTCGGATGAGTCTTTAAACCGAGGTCCCGTCTCCGTATGACCTTAGCTGTTGGTGGGACGTAAAACTCAAATACTAACAAACTAAATTACTGTACAGTGAAATTTCAATGGTTCGAGCACTGATGGTTGGTTAACCCTTGGCCTGCTGAGCCCGGATATGCCTTACCTTTCAAACAATGTAGATCCAGATCAGATGGTTTCTGAAGAAGCCATCTGATCAGGATCTATATTGTTTGTCATTCAGATTGTGAATTTGTTTCAATAATTTGAATCAAGTAATCTGATTGGTTGATAATCAGAGGTGGGTGTGGTATAACTGAATATTCAGCCGGACAAGGGTTAACCACTGCTCATTAGCAGGCGTCCATTGCAAAATTTAGGGGGTTTCAGATTGTGTTTTCTTCAAAAACTATTCGGACAAGAAAGCAGTCTGGAGGACAGCCAAATCCCCTGCCGCATTTTGTATCAAGGCTCAACCTTGTGACCTTCGCCTGTGACCTTGGCCTTGAGTTGGCATGGTTAGCTCACTGAGGGGGATAATTGACCCAAAGTTTAATGAAAATCATTTTAGGGGTAAAGGAGATATGGAACAGACAAAAAATTCAAAGTTTTAAACTCGTGACCTTCAAATGTGACCTTGACCTTGAGTCGGCATGGTTCATTTATAGGTTCTGCACATCAGCTCACTGAGGGGGATAATTGACCAAAGTTTAATGAAAATCTATTAAAGGGTTCAGGAGATATGGAACGGACAAGAAAAAGTTACAGACAGACGGTCAGATGGACAGACTGACAGACAGATGGATGGACAGACATTTGTTCTGCACATCAGCTCACTGTGAAGAATATTGGACCGAAGTTTAATGAAAAATCCTACCAATGGTAAAGGAGATATGGAACAGACAAAATATTCCAAGTTTCAAACACGTGACCTTCAACCATGACCTTGACCTTGAGTCGGCATGGTTCATTTATTGGTTCTGCACACCAGCTCACTGAGAGGTATAAATGACCAAAGTTAAATGAAAATCTATTTAAAGGTTCAGGAGATACGGAGCAGACAAGAAAACGTCACAGACAGACGGATGGACGGACGAACTGACAGATGGACGAACGGAAATGGGTTCTGCACATCAGCTCACTGTGAAGAATATTTGACCAAAGTGTAATGAAAACCCTTCCAAGGGTAAGGGAGATATGGAACGAACAAAAAATTCCAAGTTTCAAACTCGTGACCTTCAACCATGACCTTGACCTTGAGTTGGCATGGTTCATTTATGGGTTCTGCACACCAGCTCACTGAGACGAATTGACCAAAGTTTAATGAAAATCTATCAAAGGGTTCAGGAGATATGGAGCGGACAAGAAATTGTTACTGACAGACGGACGGACGTTCTCACGGATGTATACTTATGTGGCTATTTTTGGCAGGATTGATACTTATGTGGCTAATTTTAGCCACATAAAAGAATCTTTTATGTGTCTAACGGAATAAATCCCATTCAATTACATTGATTCTGTCCATTGTCATAGCCACCTAACTATACATTTGTTAGTGCGCACAGACAGATGGACAGATGAAGGCCATTCCTATAATCCCCGCTCCACTTCGCGGCGGGGGATTAAAAATAGCCAAACTTTTTGCAAACAGTGTAGGCCCTGATCAGACGCCGTGTTCTGCCGCATCTGATCTGGGCATGCACTGTTTGCCAAGGTACCCCTTTAGAGGTTTCTGGTACTGAATGGGTTAATTCAGGAAGCTAAAATAATTAAGGAAGATATTTTATCATGCAAAAGTAGGCTATATATTTTATCATGCAAAATCATATTTTATCATATCATATTTTATCATGCAAAATCACGCACAGAATACCTCCTTTTTATAACAGCATTATGCCTTCTGACATGATACTATATATAACCATCAGTGGCTCAAATTACCCTTGTCTTGGCCAAATTTTCATGGTCCAAACTTGGTCCTCAATACCTCCCATAAACCTCTACCTCTCCCAAGGCTCGACAAATTCTTTTTATATTTCTTTTTTCACAGAAAAGAGATTGACATTTCATGCAAACTGTCTCCATGGGTAACAATTTGTATGTGATGTCAAATCCTGTTATCTGGGTAAAGTAAGAAAAATATTTCAAAATGTTTTCTGCTGAAAAAAATACCCAGCATGCATAGTGTTAACTGGAGCTTTGACACTTCATGCCCAGTTGAAGTAAATGGTGAACAGATTAGCATAGCCACTTCTCTTTTAAATGCTCTGCATGCTGGGTATTTTTTCAGCAGACAGCATTTTGGATGGACTATTTTTCCCAGAAAAACAGGATTTGATATCCTATTCAAATTGTCTCCTGAGGAGACAATTTGCATGAGATATCAAGGCCTGTATTTGACATCTGATGCAAATTAACTCCTAAGGAGACAATTTGCATGATGTATTTATTCCTGCTTTCTGGGAAAAATAAAAAAAGTCTTACCCCATATCATCTCCCAAAATTCCCCCTTTCTTCTTCTTGAACAATGACCAAAGCCACAGAACCCCTTCCTTCTGATGGGCATACAACTTATCGTGGAGTTCATGATATAAGTAGAAACCATTCCCAACTTGCACCATTCCACTGTTGTCGTCAGAACTCTCCTCTTCATTAGCTTTCAAATAATCCTGTATAGAAGAGAAGGCAACAAATCAAATCCTGATAAACCTAAGCCTCTTTATAACACTGTTAATTCTAACACAGCGAGCCTATACAGGCAATGGAAAATAATTGTGTTTTATTCTACAACAAATCACGACAAGGAAGAGCGTGATGAGTGACGTCATTAAAAACTGCCAATTTATGACGTCACTAGTCGATTTCCTTGACGTTAGATGGTGCAACATCATATTCTTGCATCGAAAACGTTAGAATAGCATATAAATGCATGTGTTTCAGTCAATAATTTTTGCGTGATTTCTTCTAACAATGGCGAAAAGTTGTGAGATTTTGAAGGAAACAACAGCATTATTGCCGATTTTCAGCCTGATAGGATCGAAATAGATCAGCTCTAGTTTGTGATTTGTTGTGTAATAAATTACAGTTTGTCGGTCAGTTGTAAGTAGATAAATCACACGTGCTACTCGCTCGTGATTTGTCTAGTTTACAACTGACCTCCAAACTGTGATTTATTACTCAACAAATCATAGTTAGAGCTGATCTATTTCTTATCTCTTATCTTGCTGTTCACAACAACCCCTATCTTTGAAAACAGTGTAGATCCAGATCAGATGGCTTCTGAAGAAGCCATCTGATCAGGATCTACACTGTTTGACAATCGGTTTATGAACTTGTAGGAATAAATTACATCAAGTAATCTGATTGGTTCAAAGTCAGAGATGGGTGTGGTTAATCTGAATATTCAGCAAGAGAAGGGTTAATTATAACTGTGATTTATTACTCAACAAATAACAGTTAGAGCTGATCTATTTCTTAATTATAACACGGTTTTGGAATAACACAGTTTAAAGATTGATCCCAAAAAAGTATGTATAGATTACATAGATCCCAAAAATGTAAAGATCATATTGAAAAATCTCTATAAACGTGTACATGGAACAGCATACACGAAATGATACTGGTTACACAGAACACTTTTATGTATGTACCAGTTTACGAGGAAAGATGATGAAATAAACACCTAAAGTTTGCATGTATTTCCTCATCTCAAATAGGAATATTTCTGTTGTGGTTTCCATCATCTTTTTATCTGAGACTGTACAGTGTACAACTATGTTTCATTCAAGGATAGTCCCTTATCTATTATAATATATCCATTCATATATGTTTGTGACTTTTGATCCACCGCTTAAATGTGTGTACTGGCTGACCCCGATTCTGCCTGCAGGAAATATCTAGGGGGTAAACATAACAACAGTTACTGTGGATGCTGAATGCATACAATTGTCTTACTGAATGGCCCAATGCATAAAAAAACAGTTATGATCAGCAAATGGTCTGATCAGACTGTGCCGACTGATCCAACTTTTTAAATATAAGACAAAGGACAAAGTTTTGGCAAACATTGAAGGCCACGACCAGATGCCTCAGTGGCCTCTTCAAGTGTGCTACTTTATGTACATGTGTGTGACAAGTACTCATTTTTCATGTGCTGACTCATTGCTTCAGTGCCTCTTTACTAGTATATGCACCCAAATCAAACCGAACAAGAAAGCAGTCTGAAGGACAGTCAAATCCCCCACCGCACTTTGTATCAAGGCTAAACCTTGTGACCTTCGTCTGTGACCTTGACCTTGAGTTGGCATGGTTAGCTCACTGAGGGTGATAATTGACCAAAGTTTAATGAAAATCCTTTGAGGGGTAAAGGAGATATGGAACGGACAAAAAATTCAAAGTTTTAAACTCATGACCTTCAAATGTGACCTTGACCTTGAGTTGGCATGGTTCATTTATAGGTTCTGCACATCAGCTCACTGAGGGGGATAATTGACCAAAGTTTAATGAAAATCTATTAAATGGTTCGGAAGATATGGAGCGGACAAGAAAAAGTTACGGACTGACAGACAGACTGACAGAGAGACGGATGGACAGACATGGGTTCTGCACATCAGCTCACTGTGAAGAATATTTGACCAAAGTTTAATGTAAATCCTTCCAAGGGTAAAGGAGATATGGAACGGACAAAAAATTCAAAGTTTCAAACTCGTGACCTTCAACCATAATCTTGACCTTGAGTCGGCATTGTTCATTTATAGGTTCTGCACACCAGCTCACTGAGATGAATAATTGACCAAAGTTTAATGAAAATCTATTAAAGGGTTCAGGAGATACCGAGCGGACAAGAAAAAGTTACGGACAGACGGATGGACAGATGAGAGACGGACACACGGACATGGGTTCTGCACATCAGCTCACTGTGAAGAATATTTGACCAAAGTTTAAATTCCAAGTTTCAATCTCGTGACCTTCAACCATGATCTTGACCTTGAGTTGGCATGGTTCATTTATGGGTTCTGCACACCAGCTCACTGAAACGAATAATTGAACAAAGTTTAATGAAAATCTATCAAAGGGTTCAGGAGATATGGAGCGAACAAGAAAGTGTTACAGACAGACAGACGGACAGACAGAAGGACAGACGAAGGCCATTCCTTCGCGGCGGGGGATTAAAAATTGATAACCAGTGCTTCAGCTGAAGTGCACGACCCGCCGGATGCTTTTAGCTTTACGAGTGTTACCATATATGGGTATGGCGGCCATTTTGGTCATGTGACCTGGACCTAAAACGGTTCCCCCAATAAATGTGCCTTATCGTAAGGAGCAAAAATATATCTTATACTTTAGTACTGTATTCTGAATCTGCAGGGTAAAATGCATTCTCACTTTTCCAATACAAAAGCATATGTGTCAAAGTTTGACCTAGGCACAAAGAAGGTCAAGGTCAACCCAGGTTCACCATTTTAGCAATTTATGATGGGCCTACATCCCAGATGCTATTTATCAAGTTTCGTGGAAATCTGCCCAGTGGTTCTGGAGAAGACTATTTTTGAAGGGTTTTTACCATATATGGCTTGGCGGCCATTTTGGTCATGTGACCTAGACCCCATGAGCAAATTTTGGTTTCCCCCATCCCATAGAGGCTCCGTATGAAATTTAACTTAAATCAGCCCAACGGTTTCCGAGGAGAAGCAGTTCGAAAATTTTCACATATTTCGCCTCGGTGAGGCTATACTAAATGGAATATTAGTTTTCTCAAGTTCATTGGTTAGATCTCATTGATATCTATCAGTATGCCAAAAATTGTTCAAATATTCCAAGCGGTTAAGTCACTATCACCAATTTTCACAAACGGGTTACGGACGGAGAGACAGACAGACAATATATGGCTTGGCGGCCATTTTGGTCATGTGACCTGGTACCCATGAGCAAATTTTGGTTTCCCCCAACCCATAGAGGCTCCATATGAAATTTGACTTCAATCGGCCCAACAGCTTCCGAGGAGAAGCAGTTCGAAAATTTTCACATTTTTTGCCTCGGCGAGGCTATACTAAATGGAATGTAATATTTTTCAAGTTCATTGGTTAGATCTCATTGATATCTATCAGTATGCCAAAAATTGTTAAAATATTCCAAGCGGTTAAGTCACTATCACCAATTTTCACAAACGGGTTACGTACGGACAGACAGACTGACAATGACAGACTGACAGAATGACAGACTGACAGAATGACAGAATGACACGGTGATTTTAGGGCACTCTTAGAAAATCAACCGACTTCAGTCGGTCGCTTTTTCTTCGGGTCGTGCAATGTCAACTTCTATGTAGATTATGCTGCTTCTCGTGCTAGAAATTCCCGCCATTCAGTCTTGCTTTTAGTATATCACACACTGCGCTTGTGCACTAGTTGCATGAATAAAGGTGCTTACAGCAACCATAAATGTAAATGGCTGTTTTCCCATTTGGGCATATTTGTGCTTACAATGTCATCGTATATAAGAATGACCTTGCCACATCTAAGCCACCAGGCACAACAAATTTGTTAATTTCAAACAGTGAAGGTCCTGAAGAGACAGCTTGTGCATGCAGGCTGGTCTGAACCATAGCTGGTCACATAGGCGATTAAAATTGGTTCGCCAATTGAGTTACCCTCTTAAAATAAAGTCGTTACTTACTTACTTACTTAAAATTCAATCAGTGGTTTAGGAAAAGATGCCGTTTGAAGAAATTGTTTAGGGATGCAAGCATGGACACACACACGCACTGAGGATAGACAAAATATGATCACAAAAGCTCACCTTGTCACTACATGACAGGCGAGCTAAAAACAGGTGATACATCAGTTGCAGATCTTGGTGTCTCACAAATTTCCTGAGCAAGGCTCAGACCACTGACACATGAAAAGATAAGGTATCCACTTTGTAGAGTAATAATAGTATCTCGCTTTAGCCCAACTTCACTTTACAGGCTTTCAAGGACAATTCCACTGTTCTGTTTACTTAGTTTACCCCAAGTAAAATATCTCCCAGTCAAACTTTACATATATGTATAATTTCCCACTAACTTAGTTTCAACAGCCAGCTACTGCTGACTGACTGATGAAATGTTTACGCCAAGGGTCCGGTTGTTCAAAGCATCATTAGTTTAACCCATAAAATGTTAATCAGTTGTTATCTGCTTTGCCGTCTGCCGGTTACCTTAAAAGTAATTTTTGCAAACAGTGTGGATCCAGATCAGACTGTTCCTGTAGCAGCAGTCTGATCTGTGTCCACACTGTTTGCCTGTGTGCAATAATATTTTTAAAAAAAATGAAAAAAAAAAAAATCAGCAGACGACATAAGCAGAAGATATTTTAAGATGTAGTTTTTCTCGGCATTTTAGGGGTTAATAAGTATCTATCTAATACAGTGGTATTTTGGCTGAATAAATGTGAGCTACTTTTGCAAAATGCAAAAGCTACTCACATTTTTTTTTCAGCAAAAAATATATTAGCAAATCTGCCATATCAAACGATCAAAGATTTAATGATATCATCTAAGGACATTGTTAGTTTTGAACAACTGAGCAAAGGTATTTTTGAGACAAAGCACTGACCATGCTTAACCCATTTTGTACCGGAAACGCCTAAACGGGTAATTGGCAAACAGTGCAGGCCCAGATCAGACGCTGCAGAACGGGGCGTCTGATCTGGGCCTACACTGTTTGCAAAAATTCAGCCATTTTCCCAATCAAATTTGAAGAAAACACCACCTGACATCCCTAAATTTTGAAATTAACCCCTGCTATATTTAAGGAGGAAAAATCCATTTGGTACAAAAAGGGTTAACAGCGTGGACCCACATATTTGACATAGGAGGTCATGTGGTTTGGCTGGAGCTATAACAAGAAAAACGCCAAAAGGCATTATGGACGGGTTTTTGAAAAAAAGGTTAACCAAAAGGTAAACCGGGACGCCCGGACGCCCGCACGGACATCGCTATTCTAAAGGATGGAATTTTTCCTTGAAAAACCCGTCCAAAAAGAATGAAAAAAGAAAGAAACAAAAAAGACCAAAAAAAAAAAAAAATGTCTCCACCGGGGTTTGAACTCACGCCCCTCAGATTCATAGTCAACAATAGGATTCGTAGTCCAGCACTCTATCCACTACACTGGCATTTGAAAAAAGGTTAACCAAAAGGTAAACCTGAAAAACACAAGTTTGAAAAATGACAATTTCCGCCAAAATTTTAGTCTTTTGCGCCATTTATGGATAATACATGAAAGCGGTACCTCCACTTATGCATCAGTCCTGATATTAAAACAATCTGCTACAGAATAGATGAAAAATATCACTTTGCAAAAAGGTTAACCAAAAGGTAAACCTGGGACGACGCCCGCCCGCCCGCAGGACGCCCGCCTGCCCGGACATCGCTATTTTAAAGGACGGATTTTTTTAAAAACCCGTCCAACAAAAACCCAAACAAAACAGGCTTTACAAAACAGCATACCAACCTCCATTTTCTTTACTTTTCTGGCCAGTTTTTCTTTGTGGCATATCTTCAGAGCTTTCTTGTTATAATGGAGTGCCTCCTCAATCTTCCCTTCCTCAACAAGCTTCTTGCCACGGTGAATGTACTTGTTGAACCTTATTTGGTCTTCCTCTGACAATTCTTCCTCATTGTTCTGTATCTCTAAATATGTACACAAAATAAACAAGACTGAGTTGTCGTTGGTGAATGACTAAAATACCCCTCACCATGAGCAAGCAACAATGAATGGAATTTCAATCAAACATTTTTGAGCACATGAGGAACATGTGTAAAATTTCATGAACCCCGATGATATGCGTCAGATTTTGACGATGATCTTACTCGTGTGAGGTCTCATAGATGCAAAGCCACTATCAAGTTTGGTGAAAATTGGTAGGTAAACACAGACTGTAGAGTCCTGAAAAGACTAATTTCGGCATTATATGAAGAACAAAGGGATATCGTCGGATTTTGACGATGATTTAACTCGTGAGAGGTCTCGTGGATGCAATGCCATGTACATGTATCAAGTTTGATGTACAGTCCAAAAACGGCTAATATCAGCATTATTTGAAGAACAAAGGCCCATAACTCCTGTGATATGTGTTCGATACTGACAATGATCGAACTCGTGTGAGGTCCCACGGATACATTGCCATGACTTATTGGACTCCTTCAGCATGATTTTACTCATCCTGCATGACCAACAAGACCAAGGACATGTAGATTTTAGTAACATTCATAGGGACTTGATAAATTTTTTTATTTTATACTGAGCAGTAAAATCAATGCATATCTGAAACAAACTAGAGCTGTCAGAGGATCTGACTATAGCCCCGCTTCAGCGCTGTCAGAGAAGAAAGTTATTTAAGCTGCAGAGAAAACAGTTATGAACAAGAAATAACTGTTGAAAATTTTACATTATCTGGAAAAACTCTAAGAGTTGTGAGCCCTTGTCCCTCATTTCAATGAGCATGATACATTACCAGAATGTCCATGTTTATACTAAATTTCATCTTCCATTTTTCAATGTTCAAAGGGTAATAACTCCTAAAGTAGGCAAATCAGAGTCAGGGTTCCTGCGCTCTGCACATTGTCTCATGGTGCTTTACACTTGTGTGAAGTGTCATGAAAATATCTCAAATGGTTTGTGAGTTATGGAGCTGACACAGTCAAAATTGCCTTTTTAAATGTTCAAAGGGCAATAACTCCTAAAGTAGGCAAACCAGAGTTATGGTTCCTGCACTCTGCACATCATCTCAAGGTGCTTTTCATTTATTTGAAGTTTCATGAAAATATCAGAAACGGTTATGGAGCGGACATAGTTAAAATTGCCATTTTTTAATATTCAAAAGCCTATAACTGAAAAAGTAGACAATCCAGAGTTTGGGTTCCTGCGCTCTGCACACGTAATATGGTGCTTTACATTTGTGTGAAGTTTCATAAAATTATCTCAAACGGTTTTTGAGTTATCGAGCAAAGACGGCTAAAATTGATATTTTTCAATATTCAAAGGGAAATAACTCAAAAATTAGGCAATCCAGAGTTATGGTTCCTGCACTCTGCACACCATCTCATGGTGTTTAATGTTTGTGTGAAGTTTCATGAAAATATGTGAATGGGTTTTAAAGTTATGGAGCGGACACGAAAATTGTTAACAGACACAGACAGACACACAGACAGACACA
Organism: Lucinisca nassula; assembly: GCA_963580285.1. Taxonomy (NCBI): domain Eukaryota; kingdom Metazoa; phylum Mollusca; class Bivalvia; order Lucinida; family Lucinidae; genus Lucinisca; species Lucinisca nassula. The sequence continues at coordinate 129,082,516 of OY757022.1, read as the reverse complement.
CAGAAAATACGAAAACCAGAGTTATGGTTCTTGCGCTCTGCACATTGTCTCATAGTGCTTAACATTTGTGTGAAGTTTCATGAAATTATCTCAAACGGTTTTCGAGTTATGAAGCGGACACTGTTAAAATTGCCATTTTTCAATGTTCAAAGGGCAATAACTCCAAAAATAAGCAATGCAGAGTTATGGTTCCTGCGCTCTGCACATCGTCTCATAGTGCTTAACATTTGTGTGAAGTTTCCTAAAAATATCTCAAACGGTTTTCGAGTTATGAAGCGGACACAATTAAAATTGCCATTTTTCAATGTTCAAAGGGCAATAACTCCAAAAGTAGGCAATCCACAGTTATAATTCCTTCGCTCTGCACATTGTCTTATGGTGTTTAACATTTGTGTGAAGTTTCATGAAAATATGTTAAGCAGATACAAAGTTATGGAGCCAACACAAATTAACGGAATCACGGAATTACGGAAAATGTTCAAAGGGCAATAACTCCAAAAGTAGGCAATCCACAGTTATAATTCCTTCGCTCTGCACATTGTCTTATGGTGTTTAACATTTGTGTGAAGTTTCATGAAAATATGTTAAGCAGATACAAAGTTATGGAGCCAACACAAACTAGAGCTGTCAGAGGATCTGACTATAGCCCCGCTTCAGCGCTGTCAGAGAAGAAAGTTATTTAAGCTGCAGAGAAAACAGTTATGAACAAGAAATAACTGTTGAAAATTTTACATTATCTGGAAAAACTCTAAGAGTTGTGAGCGCTTGTCCCTCATTTCAATGAGCATGATACATTACCAGAATGTCCATGTTTATACTAAATTTCATCTCCCATTTTTCAATGTTCAAAGGGTAATAACTCCTAAAGTAGGCAAATCAGAGTCAGGGTTCCTGCGCTCTGCACATTGTCTCATGGTGCTTTACACTTGTGTGAAGTGTCATGAAAATATCTCAAATGGTTTGTGAGTTATGGAGCTGACACAGTCAAAATTGCCTTTTTAAATGTTCAAAGGGCAATAACTCCTAAAGTAGGCAAACCAGAGTTATGGTTCCTGCACTCTGCACATCATCTCAAGGTGCTTTTCATTTATTTGAAGTTTCATGAAAATATCAGAAACGGTTATGGAGCGGACATAGTTAAAATTGCCATTTTTTAATATTCAAAAGCCTATAACTGAAAAAGTAGACAATCCAGAGTTTGGGTTCCTGCGCTCTGCACACGTAATATGGTGCTTTACATTTGTGTGAAGTTTCATAAAATTATCTCAAACGGTTTTTGAGTTATCGAGCAAAGACGGCTAAAATTGATATTTTTCAATATTCAAAGGGAAATAACTCAAAAATTAGGCAATCCAGAGTTATGGTTCCTGCACTCTGCACACCATCTCATGGTGTTTAATGTTTGTGTGAAGTTTCATGAAAATATGTGAATGGGTTTTAAAGTTATGGAGCGGACACGAAAATTGTTAACAGACACAGACAGACACACAGACAGACACACAGAAAATACGAAAACCAGAGTTATGGTTCTTGCGCTCTGCACATTGTCTCATAGTGCTTAACATTTGTGTGAAGTTTCATGAAATTATCTCAAACGGTTTTTTCGAGTTATGAAGCGGACACTGTTAAAATTGCCATTTTTCAATGTTCAAAGGGCAATAACTCCAAAAATAAGCAATGCAGAGTTATGGTTTCTGCGCTCTGCACATCGTCTCATAGTGCTTAACATTTGTGTGAAGTTTCCTAAAAATATCTCAAACGGTTTTCGAGTTATGAAGCGGACACAATTAAAATTGCCATTTTTCAATGTTCAAAGGGCAATAACTCCAAAAGTAGGCAATCCACAGTTATAACTCCTTCGCTCTGCACATTGTCTTATGGTGTTTAACATTTGTGTGAAGTTTCATGAAAATATGTTAAGCAGATACAAAGTTATGGAGCCAACACAAATTAACGGAATCACGGAATTACGGAAAATGTTCAAAGGGCAATAACTCCAAAAGTAGGCAATCCACAGTTATAATTCCTTCGCTCTGCACATTGTCTTATGGTGTTTAACATTTGTGTGAAGTTTCATGAAAATATGTTAAGCAGATACAAAGTTATGGAGCCAACACAAATTAACGGAATCACGGAATTACGGAATGACAGAAGGACATGGCAAATCCAATATAGCCCCACTTTTTCAAAGCGGGGCTATAATTAACGGAATCACGGAATTACGGAATGACAGATGGACATGGCAAATCCAATATAGCCCCACTTTTTCAAAGCGGGGCTATAATAAAAATTATATCAATCAATAGTGAAATGATATTGTATCATTTCACATGTGATTGATACCATTTATATCATTTCACTGTAGCGCACCGGAACTACTTTTTTGTTTACGTTCTGGTCGAAAAAAAAGGTTAATTTTCCTTTTATTTACTAAAAATAATAATTCCTTATGCAGTTAGAACATATTTTGAAGGGTGGCATTAAAATTGAATGAACAGGCGCCATATCTGACAACAACAGCGCTGTGATTTTGAACATCTCCCTTTTCATGCTTTTGCTGACACACAACACGGGCATAATTAAAATACTCCTCACAGATTTAGGATTAGCTGTCTTTGTTACAAATGGTCTACAAGGCGTACAAGTTCACTGAATGGCTGAGTAAGAGTTTGTGCGAGGAAATCTGTGCTCAAATCAGCGTGTGTTTTTTTTTTTTTTTTTTGAAAAACTGACCACGACGACTACTACACATGGAATCAATTATACAGTGGCTGAGTGCAAACATAAAATGGACTTCAAATAAGCACAATGCATTCTGTAGCCTACCTTGAAAAGCATTCTTTGAACTAACTAGAAATGGTGTTTGTAAAACACAATGCCCCCAACCTTTGCTTGTCCTTAGATGGCAAAATATTCAACAAATATTGTTAAAGACTCAAAAACATACAACAAGAATTCCCCCGAAGGCTATGTCGCGCCTGTGGAGGCGCAAAGTCACCAAACCATGAAATCTAGGTCAAGGTCAAACATGGATGCCTGCATAAAAATTTCACTCCTAGTTCCAAGCATGTACCAAGTATCATCAATGAAACTCTTAACGAGAATTCTATGTTTTTTAATTAAAGGGGAAATAATTCAAGAAGGGGAGATAATTTGGACAAGAAAAAAAATACGGGTCAACTATTTTTTCATGAGGAACTCATATATGAAATTTCAAAACACTAGCATACACGGTTCTGAAGATATGCTATGCACCAGAAAGCAACACAATTGAGTAGCAAAAAATTACAAAGGGCCATAACTCTAACAAAATTTTATCGAATTGGTTGAAAATTTAATCAGGTAGTCTCCTCCTTAGTCCCAATCACTATACCAAATATCAAGGCTGTAGCTCAAATACTTTTTGAGATATCTTGCTAACGAGAATTCTATGTTATTTAATTAAAGGGGAAATAATTCAAGAAGGGGAGATAATTTGGACAAGAAAAAAAATACGGGTCAACTATTTTTTCATGAGGAACCCATATATGAAATTTCAAAACACTAGCATACACGGTTCTAAAGATATGCTATGCACCAGAAAGCAACACAATTGAGTGGCAAAAAATTACAAAGGGCCATAACTCTAACAAAATTTTATAGAATTGGTTGAAAATTTAATCAGGTAATCTCCTCCTTAGTCCCAATCACTATACCAAATATCAAGGCTGTAGCTCAAATACTTTTTGAGATATCTTGCTAACGAGAATTCTATGTTATTTAATTAAAGGGGAAATAATTCAAGAAGGGGAGATAATTTGGACAAGAAAAAAAATACGGGTCAACTATTTTTTCATGAGGAACCCATATATGAAATTTCAAAACACTAGCATACACGGTTCTAAAGATATGCTATGCACAAGAAAGCGTGACGTAACAACGGACTAACAGACGAACGGACGAACGGACGGACAAGCCAGAAGCAATATGCCCCCCAACTTTTTTAAAGTTGGGGGCATAATCAAATCAGGTCATCTACTCATCACCACCAATCTATTCACCAACTTTCAAGGCTCTAGCTCTTATAGTTTTTGAGATATTTTGCTGAAAAGATTTTATAAAAAAAAATTTCAAAGGACAATAACTCTTGAAAGGGGCACAATCTAGATGCGAAAAAAAAAAAATGCATCTCCTAATTTTCCATGAGGAATCCATACATAAAATTTCAAAACCCTAGCATACACAGTTCTAAAGATAAGCTATGCATCACAAAGCATATATAGAGGTACAATGTAACGAGAATTCTATGTTATTTAATTAAAGGGGAAATAATTCAAGAAGGGGAGATAATTTGGACAAGAAAAAAAATACTGGTCAACTATTTTTTCATGAGGAACCCATATATGAAATTTCAAAACACTAGCATACACGGTTCTAAAGATATGCTATGCACCAGAAAGAAACACAATTGAGAGGCAAAAAATTATAAAGGGCCATAACTTTAACAAAATTTTATAGAATTGGTTGAAAATTTAATCAGGTAGTCTCCTCCTTAGTCCCAATCACTATACCAAATATCAAGGCTGTAGCTCAAATACTTTTTGAGATATCTTGCTAACGAGAATTCCATGTTATTTAATTAAAGGGGAAATAATTCAAGAAGGGGAGATAATTTGGACAAGAAAAAAAATACGGGTCAACTATTTTTTCATGAGGAACCCATATATGAAATTTCAAAACACTAGCATACACGGTTCTAAAGATATGCTATGCACCAGAAAGCAACACAATTGAGTGGCAAAAAATTAAATTTTATAGAATTGGTTGAAAATTTAATCAGGTAATCTCCTCCTTAGTCCCAATCACTATACCAAATATCAAGGCTGTAGCTCAAATACTTTTTGAGATATCTTGCTAACGAGAATTCTATGTTATTTAATTAAAGGGGAAATAATTCAAGAAGGGGAGATAATTTGGACAAGAAAAAAATACGGGTCAACTATTTTTTCATGAGGAACCCATATATGAAATTTCAAAACACTAGCATACACGGTTCTAAAGATATGCTATGCACAAGAAAGCGTGACGTACGAACAGACTAACGGACGGACAAGCCAGAAGCAATATGCCCCCCAACTTTTTTAAAGTTGGGGGCATAAAAATGCTGAATCCAAAATGGCGATTTGTTTATGCTTTGAAACTGACAGTTGTGACGTCATGTAGCCAGGTCAAAATCATGATGTCACCGTTTCAGGTCGATAAATTACCGTAAGTGTCCTAATAAATTATAAAATAAAAAGAACATTAACTTTTTTTTGGCGGATACCAAAAGTATTTCATCTTGTGCATTGAAAACATCCTTATTTTCACTTGTACTTCGCACTTGTGAAAATTATGATGTTTTCAACACACTCGATGAAACATTTTTGGTATCCACCTCAAAAAAGTAAATATCCTCTATAACTCATCCTCCAAAATTTTTACTTGTCATGGTACTTGCATGAAGCTACCTCTCAAGGACTCTTCTACAAGTCTGCAAGCAGCAATGGCGAGACTGCGCTTAGGTAATAAGTCATTTATGACAATGGAATCTTCCACCTAATAAAACTGGAGTGGTCCACTTCCAATAATAGGGGTGTCAGGCTTGTTTCATTTGTGGTAAGTTTTACAGAAAAGTATGAACTTTAAGCAAACAGTGTAGACCTAGATCAGGTGCTGTGTTCTGTGGCATCTGATCTGGGTCTACACTATTTGCCAATGTCCCAAAAATGGGATGGGTTAATTGGTGGCCTTTGGCTTTTTTTTGTGTGGTGACGGGTTGGTTTTATTCCCTTTCAAGACTATTCACTTATTTCGAGCTAATCGTTGGCAAAAACCAGAGTACCCAGAGGAAAACGTCTGACTTGAAGTTGCAGAACTTGGCATCTCACATATGGCTCTGACAGTATGACCTAAATAATGTTGACTGGGTTGCTAAAGTTTTCATGGTTGTGACAGGCACTCTGGATAAGGTATTTGTTTGTGCTGATGTTCAAATCCTGGCCTGAGGGAGGCTTGAAAATATCAGATCATTGTATTCAGTAGGAAGATTATAAGAATCTTATATGGGTGTGAGGGGTGGATAGAAAAATCCGTCCCAAGGGTCACTGTCCAGCATCACAAGGATTGCCGAGTGATGCCAGACAGTGATCCCAAGGGACAGATTTTTCTATCCACCCCTCACACCCATATAGGATTCTTTTTCTTGCATACCTTCCATTTCTTAGCGCAGATTTATAATGCTGCAGTCACTTCGGTTACCGCCGTCCGCAATATTGTGATGACACTGCAGGAATGTTTGGTGACTTCATGTTACGTGCTGTGACGTCAACCTTAACGACGACATATACGAGGTCATAATCAACAAGTGCATTTATCAAACACGTGATTATATTCGATTTTGGGTCGGAACACCAGGGTCAGAACATAAATTTCTATCCCAGGGTAAATCACGGATTTCCTTGTCTGGTGTTCAAGAAAAAAAGGGGTCTAGGAAGTATCATCAACTACTCTCCTTATGGAATGATAAGAAAAGCAAGTATGACATCATATAAAAAAAAACTTTACTTGGATCAAGTCTAATAGAGTAACATTCCTACATTAAAACCACCTAAGGGACTGGTCTTTTAAGACCATTTTTAACAGTCCCAAAGGTGGCCTCTTATTACAGAACACTGGGTATAGAAATCACACAGAAAAGCTGAGACCTTGTCAATATGTTTAAAAGATGAATTGGGAATGGATACACTTTCAGTGGAGGCAACTCCTTCAAAAGTATTTTTGTCTCCCATGTCAAAAGGGGTCAACTCTAAAAGAAAAGAATTTGCTCCTGAGGAGAAATTCTTTACTTTAAGAGTAGAAGAGTAGACCCCTTTTTCAATGGTACAGGGCTGGCAGAAAAGCGAACAGGAAGTCCCGAAAGTTGTCTCTCTTTGAAAATTGACAGAAAAATCTGGCAGGTGTTCCCATTCCCCTTAAGCTGGTCTCAATTGAAAATGGGGTCTACTCTTAAAAGGAGCATGACAGCTCAGTGGTTAGTGCACTTGCCTCTGATGTTACAGGTCCCGGGTTCGATCCCCGGCAGCGGTGATAAAATTTTTTCGGTGTCCAAACATGCTCCATTGGCATCATTTGCAGGGATGAATGTCATAAAGTGCACCGTCCTTCGGATCAGGACGTTAACTGGAGACCCCCTGTGCAGGGAGAATCATCCCCTGTGCAGGTTAAAGAACCCTAACACAATTACATGATTGTAGGCGTTCATTCTGCAAAACTGGAGTGTACATAATATACATCGTCTGTGTCCCCTCCTGGGGTTTAGGCGAAACCAGAAGAGAGATAGATAGATCAATAGTGGAATTTAGATAGATAGATCAATAGTGGAACCTGCCCTACATCGTAGTGTAGATTATATTTTCTTGTCCTTTGGGATCATTGATTTCATTGTGGAATTTTGAAAATATCTGAGGGTCACTGATGAGGCCTAATTGGCCAAAACTAGCTAGTCTGGCCCAGAAAACATATTTTTCAGTTCTGTGGTGTATTCCTTGCTTCCAAAGGATAACCCATTTGTAGAACATATTTAACTTCACTACAGCTGGTGTGTGGGAATGTGTGGCGGCGGTAAAACGTCTCCCTGCCCTACATCATAGTGTAGATTATATTTTCTTGTCCTTTGGGATCATTGATTCCATTGTGGAATTTTGAAAATATCTGAGGGTCACTAATGAGGCCTTATTGGCCGAAACTAGCTAGTCTGGCCCAAAAAACATATACACTCCATATTTTTCAGTTCTGTGGTGTATTCCTTGCTTCCAAAGGATAACCCTTTTATAGAACATATTTCAATGTTGTACAAATTAGCCAAAAAGCTACACAGCAATGGCATGGGCACCCAGAGCAGATTCAGATTTGTTAACACATCTAGTCTGATGAGTCTAAATTATCTTTCATTTTATCCATAAAGACTTGCGAACTAATAGGATTCTTCAAACACACATGCACATATGTACATGCATGCACACACACTCACTCACTCCAACACACTCACTCACATGCTTAGGGTGGAAAATGTTGTTACCTTTCAATAAGGCTGACAAGATTAATCGTATAATCGATTAATCGATCAATAAATTCCACAAAGACGATTATCATTTATGATTTGCTTTAAATCGGTTACTTGATAGGTACAATTTACTACCCAAAGTCATGCCTAAAATAGCTGGATGTGTGGCAAACAGTGCAGACCCTGATGAGACGCCGCATTATGCGGCGTCTCATCTGGGTCTACACTGTTTGCTCAGGCCTGTCTGTTCAAATATACATATGGTAAAGTGCAACATATGGTAAGAGTCATGCTCAGACAGAAAGTCAGAGAGGTAAAATCATGACAAAAACCTTAGCAATTACTAATCGATTATCGATCGCAATGACAGGACCGATAATCGATAATCTTTTCAGCTCCGATTAGCCAGCCCTACCTTTCAATGAGGAGCGTGAGATATGAACTCCAGACAACCTGTTACTGGTTTCCTCTACTTCCATGTCTTACTGATACCAATAACCTGAAATTGAAAGTTTTTGCATAAAGCTAGAAGCCCCTGTGGCGCAGTGGTTATGCTACTCGCCTTGTAAACCAGGGATCGCAGGATCGATCCCGGGCTTCTCCAGACTTTCGGATGAGTCTTTAAAACCGAGGTCCCGTCTCCGTATGACCTTAGCTGTTGGTGGGACATAAAACTAAAACTCACTCACTTTACATTAAGCTCCAGATAAGGAGTGAATATGAAAATTTTAACCCTTCTCTTGCTGAATATTCATTTAAGCCACACCCATTTCTGTCTATCAACCAATCAAATTACTTGATGTAATATATTGCTACAAATTCATAAACTGAATGCCAAACAGTGTAGATCCTGATCAGATGGCTTCTTCAGAAGCCATCTGATCTGGATCTACACTGTTTGCAAAGATAGGGGTTGTCGTGAACAGCAAGATAAGACTTCTTCAGAAGCCATCTGATCTGGATCTACACTGTTTGCAAAGATAGGGGTTGTCGTGAACAGCAAGATAAGACTTCTTCAGAAGCCATCTGATCTGGATCTACACTGTTTGCAAAGATAGGGGTTGTCGTGAACAGCAAGATAAGACTTCTTCAGAAGCCATCTGATCTGGATCTACACTGTTTGCAAAGATAGGGGTTGTCGTGAACAGCAAGATAAGGGTTAACACTAATCCTGCTGAAAACAACAAACCCTGCCTTTGCAAACAGTGTAGAACCAGATCAGATGGCTTCTGAAGAAGCATCTGATCAGGATCTACACTGTCTGCCATACAGTTTATGAATTTGAACAAATACATTTTATTACACAATCCATTATATAACTTGCTGTGATGTATTTTTGGATATTGGATGAGTATTAAGACTCGAGTATTTTGCTTCTTCTTTGAGTGTTTATTTAATTTGAGGTTTAACGTCCCCGTCAACACTGTAAAGGTCATTTTGGAGACGTTGCTTCCAATTTTGTGGGACTTTTACCCGACATGGAGATGAAATGACATCTCAAGCCCTGTCGCCCAATGAAACCAACAGGGTTAATTAGCATGGACGGTCCGCCTCACACTGCAGTTCCTGGACAGACTTAGATCCTCTAAGCGGTTTACCAGTGCTAGTGTGCGGGCCGGATTCAGCTCTGCATGGAAGCATCAGGCAGCCCATATGTTTCTTCAAGCCCCTATGGGCAGGGGCCGATTCTTCTTTGAGTGAGCAGTGCAAATGTTGTTATATATGAAGAACATTTGTCACTTTTATTGTTCTTGGGCATTAGAAAACACAATTCTGTGGAATTATTGCATCAAGACTTAGAACTGTGTTCAGTAAATTCTGAAATTGCCAACAGGACCCTTTATGCCATAGTTCCATAATTTCTTGTCTGGAAGTGAAAACAGGTTGTCGCTTGTGATCAAAAGTAAGGAAAACCTATTGATTAACAATAAAATTAAGGCGATCGCTATTGACAGCCGGCTGTCGACAGCGAATTCGCTATTGACAGCCAGCAAACTGAATTGATGAAAATGGGTTATTGCAAATTTAATGTATGTTTTACTTTATAAACATTTATGGACAGATTATTTAATATAATTTATTATATAATGGCTTCAGGTATTGTGATTATCCTGTCAGTTGGTCTCTACCATGGAACCTGCTAAAGTAGTGATATTACCAGCTGTTCCAATGATTTGGTGGCTGTCTATCTTCTGATACATATCATTTCTATGACTAAGAATATTGTGAAGCCTTATTAATCTTCTTAATGCAAACAAATATTTACTGTTTTGCCTGTGACCAAGGCTATTGTCAGTGGAAATTCCTGAGTTTTTAGCTCACCTGAGCCAAAGGCTCATAGGTGATCTTATAGTATGGTAAGGCTCCGTTGTCTGTCTGTCGCCTGTTGTCTGTCAACATTTTCAAACATCTTCTCCTCTGAAACCCCCAAGGCCAATCGGAGTCATATTTCATGTGGAGCATCCATGGGATGGGGGAACGAAAGTTTGTTCGCAGGGTTCAGGTCACATGACCAAGATGGCCGCCATGCCCATATAAGGTAAAAACCCTTCAAAAATCTTCTCCGAAACTAGTGGGCCCATTGGCCTGAAACTTGGGATGTAGTATTAGGGACTCGGGTCCATCATATTTTGTTCAAATGATAAGCCTTGGATGACCTTGACCAATTTTAGGCCAAGGTCACGTTTGGTCGCATAGACTTTTGTATGGGGAAAAGTCAAAACTGTATTTTTTGGAAACTATTGCAGCCTGTGATCTGAAAATTAGTAGATACAGTAAGCTAAATGGGTGGATGAAACTACATGAGTATTCAAGGTCAAGGTCATTCTTTGACCTTTTTTCAAGGTCATTCAAACATGAGAAATAAAACCTATTGGACGGGTATTTCAAGGAAAAATTCTGTCCTTTAGAATAGCGATGTCCGTGCAGGTGTCCCCGTCCCGGTTTACCTTTTGGTTAATTTTTCTCAGAAACCTCAAAGCCATTTGTAACAAAATTTCATATGAAAGTTTTTAAGAACAAGGAAATGACAATTAACAGGGCTTCCGTTAGGCGGACGTACGGCGTATATTACGTCCTGAAATAGCTTCCAGACGCCCAAATTAAACATCAAAGACGTATAAACCCGCCCACTTTTAGCAGTTTGTAAAAAGTTTGCTCCGCCTTCTTAGCTGAAACCGCTTTCTGTGTTTATTGAGTACTAAGGACTTCCCATTTTCTGCCTGCGCAGTATTATATTGACAGTCAGAATCACGTGCGTCGGCACACCTTTGATCGTCATCGGTGTGTGAAAAACGTGTCGAGGTGATTGCTCGGGTGTTTGCATATAATTAAACGGATTAGTAGTTGAGGACAAACTAATTATCTCATTGACGATAAGTTTTTTTTAATCCTGTAAACTTGTTACTGTTTAAATTAAAGCGGGTCGTAATTTAGGCGATTGGTAGTGAGATTATCATTAGCGATGCAAAGTGTGACAATAGTTTCAGATAGATACGCATTTTTTTCTTGAAAAAATAGCAGGTGTTCACTAGGTGAAAATAATTTATAAAATCCCAAAATCAACTAGAAATGTGTCCAGACGACACAGATGCCCCCGCCAAGGGCCCCGCCTCATCCTGAAAATCCATGTTGCAACAAAATTTTCTAAGTGTGTGACCTTGTCATCAGGAACATTTGTGAGAAGTTATATTGAAATTGGTGAAAAAATGTAAGCTCTAGAGCAATGACAAAGTTTTTCTAAAAATAGCCACAGTGACCTTGACCTTGAAAGTCGACCTCCCTCGAGGTATTGTCATAAGGAACATTTGTGTGAAGTTATATTGAAATCAGTGAAGAAATGTAGTCGCTAGAGCGATGACAAAGTTTTTCTAAAAATAGCCACAGTGACCTTGACCTTGAAAGTCAAACTCGCTCGAGATATTGTCATAAGGAACATTTGTGTGAAGTTATATTGAAATCAGTGAAGAAATATAGACGCTAGAGCTATGTTGTGCGAGGGGATAATTAAAAATTTGTAAAAGTATGTGACCTTGACCTTGAGCTCATGGGCATGGGTTGGGGTATCGCTGAATAAAAAGGACAGGTATCTAACATCATACCAAATATCAACTCAATCCATCGCACAATTTGGAAAATATCAACTCTTAAAATATATATTTAAAAATTTCTAAGTCCATGACCTTGACCTTGAGGCCATGGGCATGGGTGGGGGTATCGCTGAATAAAACTTTGGACCTATATCTATAATCATACAAAATATGAACCTATTCCATCAAATGGTTTGGAAAATTTAAGTTCTAAAATGTTCAAGTCTACCTGTTACAAAAACCTTAACCTGAGTCTTTAACACTGAAAATTTCCAAGTCTATGACCTTGACCTTGAGGTCACAGGCATGGGTGGGGGTATTGCTTAATAAAACTTTGGACCTATATCTATCATCATACCAAAGATGAACCAGTTCCATCAAATGGTTAGGAAAATATGAGTTCTAAAAGTTCAGGCTCTACCTGTTACAAAAACTTTATAACCCGAGGTTACAGGATCACGTATGTACGTACGTACATACGTACACACACATGTACAGACGGACGTACACATGTACGCACGTACGGAAAACCGAAAAACTATATGCCCCCGGCATCATATGATGCGGGGGCATTAAAAACTACTGCTGACTCGTCTATGTCTGCTCCAATTGACCAAAGTTGCACATGTTTCTGCCTGTTTGTCTGAAGCAGTTCCGAGCATTTAGAGTACAATGAAGACTCGAAGCGTATGTTTTGCAAAAATTTGGCAAAAATCTTTTACAAAGAATTATTCTTAATTCTTTTTAATCCATATAATTATGACAGTCGGTGTCAGGTTTGTTTTATTTGTGTTAAGTTCTACAAACAGTGTAGACAGATCAGACGCTATGTTCTGTGGCGTCTGATCTGGGTCTACATGGTTTGGTGTGTGTGTGTGAATTCGGGTTTAACGTCGCTTTCAACAATTTTTCAGTCATATCACGACGGTGTCTGGTTGCGACAGGGAGCTCAATGCTCACGTTTATAGTGCTGCCTCACTGAAGTATCATGTCCCAGACACATTACATGATACCACACCCAGTCACATTATCCCGACACTGGATCGACCAGTCCTAGCTCTACCCCGTAAATCTGAGTGCCAAGCGAGAAGCAGCTAGTACCATTTTTAACGACTTTGGTATGTAGCGGCCCGGGATCGAACCCGAGACCTCCCGTTCCCCGGAGCGGACACTCTACCAACTGAGCTATCGGGGCCGGTTATACATGGTTTGGTAATGACCCAAAAACTGACCACTAGGCATTTATGGGGATCGGTAATGCGATTGTTTTCTTTACTGTTTATTTTGGGAGGGGGGGGGGGTAAGGAGTTTTACTCGGAAAGTTATAAAATTTATACAGGCCAAGCAAAAATATTTTTCTTTTTTTTTTTTGTATGCACTCCTCTGCACTGTACTGACCGCATGTATGTCACAAAGTTATGAGTAGTTTTAACTTCCTCAGAGTTTTGCTTGATTGTTTTGAGTTTAACGGCCCAGTCAACACTATTTAAGTCATTTTTTAGCTGGTCAGTTTTCATATCCACACTTTACTAGCCATCTAAAAGAATATACAGGTGATTAAAAATGCAAACAAGAGATTCATAGATTAAATAATATATATTTCTTCTTCACAACAATTTTACAATATGCAAACACCTTGCTTCAAAATTGGGAATTCCTGAATTTTCCAGTGGGACTTCCAGATTTCAAGGGTAGGAAGTCTGGGACTTCCTGAATTTGGGAGTTAATGGAAGCCCTGAATTAATCAATATGAATTTTATGGCCGTCATGCCCACCATACATGTAGCTTTTGTTTGTTTGTTTGATTTGAGGTTTAACGTCCCCGTCAACACTGTAAAGGTCATTTTGGAGACGTTGCTTCCAATTTTGTGGGACTTTTACCCGACATTGAGATGAAATGACATCTCAAGCCCTGTCGCCCAATGAAACCAATAGGGTTTATTAGCATGGACGGTCCGCCTCGCATCGTGGTTCCTGGACAGGCTTAGATCTTCTAAGCTGTTTACCAGTACTAGTGTGCGGGCCAGATTCAGCTCTGCGTGGAAGCATCATGCATCCCATATATTTCTTCAAGCCCCTATGGGCGGGGGCCGACCATACATGTAGCTAACATAATATTATATATATATATATATTTTATTTGCCAATATTAAAACATCGGTAGCGAGAATTCACTCCATGCCATTTCATGTTCGTAACTGAAATTTGTTATTAAAAACAGAAAACCTATTCAAATATTCTGTCGCTGCACGAGTCAAACCGTATCCCGGTGATAGAGCCTGACTATACGGCTCACAGGGGTGACGTAGGATCCAACCTGCTACACCCTAGGGGGCAGTACTAGTCTTGTTTGTGCTGGATATAGCTTATTAGGTCCAGATTCGCTTGTCTGGAGTTTATGGTCTATCAACACCATTCAAGTCATATTCAGTCAGACAGTTTTCCTATTGATAAAGTTTTGTCTGGAGATTAACGGCCTATCAATACCATTTAGGTCATATAGAGATGAGCAGTTTTCCTCTTCACCATTTTCATGGGCAGACTCATAAGTAGGTTTGTTTGATTTAAGGCTTAATGTCCCCATCAACACTGTAAAGGTCATTTTGGAGACGTTGCTTCCAATTTTGTGGGACTTTTACCCGACATTGAGATGAAATGACATCTCAAGCCCTGCCGCCCAATGGAACCAATAGGGTTTATTAGCATGGACGGTCCGCCTAGCACCGCGGTTCCTGGACAGGCTTAGATCCTCTAAGGGGTTTACCAGTACTAGTGTGCGGGCCAGGTTCAGCTCTGTGTGGAAGCATCATGCAGCCCATATATTTCTTCAAGCCCCTATGGACCGGGGCTATCTTATGTAGGCTGTTTAACAGTGTAATACCCATTCTTTCACTGAAGCCTCACAACTGCCCTACTTGAGCCAACGGAAGGGAGAGAAAACTGATCTATTTATAGAAAAATAGGGCTTGAGAATTTATCTATCTTCTAACACAGAGTGGGTCATATTTGACCATTACCTCAGTGCTTTATCCGGCAAATGAATCAGACTGGTGTATGAATGTCAATTGACGTGTCACCAGTAACAATTCTGATTCTGACTGTTTGCCGGTAACTGCCATACTAACAACTGTTCACGCTCATTTCTAGCACAGGAGCTTGACGTATTACAATTAAAGGGTTCATCTCTATGTTTCTATGTATAGTAGTCGCAGATTAGATTGACTAGGCCGAGCTATCGTTTGTACCTGCCTTTGGAATGTTCTATTAGCCAAAAGGTAAAGCAAGTCACCCGACTGTGTGAATTCAACTGTAACAAAACTGTGTCCTATATATGGCTATTTAGTCTGCTTGCAAAAAGCATGCGAAGGCACTCTATCGAATCTTGTGGTGGACTCAACGAATTTGACATATGTTGACAACACCTGTTTAGCTCCGCCTAGTCAATCCAATCTGCGACTACCATAATAGAAACGAAGGACGGACACTGTTTCAGAGATCCGTTGATTTTCATGTGAAAATCCCAACATCTACATGTTGCTCTGTTGAAATGCAATATTGCTTACGTTAATAAACAAATCGTCAACCTTCCGCCGCCTATTATAGAACTGCTTTGTCATATAATTCACCGTAAAGTGTCTGTTTCTTAAAAAAATTCCCATTGTACAATTGCCAGATACGCCGCCATGTTGTTTTCGTGAGGAGAATCGCATTGAATTTTTATAGCGTTTAGATTGGACACAAAGCACGTGACGATTTTCTTGGGTTGTTTTTTGACCAATCAGACAATGCGCATGGACTCACTCCGACTAAACAAACATGGCGACGTAACCAGCAACTCTGCGAAGGGCAAATTTTAAAGAAAAAGACGAATTGTCATGGATTCAAGAGTAGCGAAGTACTATTAGATGCGACGGAAAATATACTGCACATTAATTAAATGTTTCAACGTTGCATTAAGACAGAGGAATATGTAGAAGCTGAGATTTTTGCATGAAAATCATCTGACATCTGAAACAGGGTCCGTCCTTTGTTTCTATTATATAGACACATCTGAACACTATGTCATCACTCAATAATACTATTTGCCGGGACTTAGCGGTGGTGGGCAAAAAATGTCTTTGGCCGTTTGTCGCCATTGTAAATGCAATGTTATTTTCTGTAAACTTGTACTTAATTTGGTATCGAAACGACAAAATTGACCTTTAAACTTTTAAAATAGACATGTCTTAGCTGAGAATTATTGGTTTCTAGAATATTGGAGGATGTTTTGTTAAACTTAGGCAGGTTTTGTTTGATTTGAGGTTTAACATCCAAGTCAACACTGTAAAGGTCATTTTGGAGACGTTGCTTCCAATTTTGTGGGGCTTTTACCCGACCTTGAGATGAAATGACTTTTCAAGCCCTGCCACCCAATGAACCCAATATGGTTTATAATCATCGACGGGCCAACTCGCACCGCTTTGCCTGGGCCGACTTAGATCCTCTAAGCGGTTTACCAGTACGCGTGTGCGGGTTTCAGCTCTGCGTGCAAGCATCATGCAGCCCATATATTTCTTCAAGCCCCGATGGGTGGGGGCCTAACATAGGCAGGTAACGAGGCGGGATGGTCTTAATTACTTGTAATAAAATGCGCAAAACGAATGACTAACAAGAGCACCGCAAGCGGCGCCATGCTCGTCTGTTTTTCCATGTCACATAGACAAATCAGTGAAATTGCATAGTTTTTTGGTTAATTTTTCGAAAAATAGGTCAAAGTTCAAAGGTCAAGGTCACAGGTCAAAAAGCGTGGTATGACTGAAAAGGTCTTGTCCCAAGGAACATTCATGTGAAGTTGGAAGGCTCTGTTGTGAATAGTATTGAAATAAGAGACAAAAACAATTAAAAAAAACGGAGAGAAAAGGGGAGATAATTCAATCAAATTGCAAGATGGAGTTATAAAACTTGTAGGGAATGTAGCTCTTGTGATGGTGAGTATGTGTATGAAGTTTCATGAAGGTAGGCCAAATACTTTTGGAAATATGGTCAAGGTTAAGGTTTTTGGTTAAATTTTCGAAAAATAGGTCAAAGTTCAAAGGTCAAGGTCACAGATCAAAAAGTGTGGTATCACTGAAAAGGTCTTGTCCCAAGGAACATTCATGTGAAGTTTGAAGGCTCTGTTGTGAATAGTATTAAAATGAGAGCAAAAAATGTGTATCAGAAAAAAATTGGAAAAGGGGAGATAATTCAGCCAAAATCAACAATGTTGTTATGGTCCTTGGTCAAAATGTAGCTCTTGTGATGATGAGTGTGTGTATGAAGTTTCATGAGGCTAGGTCTAACAATTTTTTAGTTATAGCCAAGGTTAAGTTTTTTGGAACGACAACGCCAGACGACGACAACGCAGACGCCGGAGTGATGACAATAGCTCGAAAGTTTTTTTTCAAAAAACAGACGAGCTAAAAATGGGCATGAAGTCTAGAATATATTTATCTACTCATTTATAGTGTAATTCGATCGATTTTCTGTAACAGTCAATTAAAATATGTGCGTAATATTAAACCTGTTTACAATGTGTTTTTGAGGACTGTTCAAATATGAAAGCATCTAAGCACATAAAAATGATTCTGTGATAGATTTCGATGAAAAATTTATTTTGTCCCCTCAAAGTATTCCCCTTTAACAGATATACAAACTTTCAGTCTTCTGATCCAATCATTGAATGCATTTTGGTAGTCTTTTCAAGGTATACTATGAAGGCACTGGAATATTGCAGAACCGAGGTGTTTGCGCTGTACAAATTTTCAACCAGAAAGGTATTTTTTCAGTCGTGGGAACAAAAAAAAAGTCACACGGGGCAAGGTAAGTGGAATACGGGGGATGAGAGAGTTCAACAGCCTTTTCCTGCTTCAGATAGTCTTGCACAATGAACGCCTTGTGCGATGACGCATTGTCAAACATGTAGCAATCTGACATTGGCCAAACCAGTTGCGGGTCTTCGTTCTTTGAAATATTTCTTCAATTTTCGAAGAACTTTATTCTTGTAAAACTTTGCATTTACAGATTTGCCTTTAGGCACAGCAACCTGAATAGCAGGGCCCTGATTTGAAAAGAACATGGCATACATTACCTTCTTAACGCTCATGGTCTGCTTTGCAATGCATGGTCTTTTGCAATACTTTGTTGCCCATATTTTGTTCTGAATCTTTCGTTTTGGCTCAAAAAAGTGAACCCATGTCTCGTCACCTGTGACGACATTAGTGTCCCTGTTTTATCTGGTGTCCCCCAAGGTTCGGTCCTTGGACCGGTCCTTTTCTTGGTATTCATTAATGATCTCCCTGATAACATCAGGTCATCTGTCCGTTTGTTTGCTGATGATTGTGTCCTTTATAGGAATATATATTCTTCTTCTGACTGTCTTATTCTACAAGATGACCTGAATCAACTAGCACAGTGGGAGGCCGATTGGCAGATGAAGTTCAATGTGGCCAAATGTCATTCAATGAGGGTGTCGCGACACCCTCCTGACAAACAAATTAAGTTTGACTATAAACTACACCAGCAAATCTTGGAGCAGGTTCAATCCGCCAAATATCTTGGTATCACCATCACTGATGATCTTGATTGGGGTCAACACGTTTCTGAAATTACATCAAAAGCAACTAGGACTTTAGGATTTCTTAGACGAAACTTGGCTTTTGCACCTAGGCAGACAAAGGATGTTGCATATAAAACATTGGTTCGCCCTCAGCTAGAATATGCATCACCCATTTGGCATCCCTATGTTAAAACTCAGATTCAGCAGGTGGAGAAGGTGCAGAGGACAGCTGCTCGATGGACCTGCCGACGATGGCGCAATAGAAGCAGCGTCGGTGACATGCTTAACGAGCTAGAATGGCCGTCCCTAGAGGCCCGTCGTGAGCAGTCCTCTTTAACCTTCTTCTATAAGATACATTCAGGTACAGTGGCCGTTAATAGAGATAAATACTTGACCCCTGTGACAGTTTCAACTCGAACAAGGGCATCAAAAGTAAACAACTCACAGTATCACAGGTACCAGTCCTACAGTGATGCCCTGAAAAATTCCTTCTTCCCTAGGACTATTCCCCAGTGGAATAGTCTTCCCTCTTCTGTGGTGAATGCTAAGACTGCAGAGGAGTTCAAAGCCCATACAGTGTAAGATTGAGACTCAGAGGTATGCGTTTTAGTATACCTCTGTTATTCAGATTGTAAATAGTTTTAAGGACTCATCCAGTGACTTCTCTTTTTTTTTTTTTTTTTTTTTTTTTTTTCAGCTAAATTCTAAATTTAGCTACGCACCCAACTGAGGTAATGGCCAAATATGACCGACTCAGTATAAGAAGATAGATAGATAGATAGTGAAAGACCGTGCATTGTAATTTGGAAACTTTTTAAGCAACTTCTTGGCGCACTGAACGTGTGTCTTTTTCTGCTCATCTGTCAACAGATGGGGAATCCATCTAGCACAGATCTTTCTCATTTTCAAATCCTGTTTCAGAATTGTATGAGCTGCTCCTAATGAGATGCCAACCATACTAGCTATTTGCCTAGTAGTGTATTGTGCATCGGTAGCAACTATTTCTTTCACTCTAGCAACCATTTGGCAGATGTTGCTCTTTTCGGCCGATGATCATATCTGTTGAGCCTAGCCCACAGCTGAATTTCTTACACCAACGAAAAACTGTCGGAAAAGACATTTCATTGTGCCCATAAACCGAACATATTTCATCAAAAATGTATTTGCACCGTATACCAAGAATACAACGATTCTTAATATAGGACCGTATTTCAACGGCGTACTCTGACCTTCTTCCAACCATGTTTTGTATTAGTGTACAAGAGTAGACAGTGTTTATCAAACAATATACATGGCTAAAGTGCACGGATTTTAACAGGTTTGGTATCAATGTATAGGTAAAATGTTTTTCTACGCTGTGATATTTATTTCCAGGTGATTTTCGCATTAGTGCATGAGAAAACGTCCTACTTGCATTCATATTTGAACAGTCCTCTTATATGGAACCAGCGGCATTTTGCCAACCACGAAAGATCGTTATCAAAAGGAAAAGTAGTTTTGCGCATGCGCAGTAACAAGTAAACAAGGTCACGTGTCAAAACATTGGATCCGTCTATAGAAATGTAGGGTCAAGCCTTTTAAATTTTAATATGTCAAGCTCAGAATCAGAATCAAGAATTGTTGCTGGTGACACGTCAAATGACATTCATACACCAGGACGTGTGATGTGGGAAGTTAGTCCCTAGCTCTAACCAAAGAGGTAAATTTAGCTACACAATCATCAGCACCTTCAGCTGTCGAAATAATCGAATCAGGAAGGGCATTCCAGTCTCTAATGGTTCTGGAGAAGAACGACTCTTTATAAATGTCAGTTCTTGCAGTAAGGGTCTGAAACACCAAAGAATGGCGATTTCTACAGTGTCTAGCTGGGGAAACAAGGTCATCTGTTGGAATGCTGGCAGCACCCTTTAGACCTTTGTATGAAAGGATTAGCCTACTGTCTTTTCTCCTTTTCTTGAGAGACTCCCATTTCAATTTTCCAAGTATTCCAGTCATGCTCCCAGTTTCAAAGCAGTAATTGCCTGTTACAAATCTAGCAGCTCTATTCTGAACTTTCTCAATTTCATCGTTAAGGACCACTCCACTGGGGTCCAAGATACAACTACCATATTCCAAGATTGGGCGAACAAGACCTTTATATGCTGCCTCTTTTACATCCTGAGGGCACTGATGAAGATTTCGCCTCAGGAAACCAAGCATTCTATTTGCCTTAGTACACATGCTGCTAATATGAGTATTCCATCTCAAGTTGTGTGAGATTGTCACTCCAAGGTATTTAATGGAGTCCACATTCTCGAGGACTGTTCCCTCTAAGGTGTAAGAAGCCTCAACTTTATTAGATCTCTTCCTAGTTATCTGCATAATATTGCATTTAACTGGCTGAAATCTCAGGCCCCATTTTCGGGCCCAACATCCTAATCTATCTATGTCACCCTGAAGTTTCAATGAGTCATCTGTATCTCTAATTTCCCGGTAACAAACACAGTCATCTGCGAACAGTCTTATTTCTGAGTCAATGTCAGTGGAAATATCATTGATGTACAGGGAGAACAAAAGTGGATCAAGAACGGTCCCTTGCGGGACTCCAGCCAAAACCGGGGCCCACTCTGAAGATTCACTATTAACAACAACCCACTGTTTTCTGTAGCAAAGAAAGGAATCTATCCATTTGAGGGTCTTTCCCCTAATTCCATAACCAAATAACTTAGATTTAAGTAGTTCATGAGGAGGGGTATCAAAAGCCTTCTCGAAGTCCCGAATAAATGTGTCCATCTGTCCCCCTTTGTCCAAGATTTTTGCCCAGTCATTAATAACTGTGCTTAGCTGAGTTTCACAACTGTGCCTTTTCCTAAATTTATGCATGTTGTCAGTCTGACAAATGTTTATGTTCGTCCAAGTGGGCCATGATGTTTGAGCAGACTATATGTTTGTAAAGGTCATTTTGGAGACGTTGCTTCCATTTTGTGGGACTTTTACCCGACATTGAGATGAAATGACATCTCAAGCCCTGTCGCCCAATGAAATCAATAGGGTTTATTAGCATGGACGGTCGGCCTCGCACCGCGGTTCCTGGACAGGCTCCTCTAAGCAGTTTACCAGTACGAGGGTGCGGGCTGGATCCAGCTCTGCGTGGAAGCATCATGCAGCCCATATAGTTCTTCAATGTTCCAGCAATTTACACAGAACACAAGTCAGAGACACAGGGCGATAATTACGGGCAAGAGCCCTATCTCCTTTTTGTGTGGACAGATGTTTGCTAAGAGCCATTCTTTGGGGATTTCACCCGTATCAAGAGACTGTGGAAACAAGTGTGCAAAAACTGGATCGAACTCATTTGCTAGTTCCGTCAGGACTCTAGGATGAAGCTCATCAGGTCCTAAGGCCTTACTGGGGTTTAAGCCTTGAAGTAACTTGATCACTCCTGCAGCTGTCACAACAATATTATTCATATATGGGACCAATCTTCCAGTCAATGGAACCTCCGTGAACTCAGTTTTATTAAACCCATCATTGAATTGACCAACTAGTTTCTCTGCCCTTTCAGAGTCTGATTCAGCAAACCCATTCCCTCCTCTTTTATTAAGGGGCGGGATACTTGCCTGTCTTTCTTCTGGCTATTGATATATCTGTAGAAATCTCTGGGATTTGCCTTTACATCACCTACCAAATAATTCACAATCACATCAGGGATCATCCTAAGCCCAGGCAGCAGGGAGAAATGACTTCTCCCTCCAGCACTGACAGGGCAAAATGAGGGACAAGAGGGAGAAGTAGGGCTCGAGAAAAACATCTAAATTACTGAAATTGTCTAGCCGAATTTTCGGTAATTTCCGTAAATATCGTTGTTTATTTGCAATTTAGAAATACAGTGTGCGGGTGTGATATCATTGCGAATTTAATACATACCAATGTTGCTGTTGCACTTGCTGAATTTGTATGTTTGATTTGAGGTTTAACGTCCCTGTCAACACTATAAAGGTCATTTTGGAGACGTTGCTTCCAATTTTGTGGGACTTTTACCCGACACTGAGATGAAATGACATCTCAAGCCCTGTCGCCCAATGAAACCAATAGGGTTTATTAGCATGGACGGTCTGCCTCGCACAGTGGTTCCTGGACAGGCTTAGATCCTCTAAGCGGTTTACCAGTACTAGTGTGTGGGCCGGATTCAGCTCGCACTTGCTGAATGATTATGCACATCGGTATCTCGATTATAGCAGCAATAATCAGACATCAGATACTTATCTACAATGTACTTTCATTTTCTCGATGTCCCGCTCACTTAGTCACTAGAGGGCGCTAAAGGGAAACAACCGATTTAATCTCACCTCGAGGTTATGAGTCATGTTGTGCAGTCGGGCGGGAGTTTCGATCTTTGCACCCGTGATATGCCGGCAAGTTGCTGCAGGTGCAATGGGCAGTTTTTTTATATGTTCTTTTCATCTATCATATCCTATATTCCCTTTTTTCTAGTTCCCATCTTAGCGCCTGATCGGGACTTGACATCACGGTTTTTATTTGTTTAGGTAATCCTGTTAACCCATTTAGTACCAGAAACTCCAACACGGGTACCCTGGCAAACAGTGCAGGCCCAGATCAGACACCGCAGAACACGGTGTCTGATCAGGGCCACCACTGTTTGCTAAAAGTTCAGTTATTAACTTATTTTCCAAATAAATTTTCATGAAAACATAACCTGACACCCATAAATTTTGAATTGAACTTCTGCTATATTTTAGGAGGATGATTCCATTTGGTAAAAAAGGGTTAAAGTCCCACCTCTATCTATCTATCGTATATTGATATGTAAAATGAGACGCACGTTTTTCATGCGTCAATCATATTGCCAAGATCAAAAAGACCGATCATCTCATGCTGCGCGGACAAGTCTGATTACTCAAGTCTAAGTGGGCTTAGTGGCCATGAAATAAGATCAAAGATGCCGATCTGGACTAACCCCATTCACCTATTTACATTATTAACTGATCTGACAACTTGTGCTCAACGCTACAGGTGGTCAGTTTCCTGAGGCAATCAACACATGGAGTTGGATTATTAATTATCAATAGGTGTTTTTGTTATCAACTTTGTGCCTTTATCGATGGATATTACTTCACATTTGAAAAGCCGATCCTGGAGACAAAGAAAAAAAAGTTGGAAAACAGGGGAAGTCAACTTCTCTTTTCCTGGCTGGTTAGGCAAAGTTCTTGAACTTCGGGCGAATAAGTCACCCGAATCGCTCCCACTGCTGATCCCTGCACATAATAATAATAATAATAATAATCGACCTTATTTATAGAGGGTAACACATTTAGTAAACTAGTACTAATCTTCCATGTGGCCCTCTTTTCCTGGGTAGAACCAGTACTAAGCAATGTGGATAAAGTCTCTTGCTCAAGGAAACAACACTTGCCGCTCGTGGGGTTCGAACCCTGTACCTCTTGATCCCGAGGCCGATACTTTACCACTGCACCACTGCGCTCCATGCTGATTTTTTATATCAGTCTTGATTTCACGTCTCAAGTTTTCCAATTTTGTCCAGAGTTTACCACTTCCCGTCTTCTTTGCCATTGCATGAATCTTATTCCTTCTGCGAATTTTTCTTCTTATCTCTTGAGTGATCCAGGGAATAGAAGAAACAGACCTAATAGCTTTTTGAGGGGATATGATTTTCGGCCGAAGTATGAATGAAAGAAGTTATCAAATCAAAATTCTCCTGTACAGACCGAGCATCTGAATGACCATTAAAGTATTTCTCCTTTGCAAATCTGTGTGCATCCTTCCTCATTGTTTCATAGTCACCTTTCCACGAGGTTTCTTTATTGGTGGGATGTGAATTTTTAAATATCCTAAGACAATAGACACATCCAAAGTCTACGTCACACAAGGTCAATGGTCATTAGCTTTGTTTTATCTGGTGGGCCAAAAACTTCCGGTTCCATACTCTACCGTTGATGTAGCACGAATTATTTTCTGTAATAACTATTGTTAAATCGACTTTCTATCAAAACTGTTTGCTACAAACCATTTTTGACATTAAACTGATTCTTTTTCGTATAAAATTGGATAGAAAATATACATGCTTTAATCTTATTTTAATTCTTTAAATAAAGACCATCGACTACGTTTTGGCATGATGGTAGACAGTTTTATAACGCTTTTTAGGCAACAAAATGTGCGATAAAATGTCAGAAGAGACTGGTTCTATATCATTTACTACTTCAAAAACACAAACTGACAATGATCAGTTAATTTTGTGGAGAAGAAATGAGTTTAATCACATGATAAATATTCGAAATTCTCATTGACACTGTACAGCAACAGTCATATTTTGCCAACCAGATAAGAGTACCTCCACAGGGGAGGTAATTGGCGCATGTGCAGTGAAATGTAAACAAGGTCATGTGTCAAAACATTGGATCCGTCTATATCGTGGTCAGTTAGTTTATCTGGGGAATGAATGTCTTCAAATTGTTCTGGCAAAGTCGTAAGGATCAGATCCAATGTGTTCTTATCACGAGTGGGGAAGTTAACAATTTGTTCAAGGCCATGATCGTTCATAATGTCAATTAGCCCGGTCCTCCATGCTAACGCGGTACTTAATGACTGAACACAAAACAAGAACAGATAAAGAAACTTACCTTAAAGTCTCAGTACACTACATTTTCACTGACAGGTCGTCTTCATTTTGATATAATTAGGCCAAAAAAAAAAATATTCGTGTTTCCGGTTCCCCGACCGACCCTGCATTTTTGGCGCCGACTGGGGACTTTTTTTTCAAGCCAAAAAAAAAAAAAAATGAGGTGCGCCCGATTCAGGCAAAAATTCGAAGTCCGATTCGGTCCATTATCGGCCATTCGGTTTCATTACGTTTCCAACCTGGCGGCGCCCGTCGTCTGGTCTTCGGTAAGCGTGATCATCATCATGGGGACGAAACAGACGCTCGCCAGCTCGCCAATGTGAGTATGAAAATCTGATGGCGAGTAGAATTCGCGGCACGCTTGTCTGACCTGGAGAGTGTGAAATTTGAAAGCGGTTTGTCACCTTCGCTAAGTTGATTGCAGCTCATGTTTATTGCATGTTTACTGTTATACAATAAGGGTGTTAAGCTGATTTGATTGTTTGGATAATTGCCAAGTGATTAAGGTGACATTAGGATTTACCACTAGTTACCGTGTTAACACTCCTGGATTTTCTTCTTAGTACCGTGTTAACTCGCAGCAAAAAAATCTAGAAGTTTGGAGAAAATATGGTGTCCAAACAACACCGGTGTTAAATCCCAATTCGTGTTTTAACCCATTAACCTAAAACATGGTACGTTTTCGATTTCCCGACCGACCCATCAAATTTCCGCCGTAATTTATATTTTCGCAAAATCGAAAAGAAAAGAAAAAGCGGCGACCAACCCGGTAAAAAAAATCCCGATTTTCATGCGTATTTTTGTGTTGGAAATAAGCAATTGCCTGATTGCCCGACACAAGTTAAAATCGCACCTGGCAAGTTCAATTTCGCGGTCGGGTGTCTGCCAGGCAACCCGAAAATTTTGATTGCAATTTGTCCCAAGGTTTTCGGAAGCGCAAGATGCATTTTATAAAACACTGTCTAGGATGCATTAAAAAGGACAATGCTGCACAATATTTCTTGCGATATGACCCCTCTCTATAATCTTTGAAGTCTTTTGTGACAATAAAAATTATACGAAACATGTTTGACCACCTGCAGCGATAGTCTAATCAGCCATGTGTCCACGCTTCAACAATCATTAACAATGCAGGCAGTTTTTAATATGTACTGTTGCGTAATCTCACAAGTATGTTCGCTAAGGATATCCATGAACAGACAGATGCACAGGATGATCGGAGTCTTCGCTGGTCGCACGTTTAGATTTTGTCATGCCGCGCTGAATTTTCTGCCGTCATTTTTGAAGGTGCATTTGTTGCAGTCTGAAATTTTCCCGCATTTTTCAATAACAACATAGTTTGCACACACGGTTTTTGCATGCAACTTTTGGAAAACATGACAGTAAAACCTGTGCGATAGGCGAAGACACAGATCAGCGCAATCTTATCAGTCTTTTGCTGTTGGTACGAGCCTTTCGTAGTATGGCCTCTGGGATAGTCAGAGAGCAGCAAATGAAGAGCTAGATGAACAGGCTGATCTTTCGTTAAAAAAAAGTTGTTTTTGCTGAGTGCTGGCTCATTTACATGTAAAATGTATACGGAACGGGTGGGATGCAGTTTGTTGTAATATATGCGGCCCTTTCTGCATCTGACAAAAACACGATAGCTAATGGGTGCTAGGAAGTCCTAGTGTGTGTCATTAGAAATGCTTCCCGAGAAATGCACTGAATGCGTATGCGCACATAGAAAAGACTCAGATCACCTGGAAATTCTGCCGTCTGATCTGAGTTTACTGTTCAAAATGTTTCTTTTCTCGGAAAGCTTAGACACTGGCGCTGATCAGACTGCCCGCATATGCCATAGTCTTCGCTACACGCACATAATAACACTGTCAGGCAACCTTTCACACTCAATTGTTTAATTGGTGTCACTTGCACTTGTTATCAAAACACTGTTATTTCTTAAAGTGAGACAATAAGTACAATAATTAGAGGGATTAGCAGTCAACTAGCTAGGCATACTGTAGCTCAATATTTAAATTGCGTATGATAAAATCTTTCCTACTGACCCTAATAAGGGCCCCGCACTGAAAGTGTGGGTGCCCTATAGTAATCACTCTGTCTGTCTGTCTGTCCGTCTACAAATTTTTACTCCTCTGATAGCGCTGCCGGGGCCCTAGTCAGTTTCACTGACAGCTCTAGTTTGGTTTGGAAAAAAAGCCGTCAAATATCTGATGAAATCCGAAACATTTTTTAAGACGGAGCTGTATTTTGTTCTGGCGAGTGTAAAATTAGTCTTGGAGAGTATATTTTAATATTCACTCACCAAGTTCGGCGAGTGTAAAAAAAGTAGCTTCTTTCCCCGCAGACAGAATCAACATTTGCAGCTGAAAACTACCGTAGGAAGCATTAGTAAATAAATTTAAAATGCAGACTTCACATGTGATCGCCAATAAAATGCATGTGGTCCTTTGAAACTGATTAAGGATCAGCAACAAAACAGACAGGTCTGAGTGGGTCATACTTGGTCATTACCTCTCATGGCTAATGGACAATCCTACCCTGATCCGAAAACATACAAGTAGGTATCCTTTTTTGTTATCCTGTTATAAATGGAAAAGGGTGGTTTCTATGAACGCAGGCACTTGCTAAATATGAGTCATAGTTACCAACCCCAGCCCTTTTCTAAAGTCTTTATTACCCACGCTATCTGCAAGTAGTAACATTTTCAGGGTTACTTCATAGTTAGCCAGTCTGAATCAATGAAAAGTAGAAACCCACCCTGAGTTGATAAAGATAAATGCACTGTATTGCCTCTGGAAAATGACCCTGAATGGTGATTTACTGTTGACATATCCTTTAACCCTTTCTTTTCTTTCTGCATATAATGCAACACCCCCTCACGAGGATTACATGCAGGTATACATTACATACACTCCAGATCTTTTACTTGCACAGGGAACAGGGGATGCAGGGGATGGTACTTCCTGCACAGTTTGCCTCCAGTTAACGTACAGATTCGAAGGATGGTGCACTTTGTGGCATTCATCCCTGCAATTGATGCCAGTGGAGCACTCATCCATACTAAACGAGCCAAAACTTTCACACCCGCCCTACAAGCAATTTTAAAGGCAAACATCAAAACTTTCCGCCATCCAAATCGCCATGACATCCACCATCCACAAACCACCGCAATCGTTTTTCTGCAAGCGATCGGTAAATGACGTCATCCGACACCAGCAACCCCACATGTGTTTAATGTCATTATTTTTTTTTTTTTCACGAAAAAGATGTTTGGAACCGGTAAAAATATTTTTTCGATAGCTAAACGGTTGTAAATAGAGGTGGATAGAAAACTGCGCCCTGCTCCCGACTTAACCCCGGAAACAACTCCCGACTTATCCCCAGAAGCACCGTGTCAATCACCAACAGCATACAGACGTGTTCACACAAATTAAAGCATTCGACGAAAATCAGAGACATAACTTGACCTTATTTCACACCTTGTCATGCGGAACATTTTGTAGACTTATCGTTAGCGCCAGAGGCTTGTGTTTACAGCGTGATAGTAGAATAGACTGGCCCGTGACAAATACGGTCGGCGTTTATAACACGATTCGGTTAACTAATACTGTCCGTTTGTTGGACCGGCCAGAATTCTGTGTTATAATGAGGTTGAAGTTGTAATTGTTTTCTAGTGCGGTATTTCTATGTGCATATTTTTTAATACACGGTGTCTAAGATTTAAAAATAATTCCTCGGCTTTATAAACATGTCTGGATGCCCAAATTATAAATATTCTTTGCATCATTTCCTTTGATGTCTGCTATTGACAAAATAAGAATCCTCTAAAACATTAACCAGAACAATTTTTGCACCTTCTGAAGCGGTAGTGACCTGTGCAGACTTTCCATGCTTCATGTGCTAATCGGGCGGCACCCTTTGATAAGAAATACCGCTGTGTAAACACGCATTATTTATCGCTTTTCTTATCACTGGCTTACAGATTAGTGTATTAAAAATATGCGTGGTCGTCCGTGTCAATTATTTCGAACGGAATTAACATCAAAGTGTATACTGTTGAAATGTGCTTCAGAAAGCTGTAAATTTGCCAGTTCAATGAAGGAATTTTCAGCGTGCTGACTGTATAACGGCATTGGGTGTAAAGTGGATAATGCATAACAAATATGATGCATAAACGCCGTGCACCTGTAGGCTACCGCCAAATCACGATTCGGCTGTAATTTTATTGAAACGGTGATTCAAGAGGAAAATTTCTCAGAAACATGTGGTCATGAAAATAGTGATATTCACATTGAAGAAGTGGAAGCAGCAATTTCTCAACTGCAAAATAATAGTGCACCTAGCCCTGAAGAAAAAGTGTTTAATATTTTATTGAAAAGGGGTGGTGAAGCCATTGTGAAAGGTTTACACTATTTAATACAGAAATGCTGGTCCAACGGTGTACTGCCTGATGATTTCAAGTTAGACCCAAAGGTAATGCTTCCCAAACCCGGAAAGACAAACTATAACAGTGTTAGATCGTATAGGCCAATTACTTTAGAAAGTGTGATAGGTAAGATTATGGAAAGAGTTATCAGCAAAAGACTGATTTGGAAGTTGGAAATTGAAGGTGGTATAGCAAGAACTCAGTACGCATATAGGAAGCAAAAGTCATGTGTTCAGTCTCTTTTAAGGCTGTGTAATTCAGTTTCAGAAGCAAGGAATAGGAAGGAAAGTACAGTGCTCGCAGTGATGGATTATGAGTCTTGCTATGAAAGAATATGGAGAGCAGGTTTATTGAAAAAGGCATTTGAAAGTGGGATTACTGGCAGATTATGGCTATACCTTAAGAACTTCCTTATAGACCGGAAGTACTTCCTGAAAGTGAACAATTTTACATCTCCTACATTCCAGTCTGCAGTAGGCATACCGCAAGGATCAGTTATCAGTCCAGTGCTTTGTAATCTGTATACAAGTGATTCAATGAAGGAAGTGGTAGGTAATCATGCAGAATTTGCAGATGATAGCTGTGTTTGGGAAAGTAATACATCAGTGGCGGAAAGTTGTGCTGCGTTGAATGATAAACTGGCATCTGTGGTAGATTGGTGTAGGAGATGGAATATGTTGATTGCACCGGATAAGACAGAGATAATGGTATTTAAACATAACGGCAGAGATTCAGAAGTGAAGGCAGAGGTGAAGTTAGGCGAGAGTGTTTTAAAAACAACCAATTCAAAGAAAATTCTGGGTGTCACAGTAGAAGATAAATTAAACTTTCACGAACATATTCAACAGAAAACAAAGGCTGGTTTCAGTGCCTTGAAATGTCTTGATAATTTCGTTCAAGGACATAGAGGATGCAGCCAAACAGTGTATATGAGACTCTACAAATCCTTGGTTCTTCCGGTGATGGAGTATGGAGCAGCTGTGACAGTCGAGTCCCTTGAAGAAAGCAGTAAGGAGTTTGGAAAGGTTCAGAGGTCAGCGATGCTAAAGGCATCAGGTTGTTTGAACAGTACCAGCACAGAAGCTTTGGAAGTCTTGACAAACACCATGCCTATAGACCTACAGCTGAAGATAAGACAAGCACAAGAAGTCATCAGAATCAGTGCCAAGTATGGAGATGATCCTCTCAGGGAAGAGTTTGATGAATGGATAGAGGGGGATAAAACTGTGGGTAGAAGAGCTACTATTTTTCATTTATTGATGTCTAGGTTTAGGGAATTGAAGGGAATGTTAGAGTTTGAGAACATTGAGAAGGAATTCAGATATACCAAGGAATTGATGGGGCTCATCAAAGAGACAGGAAGTGTACACACAGAAGAATTCACATTCTCCAAGGAAGAACAGAAAGAAAATATATTAGAGCTTCTTAGCAATTGTGATAAAAACGATGTATTAATGTTCACAGATGGATCAGCATTAGGTAATCCAGGTCCGACTGGAGCTGGTGCTGTGGTCTACCTTGAGGGTTACTCCAGCACACCAGTTTTGATGAACAAGGGAGTTTCTCCTATAGGTAACAATTATACTGGAGAATTGGTAGGTATACAGATCGGGCTAGAATTCTTGGCTGATCTAGACTTCAAAGGCAGAGTAGTTCATATTCTGACCGATTGTCAACCAGCTATTAAGACTGCTTTCAGTACTGAAATGCCAACTAACAAGATTGAAACAGTTCTCAGCATCAAGGAGAGTTTAGCAAAGGTAAGGTGTAGGGAGAATATTGTCAAAGTTCATTGGGTGCCGGGACACAAAGATATTGAGGGGAATGAGTTGGCAGATCAACAAGCAAAGGCGGCAGCATCAGAGATGATTAAAAATAATGAGGTAAAACCGACCCTGGACAAGAAAGAAGCAGTACGGGAGTGTAAATCACAGGGAAGGGAAAAATGGGAAAGAAGGTACAAGTGCTCAGACAAAGTGAATGTATTGCAGGATATAATTGGGGAAGTGGGAAAAAGGATCTGTCATGGAGATAGGGACAGAAGGACTTTCTCTGCAGTAAATCAGGTGCTGTGTGGACATTCAATCTTAAATGATCACCAGGCAAAAGTTAACAAAGATCAGTCAAGTTTGTGCGAGACATGCAACATGAAAGAGAATGTGGATCATTTTCTTTTTCACTGTCAGAGATTTAAATCAGAAAGGGATACTTTAGAGTATAATGTAGAAGAGATTCTGGCCAGGGAGGAGGTGAAATTGGTAACAGACATTAACTTGAAAGTGTTGACAGGCATGATTGAAGACATTAGTAAGCAAGGAAGGAAGGAACTGACAGGTGCACTGATGGAATACATCAGGAGCACTAAAAGATTTTGAAGGTCATTGTATTATGAGCATCATGTGTTTTTCACATAGGGAAATGCACAAGTGACTTACTTAAGTACCATGAGTTTATAGGCAGCGAAAAAATGCCTTATAGATATACAACAACAACAACATTGCCTTTATATGCACACTAAATAACTGGACCCCTAAAACGTTTAAAAAGTAAGTTATTTTTTAATAATCTTTTAGAATGGAGCTTAAAATTTTATTTGATACTAATTTTATTAATTTCTGACCACCCGAAGTGGAGATATAAGGGATAACGCATCACTACCCCCCATTTCCCGGACAAATCCCGGACAATTCCCGGACATTAGTGTGCACCATCAGCCGAAGATTTCCGAGTATTCGGGCAGGGTGACACAAATGGTGCACAAGACGTTTTAAAAAAATCGCGTACGATTTCTTCTGTGATTCGGAGGTGACAGGATTTCTCTGCACGGCATATAGTAAAACGGACGGTTCGTAGAAATACCGGAACACACCAAAACACCGGAACACACTGGTAATTACCGGAACACACTCACAAAAAGCTTTTTATTTGGCTTAATAAATGTATTTTGGAGGAATATACTATAATATACATTTCATATGCCTTATATTGACCAAATGGGACACAAAAACATACTTAATAAACCCTAGCCCATTTACGCATCAAATAATTTATGGCAATGTGATCCGGTATATTTTTGTCATGATGCGTTAGGCATAAGAAAGTTATAAGAAATATATTAAACGTCAAAAAATGTTATTTAAATCTAGAATAACTGTTACGGTGGTAATAAGTTATAGTATTTCATTTTTTATTGTAGGATTTACATCCGTCCCATCGACACTGATTCAGAACACTTTATGTGTCATTTTGGAGACGTTTCTTTCAATTCTGGGTGATTTTTACCTACATTCACATGAGTTGTATTCTCAAGCCCTACCCACCAATGAAACCGAAGTTTTA
This sequence comes from Lucinisca nassula, assembly GCA_963580285.1. Classification (NCBI taxonomy): domain Eukaryota; kingdom Metazoa; phylum Mollusca; class Bivalvia; order Lucinida; family Lucinidae; genus Lucinisca; species Lucinisca nassula. The sequence goes on along the minus strand of OY757022.1, from coordinate 129,049,363 downwards.
TATACAAAGACGGCCCGACTCGCACCTCTGCCTACGTCCCCAAGCCCCGATGGGCGGGGCTCAAATTATAGTTTTTGTTTGCATTAAACCCCGAAAGGGATTATCAAGGGCGGAATATCAATGATCAGAATGAACAGTGTCATCACGAGAACCCACCTGTATAATTTTGCCCCCCCCCCTCCCTGAAACCCCACTTTTATATAGTACATGTAAAACTGGGTGTTTAAGGGTAAACATTATTTTTCTTATTTCTGCTAAAAAAAAAAAGACTGTGGGTGTCGATAGAGTACGTCGAGGTGTTTCTATAGAGTCCCCGTAATAAATGTTTTGCGCAGAAATAAAAAAAAAAGAAAAAAAATATGCCATCTTATTCTGTGGAAGGAAACTTTTGTGCGTTTTTTTAGCGCCTTTCTGACATTGATTGAGTCAATGTACTCAAGAAATGACATTAGTTATCTTATCAACATAGTTACGATTAACAAACCATATAATCCCCTTAAGCACCGCCAGTTACCCGTTTGCTACCTGGGGATTAGTGTATAATGCAATAGTAACTGCACGCTCTAATAAACACGCTTCCGTTAATCGTGAAGCAAGATAATGATCAGACTGCATGATGTCCGCTCTTTTCGTTATATGTCCGTGCCTGTCCAAATCTTGTTTTATTCTTTCGCTTGAGATTTTAGTTGGTCCTAATTTCTTAATTCGCTTGAGATTTTAGGTCTTAAACTTAAAATTGAATTATGTGATGTATAAACTAATCGATAATCCAATAATCAGATCAGACAATAGTAAAAAAAATATATATATAGCAACATCTTTGCGAAAAAAAAAACATGCCTTTTAAATTTAGGGGAAAAAAAGAATGAACAATTTCAGATTAAAAAATGTGACAGTTTTCATATTTCTGATACAAACATGGATTGTGAGTATTAGTTAGAACCGCCTCCCTTGAGGAGTTTCTAACGAGTACCCACAATCTTTGTTTTTGAGCAGAAAAAAATACCCCCGTCAGCTCCGTTTTTTACTACCAAAAAGTGGGGTTAAAGGGGATTAATAATAAATAGTAGAAGTAAAACAAAGATCAGGAATCGATACAATTAACTTACTTAATAAATAGTAGAAGTAAAACAAAGATCAGGAATCGATACAATTAACTTACTCCACCCACCAAAGACACCAAAGGGAAAGAAATACAAACATTAAGCGACCAGACCATAATGGAAACCTAAACAAAGGAATACCATAAGGACAGTTACTTTCCCACAAAATGGCCATATGGCCATCCAAAACCAAAAGACACAAGCGACACACACAGTTAGTAACAAACAACAACACAAATAAATCGCCACAGAAGAACCACCCCGGAACGGACAGTGGAAAGATTTCCACTGGGCGGGGGGGGGGGGGGGTGGGGGGGGGGGGGGCTTAAATCGATCCTACGCGGCCACAATCCTCGCCCTTACTTCCGTCGCGATTTAGACAAATAATTTGTTCAGTCCGCACGAAGGCCCCCCCCCAACCCACCAGCGCAACATCCCCGTGAACACAAAAAACCAAAGAACCACAGAGGCGAGACAACGGTGAGGACTCGACAGCAAGAAACCACTGAAATGCTGGAGCAAAAGAAAACCAACAGTTAGACTCCGATGGGCCCGACTAGAGACAGAGCATCAGGCACAAACCAACATTACCAAGAATTAGAGCTCGCTAATTCTCAATAAGCCTTTACGTTGGAGCCGTCATAGAATCTGAGGCCTGACCCTCCGGCGTGCAATTAAAGAGGGAAGCAAAGTTGCCAACCGTGATTGGGTTAACTACCATGCATGCAGTCTGTCGTATAATGGTCTGTTATAATGATAATAATTTCATCGATATTTTGTTGTAATCTGTTTGGTTCTTTGTGTTGGAGTTTAACGGCCCAGTCCATATTATTTTGGTTACCCGTACAGTAAGAAAAAAGCTTCCCTTCTTGAATCAGCGGAAGGGAGAGAATGGTGGTAGAATATATTTCATGGTCAATATCCACGAAAGAATGTGCCGGTCCCGGCAGGCAAGTCTTATCAAATAGTGCAGAACCAGAACGGACGACGGCGGCAAAAGGACTAATCCCGTCAACACCACTCAGGTCACCTCTCGTCACCCATTGAAACCAAATTTGGCAGTCCCATTCGCAACACTGACGGGAAAGGCTTAGTAATTCTAAGTCGTTTATCATTACTCGAATGCAAACAGTTTCAGCTCAGCGCGGGAGCACCATGCAGCACGATCGGTCTCCCCAAGCCCAGAGGGCGGTGTGGTTTGAATATACATTGTGTTTTTATATACTTATGTTGTTTTTAGAGAGAGAGAGAGAGAGAGAGAGAGAGAGTTATATAACATAATTACAATGAATTGATGCATTTTGAAATAATGCACTGTGGACCGGAATGATCTAAGCTGTTGATTGGGCCAGAAGTAATAATAATAAAATGACACAGACAGAGTTGCCACTTAGCAAACTTGGTAAAAATCTGATATAAAAAAAATGAAATTTTTACGAGCTAAGGTTTTTGACATTTCATGTATTTCTTCCCAATGGCGACACTATGCTTGAAATGTCAAGCTTTTTTGTGGCTAGAAGAAATGTCAAACTGTATTCTTTTGGTCATCAAATGAGTTATATCAGAGAGAGCAAATCTAAACATACACTGCTCAGTATAATTACTTGTATATATTTAGACCCACAGGACCGGAACACATATGATAAAACACTGAACTTAGATAAATTTATTTATGCTTTTTATATCAGAAATGTTTTCAACAACACCATACACAATAAAACAATACAAATAAGTCAAAAATGACATTTCTAATAAAAGAAATATAAAAAATTCAAGTGTGTTCCGGTAATTACCAGTGTGTTCCGGTGTTTTGGTGTGTTCCGGTATTTCTACGAACCCGTAAACGGACATTAGTTCTAATAAATGGCGAAGTGGCGGCTAGGTGGGAATTCGCTGAGGAGAAGAAAAACAAGATAACTCTGGACGGTGTTGAAGTAAGTGATCCACCATTATATATATTCTATAGTCATTGTTAAAAATTATATATTTTGAAATCTTGCTGATCAGTTGCCAGTGGCTGGGATATCCACAAGGTCCTGTGATTTCTAGCGTCAAAATAGATGACGTACGCCGAAATATTATGATAGGGCGAGTTTTATATCTAGAAACTTACAGCGTCTAGCTAAAACCCGAACTCTTAAAAAAGAACACAAGACAATGTTAGAAAACAAAAAGAACTGTTTATGTCACGTTTCTCAAATTCGGCGCCATTTGTCATCAAGAGAATGGGCGTACTTGATATAAAGAGCGTGAGTGCAAGCTGTTTTTGGTCGGGTATGGAACGGGTAGGTATAAAATACGAAATCAACTTGATTTCGCGAAATTTCATAATCAGAATTGCTTACTGCCTTAGACAATCCTTTACCTGAGAATGAAAATCTCGTTTTTATTTTCATTCTCAGGTAACTGCCAATGATAATATGAAATAAAGGCACTGCCTTTGGAGCAAACACACTCATATACACCCCTGTCTATCTTCATATACTGAGTTTGTCATATTTGGCTAAAAAGAGAAGTGTGTGTGTGTTGGGGGTGGGGGGGGGGGGGGGTTGGACACTATATCAGAGTGTATCATCTGTAGGACTTAGGTAGTTAATCTTGGTGTAGATCATCAAAAATACCAGTTGTGCTAGCGTGATTATTTACTGATAGCTCAGTCGTTAGTGCACCTGCCTCTGATGCTAGAGACCATCGGTTCCATTCCAGGCAGTGAAATAAAGTTTGGTATTCGAACATCATTTTAGGGATGACTGCCACATAGTGCACCGTCCTTCGGCTCGGGACATTAACTGGAGACTCCCTGAGCAGAAGAATTATCCCCTCTGCAGGTTAAAGATCATTACCGTAAAGTAGGCGTGTGTCCTGCAAATCTCAAGTGTATGTACACCTGCAAGTAATAGTCAAGTGTGACCTAATGCAGTAAGTAGATAGATAGATAGATAGATAGATAGATAGATAGATAGATAGATAGATAGATAGATAGATAGATAGATAGATAGATAGATAGATAGATAGATAGATTCCTAATTAAGACCACCTTTGGGACTCTTCAAAGGTGGTCTTCAAGGCCACGTTTGAACAGTTCTAAAGGTGCTCTCTGACCAGAGGACACTGTATGCAGAAAATACAATGAAAGAATAACTGTAGCTTACTAAATAGGCTTTTTAAGCAGGATAAGACTTAGTTTTAGGTGGTCTTAATAGCTGAATTTTACCGTATAAACCACTTACAATGGATCCAGAGCTTCCTGACCAACATGGGCTAACCAGACTTGGTCACAGGCCTGATTACCACGATTTCCCCCAGTTGTATCCGGTGTCCCTCAAGGTGTCATGCTCAGACCTTTGTTGTTCTGCCCGTGCATAAATGACCTGTCACAGAATGTTAGTCCTGGAGTTCACCTCTTTGCTAATGACAGCCTTTTATATCACAAGGTCTCCAGCATGACTGATACTGAACACTTTAGAGGGATCTTGACAGACTATAGCAATGCCTATAATGGAATATGGACTGGCAAAGTCTTCTCACTCCAACCAAATGTGCTACAGTCAGGTAACGAAATGGAGAATATAAGTGAAGGCAATGATCAGGAAACCTGGCCGAAGATTTAGAGCAACTGAATGTTATAGATACACAGTCATGAACTGTCAATCTCAAAGACTTTAAAGTACATGTGCATCATTTATTTCAGGAACATGTCATGGGAATCCATTTTGATGCACATGTAAAAAGGCAAACAACAGCCAATGGAGATAACCAACTGGTCTGAAGATGTTGAAGCATGATGATAGAGACCATAATTAGACTTATCCTGGATTAGGTCCATTAGTATGGGACCCACATATAGTATCCAGCAGCTTGAGACGGTGCAACGGCGAGCGGCTTGGTTGGTCAGAGATGACTACCACACAACCAGCATTACCTCCCAAGTGATACAGCACATTGGCCGGCAATCTCATTAGCATTGGCATCAAGTCGTCAATGCTGGGAATGATCTACATGTATCTCTGGGCTAAGTGGACATTCATGCTTGCAGGTTCTCCGACCCAAAAGCGGCGAACAGTAGGGGAGGGCCCCCCGCCCCGAGAGTATATGGACCGACATCTTATGTCAACTCTCCTTCGACGACAGGGGCATCAGACTTAAGGACCAACTTCCACAGAATATTGTCACTTCTGGGATCCCTAAAAACACACACAAAAAACAAAGTCATTAAAAAGCTCAGATCACCAGAATCTTATCAAATTTGGTATACTGTAATTAAATATTGTACCACGTTTGACCAACATTCATCAATTCTGAAATGATATAGGGTACAGATAAGCCATTTTGGCCCCAAAAGGCCAGGTTTCGGGAGCGCTTGACCTTAAAGTGCATACAGGCCATTTTGGCCCAAAATTGATTGTTTTTGGGGGGACTGTGACCTTGAAAAAAGGTCAAGGTCACCAGAATCTAATCAAATCTGCAGTATGTTGTAATGATATATAGCACGAAGTTTGATTTATTAATGAGCTAGAGTGCAGACAAGCCATTTCTGGTACAAAATTGACAGTTTTTTTTTTGGGGGGGGGGGGGGGAATGTGACCTTAAAAAAGGTCAAGGTCACCAAAATCTAATCAAATCTGCGGTATGTTGTAATGATATATTGTATCAAGTTTGACTACAATTGATCATTTCGTTACTGAGATAGAAGGCTGACAAGCCATTTTTGGCCCAAAATTAACTGTTTTGGGGGCCCTGTGACCATGAAAAAGTTCAAGGTCACCAAAATCTAATCAAATCTGTAGTATGTTGTAATTATATATTGACCAAGTTTGACTAATTCGTTAATGAGCTAGAGTGTTGAAAAGCAATTTTTGGCCCAAAATTTACTGTTTTTTTTTTTTGTTTGTTTTTTGTTTTTTGTTTTGTTTTTTTTTTGGGGGGGGGGGGGGGGGGCATATGACATTGAAAAACGGCGTAGATCATCAAAATCATCAAAATCCAATCAAATCTGCGGAATGTTGCAATGATATATTGTACCAAGTTTGACTAAAATTAATCAATTTGTTAATGAGTTAGAGTGCAGACCAGCCATTTTTGGCCCCAAAATGACTGGTTTTTGGGGACCTGGGGACCTGTGACCTTGAAAATGAGGTCAAGTCATCATCACCTAATGACTGTTTTACCCATCTCAATGATATAACTATGCAAGTTTGGTCAGAATCCATCCATAGGTTCAGGAGATATAGTGCTTCAAACAGGCTACGCCAACGCATACGCCGACCCTGACGCCGACGCTGACGCAATCGGGATGCGCACCAAAAATAATATGTCCCCCTCTCCTCCGGTGGGGGACATAAGAATAAATATGTTGATATCATCATCATCATCATCATTGACCCCGCAAGCACGCAATAACAGGCCGACATCGGAAAGTCGTTTCCAGGTCGTATCGTTGTCGGCCCGACGTTTGCCTGAAATTCTTTACCGGCTGCAGACCCTTCTGTAGGTAAATATTAACAATAACTAGAAATGCGTCCATAGGACACGGATGCCCCTGCCTGAAAATATGTATATGTTCGTATTCATCCATAGAAAGTTATTGACCGTGTTTAAGTTTGGGACCTTTTTTTCACATTTGACCTCTAAGTATGACCTTGACCTTGGAGGTAAGGACCTTGGATTGCGTGAGGCAGATTGTCCCATGATGGCAAACATTTCTGCCAAGTAATTTCAAAATCCATCCAGAGATAAGAAAGTTATTGACTGTGTTTAAGTTTCGGACCATTTCTTTGACCTTTGACCTCTAAGTATGACCTTGACCTTGAAGGTACGGATCTGGGTTTGCACGTGACACATCGTCTCATGATGGTTAACATTTCTTCAAAATAATTTCAAAATCCATCCTGAAATAAGTACGTTATTGACTGTGTTTAAGTTTCGGACCCATTTTTTGACCATTGACCTCTAAGTATGACCTTGACCTTGGAGGTACGGACCTGGGTTTTGCACGTGACACATTATCTCATGATGGTTAACATATCTACAAAGTAATTTCAAAATCCATCTAGAAATAAGAAAGTTATTGACTGCGTTTAAGTTTCGGATCCTTTTTTTGACATTTGACCTCTAAGTATGACCTTGACCTTGGAGGTACGAACCTGGATTTTGCATGTGACACGTCGTCTTACGATGGTTAACATTTCTGCCGAGTAATTTCAAAATCCATCAAGAAATAAGGAAGTTATTGACCGCGTTTAAGTTTCGGACGAACGGACGGACGGACAGGGGCAACGCTATTTGCCCTTTCAACCATTCTTCGAATGGCTGGGGCATAAAAAAAGACTTACCTATTCCAGTCATGCTGAAATCATCAAGTTATCAAGTCCGTGAAATGAAGACCCCCCCCCCCCCACAACCCCACTCAAAAGGGAAAAGTGGGGTCTACGGGGGTGTTCATTATTTTCCTTAGTTTTGCTCAAAAACATAGATTGTGGGTACTCGTTAGATCCGACTCACGGAGTCGGTTCTAACGAACACTCATAATTTATATTTGGTCCAGAACTATGAAAAATATCAAATGTGCCAGCGCACGACAAAACCTACAATAAGACGTGCGCCCAGCGAAGACTCAGATCCGCACAGTCTGATCAGAGTCTTCGTTGAGCTAAGGGCCCAATGTTCCTTCATGCAGCAAGAGAAGCCTCTGGCTGGACTGTATGGATGCGCAGGCTGATCTGGTTCTACGCTGGCGGCACAAGTAAGTTGTAGGAAATGCTGCGCCCCGGCACAAATATTTTCATCTAAAAACATTAGTCCTAGCGATAACCATTTTGCGCACGGGTGTGTTGTCCTAATGAATTGCGTTGCCTTTTCAGCGTTTGTATTCAAAGACACTTCTAGTAAAGAAATAGATCAGCTGTGATTTGTTGAGTAATAAATCACAGTTTGGAGGTCTGTTGTAAAGTAGATCAAATCACGAGCGTGATTTGTCTACTTACAACTAACCGACAAACTGTGATTTATTACTCAACAAATCACGGACAAGGGCTGATCTATTTCAATTCTAACACGCTGAAAATCGGCAATAATATTGTTGTTTCCTTCAAAAACTCACAACTTTTCGCCATTGTTAGAAATAATTCCGCTAAAATTATCGACTGAAACACATGCATTTATATTCCTTTCTTACATTTTCGATGCGAGAAAATGACGTTACACCGTTTTACGTCAAGGAAATCGACTAGTGACGTCATAAATTGGCAGTTTTTAATGACGTCATTTGTCACGCTCTTCCGAACTGTGATTTGTTGCCGAATAAAACAGCGTTATTTTGGATTGCCTATATAGGCGCGCTGTGTTAGAATTAAGAACTATATCAGCTCTAACTGTGATTTGTTGAGTAATAAATCACAATTTGGAAGTCAATTGTAAAGTAGATCAAATCACGGGCGCGTAGATCAGCTCTAGCGATGATTTGTTGAGTAATAAATCACAGTTTGGAGGTCTGTTGTAAAGTAGATCAAATCACGAGCGCATAGCGCGCATGATTTGTCTACTTACAACTGACCGACAAACTATGATTTATTACTCAACAAATCACGGACAAGGACTGATCTATTTCAATTCTAACACGCTGAAAATCGGCAATAATATTGTCGTTTCCTTCAAAAACTAGCGTTACGTGCGTGATTTGTCTACTGGTAGTCTGTTGGCGTTTAGCATCAAGTAGGTCATGTAGCCTGCATACACCGAACTGTTTGAGGAAAAGAAAAATAGCAAGAGCTTCAATATTGAAAACTGGTTTGCATCCCATATAGAGTGACGTGATGATTCCAGGTATAACTTCATAGGTTCAGACACATTGGTCAGAAAGCCATTCCAAAACTGAAAAACAGGTGAAAAGTAGAAGTAAAACAAAGATCAGGAATTGATACAATTAACTTACTCCACCCACAAAAGACACCAAAGAGAAAGAAATACAAACATTAAGCGACCAGACCATAATGGAAACCTAAACAAAGGAAGGCCATAAGGACAGTTACTTTCCCACAAAATGGCCGTATGGCCATCCAAAATTAAAAGACACAAGCGACACACACAGCAAGCAACAAACAACAACATAAATAAATCGCCACAGAAGAGCCGCCTTGGAACGGTCAGTGGAAGATTTCCACCGGGGGGCTTAAATCGATTTTACGTGGCCACAATCCTCGCCCTTACTTCCGTCGCGATTTAGACAAATAATTTGTTCAGTCCGCATGAAGGCCTCCTAACTCATCAGTGCAACATCTCCGTGAACACAAAAATCAAAGAACCACAGAGGTGAGACGACGGTGAGGACTCGACAGCAAGAAACCACTGAAATGCTGGAGCAAAAGAAAACCAACAGTTAGACTCCGATGAGCCCAACCAGAGACAGAGCATCAGGCACCAACCGACATTATCTCTCTAATTTTCAATAAGCCTTTACGTTGGAGCCGTCATAGAATCTGAGGCCTGACCCACCGGCGTGCAATTAAAGAGGGAAGCAAAGTTGCCAACCGTAATTTGGTTAACTACCATGCATGCAGTCTGTCGTATAATATCCATGTTGTACCCATTCTTTTTATATCGAAGAATGATTTTATGAAATTGGGTGCTGAAGTCATTGCGGTTATATATTTTTCTGAATTTATATACTAAGTCACCATAAAATTCGGGTTCCGATAGACCTTGTTGCAGAAGAGATTTAAGTCCAATATTGAATTTTGAAATTAAATCAGAATGGCGTCTATAAAATTTTGAAAAGGCTTTGCGTAGTTTATGGTACCGATAACCCTGATTAAGGAGTTTAGCCGTTAATAATTTATTACGAGTGTTGAAGTCAGTTACATGGCTTCACACTATAGCAAATCGAATTAATTGCGAAATATAAACGCCATAGGATGGCGCACGAGGAACATCACCATCCAAAAAAGGAAAATTTACAATCTCAAAATCAAAGTCATCGCGTTTATCATAAATTTTGCACGAAACAAATCCATCTACAATAGATAGATGTAAATCCAAAAACGGGGCCTCGGTATCAGAAGAATTTGCTTTATTTGACTGAAGTTCTAGGGGGTAAATCTGACTGATCAAACCATCAAAATAGGTATTATCAATATTTAATAAATCATCTAAATATCTAGAAGTAGAGCTAAAAGCTTCAATAATTTCAGATTGGTTATCAATGGAAAGCGACAAAATGAAGTCTCTTTCATAACAATACAAGAACAGATCAGCCACAAGAGGTGCGCAATTAGTACCCATCGGAATACCCACAATTTGTCTAAATAACTTAGTACCGAATCTAATATAAATATTGTCAAGTAGAAAGGTGAGGGCATCACACACTTTCTGACATGACCAAAGTGTATAATTCTTATGCTCTTTAGAAGTGAAAAATGCATTTCTGACATTACATGCAAGATAGAGAGAATCTTCTCTGTGAAAAGTCCATTCAATTAAATCATTAAGCTTTTCTTTTATAAGATTATGAGGAAGTGTAGTGTAAAGAGTGGAAAAATCGTAGGTAGACAGACTAGAAGCACGAACATGTCTAGATTTCAATTTATTTAAAGTAGAAGTAAAACAAAGATCAGGAATTGATACAATTAACTTACTCCACCCATAAAAGACACCAAAGGGAAAGAAATACAAACATTAAGCGACCAGACCATAATGGAAACCTAAACAAAGGAAGGCCATAAGGACAGTTACTTTCCCACAAAATGGCCGTATGGCCACCCAAAACCAAAAGACACAAGTGATACACACAGTAAGTAACAAACAACAACATAAATAAATCGCCACAGAAGAGCCGCCTTGGAACGGTCAGTGGAAGATTTCCACTGGGGGGCTTAAATCGATTTTACGTGGCCACAATCCTCGCCCTTACTTCCGTCGCGATTAAGACAAATAATTTGTTCAGTCCGCATGAAGGCCTCCTAACTCATCAGTGCAACATCTCCGTGAACACAATTAAAACCTCATTCGAATTTTTTATAGACCAAAACAGATTTCTTCCTGATCTTTCAAAGACTTTATCACAATATTTAATTACATGCGTTTTAATAGCAGTAAGACAGGAAGTTAATAATTTAGAAAGTTCTGTGGTAGTGCAAGAGCTAGAATTTGCAATAAACCGTGCTTTGTAAGGTTTTTTATGAAGTTTTGGTAACCAGTATAGCGTAGGAAGCTTGTCTTGGCCTTCGTTAACACACACAGCAAACTTGGTGGCTGAAAGACAAACATGTTTATCTACTATAGCTCTCTCTTCAGCTAAAGGCTGAAGTTCATAGGCCTTAGTACCACCAAGCTCCTGCTTAAGCGTGTTAACATAGTGGCGCCGTCACACAACGACGACGTTGTTAGCGGCCTTGTCTGCAGGGGCCAAAACAAACTTCTTATGAAATTCTTGAATACCTAGTTTAAGATGACGTAAAGACGTCTTGGGCTTAGGAGGTAATAAGTTAGTATTTTGAGAATAGAAAGAAATGCGTTTATTCACTAGTTTTAAAATGCTAAGTTTCCAGTCCTTAAGGGCTTTATGCTCAACATACTCTCGCTTACACCATCGATTACCGAATTCATTCAAGGAAGCAGCGATTTCATCTCTACATTTACTGAAATCAATTTTAGAAGGAAACCGATATTTCGGTCCTTTAGAAATTATATTCCTTATCCTAGAATCAGGAATAATTTTCAAATTGCCAGTAATTACATGACCAGCAGCAGGACAGCAATACTTTGAGTTTTTACAATCACATGAATCAGGAGTATTAGTATCAATATCAAGATCTGAAACAAGTTTATTGAAATTAAAAATGATAGATCTAACAGGTTTGTATTATTTATAGCAAATTATAGCTTCAATTCCCTCTGCCCTAAATTGGTCAATTAGGGGCACAATGTTAGAGTCAATCTTATCCAGGATCTTATTCACAACATCTATATTACTTGTGGCTACATTTTCAAGACAGTTTGAGATATCTTAAAGTAAGTCATCTGACACAGTCTCGTTATGCTGCACCAACCAAATATGGAAATTTGCAAGTAGTCTTCTATTCAAAACCTCATCCACTAACAAAACGGCTCTTAGTGCACGGTCAAAATCTTTACCAGAAAGTATATGTTCGGTCGTATTCTCGGCAAAGACATCTGATTCATACAACAACCCTTTCAAGCCCATATCTCCATATACAAATCCTATAGCTGAAAAGGAACTCATTAGAAAGTGCATCCCACCTTCTAGAGGAACTACCCCTTTAAATTCCTCTTTTTTGAGCCCAAACAATCTCAAGTGCTTTAGAAAGTACATGTAAACCCATATCAAACACTATGGGACATGTATTTTGTCCCAGGGCATTCATTTGCTCTTTAGCTCTTTTTAAAGTAGTATACACTGTGCTGAAATCGGTGGGAGATGCCATAACAATTGGGTTAAAAAGAACAGTGGCAGGTTTGTTCAAAATTTCTTGCTGAAATTTAGACTGAAATATTGTCCATGGAGGTTGTGACACAGCCCTGTCATCGCAAAACACACTACACCGACCAAAGTTATACATCAACTCTTTGAGTCTTGACAACTTGTAGGACTTTGGCTCACTAACGTGCAACTCATCAGCTCTGGCTGGTGGAGACATTGAAGGCTGTGGTCTCTGACTTGGCTTTGCATAATGAAGAACATGTGACAGACCTATTCCTGAAAGTATCAAAGGTAACTTATTAGAAATGAAACTGGCAATATAACTTGAAAGAATTGTCAGCTCGGCTGTTGACAGACACCTTATAAGCTATACAACAAATATATAAATTAAACAAACTGGGTTGAAATAGATGTACAGGCATTTGAACAAACATCGTAACCAAAACAAAATGTTTAAACAATTATTTGAAAGCAATATTACTGTTAAAAAGGACACTGAAGTAACATGACTGAAACAGATTCAAGAAAAGTCATTTACATTTAAAACCTACACGATAAATGTTTTGCTAGGAAAGACTCGTTGCCTTTATTCTACATTACATATGAAGGTTTTATATAGTGCAGTTTATATTTTACTTTTGGTCCTTTGAGATCAGCGTGAATTTTCTGAGAAATCGGAAATAGATTATTGGTTTAGACTCATATTCTAGACAGGATGTTAATTATTTGGACCCCATTTTGATTTTTATCAGTCTTTGAATCGTCTGCCTATTGTAAATTCGCAAAATTGCAGTATGTTTCCTCTGGCTTTCTTTGCCGGATCATTACAGGGTCACTGTAGGCTAGCTAGTCTGGCCCAGAAAACATGTACACTCCATATTTTTCACTTCTGTGGTGTATTCCTTGCTTCCAAAGGATAACCCTTTTATAGAACATATTTAACTTCACTACAGCTGGTGTGTGGGAATGTGTGGCGGCGGTAAAATGTCACCCTGCCCTACATCATAGTGTAGATTATATTTTCTTGTCCTTTGGGATCATTGATTCCATTGTGGAATTTTGAAAATATCTGAGGGTCACTGATGAGGCCTAATTGGCCGAAACTAGCTAGTCTGGCCCAGAAAACATGTACACTCCATATTTTTTCACTTCTGTGGTGTATTCCTTGCTTCCAAAGGATAACCCTTTTATAGAACATATTTATTAGCCGAAACTACGTAGTATGACCCATCTTCTTTCTTATGAATGTTTTCATTGCTCTTAAAGGAACTCTTTTTTTATTTTTATTTAAATGACGAATTTCTTCATAACAGAATTTCATTTGCAGTGTAAAGGAAAAAGAACTATCTGGGAAAGAGACTGACTGTTCCATTTTTAAACACGTTTTTGTTTTGTATGTGTTTTCTCTTCCTATTGGTGCTAAGAGTAGACTGCGTCTTGTGATTGTGGCGCTTCCTGGGTTTTTCTTTTATTTTTAGTGATCAAATAGGAGTAGGCTTACCTGGTAAGGTGGCTATATTGATAGATCTGTCATTAGCTCGTGGCATTTTCTCTGGGGCTGCAGCTTCTAAGTCGTTAGGTACCACTGAAATAGTGAATTCCATAATTATGCTTAATCATAAGGAGATGCTCTAACATAAGTGGTCAATCCATATAAAATTTTGTTATCATTTGGGCATGTATAATTTCTTCATTTATTGACTGATTTATTGACTGATTGATTGATTTATATTGATTGGTTGTTTAATTTATTGTCAAACAGACCGACCGACCGACAGACAAAGATTTATAGGCAGGCAGGCAAACAACCAGTGTCCGTGGGTGCATTCATCGCATGAACAAGTCAGTGAAATGAACACCCCTTTAAACTCCACTTTATAGTGAGAAAACTGGGGTTTACGGGGTATACATTTTTCTTATTTCTGCATATGCTCTAACGGCTGTTTTGTTTCGTTTGAGGTTTAACGTCCCAGTCAACACTATAAATGTAATTTTGGAGACGTTGCTTCCAATTTTGAGGGACTTTTACCCGACACGGAGACGAAATGACATCTCAAGCCCTGTCGCCCAATGAAACCAATAGGGTTTATAAGCATGCACAGGCCAACTCGCTACGCTTTGCCTGGGCAGGCTTATATTCTCTAAACGGTGAGTTTCTGAGACACATAGGTGTGTGGTTCTCGTTAGAACCGCCTCATGTAGGCGGTTCTAACGAGCACCCACAACCTAAGTTTGATGTATTAGTAAGAAAATAGCCATCGGAAGAGATGGCAAATCCCCCGACCAAAAGCCAATATGGCCTTCAGAAGATTGTTCACCAATAGAAAGTGCACCAGAATTAAACCACATATCACAAAAGTATTGCAGTTATGGCCATCGCAAGATTATACTGTCAGGGGAGATAACTAAAAAACCAGGGCACTCAGAAATGTGGTTCTTGCTCATGACATGCCTGCTTAAGCTCATGTATTTCTGCACAAAGTACCATCAATATGTCTCAAAAGGTATTGGAGATATAGTGATCACAAGCTGGTCATACTGTTATATTGGAAGGGTAGATAACTCAAATACCACAGCAACAACAGTTGTGGTTCTTGCATATGACATCCCTTCTGTACCTTGTATACAATTGTGCCAAGTTCCTTCAATATATCTCAAAGGGAGTTGGAGTTATGGCCATCACTAGGTTATATTGCCAGGGGAGATAACTAAAAAACCAGAGCACCTAGAGTTGTAGTTCTTGAGCATGACACACCTGCTTAACCTCATGTACATCTGCATCAAGTACCACCAATATGTCTCAAAGAGTATTGGAGGTACGGTGGTCACAAGGTTGTCATACTGTTATATTGGAAGGGGAGATAACTCAAATATCATAGCACCCAGAGTTGTGGTTCTTAGGCATGAAGCGCCATCTCAACGTTGTATACAATTGTGCCAAGTACCATCAATATATCTCAAAGGGTATTTGAGTTATGGCCATCACAAGGTTATATTGTCAGGGGAGATAATTAAAAAACCAGGGCATCCAGAGTTGTGGTTCTTGCACGTGACACACCTGCTTAACCTCATGTACAACTGTACCAAGTATTATCAATATATCTCAAAGAGTGTTGGAGATGTGGCCATCACAAGGTAGTGATTCTATATAATTGGAAGGGGAGATAACTAAAAAAACACGGCACCCAGAGGTGTGGTTCTTGTGCATGACACACTGTCTCGGCCTTGTGAACAACTGTGCCAGGTATCATCAATATATCTTAAAGGGTTTTGGAATTATGGCCATCACAAGGTTGTCACTATATTTTATTGGAAGGGGAGATAACTCCAAAACCATGGCAACCAGGGTTGTGGTTCTTGTGCATGACACGCCATCTCAGCCTTGTGAACAACTGTGCCAGGTACCATCAATATATCTCAAAGGGTATTGGAGTTATGGCCATCACAAAGTAGTCATTCTATTTTATTAAAAGGGGAGATAACTAAAAAAGTATGGCATCCAGAGTTCTGGTTCTTGCGCATGACACGCCGTCTCAGCCTTGTGAACAATTGTGCCAAGAACCATCAATGAATCTCAAAGGGTATTGGAGTTATGGCCATCACAAGATTGTCACTCTATTTTATTGGAAGGGGAGATAACTCCAAAACCGTGGCAACCGGAGTTGTGGTTCTTGTGCATGACACGCCGTCTCAGCCTTGTGAATAACTGTGCCAGGTACCATCAATATATCTCAAAGGGTATTGGAGTTATGGCCATCACAAAGTAGTCATTCTATTTTATTAAAAGGGGAGATAACTAAAAAAGTATGACATCCAGAGTTCTGGTTCTTGCGCATGACACACCGTCTCGGCCTTGTGAACAATTGTGCCAAGAACCATCAATGAATCTCAAAGGGTATAGGAGTTATGGCCATCACAAGGTTGCGTCTACGGACGGACGGACGGACGGACAGACGGACGGACGGACGGACGCCAGGCTGATCGCTATATCCCCCGAACCTTATTCGGTCGGGGGATAAAAAACATCACGGATTGTCATGAGAAAAGTAGCCATTTTGGAAATTTGAAAAAATGCAAAATGTTGCACGGGCGTGTTATCATAAGGGGCTTGGCCTTGACGAATATGGATTGATATATTTAAACAACATACCGATTTGATATTTACCTAGAATACTGGTCATGGCATGTGTAGAGTTCTTCCCACTCATTGTGTGCTCGTTGTAGTCCCAGTTATCAGCAACAGTGGTCATTAGGGTTCCAGACTCTTCTGCAGATTTCACATTGTTTGGAACTACAGCACCTGACTGGGTTCTAATTTGATTAGTTGACATGAAGAGAGCAGCTGACGTCAAAATGTGTGGTATTTCAGCATAGGACATGGTATATCCAAGAATATTAAGATCTTCGATAAGTTTTTTGCTGCCAAATGAATGGTGTAAGTAAACTGATAGTCCTAAATGTTTAGGAGTAATTCGACTTGGCAAAATTAAAGCTGTAATATCACTACCTATGGCAGTTATCCTTTGTTCTGTACTGTCATCAGGGTCTACACCTTGATTTACTTTCTCTTTACTAGACAGCCAGTTCACAAACTTAAGGAGTAAGGGATCTAAAAAGGCTTTTTGTCCTTCTGGACTCACTTCATCAGCAGAGAAATAATCCTTATCCAGCTGATTATTTGCTTCAAGGACCCTATTTCTCAATGTCATAGCTGCTTTGTGCACAATACTGATCTCATTACCTAAGGCAGGAACTTCGTTATCTTTATTCTTATCTGTTAAATACTCAAACGAGTTGTTCAATTCTGTTTGTATGGAAGCCGTATGCCTAACCACATCTTCTACACTTAGAATATCTATACACACCAGGTCAGTCAGCCCTTTTCTCTGTACAAATCTCAATTGTGGCCAAGCACGTTTTAAAATATCCTTGAAATAGGCAGATGTCAAACATCTGTTAACTTCTATTTCTTTCTCTGCTGCAATTTCGAGGTAAAGTTTCTTCAGTACTTTCAATTCAACCACGTTTTTCTCTTGCACTATTGACTGGTGGTATTCAGTTTTTATCCAATCACAAACTTTTAAAGGATTACATTTTTCTGCTGCACTACTGGCAGCATTGGTCTCTTATCAATGCATACAGCCTTGAGATTTCTCGGATTTATATATGTGCCCACACAGTTTTTCTGATTATGATATCGAGCCCCTACTGCTACTAAGTCTCCATTAGTGCTAAGCAAACGTGACAGCATTTTCTGATCATTCCTTATTTTAGCAGCATTGACTATCTGAGACTATCAATGGAACCTCGTTCAACTCAGTTTTATTAAATGCATCATTGAATTGACCAACCAATTCCTCTTCCCTTACAGATAAAAATCAAAAATGAGTCTGATTCAGCGACTACGTTTCCTCCTCTTTTATTAAGGGGTGGGATACCTTGCCTATCTTTCTTCTGTCTATTTTTGTCCTTCTGTAGAAGTATCTGGGATTTGCCTTTACATCACCTACCAAGTTATTTACATACAGATCATGCTGATTTTGATGTCATTTTTAATTTCTCGTCTCAAGTTTTCAAATTTGCTCTAAGTCTACCACTTCAAGTACAACCTGTGCCTTTGTAAGAAAGAACAGTCCCTCCTGCATCGGAGAACCTCCATCGGATGGAGTGTACTTGCTTTCTTATGACCGTGATAAATTGCTCAATTTTGACCATCTCCTTGGGCAACTTTCAAAATTCAATGTTGACTTAAATATTTATCTTCTGCAACAAGGTCTATAGGAACCCGATGTATGGTGACTTAGTACATAAGTTCAGAAAAATATATGATTGCAATGACTTCAGCACCCAATTACGTAAAATCATTATTTGGGTACAACATGTTATACGACAGACTGCATGCATGGTAATTAACCCAATCATGGTTGACAACTTCGCTTCCCTCTTTAATTGCACACCGGTGGGTCAGGCCTCAGATTCTATGATGGTTCCAGCATGAAGACTTAGAGAATTGGAGAGAATTTAATTTTATGTAATGTTGGTTGTACCTGGTGCTGCATCTCTGGTGCGCCCATCAGTCTAACTGTTGGTTTTCTTTTGCTCCAGCATTTCAGTGGTTTCTTGCTGACGAGTCCTCACCGTTGTTTCATCTCTGTGGTTGTTTGATTTTGTGTTCTCGGAGATGTTGCACTGGTGAGTTAGGAGGCTTTCATGCGGACTGAACAAACCGTTCCAAGACGGTCCTTCTGTCGTGTTTTATTTTTATTATGGTTTGTCTTTGAGTGTGTGTGTCACTTATACTTTTTGTTTTGGATAGCCAATTGGCCATTTTTGTGGGAGAATGAGTGTCCTTTTGGCTTTCTGCTATTGGCGTTTCCATCGAGTTATTTCATGTTTGTGTTTCTTTCCCTTTGGTGTCTCTGATAGGAGCTGTGGGTAAATTGCATTGGTTCCTGATCATTGCCTTCACTTCATTAAGTCACTAACAGCACGCTGAAGGTTTAGTGACATCCAGATATTTGGTGTTTCAGATCAAACACGGGCTAGCTTTGCAATTTAGGTAAAGGTTGATTGGTTTCATCGTAAGTAGAGGCAATACCAGAATTCTGAAATTTATAATTTTACAATGTAATTCAAGAAGGACAGTTGTTAGGAATGGGCATTGCTGTTTCTTTTATGTGAATGTTCACAAATTCTTTTATGATTCAAGAAGGGCAGTTGTCAGTTACTGGCAAAGAAATGTGCATTGAATTACCGGTTAACCAGATACATGAATCAAGGCACTGAGAGTTTTGGTGGATCCATCACTTAAACATGCCTATACAATTCTGACCCCCTTGAACCCCACTTTTATATAGTGAAATTGGGCTTTACAGGGTAGACCTTATTTCTCTTATTACTGCTCTAAAATATAGATTGTGGTTACCCGTTAGAACCGCCTCAACGAGGCGGTTCTAACGAGTACCCAAAATCTATATTCTGAGCAGAAATAAGAAAAAATATCACTATTTTTCATCTTAAAATTGTCGTTTTTCGGCGTTTAAATTTACAATGTATTTGTATAGACATGTTTTCATAATCGATTGTCTCTGAGTGTAAAATGATCCTGAACAGTGATTTAGACTGTAAACATACCCTCACTTTCCTGTACTGCATGCAAAAATGTAGACCCTGATCAGACGCTGCATTCAGCGTCATTTGACCCTTAAATTCCTGCACAGTAAGCAAAGTGTAGACCCTGATCAGACGCCGAGTTAATAATCAGTGTCTGCTCTGGGTCTTCACTCTTTGCCAAGCCCACCAAGATTCTGCAGATAATGCTACTACGCAATAAGATGACTACACTGCGATAAAATTAACCCTTATCTTGCTGAATATTCATTTAAGCCACACCCATTTCTGTCTATCAATCAATCAAATTACTTGATGTAATTTATTGCTACAAATTCATAAACTGAATCCAAAACAGTGTAGATCCTGATCAGATGGCTTCTTCAGAAGCCATCTGATCTGGATCTACACTGTTTGCAAAGATAGGGGTTGTCGTGAACAACAAGATAAGGGTTAATGCTGTTATTTTCAGTAAATAAGTTTTCTACAAAACAGTGATAGTCACGTCTACTTTAGCCCTAAAAGCGTTTATACTTAGTAACTTTGGGTTGACTGACAATCGACCCAAAAAGGACTAAATCTGTCCAGGAAAATGTGGTCAAATGGTCCACTTCTCATGATCCAACAGTGTTGTTTGAAAGCGTTGATGTTGAAAAACAGTCAAACTAAAAAAAATGAAATTTACAAATTTAAACAAGAGTGGCATGATGGAGCTAAACTGCTCACCTGAGAATAACTGAACTCAATCCTATACACCTATATTTTCATCATACATGACCCACAGTTGATGAATGTGGCATATTGCACAACGATGGAGGATGGTCACAGTGTGATCACAAGAGCTCATCAAGAACACTTCTGCTCTGCTGAGTTAAAACTATTTCCATGTTTCTCAAATCAAGCAATTTTTAAAGTCCTTGAGTATACTTTTGCAAATGGCAGATTGAGTGAGTGAGTGAGTGTTTGAGTTTTACATCTCACCAATAGCTAAGGTCAAACAGAGACGGGACCTCGGTTTACAGACTCATCCGAAAGTCTGGAGAAGACCGGGATCGATCCTGTGACCCCTGGTTTACAAGGCAAGTAGCATAACCACTACACCACGGGGGCTTCTAAATGGCAGATTGATATAACAAGGAAGAATATTCTGCTTTTATTTTTATTTTTTACTTAAAAACATATTCAAACTTCCTTGTTACATAATGACATCTCGAGTTACAAACTGAATTGGCAACCTTATCTTATTACATTTATAATTCTCAAAAGCTCAGCTTGGCTAAGCATTTTTGAAAACATGTAATTCCTTTGTTTTGTATTTTGTTGTTTTAGGGTCAAGCAAATCACAATCAGAAGTGGGCAAACACCAGAGTACCCGGAGAAATATTACATGACCTCCTGTTGCAGAATTTTGGCATCTCGCATGTGGCCCAGAGTTGAAGTGGAAACCGTATGATTAACCCTTTTTGTACCAAATGGAATCTTCCTCCTTATATATAGCAGGAGTCCATTTCAAAATTTAGGGGTTTCAGGTTGCATTTTCTACAAAATTAACTTGAAAAATGGCTGAACTTTTTGCAAACAGTGTAGGCCCTGATCAGATGCTGCATTCTGCGGCGTCTGATCTGGGGCTTCAATGTTTGCAATGGTACCCGTTTTGGGGTTTCCGGTACCAAATGGGCTACGTCAGCATTCTTAGGGCTCTGCCAAACTAAGCTTTTTAAAAGGTGGAAGGACAGGTATTAATAAATATTTCTTTTCTGCCCTTAGCTGAGTCAGCAATGCTGCTTCATGCAACTGTATTCACCTTTACCCATTTTGTACCAGAAACCCCAAAACAGTTAGCCTGGCAAACGGTGCAGACCAAGATCAGACGCAGCAGAATGCGACATATGATCAGGGCCTACACTGTTTGCAAAAAAGTTAAGCCATTTTCCAAATAAATTTTGAGGAAAGCACAACCTGTCACCCCTAAATTTTGAAATGAACTCCTGCTATATATAAGACGGAAAATTCCATTTTGTACAAAAAGGGTTAATAGCACACATGCTCAAATTGGTGCAAAATAGGGTCAACCCAAAGTTACCAAAGCACATAGGCTCTTCAGAGCTGATGTCCATGTGACTATCACTGATTTGTAGGAAATCCAGATAAGTTATTTATAGAAAATTATAGAATATAGCTGTATGATTCTTATCGATGTGCGGCCAGATGATATCTACAGAATATGAACTGTAATCATGTGTAGGGTTTGGCAAACAGTGTAGACCCGGATCAGACACTGCAGAAGGTGGCATCTGATCAGGGTCTATACTTCTTACAGTACACTTATACTACTTATGATGAAACAGGAATTTAAAGGTTAAAAGGAACAATCTAAGCCCTGTTCAGGGCCATTTTTTCACTCAAGAGACTATCGACCTACCAGTGCTGTCAGTGCTTTGATTAAGAAGCAAAGTTGACACCAGTATGCTGCTGCATAAATTAATTTAGCAACACCCTTTACATTTCAACCAATCAAATTACTTGATTAAATTTAGTGATATAAATTTGCAAAAAAATGACTGGGGGTTCTTGATCTTCACTGTTTGCAAAGGTAGGGGCTGTCATAAACAGCAGTCTGCTTAAGTTGTAACAGAGCCAACAGTTCACTCTAAAATATAAAATTAATATGCTTTTGTGATAAAGGACACACTGCTTCCTTATATTTGTATAGGAACATTTTTGCCCACCTCTGTAGCTCATTCTGATGTGCATCTGGCAGCTGATTAGGAGGTTCCAGGTTGGGATGGCAACAATCTTTGTGAATTTTTTTCTCATGTCATTCTCTCCTTTCTGCTGATTCAAGCAGGGCAGTTGTTAGTTTTTAGCTAAAGACTGCATGCTGTGCTGGTTAACCACTTGTTTAGTTAAACTGATCTGATATGTGAGAATAAAATTTCCTTATTGTGAATGGCACCGGATTTAATACAACTTCTTGTCTGCAAAATCTTAAACAAAAGAAACAGTTTGTTTGTTTGATTTGAGGTTTAACGTCCCCGTCAACACTGTAAAGGTCATTTTGGAGACGTTGCTTCCAATTTTGTGGCCGCCCCCGCCCATAGGGGCTTGAAGAAATATATGGGCTGCATGATGCTTCCACGCAGAGCTGAATCCGGCCCGCACACTAGTACTGGTAAACCGCTTAGAGGACCTAAGCCTGTCCAGGAACCGCGGCGCGAGGCGGACCGTCCATGCTAATAAACCCAATTGGTTTCATTGGGCGACAGGGCTTGAGATGTCATTTCATCTCAATGTCGGGTAAAAGTCCCACAAAATTGGAAGCAACGTCTCCAAAATGACCTTTACAGTGTTGACGGGGACGTTAAACCTCAAATCAATCAATCAATCAATCAATCAATCCAATTTTGTGGGACTTCTACCTGACGTTGAGATGAAATGACATCTCAAGCCCTGTCACCCCATGAAACCAATAGGGTTTATAAACATGGACAGTCCGACTCGTACCTCTTTGCCTGGACAGGCTTAGATCCGCTAAAGCGGTTTACCAGTACTAGTGTGCGGGCCGGATTCAGCTCTGCATGGAAGCATCGTGCAGCCCATATATTTCTTCAGGCCCCTATGGGCGGGGGGCCGCCAAAAGAAACAGTCTAAAAAATTTTTATTGATCATTTGAATCCAAATGTCACACAGCTTTGACCCAGATAAGGATGGCTCATTTAGAACCACCTCGCTTGAATATATCTCCAGATATAGAAGAGAAACAAGGCTAACCGCGGGATAGATTTTCTTATTTCCACGTAAAAACATATGGGCCCCGTTAAGCGATTTTGGTACTTATCGCCTATGCGAGCAGCGAAGGTTCAGGCGAGCCTGCGCATCCGCGCAGTCTCGCCATAACCTTCGCTGCTCGCTCATACAAGCAGTGAATCAAGAGGAACCTTCAGACAGAAAGCCATATCACTGGCCCCTCTGAATGGCTGGGCATGCGCAGTTAAAATTTGTCATGACGGAATGCTTGAAGACACAAATTCGCTTGTCGGGGCTCATATATTGTGGGTGTTTGTTAGAATCGCCTCAAGGCGATTCTAACAAACACCCACAATATATGTTTCTGACAATAAATACGCAAGATCATGTATTTCTCCATAAAAACATGTACATGTACTTGTACCCACAACAACATGGTACTACCAAGAAATAAGGGAAATCAGCTCTTAACCCTTATCTTGCTGAATATTCATTTAAACCCCACCCATTTCTGTCTGTCAACCAATCAAATTACTCTATGTAATTTATTGCAACAAATTCATAAACTGAATGCCAAACAGTGTAGATCCTGATCAGATGGCTTCTTCAGAAGCCATCTGATCTGGATCTACACTGTTTGCAAAGATAGGGGTTGTCGTGAACAGCAAGATAAGGCTTCTTCAGAAGCCATCTGATCTGGATCTACACTGTTTGCAAAGATAGGCGTTGTCCCGAACAGCAAGATAAGGGTTAATTTTCCTCCTTATCCGGAGTCATGCTGGAATCATAAAAAGTCTGTCAGCTGTCAGTAAGTTTTATGGGTGACAGTATTGTAGGACAGACATACCATAACATACCACATTCCTCCCATTTAGCGCCTCTGCTCCTATAAGCGCCCCTTCACTGTTTTTCCAAGAACAACTGAATAAGCGCCCCTTCTGCTGTCAGAGGAAAAAATATTTGGGCTTACATAAAGTACATGTCAGAGGAAAAAATATTTGGGCTTACCTAAAGTACAGATTAGCCTTTCAATCATTGCAGTATCTGCTGTAAATTGTATCATGCAACGTATTTCTTGGTACTTTACATGTCATGATTCCACCATATTCTAATGGAAAATTACCGTGTGTAATGGGTTTTAAACTCTACGTTCTGGTGTTTTGTCTCTAATAAGCAGCCCCTCTTTTTCCAATTTTTTAAGCGCCCGGGGCACTAAATGGGAGGAATACGGTATTATACAGTAAAACTTCTATGACTCGAACACCGATGGCTCGTTTACAATGGCTGAGTCGAACCCGTTTTTGAGTCCCTGGGGAATTCCTCAACATAATAAGCAGTGGGGGATAATAAAGGAGATTTTCGACTTTTGTCTTGCAAATGTATGCTGTATGTACTCATTGGAATCGCCTCGATGAGGCGATTCTAATGAGTACACACCTCATACACTTTTTTCATTCAAAACGGAAAATATGTCCCAAAATTAGCCCCGTTATGCCTCCTGGCAATAACCCACAGTGGCTACCCATGTCTCGAACAGATTTTCGTGGTCCCAAGGGTGTTCGAGCCATTGAAGTTCGACTGTACTTCTTTACAAGAATGGAAGGAAACACTACCATACTTCATGTATTTATTATTATTATATGATATATTATACTATTATGTGATTTTTGCTTATCTGCTCTTTTTTAAATAATGAGAACACGGAGATACTGAAACATAATAAAGATGACTCTCGTTATCTTGACCTCGCATATCTCGACCCTATCACTTATATCGAACCCCTTTCTAAGTCCGGTATATTTCACCTATATATTTATTGTATTTTAGCTTCGCATGTGTCAAACTACTTTTAAGTCGACACTTCGGCTATCTCGCCCATCATTGTCAGTCCCTGAATAAATTTTTCACTGTTTTTACTACTGGGTATCTCCAACCAGAATTCATGACGTAAAGAATGAAACAAAAAACATGCTGCGGGGTCTTTCAATTAAAGAAAGTCAGTGCTCACAGTGTAATTAAATTATTAATTCTCCAATTTGTCCTGGTGCATTTAAAATTTCTATCAGCGCAAACAATACCTTTACCGCTACTGCGTGTAATTAACCCTTAGTTAACCCACAGCAGGTTCACACGAAAAATAAAGACTGTATGTGAACAGGCTGATCCGAGACTTCATCAGTTGCAGGACCTTCTAGTAGGCTTTGTCCTGGGCTGACTGAATGATGTAGTGTTGATACCTACCAGCAAATGTAGTGCTATTACACTCCAGAAGAACAAAGAACGGCAAACAATGAGCTCAGACATACATGTGACGTCACACTTTGGTTATCTCATACTATGGATAACTCAACAATTTTAATACGGTCCTGTGAGGTTCGAGATAACAAGCGTCAACCCTATTCCTAAATACTTTTAATAGCATTTATTTCACCAATTTTTTACATTAACCCTTATCCTGTTGAACACGACAACCTCTACTATAGCAGTGTAGATTCAGATCAGCTGAAGACCATCTGATCAGGATCCAGACTATTTGTCATGGAGTTTGTGAATTGAATGAATACACCATATCAAGTAATTGGATTGGGAGATATAAATAGATGTTCAGCAGAATAAGGGTTAACGGGAATGGATACAGGTGGGGCATCTTAACCCTTGTCCTGCTGAATATTTATGTATGCCACACCCACTACCGATTATCAACCAATCAGATTACTTGATGCAAATTATTGCAACAAATTCACAATCTGAATGGCAAACAATGTAGATCCTGATCAGATGGCTTCGTCAGAAGCCATCTGATCTGGATCTACATTGTGTCAAAGATAAGGCATATCCGGGATTAGCAGAACAAGGGTTAATTAAAAAAATTGAGTCTACCTTATTAGCCAATTTTGAGCTGAAAGGAATCTGCCGATCTATGTATAGTTGGAGCCCATTTTGAATCTATGGGTTGTCACATTGAGTTCTTTTTAGCTTTTTAGGTGAATAAAAAAAAGCTTTACTATTTTTTTTGCAAACAGTGAACATCCCAATCAGACATGGCTTATCCGAGCCCACACTGTTTGTCTGTGTGCTGTTTTGGGGCTTCCCTTCAAAAATTGGGTAAAGTTCTCCTCAGGGAAAGAAGGCCTGCCTTTCTGAGTAGACCCCATTTTCAGAGAGACTCAGTCTGCCGAAAAGCAAACAGCAATTTATATACCTACATAAAAATAACCTCCCATTTTGAAAATGCCAGACATATTGACTGCCCTTTACCTTTACCCTATTGAAACCCAGTAAGTCGTTTTTTAGAAAACTGTGCGGATCCAGGTAAGCAGGCAGCTGCCAAGGATCTAAACTCTTTCTTTTCTGTAAAAATTCAAACCCTGAAATACAAATGGCTGGAAACTGGGGAGGAGTGTAACATACAGAAATATTCAAGGGTAAACCCTTGTCCTGCTGAATATTTATATATGCCACACCCACTACTGATTATCAACCAATCAGATTACTTGATGCAAATTATTGCAACAAATTCATAAACTGAATGACAAACAATAAAGATCCTGATCAGATGGCTTCTGAAGAAGCCATCTGATCTGGATCTACATTGTTTGAAAGATAAGGCATATCCGGGCTCAGCAGGACAAGGGTTAATAAGTTTTGAGAAGAACAACAACCTTCTTGTATACATTTTTACTTCCAAATGAACAGTTACAACATTGGAGCCGTCACAAGGAAAAATATATCTTTCAATATGTACTTTGACGACATGGCCCAAAGGTTATAAAACCTTCTTTGAGCTCAACTCTGCTGAGCATGAATTTTTTTAGCTAATAAATATGAAAATGTCAACAAACATCAACTATGATAAGCCAGAAAAAAGGTAAGCAATTTCATCCTTACTAGCAGGACAAATTTCAAGCTCAGCTAAGTTGAGCATGAAAAAATGTTTTATACCGTAATGTGGGACCTGAATCAGCCGTGGTACCTAGCCATTCCACCCAACTCCTTATGCATGGAGAAGCTTTAGGTTCATGTGCATCCATATGGTTTGTTTGTTTGATTTGAGGTTTAACGTCCCTGTCAACACTGTAAAGGTCATTTTGGAGACGTTGCTTCCAATTTTGTGAGACTTTTACCCGACATTGAGATGAAACAACATCTCAAGCCTCGACGCCAAATGAAACCAATAGGGTTTATAAGCATGGACGGTCAGACTCACACCGCTTTGCCTGGGTAGGCTTAGATCCTCTAAGCGGTTTACCAGTACTCGTGTGCAGGTTGGTTTCAGCTCTGGGTGAATCATCTATTTCTTCAAGCACCCATATAGTGCATATCAAAGACTCAGATCAGCCTGCAAAGATGTGCAGTCTGATCTGGTCTGCACAGATGTGCAGTTGATCTGTGTCTTTGCTTTGTGAACAATGACCTGAGTCTTTGCTTTGTGAACAATGACCTGAGTCTTTGCTTTGTGAACAATGACCTGAGTCTTTGCTTTGTGAACAATGACCTGAGTCTTTGCTCTGTGCATTTGCTCTGTGCACACTGATCTGATTCTTTGCTCCGTACCCACTGATCAGTGTCTTTGCTTTGTGCACACATGTCCAAGACCTATATCATGCACAGCAAAGACAGTGCTCTAATCAACCCGCACAAACATGAACATGCAGGCTGTTCTGAGCATTTAGTCTGTGCACACACATCAAAGACATATTTTTGCTTATCCCGGCTCATTAAAGATCGTGTCAATGTTAAGTGCTTTATACATATATATAATACTTAGAAGGTTCATACACATTTGTACACAGAATAATGTTAATTTTACAGTGACATCACAATATAAACATAACAGGATATTAATCAACATTCAAAAATTCAACTACCTCCCAAAAAAACACACAATATGAAACACAACAAAAGAAAAAGAGTGTCCTTATTAGATTTGCAAACAAGGAGGCTGGGGCAAGTCTACATGGATCAGAATATACATCAGGGGCCAGTTGTTCAAAGCATTGTTAGCTTAACATGCTCGTTAGGAGTCTATTGTCAAATGTTCTAGCAAAAGCTGCTCACATTCTTTTCAGCAAAAATATAAGCATATTTGCCATAATAAATGATCAAAGTTTTAACGATATGTTAACTGAAGACGTCATTAGTTTTGAACAACTGGGTCCAGGCAAACAGCCCAAGCAATGCTTCTTAGTAATGTTGGCTTATGCAAACTTCATTATGTTAACAAGTTCATGTAATGAATACAGTTGCAAACCACACTTTATACTGACAAAATATGGGGTTTACAAGGGCAGACATTAGATTTGTTGTGCTTTAAAATATAGATTGTGAGTACTTGTTAGAACCACCTCATTGAGGTGGTTCTAAAAAGCACAATACGACAAATATTACAGATTTTCATCCCCAAAGGCCAGCATCATGCCACATGGGCATGTTTTCTACAGGTCCACCACAATCTCATTATAACACGGTTTGTTATAACACAGTTTTCAATATAACACGGTCTCAAGATGGATCCCAAAAATGTATAGTTTTCAATATAACACGGTCTCAAGATGGTTCCCAAAAATGTATAGATTATATAGAACAAGAGGCCCATGGGCCACTATGCTCACCAGAGCTCAGGTGGGCACTGCCCATCCTGCCCAATGGCAGCCATGTATTTTAACATGATATCATTTTAATCCACCAAATGAGCCCCCATGTCCAAATGAGCACCCATGTGGACTCAGCATCTGAAAAGTTAGGCCTTTTATGAAGTAGAGGGGATGGAGCATGGACCCAATGGAGCCCTGGTTGGTATCACCAAATGCGTCTTATCATAAGAAACAAAAATATATATGGTTTAGCAGTGGGGATCTGTAAGGCCTCTTAAACAGTGGAAGGGTTGGGGCATGCCCTGTTGATCCCAGGAAAGCCCAAACTGTTGTCCCTAAATGTGTCTTATCATAAGGACCAAGTATATATATGGTTTAGTGCTGGGAATCTGACCGTTTCAGAAATTTGAGGCCCTTTTATGAAGTGGAAAGGATAGGAATGGCCCCTGGGGACCCCGCTACAGTAGGTGTGCTAATAATAAGGAACAAGAACATTTATGATTATGGGGTGGGGATTTGAATGGTTTCTGAAATATAAAGCCTTTTATGAAATGGAAGGACGGGGCACATTGCCTCAGCACAAAGAGACCCCCAGGTTGGTGTGATTGAACGAGTCTTATCATAAGGAACTAGACAAAAGTGCCCAGTGGGGCACGTATACCCCCGGCCAGTGCCGAACTACAAAGGGAAATAACTCTAAAAGGCCTGACCCCTTGGCCCTTATTTTCTTTCCCACAATACAAGTAGTCATACTGATCATGTGTGCAAAATTTCAAGTTTCTATGTGAAGCAGTTCCTGAGATATCTTTGACACAAAATAATTGTTTACGGACAGACGGAAAAGACAAAAACTATATACCCCCATGGCATACGCCGGGGGTATAACAAGAATATATATGGTTTAGGGGTGGGGATCTGAACTATTTCCGAGATATATGGCTTTTAATGAAGTTAAGCGGTGGGGCATTGCCTAGGCGTGCCCCGGGGACTCCCAAGCTGGTGTCACTGAATGGGTCTTATCATAAGATGAATATATATGGTTTAGGGTGGGGCAAAGAACATTCTCTGAGATATAAGGCCGTATGTGAAGTGGAGGGGTGGGGCAAGGCCCCGGGAGACTCCCAGGTTGGTGTCAATGAACGTGTCTTATCATAAAGAACAAGAATATATATGGCTTAGGGGTGGCCATCTGTAGGGTTTCCGAGATATTGTGATATTATGAAATGGAGGGGGTGGGGCATGGCCCCAGCACATCCCTGGGGACCCATAGGTTGGTGCCACTGAATGCGTCTTATCATAATGAACAAGAATATATATGGTTTAGGGGTGGGGATCTGAACAGTTTCTGAGATATATGGCCTTTTGTGAAGTGGAGGGGTGGGGCAAGGCCCCAGCGCGTCTCTGAGGACCCCCAGGATGGTGTCAATGAATGTGTCTTATCATAAGAAGCAAGCATATATATGGTTTATGGGCGGGGATCTGTAAGGTTTCCGAGATATTGGGCCTTTTATGAAATGGTGGGGGTGGGGCATGGCCCCGGTGCATCCAGGGGACTCCCAGGTTGAAGTCACTGAATGGGTCTTATCAAAAGGAACAAGAATATATATGGTTTAGGGGTGGGAATCTGAATGGTTTCCGAGATATTGGGCCTTTTATAAAGTGGAGGGGGTGGGGCATGACCTGGGCGCATCCCTGACGACCCCCAGGTTGGTGTTACTGGATGCGTTTTATCAATAGGAACAAGAATATATATGGTTTAGGGGTGGGGATCTGAACAGTTTCTGAGATATATGGCCTTTTGTGAAGAGGAGGGGTGGGGCAAGGCCCCAGCACATCTCTGAGGACCCCCAGGTTGGTGTCAATGAATGTGTCTTATCATAAGAAGCATGCATATATATGGTTTAGGGGCGGGGATTTGTAAGGTTTACGAGATATTAGCCTTTTTATGAAATGGAGGGGGTGGGGCATGGCCCCGGCGCATCCAGGGGACTCCCAGGTTGATGTCACTGAATGGGTCTTATCATAAGGAACAAGAATATATATGGTTTAGGGGTGGGGATCTGAATGGTTTCCGAGATATTGGGCCTTTTATTAAGTGGAGGGGGTGGGGCATGACCTCGGCGCATCCCGGAGGACCCCCAGGTTGGTGTTACTGAATGCGTCTTATCAATAGGAACAAGAATATATATGGTTTAGGGGTCGGGATCTGAATGGTTTCTGAGATATATGGCCTTTTATGAAGTGGAGGGGGTGGGGCATGGCCCAGGCACAACCTGGGGGACCCTCAGGTTGGTATAAAAGCATATGGCTGAAAGAATTTTACTCAAGAAACATTTCTATAAAAGTTTTGTCAAAATATCTGCAATGACTTGGCAGTAAATGCCATTTTTCAATTTTCCCCATTATAAGTCTATGGAAACTCTAAGTTGCCATAGCAACCAAACTAATGGGCAGATTTTAATAAAAAACACAAACTTTCAATCCCCCAGCCCAAGGATGCTAGAGATAAAATTTGGGCTGAATCGGTCCAGTGGCTTCAGAGAAGAAGATGTTTGAAAGTGTTGACGTCAGACGACGACGACGACAACGACAACGACGACGACGACGACGCCGGACAACTGCCTATCCTATAAGCTCCCCCGGAGCCTTCGGCTCTGGTGAGCTAAAAATGACCCTAAATGGTCATTTTTCTATATAATCTATACATTTTTTTTATATAACATGGTTGTATAACTAACAGGGTTTCTGCTTTAGACCCCATCCGTAGTGTTATAAAGAGATTGTGGTGTATTATGGCAAGGCATCTTTTCTTTTGGTGGGTCTCATTGAGTACCCTTTCACTAATGTATTGTTTGCCGTTAACCCTTAACTTGCTGAATATTCATTTAAGCAACACCCATTTCTGTCTATCAACCAATCAAATTACTTGATGTAATTTATTGCTACCGATTCATAAACCGAATGCCAAACAGTGTAGATCCTGATCAGATGGCTTCTTCAGAAGCCATCTGATCTGGATCTAAACTGTTCGTAAAGATAGGGGCTGTCGTGAACAGCAAGATAAGGGTTAAGTCCCCAACCTAGTCTAATTCACGATAAAAACATTCATTGTTTATTGTTAAACTTTTTTATTGTTTAATGTACATGTATATTAAGAAAATCACCAAAAGACAACACACATGTATTTCAAACTCTGAAATCAGAAAAAGAAAAAGAAAACTCAAAATCAAGTGGAAAAAAACAGTGATTTGTACGACAAAATAAAAATTGTAGGATGGCAAATATATCACCCTAACCACAAAAGAAATTTTTAAAGATACATAAATATCCTTTTTTTTCTATTTCAGCCCAATTGTTCAAATGAGTTTGTTGCTCAACTTATTGTTAAAACTTTGATCATTTGATACTGCAAACAATTTTGTT
Organism: Lucinisca nassula; assembly: GCA_963580285.1. Taxonomy (NCBI): domain Eukaryota; kingdom Metazoa; phylum Mollusca; class Bivalvia; order Lucinida; family Lucinidae; genus Lucinisca; species Lucinisca nassula. The sequence continues at coordinate 129,016,952 of OY757022.1, read as the reverse complement.
GAGAAAATGTGTTTGTTGAAACAATGTGAGTAGCTTTTGCAAATGCTAGTCAGATTTTTTTTCAGCAAAAACTCAAATGTAATAGCTTCTGCCAGAGCAGTTAACATTTGAACTAATGAGCTAATTAAGGCAAAAATGCTTTAAGTAACTGGGCCCTGGATGTGCAGGTTTATACTTTTATCTGTGCTGAGCATACATACCAAATTGTAGCCTTTGACAAACCATAACAAGAGGCCCATGGGCCACTATGCTCACCAGAGCTCAGGTGGGCACTGCCAAATTGCAGCCATGTATTTTAACATGGTATCATTTTAATCTGCCAAATGAACCCCCATATCCAAATGAGCATCAATGTGGACTCAGTATATGAAACATTAGGCCTTTTATGAAGTAGAGGGGGTGGGGCATGGACCCAATGGAGCCCCGGTTGGTATCACTAAATGTGTCTTATCACAAAGAACAAGAATATATATGGTTTAGCAGTGGGGATCTGCATGGCTGGAGATAAAAGTGGAGGGGTTGGAGCATGCCCTGTCGTTCCCAGGAAAGCCCAAGATTGTTGTCCCTAAATGTGTCTCATCATAAGGACCAAGTATATATATGGTTTAGGGGTGGGAATCTGAACGGTTTCCAAGATATCCTTTCATGAAGTGATAAAGGAGAGGAATGGCCCCTGCGGACACCCCTACAGTAGGTGTGCTAATAATAAGGAACAAGAACATATATGAATATGGGGTGGGGATTTGAATGGTTTCTGAAATATATGGCCTTTTATGAAATGGAAGGGCGGGGCACATTGCCTCAGCACAAAGAGACCCCCAAGTTGGTGTGACTGAATGAGTTATCATATGGAACAAGAATATATATGGTTTAGGGGTGGGGATCTGAACTATTTCTGAGATATGTGGCTTTTAATGAAGTCAAGCGGTGGAGCAAGGCCCGGGCATGCCCCGGGGACTCACAAGCTGGTGTCAATGAATGTGCCTTATCATAAGGAAGATGAATATATATGGTTTAGGGGTGGGGCTCTGAACAGTTTCTGAGATATAAGGCCTTTTGTGAAGTGCAGGGGTGGGGCAAGGCCCAGGGAGACCCCCAGGTTGGTGTCAATGAAAGTGTCTTATCATAAGGAACAAGAATATATATGGTTTAGGGGTGGGGATCTGTAAGGTTTCCGAGATATTGTGATATTATGAAATGGAGGGGGTGGGGCATGGCCCCAGCACATCCCTGGGGACCCCCAGGTTGGTGTCACTGAATTTGTCTCATCATAATGAACAAGAACATATATGGTTTAGGGGTGGGGATCTGAACAGTTTCTGAGATATATGGCCTTTTGTGAAGTGAAGGGGTGGGGCATGGCTCCGGCGCACCCCGGAAGACCCCCAATTTGGGGTCAATGAATGCGTCTTATCATAAGGAGCAAGAATATATATGGTTTAAGGGTGCGGATCTGTAAGGTTTCCGAGATATTGGGCCTGGAGGGGCGGGACATGGCCCCGGCGCATCCCGGGGGACCCCCAGTTTGATGTCACTGAATGCGTCTTATCATAAGGAACAAGAGTATATAGGGTTCAGGGGTGGGGATCTGAATTGTTTCCGAGATATTGGGCCTTTTATGAAGTGGAGGGGGTGGGGCATGGCCTCGGCACATCCCGGAGGACCTCCAGGTTGGTGTCACTGAATGCGTCTTATTAATAGGAACAAGAATATATATGGTTTAGGGGTGGGGATCTGTAAGGTTTCTGAGATATAAGTCATTTTATGAAGTACTGGGGGCGGGGCATGGCCCCGGCACAACCTACTGGACCCCCCGGTTGACATAACAGCATATGGCTGAGAGAAGTTTACTAAAGGAACATTTCTATGAAAGTTTTGTCAAAATATCTGCAAAGGCTTTGTAGTTAATGCCATTTTTCAATTTTCCCCATTATAAGTCTATGGAAAATCTAAGTTGCCATAGCAACCAAACTAAAGAGCCGAATTTCATAAAAAACACAAAACCTGTAAAGGCAAATATGGTGAATATTTCCATAAACTTTCAGCCTCATAGAGCATACGGTTTCTGAGGAGATGATTTTTTAAGTATTTTTTTTTCTATTTTTTCATTTTGGTTTCCATGGCAACCAATACAAATGAGCAGTAGGCCTAAAATCATATGGCAGATAGTAGATTGCCTAAGGAATATTTCTATGAAAGTTTTGTCAAAATATCTGCAGTGGCTTGGCAGTAAATGCCATTTTTCAATTTTCCCCATTATAAGTCTATGGAAACTCTAAGTTGCCATAGCAACCAAACCAATGAGCCGAATTTCATAAAAAACACAAACTTTCAATCCCCCAACCCAAGGATGCTACAGATGAAATTTGGACTCAATCGGCCCAGTGGTTTCAGAGGAGATGTCGTTTGAAAGTGTTGACGACGCAGACGACGACGACGGACAACTGCCTATCCTAAAAGCTCCCCCGGAGCCTTCGGCTCTGGTGAGCTAAAAATCCTAAAAACTTGGACACCTTGAGGACTTGCTATAATTCTCCTAAAATTTTAACAAATTTGTTTCATGGTCCAGCAAGGTGTCCAAAAGTTGCAGACTGAATGGCAAACAGTGTAGACCCTGATCAGACTGCTCCTTCAGGAGCAGTCTGATCTGGGTCTTCACTGTTTACCAAGGCCTATCTGTCCTAATACTTAGGACTATTATAGTCATTTTCAGTTTCTAGGGCACTGTTAACCATAGATACAAGGGCAGAGCAACCGGAGCAAACAGCGTAGCTCCAGATTAGGCTGCTACATGTAGATCTAACGGGCTGTGCACTGCCATTCAGTAACAAGTTTCTGAAATTCTGGTCCCAACTGATAAAGTGTTTGCTTTAATCCTTCTCTTGCTGTTCACAACAATCCCTATCTTTGCAAACAGTGTAGATCCAGATGAGATGGCTTCTGAAGAAGCCTCATCTTGCTGTTCACGACAACCCCTATCTTTGCAAACAGTGTAGATCCAGATCAGATGGCTTCTGAAGAAGCCTTATCTTGCTGTTCACGACAACCCCTATCTTTGCAAACAGTGTAGATCCAGATCAGATGGCTTCTGAAGAAGCCATCTGATCAGGATCTATACTGTTTGGCATTCAGTTTATGAATTTGTAGCAATAAATTACATCAAGTAATTTGATTGGTTGATAGACAGAAATGGGTGTGGCTTAAATGAATATTCAACAAGTGTTATTAACAAATTTGCTTTTGAAACAGTGGTCCAAATATTAAACTGTTCTAGCAAGTACTGGGTCTAATAAAGTGGTGTTTTTGCTGAAAAAAATGAGTAGTGTCACATTTTTTTAACAAAAGTATCAGTTTTTGCTGTAATAAATGACCAAAGTTAAATATACACTCAATACTCATGTAATGATGTTCGTTATAACATAGTTTTGGATACAGCACTGTTTAAAGACGGACCCCAGAAACGTATAGATTTTACAGAAAAAATGACCATACATTTGTAATGTCATTTTTTTGTATAATCTATACAGTTTTGTCTGGCTATAATACAGTTGTTTAACTCTTTCGGTGGCAAGTTTATTTTTAGTCCCTGTCATTTGCTACCATTCGAATCATGTTAAGTTAGGTTGCAAAAATGTGAATAGGGCGTTTTGCTAGGCAGTCACAATTATGAGACTAGGGTACTGAAAGAGTTCTGCTTTGGATCCCAGCGACAGTGTGGTATAATAAAATAATCTTATATGGGTGTGAGGGGTGGAGTGGAAAATCTGTCCCGAGGGACACTGTCTGGCATCACGAGGCTTGCCGAGTGATGCCGGACAGTGATCCCAAGGGACGGATTTTTCTATCCACCCCTCACACCCATATTGGATTCTTTTTCTTGCATACCTTCCATTTCTATTGCGAATTTTAATCATACCTGCCAACATTGAGAAAATCCAAAGAGTGAGACTGTGCGCGGCAGACCCTTTTTCACCTTCTTTTTTAGTTTTTGGCTCGCGGGGAATTTTGAGGAAAATTTTGAAAGAGTGAGATTTTTGTCCCTAACCGTATGGGGGTGGGGATGGGTGCTACCTTTTCTAAAGACCCACCACCCATAAAAAAAATAAATTGAACCCCACCACCAATAAATTTCAATTTTTAACCAGATCAAACACCCATTAAAAAAGGAAGTGCTAGCTCACCCACCTAGCACAAAACGTGCATTTTAAGCAGGGGTGAAATGTATGAAACTGTGTACTGTCCGAATATATGTGACTTAGGTCACTTTACAAGTCAGATACAATGATTCATTTTACCACAGAACTTCATCAAATCTTATTGAAAACTGAACATATTTATGCTCAAATAAATAACTGATCAATACTATTAGCGTTTTTGCTAATGTTTACGCTTTCATAGATTCATAAACAAAATGCAAGATAGGCCATAGGTCGCCACACAACATTTTGGGTGCCTTGTAAAGTGAAAAAGATCGTTTTTATGGAAGATTATTAGTGTGTAATGAAGAAATTAAATGGCTAAATATGATTTCTGTAATATTTTTGTAACGCAGGGATGCCTCAATATCTGATTATTCTGAGGACTAAACTTAGAAATTTACCGATAGATAGATTATAGACAAGATGGATAGTTTTGTTTATTTACCTGTCCAATAATAGATTTGCTAAAAATAGACCAAATATACCTGTGACCTGAGGTGATTTTCCAATAGTTCTGTATCCCGGCTCTAATTGCATATATTAGCGATTCAGAAAAGCCGATAATAACCAGTTTGCAATGTAAATATCCGGTATGGCAAAATTAACAAATTTCTAAGCGTGAGATGCATTGAAATTCGTGAGATTTGGGCCATTTTCAAAATACGATCGTGGGGGAGTGAGACACACAATAAATCGTGAGAGTCACGCTCAAATCGGGAGTGTTGGCAGGTATGTTTTAATGCTGCTGTCACTTCTGTTACCGACGTCCGCCATTTTGTGATGACACAACAGGAATGTTTAATGACGTCACACATGACGACGCCGCGCATGAGGTTGTAATCAACCAGTGCATTTATCAAACACGCGATTATATTCGATTTGGGGTTGGAACACCAGGGTCAGAACATAAATTTCTATCCCAGGGTAAAATCACGGATTTCCTTGTCTGGTGTGCAAGAATAAGCGTTCTTTAAACAACTAGGTCCAGGTTATAAAACCAGGGGTCGCAGGATCAATCCCAGGCTTCTCCAGAGTTTCGGATGAGTCTTTAAACTGAGGTCCCGTCTCCGTATGACCTTAGCTGTTGGTGGGACGTAAAACTGCAACACTCACTTATCCAAGGGACACAGTTTGAGACCTTTAAGGGTAAAACTCCTTATCCGAGGGATAAAGTTTATAGGAAAACACACAGGAAGTCCCAAAAGTTGTCTCCCGTCTACACAATAGCAGAAAGTATGGTGGGTGTATCTGTTCTCTTCAAAAAATTAAAGGCGACTTCGACAGGTCCAAGCATCCTCTCACTCAACCAAGGGGCGCGTTTTACATTATTAACCCATTCAGTACCAGAAACCCCTCACGGGGTACCTTGGCAAAAAGTGCAGGCCCAGATCAGACGCCGCAGAATGCGGCATCTGATCAGGGCCTACACTGTTTGCAAAAAGTTATGCCATTTTCCACATCAATTTTGAAGAAAACACAACCTGACACCCCTAAATTTAGAAATGGACTGTTGCTATATATAAGGTGAACGATTCCATTTGATACAAAAAGGATTAATGTGAGAAATCCAAATCTGGGTATGTACAACTTCCATTCTGATCTGAATCAACACCCTCCTCATGTTTTTCACTCTGATATGGTCTACATTGTTAGTATGAATAAATAGTTTTCACACCGATATGTGCTTGCACTGTTTGGGAGTTTAATGGCCCAGTCAGCACTATTGACATATTGACCCAGATACCTAACCTACCACACTTTTCCTAGTAAAACTTTGCCCTTCTAACAAAGGCTTTTCTTGAATCATGGGAATTGAGAGAATAGCTATAGAAAATATTTCATGATGTTGCTAGACCTAGCAGGGGTCAAACTGTGACATCCTGGTCACCTGGTCACCTGGTGTATGAATGTCATTTGACGTGTCACCAGTAACAATTCTGATTCTGATTCTGAGTTTGACATACACCCAACCCCAAGCAAGCCTAGTATACACAGTTTGTATTCTGCTCCTTACAATAGGTCTAGGTCTACACTGTCTACCCTATTTACCCATTTTGTACCGGAAACCCCAAAACGGGTAGTTTGCAGTGTAGACCCTGATCAGATGCTGCAAAAAGCAAAATTTTCACCCAATTTCCAAATAGTTTTGAAGTAAAAACAACCAGACACCCCTAAATTTTGAAATGGATTTGTACAATATACTAGAGCTGTCAATGAAACTGACTAGGGCCCCGGCAGCGCTATCAAAAATTTGTGGACGGACAGACAGACAGACGGACGGACAGAGTGATTACTATAGGGCACCCACACTTTCAGTGCGGGGCCCTAATAAGGCTGAAGATTCCATTTGGTACAAAAAGGGTTAAGCATTCTGCTTTAATTTGTTGCTTTTTCTTAACTCTCTTTAACCCTTAAACTGCCAATCACAACATTTGCAGAGATCATTTTCAAATATTTTTCAAGAGAAAATAAAAGGCAAGACATTAGAAACGAATCGTCTGCTTAGTCTTTATGTTCACAGAAAATAATGTTTGACTTTGCATGTGAATTGTCTGCCAAGCATTATTTCCTGTGAAAAATAATTCAGAAAATAAAATTGCATTTGCTCCGAAAATCTCTGTGGCAGTCAAAGGGTTAACATGCAAATCCACAAAAATGCCTGTTGCAGTTCAAGCAATTAAATTCAACCAATTGTCAATTTCACCCAACTGGGGGAGAGACATTTTACCCGTACAAAAACGGATGCACTTTAGTCTTATGTTGACAGATTTAAACTGTTTTAAGTAGAAGTTGCAGTTGCACAGGTAAAAATCAATTAATAAGATTAAACTGAAAATTGAAATAATTTAACTGCATGAAGCAAAGCAATTACATGTAAACCTCATTAGAACACTAAGACACGGTATTGGATATCATACAGTTTAAAGCTGGATCCAAAAAAATATATAGATTATACAGAATAATTACCATAAATGGTCTCTATACATTTTTGTTTGGGTATTACGCAGCTGTGTAATAAATAACACAGGTTTTGCTTTGGACCCCAGCAATAATGTTACTGTAATGATCCTAAGTAAAAGCAAACAGTACAGACCCAGATCAGACTGTTCCTGAAGGAGCAGTCTGATCAGGGTCTACACTGTTTGCCAGTCAGTCTGCACCTTTTGGACTCCTTGCTTGATCGTGAAACAAACTTGTTAAACTTCTAGGATGATTACAGAAAGCCCTCAATGTGTCCGAATTTTTAGGATTTTTACTGTATAAAGATGTGGTGAATTTGAATTCTGACACCATGTACAAAGAGGCTGTTGTGCACTGTCATAAAGAGGTAAATGTGTAAATTGTTAATTCACACACTTCTCCCCAGAATGCAGCAGTCAGACACCTGCAGATAATGAATCTGAATACTCTCACTATCCCAAACACTGATAACTCAAAACTATTGCTTAAGTCAAACTCAAGTAAGGACAAATCAGGGACCAGTTCTTTAAACAATGTTTACAAATTGTTACAACATTCAGAATCTATTATATTTTTGCTGAAAAAATGTGAGTAGCTTTTGCAAATGCTGCTCACATTTTTCAGCAAAACTAGATGAATGTCTAATCGCACTGTGTCCTTATTTAAGCGAACAAAGTATACAGAGTTTGAGATATAAGAGTGAACTAAAGTTATCTCTAAATTTCTACTAACAAAAATGATATATTTAAGATTGTCCCCAGTATAAATTAAAGTACAAGACTATAAATGAACAAAAAACATACATGAATGTGTCAAAGTGTACAAGTATTAATCCCTGACAAGATAGGGATTTTAAACCAATGATGACATGAAAAGTTCAGAAAGGGTCCATTGCACACATTAACAGAATATAAGAATCTGATATGGGGTTCTGTTGTAGATGAGCGTTTCCAACCCGAGGGATGACCAGTTGCTGAGCGGAACCGAGGCTACTCCGAGGTTCCGCTCAGCACGGTCATCCCGAGGGTTGGAAACGCCCATCTACAACAGAACCCCATATTGGATTCTTTTTCTTGCACAACACCTCTGGTTAGTTTTGACAGCTCGCACATGTATATTGTTTACAAAATAAAAATAGTGCGGAAGTAGTTCCGGCAGTTGAATAGAATTGAAGCGCATTTATTTTAGTTGCCTGGGTCGGAACACCAGGGACAGAACATAAATTTCTATCCCAGGGTAAAATCATGGATTTCCTTGTCTGGTGTGCGAGAAGAGTATTTCTATGCCAAATTATTGGTTTGAAAATGTTGTCTGCTTATGCCGTCTGCTGAATCTTCTCGCCAAGTTTCTGGAAATATATTTTTTTTCATACAGGGAAACAATGTGGATCCAGATCAGACTGCTCCTAAAGGAGCAGTCTGATCTGGGTCCACACTGCTTGCAAAACTGACTTTTAAAGTAACCAGCAGATGACAAAGCAGGCAACAATTGTTGTGATTGGCATTTTATGGGTTAATCATATTTACTTATTCAATATATGACAAATAATCCACAAAGAAGTAATATAGTGTAAGGATTTGAACAAGAGCTACAAGTAACTTATAAAGATCATCAACTGGACCCAGTTGTTCAAAGCATCATTAGCATAACGAAAAAAAACCTATACAAAAACATAGTAAATTTAACTATCGAAAATTATAAGATGAAAAATTATGATATTTTTTCTTATTTCTGCTCAGAGTAGAAATAAGAAAAATACTGTTTACCCCTGCAAACCCCAGTTTCACTATATAAAAATGGGGTTCAAGGGGATCAAAATTATATAGGCGTGTTTTCATGATGAAATGCTAACTGTTCTAGCAAGTATAATATCTAACAATGTTGTTGTTTTTTTTGCCAGAAAAATGTGAGTTATTTGCAAAAAGCTTCTCACATTTTTCCAGCAAATTATAAAAGCATATTTGCCATGTCAAATGACTAAAGTTATTATTTGCCATATTAAAGTGATTAAATATTAAATAATACAGTCTGTAGGAGCAGTCTGATCTGGGCCCACACTGTTTGCCTATATGCAGAAATACTTTTAAAAAAGTTTGCAAGAAGATTCAGCAGACGACATTATGCAGACATTTTCAGATGGGCCTTGAAGAAATAGCTGGGCTACATGATGCTTTCATACAGAGCTGAAACCGACCGCACACGAGTACTGGTAAACCACTTAGAGGATCTAAGCCTGCCAAGGTAAAGCGGTACGAGTCAGACCATCCATGTTTATAAACCCTATTGGTTTCATTGGGCGACAGGGCTTCAGATGTCATTTCATCTCAATGTCGGGTAAAAGTCCCACAAAATTGGAAGCAACGTCTCTAAAATGACCTATACAGTGTTGACGGGGACGTTAAACCTCAAATCAAACAAAACAAAATTATCTTGAGGATAAAGTGTGTGTGTGTGTGTGGTTGGGGGGGGGAATGCATGTGTAAATATGGGAAAACTATACCCTTTTCCCGTTACTTCATATGTGCTACAAGTTATATGTCATCATTGCTGAAAAATCACCTCTCTTATTCTTGGGATAAATTATCATAACAAAAGATCACAGATACTAAAGTCCAAAGCTGTTAGTCACTGGGACGTTTTTCACTGTATTTTTTGGTGAAGTCCTCTGCATTTTTAATAAACTTTTTCTTGTCTTTAGCATACTCCTCCGCTAGATCTGCTCGTAAAGGATGCTCTGGTTCAGGGTCATTAACCAAGGCTATTAAGGACTGTATAACTGAAACAAAATTGAAAACAATGAACTGATGATGAAATATTTTAACCCTTTTTGTACCAAATGAAATCTTCCACCTTATAGCACAAGTCCATTTCAAAATTTAGGGGTGACAGGTTGTGTTTTCATCAACATTTATTTGGAAAATCGCTTAACATTTCGCAAACAGTGTAGGCACTGATCAGACAACACGTTCTGCGGTGTCTGATCTGGGGCTGCCCTGTTTGCCCTGGTACCCATTTTGGGGTTTCCGGTACTAAATGGGTTAATCAAGGCATAGACAATGTTGGTGGGCTGACTGTCTCTGAGTGTAGCTGAAAAATGGTCCAGAAATGGGACTTATACTGATTCCTTTAACCCATAAAATGCCAATCACGACAATTGTCGTCTGCTTTGCCATCTGCCGGTTACCTTTAAAGTATTTTTTTGTAAGCAGTGTGGACCCAGACTGCTCCTGGTTATCTGGGTCCACACTGTTTACCTGTATACAAAAATATTTTTTAATAAGTTTACAACAAAATTCAGCAGACGACATCAGCAGATGACACTTTCAGATGTGCGTTTTCTCGGCATCTTAAGGGTTAACATACAAATCCTGTACATTAAGCAAACAGTGCAGACCAAGATGCCATATACTGTGGCCTCTGATCAGGGTCCACACTCCCATCACTAGAGTCCAGTCCACGTTTTACAGATCCAATAAGCCCCTTTTCACAGCACTCTGATGTTACAGCAACGAGAATAGCATGGATATAAATAACCATTTGCTGGATTTTAACCCTTTGAATATAGCACATGTTCATTTCAAAATTTAGGGGTGTCAGTTTGTGTTTTCTTCAAAACTGATTTGGAAAATGGCTTAACTTTTTGCAAACAGTGTACGCCCTGATCACACGCCGCGTTCTGCAGCGTCTGATCTGGGCCTGCACTCTTTGCCAACTACCTGTTTTGGGGGTTTCTGGTACTCATTGGGTTAATAAAGGTTACATTGTCCAGTAAAATTCCTATATTAAGGTGAATGGGAACACCTTCAGGGGAGGCAACTCCTGCAGAAGTATTTTTGTCTCCCATGTCAATAGGGTTCAAATCTTAAAGGAAAGATTAAGGGTAGACCCTTTTTCAGTGGGACAAGGCTTATAAAATAAAAGCACCGCAGACACTGCATAATACCCCGCCACTGCTAAGCAATGTAACTTATTTGAAACTATATCAAGGCTAAATAACAAGAAAGGGGATAGCAGAGATATGATCCGCAAGTGTAATGTCTTAATGTGAGTGGATGAAGTTGTTAGAAGATGTAGGAAGCATATGTAAAAATCCATTTTTCAGACATTTGATGGGAAGGCAACTCAATAAGTTGACATTATTAGAAAATTATGGAGGCAAGTATTTACCTTAAATGGCTGTGGAACATGTATCTTTATGTGGTACATGTAAGAATTTCATGTTTTTCAATGTACTGCCTGTCTGACTATATTCTTTCGTGAAGACTGATCATGAAGTAATTTCTACGGTCATTGTGCTCCTTCCGCTGATTCAAGAAGGGCAGGCATGAAGTATGTGCACTAAGTACTGGTTAACCACTTAGAAGGGCCTTACATACAAATGGATGGACAGACAGACAGACAGCAGAGGGTGTAGAAGTTTTATCCATATATTTCAAATAATAAATGAACTACAGGCCAAAATCCCTTTTTTTATATATTTCAAGGGCAGATAACTCAATTGCTGGGAAAGCCAGAGTCATGTTCCTTTGCCACAGTATGTAACATTTAATCTACTACATATCTATGAAGTTTCAGCAAGATATTGTAAATAATAAAGGAACTACAGTCTAAAATGCATTTTAAATACTTCAAGGGCAGATAACTCAAGAACTGGTATAGCCAGAGAAGCGGTCCTTGACCACGATATGAACCATTAAGTCCTCTATATATCTGTGAAGTTTCATCGAGATATTCCATATAGTAAGGGAACTAGAGGCCAAAAACCATTTTTCAGATATTTCAAAGGCAGATAACCCAATCGCTGGGAAAGCCAGAGTCATGTTCCTTTGCCACAGTATATAACAATTCATCTACTATATATCTATGAAGTTTCAGCAAGATATTTTTTTAAATACGTCAAGGGCAGATAACTCAAGAACTGGAACAGCCAGAGTAGCAGTCCTTGGCCACAATATGAACTGTTTAGTCCTCTATATATCTGTGAAGTTTCATCCAGATATTCCATATAGTAAGGGAATTAGAGGCCAAAAACCATTTTTCAGACACTGAAAAGGGCAAAAACTCTGCTAAAAATTAACGGATTTTGCCCATTAACAATCCCAAACCACTCATCCCCGATACCAATATGTATGCAAAATTTGAACAAAATCCCTGAAAAAATACTCAAGTTATCGATCGGAAACAAAGTGCGGACGGACGGACAGACATACGGATGGACGGATGGACGGACGGACACCGGAGGGTATAACATAATACCCCGCCACTATCATGTGGCGGGGTATAAAAAGCAAACAGGAAGTCTCTTTGAAAACTTTGAAAAAATGGCGGAAAACTCAGGTGTTCCCATTCCCCTTAAGACCACCTTTGGGGCTGCCTTGAAGACCACTTTTGAACAGTTCCAATGGTTCTCTCTTACTAGATGACCCTGGGTGTAGAAAACATTAAAGGACAGCTAAAACCTTAAAATTTGCTTTTTAAAAAGCAGACTTAGTATTAACCCATATTCTGCTGTTCATGGCAACCCCTACTTTGGCAAACTGTACATACAGATCAGAGGGTTCTGAAGATGCCAACTGATCATGATCTACACTGTTTATCATTCAGTTTGCGAATTTGAATGAATAAATTACAGTCAAACCTTGATAATTGGAAGTGTCAGGGACCGCAGGAAATCCTTCGAATAATCGGTAGTTCGAATTTTCGAAATCGACAGTTTTCGGATACGTTCGGATATTTTTAGTCAGTATCATTGTATGACCGTTAGTGCAACTTCATCTCAGCTCTTTGGTGAAGTAATGGGAATATCTGCCAAAGCATGAAAGAAATTGAGCTGCCTGAAGGTTGATAGCATCGTCTTTAACGCTTTGCATGCGTCAGAAAACAGAAAACATGAACTGATATTTTTATTTACATCCATCAACAATAACGAAAATGTAGGTTAAATGTAAAGTACAGAACCATTTTACTGATGAAATATTTAACCCTGCAAAAAGGATCAAAGAATTGGCAATCATTGACAGCTAGCGAAGATTTCTATCAGTCTGCAATAAACTGGCTGATACAGATCGGAAAGGGCTGACTACATGTTTCTAGCCAATTCAGTTTCGATTATTGGCCCTACATTCACTTCAAAAACTTCCTTAAATGTTCAGGAAATTCGTCTACTTTCAGTTTTATCAGAATTGTTATTTTAGCTCAAACCACCGGTCCGCCCCAGCCCTTAACACAAGGAAGAGAAATGACCACTTAAACCCCATAATTAAACACTTAAAATCACTTAAAATAAAATGATCACTGCAGATAAACTCAATTAAGGACACCTATTACTCAGTTTAGGATCGTCACTGTTAATTAGGTGTCAATTACCAGTGGATAACCTGTGAAATCATCCGGATGCGCAACAATCGAACTCGCCGCACAGAGAAAACGTGATCATCATGCGTGACCTTGATTTGCCCAGCAGTATTTCCAATTTAATAGGGTGTTTTAATAGGAATTTCTTTGATCGGGACCCACGAATCTGTTCGAAAAATTGAATTTTTTTAAAAATCGAAATTTGAAAAATGGGTAATATTTTTGCAATAAGTAATAGAGAAAAATGTTGGGACCATCATTCGTCGTCGAAAAATCTGGTAGTTTTGAAAAGTTGACATTCGAATTACCAAGTTTCAACTGTACATCAAGTAATTTGATTGGCTGAAATGTAAATGGGTGTGGCTAAATTTATGCATCAGGATGAGGGTTAACCCTTGTCCTGCTAATCCCGGATATACCTTATCTTTGAAACAATGTAGATCCAGATCAGATGGCTTCTGACGAAGCCATCTGATCAGGATCTACATTGTTTGACATTCAGATTGTGAATTTGTTGCAATAATTTGCATCAAGTAATCTGATTGGTTGATAATCAGTAGTGGGTGTGGCATATATAAATATTCAGCAGGACAAGGGTTAATTTTAGCTGACAGTCATTGTGTTATTTCACTGTATACAAGCTTTATTGGTCCGTGACAGTCACACGGACATTAGCAGTATAGCTCAGGTTCATTAGTAACTTATGGCTGACTGTGTTTAAGGGGAATGGATGCACCTTCAGGGGAGGCAACTCCTCCAAAAGTATTTTTGTTTCCCATGTCAATATGGGCAACTCTTTAAGGAAATATTTTGCTCCAAATTCTATCCTTTAAGAGTAGACCTCTTTTTCACTGGGACTGGGCTTATAAATAAGAGGTCCATGGCCATGGGCCACTACTCTCATCAGAGGTCATGTGGTTTACACCATACACAGGTATGGCTCTCATCTGGGTCATGTGACTACAATCCCAGAAATAACTTTTCTTTGTTGACGGGGACGTTAAACCTCAAATCAACCAACCAACCATCATCCCAGAGAGGCTCTTCATGCAATTTGGTTTCAATCAGCACAGCAGTTTTAGTGGATTAGTGGAGAAGATGATAAAAATACTGAAACTAAGTCATCCAGAACGAAGGTCATTAAATGACCTTGACCTTTGGAATTGATAAACTTCCATCCAGCTGATTGCAAATATCAATTCTGATGTCACAGGCTACAAAAGAGTCAGAAAAATCCACTGTTTTGCTTTTTTTCTATACAAAAGTCTAAGTGATCAAATTTGACTGTGATGTAAAACAGGTCAAGGTCAACCAAAGGTCATCATTTGATAAAAAAAACAAACTTGGTAGGATCCAAGTCCCTAATGTTATATACAAAGTCAGAAGGTCAATGGGTTCCAGTGTAGAATATTTTTAATGGTTTTTACCATATATGGGCATGGTGGCCATACTGGTCATGTGATCCCGTCCTTAAGAACAAAATTTCGTTCCCCCTGCCAATTGAGGTTGGTTTCAATCAACCCTGGCGTTTAACTGGAGAATATAAAAATATCGATGATGATGATGATGATGATTTCGTGTTTAACGACGCATCAACCCTCCTGGTGGGTCATAAGCGTCAGATAAAAATATCGAATCTGAGCCATCCAAGACAATTGTCAGTATTGACCTTGATCTTTGGAATGGATAAACTTCTCTTCAGCTGACTGCAAATAATATTTCTGGTGTGACAGGCTACCATCCAATCAGAAAATCCACTGTTTTGCCTTTTTTCCATACAAATGTCTAAGTGACCAAATTTGACCTTGACATAAAACAGGTCAAAGTCAATCAAAGGTCATCATTTGAACAAATTTGGTTGGGCCTGAGACCCAATGCTGCATACCAAGTAAGTTTCAAGGTCATTGGCCATTCGGTTCCTGAGAAGAAGATTTTTAAAGGTTTTTACCATATATGGGCATGGTGGCCATATTGGTCAAGTGACCCAGTCCTTACGAACAAACTTTTGTTCCCTCTTCCCATATAGGCTCCACATGTAATTTGGTTTCAATCAACCCAGCAGTTTAAAGAGGAGAAGAAGGTAAAGATACTGAATCTGAGCCATCAGTGAATGACCTTGACCTTTGGAATTGATAAACCTTTTATGCAGCTGGCTGCAAATATCATTTCTGATGCCACAGTTTACCATGCAACCAGAAAATCCAGTTTTGCCTTTTTCCCCTACAAAAAATGTCTGAGTGACCAAATTTGACATTAAAACTTAAAACAGGTCAAGGTCAACCAAAGGTCATCATTTGAACAAATTTGGTAGGGCCAGAGGAGTCTCCTATGCTGCATGCCAAGTTTCAAGGTCATTGGCCATTCGGTTCCTGAGAAGAAGATTTTTAAAGGATTTTACCATATATGGGCATGGCAGCCATATTGGTAATGTGACCCAGTCCTTGCGAACAAACTTTCGTTTCCCCCTTCCAATGGAGGCTCCATATGTAATTTGGTTTCAATTGGCCCAGTAGTTTCAGATGAGACGTCATTTGAAAATCTGGATGCAGATGATGGCAATGCCGACGGACCACTGCCTATACTATAAGCTCCCTACAGGAGCAGTCTGATCTGTGTCCACACAGTTTGCAAAAAATGACTTTTAAAGTAACCAGCAGATGACAAAGCAGAAGAAAATTGTTGTGACTGGCATTTTATGGGTTAACAGATGTATGGTATAATCATTATCAGAGGTTAATTGTCATCTTAGCAATAAGTATTTGTTTGTTTGATTTGAGGTTTAACGTCCCCGTCAACACTGTAAAGGTCATTTCGGAGATGTTGCTTCCAATTTTGTGGGCTTTTACCCGACATTGAGATGAAATGACATCTCAAGCCTTGTCACCCAATGAAACCAATAGGGTTTATTAGCTTGGACAGTCCACCTCGCACCGCGGTTCCTGGACAGGCTTAGATCCTCTAAGCGGTTTACCAGTACTAGTGTGCGGGCTGGATTCAGCTCTGCGTGAAAGCAGCATGCAGCCCATATATTTCTTCAAGCCCCTAAGAAGTAAAATCAAACAGACATTATACTGGTCTCATAACAAGAAAAACCTATCTTCTGTGTTTGCAACCAGGGGCCAGTGGTTCAAAACTGACAACAACATTAGTTAATGTATCATTAAAACTTTGATCATTTAATATGGGAAATGTGCTAATATTTTTGCGGGAAATGTGCTAATATTTTTGCTGAAAAAATAACACTATATTAGATATTGTATTTTCTAGAACAGTTAACAGTTTGACCACTAACACCCTTGTTAAGCTAACGAGGCTTTGAACAGCTGGACCCAGGTAAGCCACAAACCAGCCTGCTCCGACAGCCTGCTCAGCTACACAGCCTATCAAGAGTCTTGATATTTTAGATATAGAAACTAGAATTTGTTTTTCTACAAAAACACAGATGTCTCCCCCGTTTTTGACTGCTAAGTATAACCTTGACATGAGGAAACCATATATGAAATTTCAAAACCCTGACAAGATTTTATTAAAAAAAATTTCAAAGTGCAATAACTCTTGAAAGGGGCATAATCCGGACGAGAAAAAAAATACGCGTCAGCTAATTTTCCATGAGGAATCCACATATGAAATTTCAAAACCCTAGCATACATGGTTCTAAAGTTATGCTATGCATCACTTTTAGCATACATTACAATGGGCACAAATTACCAAAATGACAAAGGGCCATAACTCACAAAGTATTTTCGGAATTTTGTCATAAGTTAATCAGTTCATCTACTCATCACCACCAATCTATTCACCATGTTTCAAGGCTCTAGCTCCAATAGTTTTTGAGATATCTTGCTGACAAGATTCTAATAAAAAAATTTCAAAGGGCAATAACTTTTGAAAGGGGCATAATCCGGATAAGAAAAAAAATATGCGTCAGCTTGTTTTCCATTAGGAATGCATATATGAAATTTCAAAACCATAGCATACACAGTTCTAAAGTTATGCTATGCATCACTTTTAGCATTCATTACAATGGGCACAAATTACCAAAATGACAAAGGGCTATAACTCGCAAAGTATTTTTTGGAATTTTGTCATAAGTTATTCAGTTCATATACTCATCACCATCAAAATATTCACCAACTTTCAAGGCTCTAGCTCCAATACTTTTTGAGATATCTTGCTGACAAGATTTTATTAAAAAAAATTTCAAAGGGCAATAACTCTTAAAAAGGGGCATAATCCGGACGAGAAAAAAAAATACGTGTCAGCTAATTTTCCATGAGGAATCCATATATGAAATTTCAAAACCCTAGCATACACGGTTCTAAAGTTATGCTATGCATCACTTTTAGCATACATTACAATGGGCACAAATTACCAAAATGACAAAGGGCCATAACTCGCAAAGTATTTTTCGGAATTTTGTCATAAGTTTATCAGTTCATCTACTCATCACCACCAATCTATTCACCATGTTTCAAGGCTCTAGCTCCAATAGTTTTTGAGATATCTTGCTGACAAGATTTTATTAAAAAAATTTCAAAGGGCAATAACTCTTGAAAGGGGCATAATCCGGACGAGAAAAAAAAAATACGTGTCAGCTAATTTTCCATGAGGAATCCACATATGAAATTTCAAAACCCTAGCATACACGGTTCTAAAGTTATGCTATGCATCACTTTTAGCATACATTACAATGGGCACAAATTACCAAAATGACAAAGGGCCATAACTCACAAAGTATTTTCGGAATTTTGTCATAAGTTAATCAGTTCATCTACTCATCACCACCAATCTATTCACCATGTTTCAAGGCTCTAGCTCCAATAGTTTTTTAGATATCTTGCTGACAAGATTCTAATAAAAAAATTTCAAAGGGCAATAACTTTTGAAAGGGGCATAATCCGGATAAGAAAAAAAATACGCGTCAGCTTGTTTTCCATTAGGAATGCATATATGAAATTTCAAAACCATAGCATACACAGTTCTAAAGTTATGCTATGCATCACTTTTAGCATACATTACAATGGGCACAAATTACCAAAATGACAAAGGGCCATAACTCGCAAAGTATTTTTCGGAATTTTGTCATAAGTTAATCAGTTCATCTACTCATCACCACCAATCTATTCACCATGTTTCAAGGCTCTAGCTCCAATAGTTTTTGAGATATCTTGCTGACAAGATTTTATTAAAAAAAATTTCAAAGGGCAATAACTCTTGAAAGGGGCATAATCCGGACGAGAAAAAAAAAATACGTGTCAGCTAATTTTCCATGAGGAATCCACATATGAAATTTCAAAACCCTAGCATACACGGTTCTAAAGTTATGCTATGCATCACTTTTAGCATACATTACAATGGCCACAAATTATCAAAATGACAAAGGGACATAACTCACAAAGTATTTTTCGAAATTTTGTCAAATGTTAATCAGTTCATCTACTCATCACCACCAATATATTCACCAACTTTCAAGGCTCTAGCTCCAATAGTTTTTGAGATATCTTGCTAACAAAATTTTATTAAAAAAATTTCAAAGGGCAATAACTCTTGAAGGGGGCATAATCCGGACAAGAAAAAAAATACGCGTCTGCTAATTTTCCATGAGAAATCCATATATGAAATTTCAAAACCCTAGCATACACGGTTCTTTAGTTATGCTATGCATCAAAAGCGTAACGGAGGGACAAACGAACCAGAACCAATATGCCCCTTCAACTTTTTCAACGTTGGGGGCATAATAAGAAAGTTATTGACAGATCACAAAAAAGGCCCTTTTTTTACCTTTAACCTCTATGTATGACCTTGACCTTTCAGGTACCGAACTGGGTCATGCGTGCAACACATCTCATGGTGGTTAACATTTCTGCCTAGCAATTTCAAAATCTATCTAAAAATAAGAAAGTTATTGACCAAACACAAAAAAAGGCCCCTTTTTTACCTTTGACCTCTATGTATGACCTTGACACTTTAGGTACCAAACTGAATCATGCATGCAACACATCGTCCCATGATAGTTAATATGTTTGTCAAGTAACTTCAAATTCTATTTAAAAATAAGCAAGTTATTGACAAAACCCGAAAAAAGGCCCCTTTTTTTACCTTTGACCTCTAAGTATGACCTTGACCTTTGAGGTACCAACCTGCCTCATGTGCACCACACATCGTCTCATGGTTGTTAATAATTATGCCAAGTAATTTTAAAATCCATCTCAAAATAAGAAAGTTATTGACCGAATATGAAAAAAAGGCCCCTTTTTTGACCTTTGACCTCTAAGTATGACCTTGACCTTTGAGGTACCGACCTGCCTCATGCGCACCACACATCGTCTTATGGTTGTTAATAATTATGCCAAGTAATTTCAAAATCCATCTCAAAATAAGAAAGTTATTGACCAAATACGAAAAAAAGGCCCCTTTTTTGACCTTTGACCTCTAAGTATGACCTTGACCTTTGAGGTACCGACCTGCCTCATGCGCACCACACATCGTCTTATGGTTGTTAATAATTATGCCAAGTAATTTCAAAATCCATCTCAAAATAAGAAAGTTATTGACCAAATACGAAAAAAAGGCCCCTTTTTTGACCTTTGACCTCTAAGTATGACCTTGACCTTTGAGGTACCGACCTGCCTCATGCGCACCACACATCGTCTTATGGTTGTTAATATTTCTGCCGAGTAATTTTAAAATCCATCAAAAAATAAGAAAGTTATTGACCGGACATGATTTACCCATACATATATACATACCAACAAACTTCAAAGGGAGATAATTCAAAAAGTATAAATGCGAGAGTTATAGTTCTTGCGCACTGCACGTCGTCTAATGCTGATTAATAATTATATGAAGTTTCGTGAAGATAGCTCTAACGGTTTTCAAGTTACAGAGCGGACACGAAAGTGTGACAGACGGACAGACGGACAGACGGACAGACAGACAGACGGACAGACGGACAGACGGACAGACAGACGCCCAGGGGAAAAACAATATGTCTCTCCGAAAAAAAATTTTTCGGGGGAGACATAACTAGAGGTATTGTACTATCCTACCAGGTAAGACACAAACCAGTCTACTCAGCTACACAGACTAGCAAGAGTCTTGATATTTTAGATATAGAAACTAGAGATGCTGTACTATCCAGCCAGGGTAAGACACAAACCAGCCTGCTCAGCTACACAGACTAGCAAGAGTCTTGATATTTTAGATATAGAAACTAGAGATACTGTCCTATCCAGCCAGGGTAAGACACAAACCAGCCTGCTCAGCTACACAGACTAGCAAGAGTCTTGATATTTTAGATATAGAAACTAGAGATACTGTCCTATCCAGCCAGGGTAAGACACAAACCAGCCTGCTCAGCTACATAGACTAGCAAGAGTCTTGATATTTTAGATATAGAAACTAGAGATGCTGTACTATCCAGCCAGGGTAAGACACAAACCAGCCTGCTCAGCTACACAGACTAGCAAGAGTCTTGATATTTTAGATATAGAAACTAGAGATACTGTCCTATCCAGCCAGGGTAAGACACAAACCAGCCTGCTCAGCTACACAGACTAGCAAGAGTCTTGATATTTTAGATATAGAAACTAGAGATACTGTCCTATCCAGCCAGGGTAAGACACAAACCAGCCTGCTCAGCTACATAGACTAGCAAGAGTCTTGATATTTTAGATATAGAAACTAGAGATGCTGTACTATCCAGCCAGGGTAAGACACAAACCAGCCTGCTCAGCTACACAGACTAGCAAGAGTCTTGATATTTTAGATATAGAAACTAGAGATGCTGTACTATCCAGCCAGGGTAAGACACAAACCAGCCTGCTCAGCTACACAGACTAGCAAGAGTCTTGATATTTTAGATATAGAAACTAGAGATACTGTCCTATCCAGCCAGGGTAAGACACAAACCAGCCTGCTCAGCTACACAGACTAGCAAGAGTCTTGATATTTTAGATATAGAAACTAGAGGTACTGTCCTATCCAGCCAGGGTAAGACACAAACCAGCCTGCTCAGCTACATAGACTAGCAAGAGTCTTGATATTTTAGATATAGAAACTAGAGATGCTGTACTATCCAGCCAGGGTAAGACACAAACCAGCCTACTCAGCTACACAGACTAGCAAGAGTCTTGACATTTTAGATATAGAAACTAGAGATGCTGTACTATCCAGCCAGGGTAAGACAAAAACCAGCCTGCTCAGCTACACAGACTAGCAAGAGTCTTGATATTTTAGATATAGAAACTAGAGATACTGTCCTATCCAGCCAGGGTAAGACACAAACCAGCCTGCTCAGCTACATAGACTAGCAAGAGTCTTGATATTTTAGATATAGAAACTAGAGATGCTGTCCTATCCAGCCAGGGTAAGACACAAACCAGCCTACTCAGCTACACAGACTAGCAAGAGTCTTGACATTTTAGATATAGAAACTAGAGATACTGTACCATCCAACCAGGTAAGACACAAACCAGTCTGCTCAGCTACACAGACTAGCAAGAGTCTTGATATTTTAGATATAGAAACTAGAGATACTGTCCTATCCAGCCAGGGTAAGACACAAACCAGCCTGCTCAGCTATATAGACTAGCAAGAGTCTTGATATTTTAGATATAGAAACTAGAGGTATTGTACTATCCAGCCAGGTAAGACACAAACCAGTCTGCTCAGCTACACAGACCAGCAAGAGTCTCGATATTTTAGATATAGAAACTAGAGGTACTGTACTATCCAGCCAGGTAAGACACAAACCAGTCTACTCAGCTACACAGACTAGCAAGAGTCTTGATATTTTAGATATAGAAACTAGAGGTACTGTACTATCCAGCCAGGGTAAGACACAAACCAGTCTGCTCAGCTACACAGACTAGCAAGAGTCTCGATATTTTAGATATAGAAACTAGAGATACTGTACTATCCACTCAGCAAATATTAAGGTGCTAATCATCGGCCCCCGCCCATCGGGGCTTGGAGAAATTTATGGGCTGCACGATGCTTCCATGCAGAGCTGAATCCGACCCCCACACGAATACTGGTAAACCGCATCTAAGCCTGCTGAGGCAAAGCCGTGCGAGTCGGGCCGTCCATGCTTATAACCCCTATTGGTTTCATTGGGTGACAGGGCTTGAGATGTCATTTCATCTCAACGTCGGGTAAAAGTCCCACAAAATTGGAAGCAACGTCTCCAAAATGACCTTTACAGTGTTAACTGGGACGTTAAACCTCAAATCAAACAAACAAAGGTGCTGATCAGGATGCAAAAATGCGCAGGCTGATCTTCATCTTTTGATTTTCAAAAGATATATTTTCAAAACGCATACTTGAACATTAATTACAATCATATTTCCTATAAAAATGTAATTTAATCTCAGCAATACCTAGGCATGTCAATTCATCAAAAAATTATAATTTAGATATAAATTTACAAGTAATAAAACATTAAATGAATGCTTATGACACTTTTTTTCATACAATAAGTGGACAGACACTGTAACTGATACTCAAAAACTAAAAGACACAAGTTGATATAATAATCCTTTGTATTCTTTCAAACTTCTATACAATAGAATTCCGCTATTAAGACCACCTAATATTAAGACAAATTTTGCTTTAAAAAGCGTATTTAGAAGATGTAAGGTACATTGTCTTTGTGTTTTCCACATTCAGTGTGTTCTTGTAGGAGACCACCTTTGGGAATGTTCAAAAGTGGTCTTAAAGACCACTTTTGAACAGTTCCAAAGGTGGTCTTAATATAGGAATTTTACTGTATATAGCTCCTGCTAAGGAGGCATACAGGGATAATTAACTCATTGTATACTAGTGGACTCTTCCATTGCTATATTTTGGACTAGTCCATTTGTCATATAAGTGGTGGTAGGCCTTTTTGTGCGTTTTTATTCTGTTTTTGATGGGAAATTCTGTTAGCATATAGTGCAGGCCCTGATCAGACGCCTTCAGCAGGATGCTAGCAAAGTTTACATGAACCCTGGGGTTCATTTACTTTGCACGCCACCCACTGTGTTCATACTTTCATGAACAACAGAAAAATAAAATTCATTTATTAATGTCAGCTTGGCAGATGATTCACCTGCCCTATTGTCAAGCCCTATTTTCTGTAAAACATTATAAAATTTTGACTGTTCTTCTCTCTGGAATATTCACACTTTAACCCTTTCAACCATGGAGCCCCATAGCTCTATATTAAGCTCTGAAAAGTACTGATGTTTTTCTTATGTCTGCACGAAAACTTATGTTGTGGGAACTCATTAGAGGTACTTCAAATGAGTACCCACAACATAGGTTTTTGTGCAGAATTCTAACACAGCGCGCCAATATAGGCAATGGAAAATAACTGTGTTTTATTCTGCAACAAATCACAACAAGGAAGAGCGTGACGAGTGACTTCATTAAAAACTGCCAATTTATGACGTCACTAGTCGATTCCTTGATGTTAGACGGGTAACGTCATATTCTCGCACTGAAAACGTTAGAAAAGGATATAAATGCATGTGTTTCAGTCGATAATTTTAGCGGGATTTCTTCTTACAATGGCGAAAAGTTGTGAGATTTTGAAGGAAACAACAGCATTATTGCCGATTTTCAGCGTGTTAGAATCGCAATAGATCAGCTCTAGTTTGTGATTTGTTGAGGAATAAATCACAGTTTGTCGGTCAGTTGTAAGTAGACAAATCACGCGCGCTACGCACGCGTGATTTGATCTACTTTACAACTGACCTCCAAACTGTGATTTATTCCTCAACAAATCACAAACTAGAGCTGATCTACATGTATTTCTTAAATAAGAAGAAGTAATAACGTTATCTGGGACTATGAGCTCAGTCCAGGCATCTATCTATTCTCATCAGGATCTACACTGCTTGTCATCCTGTCAATGATTATTCAATAAACCCCCTTTTAAGAGGAATGGATGTCTATGGATACAAAGCTCCAGGGAAATGGGAACACCTTCAGGGGAGGCAAGTCCTCCAAAAGTATTTTTGTCTCCCGTGTCAATAGGGGTCAACTGTTAAAGGAAAAAATTTGCTCCTGAGGAGCAAATTCTTTCCTTTAAGAGTCGACCCCTGAGCCTATAGAAAAGCGAACAGGAAGTCCAGAAAGTTGTCTCCCTTTGAAAAATGGCAGAAAAATGTGCCATGTGTTCCCATTCCCCTTAAAGAATGGATGTACCAGTATCCAAATTCCGCGATGAATGTGTCCACTTTGGGGTAAAGGTTAACTCTTATCCTGCTGAATACAACAATGCCTACGGCCTAAAGAAATAGATGGGATGCATGATGCTTCCATGCACAGCTGAAACCGACCCGCACACGAGTACTGGTAAACCGCTTAGATGATCTAAGTCTGCCCAGCAGGGTTCGCGCTAGGATTTTTTTTTCTTTCGCCAGCACTTTCGCCAATCTATTTTTTTTGGTGCCAAAATCTTAAAACCTGAGCCAGTTGTAGAAACTTTTTCGCAAAATGCTGACCATGGGTAAAAAAGATTGTCATCTGCTCTATAATTTTCCTTGGCACTTAAGGGTTTAAAGCTTAAAGCACAAGTCAATACGTTCTCTCCAGAAACTGCAAAGAAACCTCGCTTAAATGCTTTTGTTTTCGCTTTAACATAAGTCATGCAGGCTGCCATTTTGGTTGATCACATGCAGTGCTCCAGCTAGGATTTTAGGGCAGAGGGTCGCTGGGCTGGATAGGGCACTTTAACATGCAAAAATAGGGCACCAAAATATTTGGTCCTTGAAATGCCATCAAGATCGTTATGATCTAGAAGAGGCTTCTCACACGTTCGTGAGCTAATGGAAATAATGTCTCTACTGAATTATATATATTTACATGCATTTCACAAGTAAAATATGTACTGGGTCGCAGCAATAGCAACGTTTATTATTTAAAGAACATTTGAACTTTTAGCTTCAAGGTATCTTTTAATATAGATTTATAATATTTAAAACCAAAAAAAAGGTTTGATTCATCTGAAAGCGTGTTATTAAAGCAATACAAAAAATAACCGATGTCAGACTGAATAAGTAATCTGTTCAAGGGAGACTACTCAATAATTATCCATCCTGGTGAACGTTTCAGAACTCAGGCTGCAGAGCTCAGTCTGAATGGGTGCGAAGGCTGATCTGCGTCTTCACTGCTTGTGAATGATCTGCAAAGACTCTGATCAAAATGTGCAGCTAGTGTTTGCTATATCCCCGCGGATTGATCACTCTTCGATAGTATTACACAGTAAACAGTGTGTATACCGAGCTGTGTCGCACAACACCTTGCAAAGACCCAGATCAACATGCGCAACCCGGGCAACATTTTTTCTCCCCTATCTCTGAGTAGCCCTGCAAAAGGCTCTTGGGGGTCAGCAAAAAAAGATTTGATAAATCATGGCAAAGCGGTGCGTTTTGCCATGACTTTCAGATGCGAATCAGGAAACATTTGAAATTTCATAAAACGATCAAGTTTATCGCAAACAAGTGAACTTAAAGAGATGGAATGATAGGGAAAAACGGCTACCAAACTAATTATTTCACCCCATGATTTTTAAAACAAACAAAATAGGCAACAAAAGATAGAAAGAAAAGGGCAACATTTATTTTTATACTCTGAATTAGCCTGCTAATATGTCTGAATATTCAAGCCCACATTTAAATAATATAGGCATAACAAAAAAACGTAACTATCTGAGGTCAAACAAGAGCTGATTTGCATTGACAAACCAATTAAGGATGACTGCCCAGGAGTTGACGATAATTAACGTTACGCTTGTTGTGCAGCAATTAACTTCTACAATTTACGTCATCCGTCATTGTCGCCCATTTCTTTATTGATCAACCTTGACCGCAAAGTCAATCGGGTGACTAGATTTAAAACCTGGTATACCATTACGCCATGCGGGACCGAAATAATATTCTTCACCCATTGGTTGATATTCGACCTAGCTGCAGCTTTTTATAACAAGAAGGCGGAGCTAAATTGTTGGGCGCGTGTCGACAATAAACAATCTCCAATTGTTCTAATTTGGTCAAAGGTGTTAATAATTATTGAGTGGAAAGGTGTGAAATACACGTGCCAGTAAACGGCTAAAGTCGGCAATAAACGGGATGAGACTTTCTTTTTAATTGGCCATTTTTTCGCCACTAGTTTTCGCCAAATGACTCAGATTTGCGCCAGATTTATTTTCTTTTCGCATTTGGCGACTCTGGCGACCGCTAGCGCGAACCCTGCTGCCCAGGCAAAGCGGTGCGAGTCAGCCCGTCCATGCATATAAACCCTATTGGTTTCATTGGGCGGCAGGGCTTGAGATGTTAATACATCTCAATTTCGGGTAAAAGTCCCACAAAATTGGAAGCAACGTCTCCAAAATGACCTTTACAGTGTTAATGGGGACGATAAACCTTAAATCAAACAAACAACAATGCCTACCTTTGCAAACAGTGTAGATCCAGTTCAGAAGCCATCTGATTAGGACCTATACTGATTGTAATCCAGTTTGAGAACTGAATTTATCATATGTCGTCGCGTCTGAGAGTGTAATAATGCCATGTAATATTTTCGATAATCCACTAGTGGATTAAATATGCAAATTAGCTACATACGTCCCGTAACGTTACATGTACGACATCCTTAACGACGTCGCGTTTTCTTATGACGGAATATTGAAATGTTTGTAAACAATCGTGAATAAAATGAGTTTTAAATGTCATATGACAAATAGAATCTTGCATTCCTGCTCATGTATTATTGAATTTATTAAACTTGTTGAGAAAAAGAGATAAAGCCTCGCATTTTATCCCTTTTCCTCAACTCGTTTAATAAATTCAATAATACATGAACAGTCATGTAAGAGCCTCTATGAATGCATTGTATCAAGTTTGTTTGTTAACATTCCCCTAGGATTCCCGTAGTATCTTGTTGGACTTTTGGCCTACATTCAAGATGAAATCTAAAGCACTACTACCCAACCAAATGCCCAAGTGTTTAAGGGATGGTCCAACTTGCACCACTTTTCCTGGGTAAGCTTAGTAGACCTTCTAAGCGGTTTACCAGTACTCAAATATTTGGTTGTTTCAGCTCTGCGCAAAAGCACTATGCAGCCCAATCTTTTTCTCAAAAGTAAAGTAAAATTCTGCTATTAAGACCACCTAAAATTTGGACTAATTCTGTTTTAAAAGGCTTATTTATTTGGGTTGTAGTTATTCTTCCTTTATATTTTCTGCAGAGTGTCCTCTGGTCAGAGACCACCTTTGGAACTGTTCAAAAGTGGTCTTAAAGACCACTTTTGAACAGTCCAAAAGGTGGTCATAATATAGGAATTTTACTGTAATTTTCAAAGTACATGTAATTTGACTGGTTGATAGTCAGAAATAGGAGTGGCAATTTAATCTATTCAGCAGGACAAGGGTTAACATATGAAAACTGGTCTTACCCTGATCTGTTTTTGTGGCTGGTTTCCAATGTTCAGCACTAATTATAGGCAAACATACTTGACCTTTCTCATCCACATTTGGATGATAAATTTTGGTCCGGAATAATATTTTTGGTGGTTTAAATGGATATTCTGCAGGAAAGTCTATCTGTATTTTGAAAGCTCCTTTGTTGAACGGTGGATTTTCCTGGAAAACAAAAAAGGCAAAGCTGTCAAAAATCTCTTCAATTCCACTAAAAACATGTCAAGTGGGTCAATTTGTTAACCATATTGTTCCTTGACAGTATGGAAGCTGTCTGCTATGGACCCTCATGATAGACAAACCTGGAGATCTGGTGTGACATCTGCCATGCGTGCAGCAAGCCAGCTACCTGGAAGGGGGCCTGTAGATATCAGGTGATGATGATGATGTACATGTGGATCCAATCAGATCACTTCTAAACAATTAGGATCTACATTCTACACTATTTGACATTCAGTTTGTGAATTTGAAAGACTAAATTACATCAAGTCATAAATGGCTAAATTAATATATTCAGCAGGACAAGGGTTAAATATTTCTAGCAGTTTCACTGATCAATGAATATTACCGATCAATGCACATGTATATTACCAATCATCAGTCATTTGCAGACCCTCATTTTAACTACAGTATTTGTTCCCCTAACATTTTGCCAGTATATAGAATTTGCCACTGTAATGATCATTTTCCTTTAACTCTTATCTTGCTGTTCACGACAACCCCTATCTTTGCAAACAGTGTAGATCCAGATCAGATGGCTTCTTCAAGATCTACACTGACATTCAGTTTATGAATTTGTAGGAATAAATTACATCAAGTAATCTGATTGGTTCGAGAAAGGGTTAGTTCAAACAACTGAGGGTTGATTATAGAGCCATGTCAGGGAGCATAATATGGATATCTTTTCAATTTTCTTCAAAATAAATGTATGTTGTGTAAACTCATTAGAATCCCCTCACTGAGGCGATTCTTATTAGTACACATATCATACATTTTCAACATTAAAAAAGAAAATTATCCCAAATATATATCTGCAAGTACGAAATCATTTTCCCAGGGACTCACAAATAAGTTCGAGACTGCAGTGGTAAAGGAGCCATAGGTGTTCGAGCTATTCAAATTTCACTGTTTTGTTTCTTGTGGCACTGAATGCAATATTCTTGAATATCTCTATTTTATAATCATCTCATCTTGAGCTAAAGATTTGTTCCACTCACTGGTCCCCGCCCATCGGGGCTTGGAGAAATAGATGGGCTGCATGATGCTTCCACGCAGAGCTGAAACCAACTGCACATGAGTACTGATAAACTGTTTGGAAGGTCTATGCCTGCCCGGGAAAAGTCATGCGAGTCGGACCGTCCATGCTTATAAACCCTATTGGTTTCATTGGGCGGCAGGGACATCTCAATGTTGTGTTAAAGTCCCACAAAATTGGCAGCAACATCTCCAAAATGACCTAAATAGTGTTGACGGGTTGACGGGGACGTTAGGGTAAACCTCAAATCAAACAATCGTTCCACTGACATTGCTTTTACTGGTATGCTTTTGTTGTATTTATGAATGTCACTATTAAGTGGGTTGACTGCATTTGTGAGCCAATCCCAACCTCTAACTTGGTGTAATTGTCTTCGGATAACACTAAGGCTGACACGATTAATCGTATAATCGATTAATCGATCGATAAATTCCACAAAAGTGATTATCATTTCTGATGCGCATCCGACTGAGCTACCAAGGCCGGAAGCAAACGTTGAAGGATTGACAAACAAATAGACAGATAACCAAACTCCTGTATCATGCCAGCCTAAATCCAGGTGCACCAAAAACAGTTTGTTACATCATACATGCATGCATATAGAGACAAAATTTTGTTTATCATTATGAAAAAATGCCTATACAAATACATGTACAGGGCTTCCATTAACTCTTTAATTCAGGAAGTCCCAGACTTCCTACCCTTGAAATCTGGAAGTCCAGCTGGAAAATTCAGGAAGTCCCAATTTTGAAGCAACGTGTTTGCGGATCATAAAATTGTTTTGATGAAGAAATATATATTATTTAATCTATGAATCTCTTGTTTGCTTTTTTATTCACCTGTATTTATACTATTAGATGGCTAGTAGGGTGTGGATAGGTAAACTGACCGGCTCAAAAATGACTTAAATAGTGCAGACTGGGCCGTAGAACTCCAAAACAAACAAGCAAAGTTCTGTTTTCAGCCAGTATGAGGAAGTTAAAACTATACATAGCTGTGACATACACGAGGTCAGTACACTGCAGAAGAGTGCATACAAAAAAAGAAAATTTTTGTTTGGCCTGTATAAATTTTGTAACTTTCCTAGTAAAACTCCCTCCCCACCCCCACCCCAAAGAAAAAAAAATAAAATAAATAAAAAGCAAAGAAAAAAAACGCATTACCCATCCCCATATATGCAGTGGCCCATTTTTGGGTCACTGGCAAACATTGTAGACCCAGATCAGACGCCGCAGATCACAGCATCTGATCTGTCCACACTGTTTGCTAAAGTTGTAGAACTTAAACTGCTTCAGACAAACAGGCTGAAACACACGCAACTTTGGTCAATTGGAGCAGACTTAGACAAGTCAGCGGTAGTTTTTTTTTTTTTTTTTTTTTGCTTTTTGGACTGCTGTTCATCGCTAACAGACACAAGAGATTGCAGCTCGGGCCCTGAAGAACTGGCCTGGTCACATTCGCAAGCTTTACGTATTTTCGAGACCCCAAATCGCGGCGACATTTTATAAATTATTTTCGTCATTTCACCTTATAAACACTCCACTAGTGAACATCTGCTATTTACTCAAGAAAAAAAAATGCATATCTTTCTTTGAAACTTTTGTCACACTTTGTATCGCTATGATAATTGTCTTAAAAGTTTAACGGTCTCACTACCAAACACCAAAATAACGACCCTCTATAATTTTAACAGTAACAAGTTTACAAGATTAACACCTATCGTCAACTAGAGCTATCACTAAAGGTGATGAATACCCCCACAAAAACTGCCTTGATAGTACAACAGCGGCATTTTGCAATTTTTTCACTTGAAAGGGGCCATAACTATGTCGAAAATTGACGAATTGTAGTGGAAATCGAACTTGACCTGTATTTTATGATGTTACATCAGTGTACCAAAAATTATAAAAATCGGTGAAGCGCTTTTTGAGTTATCGTCTGGAAACCAAGTCAACAGACCGACCGACCGACAGACCGACCGACCGACCGACCGACAAGCTCACTCCTATATACCCCCCCCAAATTTCATTTGTGGGGGTATAATGAGATAATTAGTTTATTCTCAACTGCTAATCCGTTTTATTACATGCAAAAACTTGAGCAATCACCTCGACACGTTCTTCAATCTTAAAACACCGATGACGATCAAAGGCCATGTGCCGCTGCACGTGATTCTGGCTGTCAATATAATACCGCGCAAGCGGAAAATGGGACGTCCTTAGTACTCAATAAACACAGAAAGCGCTTTCAGATCAAAAGGCGGAGCAAACTTTTTGAAAACCGCTAAAAGTGGGCGGGTTTATATGCGCAGGTTGGGACGTCTCGGTAATGATTTTTTGCCGTACAGAGAAATTTTAGGAAGTCCGCGGGACGCCTTTGATGTTTAATTTGGGCGTCCGGAAGCGATTTCAGGACGTTATATACGCCGTACGTCCGCCTAACGGAAGCCCTGCATGTATATTGAAAACTTTACCACAGAAAAAAATGGACATTTTAAGATGAACTAGAAATGTGTCCAGACGACACAGATGCCCCCGCCAAGGGCCCCTCCTCACCCCGAAAATCCATGTTGCAACAAAATTTTCTAAGTGTGTGACCTTGTCATCAGGAACATTTGTGAGAAGTTATATTGAAATTGGTGAAAAAATGTAAGCGCTAGAGCAATGACAAAGTTTTTCTAAAAATAGACACAGTGACCTTGACCTTGAAGGTCGAACTCGCTTGCGGTATTGTCATTAGGAACATTTGTGTGATGTTATATTGAAATCAGTGAAGAAATGTAGTCGCTAGAGCAATGACAAAGTTTTTCTAAAAATAGCCACAGTGACCTTGACCTTGAAAGTCGAAATCGCTCGAGATATTGTCACAAGGAACATTTGTGTGAAGTAATACTGAAATTGGTGAAAAAATGTAAGCGCTAGAGCAATGACAAAGTTTTTCTAAAAATAGAAACAGTGACCTTTACCTTGAAAGTGGAACTTGCTGGAGATATTGTCATAAGGAACATTTGTGTGAAGTAATACTGAAATTGGTGAAAAAATGTAAGCGCTAGAGCAATGACAAAGTTTGTCTAAAAAAAGAAACAGTGACCTTGAACTTGAAAGTCAAACTTGTTCGAGGTATTGTCATAAGGAACATTTGTGTGAAGTTATTTTGAAACCAGTGAAGAAATGCAGGCGCTAGAGCGATGACAAGGTTTTTCTTAAATAGCCACAGGGACCTTGACCTTGAAAGTAGAAATGGCTCGAGATATTGTCACAAGGAACATTTGTGTGAAGTTATATTGAAATAGGTGAAGAAATGCAAGCGCTAGAGTGACGACAAAAGATTTTCTAAACATAGCCACAGTGACCTTGACCTTGAAGGTGGACCTCGCTAGAGATATTGACATAAGGAACATTTGTGTGAAGTTATATTGAAATCGGTGAAGAAATTTAAGCGCTAGAGCCATGACAAAGTTTTTCTAAAAATAGCCACAGTGACCTTGACCTTGAAGGTCGAACTAGCTTGAGGTATTGTCATAAGGAACATTTGTGTGATGTTATATTGAAATCAGTGAAGAAATGTAGTCGCTAGAGCAATGACAAAGTATTTCTAAAAATAGCCACAGTGACCTTGACCTTGAAAGTGGAACTCGCTATAGATATTGTCATAAGGAACATTTGTGTGAAGTTATATTGAAATCGGTGAAGAAATGTAAGCGCTAGAGCGATGACAAAATTTTTCTAAAGATAGCCACAGTGACCTTGACCTTGAGGCCATGACCTTGAAAGTTAAAATTGCTTGAGCTATTTTTATAAGGAACATTTGTGTGAAGTTATATTGAAATCAGTGAAGAAATGTAGGCACTAGAGCGATGACAAAGTTCTTCTAAGAATAGCCACAGTGACCTTGGCCTTGAGGCCATGACCTTGAAAGACGAACTCGCTCGAGATATTGTCATGAGGAACATTTGTGTGAAGTTATGTTGAAATCAGTGAAGAAATGTAGGCACTAGAGCGATGACAATGTTTTTCTAAGAATAGCCACAGTGACCTTGACCTTGAGGCCATGACCTTGAAAGTTGAACTAGCTCGAGATATTTTTGTAAGGAACATTTGTGTGAAGTTATATTGAAATTGGTGAAGAAATGTAGGCACTAGAGCGATGACACAGTTTTTTGCTTGAGATATTGCCATAAGGAACATTTGTGTGAAGTTATACTGAAATCAGTGAAGAAATATAGACGCTAGAGCTATGTTGTGAGAGGGGATAATTAAAACTTTTTAAGTCTGTGACCTTGACCTTGAGCTCATGGGCATGGGTGGGGGTATCGCTGAATAAAATGGACAGGTATCTAACATCATGCCAAATATCAACTCAATCCATCGCATGATTTGGAAAATATCAACTCTTAAAATATCTAATTAAACATTTCTAAGTCTGTGACCTTGACCTTGAAGCCATAGGCATCAGTGGGGGTATTACCAAATAAACATTTGGACCTGTATCTATCATCATAGCATACATAAGCCAAATCCATAATATAGTTTGGAAAAATTGAGCTCTTTAAAATCTTTCACATTAAAATTGTCTAAGTCTGTGACCTTGACCTTAAGGTCATAGGCATGGGTGGGGGTATTGCTGAATAAAACATTGTACCTATATCTATCATCATATGAACCAAAGCAATCATAAAAGTTCAGGTTCTACCAGGTACAAATACCTTAACTGGAGTCTTTAACATGGAAAATTTCTAAGTCCATGACCTTGACCTTGAGGCCATGGGCATGGGTTGAGGTATCGCTGAATAAAACTTTGGACCTATATCTATAATCATACCAAATATGAACCAATTCCATTAAATGGTTTGGAAAATATGAGTTCTAAAATGTTCAAGTCTACCTGTTACAAAAACCTTAACCTGAGTCTTTAACATTGAAAATGTCTAAGTCTGTGACCTTGACCTTGAGGTCACAGGCATGGGTGGGGGCATTGCTTAATAAAACTTTGGACCTATATCTATCATCATACCAAAGATGAACCATTTCCATCAAATGGTTAGGAAAATATGAGTTCTAAAAGTTCAGGCTCTACCTGTTACAAAAACTTTAACCTGAGGTTACAGGATCACGTACGAACACACACACGTACAGACGGACATACACATGTACGCACGTACACACGTACGCACGTATGGAAAACCGAAAAACTATATGCCCCCGGCATCATATGATGCGGGGGCATAAAAATTGTGATATTTTTCTTTGTTTGTTTGTTTGATTTGAGGTTTAACGTCCCAGTCAACACTGTAAAGGTCATTTTGGAGAAATTGCTTCCAATTTTGTTGGACTTTTACCAGACATTGAGATGAAATGACATCTCAAGCCCTGTCTCCCAATGAAACCAATAGGGTTTATTACATGTAGCATGGACGGTCCGCCTTGCACCTGCTCATAATATAGATTGTTTGTACTCGTTAGAACCGCCTCATCTAGACGGTTCTGACGAGTACCCACAATCTATATTTTGGAACAGAAATAAGAAAAAAATAAGGTTTATCCCTGTAAAACCCCAGTTTCACTTTATAAAAATGGGGTTAAAGGGGGTCAAAATTATATAGGCATGTTTTCGTGATGTATGAGAAAAAAATATGATCAACTATTCTCTTATTTGCCTTAAATGAGTAATTATCAAGTAAAATGAATATCAGCAAACCAGAAGTTATTACCAATATATGAAAAAAGGGACACTTACAGGCACTATTAATCCCTGCCACACCAAAATATTTCTCTCATCAACTTGGATGTTTCTGAAAGTTCTCATATCAGCTTTCTTTAAATCCTGGAGTTCCTGGAACATAGAAAACAAACTGCAGTGTAACTAGAATAGCTCTAAACACTGATGGTCAATCATGGTTGTTTCCAAATAACTTAGTACCTAGAGGTAATTCTTCCTGTTGCTCCAGGTCGATAGGGATAATCTGTACCATTTCTAATTTGATCAGTATGTTGTGTGCACTCATTAGAATTGCCTCACCGAGGCAATTCTAATGAGTACACACAATATACCTTTATTTTAAAGAATATCAAACGATATACATGTAAATGTATCTAAATCATTCTGGCCTGGTGTTATAGATAACTCACTGGGCTTGAACTACCCCTGAATTGAACAAGACAACCCCAACCCAGATCTTTGCAAACAAACAGTGTTACTGTGTAGATCCAGATAAGAAGTGAAGCCAGGTGAGGTTGGGTGAGGTAAAGATGTCATGTATCTTTTGTCACTGGGGCATCCAAATTAACTCGTTTTGTACCGAATGGAATCTTCCTCCTTGTAAATGGCAGGAGTCTATTTCAAAATTTAGGGATGTCAGGTTGTGTTTTCATCAAAATTTATTTGGAAAATGACTGAACTTTTAGCAAACAGTGGAGCCCTGATCAGACGCCGCAGAAGCATTCTGCAGC
Source organism: Lucinisca nassula (assembly GCA_963580285.1). Lineage (NCBI taxonomy): Eukaryota > Metazoa > Mollusca > Bivalvia > Lucinida > Lucinidae > Lucinisca > Lucinisca nassula. The sequence continues at coordinate 128,981,272 of OY757022.1, read as the reverse complement.
GTCTGATCTGGGTCTGCACTGTTTGCCATGGTACTCGTTTTGTGGTTTCTGGTACCAAATGGGTTAATTGGCATACAGTTGGGGAGAGACTTTCCTACTCTTCAGAATCAGGGTCCAGGGGCCGCTGGGTTTGGGAAAAACAGCTCGCTAATCTTTATAGTTGGAAATTTAAATCAGCTGTAACTTTGTCAATTTTGGTTCAATTTTCATGAAATTTTTTTCAAAATGTAGCACATCATCAGAATTTGGGAAATTTGTTATAAAATTTGGGAATATCTGTCTCTAAATTGGAAAAAATAGGGGCTGATTACTGGCCTCAAAGTTGCACTAGGAAAATCCCTGTTGGGCAATGCCTGCTGACCTTGCAGCAGGTAATAGTAGAGGGGGAATGCTGTTAATTCTTCTGTTTCTACACTTCCATTCATTTTCCTCTTTCTCCTCTGTCCACAATTTCATCTTCTCTACCGTCTCTTCTATCTCTATTCTCCCCTTCTCTGGTAGATGACACAAAATTACACAAAAGGGTTGACATGTGTTAACCCATCTAGTACCAGAAACCCCAAAATTGGGTACCCTGGCAAACAGTGCAGGCCCAGATCAGACACCGCAGAATGCGGCGTCTGAACAGGGCCTCCGCTGTTTGCTAAAAGTTCAGTCATTTTCCAAATAAATTTTGATGAAAACACAACCTGACACCCTAAATTTTGAAATGGACTCCTGCTATATATAAGGAGAAAGATTCCATTTGGTACAAAAAGGGTTAAACCACAACACAGTCAATCAAAATCTGAAGAAGCCATATGATAAGGATCTACACTGTTTGTCTAGCATTTTGTGATTTGAATGATACATTATATCAAGGAATTTGACTGGAGAATAGTCAGAAATGGGTTCGGCTAAATTAATTTATTCAGCAGGACGAGGGTTAAGATTTTCACGACCCCAAAGCCTTTGAAAGGTGTTCAAGGCACTGGTTTCAATAAAAACTGAAGCATGTACCTCCAAACAAATCAAAATTGCAGCTCATTTGTGCCAATGAAGGTGAAATCAAGGGTTTTTTTAACCAGTGCAGTCATAAAAATCAATGATCCAAACTTTGAAGTGAAAACATTTGGCATCATTTATAGGGATGAGTGCCACAAAGTGCACCATTCTTCAGATTGGGACTTAAATGGATGCCCCCTGTGCAGGGATAAACATCCCCTGTGCAATTTAAAGATCCCCACATTAATTACCTTTAATTACATGATAATTGTGTACTGCATGAGATGAGATGGATAGTGGCCCCTGCCCATCGGGGCTTGGAGAAATAGATAGGGCTGCATGATGCTTCCACGCTTAGAGGGTCTAAGCATGCCCAGGCAAAGTGGTGCAAGTCAGTCAGTCCATGCATTTTAACCCTTTTGGTTTCACTGGGTGGCAGAGATTGAGATGTCATTTCATGATAAAAGTAGAGTGTGATAGAGTATGATAGTGCATGGGGATGCAAGGTGATAGGTTAAGATACACCTGTGGACACAAAACCTTTAAAACTTTGATGAGCTTCATTTCATTTTGACTTGAAACATTAATCAATATATCCTAACATCCTATCAGTATACTGCCAGACAGAAATAAATTCAAAACACAAGGTGGTGTACATTATATTGCTGACTCCTGCACTGTCTAATCAAAATACATCTCAAATGTCAATCAGAATGTGTTTGCCTAAATGAGACCAATCAAATGCTTCATCTAGTTTTAGAATTCTTTTATGAATGACATTTGCTTGTCAAACTAACTTGATGCAAAGAGATTCATTGAAAGTTATTTCATAGAAGTTTGAACAGTTTTGTGTCCACAGGTGTTGTTAAGACTCACTCAAGATGAGTTTAAAAGGAGGTTAAAAACAGTTTACTGAGTGCTGTAGTCTGCCTACTTCTGCCTTGAAAACTTCAAGGTTGGGCTGAAAACAGCAGACTCATGGAGGGCATTCCAATGGACAATAGCCGAAGAGAAAAATGAATATTCATGATAATCCTTGTAATATCCTGTGATCAGCCTATCATTTGATGCGCAGTAATAGATCTAATTGTGATGTCAATTACGTTACGTCGCTTATGATGTTAGTTACTGTTCCATAGTTACATTGTTATCATCTGAAGAATCCATCTATCACACAACTGATAGTCTTTTAATTAATGATATCACCCGAAAGGGCTTTGGCCCGTTTCGGATGTTACATTGGCGACGAGTATAAAAGGAAAAGGGTAAAGGAGGAAAGAAGAATATGGTCTAAAGCAGGGAAAGAGAGAAGAAGATGAAAATATTAATGACATATTGTCGAGCAGCCTGGAAAAAAAACTATAGAAGATGCCAAGAGAGGCAATAGAAGATGCCAAGTGGCAATAGAAGATGCCAAGAGACAAGAGAAAATGACAAGAGGCAATAGTAGATGCGAAGAGAAAAAACAACAGAAGATGTCAAGAGGCAACTGAAGATGCCAAGAGAGGCAATAGAAGATGCCAAGAGGCAACTGAAGATGTCAAGAGAGGCAATAGAAGATGCCAAGAGGCAATTGAAAATGCCAAGAGACAAGAGAAGATGCCAAGAGGCAATAGAAGATGCCAAGAGGCAATAGAAGATGCCAAGAGGCAACTGAAGATGCCAAGAGAGGCAATAGAAGATGCCAAGAGGCAACTGAAGATGTCAAGAGAGGCAATAGAAGATGCCAAGAGGCAATTGAAAATGCCAAGAGACAAGAGAAGATGCCAAGAGGCAATAGAAGATGCCAAGAGGCAATAGAAGATGCCAAGAGGCAACTGAAGATGCCAAGAGAGGCAATAGAAGATGCCAAGTGGCAATAGAAGATGCCAAAAAGAGGCAATAGAAGATGTCAAGAGAGGCAATAGAAGATGCTAAGAGAGGCAATAGAAGATGTCAATAGATGCAATAGAAGATGCAAAGAGAGGTAAAGAGGCAACAGATTATGCTGCAGACCCTACACAACGTTCTAGCAATACCGGGAAGATAAAATGCGATAAAGAAATGGGATCAGAGACATAAGTGACAAGTTAATCAGAGTTCTCACTAGGATTTTGAAAACAGGAGTTTAAGAATTCATCCATGGAAAAAGTTGGATTCAAATCTGAAAAGTTGGGAGTCAAATTTTGAAAAGTTGGAGTTTCACCCTAAAAACGTGTGTCAATTATGGCTAAATGCGTACGGCTGTAGAGTGTGACTCCAAAAGACTTTGGGGCTTGAACCCTTGTTCTGCTCAACATGACAAACCCTTTTCTTGCAGTGGAGATCCAGTTCAGATGGCTTCAGTCTAATCAGATTGTGAATTTGAATGGATAAATTACATTAGGCTTTGAAAGTCAGGAGTGGACTGGGTAAATTAATTTATTCATCAGGATATGGGTTTAAATTGAGTGTGAGCAGTTAACAGTAGTACAGGCTCTGATCAGGCTTCACCAACAGGACAAGTCCGTTCAGGCCATGCACTACATCCTAGTTCATAAAATGGCATATGAAACTTTTGGATTCTTTGATATGTTACACGACCATGTCCTGGAAATTTTTATTTTTAACCCCCCCCCCCCCCCACATGCGGGCCCTACCCCCCACCCCTGGGCCCACCCCTAGGGGCGTGATCAAAATTCCGAAAGTGTCATGCACTCCCCAGACCAAAGATCTGTCAGTTCCCAAAGTTTCAAGTTTCTATCTATCACCGTCTAGGAGTTATCGGGTAGGACGGACGTATGACGAAGACCATTACAATAGCCCCACGTGGGGACAAAACAAAACAAAACAAAAAAACACGAACAGTGCAGGCCCAGATCAGATGCCACAGGTGTCTGTTCTGGACCTCCAGTTCAACACTTGATAATTAATTTCTTTCATTCAAATAGGCCTAATCAAGGTAACTTGATAATGCGACAAACTTGAGTCATAATTTTCTTTAATCGTAATAAAGACGATTTATACACTAGATTATCGCATCCTTTAATTATGCCTCCGACATTTTTTCAACAATCAAATTACCGATAATCCAACTGTGTATACAAGTATCTGGAAACAAAACAGTCAATTAATATTAATCAGCCACGAGATTGCTGCGGTCTCCGGACGTTAGCCCCCAGGACGTTTGCCCCCCAATGACTTAATCTCAAAATGGACATTTGCCCCCAAGTTGAAAATGGGACCCTGACATTTGCCCCCCAGAGCTTATTTTTGGTATGGACATCTGCCCCCCAGTGCTTATTTTACAGGTGGACATTTGCCCCCCACTGCTTATTTCAGAAAGGGACATTTGCCCCCCAACCTGGCCAGAACCATCTCTAGATAGTTCTAACATGTTCCTACAATCTTTGTTTTTGAACAGAAATTAAGAAAATAATGCAAACCTTTGTATGCATTAATTTTTTTTCTGAAAACTTACAAGGAGATTCATTTTATCAGACTTGTATATAGCTACATAATTTACATGATAATGTTTTGACCAAGAATTAACCATCAGTGTATCCAGTGTAAAAACCACTTGAATATAGGCATCTGACATTGGACTCTCAGTGAGGCACAAACTCAGTATATGGTTTTGTAGCTGACTTGCTTAACCCTTATCCTGCTGAATAAATTAAGCATCTCCAATTGTTGACTATTAACCATCACATTCTTGGTATATTTTTGTTAACTTAACTAATTGCATGACAAACAGTATAGATCCCCATCATATTTGGCATCTGATCTGGATCCATACTGCTTTCTAAGGTAGGGGTTGTCCATAACAGCAGGTTATTATGGGATTTATATTTATATAGATGGAGTTATTTATTGCTTAACATTTTGTATATGATCAAGAATATGTTGTCCAGGAATTTCTGTTACATCCTTAAATGGCTTGGTGTCCAAAATCTGCTGAGGTGCAGATGAATGATTCTTCCTACTAATCTACTTTTAGGTGTGACAGCTGTCATTTTTGAACAGATAGGACAGTCTTTAAACACTAATAGTTTATATCAAGTCCCTTATTGCTTGTTATCATTCTTAAATCAGCTAGTAGTTTACGCTCCTTTCTGAGTCAGAATTCTATGGGTTTTAATTGATGCTAGAGTGAAAATGAAGATCCATTTAAAAGCAGACAAAAATTTTGTAACCAAATGGATAAAACACTGTTTACTGTTCTTCTACTGCAATAAAGTTACAAAAAAACGGTTTCTTTGTAAATGTGTAAGGTAACATTGGACACCAGTGTCCAAGTTACTTCATGTCACAACTGACTTTTCCCCTTTTAAATTTTTTATGCAATGATTATTGTCTCTTTCATTTCAGTATTTGAAAGAAAATCATGTGAAACAAATTTCAGCATATTATATGTGTATCATTTGCACTAGAGTTTGCTGATTTTAATAATTGTTCAGTAATTTATGATGTAATATTGGACACTAGTGTCCTGTTACATCTAACTTCTTTTCATTGATTGGAATGCTAATACATGTTTTTTTTCACATGTTTGCAATGTATTCGAAACTGATATTTACACAAATGAATACACTGCTGTAGTCAACTATTATAATGTATATTCCTTGATTTAATATGTCTTAAAATACAAGAAACAAACCATTATAGGATGTAACAATGGACACCATCTGTCCAGTTACATCTGGTTTAATTTTTTATTTATAATGATGTAGCAGCAGCTTAACCTAATCCCTGCCATACATGATTTTCTCCTTATATTGCTGGCTAATCTTCAGTTTTGTAGTTAGCATGCTACAATTAACCCGTCAGCTTAAATCATTAACTGTCTGTAGGATGTAACTTTGACACTACTCCAATTCTGATAGGTTCACTATAAAATGTTTATCAGACAATTTACCAGCAGTTCTATGCATATATATTTTACAATCAAAAAAACCTTGCATGTGTTTTTATCTAAAAAAACACATATACATAAGAGTAGCCCAGTGACAACCACATAAAAAGCAGTTTCAATGCCTGTTTTGTTGGGTTTTTTAAGATTTTTGAAGATGTAACATCTTCAGAGGTAACGGTGTCCAATATTTAACCTTGACCTGTCACTTATGATCATCACATGTTCTGGAATGTTTTCACCCATGCTAAAAGTGACCTAGATGATGATGCAGCAAGTGATGTTTGATTGCAACAGTCCATGATAAGAAATTTACAGGGACTGAATAATGAAATATCCTGTGATGTAACAAAATGGACACGAAATGGCAGTGTGAGTACTTCGTACAAATTTTTTTAATTACATTTTCTTTTCAGTTAATTATACTTAAGTCCGAAATCAAATAAAATCAACAGCTTTACTATATACGAATTTTGTAAAATGACAGGAGATCTCCTGTCTCTGAATTCAGCCTTGTCTAGGATGTAACAAAAATGGACACGAAAAGTTACATCACGAAGTCACGAAATAAAATTTAATTCTTAACCCAAAGAACCTGTATTTAGAAGCTCAAGAGCTACTAAATTATTTTCTTGTGGGCCTTTGTCAGTCATCAAGACAATTTGTACTTTGGAATATCAATGAAGATGCTTGATATTTAATTTCAAAATTAACCAGTGAAAAAAAAATAACGCTTTGTGTCCAGAAAAATGGCAGATTTTAACAGTTTTCTCCTTGAAGTTGTTTGTACTACCAAGCTTATTATACTTTAAATTATGCCCACTAGGCCATTCTTTAATTGGCCATCAGCAGTCTGAAGATAGGACTTTGAATAAAGTGTGGAAATGAAATTGACCGTGATGTAACCAATATTCCTGGACAGTGAATTCTTGATCATTTCTGATGATAATTAACCAATACCTAAATACATTTTTTCCTCATTTGTATTAGCCCTGGTCTATCTGGGGGGCAAATGTCCCTTTCTGAAATAAGCAGTGGGGGGCAAATGTCCACCTGTAAAATAAGCACTGGGGGGCAGATGTCCATACCAAAAATAAGCTCTGGGGGGCAAATGTCCGGGTCGCATTTTCAACTGGGGGGCAAATGTCCATTTTTAGATCAATACATTGGGGGGCAAATGTCCTGGAATCATTTGCTGCATCTCGCAAACTGCAAGACTGACCTGACAATTTTCTAGCCGTGATGCTCTGATTGGCCGGGAGAGTAATACAGATGACTGTCCTCGCCAGGTAATGCTTGAACAAGCCTGGCGGCGACAATTAACGGTAAACTTTTGATCCGAAAGCGGTAGCTAAATATGGAGATCAATTGGACACCCGCTGTCATCTTTTGATGTAACTGAGGTCATTTTTACACTGGATTATGGACGCGTCAGGCGAAAAAAAATTGGCATAATTAAGAATCCACGACAGGAAATTTTACGCGTACAAAAGCAAAAACAGGCGTAAAAATATGCCGGATTTGGCGTTTCCGAGAACTCTGGTTAATGAACATTTACTGTTAGGCTTATCTTTGACCGCATTACTGATTCATATTCCAAACTAACTCAAATAGGAACAAATTGTATTACTGACTCATTGCAATCCTTACTCAACAGTTGTTAAGATTCATAGAAATAAACTGTCTTTTAAAAGAAAAGGAGAGATGTAATATCCTGTGATCAGCCGATCATTTGATGCGCAGTAATAGATCTAATTGTGATGTCAATTACTTTACGTCGCTTATGACGTTAGTTACTGTTTCATAGTTACATTGTTATCATCTGAAGAATACATCTATCACACAACTGATAGTCTTTTAATTAATGATATCACCTGAAAGGACTTTGGCCCGTTTCGGATGTTACAATCCTGAGATGAATTCACCTGTCTAAAAGTCACTGAGTTAGAACTGAAAGTCTTAGAGCTCCTCTGGATGTAGTTTGGGAGGGGTATGGCCTTGATACCATAAACAACTTTGTAGAACAGACATTGAAGTATGTCTGCACATCTCTTTACATGACTATGACAACCAAAGCTATTTGTACATTCGAGTCGCACTGGCACTCGGCAAAAACTTTTATCAAAGAATGAGCGAGTCCATCTGGCAGACATGTACTGCACCATCTCAATTTGATTGACTTTGTCCTTTGTATGGGAATACCACACAGCTGAAGAAGAGCCGCTGAAGAATGCTCCAGTTGTGGTCTGTGAAGTTTCCCTGATCCTTAGTACAGTGAAATTCCGCTATTAAGACCACCTAATATGAAGACTAATTCTGGTTTAAAAATCTTATTTAGAAGGGCGCAGTTACCCTTTCTTTGAATTTTCTGAAAACAGTGTCTTTTAGCCTGGGACCACCCTTGGGACTATTCAAAAGTGAACTTAAAGACCACTTTTGAACAGTTCCAAAGGTGGTCTTAATATAGTAATTTTACTGTGTCTTGGTCTTGGCATCACATTTTAGGAAACCCAAAGTTCTGTTTGCATTTCCAGTGATCCTGTCTATGTGGGAGTTCCTGGTGAGGCAACAAGAACATCAACCCACAGGTAATTGGCACTGGTAACCATCTCTTGAGAACATGAACATGGAGTCTGTAAGTGCATTTGATAGGTTTCCTAAATCCGGTCGCCTGTACCAACTGAAATTTGGAAGGATTGAATTGAATTCCTTGTCCCATCCAGACCCACACAACCACTTTGTCAAAAATCCCTTTGTAGTGCCAGGCCAACATCTGCGCCCTCATTAGAATCAGAATTGTTACTGGTGACACGTCAAAAAACATTCATACACCAGGACAGTGAGGAAAACAATTGTATTGTCAGCAAATAGGTGGACTTGTGATGAAATGTCATCAGGCAGGTCCATCATGTTGATGAGAAAGAGGATCGGTCCAAGAACAGTGCCTTGAGGTACTCCTGATGTTCCAGGACTCCTCACCCCCAACAACTTTTTGTGAACAATCACCAAGGAAGGCACAAATCCAGCCAAGCACATTGTTCTTTCTTTCTTCCAATTTCAACTTAACCGCAGGAGGGGATACAGACGGTGTATATTACATGCACCATGTAACCTGCACAAGGGATTGCTCTCCCTTCACAGGGGGGGGGGGGGGGGCTATAAGGACAGTCGGCAGGGAACTCTTCAGTAAAAAGAAACAAAGAACGGATATCTTTCCCGCCAGTTTCTCATTTGATGGAGGTGAAAGCTTTGGTTTTTATTGATAAAATTTGATCATTTTTGAACAGTTTTACAGACATGTTAAGTTTTACGTGACAAATCCATTGCCCGACCGCCCGGGACAAGTCCGAAATCGCGCCGGGCAAGTGCACTTTGACCTTTCGACGCCCGGTCGGGAAAGTGCAAAAAAAATCGTCTACAACTGTCAGTCTTTTGAGTCCTTAAATACGGTAAAACTAGACCCGTAAGTAAATTACAATAATATCCGCTTTGTCGGCAATTCAGAGACAAAACCATCTATGTTTTTATAACGGTTCAATTATGACACTATTGTTAATCCCTGTCATATAATTACCAATTAAACACGATTGCCCGGCGGTGCGTGTCTTTCATTTCTTGTGTAGTGTGTACCACCAGCGCTATCGATAAGCGTGACAAGGCGTGAAAATAAGATTAAGTTATGTCTCTAATTTGCGTTTATCCCTGCCATAAAATTTAATCCACAATCAATGTGAAATTGATTTAATAGCTCCTGAGACGATTTGCTACAGCTTACGGTAGTAAAAACGGACTATTCTACTATCTCGTGAATGGTTAATACCGTTATGTTTTGGCGCCAAATAGCAGACACTGGCGGGAAAAGTCGATTTTTTTAATGTTGGTAACCACGGATTGGTCACGCCTCTATCCACAACCGTTTAGCTAGCGAGAAAATATTTTTTACCGGTTCCAAACATTTTTAATGAAAGAGATACGTCCCATTAAAATAAAACAATGACGTTAAACACGTGTAGGGTTGCTGGGGTCGGATAACGTCATTTACCGATCGCATGCAGAAAATGGGAGTGGTGGTTTATGGACGACGATTTGGATGACGGAAATGATGATCGCATTGAACTTGCTTGTAGGGCGGGTGTGAAAGTTTGGGTTCGTTTCGGATCGAGGGGGTCCTCGTCTTATGGTTCAAGCTAAATAAATTGCATTCTTTTAATCTTTTATCTCGCTGCCCTGACACTTCTGATCTTTTGAGTAGATCTTTATCGGCTGCAGCTCTTGTTCATCATGCGTGTCAAGCTAAATGAGTTTATATAACTGTATCTTAAATTGCTAATCGGTAAAGGTATTATGTCAATTAACTTGAAAAAGTACCGTTATTGACTATGACAACAACAGTATTTTCTACCCTATTACCGCACACAAGGAAATAAATAGAAGTGAATGCAATGACCAGGAATCGATACAATTAACCCTGAGCTCCCATCAGAGACACCAAAGAGAAAGAAACACAAACATGAAATAACTAGATCCTAATGGAAAGTGGTTGTGCTTGAAACTTGAAAGAAACCTTGGATTATATTTATAAATGTCGGTCGTCATCATCGTCACCATTGTCGCCAAGTCCGAAATCGCGCCGGACAAGTGCACTTTGACCTTTCGACGCCCGGTCGGGCAAGTGCAAAAAAAATCATCTACAACTGTCAGTCTTTTGAGTCCTTAAATACGGTAAAACTAGACCCGTAAGTAAATTACAATAATATCTGCTTTGTCGGCAATTCAGAGACAAAACCATCTATGTTTTTATAACAGTTCAATTATGACACTATTGTTAATCCCTGTCATATAATTACCAATTAAACACGATTGCCCGGCGGTGCGTGTCTTTCATTTCTTGTGTAGTGTGTACCACCAGCGCTATCGATAAGCGTGACAAGGCGTGAAAATAAGATTAAGTTATGTCTCTAATTTGCGTTTATCCCTGCCATAAAATTTAATCCACAATCAATGTGAAATTGATTTAATAGCTCCTGAGACGATTTGCTACAGCTTACGGTAGTAAAAACGGACTATTCTACTATCTCGTGAATGGTTATGTTTTGGCGCCAAATAGCAGACACTGGCGGGAAAAGTCGATTTTTTTAATGTTGGTAACCACGGATTGGTCACGCCTCTATCCACAACCGTTTAGCTAGCGAGAAAATATTTTTTACCGGTTCCAAACATTTTTAATGAAAGAGATACGCCCCATTAAAATAAAACAATGACGTTAAACACGTCTAGGGTTGCTGGGGTCGGATAACGTCATTTACCGATCGCGTGCAGAAAATGGGAGTGGTGGTTTATGGACGACGATTTGGATGACGGAAATGATGATCGCATTGAACTTGCTTGTAGGGCGGGTGTGAAAGTTTGGGTTCGTTTCGGATCGAGGGGGTCCTCGTCTTATGGTTCAAGCTAAATAAATTGCATTCTTTTAATCTTTTATCTCGCTGCCCTGACACTTCTGATCTTTTGAGTAGATCTATATCGGCTGCAGCTCTTGTTCATCATGCGTGTCAAGCTAAATGAGTTTATATAACTGTATCTTAAATTGCTAATCGGTAAAGGTATTATGTCAATTAACTTGAAAAAGTACCGTTTATGACAACAACAGTATTTTCTACCCTATTACCGCACACAAGGAAATAAATAGAAGTGAATGCAATGACCAGGAATCGATACAATTAACCCTGAGCTCCCATCAGAGACACCAAAGAGAAAGAAACACAAACATGAAATAACTAGATCCTAATGGAAAGTGGTTGTGCTTGAAACTTGATAGAAACCTTGGATTATATTTATAAATGTCGGTCGTCATCATCGTCACCATTGTCCCCCCCCCCCCCCCCATATCCAACTCCACTTTGAGTCCCAAAATCCTGGGCAAGTAGGATTTTGAGCTGGGCAAGTGCAAAAATATTTTACTTGCCCGTTGGGCAAGTGGACAATTTTTGGATTTGTCAGGCCCTGAGTTTTGAAAATAAAAATGAGGGAGACAACGTGTTCGAGGAGGATAGGTTAGAAAATGGTGCATTCTGAAAGCTTTTTGAACATTATTTTGTTTACTCTTTACACTCATGGATAAACCAGTGCTTCAGCTGAAGTGCACGACCCGCCGGATGCTTTTAGCTTTATGAGTGTTACCATATATGGGTATGGCGGCCATTTTGGTCATTGACCTGGACCTAAAACGGTTCCTTCAATAACTGCGCCTTATCGTAAGGAGCAAAAATATATCTTATAATTTAGTACTGTATTCTGAATCGTTTGCAGGATAAAATGCATTCTTACTTTTCCAATACAAAAGCATATGTATCAAAGTTTGACCTAGGCACAAAGAATGTCAAGGTCAACCCAGGGTCACCATTTTAGCACTTTATGATGGGCCTACGTCCTAGATGCTATTTATCAAGTTTCGTGGAAATCTGTCCAGTGGTTCTGGAGAAGACTATTTTTGAAGGGTTTTTACCATATATGGCTTGGCGGCCATTTTGGTCATGTGACCTGGACCCCATGAGCAAATTTGGTTTCACCCATCCCATAGAGGCTCCATATGAAATTTGACTTCAATCAACCCAACAGTTTCCGAGGAGAAGCAGTTCGAAAATTTTCACATTTTTCGCCTCGGCGAGGCTATACTAAATGAAATGTAATATTTGGCAAGTTCATTGGTTAGATCTCATTGATATCTATCAGTATGCCAAAAACAAGAGCACCACATGCGGGTGCCAACGCTCGTCTGCAGTTTCTTTTAGAAAACCAAAGTTCTAAGTCAAACAAGAGCAATCAAATTGCAAGATGGAGTTATAAAACTTGTAGGGAATGTAGCTCTTGTGATGGTGAGTATGTGTATGAAGTTTCATGAAGGTAGGCCAAATACTTTTGGAAATATGGTCAAGGTTAAGGTTTTCGGTTAAATTTTCGAAAAATAGGTCAAAGTTCAAAGGTCAAGGTCACAGATCAACAAGTGTGGTATCACTGAAAAGGTCTTGTCCCAAGGAACATTCATGTGAAGTTTGAAGGCCCTGTTGTGAATAGTATTAAAATGAGAGCAAAAAATGTGTTTCAGAAAAAAATTGGAAAAGGGGAGATAATTCAGCCAAAATCAACAATGTTGTTATGGTCCTTGGTCAAAATGTAGCTCTTGTGATGATGAGTGTGTGTATGAAGTTTCATGAGGCTAGGTCTAATACTTTTTAAGTTATAGCCAAGGTTAAGTTTTTTTGGAACGACGACGCCAGACGACAACGACGACGCCGGAGTGATGACAATAGCTCGAAAGTTTTTTTTTCAAAAAACAGACGAGCTAATGATTTAAATATTCCAATCGGTTAAGTCACTATCACCAATTTTCACAGACGGGTTACGGACGGACAGACAGACTGACACGGTGATTTTAGGGCACTCTTAGAAAATCAACCGACTTCAGTCGGTCGCTTTTTCTGTGGGTCGTGAAATATCTAATTAATATTTTTTTAAAATCAGTTCCTTGGGAAGATGCCTTCAAACTAACACCAAGCCATTCCAGTGCCCACCCCCCCATCCCCCCACACGCCCAGGTGTATAATGCTACACCAAAAGTGCATATCTGATCATTTATGCCCAGATAAATAGATAGATAGAGATACACCCGGACCTTGTTAAAGCATGATTCGTTATAGCACGAATTCGGATACAGCACGGTTTTGCTTTGGACCCCAAATTTTCCCCAGCCAACATTTATAAATATAATCCAAGGTTTCTATCAAGTTTCAAGCACAACAACTTTATTCCCTGATCCCCCCCACACCCGACTTTTAAGTGCGGAAATACGGTAGATAATATGGTAGTTGTCACGGTCAATAACGGTACATTTTCACGTGGAAGTTAATTCCAGATATGTCATAACAGCTTGTCCAATTAGCAATTAAAGATACTATAGTTATATGAACTTGACACGCATGATTAACACGAACTGCAGCCGATATACGCAAAGATCAAAATTGTCAGCTTAGTGAGATAAGAGAATAAAGAATGCAGATTAGTTTATAATTTAATGATCCAGCTGCAAGACGAGTACCCCTCCATCCACAACTTTCACACCCGCTCAACAGACAAGTTCGAGGCGAACATCTAAGATCTCCCCCACAAAAATCGCCATGAAATCCACCGTCCACAAACCGCTGCTACCGTTTTTCTGCATGCGATCGGTAAATGACGTCATACGACCCCAGAAACCCCTCACCTGTTTAATTTAATAGTTTTATTTTAATGGGGCATTATCTTTTCATAAAAATGTTTGCAACCTGTAAAAAATATTTTCTTGATAGCTAAACTGCTGAGGATAGAGCTGGATAGAAAACGGCACCTTCCACAATTCCAGACTCATCCCCGAAAGCTTCGTGTCAACCACCAACAAAACCACAAAGATGTGTTCGACTTTTCCCGCCCAGCGTCTGCTATTTTGGGCGCCAAAACTTAACCATGTATGAGACAGCAGACAGTCAGTTTTTATTGTTAGACGTAGCTAAACGTCTTTGGAGGGATTGCATCATTTTCACATTGATTGTGGTTAAAATGTTATGATAGAGGGATAACTGCAAATTAGAGACATAATTAATCCATTTTTTCACACCTTGTCACGCGGAAGATTGTAGTCTTAACGAGAGCACCTGAGGCTTTTGTTTACAGTGTACAGGCGAACCCCTTTATGTCAAATTCCAAGGGACTGGAGATACTACTTCGAGTTATCCGAAGTTCGAGATAGGCAAATCGTGACGTCATCAATATACATGTAGACACTGGGAACCCATGTAAAATCAGCATAACTACAATGTACATGTTCGTTTGCGACACGGAAAAACGTGAATTCACCATTCAGGAAGGCATTCTTTATGTTGTCAGCATTCTTCTCCTTGGCTGGATTGCTCAGCAACAGGAGTAAAGTTCACCGATCTAACTATCCCCCCAGGGCCAGACCCGGGTCCTTCATTAGATTGCTCGGCATTAGACAGCGCAGACATCATAAAGGTTTTATCACGAATGATATTGAGCATGCGATAAAATCGCATTAAATATCTTCTGTATGAGTTACTCATTTATAACACTAATTTCAGACAGTTTCCAAACAAATTAAAGACTGTTTTTAACCCCTCTCACCAAAGGACGCCGCTTAACAGTGCTCAGTTTATTAAATATCAAAGACACCGCTAATTGCTCGAAGGTTCGAATCGAACACACCTATTCTATTCTATTCACCTATGACATATACACAAAACAATCGAGGTCAATTAGTCTACACAACAGCTGATCAGTATGTCGGCATCAATTACACTCATTAATCGGACATTGTTTGCAATAATGGATTAATCTGTTCTCAGTTTAAGGATATTGATCGATCAATGAAAGGTAAATTTCTTCGATTTAAAATTCCTTTCATTTATCAACTCATTTGTAAGACTTTTGTACTGTCAAACTTAGGAATTTACGTGACCGTTGGTGATTGACAACACATTTTAATGGCGCCGGTTCAAGTTTTCGGCCAAAAATTTTGACTTCGACACAAGTGGTAGTAAATATTATGGCAAACTGCTTTTGGGGAATAGAAAATCTCTTCGAAATAACCGAGTCTTCATGTTAACCGAGTTCGACACAAACGGGGTTGAAATGCAATAAATATATAGGGAAAATGCTCGGGAATGGAAGATCACTTCGACATAAGTGGTTCTATCGAGATATGCAAGTTTGAAATACCGAGGTTCGCCTGTAATTGTAAAATAGACTGATCCGTGACAAATGCGGTCGGCATTTTTAACAAGATTCGGTGAACTTGTACTGTCTGATGGTTGAAGGAAATTACCCGGTATGATTTACTACCATTTTCGCAAACACTTCAAGAAACGACTGTTTTCATTTGTTAATTCCCACTGGCAGGTGTGGAACTGTGAATACTGGACAGTGCATTAATTATTATCAGTTTTACTCAAGGATTAACTCGTGATTTTCCGCTGGATTTCACACACGAAAATACAAGCGCAGCTTTTCAAAAATCTGCCCCAAAACGGTATTTTCATTTTTCCGGGAGTTTTATCCTGAATTTCGTGATGCGTGAGAAAAGCTATTTTTTTCGGGATTCTCCCGCGATTTTCGGGAGACTTAACATGTCTGGTTTTAAAAGCCAAATGTGTCTGACTTTTTTATAAACAATCATCAGAAATAAAAGGAAATATACGGAACAATAATATAGAGTAAGTCTTTGTCAGCAGAGTTCCCACTCACGCAAAATCTTACGTGAATCACGCAAAGAAAATAAAAATCACGTACGACTTTTTTCCGTCGGGTGAGATTCCGCACGTCCGAAATTGACTGGGGCGAACCGGCTGATTTTTTTTAGCGTCCGAAATTGGCGGGGGCGAATCGGCCGATTCGCTGAAATAGATTTGGGACAAGCCGCAGACTTGAATCCGTCGCATTATACAGCTACCATGCATCCGAAATTTACTGGGGCGAACCGGCCGATTTTTTTCGAGCATATGAAATTGACCGGGCCGATTCGCTGAAACAGATCTTTGACAACCCGCAGACTTGAATCCGGCGCATAGATTTTCCATGCATCCGAAATGGACTGGGGCTAATCGGCCGATTTTTTCCAAGCGTCCGAAATAGACGGGTGTGAATCAATGAGATGAAACCACCGCTACAGTTTTTTCTGCACGCGATCGGTAAATGACGTCATCGGACCCCAGCAACCCCACACGTGTCTATTGTTTTATCTTAATGGGGCATATCTCTTTCATAAAAAATTGTTTGGAAACGGTAAAAAAATTCTCGATAGCAAAACGGTTGTGGAAAACAGCGCTTTCTGTAAGCTCCGTGTCAATAACCAACAACAGCATACTGATGTGTTAACACAAATTAAAGCGTTCCACTTTTCTCGCCAAGCGTCTACTATTTGGCGCCAAAACATAATCATTCACGAGATAGTAGAATAGTCGTAGCAACTCGGCTTAGGAGCAATTAAATAATTTTCACATTGATTGCGGATTAAATTTTATGATAGGGGAATAAATGCAAAATAGAGACATAACTTGACCATATTTTCACACCTTATCGACATGCACCGCAGGGTGGCAATTATTTGACAGGGATTAACAATAGTGTCATAATTGAACCATTATAAATCATCAAACAGTGTAAATCCAAATCAGATATCTGCGGCGTCTTTCTGAGGTGTCTGATCTGGGACTGCACTGTTTGCCGATGTCCCAAAAAAGGGCCGCGGGCATATGTGGGTTAATAAATAAATAACAATGGTGAACAGGTAAAGTCTTTTCAACATTTTAATGTAAAATACATCCTTTCTGGTGATACTCGTACACACGTGCATTTTCCCGCCTTTTGAAAACGATCGTGCGTTCCGTTGTGTGTTACAAAAACTGGCCAAATTCTTACTTTTTCTCACTTACGCATCCACCAAAATTTCAGCAAATGTTCCATGCGGGTAATACAACAGAATAACAGTTTTCCCCCAGTGTTTGGGAAAAAGGGGGTGCGGGTAGTACAATATGCAAATGCGGGTAATACACACCGGAATACAGTAACAATTATGGACAAGTATACAGGTTTTCTCACACATTTCTTTTCGTTGCAAAATTTCATACCCCCTGAATTTGATTCTTACCCCCAGTTTTTGTACCCAGGGGTTAAGTTTACCCCCAGAAATAAACATGAGTGGGAACACTGTGTCAGAGGTGTGGGACTGATTGAAAATATTTCTTGTGTACATTTGGTAAGGTCATATAGCAGAATACCTTTGTTTACACCTCCGAAAATGGCGGACCTCAGCGGAAGTGAGGTCACGCCGATCGTCCTTATAGTTAACATCCTGATCTGAAGGCAGCGCACTTAGGTCATTCGCCCTGCAAATGACACCAATGGAGCGTTTTTGGACACCAAAATTTTCATTGCTCCTAGAGATCGAACTGGGGGCCTCTAAGCATCAGAGGTAAGTGCACTAAACACTGAGCTATCACGCCCATTGTGAGGAACAAATGTTTTCAATGGCAGAAATTAACTTGGTTCCTGGTAGCCAAAGCAACAAAAATGCTTCCTCTGTTTGTTTCTAAATTTGTAACTACGAGAGCTATTTGAGCTGTTAAATAGTGACCTAAATAAAAGTTTTAGAGCAAAAGAGTGTAACGAAATAGATAAAATAGGGCTACGTTGGCAAATAATTAAAAATTGCTTTTACTTTCGCAAGCCGCCTGGTCGCTGCCATCTTGGAAATGTCACGTGCCTTCAGCGCCACCTAGGAAGGTGTTACTGAGATGCAACGTCCATACGCTTATGCAAAGTATCCACGCGGGTTAACATACGCGTTTTGAGTTTCCTCTCAGTGTTACAACTTACAGTTCATTGGTATGTGTATACCCTCAGGTGTGAGATTACTTGACTGACCTGAGTGTTATCTTTATTAAACAATAGGCAACGTAACAGTTACTTCAACGCCCATAGGTGCTTGAAGAAAAAGATGGGCTGCATGTTGTTGTTGTTGTTGTTGTTGTATATAGTCTGCCGTCCGGCACACCTCCAATGGAGTATAAGTCTTCAAGGCTAAAATGGTGTCCCCTTCACCACTCTATTTACAGTTTATGATACACCATTTATACATAGTTAAAAGTTCTTTGTTAAAATCTTGTAAAATCTCTTTAAAAACTGCTTCTCATAAAAAGTATTAATAACTGGGCTCTGCTGTTGTGCGTCTTGGCTTGTCTCATGAAGGTAAAAGTTTGTAACTTCAGTTTAGTCAGTGTGTTCGTTTTCTTTTATTTCTGCGTTCTTTCCTTCTCGGGATTAACTGTAGTCTTTTGTATCTCTCACAGTGCAGTGCGTAGCATAATCTACGGCAGTAACTTTCTACTGCCTTTAGATGTTGGTGAGCACCAATAATAGGACTACCGTTATTCTGAGTTATCGCTGTATGGTCTAGTATTAGTTGAAGCTTCAAGCATGGGTTATTGACTAAGTCTATAAGGTTAGCACTAGCGGAAGCCTCATCTATGTTGTTCATGATTGGTTCCCTCACACCTGCTAGTGAGTCACACTCAAGGATAAAATGCTGAAGGTTCTCATCGTCTTTTCCGCATAGTAGACACAGGGGGCTGACTTCATTCTGATTGAACGCCACTCTGTTCACTTGAAGTATATAAGTACCCGTCGCCATACGCAGCTTTTCTTGAATTCTTGGAATGTCCCTTACATCATCAGGTGACTGAATCAGCATATGTCTCCTGCCATACCCATATTCTCCTACGTTCAGTTACCTCAGACTAGGATATAGGGATGCTTGGTCCTTGATCTTATTAACCCAAAAAGAGTCCACTTCTTTGTTAACTTTCCGCTTCCACGACTGTTTCGTTGGTGGATCAACGAGAAGCTCTGTAGGGTCTGGTAAACTATACTGAAAATGGAGCTGCTTGATCGCTATAAACCAGCTGTGACTAGAATTCGTCTTAAGACAGAGCTGTCTTTCAGCAAGTTGCTTCTCAATAGAAGATTCTGGAAGTCTACAAATGTTGCCATAAAGGCTCAGGGCCCTTTTATGAATTGTTGCTTCAATTGGGATAGTTCCACTTACAGCATTCACTGCACAATCTGCGACTGTTGTGGGTAACGACATAACTTGTTTTAGCATCTTCTTGAAGAATCGTTCAAGCATATTGAGATACTTGATGCTTCTACTGGTAAACCGCTTTGAGTCCAAGGCCGTACGCTTATGCAAAGTATCCACGCGGGTTAACATACGCGTTTTGAGTTTCCTCTCAGTGTTTGTACTTACAGTTCATTGGTATGTGTATACCCTCAGGTGTGAGATTAATTGACGGACCTGAGTGTTATCTTTATTAAACAATAGGCAACGTAACAGTTACTTCAACGCCCATAGGTGCTTGAAGAAATAGATGGGCTGCATGATGCTTCTACTGGTAAACCGCTTTGAGTCCAAGGCCGTCGTCGCCGGTCGGCAGGTCCGACAAGCGCCGGACCACTTTTTTTTGCCGAGTATGCCATCTGCCGTGCCACTTCTTTTCAGCCGATTTTTCTTTCGTGCTTACCTGTGATTTTATTCATTACGAAAACACGCCTATACAAAAACATTGTAACCTTTATCGCCGAAAAAATGAAAATTTTAAGATGAAAATTCGGATATTTTTCTTATTTCTGCTCAAAATATAGATTGTGGGTACTCGTTAGCTCCGCCTCATCGAGGCGGTGCTAACGAGTACCAACAATCTATATTTTAGAACAGAAATGAAAATAAGGAATACCCCCGTAAACCCCAGTTTTACTATATAAAAGTGGGGTTCGAGGGGGTCAAAATCATATAAGCGTGTTTTCGTGACGAACCGCATCATCAAAAGTGCCGCAATGTGTCGATGAAATTATCATGAATGACGCTCGTTGCACGTGTCATCAATAAACCCAGCCAAGGTGTTAAAACATGCAGTCACACACTGTGCAAAAGAATGCAGTTATCATAATGACACCTGCGTGATAAATTTCAGTGGGCGATTTATCGAAGACAATATAAACTCTTTAATTGATAGAACTTCGTTTTGATTTTGTTTTCAACAATTGTACGAAAACAAAATAGAGTGGCATGTTTTTCTCGGCGCAAGAGAAGAAAGGTTTAATCCCCTCAATGCATTTTTCTAATTATTCTAAATCAAAGAAAATGTTATCTGGAGGCAAATTATGTATAAAACGTTTTCAATTTACATGTATGAGTATTCTAAGTCCTGAGACTGATCCGAAAGTTCCATGTTAATGTTGTTATTCCATTATGGATATACAAGTGCCATCTGTTCCAAATAAGCCCAAGACTTTTCGGTTCCCACAATGTACATTGGATGAGGCGGTTCTAACATGTACCCACAATCTATATTTTGAGCAGAAAATATCACACTTTTTCATCTCAAAATGTTCGTTTTATCGGTAGTAAAATTTACAATGTATTTATATAGGCGTGTTTTCGTAATGACAAAAAACAACAACAACAACAACAATAATAATAATAATAATAATAATAAACAAAAAAATTCAAACAAAAAATAAAACAACAAAAGCAGGGATATCTGCATCAGGTTTAATCTTTGCGTTAATGCGGATGATGCCACCGCCTGATGAGACTCGCAGAGGGGTCGAAATAGATGTTTAGGAGAAAAAGCCAATAACAAATAAAAAATAATAATAAAGCAACTATAGTGGTGATTATATCTGTATCAGGCTCAATTTTGCTTGAACGCAGATATCGATGCCATCGCCTGATGAGACTCGCAGAGGTGTCGTAATAGTCGTGGTCATTCATTTGTTGTTTTTCGTATTTAACTAGCAAAACTTCGTGACCAAAACGACTGAAATCTGGCACAAACGCATCCAAAATATGCATTTAAAACGCAAATAGAGACGCCCATAAATGATTTTTTTTTTATCGCGGGGGCTCCCCCGAAACCCCTTACGACAGGGATAAATCCCCCACTCGTGCTCTTCCCCTCTCGTGCCTTAGACACTCGCTGCTATCCTCCGCCGGACCAATTTTCACTACACGGCGACGGGCCTAGGATCTTAAATAGAAGTGGAGGCAATGATCAGGAATCGATACAATTAATCCACAGCTCCCATCAGAAACACCAAAGGGAAAGAAACACAATTATGAAACAACAGATCCTAACGGAAAAATCAATAGCGGAAAGCCAAAAGGACAGTTACTTTCCACAAAATGGCCAATTGGCTATCCAAAACAAAATAATATAAACTAAGCCTGCCCTGGCAAAGTGGTGCGAGTCGGGCTGTCCATGCATATAAACTCTGTTAGTTTAATTGGGCGGATGGGCTTGATATGACATCATCATCTCAATGTCGGGTAAAAGTCCCACAAAATTGGAAGTAACGTCTCCAAAATGACATATACAGTGTTGACGGGGACGTAAAACCTCAAAACAAACAAACAAGCAAACAAAACAGTTACTTCAAACTGGAATGAAAGGAAGTTGAACAATCTACCATATACGTGACAATATTGGTGTCGGAGCTTACAGATTTCACCGCTGGATCAAGTTCTTTATCATTGATCATAGATCGGTTAATTTTGAAGTAAGTTATCATAGATCAAAAATTAACCTTTAGAGACCATATTAGCTCTACACAGACAATAGGAACCTAGGATTTTTTCGTACCTTTTTAAGATATTCTAAAATGATATTTTTACTTTGTCAAACAAGTTAGTCCTTAAAATTATGCAGACGACAACACTGTGTCTTTTATACACAAGAAGAAACACAGTTGAACACGGTTATTGTAGCGTTTCCCCCAGCTCCCAAATAGGACATGGTGCTGGTCAGGAAATTAGAAGTGAAGGCAATGATCAGGAATCGATACAATTAACCCACAGCTCCCATCAGAGACACCAGAGGGAAAGAAACACAGACACGAAACAAAAGACCCTAACGGAAACATCAATCACCCTTCAACCGTTTAAAGATAAATTACAGATGTTTAAAAAATCTAGATGAGCAGAGGCTCCTGCGGGACCTCGGCAAGGTACCCTTTCATGTGCCCCATGTGTTCGATGACATAAATGATGCATGTTGGGCTCCTGGGAGGCTGCTCGGGGATGTCCTGGATAAGCATCTGCCAATCAAACAAAACATTTAAAGAAAACATAATGCTCCAGTCATGAATATCGAACTTAGGAAAGCAATAAATTATAAAAAGGCACTTTGGAGGACATTCAAAAAATTAAACAATGATAAAAATTGGCATAAATACAAACAGCAAAGAAACAGAGTTACGAAACTGAAACGAGAATCTGTAAAACTTTATTTTGCAGAGAGGTGCGGTGGGGGCCGGGGTTCCAGGATTTCTGGCCCACCATCCGCCCCTTTCTGACAAATAAAGGCAGTACAAATAGCGAAAAAATAAAAGTTTTGGAAAATAACAAAATCATAACAAACACCTCAGAAATCTGCGATAAGTTTAATACTTTTTTTTTGTAAATGTTGAAAGAGATATTGGTGACAGTACCAGTTGTCTTCCACCTGAAGACCACCCAAGTATCCAAGCGATCAGGGCCAAATTTCAGTCCGCTGAATCAGAGTTTAATTTTAAACCTGTGGATGAGGCCATGGTCGATGAGTACTTGCGGGCCGGAATGAGGAAGGCAACTGGTCTGGACAACGTATTTCCCAAGATATTACATCTAACAAAACCAGTAATTGTCAGCCCAATTACAGTTTTATAAATAGAATGATAAGGGACTCTACATTCTCAGATTATCTAAAATATGTAAGAGTCTCTCCGCTCTCCGATGTATTAGAAAAAAAGACCCATTAGATGTACAAAATTACAGGCCAGTGAGTATATTACCTACAGTGTCGAAACGTTTTGA
Source organism: Lucinisca nassula (assembly GCA_963580285.1). Taxonomy (NCBI): domain Eukaryota; kingdom Metazoa; phylum Mollusca; class Bivalvia; order Lucinida; family Lucinidae; genus Lucinisca; species Lucinisca nassula. The sequence continues at coordinate 128,957,960 of OY757022.1, read as the reverse complement.
AAGATCGTTAGAACAACAACTTAGTAATTATTTTGAAAACACATTTGATCCATATCTGTCGGCTTTCCGTAAAGGCTGCAGTTGTCAGTCAGTTTTATTGTCAATCTCCGAGGAATGGCGGAGTGCCTTGGACAGGGGGGACCATGTGGCAGCTATTCTCAAGGACCTGTCCAAGGCATTTGACTGTCTCCCACCTTCACTTATTTCGGGAAAGCTGGCAGCATATGGACTATCAGATCATGCTGTAAATCTGGTCACTAGTTATCTTGCAGATAGAAAACAATGTGTCCAGATTGGAAACAGCCGCAGTACTTTTCAGGAAGTTATTAAAGGTGTCCCACAGGGATCCATACTGGGTCCTCTTTTATTCAATGTATTTTTAAATGAGATTTTCTATTTTATAAAAGATGCAAAGCTCTTTAAGTGACAAAGGGCCATAACTCTGGCAACACTAGTCAAGCGTGACCTCGGTATAATATGGTTCTCTTTAGATCATGAGAACAATAACTGAAAGTTTCACTAAAATCAAATGAAAACTGCAAGAGAAGATGCAGAGACAAGGCCTACTGTTGAAATATAGCTAAAGGGCCATATCTCTGGTAAAAATCGGTCGAGCACGACCTCGATAAAATATGATCATCTTCAGGTCATGGAAACAATAACCGGAAAGTTTCCTCAAATCCCTTGGCCACCTCCCATCGGGGTTTGAAGAAAAATATGGGCTGCATGATGCTTCCACGCAGAGCTGTAACTGACCGCAGGAGTACTGATAAATCGCTTAGAGGATCTAAGCCTTTCTAGGAAAAGCTGTGCGAGTCCATGCTTATGAACCCTATTGGTTTCATTAGACGACAGGGCTTGAGATGTCATTTCATCTCAATGTCGGGTAAAAGACCCGCAAAACTGGAAGCAACGTCTTCCAAATGACCTAAACATTGTTGACGGGGACGTTTAACCTCAAATCAAACAAAACCAAAATCATCAAAATACCTTGAAAACTGTAGGAGGAGTTGCGGACTGACAGGAATTTCTGTTGACTGACAAAGAGTAATAACACTGGTAAAATCAGTCGAGCATGACCACGGTGATAAACGCCAATCTTCAGGTCATGGAAACAATAACTGGAAAGTTTCATCAAAATTCCTGATAACATCCTGAAGAAGTCGTGATGGCGAAACGTTGATGTTAATACATGATAAAGATTATTTCGTATAGGTATTGCTTTACTATACAAAATCAAAATTCTACGAAATTTGTAGGAAGAGTTGCGGAGACAAGAACTTCTTTTGATAAAATGGCTAAAACTGACACATGGCAATAACTCGATAGTAAAATTAGTCGAGCACGACCTCGATGAAATACGATCATCTTCAGGTCATGGAAACTATAACTGGAATGTTTCATCAAAATCACTTCAAAATTGTAGGAGAAGTTGCGGAGACAAGATTGTGTCTACGGGCAGACAGATGTACGGACGGACGGACTGACGAACGAACCCATTACTATAATCCCCTTCGAAGAAGCAAGACTTACTGAAATGGTCAGAACTCAGGTAAAAACAGTCGAGCATGACCACGATGACATCTTCAGCTCAAGGGAACAATAACTTGAAAGTTTCATCAAAACCCTTTAGAACTGATGGAGGAGTTGCTAAAACTGACAAAGGACCATAACTCTGGCAGCATGACCTTGATAAAATATGATCATCTTCAGATCATGGGAACAATTACTAGAAAGTTTTATCAAAATCCTTTGAAAACAGTAGTGGGAGTTGCGGAGACAAGGTTGTGTCTACGGACGGGCAGCTGGGCTAACGAAATGCTGCTTATGTTACTCCACTTTTCTAGGTTTAGGTGACTCCAGTCACATAGAGGTTTATTCCGTCAAAGTTCCAGTCACATAAGACCCATTTCGTTAGAAAAAAAATCTGTTTAAGTGACTGGTCACATAAAAAAAAAGTCACATAATACCCAGTTAGACCATCAAAAAGTCACATAAGACCCATTTCGTTAGAATGTGACGGACGCACGGACGGACGGACGGACGGACGGAAGGACGGACGGACGGACGGACGGACGAACCCATTATTATAGTCCCCTTCGACTAACGTCGGGGGAAAATTAGACAGTGCAGGAGTAACCATATGTGTTTTGAATTTCAAATAAAAAATTAGACGAGGCCCATTAACCCAATTGGTGCCGGAAACCCCAAAACGGGTAATTGGCAAACAGTGCAGGCCCAGATCAGCGCGGCGTCTGATTAGGGCATCCACTGTTTGCAAAAGTTAAGCCATTTTCCAAATAAATTTTAAGAACAACGCAACCTGACACCCCTAAATTTCGCAGTGGACTCCTGTCATACACAAGGAGGAAGATTCCAATGGTTAAAGTTCAAACACTTTTTGAGCTCACGAAAATATTGTTTCCGTGTCTGTTGAATAATGCATATCATGCACGCGCATGTGCAGCTGAACGACAATAACTCCTACATTTACAAACAGTCTAGATCCAGAAGCCATCTGCTCAGGATCTACACTGTCATTCAGTTTGTGAATTTGAACATTTTATTCAATAATTTGTATGGTTGATTATCATTAACGGGTTCGGAAAAATAGTTCGGCAGGGCAAGGGATAAGTGGTTCTGGTTACATTACGAAAACACGCCTTTTCAAATACATTGTCAATTTTAACGTGGAATAAAAGAAAAGAACATGAAAAATTGAGATATTTTCTTATTTCTGCACAAAACGTAGTTTGTGGGACACTCGATAGAACCGCCTCGATGGGGCGGTTCTAACGAGTACCCACAATCTATATTTCAGAGCAGAAATAAGAAAAAAATAAGGTTTACCCCTGAAAACCCATGTTTTACAATATAAAAGTGGGTTTCGAGGGGCTCAGGATTATATAGGCGTTTCTTGACCTGTCTGTCAAGTTGTAATTACAAGTGGCTGGAACTGGTTAAAGGACGGTTAGAAAAGTACAACAGAAGTGGAAATGTCTCCATAGGAGTAGAGGACAAAGTACAATGTTTTGGGTCGATAGTTTGTGACTAAGCACAACAGCTTTTTAATGGTTTGGTTTTGGTTTTACGGCCCTTTCAAGATTATTTCACTCATATCGAGCCGATCCTTAATCAGAGGTGGGCGAAAACCGGTGTACCCGGAGAAAAACCACCTGGCCTTCCGTTGCAGAACTTAGCGTCTCACATATGACCCGAGCGAGGCTCGAACCACAGCGGTGAGAAGCCTAATGATCAAGAGTCAGCGTTCTTAACCACTAGGCCACGGAGGCCCGTAGCTTTTTAATGTTGATGGTCACGTGACTATCACTGATTGTAATGGTTATTTACAGAAAATAGACGCGTTTATCGGTGTGAGGCCGGAGTGTCGCGTAAGAGGGTTATCTACAGAATCCGGACTGGAATCATGTGTTGGGTTTGGCAATCTATGTAGACCCTCATCAGACGCGTCTGATCAGGGTGTAAAGTGTTTGCTTAAAACACTGAGATTTAAGGGTTGAACGAAATAGTAGATTTGTTTGTTTGATTTGAGGTTTAACGTCCCCTTCAACACTGTAAAGGTCATTTTGGAGACGTTGCTTCCAATTTTGTGGGACTTTTACCCAACATTGGGATGAAATGACATCTCAAGCCCTGCCGCCCAATGAAACCAATAGGTATTATAAGCATGGACGGGCCGACTCTCGCACCGCTTTGCCTGGGCAGGCTTAGATCCTCTAAGCGGTTTACCAGTACTCGTGTGCGGATCGGTTCCGCTCTGCGTGGAAGCATCATGCAGCCCATCTATTTCTTCAAGCTCCGATGGGCGGGGGCCGAACGAAATAGTAGAACCTACACCCAGAAACAATCGTGTCAGCTCTTCGATTTAATAATTTGAATAATAGTCATAGCTAAAATAATAGTACTTGAAACATTTATCTTGTTACACCGTGTTTAGTGTGTTACAGTTCTCAAATGTCTGGGGAGACGAAACTCTTTTGGGGTCGATTGTTTATCACTCCGTCCAAATTTATCATTACGAAAACACGCCTATACAAATACATTGTAACCTTCATCGCCAAAAAGTGAAAATTTTAAGATGAAAAAGTGTGATATTTGTCTTATTTCTGCTCAAAATATAGATTGTAGGTACTCGTTAGAACCGCCTCATCGAGGCGGGTCTAACGAGTACCCACAATCTATATTTTAGAGCAGAAAGAAGAAAAAAAGTTTACCCCTGTAAACCCCAGGTTTACTATATATAAAAGTGGGGTTCTAGGGGGTCAAAATTATATAGGCGTGTTTTCGTGATGAATGCTGGAGTAGCGCTTCAACGCTAAAGTGCACGTGACTATGAATCCAGATAACTTATTTATAGAAAATAGCAATGCAGTGGTCAGCGTGTTGCGTAATTAAGTTATCTATAGACTCTGGACTGGTAACGTGGCGTCTGATCATGGTCTACACTGTTTGCTAACTGTACAGGAATTTATTGGTTAAACGCCGCAAAACGCAGTGTCTGATCAGGGTCTACATTTTTTCTTATGGTACAGAAATTTCAGAGTCATAAGCCCAAGTTCAAAGGAAACAGTTCAAAATCTCAGCCCAGTGACACTCAGAGACATTCCAGCCACCAGTTCTCTCAGTGCTTTGATAAAAATTTGTATCAGCTTTAGGGAAGGTAAATAGTGACATATCTCATATCAAGAGCCTGAGAGAGTTTCTTCCCCTTAGTCGATACAATAGATTGGGTAAACCGACCGAAATTAGAAGGTCTATGCCTAACCACTGGTGAATCGCTTAGAAGGTATATAATGGTGCGAGTCGGACCGGTCCGTAAACCTAGCGGTTTCTTTGGGAAGTAGGGTTTGAGATGCCATTTCAAAGTCCAACAAAATCAGAATCAACGTCTACAAATAACATAAATAGTGTTGACAGGGACGTAAAACCTCAACACTTACGAGGGAAGAATGGGCCCCTCTTGGGGCAAATTCTTTCCTTATTGCATCTGGGGGAAATATGTTAGACAATCTGCTATCCGGATTAATGACAACCGATAAGAAACTGGCGCGGATTCAGCAAGAGAGCTCTGACCATAGACTTATAAAGTCTGATGAGATGTGACTTTCTTTTAAAAAGTAATCCTTAGATGAAAATATATACCCCTTCCTCAAATCTCTCTCTTGAGCTCTCAACACAGATGTTTGAGTCAGGATAAAATAAAATCTGGCCTTGCATGGTGGTATAATATAAAATATGGAATGCATGAGCACACTTATTAACATCTAGGACTTTTATAAGTCTACTCTGACCACAACGCACCGCTGTATCTGCGAGTATCTGTGAGCAATGGTTACAGGATACCCTAACGAACATGTTGTTGTATGTTTGAGCCAAGGCACAGAAAAGCCAACACGGCGACATATTTGGTATCGAACACTCAGATCAGCATGCGTCTCATGATGATCTCAGCGTTTTACCTATTTGATCCCTGGAAAGTCTCGCTCATGTAGGTAGATCGCCCCCATCGGGCAAATGGCATTTAAGCAGCATCACATCAATGGCGATGCACGTCATGGCGTTGCGTCGACGTTGATACGACGTGACATAGTCATACAGGTTGTGTCCACGCTTGGAGCTGGTCGCACTAGTCAACTGGTACACCTTACTCTTCACCGGCTTATTTTTGCTGAGTCACATGAAACAAAAAGGAAAAGTGACCTAACAATTCTGCGAAACATGAGAGATTATGACTGCATGAAAGGGCCTAGGCTCAGGGCATTCTGCTCTTTGCCTGCTTTTTAATGAGTCCGCTCATATACACGAGCAAAATCAGAAACTAAGTACAATACCGCTATTAAGACCACCTAAAATTAAGACTAATCCTGCTATAAAAAAGCTTATTTAGTAGGTTGCAGTTATTGTTTCTCTGTGTTTTCTACCCCAAGTGCCTCATAAGAAGAGACCACCTTTGGGGCTATTTAAAAGTGGTCTTAAAGACCCCTTTTGAACAGTCCTAAAGGGGGTCTTAATATAGGAATTTTACTGTATTTAAAACGAATCCCCTCAGTCTAATCGAACCTTGATCAAACATGAGCATGACAGATACTGAAACAATATGTTGGTTGGTTTGTATTGTCCCCGTCAACACTATTTAGGTCATTTTGGAGAGTGGCCTGAAGTATTATGACAGTAAGATGGATGATCATGACAATGAACGATCATGACAAAGCATCATGGCAGTGGTCTGAAGCATCATGACAGTGACAAGAAGCATCATGGTATATATAGGGTCATGAAGCATTATGAAAATGGCATAAAGCATCATAACAGTGTCCTGGTGCAACCACTGAAGCCATTGTCTGAAACATCATGGCAGTAGCCTGGAGCATTATGACAGTCTCCTGAAGCATCATAACACTGATATCAAGCAGCGTCATGACAGTGTCCAGAATCATCATTTGAGTGTCCCTAAGTATCATTACAATTGTCGGAAGCATCAGCATCACGAAAGAACCCCGAGGCATCATGGCGTTGTTCTGAAGCATCATTGCTGTCATAACAGTGACATGAATCATCATAAAAGTGTCACGAGTCACCCTGGCAGTGTCACAAATCACCATATAAGTGACCGAAAGCATCCTAGCAGTTTGTTTATTTGTTTGTGTTGGTGTTTAACGACCCAGTCAACACTATATAGGTCCTTTTTGAGCCGGTCAGTTTACCTATCAACACTTTCCCTGGGCAGGCTTATACGTAAGCGGTTAACCAGCGCAGTGCATGTTCTTTCGCCAGAAACTGACAACTGCCCATATAAGAGACAACCGTCCATATAATATCAGAGTGAGAGAATGACCGTAGAAAAGATTCCATAATCAATCTCCAAGAAAGAATATTGCTGACCCCGGCAGGTATCGAACCCGCGTCCTCCTGATCACCAGTCAGACGCGCATCCGACTTAGCTACCGAGGCTGGTGGCATCCTGGCAGTACCCTGAAACATCATTTCTTTGGCAAGAAACATCACGACAGTGTCGTGAAGCATCATAGCAGTGACCTGACGCATCATGACAGTATCCTGAAGCGTCATATCATTGGCTTTGAGCATCATTTTGTTCGGCAGGAAGCATCATTGCAGTGTTCTGAAGCATCATGGCAGCGTCCAGAAGCGTCATGACAGTGTTCCGAAGCGTCATGTCAGTTGCCTGAAGCATCATGACAGTGTTCTGAAGCACCATGGCGGCGTCGCGAATAATATTTTCAGTGACCGGAAGCATCATGACAGTATCCTGAAGCATTTTGGCATCATCATCACACTATCCTGAACGACCATGACAGTAGTATCCTGAAGGATCATAGCAGTGCACATAAGCATCATGTGAGTATCCTGAAGAATCATTGCATTGGCCGGAAGCATTAACATCATGAAAGTGCTCCAAAGCATAATGGAAGTGTCCTGAAGCATTATTGCTCTTATGACAGTGTCCTGAAGTATCATGACAAATGACAATGACCTGAAGCATAATGACTGTGGCATGAAGCATCCTGGCAGTGACATGAAGCATCATGAGTGGTTTGAAACATCATAGAGTGTCACGAAGCATCATTACAGTGTTCTGAATCATCATGACAGTGTCCGGAAGCATCATGCCAGTGCCCTGAAGGATCACAACAATGTCCCGAAGCATCATTACAGTTCTCGAAGCATCATGCCAGTGCCATGAAGGATCAGTTCAGTGGCCGTAAGCAACATAGCAGTGTCCTGAAGCATGACGGCAGTGTCCTGAAACATTATATATCAGTGACAGGAAGCATCATGACTGTAACCTGAAGTATCATGACAGTGTCCTGAAGTAGCCGGGCATGGACTCGAAGCATCACGACAGCGATAATTTCTTAAAAGGTGGGTAGTTGTTAGGGAGGCCGTTAAACCTCAAATCAAACAAACAAACCATTAGGACCCCGTTTTAACATGGATCTTAAAACTGACAATCACGGAAATGGCAATTACATCGTCGTGTGGTACAGCGCATTAATACTTGTTGCAGGGAGCGATCATTTCTCTCACAAAGTGGGTAATTAATTTGCCGAAATAATGTGCTTATACATTCCGAAGGTTTTATGAACCTTTATGACAACTGACTTAACACTGAAAGCACCTAGTAAAATTGTAGCAGGCGACAGTCTAATATATATATTCAGAGATAAAATCAGGCTTGACAGACATTGTGTAGCCTACGTCTGCCTAGCAGAACGTCAAGTCTCAAGAAAAAAAACCCCTGAAAATGTCGTCTGCTGATCCATTTGTCGATACAACCAATACTAGTGAAGATTCATATAAGAGCCGTCTCAACAGTATCTACACTATTTGCCAGTCTGTTAATGGCTTTGATTAACTCTCTGCATGCTGGGTATTTTTCAACAGAACATTTGAAATATTTCCTTTTTTCCCAGAAAACAGGCCTGTTAAGTCCAGTTGGAGACAATCTGCATGAAAAATCAAATCCCCTGGAGACAATTTGCATGAGATATCAAGTTCTGTTGGAGACAAACTGTATGAAATATTAAATCCTTGGTGGCAATTTGCATATGTGAAGTCCTGTTGGAGATATTCTGCATGCAATATCAAATCCTTTTGAGACAATTTGCATGAGATGTCAAGTCCTGTTGGAGACAATTTGGATGAAATGTCAAGTCCTGTAGAGACAATTTGCATTAGATCTCAAGTCCTGTTGGACGTTGGAGACATTTTGCATGAAACGTCAAATCCTTTTGTCTGGATAAAAATAAGAAAACCTATCACTAACCACGAACACGCGCCGTCGTAATTTTACCCCCCTTAAACCTCACTTTTATATGGTAAAACTGGGTTTAAAAGGATGTACATTATTTTTCTTATATCTGCTTTAAAACATAGATTGTGGGAACTTGTTAGAACCGCCTCGTCGAGGCGGTTATAACGAGTACCCACAATCTATGTTTTGAACAGAAATCTAAAAAAATATCTGACTTTTTTATCTGATTTTTTTTTTTCAGATTTTGATAGTAAAATTTCCAGTATAATTATTTAGGCATGATTAGGAAATGAATTTGTCATATAGAGTGGTTAAGAAGAAGAATTCATGGGCCTTCGTGGCCTAGTGGATAAGAACGCTTATTCTTAATCATTAGGTCTCTCACCGCTGTGGGTTCGAGCCTGGCTAGGGTCACATGTGAGACGCCAAGTTCTGCAAGTTCGCCAAGTCAGGTTTTTCTCCGGGTATTCCGGTTTTCGCCCACCCCTGATTAACGATTGGCTCGATATGAGTGAAAAAATCTTGAAAGGGCCGTAAAGCACCCCCCACCCCCCGCGCAAAAAAAAGAATAATAATACAGGAATGGGAAAGCAAACTTCAAAACTCGGGGTTGAAAGGTAAGGCTAATGGTTTGTACCGCTCTAGGTGTGAATCTTCATTTATGTCAAAAGGCTTGGGGATAAAGCAATATTATTTTTATTGAAAATACTTATTGATAATATGATAAACCAACTCACGAGTAAAGGGACCTTAATATTAGCGTGTATCGATCAAGAACCCTCAAACACGCATGCACAGTCTTCTAAAATCCCTTTTACTCTAGTCCCATATTATATGCACAAGGACAGCAACACTGTGCCTATGCACAGACCGGCCTGAACCGACGTTCTTTAGCACATGGCGTAAGTATCCTTTCTGTAAAGAACGGCTCATTTTGTTTTTATTGTAACAAATAAAGCAATGAAAACAACGCTCTTTGTTTACCGAAAGTTTCCAACTTTATATATAAAGTAAAATTCCTATATTAAGACCACCTTTTGGGCCGTTCAAAAGTGGTCTTTAAGACTACATTTGAACAGTTCCAAAGGTGGTCTCTGACCAGAAAACAATGCATGCAGAAAACCCAGAGAAAGTATGAGTCAAATTTGCTAAATAAGCTTTACAAAGCAGAATTAGTCTTAAATTAAGGTGGTCTTAATAGCGGAATTCCACTATATTAAATCCAGTATACTGTTAAAAATGAAAGGAAGCATTACACCAAAATTGGTTTTGGTGTAAGTTATCTCCATTGTATGCTCGGTAACGTTTCACCGAAAGTAATATGATCATCAAGATTGGAGGAAAGTTTCTTAATCCAGTAATATGGTGTAATATTAAGATCGGAGGAAAGTTTACACCATTTTTTTTAGTTTGATTTGAGGTTTAACGTCCCTGTCAACACTGTATAGGGATTTTTGAGACGTTGCTTCCAGTTTTGTGGGACTTTTACCCGACATTGAGCAGTTGACTCCATAGTGTAACTGGTCTTCATTACTGGTGTAAATGTACCATCATCTTTTCTTTAAGGAAACGTTTCCGTTGCGAGGTGGGTGTAATGTTTCCTTCATTAAATTGGTGTACCATTACACCAACAATTAAGACTGGCAACACCACAGTGAACATTTACATCATGTCATTAGGATATAACACACCCGTGCGACATAATGGATTTTTCCAGCTCCAAAATGGCCTTTTTCTGATGAAAATCCGTGATATTTTTCTTATAAATACTGCAAATATAGGAAGTGGGTGCTCGTTAGAAACGCCTCATTGAGGCGGTTTTAACGAGTACCCACAACCTATATCTTGGAGCAAGAATAAAAAAAAAATGTATACCCCCGTGAACCTCGGTTTTCTCCATATAAAGTGGGATATAGCGGGGGTCTTCATTTCACGGACTTGTTCACGTGATGAGTATATTTGTTTTGTTTTTTGTTTTGTTTTTTTTTCTAGTGGTATAGATTTACTCATACTCTCTTATAAGTGGCTTTTGATACCCTTTTAAATGGTATCATATACCATTCTAGAACGTCCTTAAAACCCTTGTGTAAAAAAGTCGTTCGTTCGGCAGTTTTTAAGGTAAGCGGGTACTGTAAAGCACATTGGGGTACCCCTAGAACGTGTCCAGGATTAGTTTTCCCACTTTTCATAAGGCTTTCGCATGTAGTGATACATCAAGGCCGAAACATCACTCTCGCCACAGACACAGGGCAATAAAAAACGAAAGTGCTCTGTAATTTACAGAAATTTCGACAGGCGGTCGGAAATATAGTAGACTGCAAATCGCGGCTTTGGAACGTGACCAATTTCGATCTGCAAATCGTGTTTCATAGCCAGTGCCAGTCAGAATATCTGACTGAGGTGGCCTTTAAAAAGGCTGAGTGCCGGCAAAAGTCAGGCTATCATTGACATCTCCGGCGTTGACTCATCTGGCTGTTGCTGGCGTCACTGGTGGACTATTCAGTTGATCATAAAACGGTCCTTTTTATCCCAGTTGACCATCGTACAGTATCTGAAATCGGAAGCTGCTGATACTGTACGCACAAAAATCGTTAGCTGCTTTACACGATATTTATTAAAAACGCAAAAAAAAAAAAAACAATAAAAGTCGGTATTAACACCCGGAAAGGACACATGGTTGGGAAGGTAAGAGTCATCCCTTTTCAAATTTGCTTCGATTTGGAATCATAAGGTACCCTGTTCTGCACAGTAAAATGATTCTGGTGCTGCATCAGTGATTTTTTCATTCTCGCCTGCAGCGACCATTATTTTGTCACATTTTGTCTGTCTTATGGCCAGTTTACACTTATTCTAAATAAGCGTAGACATAAAACAATCATTAACCAGCACATCTCAGTACCCATTTGCTAGGTCTGTCTGCCTTCCTTCAAAAAAGTCCTGCTTTATTCAGGGCCTATCATTTTAGCGACTGTACGATTAGCTGCATCTGTACGCAATCATTAGCTGCGAAAGTCGAAAAAAAATCTGTACGCTTAGCTGCAGCATTTAAAAAGTGAACGTGTGAAGGGTGTTGACTTGATGCTATATAAACGTTGTGGTATATCGCTATGCATGAGAAATTTGGACCATCATCAAAGGAAATTGGTATAAACAGAGGTTCTGACAGATTCAACGTTTCTGTGATGATTAAAATAGTTCTAAAATCACCTGTCTATTTTAACAGCTGTCTAGGCAACATGAACACACGCCTATATAATTCTGATCCCTTTGGACCCCACTTTTGTATAGTGAATCAGGGGTTTACTTTGGGGGGGGGGGGGGGGGGGTCAAACATTACTTATTTTTATTATTTCTGTCCTAAAATATACGGTCCTACTAAACACATCTGGGACTGACAAGGACTGCACAAGGACTGACAATGACGGACAAGGACACTTAAAATGTTAGAATATAAAATATAAATGCATTTTTAGTATTTTAACGAAACTATCTCAAAGGTATTTTCACTGGGCAACACACGCCAATACCGCATGTGCGGTACAATACAAGGACACGACGAGCTTTGAGCAGTAGTTTGATGTTAACATTATAAACATCATTTATTTTCTTGATCTGCATTTGGGTACGCATGGATTTCATTACATGGGCTTGTTGGCGCTTGAAGAAATAGATATGGCTGCATTCATCTTCTACGCAGAACTGAGACTACTGGTAAACTGCTTAGAGGTTCTAAGCCTGTCCAGGAAAGTGATGCGAGATACATTGAGTGCACAGGTACTCGGCACGTTGTTTCGCCAAAAGTGTGTGAAATATGTCAAATGACCAAAATAAACAACAACAACAACAACAACAACAACAAAAACAACATTTTTAGATTTTTTATTGATTGTTGTAATTCGTCTTTATTTTCGCGGCATTAAAACTAAAATATGCTTCCAAAGGAACATAACTTTAATTACCTGACATAGCTGACAGCCGTGCGGGATTTATTGATTGTTTTTGGGTTCAATCACACATCAACCCTCGTGGGTCATGTTGTGTCTTCTCCCAGATAAAGTATGAATAGAGACAGAAGAGATAGTAGAGGAAAAGAAAGTGAGGGAGAGGAGAAAGAGGAAAATGAATGGAAGTGTAGAAACTAGAAGAAGTGACAATGTCTTTTGGCAAACAGACCCATGTGATATGCTGCAGACTGCCGTCTGATCAGGCTCCACACTATTTGCTTAAATTCTTGATTAAACGAAAGAGTGTAAATATCAGTATAAGTCTCAAGTCGTGTCTAGTGAGTAGCCGGATGCGGGCTCGAAACCTGTTGCGGTCGGCAGCATTCTTTCATGACACTGACCATGAAACCTTCCGGCCCCGCCCATCGGGGCTTGAAGAAATAGACTAGGCTGCATAATGCTTCCACGCAGAGCTGAAACCGGCTGAACATGAGAACTTGTTAACCGCTTAGATGTTATAAGCCTGTCCAGGAAAAGTGGTGCGAGTCGGACCGTCCATGCATATAAACCCTATTGGTTTCATTGAGCGGCATGGCTTGAGAAGTCATTTCCGCATCTCAATATCTCGGTAAAAGTCTCACAAAATTGAAAGCAACCTCTCCAGAGTTACCTTTTCAGTGTTGACGGCGACGTAAAACCTCAATTTAAATAAACAAATCATGAAATCTTTCCTACGGTCATTCTCTCCCTTCCGCTGTTTCAAGAAGGGCAGTTGGCAGCTTCAGGTGAAAGTATGTACACTGTACTGGTTAATCGCTTACGTAGAAGCCTGTCCCGGAAAAGTGTGAAAAATGACCTAAATTGCGTTGCATCGGCCATTGAACTCGAACACCAACAAACAAACAAAATCAAGTCAGGCCTATCTACTGTCAACAAGTATAGGTGCTGTCAATTTGACCCTGTTAAGATGCCAAGAAAAAAATACTTCACCTGAAAATGTCTACGGTTTAGGTCGTCTGCTTCCCATTATTGCCAACTTTAAACATATTTCATATGTATAAGCAAACAATGTGGATCCTGATCAAACTGCCCCTTGAGGAGCTGTCTGATCTGGGTCCACATTGTTTGCAACAATGACTTTAACAGTATACACCCAACAGACAGCAAAGCAGGCGACAATTGTTGCTGGCATCTTTGGTATCGTTTACGGGATACAGACGAAATAAACCGCGGCCCCCCCGCCCATCGGAGCTTGAAGGAAAAGATGGGCTGCATGATGCTTCCACGCAGAGCTGAAACCGACCCGCACACGAGTACTGGTAAACCGTTTAGAGGATCTAAGCCTGCCTCGGCAAAGCGGTGCGCGTCGGACCGTCCATGCTTATAAACCCTATTGGTTTCATTGGGCGGCAGAGCTTGAGATGTCATTTCATCTCAATGTCGGGTAAAAGTCCCACAAAATTGGACGTCTCCAAAATGACCTTTATAGTGTTGACGGGGACGTTAAACCCCAAATCAAACAAACACAAACGAAATAAACCGTAGCCCGTTGGCGGGCCTTTCCGGCTATCGAACATAAACGCGTAAGCTATATATAGACTGGAACACAATACTGAATATTTTGTTCTTATAATATTACGTTTTAACGAGTAGCCACAATCTACGCTATGGAGGATAGCTACCAACCGCTTGCTATCAGTCTATCGGATAACCAATACAATGCAGTATGCTACAGTATGCTAATACTGTATAACAAAGGTCTAAAGGGTACTGCAAGCATTCAAACAGATGACCTTGTTCCCCTAGCTAGAAGGTGTAGAAATCACCATTCAATGGCGTTCAAGAAATGACATTCACAAAAATCAATTCTTCCCTCGGGCCATTAGAGAGTGGAATGCCCTTCCCGAAAATGTCCACGGCTCAAAGTGGTGGGGATAGTGAGCTAAGTTTACCTCTGTCGTGAAAATGCTAGAGACTAGCTTCCTGTATCAGGGGTCCTTTATATAGTGTATGAAGATCCATTAGTCTTTGTACTGACAGCAATATTTACCGTTTCTCTGTACATGCGTGTTTAGTCAAGTTATCAAAATAGGATATATCAAGGCTAAAACTACGTCTCCAACCCAATCAGCAGGAAACATGCAGGTAGTGATAATCGCAGCTGATCGTACATAGAAAAAAAACGAAGCTAGCAGCTAATCGTACAGTCGCCAACAGGATAGGCCCTGAACAAAGAGGTTATTATTTTGAGGGTAGGAATATAGAACTAGCAAACGGGTATTGAGATATGCTGGTTTATAACCGTATTTGGCTTTCGCTAATTTAATACATGTGTAAACTGACCACATGGCAGACAAAATGTAAAATAGTAACGATCACCGCAACCGAGGATGAGATGCAGCATCAGAATCGTTTTCTTGTGAAGAACAGGGCGCATTATGATTGCAAATCGAAGCACATTTGAAAAGAAACGCTTCTTACCTTCCAAAACGTGTTCGATTAAAGTGTCATTAATGAATTTTATTGATTTTTTTTGTGTGTGTTATTTATAAATATCATGTAAAGCAGCTAACGATTTTTGGGCGTACAGAAGCAGCAGCTTCCGATTTCAGATACTGTACGATGGCCAACTGTGTTTATGGCTGCTTGTCCACACCTCTTGGCTTGGCTTGCACAATGGAGTGTAGCCCCGGCACCAACGACAAGGTGAGTGTGGCCCGTTTACTTCACGGGATGTAAAAAAAAGTCGGTCTGTGATAGGCTTTTAAGGTAACCGGGCACTATAAGCACATAGGAGCTACCCCTAGTCTGGCCCTAGAACATGCCCAGAATTAGGTGTCCCACTTTATATAGAGGATCTTACATGAGTGGTCATGTATTATTGAATTTATTAAACGAGTTGAGGAAAAGAGATAAAATGCGAGGCTTTGCCGAGTATTTTATCCCTTTTCCTCAACGAGTTTAATAAATGTTGACATAGAGGATCTTACATGAGTGGTCATGTATTATTGAATTTATTAAACGAGTTGAGGAAAAGAGATAAAACGCGAGGCTTTGCCGAGCATTTTATCACTTTTCCTCAACGAGTTTAATAAATTCAATAATACATGAGCACGAATGTAAGATTCTATTTATCATATGACATTTAGGCGCAGTTTGTTCAAGATTGTTTTACAAAAATATCAATTTTCCACCATTAGTACACGCGACGTCGTTAAGGACGTCGTACATGTAACGTTACGGGACGTATCTAGCTAATTTGCATATTTAATCCACTAGTGGGTTATCGAAAATATTACATGGCGTTATTACACTCTCAGACGCGACGTCATATGATAAAAAAGGCTATCCCATGGACTGATACGATACAGCGGGGCCGATGCATCACACTCGCCTCAGGCACGATGCAATAACAAAGTTACAGAAATTTCGATAGGCAGTCCGAAAAATAGTAGGCTGCAAATCGCGGCTATATATAGAACGTGGTCAATTCCGACCTGCATATCGAATTCAATCGCCAGTGCCAGTCAGAATGTCTGACCGTGAGGCCAAAGTTCCGCAAAGCTAACCTTGACATATTCGGCGTTGGCTCATCTAGCTGTTGCCGACGTCACTGGTAGACTGTTCCGTAAATCAAACGGTCCTTTTTTATAGCCAAACGTTAACGCATCTTGGCCTGAATAATGAAGTGGGGTTTCAGCACCAACGACCCGAATTCTGCAAGGGGGTGTAAAAACTCGCACTTTCCATTAGATTTTGTAGTTCACCTCATTTTAATTTTTCATTACGCATGAAACAAACCCATTATCAATATTAATTATTATATAATTTGTATGATATTTATGCCGTTTTTACCGGGCCTCCGTAGCCTAGTGGATAAGAGCGCTAATCATAAGGTATCTCATCGCTATGGTTCGAGCCTCGCTCGGGTCACATGTGAGGCGCCAAGTCCTGCAACGGAAGGTCACTTGTTTTTTTTTCGGGTACCCCGGTTTTCGAACACCTTTGATTAACGACCGGCTCGATATGAGTAAAATAATCTTGAAAGGGCCGTAACACCCACCCCCACCCCCACCCCCCACCCCCCACCCCCACCGCAAAAAAAGCCGTTTTAGCTATATGACACGAAAGACGAATAAAATATGTCATACATTTAACGAATCTTATATTCGACTAATTAAACGATTCTACAAGAATCGTGTACTTACGTTAAGATTTTTTGTTTGAATTGAAGTTTAACGTCCCCGTCAGTACTATTTAGGTCATTTTGGAGACGCTTCCAATTTTGTGGGACTTTTATCCGAAATTGAGATGAAATGACATCTCAGGCACTGCCGCCTAATGAAACCAAAAGGCTAACATCCACTGGAGGGTCTGACTCACACGACTTTACCTTACCAGTACTGCATGCTTCAGCTCTGCGCGGAAGCACTATGCAGCCCAATCCATAGGTGCTTGAATCATAGAAATGAAAAAAAAAAAAAAAAAAAAAAAAAAATATTTTATTTTTTTTTTTCATGATTCAAGCCCCTATGCCCAATCTATTTTTCCAAGCCCTAATGGGCGGGGCGATACGTTTAGATTGACCGAAACATTGAAGAGACTGATGTCAGAGACAGCTCATTATGAGGATCAAGTGAAAGGTTTTGTGTTTAAGAGTTTAGGATAGACCTTGTATTCTTGCACACCAGACAAGGAAATCCGTGATTTTACCCTGGGATAGAAATTTATGTTCTGACCCTGTTGTTCCGACCCCAAATCGAATATAATCGCGTGTTTGATAAATGCACTGGTTGATTACGACCTCATGCGCGGCGTCGTCATGCGTGACGTCACTAAACATTCCTGTTGTGTCATCACAAAATGGCGTAACCCAAGTGACAGCAGCATTAGAAATTCGCAATAGAAATGGAAGGTTTGCAAGAAAAAGAATCCAATATGGGTGTGAGGGATGGATGGAAAAATCCGTCCCTCGATATCACTGTCCGGCATCACTCGGCAAGCCTCGTGATGCCGGACAGTGTCCCTCGGGACGGATTTTTCAATTCACCCCTCACACCCATATAAGATTCTTATAGTATTATGCGACCACTACCCATCCACCCGTTTGTTGTAGTTTTCCTTTTTTTTATTATTATTATTATTTATTTTATTTTTTTTCGTTTTTCTTTTAAATCTACACAAACGGTTAACGGTTTTTAGGATCCCTGCAGCTAACAGTACACTTGCCGTCTCCTTTTCAACGAGATGTTCACAGCCCGGCTTTACGTGGCTTGCCTGTGATTTTGAGGGATGGATTTTTTTCTGTCTGGGTTGAAAAGTTTGCGGGGAAGCAAAGTGTCATAATTTTGAATTTGGAAATTATGTGACTAACATCTTAATGCCGAGACTGATTTTTAGCAATCACTTGATTGTTATCTTTAAGCAATTTTCGAAACTATAATGTTTGACATTGAAAAGCTTGAAACTTTGATTCGACTGTGTTCCTTGGGACGAAAAATATGAAAATCAGCAAAAGTAATAAATTTTTGTAATCCAATCCATCATTTTGTCACCAGTAGATCTTAATTAAGACATCTTTATACGTTTTAACCTTTAAACCCTTAAAATGCCAATCACAACAATTGCCCTCTGCATTACCGTCTATTGGTTACTTCAAAAGGCATAGTTGATAACAGTGTGGACCCAGACCAGACTGTTCTTCTAGGAGCAGTCTGATCAGGGTCCACTCTGTTTGCCTGTATGCCAAAGTATTTTATAAAGTTTGCAAAACATTTGCAACAGACGACATAAACAGACGACATTTCAGGGTTAAGCTAAGATAAAAATCAAGCAAACATCATCGGCAAACGAAAGCAATCGCCCTTGTGAGAAGATCACCGCCCTTTGAGTATTGACATGTAATCATATTCTCCGAAAGGGGCCTCTGATAGCATCGCTAGTGACGGTTTGTACACAAAACTAGGTCTTACATGTACAGCAATGATCCTAAGTTTTTGGATAAACAAAAGTGCAGACCCAGATCAGACTGCTCCTGAAGGAGCAGTCTGATCGGGGTCTACACTGTTTGCCATTTCGTCTGTACTTTTGTGTACTCATTCAAATTTCTTAAAATTTTAGGAAAATTACAGCAAGTCCTCAAGGTGTCCGAATTTTTATGATTTTTACGATATCAGCAAAGTCACAAGACAAACTGTCTTCAGGATTTTTGACAAGATAAGACAATAACCAGCCCGCTCAGCTACACGGACTAGACACTTGAAACAACAGATCATCAGGAAAACACGCCTATAGAATTTAGACCTTCCACCCCACCCAATAATACAGTAGTATTCCTTATTTTTACGATCCCGGCCATTGGAGCTTAAAGAAATAGATGGGCTGCATAATGCTTCGGCGCAGAGCTGAAACCGACCGCGCACGAGAGTTGGTAAACCGCTTAGAGGATCTAAGCCTGCCCAGGCAAAGCGCTGCGAGTCTGATCGTCCATGCTAATAAACCTTATTGGTTTCGTTGGGCGACAGGGCTTGAGATGTCATTTCATCTCAGTGTCGGGTAAAGGTCCCACAAAATTGAAAGCAACGTCTCCAAAATGACCTATAAAGTGTTGTTTGGTTGGTTGATTTGATGTTTAACGTCCCCGTCAACACTGTAAAGGTCATTTTGGAGACGCTGCTTCCAATTTTGTGGGACTTTTACCCGACATTGAGATGAAATGACATCTCAAGCCCGACTATAAAGTGTTGAAGGGCGCGTTAAACCTCAAATCAATCAAACATATTTCTGCCCTAAAACAAAGATTGTGGGTCACTCGTTAGAACCGCCTCGCCGAGGCGGTTCTAACGAGGTCCAACAATCTATGTTTTGAGTTTGATTTGAGGTTTAACGTCCCCGTCAACACTGTAAAGGTCATTTTGGAGACGTTGCTTCCAATTTTGTGGGACTTTTACCCGATATTGAGATGAAATGACATCTCAAGCCCTGTCGCCCAATGTAACCAATAGGGTTTATTAGCATGGACGGTCCGACTCGCATCGCTTTGCCTGGGAAGGCTTAAATCCTCTAATTAAGGGGTTTACCAGTACTCGTGTGCGATCGATTTCAGCTCTGCGTGGAAGCATCATGCAGCCCATCTATTTCTTCAAGCTCCGATGGGCGGGGGCCTTAAGTCTACATGTATCGTAATGATCCTGAGTATTGGGACAGACAGGCCTATACAAACAGTCTACAGTACAGTAGTATTCATTAATTTTCTTATTTCTGCTCTAAAACAAAGATTGTGGGTACTCGTTAGAACCGCCTTGTCGAGGCGGTTCTAACGAGTTATCACAATCTATGTTTTGAGCAGAAATAAGAAAAACATCAGCTTTTTTTATCTGAAATCTTTCATTTTTGTGGTAAAATTTTAAATATATTTGATTAGGCGGGTTTTCCTAATGTATAGAAACTAGAAGTGTTGTGTACTATACAACCATCGAATACAAAGGTGGTGATCAGCTGATCAGACTGGGCAGGGGCCCAGGCTTATCTACACCTCTGTTATTTGCAAATGGTAACGCCAGACTTTCGGATGAGTCTTTAAACCGAGGTCGCGTCACCGATTAACCTTAGCTGTTAGGGGTAAAACCCACACACGCACCCAAACACATGAGTCGAGTCCATATTTTACCAATTACCCTCCTTAAACAGCACTCTGATGTCACAGCGACAAGACTGGTGTGGTTTAAAATAACCGTTACCCGGATTTCCTTTGCGGTTTAACTTTAGTGGTCACATGGACATTACCATTATAACTAAGATTCATTTTGAAACGTTGGGTTGATTGACAAACAATCGACCCAAAAAGTAAAGATGCCTAAGAAAACAACTATCAAAGACCATAGCAAAATCAATGGCCACAATTAGTAGCATCATCATAGGACTAAAGTACTCTTGCTACTGTCTAATCTGCTCTTGTCACAACAGAAAGATCTGTTGCAATAATACAACACCTCGAATAACAAGTTACAAAACACCTAGAATAGCACGTTGCAAATTTAAACCACCTCATAAAACAATAACTTAGTTAGGAAACATAAAAAAGCAGGAATAGTTTCGCAGCCAAAGCCGCGAAAGTAAAATAAAGCTAAACCCACTGCCAACATTAGAGCAGCCAGCAGCAAGACTTGTGAGCGTGTTGTTTGTTTGTTTAAGAAATAGATCAGCGCCAACTGTGATTTGTTGAGTAATAAATCACAGTTTGGAGGTCAGTTGTAAAGTAGATCAAATCATGAGCGCGTAGCGCGCGTGATTTGATCTACTTACAACTGACCGACAAACTGTGATTTACTACTCAACAAATCACAAACTAGAGCTGATCTATTTCGATTCTAACAGGCTGAAAATCGGTAATACTGCTGATGTTTCCTTCAAAATCTCACAACTTTTCGCCATTGTTAAAAGAAATTCCGCTAAAATTATCGACTGAAACACATGCATTTATATCCTTTTCTAACGTTTTCGATGCGAGAAAATGACGTTACACCGTCTAATGTCAAGGAAATCGACTAGTGACGTCATAAATTTGCAGTTTTTAATGACGTCACTCGTCACGCTCTTCCTTGCCGTGATTTGTGGAATAAAACACATTATTTTCCATGGCCTATTTAGGCGCACTGGGTTAGAATTGTTTGTTTGCTTGCTTGTTTGTTTGTTTCTTTGTTTGTTTAAGAAATAGATCAGCGCTAACAATTAGCGCTAACAACTGACCGACAAACTGTGATATTCTACTCAACAAATCGCAGACTAGAGCTGATCTATTTCGATTCTACAGAGGCCGAAAATCGGCAATAATGCTGTTGTTTCCTTCAAAATCTTACAACTTTTCGCCATTGTTAGAAGAAATCCCGCTAAAATTATCGACTGAAACAAATTCATGTATAGCCTTTTCTAACGTTTTCGATGCGAGAATATGACGTTACAAGGAAATCGACTAGTGACGTCATCAATTGGCAGTTTTTAATGACGTCACTCGTCACGCTCTGTCGTGATTTGTTGTAGAATAAAAAGTTATTTTACATTGCCTGTATAGGTGCGCTGTGTTAGAATTAGAGTTTTACGGCACAGTCAACAATATAACGGACGTATGAGTCGTTAGTTTAGTTAACCGGACCACATACTTGTACATGTGGGATTAACCAGTATATATGTCTCTTTTGAATCAGCGGGCGTAGAGAAGTACCACGAAAGAATAGTGCCGACGCGGCTAGCTTCGAACCCACAACTCCTTGATCACCAGTCAGATGCAATTCCGCACTCAGGGCCCCCCCCTCGTCTTGGAGGTGATGGGGAGCTGAGGTGGTTGTGTGTGCGTGTGGGTTTGAGGGATGGGTTGGCGCGGGTGACAAAATCTTTGTAATGGGTTCTGAAGCTGTTTAAAGCAATAAATGATACAATCAAAAAACATATAAATCAAATTCAATGCAAGTGTATCAATTAAGACTGAAAGACTGGGAGGAGGAAAACCACCAGTAAAACGGGAACGTGCATATCAAGTGAAACATTATTAGGCACCAATGCCAGTTTTAGGTTGGGACAGTCAATTGACCAGAGGACCAAACCTACAATAATGCAATTAAAGAGGGACGCGTAGCTTTGAACAGTGGTTGGACAAAGCAAACTATGCATGTGGGGATTCTGTTGTGCAACACATGTCAGGGGCGTAGCTACCTGTACGCAGATTCGCACTTGCGTACACATTACAAACGTAAAAATAGACGTAGAAGAAAATGAAGAACAAAAAAGGAAGAAGAAGAAGAAGAGCAAAAAGAAGAAAAAGAAGAAAAAAAGAAGAAAAAAGAAGCAGAGAGAAGAAGACGAAGAAGAAGAAGAAGAAGAAGAAGAAGAAGAAGAAGAAGAAGAAAAAGAAGAAACTGTTTGTGTCTAGGATATACGGAACACTATTTATTAGCTAGCATAGTTTCTTCCTTGCTACGGGGACCGCACTTACACGAAAGAATTTGCTCCAGGGAGCAAATTCTTCCCTGTAAGAGTGGTCCCCATTTGGTAAACGGAGTTATTATTTTTAGTATTTTCTTTGGTTTGCGTACAAATGATTTTTTCCAGCTACGTCTCTGCATGCTATATGTTGGACAAGTCCATTTGCCATATAAGGGGTGTAGGTTTTATTTTTTCGTTTTTATTCTATTTCGAATGGAAAATTTTGTTAGCAAATAGTGCAGGCCCTGATCAGACGCCGCGTTTTGCGGCGTCCGATCTGGGCCTGCACTCTTTGCCATTTTCCGCATGCAATGAGTTAATATGGTTAATAGGTTGTAATGTCCGCACTCATTGTCTACGCCATGGCTATAGACTTAGTTTAACACGGAAGTACCCCAATTACATTATAGTCATAATACAACAACAAGTATAAGCTTTCACAGAAAGAAAAAGATGCCCAGGGGCAGAGCTCTGGCACAGAATTGCTATCACATTTGTACAAGCCCATATTTGGTGTCATATTTGTACAGGCTGATACAAAATAGACATCTACAAACTCTCGACCACGATGAACCGCTATCTATCCTATAAGCTCCCCAGGAGCCTTCAGCTCTGGTGAGCTAAAAGTTAGCAACAATTTTTATTGAAGACCATATCAATATGCTAAGCAAGTAAACTGTTTTCTGCATCGTCATGAATTTTTGGACTTGTATAAAGGCTTAGATAGGACGGTTTCAATCAAATGGTCGCATACTTAACACGTCGCACTGGTTTGATGGGGTCCACAAGTACCAAATAAGGATGGAAACGCACACGGTCTAGTAATATCACTAAGTGCCACACTGGCAATAAGAATTTTGTCAAAGGTAGATAATTGTATAAAACATATTTCTGGGATATAGTTCTAGACACTCCAGTTAATACGTGCTAACGTAGACCAAGCGTTTTGTAAAAGCTATACTTGTATCATGTTTACATTCAAAAAGAGTGGCCTTCCTGTTTTTAGCTCACCGTCACGTAGTGACGAGGTGAGCTTTTGGGATCACTTTTCGTCCGTCGTCCGTCGTGCGTCCGTCCGTCCGTCCGTGCGTCCGTCCGTAAACAATTTCTTTAAACGACATCTCCTCCTAAACCACTGATCGGATTTTGACCAAACTTCACAGGAATGATCCTTAGGTGGTCCTCTTTCAAAGTTGTTCAAATGGTTCAGATCCGTTGCACATCTAGGTCATAGGAGCCAAAAAATAGTTTTTTTTTAACAAAAACTTAAAAAATCTTCTTCTCTGAAACCACAAGGCCCAGGTCTTTGATATTTGGTATGAAGCTTCATCTAGTGGACCCCTACCAAGATTGTTCAAATTATAGTGCTGGGGCCAAAAATGCCCCCGCTCTGGGGCCCTTTGGTTTTTACATGGGCTTATATAGGGAAGATCTTTAAAAATCTTCTTCTCTGAAACGGCAAGGCCCAGGTCTTTGATATTTGGTATGAAGCTTCATCTAGTGGACCCCTACCAAGATTGTTCAAACTATAGTGCTGGTGCCAAAAATGCCCCCGCCCCGGGGCCCTTTGGTTTTTACATGGGCTTATATAGGGAAGATCTTTAAAAATCTTCTTCTCTGAAACGGCAAGGCCCAGGTCTTTGATATTTGGTATGAAGCTTCATCTAGTGGACCTCTACCAAGATTGTTCAAATTATAGTGCTGGGGCCAAAAATGCCCCCGCCCCGGGGCCCTGTGGTTTTACATGGGCTTATATAGGGAAAATCTTTAAAAATTTTCTTCTCTGAAACCGTAAGGCCCGTGTTTTTGATATTTGGTTTGAAGCTTCACCCCACAAGGCCCAGGTCCACTCCTGCCCCTCGTCCCCCTACCCTAACCCCCCGCTGTCGCCACAGGGCCTTTTGGTTCTACATGGGCTTATATAGGGAAAATTTTGAAAAATCTTCTTCTCTGAAACTGCACGGCCCAGGTCTTTGATATTTGGTATGAAGCTTCATCTTGTGGATCTCTACCAAGATTGTTCAAATTATAGCCCAGGGGCCAAAAATGCCCCCGCTCCGGGGCCCTTTGGTATTACATAGACTTATATAGGGAAATTCTTGAATAATCTTCTTCTCTGAAACCACAAGGCTAGACCTTTGATATTTGGTATGAAGCTTCAGCTAGTCGTCCTCTACCAAGATTGTTCAAATAATAGCCCTGAGACAAAAAATGCCCCCGCCTGGTGGCCGTTTGGTTTTACATAAACTTATATGGGGAAATCTTTAAAAATCTTCTTCTGTGAAACCACAAGGCCTAGGTCTTTGATAATTGGTGTGAAATTTCATCTAGTGGACCTTTATCAAGATTGTTAAAAAATAGCCCTGGGGGCCAAAAATGCCCCCGCCCTGAGACCCCTTGGTTTTACATAGACTTATATAGGGAAATGTTTAAAATTCTTCTTCATCTAGTAGAACCAAGATTGTTCAAATGATAGCCCCCGCCCCGGGGCCCTTTTACATAGACTTATATATAGAGATAATCTTTGAAAATCTTCTCTGAAACAGCAAGGCCCAGGGCTTTGATATTTGGTGTGAAGCTTCATCTAGTGGACCTCTATCAAGATTGTTTAAATTATGGCCCTGAGGCCAAAATGCCCCCGCCCTGGGGCCATTTGGTTTTACATAGGCTAATGTATGGATTATCTTTTAAAAATCTTCTTCTCTGAAACCCCAAGGCCCAGGTCTTTGGTGTATTGCTTCATCTAGTGGACCTTTGCCAAGATTGTTCAAATTATAGCCTTTGTTGATATTTGGTATGAAGCTTCACCTTTTTAGACCTCCCTCAACATTATGCACTTTGTAGCCCTGGGGTCAATAATGTCCCTCCCCGAGGCCCACTTGTTACTCTATCATATGGATCAGGTGAGCAATCCAGGGCCATCATGGCCCTCTTGTTGTTTGTTTGATTTGATGTTTAACGTCCCCGTCAACACTATATAGGTCATTTTGGAGATGTTGCTTCCAATTTTGAGGGACTTTTACCCGACATTGCGATGAAATGACTTCTCAAGCCCTGTCGCCCAATGAAACCAATAGGGTTTATAAGCATGGACTCACACCGCTTTGCCTGGGCAGGCTTATTAGATCCTCTAATGAGTTTACCAGTACTTTTGTGAGGTTGGATTCAGCTCTGCGTGTAAGCATCATGCAGCCCATTTGTTTCTTAAAGCCCCAATGGGCGGGGGCCGTGGCCTTCCCGTTGCCCTAAAATACAAATATTGGTTTTGTATTACTTTGCAGGGCAAAAAGTCTATCCCCAAAAATAAATGACCTTAAAATCTAATGCTTTTATTTGTTTATTTGACTGATTTGAGGATTAACGTCCCCGTCAACACTGTATAGATCATTTTGGAGACGTTGCTTCCAATTTTGTGTGACTTTTACCCGACATTGAGATGAAATGACCTCTCAAGCCCTGTCCCTCAATGAAACCAATAGGGTTTATAAGCATGGGCGGTTCGACTCGCACCGCTTTGCCTGGGCAGGCTTAGATACTCTAGGCGGTTTACCAGTACTCGTGCGCGGCCGGTTTCAGCTCTGCGTGGAAGCATCAAGCAGCCCATCTATTTCTTCAAGCCCCTATGGGCGGGGGCTGTTAGCATCTTATGCATTTCATAACATTTTGTAACAACAGCATGGTCGAAGAGCTGTACGTATACTTATATATGCCGAACAAATTTTAAATGGATAAACAGCGAAATGGTGAATGAAATATCCAGTCACGTATTTTGTGTTTTTACGGAGAATTTATATTTTAAAAAAAATTGTTAGTTTTTGTGACAGACTTTCTTACTGATGTCAAGGACGACGCCCCAAAACATCTGACAAAGCTATGCGGTACTTTCGATTGGGCGTAGAAGGGACGACATAGTGGCGTATATTATATATTTCCTGTATTTGTTCAGTTTTATTGTGGTCAAACAAATCGCTTTTTATTTTCTTGCTACAAAGAAAATACATTAAAGTCTATATGAAGTTTAGATCTATTTGCAAACATGATGCACCGTTGTAACCGCACTTCTGAAATTAAAATCTTATCATGTTCTTTAATATTGTAACCACTCTTGGTTGACATTATAAAGCTATTAATATAATCGCGTACAAGAACATATTTTTGTGGCTACTGAAACTGAATGAGGTTATTTAGGTAGGCCTAATTATTTGGTAGTAAAATAGTATCTGAATTGAAATACGAGTACCAATATTAAGATAAATAAAGGCTTTGTGTCCTTAAATTATTATACATTACAGTTTTATATCTTCACAAATTACAGTATAAAAAAATGATTGTTTGAAATTGATCAAAACGCTTTTTTATGAAATGTAGCCATGAGCAGGTCGCTTGTACTGTTGACTAGAATACAATAGTCAGCGTCACCACGGCCCATCGGGGCTTGAAGAAATAGATGGGCTGCATGATGCTTCCACGCAGAGCTAAAACAGACCGCACACGAGTACTGGTAAACCGCTTAGAGGATCTAAGCCTGCCCCGGCAAAGCGGTGCGAGTCGGACCGCCCATGCTTATAAACCCTATTGGTTTCTTCGGGCGACAGGGCTTGAGATGTCATTTCAGCCCATCTCATTGTCGGGTAAAAGTCCCACAGAATTGGAAGCAACATCTCCAAAATGACCTTTGCAGTGTTGACGGGGACGTAAAACCTCAAATCCAACAACAATCTCCAAACTGACCTCAAAACAAACAAACAAACAGCTTCACCAGGATAACAATTTATCATATGACGTCGCGTCCGAGAACCTAATACTACGAACGTACGCTGTATGTCTAATAACGATACCACCTTTGAAAGTCTGGGCTGCTCAGTTTTGCTCTTAAACAAATTTAAGATCTTGGCAGAATTTCGTTTACTTTGATACAACTGACTCTATCTAACAGTTTAATGAATGGAATATTCCGAAAATCGTAACGTGATAGCTTGGCCTAGATTAAGATATTGTAATTGTTTTCCTTTCATTAAGTGAGCAACCTGGCATTCTTATACTATTTCATTTAACCCTTAAATACCACTATTTGAGCAAACTGTGTAGTCCCTGTGCAACCAGCTTAGCAGACTCCACATGCCACCGCGTCTGATCTGGGTATTCGGTGTTTGCCAAACCTAGCACACGATTCCTGTCCAGACTGTATAAATAGCTCTGACCTGCATGTAAAATCGATAGAAATATTATTCTAATGCACTTACGTATGTAACGCGACGTCTGATTGGATAACGTCAAAAATTTGCGACAGTATATTCCACGATATACTGTCGGAAATCCGACGTCACCACGTAACGTCGCTTTTCATTGGCTGGCATTTGGTTTTACGCAGCTCACTGCGCTTGCCGCCTTTTGCAAAATAGTACAAATTTTAGCTTAACAACCGAAAAAGTGCATTAGAATGGGGATAACTGTATTGAAAATTGTCATTTGGGGAGGTAAATCGTCGGTTTTACGGTCGCAAATTACGTTTTACGGCTCCGCTAGCGCGTCGCCGTAAAACGAAATTTCCGACCGTAAAACCTCCGATTTACCTCCCCAAATGACAATTTTCAGTACAGTTATCCCCTAAATAATCGTAATATGGGTGTTCCCAAATCAGTGATGGTCACGTGGATCGGATTTTGTCATTTAGTAAATTAGGGTCGATTGACCCAATAAAAACCAGACAGCTTTATGAAATATGGATAATCAAATGGCTTGCAGAAAAGATTTGCCCGAAAAATCAAAAGTCAAAATACGAGTAAATCAATTCGAGCTAGCTTTAGGCTTTGAAATGCAAATTCTTTTGAACTTCTTCGACAATGAATTCCGATTCACAAACATAATCTTCCAAACGTTGTTATTTCTCTCTCCAGTGGGTGGTATTAATCCATATATGCCAAGCGGCCTTTTTTGGTACTTTGGCAAACATTGTACACCCAGATCAGAACGCGGCGTCTGATCTGGATAATCACTGTTTGGTCAAGTTTTCATGTTACTTCAAACAAGACAAGCGTGACACCCCTATAATTGGAAATGAACCACTCCAAACTTACAAGGTGGGGGAGATTCCATTGTCATATATGGGTTAATTTACGACGAATATAAGATCCTCCATATGCAGTAAAATTCCGCTTTCAAGACCCCCTAAAAGTAAGACTAATTCTGCTTTAAAAAGCTTATTTAGAAGGGTGCAGTTATTCTTTCTTCGAATTTCCTGCACACAATGTCCTCTGGTCAGGGACCACCTTTGGAACTGTTCAAAAGTGGTCTTAAAGACCACTTTTGAACAGTCCCAAAGGTGGTCTTAATATAGGAATTTTACTGTATTCCATAGCAGCTATCAGATCATCAGAGTCAGAAGATGAAGCAGGCCAACAGAAGAAAGAAAAACCAAATAAGCTTGTTGGAATGTGTGTTATTGCCCTATTAAAAATTAATGAACACGTAATGATAAAATCAAGTACATGTATTTTTCATGGTTTAGGATATTAACAAAAATGTGATTTTCTTTTGATCAATCATCGAAAACAAATTACAGAATAATACTTCACAAGAAATGACAAAGTCAAATTATTACACAGACAGATTTTCTTAAAACTTGTTTTCCCTGTTTTATAAAACTTGAACAAACTTGGACATGTAGCTGTATCCCTGTAGAGTCAAACCGAACTAGATCTGAACTATGGAAATATGTTCTAGATACAGATACTTGGGGTCATTAGCGCTTTCTTGCAGTTAGTACAGCGGATGGTCCAACACTGATCTTTTGGATTTTTTCTCTTTATTTTTGCATTTAAACGTACTTGAACAACACCTTAATCCATACAAATGGTTGTGTCACGTCTAGAAAATCGTTTGAAAATAATGATATTTTATGGATAGGATAAAATTACGTACGAATATCACGCTAAAATGCAAAAATAGAGAGAAAAAAATCCAAGAGATCAGTTTTGGACCATCCGCTCTACTAGCCGTAAGAAAGCTCTACTGACCCCAAGTATCTGTGGTTTTAGACGGTTAGTTCGAGCAACTGAGGGTCAGTCAAAACGCCGTGTTAGGGAGCATGATTTGGGATACTTTAGGCATATCTTTTGATATCCCGCTGAACACGACAACCCCTACCTTTTCAAACAGTGTCGATCCAGATCAGATAGCTACTGAAGAAGCCGTCTGATCAGTTTCTACACTCTTTTGACATTCTGTGACTAGAGCAAGTGCATTACATCTTACATCAAGTAATTTGACTGGTTGGCAGTCAGAAATGGGTGTGGCTAAACTAATTTATTCAACAGGAACAGAGTTTAAATAAATGTATGTTGTGCGCGCTCACTAGAATCACCTCATCGCTTTCCAAAGTCTGGTAGTGAAAACAAATGCAGTAAAATTCCTATATTAAGACCACCTTTGGGATTGTTCACAAGTGGTCTTTAAGACCACTTTTGAACAGTCCCAATGGTGGTGAATGACCTGAGAACACTGTATGCAGAAAACACAACGAAAGAATAACTGTAACCTACTAAATAAGTTTTTTAAAGCAGAATTAGTCTTAATTTTCGGTTGCCTTAATAGCGGAATTTTACTGTAAATCATTTACTGAATCCTGTTACCTTAATATATGTCGCGTCGAGAGAAAACAGAACTTCGAGCGCGTGCGCTCAGTGTAGATAATTCCCTTTCTGTTCTGTCCTGGATCCCCAGTATATTGCACTGCGGAATGAGTCCGTGTTTCAATCTGCCATGTTCAACGCAGTCGGAACATTTTCGCTATCCGTTTGCGAATTTTGTATTTCTCACACAAAGCGACAGCAGGCGAGCTGGGAAGCGCTAGGAGAAGGGAACACTGAAGAGAAAGGGGGTAAATTTTGACAAGGATGTGCATCGAATTTTTTGTAAGAAGCTGTTCATCTAAGAGCTATGCGCACCATGCGGAATTCGGACCACACTCACCTTGTCGTTGGTGCAGGGGTAAACTGTATTGTGCTTGCCAAGCGGTGATATAGGAAGAGCCATTTAATTAGTGACGCCAGCAAAGCACAGATGAAGCGGACGAGCATCGGATGCTAGCCTAAACTTTGCCGGAACTCTGGCCTTTGGCACTGTTCGCAGGTCGGAACTGACCACGTTCCAAAGCCGCGATTTGCAGTATACTGATTTTCGGACCGCCTGTCGAAATTTCTGTAACTTACCAGTAGCGAATCTCAGAGGCCGGCGTATGTAGATTTAAAAACATTTTTCTCGAGAAAAAAATCGACGGGACTATAATTCAAAGATGAAAATGCCTGTCGAGTCAGAATTTCATGCTCTTGACACAACCTGTTTGATAAAATTCACCTTTGAAAAATAGACAGATATGAAACTTTGTGTACATTTCTTTCCGATGAAATACCACACAAACACCATTCTCAGCAAAACGTGTGTATAAAAATGCGGTAAACTTGAGAAAAATCTGGGTCGTTTCAGTGGGTTCAGAAAAGACAAAAATTAATATATTTAGCGATAAACTGGAAATTTTTCACCATAATCATTAAATCGGAAATTGAATAATCTGCAACTGAGTTAAATTTCAGGAAAATCTATTTCTGACCATTTTTTTATTCCAAAAAAACTGAACTACTTCCGGTCATTGAACAGGAACAAAAGCCAGCCAACATGGCTGTAAACACAGGAAAATAACGAGACGAAAAGACTAACCCTGTAGTATTTATCCAGCTATACCGATTTGTTTACCGTGCCCGCCTGCAGTTCATCAGGTTTTGCCAGTAAATCCGAACTCCCGATGTTTACTTTATTTTTCCATTTGTGTCAAAAATAGCCTCGAAGAGTCTGCCAATATACGCATCTTCCATGTCATAATAGGTATATTGCCAACAACAACAACAAAAACATATGACGTATACATTTGTACTGACGTCATATACGAAAAACCAATACTAACTTATTTGCCCATCTACTAATCAAGATCAAATAACAATGTAGACTAACAATGTAGACAGAATGAGCACCTTACTCTCTTAATTGCCAGTTCACGCGCAGCCTAAGTTTCAACTAGTCCCATCCACCTCGAGAGACATATAACCTTAAATTTCCATCACGTTTGCTCAACGATGCTTAATTCTAGTTGCCACTACTGCTCAATCATGAGAGAGAGAGAGAGAGACAGAGAGAGAGAGAGAGAGAGAGAGAGAGAGAGAGAGAGAGCGAGAGAGAGAGAGAGAGAGAGAGAGAGAGAGAGAGAGAAAGTTTGTTTGATTTGAGGTTTAACGTCCCCGTCAACACTGTAAAGGTCATTCTGAGGACGTTGCTTCCAATTTTGTGGGACTTTTATCCGGCATTGAGGTGAAATGACATCTCAAGCCCTGCCGCCCAATAAAACCATTAGGGTAAATAAGCATGTAAGGGCCGACTCTCACCGCTTTGCCTGGGAAGGCTTAGATCCTCTCAGCGGTTTATCAGTAATCATGTGCGGGTCGGTTTCAGCTCTGCGTGGAAGCAACATGCAGCCCATCTATTTCTTCAAGCCCCGATGGGCGGGGGCAGAGAGAGAGAGAGAGAGAGAGAGAGAGAGAGAGAGAGAGAGAGAGAGAGAGAGAGAGAGAGAGAGAGAGAGGATAGCAAGCCAACAAATCATGTTGGGACATCACTGTCGACCCAACATTGGCCCGCTGTAGCATAGCATGTCGGGACATCACTGTCGGACCGACGTCGGCCCGCTTTTGTGTGTGTGTGCGAGAGAGAGAGAGAGAGAGAGAGAGAGAGAGAGAGAGAGAGAGAGAGAGAATAATTTGATTGCACTCTGACGTAAATAAAATGAAATAAAAAGAAAAAAAATCCGCTCAACCGAGCCAGCAAAGCGTGCCGGGCCAACGTCTGGCCGACAGCGATACGACCTCTTAACGCTGGGCTAACTTACGTCGTATTGCTGTCGGTCCGACGTTGGCCTGTTTGTACTAGCCGGGCACTATCCGCAAGATAAAACCTGGGTCTCAAAGTAGAACCACAAAAGGCGCGCGGTGGAGGATGCTCCTAGAAAACCAACCGAAAGTGAATAATTTATTTTCATTCGCAGTTTTTATTATTATTATTATTATTAT
Source organism: Lucinisca nassula (assembly GCA_963580285.1). Lineage (NCBI taxonomy): Eukaryota > Metazoa > Mollusca > Bivalvia > Lucinida > Lucinidae > Lucinisca > Lucinisca nassula. The sequence goes on along the minus strand of OY757022.1, from coordinate 128,925,129 downwards.
TTTTTTTTTTACCATCCCTATTAGTTTTTTGTGTGTGTTCGTGATGGGGTAATTTATCGGGCTTTCATGCCCAGTGTCAAAACAATTGTATGATCATAGGCGGTTTATCCTTTTCAGGCAGGTAATCTTTGAAAGACGGCAGCCGCCTCACCTTGAAATTAATGAATGTCATGTCATAATCTAACCCCCGTCTGAGTAGGCCTATCGGCTGAGAAAAAAAAGTCCTGAGCGAGGATTTAGACTGTTTCGTCCTGTATTTGTTTATTTTGTTTGTTTGAGTTGAGGTTTAACGTCCCCGTCAGCACTGTAAAGGTCATTTTGGAGTGTTTACTTCCATTTTTGTGGGACTTTTACCCGACATTGAGGTGAAATGACATCTCAAGCCCTGTCGCCCAATGAAACCAATAGGGTTTAATAGCATGGACGGTCCGTCTCGCACCGCGGTTCCTGGACAGGCTTACTGAGATCCTCTAAGCGGTTTACATGTACTAGTGTGCGGGCCGGATTCAGCTCTGCGTGGAAGCATCATGCAGCCCATATATTTCTTCAAGCCCCGATGGGCGAGACCTCCTGTATTTGTTTAACGTCCACGTCAACACTGCATGTGTAGGTCATTATAGAGACGTTCCTTCCAATTTTGTGGGACGTTTACCCGACATTGAGATGAAATAGGCAAGCGTTAAGACGTCGCATCGTTGTCGGCCCGACGTTGTCCTGTATTTGTTTAACGTCCCCATCAACACTGCATGTGTGGGTCGTTTTAGAGACGTTGCTTCCAATTTTGTGGGACTTTTACCCGGCATTGAGATGAAATGAAATGAAATGGGCAAGCTTACATCCTCTTAGCGGTTTACCAGTACTCGTGTGCGGTCGGTTTCAGCTCTGCGCGGAAGCATCAAGCAGCCCATCTATTTCTCCAAGCCCCAATGGGCGAGGGTCGGGCCTTTACTGAGCTGTTATAAATCTAAGGTTTCTACAGAGTCTACTGTTCACACATACGAATGCAAACAGTGTAGATCCAGACAAGAAGCCGCAAAATAAGTTATCTCAACCATAACGATTGTCATTCTATTATTGATTTACATATACAAAAACCCGATGAGTGAGCAAAAACAGACCTATATAATTTTGACATCCCACCCCAGGTACCCGCTTGTCCAGCGGGCTCACATCGTTTACGCAACGTCGTATCAACGTCGATGCAACAGCATGGTGTTGCATGGACGTTTAAAAGTCATTTGCCACCCCCCCCCCCCCCCCCCCCCCCCCCAAAGCGGTTTTACACCAGCACAAAAGTTCGGTCGGTTGTTTCAGTTCGGCGCAGAAGCTCATGCAGCCCAATCCAATTTTCTCCAAGCTATGATGGAAGTCGGTGTCATTTTCTGAAGGCTCGAACATATAGCAGTCACCACTCACAGGCTGCAGTATTTAAATGGAATACCGACAGATACAATGCCGTCAGATAGACTTTTAGAGAGAGAGAGAGAGAGAGAGAGAGAGAGAGAGAGAGAGAGAGAGAGAGAGAGAGAGAGAATCCTACCAGTGATGCGTTTTGCATAGGATTAACATGGATCTGGTGAATGATTATCTAAGGATGTGACACCAGTAAAAATTCTGATTCTGATCTACGTGTTCACAAACGGCTTCTGTCTATCTATCTATCTTCTTATACGGAGTCGGTCATATTTGACCATTACCTCAGTTGCCGTATCAAAGTGTGAAACTGCTTAACTTACCGACAAAAATAAAGCTATCCAGAGGCAGTTAGTTTAGTTGTGGCCTAACAACCAAGGTTCATAACGTATTTTGACAAAACACGCCTTCTTTCAGCGTTTAAATTTTGAAATACTTTTCCACGGGGGTAATACCATTTTCTATACTGTGCTGTCGACCGAGCCGGTACTGTGTAAAGCTGCTGTCGACCGAGAAATACGGTTTTCGACCGAGCTGTACGGATGTCGACAGAGGAGGGTCTTCGATTTTAATGCACTTGGAGAGGCGAAAACGTTAGTTTAAACATTTAAAAACGATGTCGGTGTTTTAAAGAGGCAAGCTGTTAATTGTCTGTTCACTTATTGAGAGTCGTGAGTCTGAAAAACACTATAAAATACTGGTTCTTTCGAAAAAAATCAGTTTTCACAAAATATCATTAATCTTATGCTTTATGAAAAGTAGGAAAGCAATAAAACACCATATATATTTTATCTACCATTTACGCTTCAACAACAACGTGGGTTTGACATAATTCATGCACTCTGGGAGTTTTTATAGACCTTTGAAAAATGCCGGGATACGGTTGTCGATTATTAGAAATACGACCGTCGATGGGATCCTAGTCTTATTGATACGGCTGTCGACGCAATATAAAAACTACATTTCATGTACTGCTGTTAAAATACATGATTGGTTTGGTCGCCATGAGGCGGGCAAACCGGGTCTAATGACCAGATTGTAACTGTTCCATGGAGGGGCACGTGACGCGATCAACCAATCAGCTTTAACGATGATGCAATACTATACTCCAACAAGTATAGCTTTTACAATAAGCTAGGTCTACGTTTAGCACATATTAAATGTGAATCCCAGAAAAGTGTTTTATACAATTAACTGTCTTTGGCAATATTCTAATTTGCCATCCTGCCGACTGAAGTATAATGTCTAAAAATGCTGTAATATTGTCAAGAAGTACTTTTTCATCTCTAAAAAGGCACATGTATGCTTGTGACATCTTTCAAATTGAATGCTTGAAAATGAAAACTGTTGGAGAAGTTAGACTTTATAGAAGACTAATTGAAGATTATACCTAAAAGTTTGCTAACGGCGAAGTAATTTTTTTTTAGCTCACCAAAGCCGAAGGCTGCTGAGTAGCTTATAGGATAAGCAATGGTCCGTCGTGATCGAGAGTTTGTAGATGTATATCTCTTGTATTAGCCTGTACAATATGACAGCAAATATAGGCTTGTAGAAATGTAACAGCAATTCTGCGCCAGAGCTCCGTCCGCCGGCCTCTTTTTGTGTGAAAGCTTAACACTTGCTATAGGCTGGTCTTTTCTTCTTGTGAAAGCTTATACTTGTTGTGTTACATACGAATGGAAAGGTCAACCTGCACTGTGGGTAACTAATGGATGTACTTCCGTGTCAAACTCAATCTCTATAATGTCTACGCCCATGGGCGTAGACAATTACAGGAAACAGCCTGTCTGAATAGCGAAACAGACCGAAAAGCAAGCGTTTCAACGCCAACAATAAATATCTTAAGGGAAATCGATACACCTGGCAGGTGTGGCTGTTAGTCTACCATTTTTACCGTATTTCGAAACACACCTATACAAATACATTGTCATTTTTTGGCCAAAGAAAAATATTTAAAGAAGGAAAATTGGAATATTTGCCTTTTTTGGCACAAAACAAATTGCGGGGAGTCGACAGAAACGCCTCGACGAGGCGATTCTATCGAGTGCCCACAATCTAGTGTCTCAGAGCATGAATATGGAAATTAATGTATACCCCTGCAAACCCGAGCTTTACTATATAAAAGTGAAGATTATATTTTCTTGTCCTTTTGGATCATTGATTCCATTGCGGAATTTTGAAAATATCTGAGGGTCACTGATGAGGCCTAATTGGCCGAAACTAGCTAGTCTGGCCCAGAAAACATGTACACTCCATATTTTTCAGTTCTGTGGTGTATTCCTTGCTTCCAAAGGATAGCCCTTTCATAGAACATATTTAACTTCACTTCAACTAGTGTATGGGAATGTGTGGCGGCGGTAAAACGTCTCCCTGCCTTACATCATAGTGTAGATTATATTTTCTTGTCCTTTGGGATCATTGATTCCATTGTGGAATTTTGATAATATCTTTGGGTCACTGATGAGGCCTAATTGGCCGAAACTAGCTAGTCTGGCCCAGAAAACATGTGCACACCATATTTTTCAGTTCTGTGGTGTATTCCTAGCTTCCAAAGGATAACCCTTTTATAGAACATATTAAAGAGGATCACAATTCTATAGGCATGATTTCGTGATGGAAATACAACTTTAAGGACCTTATGGTTGCTACTCTGTTGGCTCTGTCCAACTGAAAAAGGGGTCTACTCTAAAGGGGGGAAGAATTTGCTCCTCAAGGGGTCTACTCTAAAAGGGAAGAATTCGCTCCCCAGGAGCAAATTCTTTCCTTTAAGAGTATACCCCTTAGACATATCCAAAGACAAACTACTTTTGCAGGAGTAGCCCCACCCCCTTAAGGCGTATCTATTTCCCTTATGGGGAACTTATAACAGCCGCAGTCATTTTCGCAAATTTTACGTCTTGCAATGCCATTATGGAGTAAGTCCATGGGGCCATGGAAACGAAAAACAACAGAACATAACTACTACTACTTACAAAGTGTGGCTGGCTGTAGCTCAGTCGAATGCAGTCTGACTGGCGATAAGGAAGACTCGGGTTCGATACCTACCGGGGTCGGCAACATTCTTTCGTGGAGATTGATTATGAAATCTTTTCTATGGTCATTCTCTCACTTCCGCTGATTCAGGAAGGGCATGGGCCAGTTTTTGGCGACAGAATGTGCACTGTACTGGTAAACCGCTTACGGATAAGCCTGCTCAGGAAAAGCGTGGATAGGTACACTGACAGGCCCAAACATGGCCCAAACCAGTGTTGACTGGGCCGTTAAATACAAATAAACAAAACTTGCAAAGTTTACTACACACAGATAGGAACAGATTTATATATTCTGAACATCTTTCGGTACGCTGATAGCTCTAATAATACGTATATGTAAATGTTGGAAAAACAGAGAACGTTATTTTTCCTCATTTATAAAGGTCGCTGGGTGTAATGGGCCTCCGTGGCCTAGTGGATAAGAGTGCTGACTCTTAATCATTAGGTCTCTCAACGCTGTAGGTTTGAGCATGGCTCAGGTCACATAATGAGAGGTTCTGCAACTAAAAGTCAGGAGGTTTTTCATCGGGTACTCCAGTTTTCGCTCACCTCTGATTAACGATCGGCTTGATGTGCGTGAAATAGTCTTGAAAGGATCGTAAAATGAAACATAAAAAAGATCGCTGGGTGTGTAAAAACATTTTCATGTCTTTGCTACTAGAATTAACGTCAGTGCCAAGGTCGAAGGTTCTCACTCTTCCAAATATATAAAATATTTAGGGAGCGAAACAGTCATAACGTTGATGGGTCGTTGTTTATTGTTCTTGAGCCCAGCACAGATAGCAATAGTTTCTGTTCAAAAACTTCATGACTACTAAGTGACCTGCCACCAGTTACAGACTGAGTTGTTAAAAGACTTTTTGGCGCATTCGATGGGAGCTATATTGTATCTGATAAGCCGAGAGTGGTGTTCTTTATTTCCACTCAATACTTGACGTTTTACTAATCAGTTTCTTTTCCATTAAATTGTGGTCCAGAAAGATATACAAAAGGATTGCAAATTTCAGGTTTTTGCGGAGGTACCGCTCAAAGAAACTGCCGAGGTTTAAGATACAGTCTGATTCGCAGAACTTTGTCTGGGCAGGCTTAGATCTTTTTAGGCGGTTCAGCAATACTTCAAAGTTCGGTCGATCGATTTCAGCTCGTGCGGTCCAATATATTGCCCCAAGGTCTGATCGGCCCCCTTCCATCGGGGATTGAAGAAATAGATTGGGCTGCATGATGCTTCCACGCAGAGCTGATACCGGCCGCACATGAGTAGTGTTAAATCGCCTAGAAGTTCTAAGCCTGCCCCGGAAAAGTGGCTCGAGTCGGACCGTTCATGCATTTCAACCATTTAGTTTCATTGGGTGACAGATTGGAAGCAATGTCTCAAAAAAGGACTCATACAGTGTTAACAGGGACGTTAACAACACATGAAATAGATAACCAAGGCCCTATAGAAGACCTGACGACTTAGGAAAAATCTTTTTATATACCCGTTTGAAAACCAACAACAACAACAAAACAAAAAAAACGGTCGTATTAAGTTATGGGGTTGGTGTCCGTCCGTCCGTTCGTGAACTATTTTTTCGTTTCCGTATAATTCCTACTATACATTTTTTATACGATCAAGCCTAAAATGTGTATGTAGTTAGGCTAAGATGTGAAGATGTGCCTTAAGTTTCGAGAATTACTGTCCACCAAATATTAACAGAGCTATGACCTTTGAAAAATTCGGTTTACATTTTCGTTTGGTTAAGTTTTGTGCTATACATGTGTAAACCATATGTAAGTTACATTTAGTTTATACTTGCCATGGCGTTTAACAATTTACCACTGAATACTCATCACTACCTACCCCTCCTGATACCAAGGTCACAGACTTCGAAATTTTATATACACGTTTTGTATTAAAAAAATAGAAGTGGAGGCAATGCTCAGGAATCGTTATAATCAACCCACAGCTCCCATCAGAGACACCAAAGGGAAAGACACAAACATGAAACAACAGACCCTAATGGAAACACCAACAGCGGAAAGCCAAAAGGACAGCTACTTTCCCATAAGATGGCCAATAGGCTATCCAAAATAAAATAACATAAGCGACACAAACATCCAAAGACAAAGCATAACAAAAACAAACCGTGACAGAAGAACCGCCTTGGAACGGTCAGCGGAAACGAATTCCACTGGGGGGCTTAAATCGATTTTACGTGGCCACAATCCTCGCCCTACCTTCCGTCGCGATTAAGACAAATAATTTGCTCAGTCCGCATGAAGGCCTCCAAACTTCAGACAAACCATAACAAAAATATACCGCGACGGAAGAACCGCCTTGGAACGTTTAAAGTTAAATGCATTAAGTGTGATAATGATATCAGCTGGCTCAAATCTGAATGTAGACTGACAAGACCAAACCTATTGGATGCTTTTTGAAAGCAGCCAACTTGTTTATTCTATGATTATTACTGAAATCTGCACTATTAGGCAGATTTCACTGGGAGCCATGGAGAAAAATGTATGATTTGTGCGAACTGGTGTCTTAAAGTCGCAACAATTACCAAGAATAACTCCATCCTTAACTCTCCCATATCTAGTTTACACAACAGGCTACAAGGCTGGTCAATGATGTAAACACTTGAACATGTACGCCAAATCAGATTGAAATTAAACTGGAAAAAAAGTGTTGTAAACCTGTGCAAATGCTCTTGAAGAATGATGTCGGAAAGATCACAGGCGCTTGAAGTTTAAATGCTTAAACATTTCAAATTTGTTTGAAAGGGCCATAACGAAATTGAATATTGACTCAATATTAACATTCATGTTTAGGTTTTTTGTGTTTTTTTTTATTTTTTTTATTTTTTTGGTTTTTGGTTTTACGGCCCTTTCAAGATTATTGATTATTTCACTTATATCGAGCCGATCGTTAATCAGAGGTGGACGAAAACCGGAGTACCCGGAGAAAAACCACCTGACCTTCCGTTGCAGAACTTTGCGATTCACATGTGACCCGAGCGAGGCCAGAGCCACAGCAGTGAGAGACCTAATGATCAAGTCAGCGCTCTTAACCACTAGGCCACGGAGGCCCGTTGTTTAGGTTTTGAGCTCAGAACTTCAAGCGCATGTGCAGAGACGAATATTTCTCAACAAATGCAATGACAAACAGTAGGGTTGATCAGCAGACATTACGAAAACATGCCTATTAAAATAAATTGAAAATTTTACCCTAAAAACAAAAATGAAAATTTTCAGAAAAAAAAAAAAAAAAAAAAAATATATCTGATACTTTTTATATTTCTGCTCAAAAATAGATTGTGTGAACGCGCGGTTCTAACAAGTACCCAGAATCTGTGTATATGAGCAGAAATATGAAAAATAAGGTGTAAACCCCAGTTTCACTATATAAAAGTGGGGTTCAAGGGGGTCAAAATTATATAGGCGTGTTTTCGTGATGAGTTCCTTCTCCGACTACCCGAAATTCCTAAACAGAAAAGCTCTTCAGTCCACGTGACTATCACAGACTTGTCCGAATAACTTTTTTTTATAGAAAACAGCCGCAGTGACTGAGTTCTGAGTGTTGTGTAAAAGGGTTATCTTGGAATCAAAGGTTGGGCTTGGCAAACAGTGAAGACCCAGACCAGACGCCACAGAATGCGGCGTCTGATCAAGATCTACACTATATACTTAAAAATCGGATTTCAAGGGTAAATTAAGCAGTTTAAATCACAGTCCAGGACTTTTCCGACCTATAGTCAGTGAAAATCGACCCACCAGTACTCTTAGTGCTTTGATTTTGCATTTGTTACGTGTGCGCAAGTGCATATTTAAGTAAAGGAGGTATACATGGTTAACGCTGAGGAGAAATCGACCGTACATAAGTGGGTCTTAGCCTGCCCAGGCAAAGTGGTGCGAGTTGGACCGTCCGTGCATATAATGACATTTTATCTCAATGTCGGGTAAAAGTCCCACGATATTGAAAGCAGCGTCTCCAAAATGACCAAAATAGTGTTGACGGGAACGTTAAACCTCCCTCAAACAAACAAACATAACCAGATAACTGAACCGACATGTTAAGATAGTTTATCAGTTGTCTATTCTTTGTTTTTGTTTGATTTGAGGTTTAACGTCCCCGTCAACACTGTATAGGTCATTTTGGAGACGTTGCTTCCAACTTCGTGGGACTTTTACCCGACGTTAAGATGAAGTGACATCTCAAGCCCTGTCGCCCAATTAAACTAATAGGGTTTATAAGCATGGACGGTCCGACTCACACCGCTTTTGACTGGGCAGGCTTAGATCCTCTAAACGGGTTACCAGTACTCGTGTGAGGGTCGGATTCAGCTCTGCGTGGAAGCATCATGCAGCCCATCTATTTCTTCAAGCCTCGATGGGCGGTTTGTCTATGTTGATTTTAGAACAGACTTTTTGTCATTCCTAAGGGGGATGACATGTTGGTTTTCACTGGGCAATATCTTGACATGTCCCGTGCTTAGCTGTATTTGAAACAAAAGTCACCTATCAGCGGTAATATGGTTTCTTTGTTTGTTTGTTTGATTTGAGGTTTAACGTCCCCGTCAACACTGTAAAGGTCATTTTGGAGACGTTGCTTCCAATTTTGTGGGACTTTTACCCGACATTGAGATGAAATGACATCTCAAGCCCTGTCGCCCAATGAAACCAATAGGGTTTATTAGCATGGACGGTCCGCCTCGCGCGGTTCCTGGACAGGCTTAGATCCTCTAAGCGGTTTACCAGTACTAGTGTGCGGGCCAGATTCAGCTCTGCGTGGAAGCATCAAGCAGGCCTTATATTTCTTCAAGCCCTATGGGCGGGCGCTGAAATGGACCTTTCTGTCGTGCAGCCTTTTTAGCCCGTAAGGCTTCCAAAGCAACGGACGGCATAAGCTGAACTCCCGCCATGTGTGCAGTTAAATATCGGAACCAGCCGTAAAATCTGGAAATTCCGGCCAACGCATCCGGTCCCTTTGGAATCACCTCTATGAGGACTGCGCACCTAATCGGACGTAAGATTATAATGATCCAAAAAGGCAATCCGTGCATGCTTTCTGGAGAAAAATGCACATGGTCGTTATATGACATATATCCATATAACACTCTATTTGACGGCCCCTGCCAATCGGGGCTTGAAGAAATAGATGGGCTGCATGATGCTTCCACGCAGAGCTGAAACCGACCCGCACACGAGTACTGGAAAACCGCCTAGAGGATCTAAGCCTGCCCAGGCAAAGCGGTATGAGTCGGCCCGTCCATGTTAATAAACCCTATTGGTAGATTTGGGCGGCAGGGCTTGAGATATCATTTCATCTCAAGGTCGGGTAAAAGTCCCACAAAATTGGAAGCAACGTCTCCAAAATGACCTTTACAGAGTCGACGGGGACGTTAAACCTCAAATCAAACAAACAAATACTCTACTTGAGATGTATGGAGTACCAAGCAGATTCAGATATATCTACTGGCCCCCGCCCATGTGGGCTTGGAGAAAAAGATTTCGCTGCATGAGCTGAGAGTACTGGTAAATAGTTTAGAAGGTCTAAGTCTGTCCAAGCACAGTCGTGCGAGTCAATGGGCGGCATGGATTGAGATGTTTGTTTGTTTGTTTGTTTGTTTGTATTTGAGTTTAATGGCACAGTCAACACTAATTTAGGTCATTTTTGAGCCGGTCAGTTTACCTATCCACACTTTTCCTGGGCAGGCTTATACGTAAGCAGTTAACCAGTACAGTGCACATTCTTTCGCCAGAAACTGACAACTGCCCTTCTTGAATCAGCGAAAGGGAGAGAATGACTGTAGAAAATATTTCATGATCAATCTCCATGAAAGAATGTTGCCGACCCCGGCAGGTATGGAACCCGCTTCCTCCTGTTCACCAGTCAGACGCGCATCCGACTGAGCTACCAAAGCCGGCGGGATTGAGATGTCATTTAATCTCATTGAAGGCTTAATGACCAACATAACTGGAAGCAACGTCTCCAAAATGCCCTAAATAACATTGAAGGGGACGTTTAACCTCAAATCAAACAAAACATATCTCTCCCACACCAAAGGCCACCACTAAGCCTACCCGACATTACCTCCACCTCCATCCCAGCTTTTATTACACACCTAAATCGGAAATGTGACGCGAATAGTCGATTTTTTTTTTTTTTTGCAAAGGGAGCAGTCATTATTCATTAGATTTATTTGCAGAGGAGAATTATGGATATCCATAGTTCGATTTATGGATATCCATAATTCAGCCGAATAATGAATATCCATAATTCGAATTAAGGATATCCATAATTCGATTAATGGATATCCATATTTCGATCTAGATAAATGATATCCATAAATCGATTTATTGATATCCATGATTGGATTTATGGATATCCATAATTTGATTTATGGATATCCATAAGTCAGCCGAATAATGGATATCCATAATTCGATTTATGGATATCAATAAATCGAATAATGGATAACCATTATTCTATTTATGTATATCATTAATTCACATCGATTTATGGATATCCATAATCGAATTATGGATACCAATAATTCGAATTACGGATATCCATAAATAATTATGGATATCCATAAATAATAATGGATATCCATAATACGAATTATGGATATCCATAATTCGAATTATGGATATCCATAATTCGAATTATGGATATCCATAAATAATTATGGATACCCATAAATACGGAATAAATAGAAAAACGGCGCCCCATAACACGCCTCCCAATATGAAACTTTTCGCATGAAAATACTGAATTTTGCTTATTACTGCTCTTAACATAGATTGAGGGCACTCGTTAGAATAGCCTCCACGTAGCGGTTCTAACGAATTCCCACAATCTGTTTTTTTTTGTTTTTTTTTTGCTGAAATTAGAAAAATAATATATACGCCTGTAAACCCCAGTTTTACTATATAAAAGTGGGGTTTACGGGGGTCAATAGTACATAGGCGTGTTTTCGTGATGGATGAGATGTTTGCAGAATGTGAACAGACGACGACGGATGCCGGGGCATGAGTATACTCACTTGCTGAGCTTGCGGCTAGGGTGAGCTAAAAACCTAATGACCAATCTCATTTGTGACGGGCCTCCGTGGCCTGGTGGTTAAGAGCGCTGACCCTCACCGCTGTGGTTCGAGCCTCGCTCGGGTCACATGTGAGATGCCAAGTTCTGCAACGGAAGGTCAGGTGGTTTTTCTCAGGGTTCTCAGGTTTTCGCCCACAAAATTGGAAGAAACGTCTCCAAAATGACTTTTACAGTGTTGACGGGGGCGTTAAACCTCAAATCAAAACAAAGCAACGATAGTTTATTATCAGTCAGCCATTTCAAACAAACAAACAAAGCCTGACGAAGAATGCAACAGTTATTTTATTGTTTAACTGGGGTTAATTTCCAGTAAATATGTCCCTTACACTCTCGTTGAATCATCGACATCCGTACCCAGTAACGTCGACAACTGTACCCCGCAAACTTTCACTTCATCGACAGCCGTATCGATGAAACTATAAACAGGTCAACAGATGCATATAAAGACATGTTGACACACAAATAAAAGGTTATCGCGTATGTTAATGATGTATCTGCATCATTTCGTCCTCGATATTCCATGAAACTGAATAAGAGCCACGCATTTCTCCGGAAGTACTTATTTTGTATATTTTCCCGTTTAATTCCGCTCAGCGTCAAAATAGGCTATTAGTTAGACTTCCAAAACACTTGAAACAACAGCAAAGTATTTCACAAACGATTTGACACCACAAAAATGGACAGACATACACAAAAATAACACATTTACAGCGAATTTATCGACTACCCTCCTCTGTCGACATCCGTACAGCTCGGTCGAAAACCGTATTTCTCGGTCGACAGCAGCTTTACACAGTACCGGCTCGGTCGACAACACAGGTATAGAAAATGGTATTACCCCCGTGTTTTCTTCGCAGCCATGTATTTTAAAAATCTGTGAGTGCAAGCGTTGCGACTAGGTCAAATATTGACCCAACTTCTGACGTCAACATTTCCAATACTGTGTTTACTTTCGTGTAGATACTCAGCTGGAAGACAGAATAATGTATAACAAACATTTTAGGAAAATTTGAACCAAAACTATTTCTGACCATTTTTTTATTCCAAAATAACTGACCGGTACTGTTTGACCAGAAGTTTGTTTTAAAAAATGGGTTACTTAATAAACGAAGCTTCGGAAACGTTCCATTTCAGTGGCAACCATAACCAAAGTAATGAAACGTTTTAGGAAGTGTTGATGTTTTCATTTGTGCTTTTGAATGCTAATTTTATCATTTCTGACGACTGTATGCTTATGTTAAAAAGACCGGAAGTAGCTTCCGATTTCACAATTATGTTTGCTATAAAAAAATAATCCCTTTCGCGGAAGCTTACAAAAAATTAAAATCTTGACGACGGCCTTAGCAACTCTCCTACTGTACAGACCACTTTCGTTTTTATTGCCGTTTGACGCTTATGACTGGGTTGACACGAAACACGAAATCGTCATCATCATCGTTTTTATTGCACCGTGATTAAGGCGAGAGTGACGCATCGGCCTCGACATATCACTTCATGCGAAAGAAAATGGGAAATCTATATTTGCCTACCTGGTCTGGTTCTAGGGGTAGCCCCTATGTGCTTAAAGCGCCCAGTTACCTTAAAACTAGGCATCAACCAACCATCGCTTAACGGTCTTTTGGCTAAACTCATTGTATAATATCTGTTCCAATGTGGGCCTTAGATATTAAACTGTTTTGCGCACAGGTGAGATGATGCTCTCGCCACGGGTTGGCCCGGTATGGCAGTATCACCGCGATCGATCCACTCCCCTCATAGGGACAAAACGAAACAAGAGGCCCTCATCAGAGGTCATGTAGTTTATACCATATACATGCATGGTGCCGATCTTTGTTATGTAACAACAACAGGCTACCATGCAATCAGTAAAATCCACTGACTTGCCTTTTTTCATACAAATGTTTAAGTGACCTAATTTGACCTTGACGTAAAACAGGTCAAGGTCAACCAAAGGTCTTCATGTGAACAAAATCGGTAGGGCCCGAGTCTCCGATGCTGCATACTAAGTTTCAAGGTAATCGGCCATTTGGTTCCTGAGACGAAGAGTTTAAAGGTTTTTACCATATAAAGGCATGCCGACCATATTGGTCATGTGACCCAGTCCTTACGAACATACTTTCGTTCCCCCTTCCCACAGAAGCTCCACATGTAATTTGGCTTCAATCAACCTAGTAGTTTGAGAAGAGAAGAAGATTAAAATACTGAATCTGAGCCATCCAGGGCGAAAGGTCAGCAGATGACCATGACCTTTGGAATTCGTACACTTCCATTCAGCTGAGTGAAAAGATCATTTCTGATACCACAGGCTACCATGCATTCAGAAAAATCCACTGTTTTGCCCTTTTTCCGCATAAATGTCTAAGTGACCAAATTTTACCTTGACGTTAAACATGTCAAGATAAACCAAAGGTCATCGTTTGAATAAACTTTGTAGGTCCCAAGTCCCCGATGCTGCATAGCAAGTTTCAAGGTCATCGGTCGTTTGGTTCCTGAGAAGAAAATTTTTAAAGGTTTTTACCATATACATGTATGTGCATGGTGGCCATATTGGTCATGTGACCCAGTCCTTACGAACAAACTTTCGTTACTCCTACCCATAGAGGCTCCACATGTAATTTGGTTTCAGTCAACCCAGCTGTTTAACTTGAGAAGAAGATAAAATTACTGAATCTGTGCCTTCCGAGACAAAGGTCAGTAAATGGCCTTGACCTTGAGAATCGATATACTTCCATTCAGCTGACTACAAATATCATTTCTGATGCAACAGGGTACGATGCAATCAGAAAAATCCACTGTTTTACCCTTTTCCATACTAATGTCTAAGTGACCAAATTTGACCTTGACTAAAAATAGGTCAAGATTAACCAAAGGTCATCATTTGAACAAACTTGGAAGGGCCCGAGTCCCCGATGCTCATTACCAAGTTCCAAGGACATTGGCCGTTTGGTTCCTGAGAATATTTGTAGACGTTTTTACCACATATGGGCATGGTGGCCATATTGGTTATGTTACCCAGTCCTTACGAACAAACTTTCGTTCCCCCTTCCACTAGAGGCTCCACATGTAATTTTGTTTCAATCGACCCAGCAGTTTAAGTTGAGAAGAAGATAACACTACTGAATCTTAGCCTTCCAGGACAAAGTTCCGTAAATGACCTTGACTTTTGGAATTGATAAACTTCCATTCAGATGATTGCAAATAGCCTTTCTGATGCCACAGGTTACCATGCAAACAGAAAAATCCTGTTTTGCCCTTTTCCATATAAATGTCTAAGTGACCAAATTTGACCTTGACGTAAAGTTGGTCAAGGTCGACCAAAGGTCATCATTTGAACAAAGTTGGTAGGGCCCGGGTCCCCGCTGCTGCATATCAAGTTTCAAGGTCATCGGCCATTTGATTCCTGAGAAGAAAAATTTTAATGTTTTTTTTTTTTACCATATATGGGCAAGGCGGCCATCTTGGTCATGTGACCAAGATTCTTTCCCCCAACCCATGGAGGAACCACATGTAATTTGGTTTCAATTGGCCCGGGAGTTTCTGAGGAGAAGTCGTTCGAAAAGTTGACGCGGACACGGACGACGGACGACTGACCATTGACTATACTATCAGCTGCCCCAGAGCCATTGGCTCTGATGAGAAAGAACCCAGACTCCTTGAATCGACATTCCGCAACCCAGCCCCACCCCAGCCTCCGCGCTGCACCAAGTCTGGTTGAATTGTGGCGTGCACGTGCTTCAGTATCAGCACCAGGATGGCTACATACTCAAACAGAATACAGCCAAGAACCAGTTGACATCCATTTAGCGCACAACGAAGGATCTGATCAGACTGCGCACGAACACATGTTCATAGACATTTGAGCCTGGCACAGCATTTCCTACATTTTACACGTGCGCCCAGAAGAATCAGATCAGCCTGCGCATCCACGTCTCTTGATGCATGAAGGAGCACTGGGACGCCGTTTTACTATTTATTCCCTGTTTATAGATATCCATTATTATTTATGGATATCTTTAAAGTGAATTAGTGATATCCATAATTCGAATTATTGTTCGATTTATGGATATCATTAGTTCAGATCGATTTATGGATATCTATAATTCGAATTATGGATATCATTAATTCGAATTATGGATATCCGTAATTAGAACCATTTATGGATGTCCATAATTCGAATTTTGGATATCATTTATTCGTCTTTGCAAATAAATACAATAAATAATGACTGAAACCAAGAGCGTTTGCGGTGAATTATGGATAACCATTATTCGAAATATGGATATCAATAATTTAGCCCGATTTATAGATATCCATAATTCGATTTATGGATATCCATAAATCAGCGGAATAATGGATATCCATTTTTTTTTATTTATTGACATCCACAATATGGATAAACATAATTCGAATTATGGATATCCAAAAATCGATCTGAATTAATGCTATCCTTAAATCGAATTATTGTTAGCCATTATGGATATCTATAAATATGGATTAAATAGTAAAACGGCACCCCAAAGCAATGGGCCCTAAGCTCAGAATCCTCGCTGGGCGCACATGTTCATTGTTGGAAATGCTGTGCCCCGGCCCAGTTTTGCTTGTAGGGGCTCGTAAGTATGTACTGATGTAACGATATACGTTGCCTCAGGATACTAAACATCACTTCATTTTAATGTAATTTAGTATGTGATTAGCATAATACCATTTATTTCTTAAGTATGTTGTGTTAATGATCCGGTAGATAACATTGCAGTAAAAACTGTCATTTATCAAACGCCATTAGTAATGTCATCCTGTAGCCTTATCAAAACTCAAATTGCAATTTTGAAATTTTAATGTACCTTTCTTTTTTTTCAAAAGGAAAAAATAATAACAATAATATGCATGCCTACATAGATGGATCAGAGATTAAGCATAATACAGACGCATGTATTGCTGTGGTTGAGCAAAACAGCTAGAAAATCCGGGTAGTGAGTCTATATCCCCGATTTCCTAAACAACTGCTGCCAGCGAGTTTTGTTTTGTTTGATTTGAGGTTTAACGTCCCCGTCAACACAGTATAGGTCATTTTGGAGACGTTGCTTCCAATTTTGTGGGACTTTACCCGACATTGAGATGAAATGACTTCTCAAGCCCTATCGCCCAATGAAACCAATAGGGTTTATTAGCATGGACGGTCCGCCTCGCACCGCGGTTCCTGGACAGGCTAAGATCCTCTAAGCGGTTTACCAGTACTAGTGTGCGGGCTGGATTCAGCTCTTCGTGGAAGCATCATGCAGCCCATCTATTTCTTCAAGCCCCGATGGGCAGGGGCCGCATACCGGACTTATACGGTCATCACCTTTCTCAGCTGTGCTGAAAATCAAGGGAATTAACGCGAACAAGACAGAAAATAAATGGTTATCTCCCCAAGGACTCGACTACCTCCTGTGCAAATTGCCTCAGGCAAATTGTAAATCGTACATTTTTAGGACCGCTTTTTATATACTATATAGGTGACTGTTTTAATTTAAGAAAGTGGAAGTTGTGTTGTGGTATTTAAGAAAGTGGAAGTTGTGTTGTGGTGTATCTTGAAAAAAAAAAAAAAACAATTGAATGAAAAAGAATAAACATAAATATATATGATTACAAATAGTATCTTCCAGTGTCAAATATATCAATTGTATTTAGCGACATAAATCAGTCTGAAATACATAAATGTACAAGCCAACAGTGTAAAATGCAACAAGGTTTTGAACATTTTATAATGTGCAACATAAATTTTCAAGAATTGCTGAAATGAAATAATATACAAAATAAGATAAAATAAAATAAAATAAAAAATAAAAGGATCAGTAGCGTATGCTCAAGAAACGCAAAGTTGTTAAACACAACATGACTAGTCCGACGAAAATGATCTAATTATCATTTTTTTCTTTTTTTCAAATTATTTTTGTTGTTAATTCTAAGCCCAAATGATGTTTCATATCACTTGTGAATCGTCTGCAGCAAACGATTCACGTGAAATGTCAAGCCTTATTCGCGTTGGAAATTAAGAAAAAAATATTTGAAAGTGTCTTCTGCTACTGATTCCCAGAGCTTGGAAGATAGTATTGTTCGGTAGCCGGACAAAATCCCCCCGGACATACCCCCCCCCCCCGGACAAAATCCCCCCTTTTTGTAAAGGCGGACAAAATCCCCCTCGGACAAAATCCCCCCGGACAAAATCCCCCTCGCTTTATGTCAGGTTGGACAAAATCCCCCCGGAAAAAATCACCCTTGCTCTAAATTGTTCTAGTTAACTATCCTTCCACTACCCACAATCTATGTTTTTGAGCAGAAATATGAAAAATATCGGAATCTGTTATTGGAATATGTCAATTTAACTGATCATAATCCTAATGGGTTGAGAGGTCCATAAAACCCTAAAGCACACATGTACAATTACAAAAAGTTAATACAAGTATGTCCTTTTTACTTTGATCTTACAAGCAATGTCTCCAAAATGACCTATACAGTGTTGACGGGCAATAATTTCTCCATGTGCACCAATATAGCTTTGATAGTACTGCACCAAATCGGATATGGAATCTGCAGTTTTCAAAACGACAGACTGATTTTTCAAAAACAAGTAATTGTGCATGTGGAGGTATGCGGGATACTGTCCACCTTTATAAACAGCAGGGGGACTATGTCCTGGGGGGATTGTCCAGGGGGATTTTGTCCACCTGAACAAATGTTGGGGGGGGGGGGATTTTGTCCGCCTTTAAAAAAGGGGGATTTTGTCCGGGGTGGGATTATGTCCGGGGGGATTTTGTCCTGGAATCTATTGTTCATGTTGCTATTACATTGAATCATATTTAGCCGATCAATCGAAGGCGCAATCTGTGTGAAATTATTCATCGGGTCTCTGTATGTAGCAGAATCTCATCTCCCCTCAGGCGAATTAAACAGACTCGGACCAGACTGCGTGTATTCGTAAACTGATCCCAGTCTTTGTTTATTGCACACAATAAGGTCATAATATTGAGCCGGAACCCATGATTTAGTTTTTGCTTGCTTTGACAGTCCAATGACTCAGATCAGACTGCACCCGTTCGTATTCCTCTATCCGATTCGCGTTTGGCAAGAGCACCAGGATAATATAAATCAATGCTAGAAAAACAACCTAGTTGATTGCTGTCTATTCATTTAATAGGTGATATTCTTATATACTTAATGCCTCGGGCGGTCCTCAGTCAACCTTTCCAATGATTTTCACCTGTGACTTCGCGATGTTACGCGGTGTTTAACCCATTTAGTACCGGAAACCTCCAAAACAGGTACCCTGGCAAACAGTGCAGGCCCAGATCAGACGCCGCAGATCGCGGCGCCTGATCAGGGCCTACACTGTTTGCTAAAAGTTCAGCCATTTTCCAAATGAATTTTGAAGAAAACACAACCTGACACCCCTAAATCATGAAATGGACTTGTACTATATATAAGGAGGAACATTCCATTTGGTATAAAAAAAGGGTTAACAGGGATTAATATAATTATTGGTTTGTTACGCCAAGGTCATTTTCTCGAAAAACACTATTGATTTTGCCTTTATCTCTTTATAATCAAATCAAAGTCTTAAGTAAATCAAATGGGTCCGAGCTTAAAGTGAGACAGAGAGGGAGGCGATTACAAAAAAAAAAAAAAAAAAAAAAAAAACAGACTGAATTATTATTCTTGCTATTATTATTTTTATTATTATTATTATCATTATCATTACCTTCATTTTTTTACTTTGATTGGTATATTATTATCACAAATACCCACAATCTATATTTTAGAAATAATATTAGAAAAAATTCGAAAACACGCCTATTCAAATATATTGAAAAAAAAAATCCACAAAAATTTTCCACAGAAAAAAAAATGGTATTCTTCATATTTCGGCGGTTTTAACGAGTACCCACAATCTATGTTTTTGAGCAGAAATAAGAAAAAATAATGTTTACCCCTGTAAAACCCAGTTTTACTCAATAAAAATGGGGTTTTAATAAGGTAAAAATTATATAGGCGTGTTTTCGTGATTATTCATCCAATACGTTTGCATAGTCGTGAACAAAAACTGTTAACAGGCGCCCGCTTGACACGCGCCAATCTGCGCGTCGATGTGTAAGAAAATGAGTAATTATCAGCTCTACTCAACAGGGCAATAAATGGACAATAAACGATTGCAGGGAATAATCCTGGACTCAAACGTTTTTTGTAACACGAGCAAAAATACGATAAACATTTTACCACCAAATCATGAAAATTTGCGGAAAAAATCTGATATTTTTTTTATATTTCTGCTCAAAGCATAGATTTGGGCTACATAGTAGAACCACCTCGGCGAGGTGGTTCTAGCGAGTAATCACAATCAAGGTTTTTGAGCAAAAATAAGAACATATATATCCCAGTTTTACTATATAAAAGAGGGTTAAAGGGGGTCAAAATAAATCCAGAAAAAGCTGTTTGTCTTACAATTACGTGCATGAGAGAGATCTTTGTCCTTTATTAATAAATATTTATCCACTCCAGGGCAGGTTTTTAAGGTCCATTTCTCCAAATGTAAAGTCCTACCAGAATCTAGCCTTTAGTAGTCTTTAGGTTGGCGCGGTTTTAATGTTAATATCATGATCTGTAAAGCATTCTGACTAGATTTCAGTTTGTCGAGGTGTAAACGAGATAATGTTTTGAGCAGTAAGTGACAGGCTAGGTCTTCTACTGTAAAACATTGCATAATCTTCACAGTTTTCAGAACAATAAAATTATCTGTCTTTTCTGGCCCCTGTCGGCAAATCAACTTCAATATAATTTAATACAATTTGGAGCCACATTTAGAACAGAACGTCACTTAATGAAACTAAACAATTACAAAACCAGGCCTATTCAAATACACATGTACATTGAAGATTTTATCACTAAAATGATTCAAGAAAGGCAGTTGACAGTTTCTGGAGGAAGAATGTTCACTCTACTGTTTAACCGCCTACGTAAAAGCATGCCCAGGATTAGTGTATAGGTTAACTAAAAATGATCTAAATAGTGTTGACTGGGCCGTGAAATCCATCTCAAACAAAGAGTCACAAACAAACAAAATCATTATAAATGAAAATCATCAGTTAAAAATACGTTATTTTCTAATTTCTGCTCAAAACAAAGTTTGTGGATACTCACCAGAACCGCCTCGACGAGGCGGTCAAACGGACACAAAGAATAGTTTGTGGGTACTCGTTAGAACCCTCTCGGCGTTGCAAACGGGTACCCACAATCTATGTTTTTAAGCAGAAAAAATGTGTACAACTGTAAACCCTGTTTTACTACATAAAAGTGGGGTTTAAGGGGGTCAAAATTATGCAGCATGTTTTATGATGGTCAAACCAAAGTAACAAACAGATTATTCCAAATAAATAAATAAATAAATAAAAATCCCGAACCATACAGTTCAAGAAGCACGTCGTATGCGAAATATATTCTTTGTTATTGTTTACCTTAGTAACAACCGCTGACTGCTGGTTACCAAGGTAAACTGGAAATAGAAAAGGAGGGTACTGTGTTTCATTTTCAAAAAGGACCAAATTATTCTCATTTCTATTTTACAAAATTTATATGGACGTGTTCGCAATACATTTGCCAACATACTCCCGCTTGCACAGAATAAAAATAACAACTTACAAAAAAGTTATGATACTAAATTCATCAGTTTTTGTCGCTTCATTCAGTAGTTTTACTATATATTCTATACATTTAGAGGGTGCCTCCAATTATATGTAAAAAGGACCAAAAAGTTGTTGATGAAACTTCATGAAAAATACATGTGTGCATTCGTAAAAGAATGCAGAATCATGATCCGCTGGCACAGAAAAGATATTGTTATTACTTTTTATTTTATAGGGAAATAATTATCAATTTCCTATATAAATCTATATATTTACTTTAACCGACTGCAGTTACCTGGATGTCCGTTAAAGTTCGACATGCTGCCAGCGAGTAACCTACTGTCAGAGACGCATATAGAGGCTACCACTAGACTAATCCTTTATTAAATACAGTGAAACTTCGATAACTTGAACAACACATACAGTGAAACTTCGATAACTCAAACAACACATACAGTGAAACTTCGATAACTCAAACAACACATAAAGTGAAACTTCGATAACTCAAACAACACATACAGTGAAACTTCGATAACTTGAACAACACATACAGTGAAACTTCGATAACTCAAACAACACATACAGTGAAACTTCGATAACAAACAACACATACAATGAAATTTCGATAACTCGAACAACATATACAGTGAAACTTCGATAACTCGAACAACATATACAGCGAAACTTCGATAACTCGAACAACACATACAATGAAATTTCGATAACTCAAACAACACATACAGTGAAACTTCGATAACTCGAACAACATATACAGCGAAACTTCGATAACTCGAACAACATATACAGTGAAACTTCGATAACCCGAACAACATATACAGTGAAACTTCGCTAACTCGAACAATATATAGCCCGGCGTCCCATGGTACCAAGGTAGTTAATGCTACAGTATAAATATTTCACAGTTAGAGCTATTCAGCACTAAAATAAGTCATGTTAATTTTCTATAGGGTCTCTTCTTACAATTAAGGAGGAGAAATGATCACAATACTTCAGCATGTATTTACAAAACTGACAGATATGTACCCAGACAGAATTTTCTCATGCCAACAGGCATTCCCATGGTACCAAGGCAAATAGAAAAGTGACAAATGTAGACAACTGTTTCAATTAAAAAAAAACATGTAATGGTTTTTCGTATTACTTAAAACAATAAACATTAGTATTTCAAATAGACAAAACTTCAAAAATTATGGAAAATAATTTTTGACTGCTTTTAATCCTACAAATGGTACAATTAAGCAAGCTAAAGTTGAGACACAGGGGGTACATTTTATCACGAGGGTTGTATGGAAGACAAGCAACTTTGATTCATCATTTAACTTTATGTTCTAAGCTTATACTCAAAGGTGTCATTGGGGCACAGAAACACTGGGATTGATTAAAGTAATTTAAAGAACACATGCATAGACTGCTTGTGCACTTGAGACTAAAATTCACTTTCAATACTTATCGAATACCCATGCATATAGAAGGCAGTATATATCAACCGGAAACAAACAGGATTGTTCTTCCATGTTTCAATTTATAAGACCTACCCGAGAAAATCTTAAGCCACAAAAGAAAAATCATAGGGTATTTCAAAAATAAATAAAAGACAAATTTAACAAGCAGGGGGTGAAGAGAAAATGTGAAAAATCAGATTTCATACGCTTTTTAACTTTCTAGATATTTATCCAGATATTTATCCTAAAAATGTAATGATAAATATACCAATGGAAAGATATATATCTTACTTCATTGATGTGAGGATATTAAGTCCATGTGAATTATACAAGATTCAAAATGCAGCAAAATATTGTTTACCCCGATACCATGGAACCCTTGGTACCATGAGAAGCGAGTATACAGTGAAACTTCGATAACTCGAACAACATATACAGAGAAACTTCGATAACTCGAACACGGATAGTTCGTTTACCTTCTGAAGTTATCTTGAAAAGGTATGTTGTGTGCACTCATTAGAATCGCCTCAATGAGGCGATTCTAATGAGTGCACACAACATACCTTTATTTTATTGAAGATCGTAAAGATATCCTAAAGCGATCCCCAGTATACCTCAAGACCTGGCACTATGAGTAAACCTTAGTAATTCGAACAACCCCTATTTCGAACAAATTTTCATGGTCCCAGAGGTGTTCGAATTATTGAAGTTTTATTGTATGTGAAATGGCTATTCTTTGGATGTAAGAATTACACCATAGTGTTATAAGGTATGAAGCGTACAAGTATTTCTGGGTTTGCATGGGGAAAAGCTACTGTTTTGTAAGCACGTAAGGCTTTCGGCTCAGGCTGACAATGAAGGCTGTCATATAGCAAGTTTTTTTTGTGTGTGTGGAAATCGTCTCTTAGACGGAGGCCTGTTGCTTCGTTTCGTTTAAACGCAAACCAGCAAAATAGCTATGCACGACCCGCGACCAATGAAAATCAGAGATTTTCTAAAGAGTATAGAATTGACCAAATTTTTTTCAAATCTGACAAAAAGTCGGCTTGATCATAGAGCACTTACCAATACCAGCTTTTGCAGATGTGCACGGCCCGCGATCAATGAAAATTAAGAACATAAAATTGACCAATAACCGGATGTTTCTTCGAAACCGTGGCTCGATCGCCCAACATTGACGGATGGTGCAGTTGGGATTATCGCCCAACATTGACGGGCCGTGGAATTGGTAAATGGATTGTTCATTATCCGGTGGTAGTGGGAAACATGTGGACCCAGTAGCAGTTGTAGATATGGAGTACGACATCAGTGGCGTGTCTCTCTGTTGGATTGTCTCTGGTTTTAGGCTGGAAAATAGTCCTTAATGGGGACTTAGAATGTTTCGTTTTACCCTTCACTTTCTGTACCTTAAGCAAACGGTGTAGACCCTGATCAGACGCCGCAGAATGCAGCGTCTGTTCCAGGTCTACACTGCTTGCCAATGCCCCTTATTTTGACCCTAGGCATGGGATTACCAAATACCAAAATGCGCACACATTTTGTCATACAAATACGTAAGAGTATGTCTTGGAGCAGAAATAAAAAAAAATAATATATACCCCTAAACCCCAATTTTCTCTATATGAAATGGGGTTTAGTTCACGTGACTCGTACACGCCGGTGATGTTATTTTGGCTCTGGTGGTACTAACATTGTCTGTTCTTCTTTCATATGCTTGTTTATAACATCAATCATGTTACAATTTTCCAGTTTATTCATTCTCGAACAGCTCTTATAATACGAGGACTGTTCAAATATGAATGCAAGTAGAACGTTTTCTCATGCACTAATGCGAAAATCACCTGGAAATAAATATCACAGCGTAGAAAAACATTTTACCTATACATTGATGCCAAACCTGTTAAAATCAGTCCACTTTAGCCATATGGGGCGCCGTTTTACTATTTAATACGTATTTATGGATATCCATAAATAATTATGGATATCCATAAATCAAACTGAATTAATGATATCTATAAATCGAATAATGGATATCCATTATTCGAATTATGGATATCCATAAATCGAACAATGGATATCCATTATTCGGCTGATTTATGGATATCCATAAATCAAATTATGGATATCCATAAATCGAATTATGGATATCCATAAATCGATTTACGGATATCATTAATTCAGATCGAAATATGGATATCCATAAATCGAATTATAGATATCCTTAATTCGAATTATGGATATCCATTATTCGGCTGATTTATGGATATCCATAAATCGAATTATGGATATCCATAATTCTCCTCTGCAAATAGACCTAATGAATAATGACTGCTCTCTTTGGAAAAAAAAAATCGACTATTCGCGTCAGGTTTCCGATTTAGGTGAGTCATAAAAGCCGGGATGGAGGTGGAGGCTTAGTGGTGGCCTATGGTGTGGGAGAGAGATGTTTTGTTTGATTTGAGGTTTAACGCCCCCTTCAATACTATTTTGGTCATTTTGGAGACGCTGCTTCCAATTATGTTGGGCATTAAGCCTTCATTGAGATGAAATGACACCTCAATCCCGCCGGCCTCGGTAGCTCAGTCGGATCCGCGTCTGACTGGTGATCAGGAGGACGCGGGTTCGATACCTGCCAGGGTCGGCAACATTCTTTTGTGGTTATTTATCACGAAATCTTTTTCTACAGTCATTCTCTCCCTTCCGCTGACTCAAGAAGGACAGTTGTCAGTTTCTGGCGAAAGAATGTGCACTGTAATGGTTAACTGCTTACGAATATGCCTGCCCAGGAAAAGTGTGGATAGGTAAACTGACCGGCTCAAAAATGACCTAAATAAGTGTTTACTGGGCCGTTTAACTCAAATACAAACAAAACAAACAAACATCTCAATCCCTGTCGCCCTTTGACTCGCACGACTTTGTTAGGACAGGCTTAGACATTCTAAACGGTTTACCAGTACTCTCAGCTCATATCTGAATCCGTCTGGTACTCCATACACCTCAAGTAGAGTATTATATGGATATATGTTTGTTTGTTTGTTTGTTTGATTAGAGGTTTAAGATCCCCGTCAGCACTGTATACGTTGCTGCCAATTTTGTGGGACTTTTGCCCGACATTGAGATGAAATGACATCTCAAGCCCTGTCGCCCAATGAAATCTTTGTTTGATTTGAAGTTTTACGTCCGCGTCAACACTGTAAAGGTTATTTTGGAGACGTTGCCTCCAATTTTGTGGGACTTTCTCCCGACATTGAGATGAAATGACATCTCAAGTACTACTGCCCAAATGAAACCAATAGGATTTATAAGCATGGACAGGCCGACTCGATCTGCATTGCCTGGGCAGGCTTAGATCCTCTAAGCGGTTTACCAGTACCCTTGTGCGGTCGGTTTCAGCTCTGCGTGGAAGCATCATGCAGCCCATCTATTTCTCCAAGCCCCGATGGGCGGGGCCGATGGATATATGTTAATACTATATATAACGACCATGTGCATTTTTTCTCCAGAAAGCATGCACGGATTACCTGTTTGGATCATTATAATCAGACGTCCGACTTTCAGTGTCCTTAGGTGCGCAGTCCTCATAGAGGTGATTCCAGAGGGCCTGAATTTCCAGATCTTACGGATGGTTCCGATATTTAACTGCACACATGGCGGGCGTTCTGCGTAAGGCGTCCGTTGCTTTGGAAGCCTTACGGACTGACAAGGCTGCACGGCAGAGAGGTCTCTTTGACTGGCCATCATCTCCCAGCGATGATGAAGACCTTGAAGATTTTGAAGATTTTTACATTAAACAATCACGTGTCTTAGGGAGAAACCATTAAACCAAAAGCTTTTGTGGTGATTTATGGATATCCATAAATCGAATTATGGATATCCATAAATCGATCTGAATTATGGATATCCATAAATCGAATTATGGATATTCATAATTCGAATTTTGGATATCCATAAATCAGAGGAATAGTGGATATCCATAAATCGATCTGAATTAATGATATCCATTAATCGAATTATGGATATCCATAATTCGATTTATGGATATCCATATTCGAATTATGGATATCCATTATTCAGTTGATTTATGAATATCCATAAATCGAATTATGGATATCCATAATTCGATTTATGGATATCTATAAATACGGATTAAATAGTAAAAGGGCGCCCCATATAGCCATGTATATCGTTCGATAAACACTGTCTACTCTTGTATACTAATACAAAACATGGTTGGAAGAAGGTCAGAGTACGCCGTTGAAATACGGTCCTATATTAAGAATCGTTGTATTCTTGGTATACGGCGCAAAGACATTTTTGATGAAATATGTTCGGTTTATGGGCATAATGAAATGTCTTTTCCGACAGTTTTTCGTTGGGGTAAGAAATTCAGCTGTGGGCTAGGCTCAACAGAAGATGCACCACATGATCGTCGGCCAAAAAGAGCAACATCTGCCAAGATGGTTGCTAGAGTGAAAGAAATAGTTGCTACCGATGCACGATACACCACTAGGCAAATAGCTAGTATGGTTGGCATCTCATTAGGAGCAGCTCATACAATTCTGAAACGGGATTTGAAAATGAGAAAGATCTGTGCTAGATGGATTCCCCATCTGTTGACAGATGGGCAGAAAAAGACACGCGATCAGTGTGCCAAGAAGTTGCTTAAAAAGTGTCCAAATTACAATGCATGGTCTTTCGCTAATGTCGTCACAGGTGACGAGACATGGGTTCACTTTTTTTAGCCAAAACGAAAGATTCAGCACAAAATATGGGCAAATATTGCAAAAGACCATGCATTGCAAAGCGGACCATGAGCGTCAAGAAGGTAATGTATGCCATATTCTTTACAAATCAGGGCCCTGCTATTCAGGTTGCTGTGCCTAAAGGCAAATCTGTAAATGCGAAGTTTTACAAGAATAAAGTTCTTCGAAAATTGAAGAATATTTCAAAGAACGAAGACCCACAACTGGTTTGGCCAATGTCAGATTGCTACTTAATCCACAGCTCCCAGTACTTTCCTTTGATGTTGGCAGTACTGATAAATTTTGATAAATGTATTGTTATCATGTACTGATATCATGTACTGATATCATGTACTGCTATCATTTAGTTTTGAATGGACCAATCAGCTGAGCTACAATTAAAATGGGAAGGGGCTTCTAGCTCTGCATGACAAAATTAACAATGTGGGTATTCCTTGAAATAGCCTTGCCGAGGTTATTTGAATGAGTACCCACATTTAAAATAGCTTCTACTTAATGGCAAACAGTGCAGACCCTGATCAGACTGCTCCTTCTGATCTTAAAATGGGAAGGGGCTTCTTGCTCTGCATGACAAAATTAACATTGTGGGTATTCATTCAAATAGGCTCGCCAAGGTTATTTGAATGAGTACCCACATTTAAAATAGTTTTTACTTAATGGCAAACAGTGCAGACCCTGATCAGACTGTTCCTTCTGATCTTAAAATGGGAAGGGGCTTCTAGCTCTGCATGACAAAATTGTGGGTATTCATTAAAATTGCCTCGCCGAGGTTATTTGAATGAGTACCCACATTTAAAATAGCTTTTGCCGAATCAGTGCAGACCCTGATATGACTGTTCCTTCTGATTAAGTTTCTCCAATTCTCCATAAAATCAAATTGTAGGTACTCGCTAGAACCGCCTCATCTAGGCAAGTCCAACAAGTACCCACAACATGTTTTTGTGGGATGAGGCAGTTCAAATGAGTACCCTCAACATACCTTTTTATGGAGAAAAAATATCCCTGAATTATCACAAAATACACTCCCATTTACTGGTGCGAAACATTTTATGAAACATTTGCATGCAGCAAAAGCACACATCTGAGTTCAAAGTAAGTCCTTTCACTTGAAGGTTCAGCATTAACCAGGTTAAAAAAGCATGATCAAATAACCTGTGGTCAGTTGGATTTAGACCAATCAAATCCAATTGAATATTAATGATGCAGAGAAGCTGACAGTGTCCTTTCAGACAGGACAATCCATTTTCCAGACGGGGTAAATCAGGTAAAATAAAAGAAATTGAAATTAACAGTAAATAAAACAAATGTGCTTTAAAAGGTTTATCTATTACCTTTAAGTGGAAGTTACAATAAGCTGTGGATTAAAACAGATATATCCAATTGTTTTTGAGAAATATTGGTAACTATTTGTACTGATTGACATCTGTACAGGATAATTAGACTCGCCCTGGCGGGCTCGTCAAATTATCCTGTACAGATATCAATCAGTACAAATATTTACCAATATTTCACAAAAGCAATGGATATATCTATTACATGACAATGCGTCAACGCACAAGGCGTTCATTGTGCAAGACTATCTGAAGCAGGAATAGTTGTTGAACTCCCTAGCCCCCCGTATTCCCCTGACCTTGCCCCGTGTGACTTTTTTTATTCCCGCGGCTGAAAAAATACCTTTCTGGTCAAAAATTTGTACAGCGCGAACACCTCGGTTCTACAATATTCCAGTGCCTTCATAGTATACCTCGAAAAGACTACCAAAATGCATTCAATGATTGGATCAGAAGACTGAAAGTTTGTATATCTGTTAAAGGGGAATACTTTTAGGGGACAAAATAAATTTTTCATCGAAATCTATCACGGAATCATTTTTATGTGCTTAGTTGCATTCATATTTGAACAGTCCTCGTAAACCAGAAAGGTCTCGCCAGACATAATCCCTTTCAACTCAAAAGACCAGTACAGTTATAAAAGAGCATAGATTATAAGAATCTGATATGGGGTTCTGCTGTAGATGAGCGTTTCCAACCCGAGAGATGACCGTGCTGAGCGGAACCGAGGCTACGCCGAGGTTCCGCTCAGCACTGTCATCCCGAGGGTTGGAAACGCCCATCTACAACAGAACCCCATATTGGATTCTTTTTCTTGCACAACACCTCCGGTTAGTTTTTACAGCTCGCACATGTATATTGTTTACAAAATAAAAATAGTGCGCAAGTAGTTCCGGCAGTTGAATAGAATTGAAGCGCATTTATGTTAGTTGCCTAGGTCGGAACACCAGGGTCAGAACATAAATTTCTATCCCAGGGTAAAATCACGGATTTCCTTGTCTGGTGTGCAAGGTTCAGCTTCTCATACTTAGCCGTCTAACCAGGATCTACACATTCTACCATTTTTACCCACACTCCACATGACAAAAACCTTCACTGGCATGGCAACACTGCATGCGCCCAAACTAAAAAAATGGGACTGTCTACTCGAGAAACAGGCATGTTGATTGATTGACTGATTGGGGGTCGGGAAGGGGTTAAAGTGAAGAGATAAAAACTTTTCCTCTCTGCCCTTACCTGCTGCAAGGATACCAGGCAGACCAATATAATTTGGTGGCGGAAGAAACCCGGCATCTTCGTCTCATCTAAGCTCTACTTTTAGAGTAGCTCCCTGCAGCTTGTAACCCAGCAGGCACATGACGTAATTGTGACGTCACATCAACGTCCGTACAACGTCATGACCTTTATGCAACGTCACATCAACGTCGGTGCAACGTCATGACGTTGCACCGACGTTGATTTGACGTTGCCATAGCGACGTGTGCTTGCTTGGTAAGGCATATACAGTCGTGCAAACTATAGCTTACGATGAAGCCCAATAAAACGGAGACTCCTGTGTTCTGATTGGAATGCGTTTATAATGACCTTTTTGGGGGTGCGGCGGGGGCTGGTTTTATGGTCCTTTCAAGTTCGAACCGATCGTTATTCAGAGGTTGGCGAAAACCGGAGTACCCGGCGAAAAGAAACACGCCAGCCTGAAGCTGGTGCTAACACAGTCATACCTGGAACCCCCTAAACTGGACCTAGGCAAAAAGTGTAGACCCAAATCGGACGCCGCGTCCGATCAGGGTTCACACTGTTTGCTAACATGATTTTTTGTCAAAAATAGAAAGTGGAAAAATAGACCCACACTCCACATGCCAAATGGACATGTTCAACATAAAACAATGGAAGAGTCCACCAATATACAATGGGTTAAGTGTCGCGTGGTAGCAGGTCTCCCCGTACTTAATCATAGTGGGGTTTATATTTAGGTTTAATTGGTCACATCCATTTCTGACTTTC
Organism: Lucinisca nassula; assembly: GCA_963580285.1. NCBI lineage: Eukaryota > Metazoa > Mollusca > Bivalvia > Lucinida > Lucinidae > Lucinisca > Lucinisca nassula. The sequence continues at coordinate 128,894,380 of OY757022.1, read as the reverse complement.
AGCCAATCAGATTGCATGCTATAATGTTTTCGTTCAAATTCAAAAACTGAATGACAAACAGTGTAGATCCTGATCAGATGACTTCTCAGGCAGAAGCCATCTGATCTGGATCTACACTTTGCAAAGGCAGGGGTTGTCGTGAACAGCAGGATAAGAGTGGGTGAGTGTTTGAGTTTTACGTCCCACCAACAGCTAAGGTCATACGGAGACGGGACCTCGGTTTAAAGACTCATCCGAAAGTCTGGAGAAGCCCGGTATCGATCCTGCGATCCCTGGTTTACAAGGCCAGTAGCGTAACCACTGCACCACGGAGGCTTCGAACAGCAGGATAAGGGTTAACACTCAGACATTCGACCCACAAATCTTGTCAGTGCTTTAATTAAAGCTTTACTTGTCACCCTTGTAAGAATGAAGGGAAAAAATCACGCGCACCCTTTAGTATGTATCTATTTACCTTAAAAGGTTTATACAGGCCAACTTCAATGGGTCGAACACCTCACCTTTCGGACCACGAAGATTTGTTCGTGTTATGGTTAGTTCGAGCAACAGAGGGTTAATTATAATCGCTGGTTAGCAGACATAATTAAGGGATATCTTTCGTACACCTTTATTAAATGAAGGCATGTTGATGTTTACTCATTAGAATCGCCTCGATGAGGCGATTCTAATGAGTACACACAACATCCCTTATCAAAAAAATTCATTCACAACCGCTGGTACGAAGACAATGGGAATAACTTAGGGATATCATTTGTTGATATTTAGCGTCCCCGTCAGCACTATAAAGGTCATTTTGGAGACGTTGCTTCCAATTTTGTGGACTTTTACTCGACATTGAGATGAAATGATATCTCAAGCCCTGTCGTCCAATGAAACTAATGGGGTTTGTAAGTATGGACGGTCCGCCTCGCACCGCTTTGCCTGGGCAGGCTTAGATCCTCTAAGCGGTTTACCAGTGCTCGTGTGCGATCGGTTTCAGCTCTGCGTGGAATCTTCATGTAGCCCATTTATTTCTTCAAGCCCAAATGGGCGAGGGCCGCAGGTATATCGTTTAAAACTTTTGTTATAGGAAGGGATGTTGTGTGTTCTCATTAGCATCGCCTCAATAAGTACACACAACATCCCTTCCTATAACAAAAGGCGATTTTAATGCGTACACACAACATACCTTTTCAAGAAAAATCTGAAAAAAAAAAAAAAAAAAAAAAACAATCAGTAAATTATTTCTAAATAATTATCCAGAGCTATCGGGAAATTTTCTACGGACTCAAGAACGAATTCGGATCAGCCATAGTAAATGAGCTACCCCCGGGAAGCTACCTCTGGGGTTCGGACCATTGGGGTCTTTCTGCATTCCTTGTGTATGTTTTGTAGGGATCAATAAGTCCACAACGACTAGACGATAATTGAGGTTTTACGTCACCGTCAAAACTGTTTAGGCCATTTTGGAAACATTGCTTCCAATTTTGTAGGACTTTTACCCGACATGGAGGTGAAATGCCATCTCTCCAAACAAGCCAATAGAGTTTATATGCAGGGACCACTTTGCCTGGGCAGGTTAAGACCTCCTAAGCGGTTTACCAGTACCCGTGTGTGGTCGGTTTCAGCTCTACGTAGTCGCATCGTGCAGCCCAATATACTTTTCTAAGCCCAGATGGGCGGGCCTACCGCGATTTTTTGAAAGTTGGTTTAAATAATTAAAACCGACAGTTTTTCAAAGGAACGGAAGCAGCGTCTTTATTGACAGACAGTTCAAAATTAAGAAGCAATTTGTTGAGTGAAGATAAAACGTTTCATGGTCGTAAAAGTGTGAAATGAAAACTATTTAATGAGACGCCCAATAGACTATTAAATCCTATATGAGGGCTTCCGACCACAAAAGATTTAAACGTCCCCTTTATGGGCAATTTAATTCACCCTGTGGTAAGCCCATTTTATACGGAATTCCCAAAACTAGGCACTGGCAAACGGTGCAGGCCCAGATCAGACGCCGTAGAACACGGCGTCTGATCAGGACCTTCACTGTTTGCAAACATATTACAATTTCTACAAGAAATGAACCTGTCACTCCAAAATTTTGAAATGTGAGTGTTTGAGTTTTACGCCCCACCAACAGTTAATGTCATACGGAGACGGGACCTCGGTTTTAAAGACCCATCCGAAAGTCTGGAGAAGCCCGGGATGGAATCCGCAACCCCTGGTTTATGTATATATATTAAAAATAGGTATCTTGTAATATACAGTAAAATTCGCTACTAAGTCTTTCTTTGTCTTTTCTACACCCAGTTTCTCCAAATAAGAGACCACCTTTGAGACTGTTCAAAAGTGGTCTTAAAGACCACTTTTGAACAGTCCTAAGGTGGTCTTAATATATTTACTTATAAGGCGGGAGATTCCATTCAGTACAAAATGGGTTAAAAGCGTTTTTCAAAAAAAAAAAAAAAAATGTGCATGGCACAGGTATAGTGAAGAGATTGAGCATACTGGCAGTTCTAAACTTGGATTTCGAACTGACTGTTATAAATTATGTTTTGTAACTGAGCAGAATAGGCAATTCTGAAGTTACCCTGGTATGATGACTGCTTCGTGTCGTCCTCGGGGTGAAAATTCTGAGGCCCACCTTTTCACTTGGCCGGTTAAGTTCAAATTTGAATAAATTATACGGATTAAGCGCCATAAAATATATTAGCCGTGAAGATATAAAATCTGATTTCCTTTAACCCAAGTTCCCAAAATGTTTGAGTGTTGAAAAAAAAAATACAAATAGATAAAATAAACGCGAAAAAATGATAAATTCAGAAATCATCAGACACACTGGTCTCATTACTCATTACAATCAATGGCGTGTATAATCTCGACCGCCCCGCCCCGACCCCCCCCCCCCCCCCCCCAGCTCCTCACACACACACGCCACATCAACCCCCGACGACCCCATCATTTATTTATTTACATGTATTTCAGAAGTCTTCGGCCCCCGCCCATAGGGGCTTGAAGAAATATATGGGCTGCATGATGCTTCCACGCATAGATGACTCCGGCCCGCACACTAGGACTGGCAAACCGCTTAGAGGATCTAAGCCTGTCTAGGAACCGCGGTGCGAGGCGGACCGTCCATGCTAATAAACCCTATTGGTTTCATTGGGCGACGGGGCCTGAGATGTCATTTCATCTCAATGTCGGGTAAAAGTCCCACAAAATTTGAAGCAACGTCTCCAAAATGACCTTTACAGTGTTGACGGGGACGTTAAACCTCAAATCAAACAAACAAAAAATTCAGAAGTCTGTCGCAGTTTCATCTGAAGAAGATACAGTAAATTCCGCTATTAAGACCGTGAAATGACATCCCAAGCCCTGTCGCCCAATGAAACCAATAGGGTTTATAAGCATGGGCGGTCCAACTCGCACCGCTTTGCATGGGCAGGCTTAAATCCTCTAAGTGGTTTACCAGTACTCGTGTGCGGTCGGTTTCAGCTTTTGCAACCAATCTATTTCTTCAAGCCCCGATGTGCGGGGGCCATCTTTAACACGATTTTCAACTGTCACAAACGTGGTCTTTATATAGGAATTGTACTGTAGATCAGAAAATGCTAAGTATCTTTTTTCTTATATCAGCTTTAAATTTGTTTGTTTAAATTGAGGTTTTACGTCCTCGTCAACACTATTGATGTCATTTTGGAGACGTTGCTTCCGATTTTGTCCAACAATTGCCCGACATTGAGATGAAATTACATCTCAATCCCTACCGTCCAAAGTAAGGAGCGGACCAACTCTCACAGGAGCGGGCCAACTCTCGCTGGCCACTTTTCCTGAAACAGGCTTTTAAAACATTCTAAGCGGTTAAACAGTACTCAAGTTCTGTCGGTTTCAGCTCTGCAGGGTGGAAGCACAATGCAGCCCGATCTATTTCTCCCATCACGTGTTGCGACATACCAAAGTCGTTAAAAATGGTACTAGCTGCTCCTCGTTTGGCACTCAGATTTACGGGGTAGAGCTAGGACTGGTCGATCCAGTGTCAGGATAATGTGACTGGGTGTGGTATCATGTAATGTGTCTGGGACATGATACTTCAGTGAGGCAGCACTATAAATGTGAGCATTGAGCTCCCTGTCGCAACCAGACACCGTCGTGATATGACTGAAAAATTGTTGAAAGCGACGTTAAACCCGAATTCACACACACACTCCCATCACGTGAACAAGTCCGTGAAATGAACACCCCCTTAAACCCCATTTCAAACAGAGAAAACTGGGATTTACGGGGGTATTTATTATTTTTCTTATTTCTGCTCCAAGACATAGGTTGTGGGTACTCATTAGAACCGCCTCAATGAGGCGGTTCTAAAGAGCACCATTGAGGCGGTTCTAACGAGCACCCATAACCAATGTTTGCGGTATAAATAAAAAATATCACGGACTTAATCAGAAAAGTAGCCATTTTGGCAAATGGGGAAATACACTATGTCATACGGGTGTGTTATCGTAATACAACCCCGATGGATGGGGCGCTAGGTTAACTTAAAATATACTTTAGTGATCGCAATTTCGGAAAATGCATGTACTGGCTTGTTTCGACAAAACAATTTAGTTTCATCAAGACTGATGTTAAATAAATGATGTTAAATAAATTTCTGTTTGAAATATTTAATCGCCAGACATCAAATGGATCATTTTGAACATCGAATGAATCATTTTGAACGAAGTTATTTTGTTTTGTCTTTTTACATCTCAATGATCAAGTTTTCCTTTTGGGGAATGTTTTAAATAATGAACAACACAAAGCGGCGGATAAGATAATTAAGGGGATTTTTTTTTCTTTCTTGCTAGACAACCGATGTTGTGGTAACCACAACATGTTCATCCGAAAACACGCATATATAATTTTGACCCCCTTGGACCTCAGTTTTATATAGTAAAACTGGAGTTTACAGGGGTATACATTATTTTTCTTATTTCTGCTCTAAAATATAGATTGTGGGTACTCGTTAGAACCGCCTCGATGAGGCGGTTCTAACAAGTACCCATAATCTATATTTTGAGCAGAAATAAAAAAAAAATATCACAGTTTTTCATTTTAAAATTTTAGTTTTTTCGGCGGTTTGTATAGGCGTGTTTTCATAATCTATATGGAGAAATTAGAAAACAATATTAAGAACCCAAATTATGATCACTACTCAACCTGATCTAGAGTTACGATAACACGTCATAAACTAGCATCGAAAGGCTGTTTTAACCCTTGTCCTGCTGAATAAACAAGGCATCGCAGACGATTCAAATCCCATCGCACAAACACTGAGATATTATCATATCCAACATTTATGTGAAGTTAAATTAAAACCCATTGGTAAACGTAGACACTACAGCGATGACGTAGGCACGGTGACCTTCACACTGGGCCCAGGACCCCGAACGTCAAACAAGTACCAGATATATTGCCATACCAAATATTTGTGTATTTGGTAATATAAAAATCCACTGATGATTGCAAGCGCAAGAGCGATGAAAAGGTTTTCTAAAAAAATGTCCAGTGACCTTGACCCTAGGCCCCCATGGAAGGAAGTCAACCTTCCTTGAGAGATTATCAAATCCTATATTTGTGTAAAATTACATTAAAATCCATCGATAAGCGATGACAAAGCTTCTTCTTAAAGTTGTCAAAGTGACCTTGAAATTGAAAATCAAACTTGTTCGAGATATTATAATAACCAGAGCTAGAGTGATGTTGTTTTTTTTTTTACTTCTAATAAATAGCCACAGGGGCCCCCGACCATCGGAGCTTGGAGAAATAGATTGGGCGGCATGCTGCTTCCACGCAGACCTGAAACCAACCGCACATGGGTAGTGGCAACGGCTTAGGAGGTCTAGGCAAAGCGATGCGAGTTGGACCATGTATATAAACCATATAAGTTCAATGGGACCGCAGTGTTTGAGGTGTCATTTCATCTTAAATATTATGTCCACAAAATTAGAAGCAACGTCTCCGAAATGAACGGGGACGTTTATTTGTTTGATTTGAGGTTTAACGTCCCCATCAACACTGTAAAGGTCATTTTGGAGACGCCGTTTCCAATTTTGTGGGACTTTTACCCGACATTGAGATGAAATGACAGCTCAAGCCCTGCCGCCCAATGAAACCGATAGGGTATAAGCATGGACTCGTATCGAATAGTCGTTTTTTTTTTTTTTTTTTTTTTTTTTTTTGGAAAGGAAGCAGTCATTATTCATTAGGTTTATTTGCAGAGGAGAATTATAGATATCCATAATTCGATTTATGGATATCCATAAATCAGCCGAATAAAGGATATCCATAATTCGAATTAAGGATATCCATAATTCGATTTATGGTTATCCATATTTCGATCTAAATTAATGATATCCATAAATCGATTTATGGATATCCATAATTCGATTTATGGATATTCATAATTTGATTTATGGATATCCATAAATCAGCCGAATAATGGATATCCATTATTCGATTTATGGATATCATTATAATAAATAATTGTGGATATATATAAATATTCAAACGGCGCCCCATAGGGGTCCACATGCAAAACAGAAACTAACAGTAATATTGCTAAAGCCGGTCAACCTCGGGGTGCCACTGTCGTTCACCCAAAGTTTTTCATCTAAAACAAGATTTGTTTGTGAAACACGAACATGTCCCCGGGCCGAGGTCATTTTTTTCTTTAACGTAGATCACAGGTCAAGCTTACAGGTCAAAATATTTTTGTTTCTTTTCTTTTGTCACAGGGAACCTACATGCCAGATATGAAGACTCTGTCGCAAATGGGTCACAAGTTATGGCAATGTTATGTTTTCTTTAAAGTAGGTCACAGGTCAAGGTCAATTATTTTTGTATGAGTGGGAAGCCCTTGTCACAAGGGACCTACATGTCAAATATGAAGACTGTCTCAAACGGTTCTGAACTTGTGATAAAGTAGGTCACAGCTCAAGGTTACAGGTCAATTTTTTTGTGTGAGTTGGAAGTCCTTGTCACAAGGAACCTACATGCCAAATATGAAAGCTCTAGCTAAAATGATAACAAAATAATACAAAATATGATAAAATAGGTCACAGGTCATGGTAAAGGACACAGGTCAAAATTTTGTATGAATAGGAAGCCCTTGTCACAAGGAACCTAATGCCAAATGTGAGGGTTCAATCTCAAACGGTTCAAGTTATGATACAGTAGGTCACGGATCAAGGTCACAGCTCAGAAATTTTGGTTTGAGTGGGAAGCCCTTGTCACAAGGAATCAACATGCCAAATATAAAGGCTCTGTTCTAGAGTGTGTGTATCGATTGTATTGTTTTGTTTTTCATAGCCCATTTGCCATTTTAAGGAAAAGTAACTCCCGCCCATCGGGGCTTGAAGAAATAGATGGGCTGCATGATGCTTCCATGCAAGGCTGAAACCAACCCGCACACGAGTACTGGTAAACCGCTTAGAATATCTAAGCCTGCCCAGGCAATGCGGTGCGAGTCGGCCCGTCCATGATTATAAACCCTATTGGTTTGATCGGGCGGCAGGGCTTGAGATGTCATTTCAACTCAAAGTCGGGTAAAAGTCCCTCAAAATTTAAAGCAACGTCTCCAAAATGACCTTTACAGTGTTGACGGGGACGTTAAACCTCAAATCAAACAAAATAAAAACTGTCCTTTTGGCTTTCCGCTATTGATGTTTCCATTAGGGTCTAGTTATTTCATATTTGCGTTTCTTTCCCTATTGTATCTCTGATGGGAGCTTGAGGTAAATTGTGTCGATTCCTGATCATTGCATTCACTTCTTTTTTCTACCTCAAATGTTTCAAAAGTTTTGTCACGTATATTATTTTCTTATATAAGGGCAAAAACAATATGCCCCCGCTTTCGCTACCGTGGACATAAAATTAGTGACACTGACCATGACCTTGAGCCCAGGAACCTGAAATTTGAACTTGCTCGAGATATCATCATACCCAACATCGCAGTAGGCTACGTGATACGGTAAGTTGATACCAGTATCAAGTTTCTATGTCGGCGCAATTGGACACAACCACAGCGCTATCGCTTCTTCGAACATGCACTTAATAAAATAAAAGTCCTTTAGACTAAACATGACAGTATAGGGATGAGCATGTAACTTTGGAAAAGTTCTAAATACTTAACATGTTGGTTTAAACAGTATTTATTGTTCATGTTTACATGGTATATAATACAACATAAGTGGTACAGGATCTGACGGTAAGCACAATGCTTATATGAAAATCATCTCCTGTGACAATATGGAAAATACAGTTATATATGAATGGCTTTGTGGCTTTGTCAAGTATTGAATACTTTTCAGGCTGCACTGCACAACCAAAAACATTAGATTAACATACATGAGAGAGAGAGAGAGAGAGAGAGAGAGAGAGAGAGAGAGAGAGAGAGAGAGAGAGAGAGAGAGAGAGAGAGAGAGTTTTTGAGTATGTAGTATTCTTGATGTCACATGAAGTATTGCCAAAACACTATGATAGCTAAACCAATAGAATTTCAGTACAGTTGAAAGAACTTTGTTGTATATGCAGATGTGACAATAAATATACTGACTGAATATATAAACATACTAGAAAAAATGCGAAAACACGGAGAAAGGGAAAGAAAAGAAATGACCGATAAGATCTTGTCTTACACTCCTGGGACCAAGGATTGCTATGTAATCATTATTGTACGGGTGATATAGACTAGGAAAACTGTTTCAAAGATGATTCCTTTACAAAAACACGCCTATGCAAATGTTATGGTAAAAAATCACGAAAAGGAAAAATAAAAATAGAAGAGTCTCTGATAAAAAATTTGGATATTTCCATTACTCCCGCCCCAAACACAAGACCGTTGGCACCCTAAGTAGCCGCCTCGTCGAGGCAGATCTCACGAGCACCCACAATACACGTCCCAGAGCAGAATATAGTGTTTACCCTGCAAACCCCGGTTCCACTATGTAAATATGGGATTCGAGGGGGTAAAGATTACGTAGGCATGTTTTTGTGTATTTTTTGCATGTTTTTGAGATAACTTCTCAAGCAAATCTGCCTGATTTGATGATGAAATTTTGAACTTGGATGAAAAGTTCTTCGTTTTCTGGAATTGTTTTCTCTGTCATCCCAAATAAGAAGTCGCGCAAAGTGTAATTATGCAGGTTGTTAGGTAAGTATCTGGCTCTGGCATCTGTGAACATAGGACACATAAAGAAAAAGTGGTAAGCGCTCTCGAAACTCCCACATCGGCATGAGGGGTCTGGAATAATATTTTTCATATACAGATGGGAGCCGAGAGAGCTACATTCCAGTCTTATCCGTGAGTGTAATATTTGTCCAATGCGCGAGCCAGCGTTGAAATATTTTGGCGGTTTCTGGAGATCACTGTTTAGGCGATACTTAAATGCAGAAACTGTTGTTACTTGCTTAGTCTCTTCAGACAGATTATTCCATGCTCGAATAGTTGATGGAAAAAAGGAATTATAGTACAAATTGGTGTTGGCATGAAAGTTTCGAATATCATTTGCGTTTCTGAGATTGTATCTATTGGTTTCATGAGTTAGTGGGGGCACAAGGTCAGAGAGATAGTTGGGAGCAATGTGATTTACTATTTTATAAAATATTACAAGTTTGTGTTTATTTCTACGATCCTGGAGTGATTCCCACCCTAGGTCTACAAGTAGTTTTTCTATACTGCACAATTTTGTTGCCCCCGTAATAACTCTTGCCGCTTCGATATGTACTGCCTCAAGTTTATTCTTCGTTTCAGCTGAGCAGTTATCCCAGACTGAATCACAATATTCTAAAAGTGGGAGAATGAATGCCACATACATTTGTTCTAGTGCTTTACGGCTTATTCTGAACTTCAGAGCTCTCATGAGATTCAACCTTGTCCATGCCTTTGCTGTTATGTCGTTTACGTGGTTTGACCAGGTACATGAGGAAGAAAAGTTTAGTCCTAAGTGTTTGTGAGTGTTTGTATCAGATAGCACTGTATTATTCATGAGTAAAGGTGGATGCTGCGGCGGTAGTAATTTTCGTGAGAAGACCATTGAGATGGTTTTGGTGGCATTAAAAGAGACTAGCCAATTTTCAGCCCAATTACAGATAGTATCTAAATCAGTATTGAGAGAATTAGCTGCTGAATGAGGGGTATCCACAATAACATAGAGACTTGTGTCGTCTGCAAAAAGCCTGATTGGGCATCCTATATCGTTAACAATGTCATTTATATAGACGAGAAATAAAAGTGGGCCAAGAATTGACCCTTGTGGTACGCCTGCTTGAACAGAGGTCCAGTTAGAGGCTTGTCCGTTTAGTACTACGCGTTGCTTACGACCAGAAAGGTAACTAAAGAACCACTGAATTATCTTGTCGGAACATCCTATTCCCGAAAGTTTGTGAAGTAATCCCCTGTGCCAGACTCTGTCGAAGGCCTTGCTGATATCACAAAATATTGCCCTTACTTCTTTTCCGCTGTCTACGGCTTCGCAAAAAGTGTGATAGGTATGAAGAAGCTGGTAGGTGGTGGAGTCACCCTGAACAAAACCTGATTGAAACGGTGTAAGTATTTGATTTTCGACGACATGATTGTACATATATTTGTGGATACAGCGTTCCATAGTTTTTCCAAGAGAACTTAGGAGTGTTATTGGCCTGTAGTTGGAAGGCTGGGATTTATCATCTTTCTTATGAATAGGTGTAACGTTACCGTTCTTCCAAAGTATGGGAAAATGACCTTGGTCTAAGGAGCGGTTAAATACTATGGATAGAGGTTCTGCCAAGATGTCAGCCCCTTCTTTCAGGAGGCGAGGGCTTATTAAATCGGGTCCGCAAGCTTTATGTATTTTCAGGTTTTTGAGCACATCTTTTACATCTTGGCTTGAAATGAACATATCGTTTAAAGAGTTATTTATGGATGGTAGCTGTGGTAGTGGTCTGTAGTCGTCAGGAACTACTGACTGAGAGGCAAAATAATCATTTAACATGTCAGCTTTTTGTAGGTCGTCTTCAGCACATTCGTTATTCATAATTAAAGTTGGGATACTTGATGTGGATTTTCCAAGATTTAATAATTGTTTAGTTGTTTTCCAAAATAATTTCGTATTGGTAGTTTCAGATGACATTAACAAATCTAGTTTATCAAAATATTCTTTTTTGGAATTTCTTATTTTTGAAATAATGTCGTTGCGGATAGTTTTATATTGTTCCCAAAAGCATGGATTGGCGGTCTTTTTAAACTTTCTGTATGTACGTTTTCGTTTTCTAATTAGGGTTTTTATACGGCAGGTAATCCATGGGTGTTCTGCTGATCTGATGGTTACCACTTTGTTTGGTATTGTTTTTTCCGCGGTTGAAATAATGGTTTCTGAGATAAAATTGACATTTTCATCAATATCGGTGTTCGAATTGATTCTTTCTACTAGCTGAGAGCTTTCCAAGAGCGTTCGGTACCTATCGAAATTTGCCAGGTTGTAGTTCCATATTCGTCTTTTGAAGGTTTTGTTTGGTGTGCGTAAGAATTTAAGAAGAACAATAACGGGACAATGATATCTAGTTTGTTCCGGTGTAAAAGTATCTACAACGCCACTAGTTAGAACATTTTTGGGGTTGCGAACAATAATTAAATCAATGAGAGAGGATGCGTTTTCGGTAAAGTTCGTAGCTTCTTTTATCAGTTGCTTCAAATTGTATTCTTGAATTAACTCTTTCATTTTATTGGTGTTTGGGCTGAGCATATTAAAATTGACATGTTATTATCTTTTACAAATAAATTGCACAGAAAGACGATTTCTGAAAAGAAAACAAGATCCAGGTCAAATGGTTTAAAATGACATTTTTTAGTCAGGTTATTCTCCTTTTTTATGTCCCCACACCCGAATGAACATAACTCCCATCGGCCGCACAACTTATGTGCATCGTCGTATCAACACGACGTGGAAGCTCAGTTGTTAGTGCACTTGCCTTTCACGCTAGAGGCCCCCGGTTTGATCCCCGGCAGCGGTAATAAAATCGCGGTGTCCGAACATGCTCAACTGGCATAATTTACAGGGGTGAATGCCAAAAAGGGCACCGTCCTTCGGATCGGGACGTTTACCGGAGCCCCCCTGTGCAGGGAGAACTATCGCATGTGCAGGTAAAACATCCCTACCGTAATTACATGATTACTGCTACAAACCTGGGGCCAGTTTCATCAAAGCATTTGCGATGTATTTTCGTCTTAGAAAGATCGTACGAAGTTCTTACGACAAAAATCCTGTTTCATCAAATGCTCGAGATCTGCGATGTTCGCACAATTTGTCGTTCGTACTTCTGAGATGAATATTTAGACATCGCACATTGAAATTTTCGTTTTAAACTTTGGACATGTCACGGACATAGCTGAAGAAGATAACGCGCGACATAGGTTATTATCCCTTGAGTAACGTTGTTAAGAGTATGGTATGTAACATGTCATTTCGCTTACCTTCGCAGATCAAGCCCATTATTTATACAAGCCCATGCAATGAAGACCCCTCGAACTGCCCCCTTTGTTATAACCTTTAGTTTTGGTTTGTGGTGGGATCTTTTCTTAGTTTTTAGAATAGAGCTTGGGGTGCTCTTTAGAAGCGCCTCGTTACGAGTAACCACAGTCTATATTTCATGGTATAACCTTGGACCGACGCTCGCTTTCGCCCATCGGGGCTTGGAGAAATAGATTGGCCTGCATAGTGCTTCTGGGCAGAGCTAAAACCGACCAAATTAGATTACATGTTAACCGCTTAGAGTGTAAAAGCCTGCCCAAGAAAAGTGGTGCGGGTGGGACCGCTCCTCGGTTTCTTTGGTCGATAGGGTTTAGGATGTCATTTCATCTCAAGCCCCACAAAATCTGAAGCAGCGTCTACAAAATGACCTAAATATATGTACCAACGGTTGACGGGGACTTAAAACCTCGAAGACTCGGTGTACCTCAAATCGACACATAAAACTAAGAATTGCCAATACGACACAAATTCCCCTGTCCAGGGACCATCCTCACCAAGACAAAAGCATGTTGCAAAAAAAAAAAAAAAAAAAAAGGACAACAACTGGCATTTAAAAAGTCAGTACTTCGGGGTATGTTTTTCACAGCATATTCCCAACAAAAACAAAGTGCAAATTAATAAACATTTTACACATAGTTCAAAGGCAAACAACACCTGAAATTAAGACGGATGCTGTTTCAATCCCAAAGTTCGATTAATTTTATTCAGATAATTTAACAGATAATAAAATGACCACCCATCATCATCATCATCACAACCACTATCAATAACAATCACCATCATAGTCAGCATCACCATCATCATCATCATTACCAACAACACATTATCAGTAATACAATCATCATCGTCATCATCCGTATCATCATCATCAACGACAACAATATGTATAAGAGAAAAACAACAACATCACGACGTCAAGAATATCTTCATTTTTATAGTAAATTATCATCATCATCATTTAGATAATAAATTAACTACCGAGTAGGAATATGTTTCAAACAAGATTTTGTTTGTTTGATTTGAGGTTTAACGTCCCCGTCAACACTGTAAAGGTCATTTTGGAGACATTGCTTCCAATTTTGTGGGACTTTTACCCGACATTGAGATGAAATGACATCTCAAGCCCTGTCGCCCAATGAAACCAATAGGGTTTATAAGCATGGACGGTCCCGCCTCGCACCGCGGTTCCTGTGCAGGCTTAGATCCTCTAAGCGGTTTACCGGTACTAGTGTGCGGGCCGGATTCAGCTCTGCGTGGAAGCATCATGCAGCCCATATATTTCTTCAAGCCCCTATGGGCGGGGGCGAGTTTCAAACAAGATGATCAACGCTATCATCATCATCATCATCATCATCATCATCATCATCATCATCATCATCATCATCATCATCATTCGCGTCCAACTGGTGATTAGCAACATTTTTTCGTGGATATTGATCATGAAATCTTTTATACGTTCATTCTCTGCCTTCCGCTGAATCAAGAAGGGCAGTTTTCAGTTTCTGGCGAAAGAATGTGGACTGTACTGGTTAAACGCTTCCGTATAAGCCTGCCCTGGTGTGAACACAACATAATAGGGGTTATTTCTTGCACACCAGATAAGGAAATCCGTGGTTTTAGCCTGGGATGGAAATTCTGTTCTTACTCAGGTGTTCTTACCCAGGCAAACTACGTAAGTATAGAGCGAGAAAAATGAAATGTTAAAGTAAAATGAAAATTTTCGTTGGAGTTGTGCAAGGAAAAGGCTCTTATATGGTGGTCTGTTGTTGATGGACGTTTACAGTCCTCAGGATGACCGTGCTGAGCGTGATAGCTCAGTGGTTAGTGCATTTGACTCTGATGCTAGAGGCCTCCGGTTCGATCCCCGAACCCGCTCCATTGGCATCATTTGCAGGGATGAATGCCAAAAAGTGCACCTTCCTTCGGATCGGGACGTTAACTGGAGGGCCCCCTGTGCAAGAAGAGTCATCTCCTGTGCAGGTTAAAGACCCCTACCGTAATTACATGAATACTGTGAAGGCTTTCAACCCTGCAACCTGGAGTGTATGTAATGTACACCTGTGAGTAATGGTCAAATGGGACCGATCGCAGTATAAGTAGATAGAAAGAAAGAACCTCCGCGAAGCCTTGGTTCCGCTCAGCACGGTCATCCCTCGTGTTGGAAACTTCCATCTACAACAGAACCCCATATCAGATTCTTGTAGGATCCTACATGAGTGTTCATGAATAAATATTTCCAGTGTAAAGTCTAATGTAAACCTATAGAAAACAATGCAGTTCAGACTTCCATGAAGGCAAATGTGACGTGTATCTTGCGTCACTGGGGCGTCCAACTGATATTGGCTTACAGTTGGACAGAGCCTGTTGTCATTGCAGCAGGCAAGGGTAGAGGAGGGATGTTCTTATTTCTTCTGTTTCTCCTCCATTCTTTTTCTTCTTTCTCCTCTGTCTCTCAATTTCATCTTCTCTACTATCTCTTCTATCTCTTTTCTCCCTTTCTCTGGCAGACGACACAAAATGACACACAAGGGTTGACGTGTCGTTAAACTCAAAAAAATTAATCAATACTTCCATGAACGCATCGAGTCACATGATTTTCAATGAAGTCAAGTGACGTCAAGTGACGTCAGTATAAACCATGGTGCTCTATCTAGTGTTGGTGACGTCAAAGCTGTTCCGCTCTTTGTGGAAAAACAGCATGCAAATGTTTTTCAGCTTTAAAAGTTTGCCTTATAGTAAATACATGGTTAGTGTCTTTAATAATAAAATATAATCGGTGAGCCTTAGACAATTTTATAGGGGCGAGCTGTCGCGAGCCCCTATAAAATTGTCGGGGCGAACCGATCATATTTTATTATTAAAGACACTATCCATGTATTTAGTTTATACCGCAATTCAAAACAATCAATGGGTTTTGCAATAATTTAGCAAATTTTAAGCAAAAAAGACAGCAGACAGTGTGGCATGTTAAACGACATTCAATGCCATGGCGCGCACACGTAGTAAAACGTGACATTAACGAGTGCAACGTTTCTGACGTCATCGCGCCACAAAGACCTAGGAAACAACACGGACGCTCGAATAAAAGTTTCTCAGCGCTTTACTCTCTGTATAAAAATCTGCAAATAAATAGTTTATTTTAGCTTTAAATATTATTTCCGAGGTTTAGACGTAACTGCAGTAGCAGTGCGCAGTTATTCCAACCGGCCATTCAAACCAGGAAAAGCAGAGAAGGTAAGAATTTAGCTGAAATTTCTGAAAATCTGTTTAAATAAATATTGCAAAGATTTTAACTTGCAGTTTCGTTCTTTTCCCATGTATGAAAGGTTGCATGTTATTGTTTATAGTTATAAAATAGCGACCTGGAAAGTAAAGACGGTCTATAATCGGTCACTAGACGTATTATAGGTCAGTAGTCACTATCGATTATAGCGTGCAGTTATTCGACCCCCTTTTTTAGGTTACCAGAATGTCTGACTGCGGTATAAATATAGTAAATACATGGTTAGTGTCTTTAATAATAAAATATAATCGGTGAGCCTTAGACAATTTTATAGGGGCGAGCTTTAGCGAGTCCCTATAAAATTGTCGCGGCGAACCGATTATATTTTATTATTAAAGACACTAATCATGTATTTAGTTTATACCGCAATTCAAAAATCACGGGGTTTTGCAATAATTTAGCAAATTTAAGCAAAAAAGACAGCAGACGGTGTGGCATGTTAAACGACATTCAGTGCCATGGCGCGCACACGTAGTATAACGTGACGTCAACGAGTGCAAAGTTTCTGACGTCACCACGACACAAAGACGCAGGAAACAACATGGACGCTCGAATAAAAGTTTCTCAGCGCTTTACATTCTGTAAGAAAATCAGCAAATAAGTAGTTTATTTTAGCTTTAGAAATTATTTTCGAGGTTGAGACTCAATTGCAGTAGCAGTGCGCAGTTATTCCAACGGGCCATTCAAACCAGGAAAGGCCGAGAAGGTAAGAATTTAGCTGAAATTTCTGAAAATCGGTTCAAATAAATATTGCAAAGATTTTAACTTGCAGTTTCGTTGTTTTTCCCATGTATAAAAGGTTGCATATTATTGCTAAGGCTCGTTTCATAAATTTCATATGAAATGACCACACGTGTAAGATCCTCTATATTTCTACGCCAAACATAGGTTGCGGGTGCTCGTTAGAACCGCACCCACAACCTATGTCTTGGAGCAGAAATAAAGAAAATAATGTATGCCCCCGTAAACCTCATTTTTCTCAATATAAAGTGGGGTTTAGAGCGGTCTTCATTTCACGGACTTGTTTACATGATTGTTAGGAGACGTTGTTCAGTTTGAAAGTCAGTTGCCATCTTGTTTTCATTTCAATGCAAAAATCATCCTGTGTTTGAAATAGAGATGCAACTAGAGCTGTCAGTGAAACTGACTAGGGCCCCGGCAGCGCTATCAGAAATTTGTGAACGGACAGACGGACAGACATACAGACAGACGGACGGACAGAGTGATTACTATAGGGCACCCACACTTTTAGTGCGGGGCCCTAACAATGTCATGAAAGTATAACTGTATTATTAGGAAAATCATACTTTATCCACCAAATGGACGTGAAAATTTAAGTCTGATTTCTATGATTGAATCCGATTTTCCGCCAAAAAGTCAACTATTGTTATTGTTGTTACAAACGACGTCGCCTAACAATTATGACGTCAAAACGTTCGAAAAGAAATAATTCAATCAGGTGAATTATAAATAACTTGGAAAATATTTAAAGAAATAATTTACTCAGGTGAATTATTAGTAGACGTTATTACAACATACTTGTCTAGATATGTGGCAAAACTGATTAGTCTTGATCAATTAGAAACAGGATGCTTTTTTTTCAGATGAAAATGGTTTCACATTTTGTTTCCTTCTAGTTTGGTGAGGCTGTTCTAACATGTACCCACAATCTTTGTATAAAAAAGGAAAATATTGAAAACACAAAACACCCCAAAACACAAAACTTTTTTCTTTATAATGTTGGTTTAGAGGTGTATTTATTTCATTGACCTGTTAACTTTATGAGGCAGTTTAATCAAACATCCACAAGATACTGGTATACCTGGGGCAGAAATAAGAACAATTTGGCTGCTTTCAAAAAGCATCCAATAGGTTTGGTCTTGTCAGTCTAAATTCTGATTTGAGCAAGTTGATATCATTATCCCACTTAGTGCATTTTTTGAATACAAAAAATTAAACTTTAATACAAAACATGTATATAAAATTTCGAAGTCTGTGACCTTGGTATCAGGAAGGGTAGGTAGTGATGAGTATTCTGTGGTAAATTGTTTAACGCCATGACAAGTATAAACTAAATGTAACTTACATATAGTTTGCACATGTATAGCACAAAACTTAACCAAACGAAAAAGTAAACCGAATTTTTCAAAGAGTCATAACTCTGTTAATATTTGGTGGCATATCTTCACATCTTAGCCTTACTACATAAACATTTTAGGCTTGATCGGATGAAAACTGTATAGTAGGATTTATGCGGAAACGAAAAAAAGTTTCCGAACGGACGGACGGACACCAACCCCGTAACTTGATACGACCGTCTTTTTTTTTTTTGTTATTGTTGTTTTTCAAATGGGCATATGAAAAGATTTTTCCTAAGTCATCAGGCCTTCTGTAGGGCCTTGGTTATCTATTTCATTTGTTGTTAACGTCCCTGTAAACACTGTATGAGTCTTTTTGAGACATTGCTTCCAATGTTGTGGGACTTTTACTCAGTACTGAGATAAAACGGGCAGATAAAACTCCTTCTGAAGCCCTGTCACCCTATGAAACTAAATGGTTGAAATGCATGAACGGTCCGACTCGAGCCACTTTTCCTGGGCAGGCTTAGACTTTCTAGGCGATTTAACACTACTCATGTGCGGCCGGTATCAGCTCTGCGTGGAAGCATCATGCAGCCCAATCTATTTCTTCAATCCTCGATGGACGGGGGCCGATCAGACCTTTGGGCAATATATTGGACTGCATGAGCTGACACCGACCGAACTTTGAAGTATTGCTGAACCGCCTAGGAAGATCTAAGCCTGCCCAGACAAAGTGCTGCGAATCAGACTGTATCTTAAACCTCGGCAGTTTCTTTGAGCGGTACCTCCGCAAAAACCTGAAATTTGCTATCCTTTTGTATATCTTTCTGGATCAAAGTTTAATTGTAAAAGAAACTGATTAGTAAAACGTCAAGTATTTAGTGGAAATAAAGAACACCTCTCTCGGTTTATCAGATACAATAGCTCCCATCGAATGCGCCAAAAATGTCTTTTAACAACTCAGTCTGTAACTGGTGGCTGGTCACTTAGTAGTCATGAAGTTTTTGAAAAGAAACTATTGCTATCTGTGCTGGTCTCAAGAACAATAAACAGCGACCCATCAACGTTATGACTTTGTTTCGCTCCCCAAATATTTTATATATTTGGAAGAGTTAGAACCTTCGACCTTGACACTGACGTTAATTCTAGTAGCACAGACAAGAAAATGTTTTTACACACCCAGCGATCTTTTTTATGTTTGGTTTTACGATCCTTTCAAGATTATTTCACTCAAATCAAGCCGCTCGTTAATCGGAGGTGAGTGAAAACTAGAGTACCCGATGAAAAACCTCCTGACCTTCCGTTGCAAAACTTCTCATTATGTGACCTGAGCCATGCTCAAACATACACCGTTGAGAGACCTTATGATTAAGAGTCAGCACTCTTATCCACTAGGCCACGGAGGCCCGGTACTCCCAGCGATCTTTATAAATGAGGAAAAATAACGTTCTCTGTCTTTCCAACATTTACATATACTTATTATTAGAGCGTACCGAAAGATGTTCAGAATAAATAAATCTGTTCCTATCTGTGTGAAGTAAACTTTGCAAGTTTTGTTTATTTGTATTTAACGGCCCACTCAACACTGATTTGGGTCTTTTTTTGAGCATGTCAGTGTACCTATCCACGCTTTTCCTGAGCAGGCTTATTCGTAAGCGCTTTACCAGTTCAGTGCACATTCTGTCGCCAAAAACTGACCCCTGCCCTTCCTGAATCAGCGGAAGGGAGAGAATGACCAAAGAAAAGATTTCATAATCTCCACGAAAGAATGTTGCCGACCCCGGTAGGTATCGAACCCGAGTCTTCCTTATCGCCAGTCAGACTGCATCCGACTGAGCTACCACAGCCAGCCACACTTTGTGAGTAGAAGTAGTTATGTTCTGTTGTTTTTCGTTTCCATGGCCCCATGGACTTACTCCATAATGGCATTGCAAGACGTAAAATTTGCGAAAATGACTGCTACTCCTGCAAAAGTAGTTTCTCTTTGGATATGTCTAAGGGGTATACTCTTAAAGGAAAGAATTTGCTTCTGGGGAGCAAATTCTCCCCTTTTAGAGTAGACCCCCTGAGAAGCAAATTCTTCCCCTTTTAGAGTAGACCCCTTTTTCAGTTGGACAGAGCCAACAGAGTAGCAACCATAAGGTCCTTAAAATTGTATTTCCATAACGAAATAATGCCTATAGAATTGTGATCCCCTTTAATATGTTCTATAAAAGGGTTATCCTTTGGAAGCAAAGAATACACCACAGAACTAAAAAATATGGTGTGCACATGTTTTCTGAGCCAGACTAGCTAGTTTCGGCCAATTAGGCCTCATCAGTGACCCTAAGATATTTTCCAAACTCCACAATGGAATCAATGATCCCAAAGGACAAGAAAATATAATCTACACTATGATGTAGGGCAGGGAGACGTTTTACCGCCGCCACACATTCCCACACACCAGTTGTAGTGAAGTTAAATACGGTAGGTGACCAATTAATTGGAACACCCTAGCAGTTCGAACACCCAAAATTATTTCGAATTTGTGGCTGAAAACTTTCTCATTTAATTCGAACTCCAAAATTTTTCAGAAATCAGAATTTTTAATACTTCGAACACACACAAAAAAAAAATGCCGAAAAATGCATCCAGAACAAGCATTTCGGACCGTTCCCGGGTTTTCATTACAACATCGTACTGGTCGTATATGAGCTAGCGCACGAAAAAAAGAAAACTTAGCATGAAATGTGTGCGACTTCCAAAGACTCGGATTAACATGCACTTTGTAAGGCAAATGGTTTTCGCTTCTCTCACTTTGGATAGCCCTGTGGTAGTGGAAGGTTCATACCCTCACCGAATACTGATCAGACTGCGAGAAACGCAGGCTGCAAGTGCTTAGATCAACAGGAGTTTCGCTTATTTATGTTGTGAAAATCCCATCGTCTGCATCAGGCTCATGCGATCAGCGAAGACTCTAATCGGATTGCATGAATGAGTACGCTAAGATGTGTCTTCGCTGGTTTCTCAACGACCTGCAAACACTGAACATGCGCACCCACTACCGGTATGCAAGGCAAAGGGTTTCACTTAGCCTTGTGACTTCGTAAGATTTAAGGGTTCAGTAAAGACTGATCACATTGCATCGATGTTCAGGCTGATCCTAGTCGGTGATGTAGCATTGTGGCCTACAAAGGCTTGGATCACCATGCATATGCAGGTGTTTTCGCTTTGCTCTCAGACTCTTTGGAGCGTAGCTTCAGTTTTCATTATTATTTGTGTGACAGTGTTACCCTTTTTCCATGTGCTGTGGCATTGATTCAATGCCTCTTTGATAGCAGAAGCGCCCCTTTAATATTAATTGAGTTTCCCGCCTTTTTCCACAGAACGTCTTTGAGCACGTGCGAGTGAAATTCATGGTTGTTGCATGCAAAAAGGTAGTTTAATTCAGGTTACCTGTTGGGTTACCCTGGTTTTTTTAGGAGCAAGTGAAGATGCCCATTTATTTCACGGTGACAAGGTTTTATTGGAAGTAATTTCGGGGAACATAATTAAGAAAATAAGTCATATTCGGTGTGGGGGGGAAGACTCAGGTCAGCCTGCACATTCATGCAGTCTGAATAGTCTTCGTTGTTCGTATGTGCCTACCATGGCCTCTGTGCTAATCAAAGAACAACAGGTGAAAACTATGGCCACATTGGCTAGATGCGCAGGCTAATCTGGTCCTTCGTTTGAAACCTTTTTTTTTCGCCTTGCGCCGGCTTAAAACGACGGCGTGTACATTTTACCGGCCCAATCTGCTTGCGACGTTACACATCCTAAGCTACCAAGTGCAAGGATCAGTCTGTTCAGATCTCCTATCTCGAGTAAAATACTTATTGCGCATGTGCGTACAGAAAAGACTGATAAGTCTGCACAGTTGTGCAATCGGGATTGTGTCTTCAATGTTCAAGAGGTTTGAAATGTTTCATCGCGCATAAAGT
Source organism: Lucinisca nassula (assembly GCA_963580285.1). NCBI lineage: Eukaryota > Metazoa > Mollusca > Bivalvia > Lucinida > Lucinidae > Lucinisca > Lucinisca nassula. The sequence goes on along the minus strand of OY757022.1, from coordinate 128,872,530 downwards.
GAAGATCAAATTTGTGTATGATGTCCGCATTTTCTTTTTCTTGTTACTTGCCTATCTAAATAACATGATGGTTTTGCATCCGCACAGTCTAATCAGTCTTCACCGGACTACTTCGATGGGCATTGAATTGCTACATGCCCCCGGCTCACGCTGATTTGAGACTGCTTATTAGTAAACAGAGAACACACAAACAAGACTGCGCAGTCTCGCCTGAGGCTTCACTATGCGCTTGGGGGTGGGGGTGTGAAGTATCTATGCGCCTAGCTCCACTGGGTAGCTGCACGTGCGGGTTTCAACATCCCATCCCATATATACATGTAGCTGGACTTTGTCCGGAAAAAAAAATATTACAGACTATAAGGAAATTCTTTGAAAAATCCTCTTTTTCCTAGATATGGGCTACTCTTAAGAAAAGAATTTGCTCCAAACAAATCAATTTCTGTTATTCCTGAGATCACAAATTGACTCGCCCATTTTCAAGGGAATAGTGATAGTTCAATAGGTGTAAATGTCATTAATGACAATGTGTATCGCATTCAAAGACCCCCTGCACACACTGACTTTTTTATAGATCAAACTTTTCTGCACTGCATAAGTGATATTTATAACTTCTAATCACGTGCGGATTGACAGGGCCACGGGAAAAAAAACGCAGTTGTATAAAATATTGAACACAGCCTGATCCAATGTATTGAATTCTTTCAGATCAAACAGTTCTAACACTGATAAATTTCCAATCTGATATTTTCTAATAATTCCAACACCCGGATCAGTATTTATTTTTTTACTGTTCGAATTAATTGGTCATTTACAGTATGTTCTATAAAAGGGTTATCCTTTGGAAGCAAGGAATACACCACAGAACTGAAAAATATGGAGTGTACTGTTTTCTGGGCCAGACTAGCTAGTGTCGGCCAATTAGGCCTCATCAGTTACCCACAGATATTGTCAAAATTCCACAATGGAATCAATGATCCCAAAGGACAAGAAAATATAATCTACACTTTTATATCGTAAAGCTCGGGTTTGCAGGGTTATACATTAATTTCCGTATTCATGCTCTGAGACACTAGATTGTGGGTACTCGATAGAATCGCCTCGTCGAGGCGTTTCTGTCGACATCCCGCAATCTATGTTTTGAGCAAAAAAGGCAAATATTCCAATTTTTCTTTTTAAAATTTCTTTTTCTTTGGCCAAAAATGACAATGTATTTGAATAGGTGTGTTGCGAAATACGGTAAAACTGGTAGACTAACTGCCACACCTGCCAGGTGTATCCATTTCCCTTTAGATATTTTTAATGTTGGAGTTGAAACGCTTGCTTTTCGGTCTGTTTCGCTATTCAGACAGGCTGTTTCCTGTAATTGCAGTATAGTATTGCATCATCGT